>JAIOJX010000002.1:148635671-150077092 GCA_022376925.1 Tragulus kanchil
CGTTCTCTTCTCCCATGGGGCGTGGCCACCCTGGAGGGCGCGGGCCTACGAGGAGCAGGGACAGGTCTGGGCACCGCATTCTAAAGGGAGTGGGGTGTGGAGCCGCACCTCCCAGCCCGCGGGGAGGTGTCTCCTCCCCTCTGCATCCCACTGCTCCCCCTGGGCAGGCACGTGCCCCTGGTCCCAGGCTCCTGTCTGCAGCCAGGACGGTGGGAGGCAGAGAGTGAGCTGGCTCTGGGGACAGAGTCTCAGACGGAAGGGGCCCGCGCCCCCAGCCCCGTCCGTCCGGGGATCGTGGTACACTCCCTCTCGTCGTCCCCAGGTGCGTGAGCGGGACCTGCCCTTCGTCACCCACACCTTGTCATCAGAGTTCACCATCCTGCGGGTCGTCAACGGCGAGACGGTGGCCGCTGAGAACCTCGGCATCACCAATGGCTTCGTGAAGCCCAAGATGGGTGAGCTGGCAGAGGGGAGGGTTGTCCAAAGGGACCTCAAGAGATGACCGGGTGGGGCTTCCCTGGTGGTCCAGTGGGTGAGGACACCGCCTTGCAGTGCAAGGGGCGCCGGTTCGATCCCTGGCCTGGGAAGATCCCACGTGCCGCGGAGCGGCTGGACCAATGTGTCCAATTACCGAGCCGGAGCTCTGGAGTGCATGCACCCAGAGCCGGCGCTCTGCGACAACAGAGGCCACCACGGTGGGAGGCCCACACGGGCCAAAGAACAAAGATGGATGAAACTAGACAAACGAAAGACCAGTGGAAGTGGTCTGCCCAGCCCCCTCCCTCCCCACCCCCGCCAAAATAAATAAATAAATAAATGTTTAAAAAAAAGAGAGAGATGACTGGGTCCTGCCACAGGGCAGCCCCATTCTCAGAGCCTCGGCCCAGGGCCAGGCATCCCATGGGTCAACAGTCCTGATCAGACCCAAGGTCTCGCAAGGGCAGTGAATGTGGACACAGCTAGCAATGGCCAGAGGCCTCTCTGTACCCAGCCCTGGGTATCAGTGTGGGCTTCCCAGAGGCAGTAACTCTCTCAAGCTGAAAAGCTTAGAGCAGGGGCCTCCCTGGTGGTCCAGCGGGTAAGGACACCGCCTTGCAGTGCAAGGGGCGCCGGTTCGATCCCTGGCCTGGGAAGATCCCACGTGCCGCGGAGCGACTGGACCAATGTGTCCAATTACCGAGCCGCAGCTCTGGAGCGCATGCGCCCAGAGCCGGCGCTCTGCGACAACAGAGGCCACCACGGTGGGAGGCCCACAGGGGCCAAAGAACAAAGACGGATGAGAAATGGATAAATGAAAGACCAATAGAAGTGGCCCGCCCACCCCCTCCCTCCCTAACCTGCCCCCCACCAAAAAAACAAAGAAAGAAAAGCTTAGAGCACAAGTAGAAGCTAATAATGTAAGTGGTGAAGCTTGGGAAGGGCCTTCAGGCAGACGGCACGTGCAGAGGCCCAAGGGCCTGGGCGTGGGCCTGGAGAGCCAGGAGAGCTGCGAGGGGCTGGCCGCGGCGGCAGTGACCAGCTCTCGCAGAGCCTGCCGTCGGGCCTCCCGGGGCCGCTGCCGGCGACCCCACCCCTCCTCCCAGGCCCCGGGCCGGCTGCCCTCCTCCCGGCCTCAGCAGCCCCTGTGTGTGTGCCCACAGTCCAGAGGCCTGTCATCCACCCGCTGTCCAGCCCGAGCAACAGGTTCTGTGTCACCAGCCTGGACCCCGACACGCTGCCGACTGTGGCCACCCTCCTCATGGACGTCATGTTCTACTCCAACGGGTAGGGCCGCCTCGGGGCGCGGGGCCGCAGCGGGGCCACGGAGACAGGGCTGCCGACAAGCCCCGGTCTGCGGCGGGAGGCCCAGGCCTGCGCTGGGAGCTAGTCTGAGAAGGGAGACGCGACTCTACCCCAAACCCCCATTCTAAGAGGGGAGAGTGGGGTTCGTTGTGAACCCCAAAATTTGGTGACGCTCCAGGCCCCCGTGTAGATGTTATGGACACCGCAGGATCCTTGGAGCTCCTGGGCGAGCCCAGCCATTTGAAGAGCCAGGAACTCCGGTGTTTTCGTTTGGTGGAAGACAACCTGCGTTTTTCCTCAGGGCGGGTTTTAAGTTTAGGCCACCAGCAAGTGGGGTGGGGTCAGAGGCCAGCGAGCTGGCAGTGACCCCAGACTGTGCCCTGAGACGGTCGCCAACACAGGGATAGAGAGTCCCTGCCCCGCACGGGGAGTGTAGCCCGTGCGGAGGGCCCGCTGGGTCCCCGGCGCTGTGCAGCATGGCGCTCACCCCGCGAATGCCGTGGGATCACCCGCATCTCACAGACACAGACCAATGCGCGGGCAGTGGCTCGGGGTCCCCCAGCAGGGCAGGGCCAGAGCCAGGACTTGGCCTGTGCCTTTCCGGCCACCCCGAGGCTGATGGGCAGGGCTGGGTGAAGGCCGGGTGCCGTGGGGCCCCCTCCTCCCCTCACCAGCTTCCTTGGACCCCAGAGTGAAGGACCCCTGGCGCTGGCGATGACTGTGGCCACATCCGCTTTTTGGCTCCCTCCCCCAGCGTGCAGAGGCCCAAGGGCCTGGGCGTGGGCCTGGAGAGCCAGGAGAGCTGCGAGGGGCTGGCCGCGGCGGCAGTGACCAGCTCTCGCAGAGCCTGCCGTCGGGCCTCCCGGGGCCGCTGCCGGCGACCCCACCCCTCCTCCCAGGCCCCGGGCCGGCTGCCCTCCTCCCGGCCTCAGCAGCCCCTGTGTGTGTGCCCACAGTCCAGAGGCCTGTCATCCACCCGCTGTCCAGCCCAAGCAACAGGTTCTGTGTCACCAGCCTGGACCCCGACACGCTGCCGACTGTGGCCACCCTCCTCATGGACGTCATGTTCTACTCCAACGGGTAGGGCCGCCTCGGGGCGCGGGGCCGCAGCGGGGCCACGGAGACAGGGCTGCCGACAAGCCCCGGTCTGCGGCGGGAGGCCCAGGCCTGCGCTGGGAGCTAGTCTGAGAAGGGAGACGCGACTCTACCCCAAACCCCCATTCTAAGAGGGGAGAGTGGGGTTCGTTGTGAACCCCAAAATTTGGTGACGCTCCAGGCCCCCGTGTAGATGTTATGGACACCGCAGGATCCTTGGAGCTCCTGGGCGAGCCCAGCCATTTGAAGAGCCAGGAACTCCGGTGTTTTCGTTTGGTGGAAGACAACCTGCGTTTTTCCTCAGGGCGGGTTTTAAGTTTAGGCCACCAGCAAGTGGGGTGGGGTCAGAGGCCAGCGAGCTGGCAGTGACCCCAGACTGTGCCCTGAGACGGTCGCCAACACAGGGATAGAGAGTCCCTGCCCCGCACAGGGAGTGTAGCCCGTGCGGAGGGCCCGCTGGGTCCCCGGCGCTGTGCAGCATGGCGCTCACCCCGCGAATGCCGTGGGATCACCCGCATCTCACAGACACAGACCAATGCGCGGGCAGTGGCTCGGGGTCCCCCAGCAGGGCAGGGCCAGAGCCAGGACTTGGCCTGTGCCTTTCCGGCCACCCCGAGGCTGATGGGCAGGGCTGGGTGAAGGCCGGGTGCCGTGGGGCCCCCTCTCCTCCCCTCACCAGCTTCCTTGGACCCCAGAGTGAAGGACCCCCTGGCGTCTGGCGATGACTGTGGCCACATCCGCTTCTTCTCCTTCTCCCTCATCGAGGGTTACATCTCCCTGGTGATGGACGTGCAGACCCAGCAGAGGTGAGCTGGGCCCCGGGTGGAGGCTTGCCGTGGGCCCGTCACCCGCTTGGTCCTGAGTGAGTCCCCAGCCCTGCACTGCCGGCGAGCAGCCCGGGCTTACAGATGACAGGTCACTCAGAGACAGAGGCCCGGGGTCATCCAGCAGCACCCCGTGCCCTGGGTCCCTCAGCACCCCGTCTAGAGCTGAGGAAAGACCCCTGGGCAGCTGAGACAAAGGAGGCAGCTGTTCCAAAGCCCAGTCCTAGCCTCGCCTTCCTGCCGCCTGCCTCCCTCCCAGACGAGGAAGGTGCAGGCAGGTGGACCGAGAGCTGAGAGGGTCTGGCTGGAGGCCAGTGCCCCAGGGACCGGGGACGTTCCAGGGAGGGCTGGCGGAGGGACACACTCGACCTCTGGGAACTGACGTCTTGCTCCCTTTAAAGGTTTCCTAGTAATTTGTTGTTCACGAGCGCATCCGGGGAGCTCTGGAAGATGGTGCGGATTGGAGGACAGCCCCTGGGATTTGGTGAGCCCCTGGGGTTCAGCACTGTCTTTATGAGCAGCAGTGTGTGTCTATCAATCCCACACTCCTAAATTATCCCCTTACCAGCCCCCTCTCCACTTTGGTACTCATGTGTATTTGCCATGTCTGTGAGTCTATTTCTGTTTTGTAAATTAGTTTTGGGTTGGTTTTTTTTTTTTTGGCTGGGTTGGGTCATCATTGCTCTCCTTGGCCTTTCTCCAGCTGAATCCAGCTGGGGCTCCTCTCTAGGTACAGTGATCAGGCTTCTCACGGCGGCGGCTTCTCTTGTTGTAGAGCATGGGCTCCAGCAGGCAGGCTGCAGCGGTTGCAGCACGTGTGCTCAGTCGTTGTGGCTTAGGTGCCCCTCGGCATGTGGAGTCTTCCCAGAGCAGGGACTGAACCTGTGTCCCCTGCATTGGCAGGCAGATTCTTTTTTTTTTTTTTTTAAAGATTTATTTATTTATTTATTTTGGGTGGGGGTCAGGTCGGGGAGGGAGGGGAGCGGGCAGGCCACTTCTATTGGTCTTTCATTTCTCTATTTTCATCCATCTTTGTTCTTTGGCCAGTATGGGCCTCCCATCGCGGTGGCGTCTGTTGTTGCAGAGCGCCGGCTCTGGGCGCATGCGCTCCAGAGCTCCGGCTCGGTGATTGGACACATCGGTCCAGCCACTCCGCGGCACGTGGGATCTTCCCAGGCTAGGGATCCAACCGGCGCCCCTTGCACTGCAAGGCGGTGTCCTTACCCACTGGACCACCAGGGGAAGCCCTGGCAGGCAGATTCTTAACCCACTGGACCACCAGGGAAGTCTGTAAATTAGTTCATTTGTATCATATTTTAGATAAGTGATATCATGTAAGTGGTATCATATATTTGTCTTTCTCTGATTTACTTCTCCTAGTATAATAGTCTCTAGATCTGCCCATATTGGTGCAAATGGCATTATTGTAGACTCTTTTTGACAGCTGAGTAGTATTCCATTGTATGTGTGCCACCTCTTCTTTATTCATTCATCTGTCAGTGGGCATTTCGGTGGTTTCCACGTCTTGGATGCTGTGAATAGTGCCGCTGTGAACACAGGGGTACCTGGGTTGGGAAGATCCCCTTTAGGAGCACATGGCAACCCACTCCAGTATGCTTGCCTGGAGAATCCGTGGACAGAGGAGCCGGGCGGGCTTCAGTCCGCGGGGTCACAGACAGTCGGGTATGACTGAGCAATTAAGCACATAATAATATCACAGAAAAAAAGAAAGTCAGGATGAAGGGAGAATTGAGGTGGGCTCGTCAGTGAAACTCGAATCACCTTAGTGTCTGAAGTTGCTGTGGGGTGCTTTGAGTGGCCTCGTGGGGACAGGGGACCCGCCATATAAGCAGCAGCAGTGGGCTCTACCTTCCTGGGATGTGGGGGTTTAACACCAGGCCTATAGCTGTAAACAGCCCTGCAGGACTGGTGTGGTGACTCAGTGGTAAAGTATTCACCTGCCAGTGCAGGAGACACAGGTTCAATCCCTGATCGGGGAGGATCCCACATGCCGCGGAGCCACTGAGCCCGTGTGCCACAGCCACGAGGCCTGCGCTCTGGCGCCCGGAAGCTTCAGCTCCTGAAGCCCCTTGCACCCTAGAGCCCACGCCCTGCAACAGGAGAAGCCACCGCCACGAGAAGCCCACCCACGGCACCTAGAGAGGAGCCCCCTCACTGCAACGAGAGAAAAGCCCCAGCAGCGGAGACCCAGCACAGCCAACAGTAAATTAATTCATTAAAAATAGTCCTGCAAGAAAAATAACTGACTAAGAGTCTGGAAGATTCTAGACTGGCAGGTTCCATGGTTTTGACCACAGATCGCGGGAAATATGTTTTCCCTGACAGCCCAGCACACACGTGCACAGATAACTCTGTGGTTTCACAGAACTGCGTTCACTCTGGCGCTGTCCGAGCTCTTTGCCCTTCCCTTTCCTGGTGTTATTTTATAAAGCGCTGACTGGACAGCAGCCTTCCAAATCGATGTCCCAAGTGGGTCACCACCCACAGGTTTGAAAGGCACCCATCTAGACCCTAATTTCCCTTCCCTCCTCATTTTATAGAAATAAGAATGAATGTCTATAGTTAAAGAATATCAGGACACAACCAGTCTCCATCACGTAGTAGCGCAGAGAGCAGAAGTGCAGGCATGAGGCCTGGACAACCCCCAGAGGGCCCTGAGGCTCCAGCCAGGAGCCCTGGGAGACCAAGCAGGAAAGCCAGAGCTTTAGAGGCCTGCAGGATCGTGTCTGGGTCCCAGTGGGCCCACAGGCAGGTCCACAGCCAGGAGTGAAGGGGGCGCAGGGGGGGCCGGAGTGAGGGAAGAGTGGAGACGAGGTCAGTGTCCAGCTCTGGCCTCAGAATCCCACAGGGAGCTGGTAGCCAGATCTGGGCTCTTCCCACCCAGTCGGGACAGGGTGAGGAAGATGCATCATCGGGTTCTGCTGATGGGGAACAGTGATCCTCAGATCCTGGAGGCCTTTCTGTAGGAGGAGGCTTTGCATGGTGCCTTCAAACTGGGGAGGGAGGACCATCCCAGGCAACTCTTGGCCACTTTATTGACTCAAGTTTGAGGAGGCCGGAAAGCACCACCATTTTGGAGGTCTAGAAAGTGAAGGGATGACGCTCCCACATGCCGCGGAGCCACTGAGCCCGTGTGCCACAGCCACGAGGCCTGCGCTCTGGCGCCCGGAAGCTTCAGCTCCTGAAGCCCCTTGCACCCTAGAGCCCACGCCCTGCAACAGGAGAAGCCACCGCCACGAGAAGCCCACCCACGGCACCTAGAGAGGAGCCCCCTCACTGCAACGAGAGAAAAGCCCCAGCAGCGGAGACCCAGCACAGCCAACAGTAAATTAATTCATTAAAAATAGTCCTGCAAGAAAAATAACTGACTAAGAGTCTGGAAGATTCTAGACTGGCAGGTTCCATGGTTTTGACCACAGATCGCGGGAAATATGTTTTCCCTGACAGCCCAGCACACACGTGCACAGATAACTCTGTGGTTTCACAGAACTGCGTTCACTCTGGCGCTGTCCGAGCTCTTTGCCCTTCCCTTTCCTGGTGTTATTTTATAAAGCGCTGACTGGACAGCAGCCTTCCAAATCGATGTCCCAAGTGGGTCACCACCCACAGGTTTGAAAGGCACCCATCTAGACCCTAATTTCCCTTCCCTCCTCATTTTATAGAAATAAGAATGAATGTCTATAGTTAAAGAATATCAGGACACAACCAGTCTCCATCACGTAGTAGCGCAGAGAGCAGAAGTGCAGGCATGAGGCCTGGACAACCCCCAGAGGGCCCTGAGGCTCCAGCCAGGAGCCCTGGGAGACCAAGCAGGAAAGCCAGAGCTTTAGAGGCCTGCAGGATCGTGTCTGGGTCCCAGTGGGCCCACAGGCAGGTCCACAGCCAGGAGTGAAGGGGGCGCAGGGGAGGCTGGAGTGAGGGAAGAGTGGAGACGAGGTCAGTGTCCAGCTCTGGCCTCAGAATCCCACAGGGAGCTGGTAGCCAGATCTGGACTCTTCCCACCCAGTCGGGACAGGGTGAGGAAGATGCATCATCGGGTTCTGCTGATGGGGAACAGTGATCCTCAGATCCTGGAGGCCTTTCTGTAGGAGGAGGCTTTGCATGGTGCCTTCAAACTGGGGAGGGGAGGACCATCCCCAGGCAACTCTTGGCCACTTTATTGACTCAAGTTTGGAGGAGGCCGGAAAGCACCACCATTTTGGAGGTCTAGAAAGTGAAGGGATGACGTTTCTCATGATCAGATGCCTGATGCTGGCTTTAGGACAGACAGGGATCGTGACCCAGTGAGGTCCCTGAGGAAACTGAGGTTCAGAGACAGGAAGTGACTTGGCCACATCATCTGGCTGGAAAAGAGATAGGGCAACCATGAAAGAGGACCTGAGGACTTCCCTGGCGGTGCCTTGGATAAAACTTCTGTGCTGCTAATGCAGGGGGTGCAGGTTTATTTCCTGGTTGGGGGAACTGAGATCCCATATGCCACATAGCATGGCTAAAAAATACTTAACGAGGGCCTGAGCCCGTGTTCACCGGTCCCCATGCTGTCTCCAGCCTTGCTGAGGAACCTGCCTGGGCCAGGAAGATGCGTCCAAAGGCAGGGAAACGGGCAAAGGGTGACCACAGTTAGACAGAACAGCTTCCAGGGGGCCCTGAGGATGGAGAACGCATTGCCACCAAGGAGATCAGAAAAGCCTGCGAGACGGAGGGGCCCCTGCACTAAGCCCTGGGGTGGGGGAGGTGTCTGGGAAGCTAGCGGGTGAAGGGCGGACGCGCCAGCAGGAGGGCGTGGCCGGGAGCCACTGGCTGAGGCCGCTGGACGACGGGCAGGGAGGTGGCTGAGCGTGGCCCCCGCCTCTGTCCCCAGATGAGTGCGGCATCGTGGCCCAGATCTCCGAGCCCCTGGCCGCCGCGGACATCCCCGCCTACTACATCAGCACGTTCAAGTTCGACCACGCCCTGGTGAGTGCCCGGCACCCACCCCCGCGGCAGAGGAGGCCGGTCCGGGGCCTCACCAGTGTCTGCTTCCCGCCCCTCGCAGGTACCGGAGGAAAACATCAACGGCGTCATCAGCGCCCTGCAAGTCAGCCAAGCGGGGAAGCACTAGAAGGGCCCTGCCGCCCCTCCCCGTCCGCCCCCAAGACTCCTCTTGCAGTATTTCTCAGACTGGAAGACTGGCCCGGCGCCCCCCAGGGGAGGGCTCTCTAGGAGACGGCCCCAGAGGGCTGACCCCGCCAGGCCCGGGGCCCACGCCAAGGCTTCCCCGTGCCCTCCTGCCTCCATGGAGCCCCCAGACCTTCTAGAGAGCCCCCCTCCATCCCCTTCCCAATCCCCGCCCCAGAGAATGACGGTCTGGGGCCCAGGGAGCTCGGACGCTGACCCACCTTCTCCAGCCTCACCCACGGCCAGGGGCAGGTGCCGAAAGAAGCGGGCGCCTTCTCCGGGACCCTGGGGTGCTGATTCTCGGGTCATCCTGGGGGCACTGGCTGAGCAGGGCCGAGTGCATGTAGCCCGGGAAGGCACTCGTCGGGGGGTGGCTCTGGATGCTGTGGTCGCTGGCCTCTGGTTCCATCAGCTCTGGGCTGGTTCCTGAAGAGTGGAGGCCAGTGGGCGGCCCTCTGGTCACGTGTTGGTGACACTCCGCGGGAGCACGGGTGTGGCCCTGAGCTGGGCGGGAGGGACCCCGGCCACCCAGAGCGTTGCCTGCCAACCACAGGGCCTGCGCCCCGACGCCCAGCAAGACTGCCGAGGGGACCCTGTCCAGACCCTCCCCACCACGAGCGCACATCCTGGGGGGGTCCACCAGCCTGGGGCACAAGCTCCTCTCCCCTCTGCTTTGCCCGGACCCTCCTGGGGCCGGCAGAGCCTCGGTTCTCCCCAGGTGGGGGCGTCCCCAGCATTCTTGGCCTGGGGTTTCTGAGGTCACCCCCACCTCCCCAGCAATGGACTAGACCAGCACAGGGCTCCCGCGGCGTCCTGCCCTCCTCTCCCTGCCCCACATGCTGGGGAAGTGTGAAGGCGTCTGCCCCCAACTCACCTGCCCGCCCGCCGCTCCGTCTGGGGACTGTGGCGTTCACGAGTACTTGACCGGGGAGGCAGCGTATCTGAGCCTTAATAGAGAAAACCGTACCTTGTCATAGCTTCCTATTTAATGTGTTTTTGCACCCGGGCTGCAGTATGGCAGTAGTTTCAGGGACAGGGTCTGCTGAGTCTGTCAGGGTGTGACGTCGTGCAGTGGACACCCTGTGGCTCCAGGGACAAGCGTGAGAATCGGCGCTGCTTCCAGGAGCCTTGGCTTTTCGCTGCAGAGCACGAAGCTGGGAGCAGAGGTCAGTTACGATCAAGGGATCCCCGGGGCACCCTGCACGGGGCTGCCAAGGCACAGGGGTCCTGAGCATCAGCGGGCTCCCATGGGCCGCGGGGAGCTGGACAGCTGGGTGGTAGGAGACCCCCGTCCCTCCTCTCCAGCTGGGGGTGTTCTCCGAGTGAGCAGGACCTGCAGGGTCCTCCTCAGCACCCGGACATCCGCTCACCCCCTTCTCAGAGCCACGTGGGACCCTCTGAGCCCTGGAAGCCCACCCCCGGTGGGGGAGCTGTGCGTCTGAATCCTTACAGACGTTCAGAACCCGTGCCCTGATTTGGAACCTATGTTTTTCTTTTTAAGTCATTTTGCACAAAACTCCGAAACAACCAAAACATGTCACGTGTTTGCTGGTTCCAAAACATGGGTGACCGCGCGTGTGGGCAGGGTGGCCCTTCACGTCCCGAGCCCCCTCTCTGTCCCCGGAAGGCCTAGATTCTTCCGTGGCACGCCCTCCAGGCCCCTCCTGTCAGTCCCACCCCGTGCCCCTCCCCCGCCTCTCCTCCCCGCCGGGCAAGTGTGTCGGCCCCGTGACCCCCAGAAGCGTGTGCTCCCCAGACCCCCTAGGACGTATATTGTACACACATATAAATACCTGTGTTTTATGTTGATATAGATATATACTGTAGATGGCATATATACTTGAGCAATATATATGTTAATATATACTGTGTGAGCGTGCACACGCGTGTGTGCTTGCGTGTGTGTGGGCGTGAGGGCCTCTGCCCTGCTGTGTCTGCCGTGCACACAGGCACGTTTTGAGCCACCGTGGATTTTTAGTTGAAGTATACAGGCAATACAATGATCAGAGAAGCCGGCTGGCTGCCTTGGCCCTGATGTGCAAGAAAAACCAGTAGCCGAGGAGCAGAGCCCCGGGGTGGGTGTTGAGGGTCCCTCACCCCGAGTCCCCCTTAAAAGCTGGGATTCACCCCCATCCTCTAGTCCTGTGTCCACAGCCAAGGTCCCTAGACACCCTTGTTTGACTCAGGGGACGGCTGCCTAGAGGGAGGGGCCTCTGAAACGGAACGGCCCCGTGCCTGCTGCTCTCGGCCTGCAGACCCGGACCCGGTGGGCGGCCCCTCCGGCTCTCCGTCCAGGTCTGCTCCCCCGACGCCCTTTACCAGACGTCTTTCACCTGCGAGGTTAGAAGCTGCAGCTTCTTGCCCCAAGTCTCCTCCTGGAGACTGGCCGCGTCTAACCAAGAGAGAGACAGGGGCCCTTGACATTTCCAGGAGGACCTGGTGCAAGGACGCGGCTCTCCGGGCTGCCCTGGTGAGTACCCAGCCCTCAGGGTGGGAGCCAGTGCCCTCGGAACCCCTCCCTCCGTTCCCTGCCCTTCCCGAGCCCCCTGCCGTGTGGGGAGGCCGCCACGTCCGGTGTCTGTGCCAGTGAGCCAGTGTGACTCGATAGCCGGCAGCAGGGAGGAAGTGCGAGGGGTCCCCCATGGGCCCACACAGGGAGGCGGCCTGAGGGGGACACCCTGCGGGCTGAGGTGCTCCTGGCTCTGGCTCTCGGATCATGGGACCCGGGTGTGGCTGAGTCTGCGCCGTTCCCTGGTGCCATCTGGCCGCCACCTTTGCTTCCTCACCTGCCCCACCCCTCTCCCTCAGGTGGGGGGGTCCAGTAGGGAGGAGGGGGGCGTCGGGACCACCCTCTCTGCCCCCACGCCCGTTACGAAAGCCTGCCTCTCTGGTTCAGCCCTCAGCACGGGCTGCCCTGGTTTCTGAGAAGCCCCTTTCCTCCTCGGCCCCAGGCCTGACCCAGCCGAGAGCAGGGCCGCGCCCACTCTGTGCCTCCTCTCCCCCCCAAGGAGGCGGTGCCCACACCACTGCCCTCCCCCGATCCCATCAGGAGAGGCACACAGCCCTCCCTCCCCCAGGATTCAGGGGGCCCAGAACCCCCGCGCACCAGCATTCTCCCCCTCCCATCGACCCCAGGCCACGGCTCCTGGTGGGCCGGGAGGGGCCGGGCGGCCTGGAGCTGGCCGCTGTGGCCTCCCCATCTGGGCAGCATGGCCTTGGTGACCCGTGTTGCATGGTCAGTTGAGGCTGACCTCCCTCTGAGGTGACAGAGGAGGCCCCGGAGCTCGGGGCAGGCGGCTCCGGGGAGACAGGCAGGGCAGGCCCTGACCCCGAGTCGAGGGCACCGAGTGCCTGCCGAGCAGAGGCCGCCAGCCCCACCGGCCCCTCTGGCCGCCGCCCCAGCCACCCTGGGCGGCCCTCCTCAGCCCCCGGGTCTGGATGTGGGGGTGACCAGGGCCCTTCCCAGCCCCAGCTGAGTGGGGACAGGCTCCCAGGAGGCGACGCGCCAGCCCGTGGCTGAGGAAGTTCTGAGGCCACTCCCCTGTGAAAATGGTGGGGGCAGAGAAAGGAAGCCCCCCGGTCTGCCCGTGTCCACCGTCAGCCGGGGCTGGGGAACAGGTCAGCCCGCCGCGCCGTCCTGGCCACCATGAAGCCGAGTGGTGGTTGGCTTGGCAGGTGGAACCTGGGCGAGGAGGGTGGGGTCTCCCCACAGTGGAGAGACGAGGCCTCTGGCGTTTTCAGGTTTCCCGGATCCTGTGCTGTGCGGAGCCAGGGCAGGACTGGGGTGGGAGGGTCCCCATGGGCCCACACAGGAGGCGGCCTGAGGGGACACCCTGCGCTGAGGTGCTCCTGGCTCTGGCTTCGGATCATGGGACCCGGTGTGGCTGAGTCTGCGCCGTTCCCTGGTGCCATCTGGCCGCCACCTTTGCTTCCGCACCTGCCCCACCCCTCTCCCTCAGGTGGGGGGGTCCAGTAGGGAGGAGGGGGGCGGCGGGCCCCCCCTCTCTGCCCCCACGCCTGCTACGAAAGCCTGCCTCTCTGGTTCAGCCCTCAGCACGGGCTGCCCTGGTTTCTGAGAAGCCCCTTTCCTCCTCGGCCCCAGGCCTGACCCAGCCGAGAGCAGGGCCGCGCCCACTCTGTGCCTCCTCTCCCCCCCAAGGAGGCGGTGCCCACACCACTGCCCTCCCCCGATCCCATCAGGAGAGGCACACAGCCCTCCCTCCCCCAGGATTCAGGGGGCCCAGAACCCCCGCGCACCAGCATTCTCCCCCTCCCATCGACCCCAGGCCACGGCTCCTGGTGGGCCGGGAGGGGCCGGGCGGCCTGGAGCTGGCTGCTGTGGCCTCCCCATCTGGGCAGCATGGCCTTGGTGACCCGTGTTGCATGGTCAGTTGAGGCTGACCTCCCTCTGAGGTGACAGAGGAGGCCCCGGAGCTCGGGGCAGGCGGCTCCGGGGAGACAGGCAGGGCAGGCCCTGACCCCGAGTCGAGGGCACCGAGTGCCTGCCGAGCAGAGGCCGCCAGCCCCACCGGCCCCTCTGGCCGCCGCCCCAGCCACCCTGGGCGGCCCTCCTCAGCCCCCGGGTCTGGATGTGGGGGTGACCAGGGCCCTTCCCAGCCCCAGCTGAGTGGGGACAGGCTCCCGGGAGGTGACGCGCCAGCCCGTGGCTGAGGAAGTTCTGAGGCCACTCCCCTGTGAAAATGGTGGGGGCAGAGAAAGGAAGCCCCCCGGTCTGCCCGTGTCCACCGTCAGCCGGGGCTGGGGAACAGGTCAGCCCGCCGCGCCGTCCTGGCCACCATGAAGCCGAGTGGTGGTTGGCTTGGCAGGTGGAACCTGGACGAGGAGGGTGGGGTCTCCCCACAGTGGAGAGACGAGGCCTCTGGCGTTTTCAGGTTTCCCGGATCCTGTGCTGTGCGGAGCCCGGGGCAGGACTGGCGCGGGCAGTAGCCCTCTGTCCAGAGGCCGCCTGGGAGGGGGTGGCCGAGAGAGCAGGTGGTGGGCCGCCCGGCGGAGGGCAGGCTTATTTCCCTTTCTTTCATTTTCCAGTGAGAGGCAGCAAAAGGACCCTTTTCCACAGACCAAGCGAGCCGGCTGTGGAGTGGGCTGTGGCCTTGGGCTCTGAAGCCCACGCCCCCAGGGAAGCCTGCGGTCTTGGGAGGGGCGGCTGGGCACGGTGGGCCGAGGCAGCCTCTGACCTTGGAGCTGGAGGTGCCGGGAGTGGCCGGGGTGGCGGTGGACACGCCCGTGGCCTGGCCCGTGGCCTCCGTGGGCAGCCCGGCGGCGAGGGGTGTGTGGCTCTTGGTCCCCGGTCGTGCAGGCTGTGAGAGTGGAGAGTGCTGCGAGTCAGAGCAGTGTTCTGGGCACACGTGTGTGTAACCGCACCCGGGAGTGTGACCGTGTGCTGTGTCGGCGCTGGTGTGTAGGGGAACACACACGTGCAGAGCCCAGATTCGAGTGAAGGGACAGACTCATTCAGTAGTTCAAGGCCCTGGTACGTTCCGGCCGTGGGCCACACGCAGAATGGAAGGGGCCGGGGTGGCAGGCCTCGCGCCTCCCCTGGCCTTTGTTCTGGGGAAGGGATGGGCTTCCCCGGTGGCTCGGGTGGTCAACAGTCTGCCTCTTGTGCGGGAGACCTGGGTTCGATGCCTGGGTCGGGAAGGTTCCCTGGAGGAGGGAAGTGACAACCCACTCCAGCACTCTTGCCTGCACAATTCTATGAACACAATTTTGGCGGGCTACAGCCCATGGGGGCGCAAACCGTCGGGGAGTGACTCACGCCAGGGAGGGGGCAGAGGTGTCCCACGGGGGCTCTGCCCCGCCCCGCCCAGAGGCCCGCTGGTCCATGCAGTCCGCGGCCAGGGCTGGACCTGCCGGGTGGACGCCTCAGAAGCTGTCCGTCCTGGAGACAGTATTTTCAGGGAGGGTCCTGGGAGCCACAACCCCCGCTCACCCAACAAGTTGAAGGCCAGAGTAGGGGCCGAGGAGAGGGTGAAAAACCGGCCAAATTCGGGTCCCGGGGCAGAGGCCTCTTCCTGTCCACTGCTTCGGTTTATCTGTGCAGACCATGCTCCCGGGAGAGCCGGGCTGGCTCCCAAACTGGGGCTGGGTTGGCGGGGCTGACGGCAAGCGAAACCCCAAGCCCTCCTCTAGCTCTTTGCCAAAATCATTTCCGTTATCCCGAGATGGGGGGTGGGTGGACGCTGGCTGCAGAGCGGGGCTCGGAGGGGCCCCTGCCCCGCCCAGGGCCTCCCCTGCGAGCCCCAGGTCACCAGCAGCTGCGGCGGCGCTTACATCTTACCTGTCCCAAAGTCTGGGCGCGGGGAGCACTGGGCAGCCCTGCCCCCGGGGGCCCTCCTGCTTTCTTTCTTTCTTGATGAAACACAAAACCCTCGAGATTCATGTACTGTATGAGAGAGAGAAAAAAAGTACCTAATGTTCCCCCCCCACCGCAAAAAAAAGACAGTATATTTTGTACTTTGTAAAGTGTTCATTAAAATGGAAGATAAAGAAATGATGCTGGCTGACGGCTGTCTGATTTCAGGCTGATCCGGGGCCATGGCTCCTCTCGCACTTCTCCATAGCAAGGTGGGGCAAGACCGGCGTGGACCTGGGAGGAGGTGGACCAAGAGTCTGAGAGGAGAGGGGCTGGATGCGTCGCCCAATGCTGTGTAACAAGCAGCCCCCAAAGCCTAAGGCTTAAAACGATGCCGTGCGTGTCTTGGTGTCTGTGGTCTGGACTTGGGGAGCAGCCTGGGCTCAGGAGGCTCATCTGGAAGCCTCACCTGGGGCAAGAGGGCTCTCGTCTCAGGTGCTCCCTCCACAGGGCTGGCGAGACAGGCCTGGCCGTTGGATTCCCCACACGAGTCTCCGCTGCTTGAATGGCTTCACAGTCAGTGCCTGGCTTCCCCAGAGCAAGGGATTCAAGAACCAATGCAAAACCTAAAAAAGAGTTTTTCTTCCAGCCTCAAAATTCACGTACCGTCCTCTCTACGGTGTTCTGTCGTCACGCAGCCCAGCTCGGGACCCTCGAGGAGACCACACAGGGTGTGAAAACCAGGAGCTCAAGGTCACCTGGGTGCCGCCTTGGAAACTGGCTGTTCACCATTCCCCGCCCATCTCTGGCAGAGGTGGGCCCGGGTCATCGGGGGGCCCCTGGGGCAGGACAGGGCTTTGCTGGTGGCAGAAGGATCAGGGACCGGAGCCCTGCTGTGGACGCCACATCCCCAGGTGAGGTTTCTTGGTGCTGGGAGCCCAGGAGGCTCCGTGTCCCTCCCACAAGCGCTCTGGGGTGGGGCTGTCTCTTGGCAGGTGGACACTAGGACTGTCCTGGCAAGAAAGGCTTGAAGGACCGCCCTCCTCACGCCTAAGCCTCTGCACTTCTAATGCAGAAGGTACAGGTTCAATTCCTGGCCAGGGAACTAAGATCCCAAATGTCTTGTGTGGCATCCAGAAAAAGGAGACAGGGCTGAAACCAGCAGGTTCTGGACCTTGCGCACCCTCACTCAGCTCCTCTCTGGTGTTCTCCGGGGAGGGCAGGCGTGAGCAGGGCAGGGCTCTGCCTACATCGGGCCCTCCCCTCCCCTCACCCCTGCCTTGTAGGGAAAGCAGCCCCAGCGGGTGGAAATGGGACTGAAGCGTTCACTCACCACCCTGAGCCCAAAGAAAGTTCTGGCTGCTGCACAGGCTTTTCTTTCTGGGTTTTCCAAACCAAGCACCCTCCTCAACCCTTCACATACCAAATGGGAGTACAGCATTGGTGGGACTCAGTTGCCCACAACAGTGGCAGAGGTTTCCTTTTACCACCCCACTGCTCACTCACATTTAGTGTCCCTAGCATGATGCTGGGCGTTGGGGCAGGGGAGGCAGGGGCTGGAGACCCAGGTGACTGCGGTGGCCCCCTGCACCTCCCTTGCTCCAGGATATTTGACACAATCTAGGGAGTGCAGTGCTGGGCTGGACCACAAGGGGATGCTGTCGTATCCTGGGGCCATGACCGCGGTCCTGCAGGACGAAGAACAAGAGGCCAGGGCGTTGGGTTGAGCTTGGTACGACAGAGGAACCCACACTGAGGGAGCAGCAAAGCACAAAGGGCCTAGAGGGAACCCTCACGGGAGGAGAGAAGGGGGGCGGGGAAGGAAACGGACGGGGCTGGTAGGCAACGAGGCTGAACCACAAGGTGGGCTCTCGGGTCAGCCGGGAGCTTTACTCTGCTACAGACCACGGGCAGCCACGGAGGGCTGGGGCAGGAGACGAGACTTAGCATCTGAACGGTGAGTCTGGGTCATGGAATAGGGCCTATGGGGGAAAGGGGGTCCCGGCCTCATGGCTCAGAAGAGAGGACCCTGGCCAACTCAAGAGCCTCCCAGTGCAGTCGGGAATGGCGGGCGTCGGATGCAGAGGACGGCCTGGTGTCCCTCCCCCGTCAGGCCTGACTCCGTGGCTTTGGCTGCGTCTGGCAGGGCTTTCAGCCCAGCAGCTGGACTCTCCTGCGGGGAGGGAGGAGTCCCCTGCGCCAGGACTCCACCCCAAAAGTCTGACTTCAGCTTGTCTTGGATTCAGTATAGTTTTTTTAAAAGTTCCCCAATTCGTTCTTCGCGGCTTCCTTGATGGCTCAGCGAGTAAAGAATCCACCTGCAGTGCAGGAGACGTGGGCTCGACCCTGGGTGGGGAAGATCCCCTGGAGGAGGGCACGGCAGCCCACCCAGCATGCCTGCCTGGAAGTCCCTGGACAGAGCCTGGTGGGCTGCCGTCCGTGGGGCCGCAGAGTTGGCACGGCCCAGCACTGGCGCAGACCCTGGTCTTTTTTGGTTTTATTTGGCTGCTCCAGGTCTTGGTTGCGGCATGTGGGATCCAGTTCCCTAACGTTGTGAGTGTGGAGTCTAACCCACTGGGCCACCACGGAAGTCCTGACCCCTGGGTTTTCGCCAGCTGGTGGGAAAGAGGGGGCTCTCGATGGCGAGCAGCTCTCCCCTAAAGGGAGCACGTGCCACGCAACAGTGCTGGTGGCCACGCTGCATGGACTAACAAGCCAAACCCACTGAACGGTATGCTTGAAAATGGTTTTACTGTGGATGACTCACCGTTTCATTTTTTTTTTTTTTTTAATGAATGTGCTAGAGAAGGCAGATGTGGATGCACAGCAAAAAGGACAAGCAAGAAAATGTGAGTTATTCCAACAGCCTTTGACAGTGGCCAAAACTTTAAAAATTTAAATGAAGGACCCAGGAGTCTTGGAAGGGATGGTTCACAGAGGGAGACGGTGGTGGAGTCCCTGCGTCTTCTCAGGGCTCTGCACCGGCTGCAGCTCCTCACCTCAACATCCGTGAACGGGCAGAGTCTTGAGCGTGAGGAGATCACATCAGTAGCCTGGGGTCGCTTCACTCGGGGTGTCATCCACTCCCCCTTGCTAGAGGGAGAGGGGCCCAGAGCCTGCAAAACTGACCTTTCACAGGAACAAAATGAGAAACCGCAGGGACCAAGCCAGTGGCACCAAAGGCCTCTCTGTGTTAAATGCTGGGGGGAGGGGGCGAGGCCTGGGAAGGTGAGGACAAAGCTGAGAAGGGGTGGGGCACAGAGGACAGTCGGGAAGGGCCTGGCAGAGGCTCTCTAGCCGGGGGGCCCTGTCACCCACAAACGGAAGAGCCATGCCACCTGGCTGGGCAGAACAGTACCCTGGGTCCTGGGTCCTAGGAGGAGATAGTGACTGGATCTCATCACAGCTGCCACTAGGGGGGCCCACCCCCACCCCTACGGCCTCTGAACATCACTGGGGGGACCCCCGCAGCCTGCCTGCCTGCCCCTGGGAGCATCACCCTCTGCAGATCAGCAAGAGCTTCCAGGCATGTATCTCGCAAAGGACAGATGCACGAGTTAAGTTACTCTTCTTCACCAGGGGGTGACGCGGTCCTCAGCCCAAGAGGAGCTCCGGGGAGGAAAATGACGGTTTTCACTCTCCATTTCAAGTTTCTGGAAGAGCTCTGCGGTGTAAGAACTTGTCCCCCAGAGAAGTGGAGGTGGCCGGGGCCCAGAGCCTCTCCTGCCCCGGGTCCTCGCTGCCTCAGGCCGCGGTGGGGACGGCGACCGGACGGCCCCTCCCGCTCCTCCTCCGCAGCCCACGCGGCCACCTAGCGCGCTGCCGCCTCGGTCGCCTGGGCCTCGGCCGGCGGGGCCTCGGCTGGCTGGCGGCTGTTCTGCCTCCCCAGACGCGAGCATCAGGAGACGTGCTCACCAGCAGGCGGTGGTTGAGGGGACGGATGAGAGGCGGGGTGGAAGCACACCCGGAGACCCCGGCCTGCGAGATGACTCCGGTGCCTTTGACAGTGGCCAAAACTTTAAAAATTTAAATGAAGGACCCAGGAGTCTTGGAAGGGATGGTTCACAGAGGGAGACGGTGGTGGAGTCCCTGCGTCTTCTCAGGGCTCTGCACCGGCTGCAGCTCCTCACCTCAACATCCGTGAACGGGCAGAGTCTTGAGCGTGAGGAGATCACATCAGTAGCCTGGGGTCGCTTCACTCGGGGTGTCATCCACTCCCCCTTGCTAGAGGGAGAGGGGCCCAGAGCCTGCAAAACTGACCTTTCACAGGAACAAAATGAGAAACCGCAGGGACCAAGCCAGTGGCACCAAAGGCCTCTCTGTGTTAAATGCTGGGGGGAGGGGGCGAGGCCTGGGAAGGTGAGGACAAAGCTGAGAAGGGGTGGGGCACAGAGGACAGTCGCGGGAAGGGCCTGGCAGAGGCTCTCTAGCCGGGGGGCCCTGTCACCCACAAACGGAAGAGCCATGCCACCTGGCTGGGCAGAACAGTACCCTGGGTCCTGGGTCCTAGGAGGAGATAGTGACTGGATCTCATCACAGCTGCCACTAGGGGGGCCCACCCCCACCCCTACGGCCTCTGAACATCACTGGGGGGACCCCCGCAGCCTGCCTGCCTGCCCCTGGGAGCATCACCCTCTGCAGATCAGCAAGAGCTTCCAGGCATGTATCTCGCAAAGGACAGATGCACGAGTTAAGTTACTCTTCTTCACCAGGGGGTGACGCGGTCCTCAGCCCAAGAGGAGCTCCGGGGAGGAAAATGACGGTTTTCACTCTCCATTTCAAGTTTCTGGAAGAGCTCTGCGGTGTAAGAACTTGTCCCCCAGAGAAGTGGAGGTGGCCGGGGCCCAGAGCCTCTCCTGCCCCGGGTCCTCGCTGCCTCAGGCCGCGGTGGGGACGGCGACCGGACGGCCCCTCCCGCTCCTCCTCCGCAGCCCACGCGGCCACCTAGCGCGCTGCCGCCTCGGTCGCCTGGGCCTCGGCCGGCGGGGCCTCGGCTGGCTGGCGGCTGTTCTGCCTCCCCAGACGCGAGCATCAGGAGACGTGCTCACCAGCAGGCGGTGGTTGAGGGGACGGATGAGAGGCGGGGTGGAAGCACACCCGGAGACCCCGGCCTGCGAGATGACTCCCGGTGATTTTTATACTCCAGCCTTCTCTCCCACATGCAGTGAGGCGCAGGCTCTGGTCCGGAACCAGTTTTCAAGCTTCCAGAGTATTTTTCATCAGCTTCTAGTTGCCTCTTTATCAAATGCCTTGTTTTGGAAAGCTAATCTCTAAATGATTAAGTTAAAATAAAAAAGGCCTCTCCAGTTCTTAAAAATGAAAAGGCAGAAAATAGACTTTATTCCACAAAAGCCTTTTAAAAAACAGCAAAGAAAAGGACACATTAGGTTACTAATGCAAATGTTTCTCACCATTGCTGCGTTCTCCTTCTCCAAGGCGCACACTCCAGCCAAGCTTTTGCGGGTTGTATTCAAAGCCCTTGGCCCGTAAAAATACGGCCTCACTCGTCCTCCCGAGGGGGCCTCTCAAGTCTCCTAAGCCAGGCAGTAAGACGGGTTACAAGGCAGGTGACCACTGCAGGCCGACACCCGCTGGCCTTTCCGGGGAGAACCCCAGTGCAGGGTGTCCGCTGGTGTCCCAGCAGCGCACAAGAGCTGGCTGAGTGGCTAAGCTCTCTGAAGACCAGACGCGACACCAGAAGCCATCGTGGGCCTCCGGGAAGGAGCCCAGACGAGTCCATCGTCCTTGCCCTGCCAGGGCCACGCACCCCAGGGACTTGGTCGGTAAGTGCTGCGTCTGCAGAGCGGGAGCGGGGACTGCCGCCAGCTCTTCTGATCACCCGGCTCCAGGCTGCAGGAGCGAGGCACAGCGCGCAGAGGGTCCTGACCCCCGGGGCCCCGTCCAGAGCCCCCAGGCCGCCCTTGCTGAGCAGGCCAAGTGGTCCTGAGGCCAGGGTTGGGCTCTGGCGTTTCGAGGAGGAGGTTCAGATGAAGGATTTGGCCAGAGTCACCATGTGGTCCACACCACACGCCACGTCCACAGGCTCCCCAGGCATGGTCACCTGAAAAAGACCCAGTGCACGGTGAGGGGAGGCAGCCTGACCCTGGGGGCCCAAGGAAGGCCGGACCCTGGCTCTGGGCGGGTGACTGAACCGCTGAGCCTCAGCTCCCTCACCTGGCAATGGAGCGCTGACGCCCAGCCAGCAGGCCAGCTGGGAAGGGGCGACGCCCACCGTGGAAGGGCTACGCAAACTCCTCCCAGACAAGGGTGGCACCCTGAGGCCAGCTGGAGGCTGAGCGCCACCTGGCCAGAAAGTTTTCAAGCTTCCAGAGTATTTTTCATCAGCTTCTAGTTGCCTCTTTATCAAATGCCTTGTTTTGGAAAGCTAATCTCTAAATGATTAAGTTAAAATAAAAAAGGCCTCTCCAGTTCTTAAAAATGAAAAGGCAGAAAATAGACTTTATTCCACAAAAGCCTTTTAAAAAACAGCAAAGAAAAGGACACATTAGGTTACTAATGCAAATGTTTCTCACCATTGCTGCGTTCTCCTTCTCCAAGGCGCACACTCCAGCCAAGCTTTTGCGGGTTGTATTCAAAGCCCTTGGCCCGTAAAAATACGGCCTCACTCGTCCTCCCGAGGGGGCCTCTCAAGTCTCCTAAGCCAGGCAGTAAGACGGGTTACAAGGCAGGTGACCACTGCAGGCCGACACCCGCTGGCCTTTCCGGGGAGAACCCCAGTGCAGGGTGTCCGCTGGTGTCCCAGCAGCGCACAAGAGCTGGCTGAGTGGCTAAGCTCTCTGAAGACCAGACGCGACACCAGAAGCCATCGTGGGCCTCCGGGAAGGAGCCCAGACGAGTCCATCGTCCTTGCCCTGCCAGGGCCACGCACCCCAGGGACTTGGTCGGTAAGTGCTGCGTCTGCAGAGCGGGAGCGGGGACTGCCGCCAGCTCTTCTGATCACCCGGCTCCAGGCTGCAGGAGCGAGGCACAGCGCGCAGAGGGTCCTGACCCCCGGGGCCCCGTCCAGAGCCCCCAGGCCGCCCTTGCTGAGCAGGCCAAGTGGTCCTGAGGCCAGGGTTGGGCTCTGGCGTTTCGAGGAGGAGGTTCAGATGAAGGATTTGGCCAGAGTCACCATGTGGTCCACACCACACGCCACGTCCACAGGCTCCCCAGGCATGGTCACCTGAAAAAGACCCAGTGCACGGTGAGGGGAGGCAGCCTGACCCTGGGGGCCCAAGGAAGGCCGGACCCTGGCTCTGGGCGGGTGACTGAACCGCTGAGCCTCAGCTCCCTCACCTGGCAATGGAGCGCTGACGCCCAGCCAGCAGGCCAGCTGGGAAGGGGCGACGCGCCCACCGTGGAAGGGCTACGCAAACTCCCCTCCCAGACAAGGGTGGCACCCCTGAGGCCACTCTGGGCATGCGCAGGGACGCTGCATGCACCGTCCAGGACGTGCACACCCCACAGAGGCTGCTCTCCTGGGAAGGGGACTTCCAGAGGTGGACACCTGCCTCAAGCCAGTGTCCAGTGACCTTCCCCAGCGGTCACCAGACAGCTCCCTGAGTGGATCCATAAATCCTCCCCTCCACACACACCTGCCCTGGGCCGCCTTCAGGGCGAAGGGGCGCTTCACCCGTCAGCTCCAAACAAGGGCAGGCTGCACCTGGAGGAGGGGTGTTTCCTGCATCTCACAAGGTGCCAGAGGCCCAGCCGGCAGCCCTGCCAACAGTGCCACCCACGCCCTCACCACTTCCTCGCCGGCAGGGCCAGCCCTCAGGTGACGTGCAGACAGCCTCCTGTGGGCCGGAGGCCAGGCCTGCGGGCCTTTAAGTGACGTGCATTGTCCCACAGCTCCAAGCTGGCCTTGGAGACAGACCCCCTCCCCACAGACTCCACGGTGCCCACAGCCCAAGCGGGACCTCCAGGTCCACACGGCCACCCCGCTCTCTCGGAGATGGGCAGGCTGCTTGTTCCTACTGTTTTATTATTATTATAAATGTTATTATCACTATTATGATCGCTTTAAGTAGGTGGAAGTCACGTGACTACGACATACAGTGCTATTCGGTGGAAAAGCAAGGTCTCAAACCCCTCTGAGCCCACCCTGTCGTCTCTGCCGGCCCCCCACCCTCTCTCTGAACTGGAAACTCCCTCTCGCTGGTCTCTGCTCTTCCCAGAGATTCAGGGTGCAGAAAGCCGGAGGGAGCGCAGGGTCTTGGACCAGCACCGCGCACCTCCTCCTCGGCCTCTGCCAGATGCTGATGCTGCTCTCCTGCCTGGACTCAAATCCTGCCCTCCCTCCCCAGCAGCCGCGTGACAGCCGGAGAGGGGTCTCTAACAGCCTGTGGAGTTTACTGAGCTTCAGAGGGGACGGGCCTGTCCAGATGGCCTGGCCTTTAAAAGCCCAGAGGCAGCAGTATCCATGGTTCAGAGACAAGTCCATTAAGGGCTCCGGCTGCAAGGCAAACGGACGCTAGTACCAAGTCTTGCTGCATGCCCTGCCCTAAACAAACGCCTTTAGCAAAACCTGTCACAGAAACCACTGAGCAAACATGCCGCAGTGCCCTCAGTTCATAGCAAAGGCCTGGGAAGGGGACTTCCAGAGGTGGACACCTGCCTCAAGCCAGTGTCCAGTGACCTTCCCCAGCGGTCACCAGACAGCTCCCTGAGTGGATCCATAAATCCTCCCCTCCACACACACCTGCCCTGGGCCGCCTTCAGGGCGAAGGGGCGCTTCACCCGTCAGCTCCAAACAAGGGCAGGCTGCACCTGGAGGAGGGGTGTTTCCTGCATCTCACAAGGTGCCAGAGGCCCAGCCGGCAGCCCTGCCAACAGTGCCACCCACGCCCTCACCACTTCCTCGCCGGCAGGGCCAGCCCTCAGGTGACGTGCAGACAGCCTCCTGTGGGCCGGAGGCCAGGCCTGCGGGCCTTTAAGTGACGTGCATTGTCCCACAGCTCCAAGCTGGCCTTGGAGACAGACCCCCTCCCCACAGACTCCACGGTGCCCACAGCCCAAGCGGGACCTCCAGGTCCACACGGCCACCCCGCTCTCTCGGAGATGGGCAGGCTGCTTGTTCCTACTGTTTTATTATTATTATAAATGTTATTATCACTATTATGATCGCTTTAAGTAGGTGGAAGTCACGTGACTACGACATACAGTGCTATTCGGTGGAAAAGCAAGGTCTCAAACCCCTCTGAGCCCACCCTGTCGTCTCTGCCGGCCCCCCACCCTCTCTCTGAACTGGAAACTCCCTCTCGCTGGTCTCTGCTCTTCCCAGAGATTCAGGGTGCAGAAAGCCGGAGGGAGCGCAGGGTCTTGGACCAGCACCCGCGCACCTCCTCCTCGGCCTCTGCCAGATGCTGATGCTGCTCTCCTGCCTGGACTCAAATCCTGCCCTCCCTCCCCAGCAGCCGCGTGACAGCCGGAGAGGGGTCTCTAACAGCCTGTGGAGTTTACTGAGCTTCAGAGGGGACGGGCCTGTCCAGATGGCCTGGCCTTTTAAAAGCCCAGAGGCAGCAGTATCCATGGTTCAGAGACAAGTCCATTAAGGGCTCCGGCTGCAAGGCAAACGGACGCTAGTACCAAGTCTTGCTGCATGCCCTGCCCTAAACAAACGCCTTTAGCAAAACCTGTCACAGAAACCACTGAGCAAACATGCCGCAGTGCCCTCAGTTCATAGCAAAGGCCCAGAGCTGCACAAAGCGTTCCAGGCTGGCCATGGAAGCAGAAGAAAACATGCTGCCCGGGGTGACCAGCCAGGGGAGCTCCTAGCAACCTCCCCGGACACGAGAGCACCTCTACTGACCTTCCCCAGGAGAGGGCCGCTCTCCACCCTAACTTGCAGCTGAATGGCTACACTTAAGCACCTCTGTCCTTGTTCCCCAAGGGCTGTGGCCATTAGAGCCCAAAGCAGAGAGGGCCACGTGGCCTTGGCTGACGCTGGTCCCGGGAGCCTTTCCGGGGAGCCCTGGTGAACTGCCTCTCAGTCTCAGCCTCTGAACTAAGTCCAAAGGAAGGCTGCCCTCTGCACATCTTACTTTTGTCCTCATCAAGGTTAAAGGAGCTTCTAGTTTAAACCAATTTACACTCACGTTACTGCAAAGGCAAACAGTTCCAGAAGCCAAATGGTATGATGGCCGGAGTAACCCTGAAAACTATGAGCAGAATTGGTGTAGGAACATCTCTGCACAAGGCCAAGTTTCCAAGACCCGCACCCACCAGGGGAAGGACCGAGGAATGCTGAGAGGGGCGCTGCACCAGCAAGGCTGCCAGACTCGTCACAGCCCCTCTTGGCTGCCCCAAAGAGGCCCTCCCCAGCAATCAGAGGCAGAGCACACCCAAGAGGGGAGCCCCGCAGCGCCCCTTCCCTGGGGCATCAGAAGTGCCAGGGCCTGTGGCTCCCAAAGAGGCTGGGTAAGAAAGACCCCTGCAGGCAGAAGGTTCCCAGCTTGGACTGCAGCCAGCCAGAGGGCGCACGGTGTAGGGGACGCACGCCTGCACTCGGGAGGACCAGGTTCACGGCGCGGCCCAGTCCAGCAAGCAGCCGAGAGCCTGGGCCAGCAGCGCTGACCCCAGAAGCCAGCATGCTCGGTGCAGGCAGGGGGGACGGCCCAACCTCCACAGGCTGTCCCTAGGAGGAGAGAGACGGTGCAAAGTGCTGGCCCCGGGACAGCTCCTGGCCCCCAGGCTGTCCCACCTCTACGGAAAGTGAGGGCATGGCCCGGGCAGGGGTGAGGGCCCCTCAGAAGCTCTGCCTAGCAGCCTGACCCCAGGCCTGCAGGACCACTGTTGGGCAGAGAGCCTCCCTCTGCCCACAGCCTCCTCTCCGCCTGGGGTATCCAGCTCAGGCCCTGCAGAGGAGGGGGAGCAGGGTGACACCTCAGGCTCAGACAGTGACTCGGTCTCGGCTCTGCTTCTCACTAGGTGCGTGGCCTCACCTCACTGAACCTCTCTGGGCACCCGTGTGGAACAGGAGGACACCTGGATGCTCCTGGAAGGGGAGGACTGGACCAGGTGACTCAGAAGCCACTTCCTGAACCATGAGAAAGCCTAGGCTCTGTGCAGCTAAGGATAACCAGCTAGTACCACCAACGGAGCTACACATACGATTTTACTTTTTTTTTCCTTTCGCAGAATACTTTTTAAATGATGTAGCATATCTCCTATTGAAGATAAGTGAGAAAACACAATTTTTAAGGAGCAAAATTCCCTTGTAATTTTTTTTTAAGTGAGACAATAGAACAGAGAAAGGTCCCAACGATATGCTAACCCAATAACACACTCAACTTTAAGCAACCCAGCCTCATTGATCAAAAGCCTGGCTCCCGTCTCCATTGCTCTCCCAGAGCCCCAGCCTCGCATCTGGAGCCAGCACGAGCCCCAGAGCCTCCCACCCTGACCAAAAGGTGCCAGGGGGTGAAGGCGCCCCAGAGACAGACCAGAGGAGACACGGGGGTGGTATGAGAGCAGCCGCTGTGCCAACAGACCAGCGTGTCCTCTGTCCTGATGGCCCAGAGGCCGAACACTTGAGAGGGGCACAGCACAGGTGGTCCATCCTAGCCAGGGGCCAAGCCTGGCCTGGCCACTTCAACCCTGAAGACACCCTCTGATGTCAAGCCTGTCCTCGTGGCTGATCTTCACTCTAATTTGGAGGAAATGAAGACAGGTGGCCTGGCCCTCAGAAAGAACTCCTCTGGGTGGGGTTAGTGCTCCCAATAATGAGCAGGATCCTGACTACTCTGCGCTCCCATACCCAGAGCTGCCAGACGCTGTCTGCCGCCACAGCGCCCTTCCTCACCCAGGCTGGGGTCCCCAGGGAACCACGGGGCAGCACCAGCCAAGCTGAGAACAACTCAGGGACGCGATCATTTTTCCCCTCCGAGGATTTTTGACAGATAAATCTTTTTTAAAAGTTACACAGGGGCTTCCCTGGTGGTCCAGTGGGTAAGAACACCGCCTTGCAGGGCAAAGGGTGCCGGTTTGATCCCTGGCCTGGGAAGATCCCACGTGCCGCAGAGCGGCTAGATCGATGTGTCCAATTACCGAGCCGGAGCTCTGGAGCACATGCGCCCAGAGCCGGCGCTCTGCGACAAGAGAGGCCACCGCGATGGGAGGCCCACACGGGCCAAAGAACAAAGATGGATGAAAACAGATAAATGAAAGACCAATAGAAGTGGCCCGTCCACCCGGCTCCCTCCCCAACCCGCCCCCCACCCCCAAAAAAAAGAAAAAAAAGTTACACAGATCTGGGCTTCCCTGGTGGTCCAGTGAGTAAAGAGTCCGCCTTGCAGTGCAAGGGGCGCCAGTTTGATCCCTGGCCTGGGAAGATCCCACGTGCCGCGGAGCGGCTGGACTGATGTGTCCAATTACCGAGCTGGAGCTCTGGAGCGCATGCGCCCGGAGCCAGTGCTCTGCAGAAAGAGAGGCCACTGCGATGGGGGGCCCGCATGGGCCAGAGAACAAATACAACCTCAAAACACATTATTAAAACCTAACCTTCAAAGAAAACACTTAGGCGCACACGCAGAGGAACACGCACGCACACACACACACACGCCAAATGCACAGGCACAGGCGGGCACGTGCACAGGTGCCCGCCTCCCTCTGCGGAGCCCGTCTCTGGAGGGAGGATGAGCCGGAGCGGAGCTGCCTCCGGGACAGGGACGGGAGATTTATTTCTCATCATACATTTTGTACCAAATCCATATGTTCTGTGTTCAAAAGAATCAATGGCCTTTTTTAGAAGAACTTCAAGAACTGACCTGGTAAACACCACTAAGATAAACGACAACTTCAGAAGGCCTCTCCTTCCCCTTTAATTCTGAAATGAGCCTTTTCCTATAATTGCACGCTCCTCCTGAGAAGAGCCGTTATGCTTCAGTCTGGCGGCTGTGGTAAGGCACTCATATAAATATTAAACATCCTGCTTTCTTTTAAAGTCGCTATAGAACATTCCTCTCCACAGGCTCCATAAACAGCCGCTGGCGCATCAACTTCGCCATCTCAGCCCTCTCCCTCCTGGACCCCTGCGACACCCGGCCTGCGGCTCACCCCTCCCCAGGGCACCACCCCAAGGATAGCACCTGGGGACCAGGACCCAGGGGACCCAGTGCTGGCCCAGCTGCCCCAAGCCCGCCCAGCCCAGCCTTACCCTCCACGGGAAGTACTGGTCTTCGAGGCGGCCGATTCCCAGACACCCCCGGATGTTCTTGCCCCACACAAACAGCTCTCCTCGGTCTGCAGAAAGAAGAATGGTGGCTTGGCTGGGTGGGTCTTAGGCCACGGGCAAGTCTCCAAGTGGAGGAAAGGTCAGGAGAATAGGCCTTCTAGAACCAGGTACAAGAAGATCAAAGTGAAACTTCAATTTCTCCCAGGCTTTATTAATGCTTTCTTTTGAACAGACAAGTAGACTGCACCATCCCCAAAACAAAAGTATCCAAGATTTGGGAGCGGCTGGACTGATGTGTCCAATTACCGAGCTGGAGCTCTGGAGCGCATGCGCCCGGAGCCAGTGCTCTGCAGAAAGAGAGGCCACTGCGATGGGGGGCCCGCATGGGCCAGAGAACAAATACAACCTCAAAACACATTATTAAAACCTAACCTTCAAAGAAAACACTTAGGCGCACACGCAGAGGAACACGCACGCACACACACACACACGCCAAATGCACAGGCACAGGCGGGCACGTGCACAGGTGCCCGCCTCCCTCTGCGGAGCCCGTCTCTGGAGGGAGGATGAGCCGGAGCGGAGCTGCCTCCGGGACAGGGACGGGAGATTTATTTCTCATCATACATTTTGTACCAAATCCATATGTTCTGTGTTCAAAAGAATCAATGGCCTTTTTTAGAAGAACTTCAAGAACTGACCTGGTAAACACCACTAAGATAAACGACAACTTCAGAAGGCCTCTCCTTCCCCTTTAATTCTGAAATGAGCCTTTTCCTATAATTGCACGCTCCTCCTGAGAAGAGCCGTTATGCTTCAGTCTGGCGGCTGTGGTAAGGCACTCATATAAATATTAAACATCCTGCTTTCTTTTAAAGTCGCTATAGAACATTCCTCTCCACAGGCTCCATAAACAGCCGCTGGCGCATCAACTTCGCCATCTCAGCCCTCTCCCTCCTGGACCCCTGCGACACCCGGCCTGCGGCTCACCCCTCCCCAGGGCACCACCCCAAGGATAGCACCTGGGGACCAGGACCCAGGGGACCCAGTGCTGGCCCAGCTGCCCCAAGCCCGCCCAGCCCAGCCTTACCCTCCACGGGAAGTACTGGTCTTCGAGGCGGCCGATTCCCAGACACCCCCGGATGTTCTTGCCCCACACAAACAGCTCTCCTCGGTCTGCAGAAAGAAGAATGGTGGCTTGGCTGGGTGGGTCTTAGGCCACGGGCAAGTCTCCAAGTGGAGGAAAGGTCAGGAGAATAGGCCTTCTAGAACCAGGTACAAGAAGATCAAAGTGAAACTTCAATTTCTCCCAGGCTTTATTAATGCTTTCTTTTGAACAGACAAGTAGACTGCACCATCCCCAAACCAAAAATGTGTCCCAGCCCAGATCCACACCGAGTCCTCGTGGGAGACGGCACATGCCCAGAGGCGGGCGCGGGGCTCCAGCACAGAGCCCTCTCTGCTCAGCTCTCACGCACCCCCAAACTCCACCGCCCAGCTGTGTCCAGCCCAATCTCGCCCTCCAGAAATCCTGAGTCTCAGCAGCCTCTAATCCTGCTCACATGCCGACAGAGTGAGAAGGACCATCGGTCATTCCTTGTCTGGTCTCCCATGTCTCAGGCGCATTTGGTCCAGGGACACATGGTGACTGGGCCAAGTCGACTTCTGTGAGCTTGGAGCTGGGACAGCATGGGGACAAACATACATGTTCCTGTCCTCGTCTGGCTGGCCAACAGTGAAAAATAACCCAACAAATGTGTGATTTCACACTGTAAGAAGTGCCATGAAGGAAGAGCTGACAGGCAGGGTGCTGTAAGGAGAGGCCCAGAGGCTGAATCCAGACTGGGGCTCTGAGAAGCCCAGCCTCCAGAGCCCCCGGGCAGGGCAGGGCAGGGCAGGGCAGAACCCTGGGTCCAGACTTCCTCCCCCAGCAGCATGGGCATCCTCAGCACAGAGGACCCCGTCCACCAGCCCCATCCAGCGGAAGCCTCCGGTCGTGGGAAGAAGAGAGGACACGGAGGTGCCAGGACTGAAACAGCCCGGCTGAGCCAACGAGAGGTCCTTTGGGGACATCTGTCAGGGCCCTCCAGTCAGCCTGTTGCTTCCACCTGGCTCACCCCTCCCAGGGCACCACCCCAAGGATAGCACCTGGGGACCAGGACCCAGGGGACCCAGTGCTGGCCCAGCTGCCCCAAGCCCGCCCAGCCCAGCCTTACCCTCCACGGGAAGTACTGGTCTTCGAGGCGGCCGATTCCCAGACACCCCCGGATGTTCTTGCCCCACACAAACAGCTCTCCTCGGTCTGCAGAAAGAAGAATGGTGGCTTGGCTGGGTGGGTCTTAGGCCACGGGCAAGTCTCCAAGTGGAGGAAAGGTCAGGAGAATAGGCCTTCTAGAACCAGGTACAAGAAGATCAAAGTGAAACTTCAATTTCTCCCAGGCTTTATTAATGCTTTCTTTTGAACAGACAAGTAGACTGCACCATCCCCAAACCAAAAATGTGTCCCAGCCCAGATCCACACCGAGTCCTCGTGGGAGACGGCACATGCCCAGAGGCGGGCGCGGGGCTCCAGCACAGAGCCCTCTCTGCTCAGCTCTCACGCACCCCCAAACTCCACCGCCCAGCTGTGTCCAGCCCAATCTCGCCCTCCAGAAATCCTGAGTCTCAGCAGCCTCTAATCCTGCTCACATGCCGACAGAGTGAGAAGGACCATCGGTCATTCCTTGTCTGGTCTCCCATGTCTCAGGCGCATTTGGTCCAGGGACACATGGTGACTGGGCCAAGTCGACTTCTGTGAGCTTGGAGCTGGGACAGCATGGGGACAAACATACATGTTCCTGTCCTCGTCTGGCTGGCCAACAGTGAAAAATAACCCAACAAATGTGTGATTTCACACTGTAAGAAGTGCCATGAAGGAAGAGCTGACAGGCAGGGTGCTGTAAGGAGAGGCCCAGAGGCTGAATCCAGACTGGGGCTCTGAGAAGCCCAGCCTCCAGAGCCCCCGGGCAGGGCAGGGCAGGGCAGGGCAGAACCCTGGGTCCAGACTTCCTCCCCCAGCAGCATGGGCGTCCTCAGCACAGAGGACCCCGTCCACCAGCCCCATCCAGCGGAAGCCTCCGGTCGTGGGAAGAAGAGAGGACACGGAGGTGCCAGGACTGAAACAGCCCGGCTGAGCCAACGAGAGGTCCTTTGGGGACATCTGTCAGGGCCCTCCAGTCAGCCTGCTGCTCTTGGTCTTCCACCTGAGAGGCTGTCTCAGGGTAAACCGACTGACTCCAACTGGCAGGCGGCAAGCAAACACCAGGCCCAGGGACGAGGCAGACGCCCCGGCTCCGGAGCTCCCTCTAGCGAGGAGCGGCCACTAGCACTTGGAGGGTGGCGGCAGGGTCCTGGGGAAGCCAGGCAGGAGCTCAGGCCAGTGTGACCCAACCTGGCGGCACGGCAAGACGGCAGACGACGGGATCTACCCTAGTCAAAGGCAAAGGCTGCATGCGGATTTCCAAGTATGTGACTCTGCACAATTTAAGCCTTAAACATTTGGGAAATTATAGATAATTGTTACCTCCAGAATTCACGCACACTGACTCTTCTCTGCTACATCAGAACAGCTCTGAAGCGCTCACGTGACACAGACGTATGTGCAGATGGAGGCGCTGGCCCTACGGGAGGGGTGGTGAGGGTACACCGGTCCCCTCCACCACGGGCACTCCCGTGCAGTCAGCTCTGCCCACCACCCGCACCCGCTGCTGCTTCAGAACCCCAGACACAGACGGTGACTGAGCAGGGGTGAGGACTCGGGAGGGAGCCCATCAGGAGCAGACCTCACGTTAGCAAGAGGCCAGAGAACACAGACGAGGGCAGCCCCAAATGCACTGTCCCAGCCCGGATGCTTACCAATAAAAAGACTATCTGCCACGAGACGAAAAGGTCTTTAAAGTGCAAGCAAAAAGCAAATGTATAACACTTGAAAATCACAAAATGAAATCAATTAAGTTCAGTCTTACTTTTCGAGTCCACTAAAAAGGAGCAAATTGACCCGACCACGATGGTGGCGGGGTGAGGGCTGTGATCAAGAAGCGCAGACTCGCTGGAGGTCTGCAGGGGCACTGGGTGGCTAGGACTTAGTAACTGGGCAAACCTCTGAGAAAACCTCCATTTCCGCCTCGCCTGTGATCACTCTTCCCCAGCACTCAGGAGAAACCAGCCACATCTACCTCCTCCAAACCACAGGAACCAAGTTCCAGGCTGGAGGAGGAGTGGGCGTGGCCAGGGACTAGGCTGGCTGGGTGGGCGTGGCCAGGGACCAGGAGAAAGCTCCACATGTTAATTTCCTGCTCACCCACCTCAGATGGGCCAACCCCCTTGCCCACTCTCTGGATCCACCCTTTCCCACCTCTGACTGTGTCCTCTTGAGAAACTCACCATAACGTTAGCCTAACCACAAACCAAACGAACCGAAGACAAACCTCTGGGATTTTCCCAGTGTGTCTGGGAGACACACATTACACAACCTCAAGCCAAACAACTTCTGGATTAGCCGCTCTCATTATCCACACAAGGGCGCCACTCCGCTGGACGGATGGAAACTGAGAGTGGCCCAGGGTGGTCTGGAGTTGAACCTGAGAGGCAGAGGCCCAGCCAGGGCCTTGATGCCCCACGGGCTTGGTCACTTACTGGTCAGAGCAGCGAAGTGGCTGAGTCCGCAGCGAATGCGTGAAACCCGCACTCTGGGATTGAACTCCGTGAGGCCAAAGAGAGTGGGAGGAATCATTTCTGGAACAGCGGTTTCCAGGAGGTTTGGGCCCTTCCCAAGAATTCCGTAGCCCCAGACGAAAACATGGCCTTCTCCTGGATTACAGTAAAAACAGTGGTCAGGAAGTCAAACCAAGTGCAGCCCTCCCTTCGTAGAAATTCAAACCACACCACCAGGATGCATTATATCCACATGGATTTTTTTCTTTTTATTTTCCTCTTCTTGCTTGGCAAGAACATGTTGAGAAAGATACTTAAAAAAATGTTTCTTTTCTCCTCTTTCAAATTCTTGCTTGAGGAGTATGTCTAGTCAGCTAACCAATCTCAGAATACAAATGTCCCACCTTTTGTCCCAACCTTCACAGGTTAAGTCAAGGAATGATCAAAATGAATTGCGCTTACTTTTCGAGTCCACTAAAAGGAGAAATTGACCCGACCACGATGGTGGCGGGTGAGGGCTGTGATCAAGAAGCGCAGACTCGCTGGAGGTCTGCAGGGGCACTGGGTGGCTAGGACTTAGTAACTGGGCAAACCTCTGAGAAAACCTCCATTTCCGCCTCGCCTGTGATCACTCTTCCCCAGCACTCAGGAGAAACCAGCCACATCTACCTCCTCCAAACCACAGGAACCAAGTTCCAGGCTGGAGGAGGAGTGGGCGTGGCCAGGGACTAGGCTGGCTGGGTGGGCGTGGCCAGGGACCAGGAGAAAGCTCCACATGTTAATTTCCTGCTCACCCACCTCAGATGGGCCAACCCCCTTGCCCACTCTCTGGATCCACCCTTTCCCACCTCTGACTGTGTCCTCTTGAGAAACTCACCATAACGTTAGCCTAACCACAAACCAAACGAACCGAAGACAAACCTCTGGGATTTTCCCAGTGTGTCTGGGAGACACACATTACACAACCTCAAGCCAAACAACTTCTGGATTAGCCGCTCTCATTATCCACACAAGGGCGCCACTCCGCTGGACGGATGGAAACTGAGAGTGGCCCAGGGTGGTCTGGAGTTGAACCTGAGAGGCAGAGGCCCAGCCAGGGCCTTGATGCCCCACGGGCTTGGTCACTTACTGGTCAGAGCAGCGAAGTGGCTGAGTCCGCAGCGAATGCGTGAAACCCGCACTCTGGGATTGAACTCCGTGAGGCCAAAGAGAGTGGGAGGAATCATTTCTGGAACAGCGGTTTCCAGGAGGTTTGGGCCCTTCCCAAGAATTCCGTAGCCCCAGACGAAAACATGGCCTTCTCCTGGATTACAGTAAAAACAGTGGTCAGGAAGTCAAACCAAGTGCAGCCCTCCCTTCGTAGAAATTCAAACCACACCACCAGGATGCATTATATCCACATGGATTTTTTTCTTTTTATTTTCCTCTTCTTGCTTGGCAAGAACATGTTGAGAAAGATACTTAAAAAAATGTTTCTTTTCTCCTCTTTCAAATTCTTGCTTGAGGAGTATGTCTAGTCAGCTAACCAATCTCAGAATACAAATGTCCCACCTCCTGAGGGTCCTGGACAGGGCCACTCCATAAGTCACCCACAAAGCCTGTGTGAACACAGGGGAGCCTCAGAAGACCAGCTTTTCCTGACACAGAGCAGGAGACCGGGCCAAGTATACACATACTCCTGGCCAGATTTTAAAACTCAGAATGACTTTCAAGTTATAACAAGTTTAATACTGATCACTGGTGCCAGATGCTTCCTCCCAGGGCATGGCTCTCAGGATCCAGGCCCCAGGCCTCTTCGCCTGCGTGCTCGTGGGTTCTTGGCAGTCTCCCTGGAGAAGGCAGGGTTGGCGTCTCTGGCCCAGGTTTAGGGAGAGGGAGCAAGTCATCCAGAGGTTTCCAACACTCAGTTCTACGCTGGCTCCTTGTTGACGTACAAACCACAGCTGTTAGCCTTCTGTCAAGAGCACCGCCTCCCCTTCTACTGACTGAACTCTAACGAGGTCTTCCCACAGTCCCGTCCCTCACGCTGAGAACTGCAGCCCAATCCCAACGGACACCCACCCTGCCGCACCCTTTCCACCCGCGGCTTCCCAGCGAAGGGCCCACAGGAGGGTCTCACCATTCACCACAGCACAGCCCGTGCCCCCACACGCAGCCTGCTTCACCCGTCCCACTCCTGAGAAGGGCAAGCACCGCGGGACGTTCACCTGAATCAAAGGAAGGGGCCACACCGTTAGGAGGACAAACCAGCGAGAACTTGGAAATACTATTTCACACATAGGATTACTGAAAAGTGAGGAATCATTTCTGGAACAGCGGTTTCCAGGAGGTTTGGGCCCTTCCCAAGAATTCCGTAGCCCCAGACGAAAACATGGCCTTCTCCTGGATTACAGTAAAAACAGTGGTCAGGAAGTCAAACCAAGTGCAGCCCTCCCTTCGTAGAAATTCAAACCACACCACCAGGATGCATTATATCCACATGGATTTTTTTCTTTTTATTTTCCTCTTCTTGCTTGGCAAGAACATGTTGAGAAAGATACTTAAAAAAATGTTTCTTTTCTCCTCTTTCAAATTCTTGCTTGAGGAGTATGTCTAGTCAGCTAACCAATCTCAGAATACAAATGTCCCACCTCCTGAGGGTCCTGGACAGGGCCACTCCATAAGTCACCCACAAAGCCTGTGTGAACACAGGGGAGCCTCAGAAGACCAGCTTTTCCTGACACAGAGCAGGAGACCGGGCCAAGTATACACATACTCCTGGCCAGATTTTAAAACTCAGAATGACTTTCAAGTTATAACAAGTTTAATACTGATCACTGGTGCCAGATGCTTCCTCCCAGGGCATGGCTCTCAGGATCCAGGCCCCAGGCCTCTTCGCCTGCGTGCTCGTGGGTTCTTGGCAGTCTCCCTGGAGAAGGCAGGGTTGGCGTCTCTGGCCCAGGTTTAGGGAGAGGGAGCAAGTCATCCAGAGGTTTCCAACACTCAGTTCTACGCTGGCTCCTTGTTGACGTACAAACCACAGCTGTTAGCCTTCTGTCAAGAGCACCGCCTCCCCTTCTACTGACTGAACTCTAACGAGGTCTTCCCACAGTCCCGTCCCTCACGCTGAGAACTGCAGCCCAATCCCAACGGACACCCACCCTGCCGCACCCTTTCCACCCGCGGCTTCCCAGCGAAGGGCCCACAGGAGGGTCTCACCATTCACCACAGCACAGCCCGTGCCCCCACACGCAGCCTGCTTCACCCGTCCCACTCCTGAGAAGGGCAAGCACCGCGGGACGTTCACCTGAATCAAAGGAAGGGGCCACACCGTTAGGAGGACAAACCAGCGAGAACTTGGAAATACTATTTCACACATAGGGAGGTAAGTCCCAGTTCATTCACGCCCTCCCCACCAAAATCCTTATCACTACGCACATGCAGAGTGTCCAGCCGGGCTCAGGAAGAGCACTGGACCAGGAGCTCCAGTCCCGCCCTCGCAGCGCAGTGCAGTTTGCAGGACAGACCTGTGCTGAGCGCGAGCTGCAGAGCACAGGGTGTCGGGGAGTCCGACACCAGTCAGGAGGAAGCAGAAGAGAAGGAACCCCAAGTCGGGCAGGTGGATATGCAGAGGGGCAAGGTGTGCGTGGTACACCCAGGAGTTTCAGCAGGTCAGGGTGGTGGCAGCAGGGGACGAGGGGAGTATTGGCAAGATGCCGGTGGGGAGAAGGGAAAGCAGACCAGGCGGACGTGGCTGCCACGATAAGGATCTGGTCTCCACCCTGAGCACCAAGGGGAGGCAGTACCGCTTCCAGGTGGGAGAGGGACGCAATTTCTACCGGGGAAGGTGAGTGGACAGGGGTAATGACGGAGAAGGACCAGGGCCTGGATGAGCACAGATTCACTCCTGGATATTCTGAACCCGCAGAGCCTTGAGACAGCCAAGTGGCACTTCGGCTCAGAGGGAGAGACGAGAGGAGGAGGAAGATCAGGGCTGGGAGAATGGGGGTGGCCAACTGAGCCTTCCCACGGGACTAGGTCTTGGCGCCTCTTCTGAGGAGTGACTGGAAGGATGGATTTTCAGTGCTTCATTGACAGCCAAGGGTCTTCTGAGAGTCCCTTGCAGATGGAGACAGCTGGAGGACAACGATCCCTAAGCTGACTGACAGGGTTACCGGCCCTAGGTGGTATGAGGCTGCTGGCCGGGCCTGGGGTCCGCTGCCCAGCTTGCACAGCTCCTCTACGCAACTGGGCTTTGGCACACGGCCCTCAGCAAACGCTGAAACACACTCCAGCAAAGAGCCATGGGAAATCCCTGCCACCGTCCCCGACAGGATGCGGTGCAGGCCACATAAAGAATCATGGCTGTGGTGGGCTGCTTCCAAAACAAATGCTCTGTCTCCTGCCGGTCACACCACCATGGGGCATCTGTGCCCCGGTGTGCAGGGCTGGCCTGGCGGCTCGCCTCGACAGAACACGACTCCAGCAAATGTGAGGGGGAGCCACTGCCAGCAGGAACTTAGGAAGCACTGGCTTCTGTCTCGCTGACATGCCCTCTCGCCCTCTGGTGTGCTCCCTCGGCTGATGCCAGCCGCCATGCTGCGAGCCGCCATGCTGCGAGCCGCCACGTGGAGAAGCCTGCCTGGCAAGGAGCCAAGGAAGGCTCAGCCAACCACTCTGAGCTGGCCAAGCGCCAGTGAGGACCCGGGGCCTCAGGGCCAGCAGCCCTCCGGGACCTACACCCTGCCAACTACCAGCGTTGGCCCACAGGCAGAGGCTTCCCAAGATGAACCCCAAGAAAGAGCCCAGGATCCAGCTAAGCCACCCCTAGAGCCCTGACCCGCAAAACTGAGAGGTAATCAACGTGTGCTGTTGTAAGCCACCGCCTGGTGGGAGAGGGACGCAATTTCTACCGGGGAAGGTGAGTGGACAGGGGTAATGACGGAGAAGGACCAGGGCCTGGATGAGCACAGATTCACTCCTGGATATTCTGAACCCGCAGAGCCTTGAGACAGCCAAGTGGCACTTCGGCTCAGAGGGAGAGACGAGAGGAGGAGGAAGATCAGGGCTGGGAGAATGGGGGTGGCCAACTGAGCCTTCCCACGGGACTAGGTCTTGGCGCCTCTTCTGAGGAGTGACTGGAAGGATGGATTTTCAGTGCTTCATTGACAGCCAAGGGTCTTCTGAGAGTCCCTTGCAGATGGAGACAGCTGGAGGACAACGATCCCTAAGCTGACTGACAGGGTTACCGGCCCTAGGTGGTATGAGGCTGCTGGCCGGGCCTGGGGTCCGCTGCCCAGCTTGCACAGCTCCTCTACGCAACTGGGCTTTGGCACACGGCCCTCAGCAAACGCTGAAACACACTCCAGCAAAGAGCCATGGGAAATCCCTGCCACCGTCCCCGACAGGATGCGGTGCAGGCCACATAAAGAATCATGGCTGTGGTGGGCTGCTTCCAAAACAAATGCTCTGTCTCCTGCCGGTCACACCACCATGGGGCATCTGTGCCCCGGTGTGCAGGGCTGGCCTGGCGGCTCGCCTCGACAGAACACGACTCCAGCAAATGTGAGGGGGAGCCACTGCCAGCAGGAACTTAGGAAGCACTGGCTTCTGTCTCGCTGACATGCCCTCTCGCCCTCTGGTGTGCTCCCTCGGCTGATGCCAGCCGCCATGCTGCGAGCCGCCATGCTGCGAGCCGCCACGTGGAGAAGCCTGCCTGGCAAGGAGCCAAGGAAGGCTCAGCCAACCACTCTGAGCTGGCCAAGCGCCAGTGAGGACCCGGGGCCTCAGGGCCAGCAGCCCTCCGGGACCTACACCCTGCCAACTACCAGCGTTGGCCCACAGGCAGAGGCTTCCCAAGATGAACCCCAAGAAAGAGCCCAGGATCCAGCTAAGCCACCCCTAGAGCCCTGACCCGCAAAAACTGAGAGGTAATCAACGTGTGCTGTTGTAAGCCACCGCCTGGTGGGGTCATTTGTGACACAGCACAGATAACAATGACACAACCCTGGACCTGCCCCACAGGAGGGCTTTGCAGACACCATCTAGGGTCTCGGTATCAGAGCGCCTGCTCCTTCTCCTGGACACGTTACCTGCTGTTAATCTTACAGAAACAATAAATCATGGAAATGACCACATTTTCTGGGACTTCCCTGGGGATCCTGTGACTAAGACTCCGAGCTTCCAACTCAGGGAGGTGCAGGTTCGATCCCCGGTCAGGGAACTAGATCCCACATGCCGCAACTAAGATCTGGTGCAGCCAAATGAATAAATAAAAACATTAACATAATAAATGACCACTTTTCCATCTGTTTTGGCTACTACAGAGCTCAAATCTGCAGCTACTTCTAGCCACTGTGTCAGACCCAGAGAAGGAATTTTTTCATCCAATTAGCTAGCTGACTTTTATCCCTTTGTGCATCTCTCTTTATTAACATATATTTAAAACTCTTCTGTCTGTTGTCAGAAGCCTGATGATGTTAAGTCCTTATCACTTAGAGATACACAGTGATTTACGAATATAAAGTCTAGGATTTGCTTCAAAATAACACAGGACAGTGAAGCAGATGGAATTACAGACACAGTGGAACTGGCCAGCAGGCGTGTGAGGCTTTCTGGAAGAGGGCAGGGGAGGGTTAATGGAACGTTCTGGAATCAGTATGACAGCTGCACAGCCTTGTGAGTGCACTAAGAACACTAGGTCACACAAGTTAAAACAGTCGATCGTCTGTTTTTCTGAATGAGCCAGGGCCATTAGTTGGTAAACACTGAACAAGGATGATGGCCACACAGAGATTAATTATGCAGTGAGGTCTACTTTCTGCTTATATCTGGAATTTTCCTCAATAAAACGTCTGAAGCTGTACTTCCCTGTCCTGACGCCGGCTCCCCTCAGTGAGGGCAGGGCTGAGACGCGGAGAGGCCGGGGCAGGGCACCAGGGCTCTACTGTGATCCGGGGCTGCACAGCGTCTTCATCAGGGCACGCCCCTCAGACCTGTGTGTTTCGGGGCACACACGCTAGATGGCAGCGACAGGCCCGCTGCAACACCCGGGGAATTTGTGTGAACAGCCTCACTTCCCTCTCAGAACAGGACAGGGCACACCGACATACCTAAACTACTGCTCTCGTCGAAGAATTGCTAATGATGGCTTCTGAACTAAGCTTTCTTTCCAGGCCCCATGAAGAGGCAGCCCCAGCACAGGGGAGGCCACCACGGCAGCCTGTACCTCCCCGCTTCATGAAGGACCTCGTCCACATGTCCTTAATACTACTCCCACACCCTCAGCCCCGGGCCGCAGGTGACCCCGTCCGTACCTGCGTGGAGTCGGTGACAGAGGCCAGCTGCAGGTACTCGGAGTTTCCCCAGCCGAAGAGGCCGCCATCGGCGGACACGGCCAGGCAGCAGTCCCCGTAGGTGGCCACCTGGACAATGTTCACTCCGGCAAGGTCTCCGCCCAGCTTGGTGGGCGTGCTGGTGATACTGTAATGACCCAGACCTGACACGATGGATGATGAATTACTGAGTTACTTTTAATCGTTCATTCTTTAAACAAACCTTTGCACTGATTCACTATGTGCCAAACAGCTTGAAGCACTGAGCAAAGATCAACTCAAAATCCTAATCTGTTCCTGCTGTATGCTGTACAACTTCCTTTTCCATGTTCTCTAAGAGGAAAAAACACAACAGTGATTGTTTCCCTGCAAAACCCTCAGCGTTTCTAAGTCTGATTCACGATGGAAACCTTCTCAAGGTGAACCACCGCCACACAACGAGCCCTCAGACCTGGCACATCGTGCAGGCTCGCCTCGTCCACCGCGCTCTGCAGACACTGCCTCTTTGACAGACTGAATGAGCCAGGGCCATTAGTTGGTAAACACTGAACAAGGATGATGGCCACACAGAGATTAATTATGCAGTGAGGTCTACTTTCTGCTTATATCTGGAATTTTCCTCAATAAAACGTCTGAAGCTGTACTTCCCTGTCCTGACGCCGGCTCCCCTCAGTGAGGGCAGGGCTGAGACGCGGAGAGGCCGGGGCAGGGCACCAGGGCTCTACTGTGATCCGGGGCTGCACAGCGTCTTCATCAGGGCACGCCCCTCAGACCTGTGTGTTTCGGGGCACACACGCTAGATGGCAGCGACAGGCCCGCTGCAACACCCGGGGAATTTGTGTGAACAGCCTCACTTCCCTCTCAGAACAGGACAGGGCACACCGACATACCTAAACTACTGCTCTCGTCGAAGAATTGCTAATGATGGCTTCTGAACTAAGCTTTCTTTCCAGGCCCCATGAAGAGGCAGCCCCAGCACAGGGGAGGCCACCACGGCAGCCTGTACCTCCCCGCTTCATGAAGGACCTCGTCCACATGTCCTTAATACTACTCCCACACCCTCAGCCCCGGGCCGCAGGTGACCCCGTCCGTACCTGCGTGGAGTCGGTGACAGAGGCCAGCTGCAGGTACTCGGAGTTTCCCCAGCCGAAGAGGCCGCCATCGGCGGACACGGCCAGGCAGCAGTCCCCGTAGGTGGCCACCTGGACAATGTTCACTCCGGCAAGGTCTCCGCCCAGCTTGGTGGGCGTGCTGGTGATACTGTAATGACCCAGACCTGACACGATGGATGATGAATTACTGAGTTACTTTTAATCGTTCATTCTTTAAACAAACCTTTGCACTGATTCACTATGTGCCAAACAGCTTGAAGCACTGAGCAAAGATCAACTCAAAATCCTAATCTGTTCCTGCTGTATGCTGTACAACTTCCTTTTCCATGTTCTCTAAGAGGAAAAAACACAACAGTGATTGTTTCCCTGCAAAACCCTCAGCGTTTCTAAGTCTGATTCACGATGGAAACCTTCTCAAGGTGAACCACCGCCACACAACGAGCCCTCAGACCTGGCACATCGTGCGCAGGCTCGCCTCCGTCCACCGCGCTCTGCAGACACTGCCTCTTTGACAGACTGAAGGTCTGCGCAACCCTGTACTGTCAGGTGATGGTTAGCATTTTAGAAGCAGTATTTTTTACTTAAGATATATTACATTGGTTTTTTAGACATAATGCTACTGCACACTTTAATAGACTACAATGTAAACACACACGCCCTGGGAAAGCAAAGTTACAGCAAGCAATTCCTAATGCACTGCTGGGCATGAGCATAAATAAAGCAAATTTCTCAGAGCCCGTCCCACATCCAGACCCTGCCCCATCCCCTCAAAACAACAAACTGAAACTGGCAGACTAGTGTGGTGAACAGTGAGCCAAGGACTTGCCAGGAGGTCAACTGTCACTATCAGCTCAGCGACAGAGGGTAATCCCTGGGCAACAGACGACGGATACCCTGAACCACAGACCACTGCCTCCACCAGGCTTCCTCCAAGGGGCCCAGAGCAGTGTCAGGCTGGCAGCACCACTCGGCAACAGGCAAACGCAAAGCCTACATCTCAGCTTTTGTACACACCACATGTAATCTATATAACAGAAAAGATTTTTAAAAAAGTAGTTCAAAATGCTGAAGGGTTATGAAAGAATTATGAGATTGAGATAGAAACCGCTTGAGACAGAGTGGTCTGGGGAGCATCACTGAAGAGCCCACCGCAAGCTACGGTCTACGGGAAGAAAGGGAGACCAGAGAGCATCCCAGGCTATGGGAGCAGCATGTGCAGAGGCCCAGTGGCGGCAGAGGAGGGAGGCTCCCGAATGGGCTGCAGGGGGCCTACGGGCTGCACTCAAGGGCCTGATCTCCATAAGAGATGCTCACACAAGAACAAGGACTGGGACAAAGCAGGAGTCGACGGACCAAGACGAGGAGGTGAGGTGGCAGGACTACAGAGGACTTACACAAGATTCAGATCTTAAATTTAAGGTCCTCCCTTCAGACCAATACCAAACACACAAAGATAAACCTGCACAATGATGATAAAGCTTCTCTCTCATTCCTCTCTCCCTTAATCTTCTCAAATCAGTTAAAACTGAGCTCCCTTTAGGTGGCATGTGTCTCTTAAAAGACTCAGACTTGGGCTTCCCTGGAGGTCCAGTGAGTAAAGAGTCCACCTTGGGGCTTCCCTGGTGGTCCAGTGGGTAAGGACACCGCCTTGCAGTGCAAGGGGCGCCGGTTCAATCCCTGGCCTGGGAAGATCCCACGTGCCACGGAGCGGCTGGACCCATGTGTCCAATTGCCGAACCGGAGCTCTGGAGCGCGTGCGCCCAGAGCCGGTGCTCTGAGACAACAGAGGCCACTGCGATGGGAGGCCCACACGGGCCAAAGAAAAAAAATGGACGAAAATAGATAAATGAAAGACCAATAGAAGTGGCCTGCCCGCCCCCCTCCGTCCCCAACCCGCCCCCCCTCCAAAAAAAGAGTCCGCCTTGCAGTGCAAGGGGCACTAGTTTGATCCCCAGCACGGGAAGATCCCATGTGCCACGGAGCGGCTGTATCAGTGTGTCCAATTATGAGCCAGTGCTCTGGAGCACATGCACCCAGAGCCAGTGCTCTGCCACGAGAGAGGCCACAGCGATGGGAGGCCCACACAGGCCAAAGAATTAAGATGGATGAAAATAAATAAATGAAGCATCAATAAAAGAGACCAAAATTTTTTTAAAAAGGGGGGTTCAGACTTATACTCTGAGTCTGGGTGACCCCAGTCCTCTCTCAATCCAGTGAGCCAGGGGTGAGGGGAAAGGAGGCGACATGCAGGCAGTAGGGGGACAAGGGGAAGCAAGGCCTCAGACTTATCTCTGAGCGGGAGACCAGAGAGCATCCCAGGCTATGGGAGCAGCATGTGCAGAGGCCCAGTGGCGGCAGAGGAGGGAGGCTCCCGAATGGGCTGCAGGGGCCACGGGCTGCACTCAAGGGCCTGATCTCCATAAGAGATGCTCACACAAGAACAAGGACTGGGACAAAGCAGGAGTCGACGGACCAAGACGAGGAGGTGAGGTGGCAGGACTACAGAGGACTTACACAAGATTCAGATCTTAAATTTAAGGTCCTCCCTTCAGACCAATACCAAACACACAAAGATAAACCTGCACAATGATGATAAAGCTTCTCTCTCATTCCTCTCTCCCTTAATCTTCTCAAATCAGTTAAAACTGAGCTCCCTTTAGGTGGCATGTGTCTCTTAAAAGACTCAGACTTGGGCTTCCCTGGAGGTCCAGTGAGTAAAGAGTCCACCTTGGGGCTTCCCTGGTGGTCCAGTGGGTAAGGACACCGCCTTGCAGTGCAAGGGGCGCCGGTTCAATCCCTGGCCTGGGAAGATCCCACGTGCCACGGAGCGGCTGGACCCATGTGTCCAATTGCCGAACCGGAGCTCTGGAGCGCGTGCGCCCAGAGCCGGTGCTCTGCGACAACAGAGGCCACTGCGATGGGAGGCCCACACGGGCCAAAGAACAAAAATGGACGAAAATAGATAAATGAAAGACCAATAGAAGTGGCCTGCCCGCCCCCCTCCCTCCCCAACCCGCCCCGCCCTCCAAAAAAAGAGTCCGCCTTGCAGTGCAAGGGGCACTAGTTTGATCCCCAGCACGGGAAGATCCCATGTGCCACGGAGCGGCTGTATCAGTGTGTCCAATTATGAGCCAGTGCTCTGGAGCACATGCACCCAGAGCCAGTGCTCTGCCACGAGAGAGGCCACAGCGATGGGAGGCCCACACAGGCCAAAGAATTAAGATGGATGAAAATAAATAAATGAAGCATCAATAAAAGAGACCAAAATTTTTTTAAAAAGGGGGGTTCAGACTTATACTCTGAGTCTGGGTGACCCCAGTCCTCTCTCCAATCCAGTGAGCCAGGGGTGAGGGGAAAAGGAGGCGACATGCAGGCAGTGACAAGACGGAAGCAGGCGCGCCACCCCGTGGGGAGGGGTACAAGGGGGAAGCGACACTACCTGTTTGCCCATCCGCACCCCATCCACAAGAATACACTTCTCCTTTATCCGTCAGGAACAGACTATGGTCCTGCCCACAGGCGACCTATCGCACAAACAGAGGCTGGTGAGAAGAAGCCCTTAGAAGCCCGCTGTCCTGGTCCAAGTGCCCAAAGCCAGGCACCAATGCCCACCGCTCCTGAGCACCCAAGGGGCAGGGCCAGCAGGCTGCCCCTCTCTGCTCCACATCCGACTCTTCCTCAATAACCCAGCAGAGCCCAGGCTGTGCCACCCGGTCCCCTGAACCTGCTCTCGCTAAAAAACCAATGCCCGACACCCTAAGGCATGAACCCAGGAGCTCCTCCAGCCCACTCCACCCGAGGAAACACCCCCTCCTCCATAAGACCTTCCCTCCTTCCTGTCCACCCCGGTGGACGTAACAATCCTCCTTCTGGTGCTCCCATAAGCGCTTCCTATATACACTCATTTACACAGCTACCAGCTGCACCAAGGATGAGAACAGGCTCAGCTCTCTGGATCGCGGGGCCCTGGCCACGCGCTGGTACAGCTGATGTACAACCTGCCTCTCCCACTAGAGCCAGCTACCCTGCCCAGTCGTTATGAAACGTCCTAGCCCCACAAGCTGGCGTAAACTCTGACCTAGAGGAGACAGGCAGTAACACTTACGAAAAAGACACAGTATTTCAGAAAATTCCCCTGCCATCACCTCCCCAACTTTCACCCTTTCAAAATCGCCTCTAAGGGCAGGACCAGTGGGGTCCCCAGCCCCGTCTCTTACCTGGACCACCTGTCCATCGAAGTCCTGCATCCTATGGACTTTGTGACTTTCGCTATAGCCGGGAGTAAATAGGGGGAGAAGCCGGGTAAGCACTGTGTGATCCAGCCCCTTCTGTCACCCCAGCCGGTGGCCCCCTCAACGCACACAGTAGTGTTAGGAAAACTCTCAAGGTCAAATACAAGAGGCAAGTCTGGGCATGAAAGTAAAACAAAACAAAAATCCTTTGGTGATTTTAATATGCTGCAGACTTGTAAACATTATTTGGATCTACCAGCACGATATGCAGAACTAGAGGGAAAGTTTTTCTAAGACTAGAGGAATTTCTAAGCTAGAGTTTGGTGAAAACAACAAATGAAATCCAGGATGTTCTCTGCATCACAGCACAGTGCTCAAGTGCCCTCCCTCCCACCTGGGCTGGAATGAAGCTCTCCACTCCTTCCGGGGACCTCTCCGTTTTACTGCTCTGTGGGTCTCTCAAATCTCTCAAGATGTTTAACACCTAACACAGCCTCAGGAAGGGGGCGCCCTTTGGGGAACTCACCTGTAAATCTCGTTCTCTACCACCTTTCTTCCACACTGTCCGTAAGAATTGTTCCCCAGGCTGAAGACTAAAGGACAAAGAGGCAGTCCAGTCAGCTCTGCAGGTTCGTGGACTGCCTGAACGTCGGGACTGGGTGGGGTCTCACATCTGGTCCGAGCCCCACCACTCGCTGCAGTGCCACTTGGTATCTTTCTCCAACACTGGCGCAGGCAGGCTGGGGTCCAGGCCAGCCGCGACAGCCCAGGCTCCTGCTGCCGCGCCTTCTGCCTCCGACCCAGGTTCTGGGGGTGCTTCTCAGGAATTCCACATGAGGAGGCAAGAACCTCCCGTGAAATGCTTCAGCACAGGGGTGAGGCCTGCACCCGCACCTTTCATTCTCTGTACCTGTCACCAGGCTGCCCCCAATGCCAAGTGCCCCCTTGAAAGAGCTCCTAGCACCACCTTTTCCTTTTCCTGCAAAGCACGTTGAGCCAGAAAGGTGAGATCTGAAAACCTTAGTCAAGCCGATCTTCGCCTGAGAACAAGCCTTCTGAAGAGGGCCAGGGGTGAGCCAGGAGCCTGGACTGGGGAAGCCCTCACCCTACCCAAATCCCCCCAGAAGTGTCAGCACACAGGCTGTTTTTAGTACAAGAGAAAAAACTGTCTACACACACGGTCCAGCTTGGTGGCTCCGGGGCTGAGGAGAGGCTGTGATACGGTGTGTGTGGTCATGTTTATAAATACCTGAGATTTTCCAAGAACCACAGAGGGCAGAGACCACAACAGAGGTAGCAAGGTCTGCCCAGCACAGCTCTCTCCAGCCATCCTGCTAACTCACTCGGAAGTGCCTACAGCCTCACTAACTAGACGGGCTCACCCCAACGCGCCCTTCAGGCCCACTGGCAGAGCGGTCCCTACTCTCCCACCCACCCCACTGAAACAGGTGCCTCACCTCCTTCGCCGCCTGTCAGAACCAGCGAGTGGGCTCTGCCACAGGAGACCTGCAGCACCCGCGTCTCCTGGGGCCTGTCCAGCGGCAGCGGCACAGGGAGGGCTGTCCTCTCCGTTTACTGCTCTGTGGGTCTCTCAAATCTCTCAAGATGTTTAACACCTAACACAGCCTCAGGAAGGGGGCGCCCTTTGGGGAACTCACCTGTAAATCTCGTTCTCTACCACCTTTCTTCCACACTGTCCGTAAGAATTGTTCCCCAGGCTGAAGACTAAAGGACAAAGAGGCAGTCCAGTCAGCTCTGCAGGTTCGTGGACTGCCTGAACGTCGGGACTGGGTGGGGTCTCACATCTGGTCCGAGCCCCACCACTCGCTGCAGTGCCACTTGGTATCTTTCTCCAACACTGGCGCAGGCAGGCTGGGGTCCAGGCCAGCCGCGACAGCCCAGGCTCCTGCTGCCGCGCCTTCTGCCTCCGACCCAGGTTCTGGGGGTGCTTCTCAGGAATTCCACATGAGGAGGCAAGAACCTCCCGTGAAATGCTTCAGCACAGGGGTGAGGCCTGCACCCGCACCTTTCATTCTCTGTACCTGTCACCAGGCTGCCCCCAATGCCAAGTGCCCCCTTGAAAGAGCTCCTAGCACCACCTTTTCCTTTTCCTGCAAAGCACGTTGAGCCAGAAAGGTGAGATCTGAAAACCTTAGTCAAGCCGATCTTCGCCTGAGAACAAGCCTTCTGAAGAGGGCCAGGGGTGAGCCAGGAGCCTGGACTGGGGAAGCCCTCACCCTACCCAAATCCCCCCAGAAGTGTCAGCACACAGGCTGTTTTTAGTACAAGAGAAAAAACTGTCTACACACACGGTCCAGCTTGGTGGCTCCGGGGCTGAGGAGAGGCTGTGATACGGTGTGTGTGGTCATGTTTATAAATACCTGAGATTTTCCAAGAACCACAGAGGGCAGAGACCACAACAGAGGTAGCAAGGTCTGCCCAGCACAGCTCTCTCCAGCCATCCTGCTAACTCACTCGGGAAGTGCCTACAGCCTCACTAACTAGACGGGGCTCACCCCAACGCGCCCCTTCAGGCCCACTGGCAGAGCGGTCCCTACTCTCCCACCCACCCCACTGAAACAGGTGCCTCACCTCCTTCGCCGTCTGTCAGAACCAGCGAGTGGGCTCTGCCACAGGAGACCTGCAGCACCCGCGTCTCCTGGGGTCTGTCCAGCGGGAGCGGCACAGGGGAGGGCTCCAGAACATACTCATATCCCCGCGCTGAAAGGAGAACAACCAGGTGCACACACGTTACACTGCCTGAGAGACATACGGTACTGGCAGGGCTGAGGCCAGAACCCCAGCCCGCTCCTGGCCCTCAGCCTCCATCACAGCACGGGTTACTGAAAAGCATACTTAGTCCTATGAGAAATGTCTCCCCATGTCATTTCATACTTTCCGGGTTTTGTTGGGGTGTTTTTTGGCCACAACGTGCAACCGGCAGGATGTCCGTTCCCAAGCCAGCGACCGAACCCACCACCCTACAGTGGAAGCGGGGTCTCAGCCGCTAGACCACCAGCAGGTCCCGCCTTCTGGATGTGTAAGGAAAGGAAACGCACCTTCTTCCTGCAGTCCTCTCTAGAACTTATCAAAACAGTGAAGAACAGCACGCAGAGTGTGGTACCGCCTAAAGCAGATAAAGTACATGGACACCTGCACTTGCACACGCGCATGTGCTTGCACACGCGTGAAGCCTCGCCAGGAGGATGAACTGGAAACTGTTGGCAGATGACTTCAGGGAGAAAAACCGTGTGGCTGGGAGGACAGCGGTGGAAAGCAGACTTGTCACCACACATTCAACTGTGCCTTTAGGATTCTGAGGTATGCAGTTGCTGTGGACAACTGAAAGTATGTTCATTTCTCACAGAAAAATTAAGAAAAGACATCCGGGCTGAACAGACAATGTCTCCTTATGCTAACGATAAGCGCTGCCTGCAAGCCTCGCTTCTCTGAAACCTCCTCCGAAGAAAAATAGGTAGCTAGTTACTGATAAAAGTCTGGGCCAGAATAGCGCCACTCATAAAATTAACAATTTCAAACTATTACTTAGCAAACCTTGATTCAAATACATGTTTAAAAATAAAAATCTAATGGTATTCATGAGACAATTTAAACACTGGAGGGGAGTGCTCTGGTGGTCTAGTGGTCAGGATGTCACTGCTGTGAAAGTTTAATTACCTAGGGTTTCATCTCTGGTCGGGTAATGACATCCTGCAGGCCCAGCAGCACATCCATTATAGGTGATGATATTAAATGACTCTATTGCTAATTACTTTTAGAGGTGATAATGACCGCTTTGGTTTTTTTAAGAATCCTTAAATCTTTTAGGTATGTACTGAAATATTTATGGGAAAAAAATCAGTAACGGTAGGACTTTCTCCAGATTTGTTGAGGGGTGGTGGAGGCTAGACAGACACGACAGGCAGGAGTGGAGGGCACTGGAGTTGGGCAGGGACGGGACACCAGACTCTACTGTCCACTGCTGTGTACAATACGAGGCATACAGAACGCAGTGTGGCACCTGACAGCTAATGAAGGCTTCAGTACTAATGTACAGAAAAAGTCCTGATATAAAGAGAAAAAAAGGCAAAAAACAAAAACATATGCTATAGTTAAAACTATATTTTTAGGGCTTCCCTGGTGGTCCAGTGGGTAAGGACACCACCTTGCACTGCAAGGGGCGCTGGTTCGATCCCTGGTCTGGGAAGATCCCACGTGCCGCGGAGCGGCTGGACTGATGTGTCCAATCACCGAGCCGGAGCTCTGGAGCGCATGCGCCCAGAGCCGGTGCTCTGTGACAACAGAGGCCACTGAGATGGGAGGCCCACAGGAGCCAAAGGACAAAGATGGATGAAAATAGATAAATAAAAGACTAACAGAAGTGGCCCGCCCACCCCCCTCCCTCCCAACCAGCACTCCCTCCCCCAAAATAAATAAATATTTTTAAAAAAACTATATTTTTAAATATATTTATGTATAAATGACGGAATAGGGAAAAAATGGGGGAGAAAAGGCTTATCCAGTATGTTTCTGGGGTAATTGCCCCCTTATTTAAAGAAATGCTTCTTACTGTATTTATAACGTTGATTTACTAGTGTCTTCTTTTTAAACTGTCATTATAAATGACTTCTAACATTTTTACAATTCAAGTTTCAAATATTTGGAATAAAACTTCCATCTTAAGGATTTCATTGAATTTTTCCCCTAGACCACATCCTAGGCTCTGTAGAATATTTCAAGTTTCTCCAAGTTAAGATAAAAGGTCATCACATTGGGGCCAAAAAGAATACCTTAACTCATCAGCAAACGCTCCTTTGCCTAAAGTTTCAATGTTATTATCAAACAGGCAAAAAAAATAATCTGGTTTAGATGGTTTCAAACAACAAGACTCCACCTATTTTTCTGTTATGGTTTGGCTTATGAAACTACAGTCTTAAAAATCAAAGAGCGGGGGCTTAAGGCTTCCTTGGTGGTCCAGTGGCTTAAGACTCTGTCTCCCAGTGCAAGGGGCCTGGGTTCAATCCCTAGTCAGGGAACTAGATCCCACATGCCACAATTAACAGTTCACATGCTGCAACTGTGACCCAATTTAGTGAAATATATAAATAAAACAAAAGATATTTAAAAAAAAAAAAGTGGGGACTTCCCTGGTGGTTCAGTGGGTGGAGTCCACCTTGCAGGCAAGGGGCACTGGTTCACCCCCTGGTCCGGGAAGATCCCACATGCCACGGAGCGGCTGGGCTGCTGTTTCCAATTACGAGCCAGCACTCTAGAGCACGTGCGCCCAGACACAGTGCTTTGCAACGAGAGAGGCCACTGCAATGGGAGTCCCAAACATGCCAAAGAATCAAGATAGATGAAAAATAAATAATTAAATAAAATTTAAAAATCAAAGAGTGTTTTTCAGACCAATCACAGCAGGGAGAAACCAAGGCGAGAATGCTTACTTTTATCTTTCAGGCTCCTGTGAAATCCGAGCTGAGAATCTTTGTTCAGCCCCATACCCCAAACTTTTGTAATATCCTTGGTTTTAGACGATAGCAACGTGAATCCATAACCACAGGCAGCAGATGAAATCTGAAAAAAAATTTTTAAATTCCTATAATGTATTAACTGATTCGTGACATGAAGTGTTCCCAGCAATAAGTCACAGGTTGTTTATCCATTCCAGGAACAAACACTATTCCTACAGCAACTAGCACTTACTGGACGCTGACCATGTGCTAAGGGCTTGATATGTACAACCTCATTTAATGTTCAGTTGCCCAAGGGGCGAGATACCAAATGATCCCCTTTCAGCAAGACACAGTCTCCCACAGTTAAGGCAAAGACTATCTGAGTTACAGGTTCAATCTTGGCAACATCAAAGGCTGACCACTGGGAGACCCTTCCGGCTGTCTGACCTGAGACAGATCGCTTAACTCCTCTCCGCTGTTCCCCAGTGTCCCTCTTTAAACCTATTTTTCAAACAACAAGACTCCACCTATTTTTCTGTTATGGTTTGGCTTATGAAACTACAGTCTTAAAAATCAAAGAGCGGGGGCTTAAGGCTTCCTTGGTGGTCCAGTGGCTTAAGACTCTGTCTCCCAGTGCAAGGGGCCTGGGTTCAATCCCTAGTCAGGGAACTAGATCCCACATGCCACAATTAACAGTTCACATGCTGCAACTGTGACCCAATTTAGTGAAATATATAAATAAAACAAAAGATATTTAAAAAAAAAAAAGTGGGGACTTCCCTGGTGGTTCAGTGGGTGGAGTCCACCTTGCAGGCAAGGGGCACTGGTTCACCCCCTGGTCCGGGAAGATCCCACATGCCACGGAGCGGCTGGGCTGCTGTTTCCAATTACGAGCCAGCACTCTAGAGCACGTGCGCCCAGACACAGTGCTTTGCAACGAGAGAGGCCACTGCAATGGGAGTCCCAAACATGCCAAAGAATCAAGATAGATGAAAAATAAATAATTAAATAAAATTTAAAAATCAAAGAGTGTTTTTTCAGACCAATCACAGCAGGGAGAAACCAAGGCGAGAATGCTTACTTTTATCTTTCAGGCTCCTGTGAAATCCGAGCTGAGAATCTTTGTTCAGCCCCATACCCCAAACTTTTGTAATATCCTTGGTTTTAGACGATAGCAACGTGAATCCATAACCACAGGCAGCAGATGAAATCTGAAAAAAAATTTTTAAATTCCTATAATGTATTAACTGATTCGTGACATGAAGTGTTCCCAGCAATAAGTCACAGGTTGTTTATCCATTCCAGGAACAAACACTATTCCTACAGCAACTAGCACTTACTGGACGCTGACCATGTGCTAAGGGCTTGATATGTACAACCTCATTTAATGTTCAGTTGCCCAAGGGGCGAGATACCAAATGATCCCCTTTCAGCAAGACACAGTCTCCCACAGTTAAGGCAAAGACTATCTGAGTTACAGGTTCAATCTTGGCAACATCAAAAGGCTGACCACTGGGAGACCCTTCCCGGCTGTCTGACCTGAGACAGATCGCTTAACTCCTCTCCGTCTGTTCCCCAGTGTGCAGAACAGAGATGAGAACAGTGTCCCTCCAACAGCAGTCAGGAGTAGTTGTGAAGATGAAATGAGTTCATATAGTTAAAACTCTTAGATTAACCAGTACCTGACTTAATGCAAGGGCTATAGAGTGTGCTTAGTATTCTTACTGGTGGTGGTAGGTAAGAAAATCAAGGCTCCTAGAGATCAGGTAACTTGCCTAAGCTGTCTGAGTGCAGAGTGCATGCTCTGAACTCCCATGTTACCTTCTCAAGCCACCACTTCCACAAAGCAGAGCTGGTTATCACAGCTACGGTGAGTATGACACACCGCCGGGTCCCCACCTGCACTGGGCAGATAAGGAGACAGAGGCTTCAGTGGGGCTGGAAACAAAGCCAAGGCAGCCCGGCTTCAGGGTTGACCCCTCCCCGTAACTGCCGGAGTGGCCTGAGACAATCCTGGTTCACACTCGATGCCCTGAGGTTCACTCTCAAGCAAGTGAGAACAAATCACATGGGCACCCTAATGCTCCTCCACGCTCTCTAGGCCATTCAGAGTCTACCAAAGGCCTGTGTAGCTGATCTCAGACACCACATGTGCATCTCACCTAATCCTGATGAAAATACTAGTTACCACTATCATGAACAAACAGGAGGATTTTTTTTTAATTTTTGAACTTCAGCATATCTTGAAGAAAGTGGAATATTTCTTTTAAATCTGATGACTCGATTTGCTTAATCAAGTCATCCAAAAGTTTTATATCCCTCCTTCTGCCTTGTGACATTTTCTCTCATAACATTCATATGGAACACACATAAGTGCACTCTTATATAAGTAAAACAAAACAAAAAAACGTCCAAACCGTAAAAAACACCTGGGTTCTCTGGCCTCCTGGAATGGCTTCCCCTCCATGGAAATGACCCACTGGGGAGGCAGGAGCCAACCCCTGACCCCACAGCAAGAAACACAGAAAAGTGAGTTCCAAAGATGATGCCCAGGACACTACGATTATGCTCATCTGTTTATTCAACATTCAACAAATATTTGGGAAATACCTGCTGTATTATTAAACCTGCTAGTATGTGAAAAGGTTTCGAACAACACCTGACAGAGAGTCAGCATTAAACAATGTTTGTTACAATAAGGCGCCAGAACGGGACTTCCCAACTCTGGTGGTGTGAAGAGGTTAGTTGATCTCTCACCCACAAAAACAAGTATAAAACTGGAGAAAACTGCGAAAAAGCAAACCGCAACCATTTCAGAACTCCAGAAGTCAATCAGAGGCAAATGAATCAAGAAATTACTCACAAAGGATTGCTAGAACTAAAGACAAGAACACCAGGGTTTGCAGACGTCTCGTCCCCATCTGTTCCATCTACCCTAGCTAAGTGGGTACAGAAGTCAGAAAAGGGAAGAGCTGGCGGTGAAAACCATCAGTTTGGATGCTTAGACAGACTTAATTTGGGGTGATGGGTAAAAATCCATGCCCCACAGCAAATTCAGCAGGAAACAAACAAGGAAGATCCCCAACTCAGTGAGTCTGAAGTTGCAGTCCTGACCGGGGTAAGAGAAGAGGTAGGCCCGCTGGAAATGTAATGGGAAGACCCTGGACAACCCTGGACAGAGGGCTCTGCACACCCACCTGGCTGAACAAGGAGCTCCCAGGAAGAAAAGCCACGGCAGCCTCGAGATCAGGCCGACGCCCATGGCCCTCAGGTGGAGGCAGAAACTAGTGATCTCACCTCCTCCTGATGCAAATCCTACTTACCACTATCATGAACTCACATGAGGATTTTTTTTTAATTTTTGAACTTCAGCATATCTTGAAGAAAGTGGAATATTTCTTTTAAATCTGATGACTCGATTTGCTTAATCAAGTCATCCAAAAGTTTTATATCCCTCCTTCTGCCTTGTGACATTTTCTCTCATAACATTCATATGGAACACACATAAGTGCACTCTTATATAAGTAAAACAAAACAAAAAAACGTCCAAACCGTAAAAAACACCTGGGTTCTCTGGCCTCCTGGAATGGCTTCCCCTCCATGGAAATGACCCACTGGGGAGGCAGGAGCCAACCCCTGACCCCACAGCAAGAAACACAGAAAAGTGAGTTCCAAAGATGATGCCCAGGACACTACGATTATGCTCATCTGTTTATTCAACATTCAACAAATATTTGGGAAATACCTGCTGTATTATTAAACCTGCTAGTATGTGAAAAGGTTTCGAACAACACCTGACAGAGAGTCAGCATTAAACAATGTTTGTTACAATAAGGCGCCAGAACGGGACTTCCCAACTCTGGTGGTGTGAAGAGGTTAGTTGATCTCTCACCCACAAAAACAAGTATAAAACTGGAGAAAACTGCGAAAAAGCAAACCGCAACCATTTCAGAACTCCAGAAGTCAATCAGAGGCAAATGAATCAAGAAATTACTCACAAAGGATTGCTAGAACTAAAGACAAGAACACCAGGGTTTGCAGACGTCTCGTCCCCATCTGTTCCATCTACCCTAGCTAAGTGGGTACAGAAGTCAGAAAAGGGAAGAGCTGGCGGTGAAAACCATCAGTTTGGATGCTTAGACAGACTTAATTTGGGGTGATGGGTAAAAATCCATGCCCCACAGCAAATTCAGCAGGAAACAAACAAGGAAGATCCCCAACTCAGTGAGTCTGAAGTTGCAGTCCTGACCGGGGTAAGAGAAGAGGTAGGCCCGCTGGAAATGTAATGGGAAGACCCTGGACAACCCTGGACAGAGGGCTCTGCACACCCACCTGGCTGAACAAGGAGCTCCCCAGGGGAAGAAAAGCCACGGCAGCCTCGAGATCAGGCCGAACGCCCATGGCCCACAGATGGAATCAGAGGTGGAGGGCAGAAACTTTGTAAGCTCATGGTGTTTGAGCACTGGCCCAGCCACCGGCTGACCACAAAGGAATGCAGATACGGGGCAACCCTCAAGACGCCAGGCTTTGAAAAAAAAGAGAAAGAGAGAGGCAGCTGGGGGAAAGAGAGGAACAAAACAAACACCCAAGCAAAGACACTGCCGGCAGCGGCCCCACAGCAGAGGAGACCGACTCCCTAGGTCACAGGGAAGCTCATTCTTATTGTTGTCCAGGCGTTAAGTCGACTCTTTGGCAATCCCACGGGCTGTAGCTCGCCAGGCTCCTCTGTGCGTGGAATTCCCCGGGGCCAGAATACTAGTGTCTTGTCATTTCCTCCTCTGGGGACCTTCCTGACCCAGGGACTGCACCCGCATCTCCTGCACCGGCAGGCAGGTTCTTTACCACTGAGGGACCAGGGAAGCCCATATACCATGTCCAAAATCAACCCAAATGACTGACTTGTAGACCAAAACATAAGAACTCAAACTATGAAGACTCTAGACAAAACCACAGGAAAATTCTTTGCGATCCTGGAACGGGCATAGATTTCTTAGACGAACCAAGTGTACGATCCACATCGGAAAAACTGATCGACTAAACATTACAGTTGGGTTGGTTCTTCTTTGAGCTGACCCGCTGTTCTGGCAGGGACTTTCCTTCCCCCACTCTAATAAACTTTACTTCCCTCTCAAAAAACAAACGAAAAAAAAAACATTACAGTTAAAAATGTCTGCTTGGGCTTCCCTGGAGGTCCAGTGGGTAAGGACACCGCCTTGCAATGCGAGGGGCACCGGTTCGATCCCTGGCCAGGGAAGATCCCACGTGCCGCGGAGCAGCGGGACCTATGAGTCCAATTACCAAGCTGGAGCTCTGGAGCGCATGCGCCCAGAGCCGGTGCTGTGCAACGAGAGAAGCCACTGAGACAGGAGGCCCACACGAGCCAAAGAACAAAGATAAATAGATGAAAAGTCAATACAAGTGGCCAAAAAATATAAATAAATAAATAGTTTTAAAAAAAAGTCTGTTTCCCTAAGGACTCTATTAAAACAAAGAAACAAATCATGAGCTGGCAGAAAATATTTGCACCCATCATATATGTGATAAGGCACCTACATTCAGATCGCATAAATACATGTCACAACTCAAGAAGTCAAACATCCTAACTCTTCACTGAAGATTAAATTCCCTGTTTCTCTGGAGTTCTCTACTCAGGGCAGAAGATCATGTTATCCTTAATAGAAAAGTCAGCAGCCAAGCTGGCCCACTCTCATTCTTTTCCACCACCTGCCAAGACTTCCACAACCACACCAAGCAAGAACCTACCCTAAATATCCATTCTGCCTTTTCTAGACATTGGCAGACAAAATAAGCCACCCTCCAGCTGTTATCAAAACCAAGCTAGAACCATTCCAGTGGGTTTAGGATCTTCTCTGGGGCCCCACCCAGGGACTGCACCGCATCTCCTGCACCGGCAGGCAGGTTCTTTACCACTGAGGGACCAGGGAAGCCCATATACCATGTCCAAAATCAACCCAAATGACTGACTTGTAGACCAAAACATAAGAACTCAAACTATGAAGACTCTAGACAAAACCACAGGAAAATTCTTTGCGATCCTGGAACGGGCATAGATTTCTTAGACGAACCAAGTGTACGATCCACATCGGAAAAACTGATCGACTAAACATTACAGTTGGGTTGGTTCTTCTTTGAGCTGACCCGCTGTTCTGGCAGGGACTTTCCTTCCCCCACTCTAATAAACTTTACTTCCCTCTCAAAAAACAAACGAAAAAAAAAACATTACAGTTAAAAATGTCTGCTTGGGCTTCCCTGGAGGTCCAGTGGGTAAGGACACCGCCTTGCAATGCGAGGGGCACCGGTTCGATCCCTGGCCAGGGAAGATCCCACGTGCCGCGGAGCAGCGGGACCTATGAGTCCAATTACCAAGCTGGAGCTCTGGACCGCATGCGCCCAGAGCCGGTGCTGTGCAACGAGAGAAGCCACTGAGACAGGAGGCCCACACGAGCCAAAGAACAAAGATAAATAGATGAAAAGTCAATACAAGTGGCCAAAAAATATAAATAAATAAATAGTTTTAAAAAAAAGTCTGTTTCCCTAAGGACTCTATTAAAACAAAGAAACAAATCATGAGCTGGCAGAAAATATTTGCACCCATCATATATGTGATAAGGCACCTACATTCAGATCGCATAAATACATGTCACAACTCAAGAAGTCAAACATCCTAACTCTTCACTGAAGATTAAATTCCCTGTTTCTCTGGAGTTCTCTACTCAGGGCAGAAGATCATGTTATCCTTAATAGAAAAGTCAGCAGCCAAGCTGGCCCACTCTCATTCTTTTCCACCACCTGCCAAGACTTCCACAACCACACCAAGCAAGAACCTACCCTAAATATCCATTCTGCCTTTTCTAGACATTGGCAGACAAAATAAGCCACCCTCCAGCTGTTATCAAAGAACAGCTACTCCTCTGAGTCAGCTCAGGGGCCTCCTGGGCAACCATTCCAGTGGGTTTAGGACTTCATCCTTCCTCTCATCCTGTTACTGCTCCAGTTAACACTTGCCAGCCCACATTTTCTCAGATCTTTTCAAATCGGCTTTCCAAACAGGAGAACTTTCGGAGTCTGGCTCGAGGGCGAATCCCTAAGTACCGAACACCTACCGGCTGTGGGGCAGGGGGCGGGTCTCTAAACTTCTCTGAGCCTCCCTTTCCTCTCCTGTAACCGTAGCAACAACCTCGCCTCACGGGGTGTGGTGCGAAAGAGGCGAGCCGGACACACCACCTGGCATGTTTCGGCCACTTGGATAATGCTGGCAAGGCCCTCACGCCTTCCCCGCCTGCGGCCAGCTCGAAGGTGGTCCTCCCTGAAGTTGGTCCACCCAGCGTCGCCGGCCACTCCCAGGGCGCCGAGGCCGGAGCGGCGGCGGCCAGACAGCCGCACGGAGGGAGGGAGGGAGGGAGGCAGGCAGGCCAGGAGCCGCAGGCCTCACCTTCTGGTCCAGCTCCAGGCGGTAGGGCACCGCCTGGATCCTGCGGGGCGGCCGCGCGCCGGCGCGGGGCTGGGGTCCGGAGTCGGGCAGCACGAAGGTGGGCACGCCCAGCGCCCCGGAGAAGCTGAAGCCCCAAACGAAGACGCGGTCGGCGCGAGCCGCGCGCCCGCCCGCGTACTGGAACACGGGCGCGTCCGCCTCGGCCTCCGCCACCTCGCGCCGACTCTGCGAGCGCCTGGCCGCCGACCCGTGTCCGCGCCCTGGCCCCAGGCACCTACATTCAGATCGCATAAATACATGTCACAACTCAAGAAGTCAAACATCCTAACTCTTCACTGAAGATTAAATTCCCTGTTTCTCTGGAGTTCTCTACTCAGGGCAGAAGATCATGTTATCCTTAATAGAAAAGTCAGCAGCCAAGCTGGCCCACTCTCATTCTTTTCCACCACCTGCCAAGACTTCCACAACCACACCAAGCAAGAACCTACCCTAAATATCCATTCTGCCTTTTCTAGACATTGGCAGACAAAATAAGCCACCCTCCAGCTGTTATCAAAGAACAGCTACTCCTCTGAGTCAGCTCAGGGGCCTCCTGGGCAACCATTCCAGTGGGTTTAGGACTTCATCCTTCCTCTCATCCTGTTACTGCTCCAGTTAACACTTGCCAGCCCACATTTTCTCAGATCTTTTCAAATCGGCTTTCCAAACAGGAGAACTTTCGGAGTCTGGCTCGAGGGCGAATCCCTAAGTACCGAACACCTACCGGCTGTGGGGCAGGGGGCGGGTCTCTAAACTTCTCTGAGCCTCCCTTTCCTCTCCTGTAACCGTAGCAACAACCTCGCCTCACGGGGTGTGGTGCGAAAGAGGCGAGCCGGACACACCACCTGGCATGTTTCGGCCACTTGGATAATGCTGGCAAGGCCCTCACGCCTTCCCCGCCTGCGGCCAGCTCGAAGGTGGTCCTCCCTGAAGTTGGTCCACCCAGCGTCGCCGGCCACTCCCAGGGCGCCGAGGCCGGAGCGGCGGCGGCCAGACAGCCGCACGGAGGGAGGGAGGGAGGGAGGCAGGCAGGCCAGGAGCCGCAGGCCTCACCTTCTGGTCCAGCTCCAGGCGGTAGGGCACCGCCTGGATCCTGCGGGGCGGCCGCGCGCCGGCGCGGGGCTGGGGTCCGGAGTCGGGCAGCACGAAGGTGGGCACGCCCAGCGCCCCGGAGAAGCTGAAGCCCCAAACGAAGACGCGGTCGGCGCGAGCCGCGCGCCCGCCCGCGTACTGGAACACGGGCGCGTCCGCCTCGGCCTCCGCCACCTCGCGCCGACTCTGCGAGCGCCTGGCCGCCGACCCGTGTCCGCGCCCTGGCCCCAGGCCGCTCGGCCGGCGCCCCAGCCGAGCCCCCACGGCCCGCGCCGCCAGCGCCATCCTCCCGCTCACGGCTCAGCAGCGCCTGGGCGCCGCCATACTGTGTCCCTTGACGTCCCGCCCCGGCGGAAGCGCCTGCAGCCGCGCTTCCCATTGGCTGAGAGCGAAGGCCTCGGGCAACCAATGGCTGAGGGCGGCGGGAGCGCTGGGCTGGGTTCGGGTCGGTGGCTCAGTCGTGTCCGACTTTTTGCGACCCCCCGGAGCTGGGTGCGCCGGAGCCTGGCGTGCCCGGGTCCTGAGTGATCTCGGCGGAGCGGGCGCAGCCTTGCCCACTGGGTGCGCAACCTCTCTCCGGGCTCCGGCAGCCGGCCTGAACTCCCCCACCTTTCCGCGCCGCTCACTTCTGCTGAGCATCGCCCGGCCCTGGCGGGAGCTGTCATTTAGAAAGACCCTTTGCTTTTCGGCAATCCGCAGGAGTAAGCTGGAAGGGGTTGCCGGCTCTGCGCGAGTCCAGCCTAGCGCTCTCCCCCAGCCCCTGAGGTTCCTTCCCTGGCCTCGCGGCCTCTGTCCCCGCCCCCACGCCGCTCAGTCCGCGCTCCACCCGCAGTGCCCATCGCTCCACCCGCAGTGCCCATCGCTCCACTTAAGTCAGGTGGTTCCGCTTGTAATTCCTGAATCCCAGGGATGTTTCAGGCCTCACTTTGCACACAGTGCCCTGAAGGCCCTTCCCACTTCTCCCGCAGGTGTCTAGCAAACTCCTAAGCACCAACGGGAGCACCTTTGAAGTTCCATGAAGGCAAGAACTTCAGTTCACATTAAGGTAGGGGGAGCTCTCCTGCCCTGCCAAGGATCTTCAATTACTCCAGAGACCAACACCTGCGGGCCGCGCGCCGGCGCGGGGCTGGGGTCCGGAGTCGGGCAGCACGAAGGTGGGCACGCCCAGCGCCCCGGAGAAGCTGAAGCCCCAAACGAAGACGCGGTCGGCGCGAGCCGCGCGCCCGCCCGCGTACTGGAACACGGGCGCGTCCGCCTCGGCCTCCGCCACCTCGCGCCGACTCTGCGAGCGCCTGGCCGCCGACCCGTGTCCGCGCCCTGGCCCCAGGCCGCTCGGCCGGCGCCCCAGCCGAGCCCCCACGGCCCGCGCCGCCAGCGCCATCCTCCCGCTCACGGCTCAGCAGCGCCTGGGCGCCGCCATACTGTGTCCCTTGACGTCCCGCCCCGGCGGAAGCGCCTGCAGCCGCGCTTCCCATTGGCTGAGAGCGAAGGCCTCGGGCAACCAATGGCTGAGGGCGGCGGGAGCGCTGGGCTGGGTTCGGGTCGGTGGCTCAGTCGTGTCCGACTTTTTGCGACCCCCCGGAGCTGGGTGCGCCGGAGCCTGGCGTGCCCGGGTCCTGAGTGATCTCGGCGGAGCGGGCGCAGCCTTGCCCACTGGGTGCGCAACCTCTCTCCGGGCTCCGGCAGCCGGCCTGAACTCCCCCACCTTTCCGCGCCGCTCACTTCTGCTGAGCATCGCCCGGCCCTGGCGGGAGCTGTCATTTAGAAAGACCCTTTGCTTTTCGGCAATCCGCAGGAGTAAGCTGGAAGGGGTTGCCGGCTCTGCGCGAGTCCAGCCTAGCGCTCTCCCCCAGCCCCTGAGGTTCCTTCCCTGGCCTCGCGGCCTCTGTCCCCGCCCCCACGCCGCTCAGTCCGCGCTCCACCCGCAGTGCCCATCGCTCCACCCGCAGTGCCCATCGCTCCACTTAAGTCAGGTGGTTCCGCTTGTAATTCCTGAATCCCAGGGATGTTTCAGGCCTCACTTTGCACACAGTGCCCTGAAGGCCCTTCCCACTTCTCCCGCAGGTGTCTAGCAAACTCCTAAGCACCAACGGGAGCACCTTTGAAGTTCCATGAAGGCAAGAACTTCAGTTCACATTAAGGTAGGGGGAGCTCTCCTGCCCTGCCAAGGATCTTCAATTACTCCAGAGACCAACACCTGCATCTGGGACAGGAAGGGGCCCCTACCTTATTAGCAGCCCACCATCAGCACCTGCAGCAGACGGTGGCCGGCAGCACAGAGACGCCCCCTCAGGCAGTGTCACAGCAAAGCACCTCCCCGTGGAAGGCTCTCACGGGCCCCAAAGGGTGATTTCTGTAAAGTCCCAGAGCGCCCATTTCCTGTGACCTCTGCACAGTGCTGCAACGACCCTACCATTCAGTGAGCCGTGGCTGTCCTTCCCCACGAGGTCTGGGCCTGAGCTCTGGGAGCGGGCTCTTTCTGGGGTACCCTATCTCAGTCCTGGGAGTGAGGGCTGCTCCCTGTGTCTACCAGTCCCCGTTCTCTTACTTCAGATCAGCCAAACCCTCGTTACGCCAACCCCTGGTAACCCTTAACAGTTCTTCATAGTAAACTTTCCCTGTTCAAACAGAATAGACACATGTACATGTATGGCTGAGTCCCTTCACTGTTCACCTGAAACTAGCACAACATTGTTAATTGGCTACAATTAATACAAAATGTTTTTGATGTTAAAAAAAATAAGTAAAAAAAAAAAAACTTTCCCTGTTCAAATTATGGGGTAAGGTTTCCAGTCTCCTCATTGGACTTTGATCCACCAACTAACAAACCACTGATTTCATTAAACCCATTTCTAACACTCATTAAACTAATGAGCAAACCCTCTAGTGTTGATGGAGAGAGATGCCTGGAGGCAGGCTGGGAGCTGCCTCGGGTATGTGACCACTTTGATGAAATACTGCCTGACACACCCCAGGAGCGTGTGTGGAAACCCCCGACCCCAACACACACACGAGGGTGGGGTGGCTGGAACTGAGTGAGGACAGGGGCAGGAGAGAGGTTAGCAAGATGGAGGAAGAAGGCAGCAGGTCACTTTGGCCTCTTGGTCACGGTCAAGTTTGGACTTTTACCTCAATTTGTGACTCCCTGGATGAGTACTGAGCAGGTGCCGCCAGTGTCCTCGAGCACCGCGCTCGGCCTCGGCCCGGCATCTCTGACATGGTGGGGTGGGCGGTTCCGTGCCCGCTTTGGCTCTCTTCAAGCTTCTTGTCCCGTGTGCCTGCCAGGCATCCTACAGCCTCTCCCAGACACCCCGCAGATGCCTCAGACACAGAGGGGCTCGCAGGGCCCCCCCACACGTGCAGCCTGGAAGAGATGAGGCACAAACACCCTAGAGGCAAACCTCGACCCACGGGCTGAGGAGCCGATGGGTGACTGCTACCCGAGCCCCTTCGGGGAGCCCCTCTGAGCACTGCGCGGGACGCTGGCTGACTCAGGAGCCCTGAGCACGGCGGCAGCCCCAGTCGGCCCCTTGTGCCTGCCCTTCCTGCCTGACTCCTGCTGCTCCTCTCTCTTCCCGGGGAGCACTTGGACAGACACTCTTAGCAGCACAGGCGGTCTTGACCCAGGCAGTATCAAATGAGGAGGCACGCTGCACTCCGGGTGGAACTGTAGACCTGAGCACCTGTTTGGCTCCTGCAAACCCCAAATGGATCAGGGCAGACCACTGTAAACCACTGTAAACTTAGCCAAGCACTTAACCCAATCATGGCTTCATGGCTTCTGAGTCAGAGGTAGTATTTTACAGGAAGAGATCAACATGGTTTCTAGAACTTCCAGGTGACACTGATCTCGTTTCCGATGGTAACGAGAACCAAAGGCAGCTTGCCTCTATATGGAAAGGACAGTACTCCTCCTTACCTCTCCCTGCCCTCACTTCTGAAACCTCCAAAACCCAGGTTCTGTGTACAAGACTTTGTGTCCAGCTCTGCTCTTTACTGATAAAGCATATATTGATAAAGGAGAACTATGGAAATATTAACCCTCTAGTGTTGATGGAGAGATGCCTGGAGGCAGGCTGGGAGCTGCCTCATGTGACCACTTTGATGAAATACTGCCTGACACACCCCAGGAGCGTGTGGAAACCCCCGACCCCAACACACACACGAGGGTGGGGTGGCTGGAACTGAGTGAGGACAGGGGCAGGAGAGAGGTTAGCAAGATGGAGGAAGAAGGCAGCAGGTCACTTTGGCCTCTTGGTCACGGTCAAGTTTGGACTTTTACCTCAATTTGTGACTCCCTGGATGAGTACTGAGCAGGTGCCGCCAGTGTCCTCGAGCACCGCGCTCGGCCTCGGCCCGGCATCTCTGACATGGTGGGGTGGGCGGTTCCGTGCCCGCTTTGGCTCTCTTCAAGCTTCTTGTCCCGTGTGCCTGCCAGGCATCCTACAGCCTCTCCCAGACACCCCGCAGATGCCTCAGACACAGAGGGGCTCGCAGGGCCCCCCCACACGTGCAGCCTGGAAGAGATGAGGCACAAACACCCTAGAGGCAAACCTCGACCCACGGGCTGAGGAGCCGATGGGTGACTGCTACCCGAGCCCCTTCGGGGAGCCCTCTGAGCACTGCGCGGGACGCTGGCTGACTCAGGAGCCCTGAGCACGGCGGCAGCCCCAGTCGGCCCCTTGTGCCTGCCCTTCCTGCCTGACTCCTGCTGCTCCTCTCTCTTCCCGGGGAGCACTTGGACAGACACTCTTAGCAGCACAGGCGGTCTTGACCCAGGCAGTATCAAATGAGGAGGCACGCTGCACTCCGGGTGGAACTGTAGACCTGAGCACCTGTTTGGCTCCTGCAAACCCCAAATGGATCAGGGCAGACCACTGTAAACCACTGTAAACTTAGCCAAGCACTTAACCCAATCATGGCTTCATGGCTTCTGAGTCAGAGGTAGTATTTTACAGGAAGAGATCAACATGGTTTCTAGAACTTCCAGGTGACACTGATCTCGTTTCCGATGGTAACGAGAACCAAAGGCAGCTTGCCTCTATATGGAAAGGACAGTACTCCTCCTTACCTCTCCCTGCCCTCACTTCTGAAACCTCCAAAACCCAGGTTCTGTGTACAAGACTTTGTGTCCAGCTCTGCTCTTTACTGATAAAGCATATATTGATAAAGGAGAACTATGGAAATATTATTGTAGGAAGGTTCTCCCAAGAAAGAGAACCAGGAGGAGGAACTGGAGTCCCACTATGTGGCATCTGCAAGTGGGAGACCCAGGAGAGCTGCTGGTGCCGTTCGGGCCTGAGCCCAAAGGCCTGAGAAGCAGCAAGGGTGTAGGTTCCTGATGGCAGCCAGAGGAAGAGCAGCCTCCCGGCCAGACAGGCAGACAGAGAGAGAACACGCGGCCTCCCTCTGCCACTTTGTTCCACGGGGCCCGCCGATGGGCTGCACGAGACCCAGGCGCCCTGGGGAAGGCCATCTGCTGGACTCAGTCCCCCACACAAATGCTCGTCTCTTCAGAAACACCATCACAGGCACACTCGGAAACGATGTTTAACCACCTCTGGGCATCCTGTGGCCCCGCTGCGTTCACATTACGTCAGCCATCAGAAATATGGCGATAATATACTAATTTATGTATAAAATGCATATATAAGTGTCAATTGTTCTTTCATAAGCAGGACGGTCTTCTTACCTAAGGCCTCTCTTATTTTTTGGTCTTAAATACCTATTCTTTTGCAAAACTGGCTGCCGGGCCAGCCGGCAGTCGAACAGATCCTGAAGAGAGTGGCAGATAGGCTAAGAAAAGAAAGAAGGACAGAAAAGATGAGGTTGAGAGGGACAGCAAGAAGGCAGACAACTCTACAGGTTGCTGACAAGTTGCTGACAAGTTTATTGAATTCGCTCATACCTTTTATACTTCACACAACAAGCAATTGTGTACACGTGCTTTAGAGGCCAGGTGTCGATGATAAACTAGGTGTTACCTCCTGGTGTGTTATTAACATTTTCAAAGCTCTTTAGATTACAATGGTTCTGGGTCATAATGCCCCTCAAGCCCTTTTCATCTGTAAAGAGGCTCCAGGTGTTCTTTATGATAGCTCAGGAACGTCTTCACAACACCTGGGGTGGCGGGACAGCGAGCTATGCTGTTAGCCCCTGTTTCCAGGGCAGCTCCCAGAGCTATGTTTCCTTAAAAGAAACCCCTTCAAACAGGGCAGCTCCCCGCAACTGGCAATGCTGGTATATATCAGAATTTTTAAAAGACTTTACTTGCCAGAATTTAACAACTGACAATCCTTTGTGGGTCTCCTGAATTTCTACAACATTTTTATCTGAAAGAACCACTGGTTTGAGATTTAGGAACAACAGGGCACTGTCATACTCCGCAATGTGAGCTATCGCCACTGGGTGGTGCTGTTTGCCCATCAATTTTCTCTCCCCCGTTAAGGGAGCCAGGATAAAGCAGCCAAAAAGCTGGGTTTGGCCAAAGGTGACCTGCAGTTAGTTACACCGGGGCTTTCACATTTTACTATCAAAGCCTGGAGTGGTTAACCATTCTCCAGGGGGCCTTCCTGACCAAGGGATCCAGCCCAGATCTCCGGCACTACAGGAGTATTCTTTGCTGTCTGAGCCACCAGGGAAGCCCCAAATGTCTGAACTGTTAGCCAAAGTAAATCTTCCCCTACCCGTAATGACATCTTCCTATAAACATTCGAATTTCTCTGTTATTTGGGGTAGCTGAAATTCTCCAGCCTGGGAAACAGGGAGCTTAAATTAGTCTTACATCTTTTCACTTTTATGATTAACTTTTTTTTTTTTAATTTGTTTACTTATTTTATTATCAGTTTAGTTGTAGCAGGCAGGTTTTTGGGTTGGGGGCAGGTTGGGGAGGGAGGGGCGGGCAGGACACTTCTATTGGTCTTTCATTTATCTATTTTCATCCATCTTTGTTCTTTGGCCCGTGTGGGCCTCCCATCACAGTGGCCTCTGTTGTCGCAGAGCACCGGCTCTGGGCGCATGCGCTCCAGAGCTCTGGCTCAGTAATTGGACACATCGGTCCAGCCGCTCCGCGACACGTGGCATCTTCCCAGGCCAGGGATCGAACCGGCGCCCCTTGCAATGCAAGGCGGTGTCCTTACCCAATGGACCACCAGGGAAGCCCTATGATTAACTTTTAATTACACAATTAAGCTATGACTTATACCGCCATCAAAAAATTAATAAAACACTACGTATGAAAAAAAAATACATATGGCTAAGGCTAAAAACTCCTCTAACCACATATATATGGTACCATGGGAAAATATTATTTTGTTTTCATTACCTGTGTTTTTTAAAAACTAGGATAATATATATGTCATTCTGCAGCTTTGTCTTTTCAAAGCTATAGGGAAGATATTTACTAAAATGTGTTTGGACTTACCCCATTCTTTTCCACTCTTGGCTATGGGTGTAAATAACGTACATCTTGTTTAACCATTCTTCTTCTGATGGACATCTGAGTTTCCATTTTTTTCTATTACAGTGAATACTCTTCTATGTGTTCCTTTTGCCTGTTTTTGAGAGTATCTCCTGGGTAGATCCTGAAACAAAGAACTGCTGAGTAACAGAAAATGCTCATTTGGAAAATTTAATAGATATTTTCAATTTGTTCTCCAAAAGTTGTGCTTCAGTAGCATATGGTTGGATCATTTGTCCACATAGCCAACACCTGATAAACAAAGTTTTCAAATACTTTTTTTTCAATCTTAATACCTAAATCAGTTTTTCTATGATCATTCTATCAAAGTAAATCTTCTCCCGTAAAAAAGTTATTTGGGGTAGCTGAAATTCTCCAGCCTGGGAAACAGGGAGCTTAAATTAGTCTTACATCTTTTCACTTTTATGATTAACTTTTTTTTTTTTAATTTGTTTACTTATTTTATTATCAGTTTAGTTGTAGCAGGCAGGTTTTTGGGTTGGGGGCAGGTTGGGGAGGGAGGGGGGCGGGCAGGACACTTCTATTGGTCTTTCATTTATCTATTTTCATCCATCTTTGTTCTTTGGCCCGTGTGGGCCTCCCATCACAGTGGCCTCTGTTGTCGCAGAGCACCGGCTCTGGGCGCATGCGCTCCAGAGCTCTGGCTCAGTAATTGGACACATCGGTCCAGCCGCTCCGCGACACGTGGCATCTTCCCAGGCCAGGGATCGAACCGGCGCCCCTTGCAATGCAAGGCGGTGTCCTTACCCAATGGACCACCAGGGAAGCCCTATGATTAACTTTTAATTACACAATTAAGCTATGACTTATACCGCCATCAAAAAATTAATAAAACACTACGTATGAAAAAAAAATACATATGGCTAAGGCTAAAAACTCCTCTAACCACATATATATGGTACCATGGGAAAATATTATTTTGTTTTCATTACCTGTGTTTTTTAAAAACTAGGATAATATATATGTCATTCTGCAGCTTTGTCTTTTCAAAGCTATAGGGAAGATATTTACTAAAATGTGTTTGGACTTACCCCATTCTTTTCCACTCTTGGCTATGGGTGTAAATAACGTACATCTTGTTTAACCATTCTTCTTCTGATGGACATCTGAGTTTCCATTTTTTTCTATTACAGTGAATACTCTTCTATGTGTTCCTTTTGCCTGTTTTTGAGAGTATCTCCTGGGTAGATCCTGAAACAAAGAACTGCTGAGTAACAGAAAATGCTCATTTGGAAAATTTAATAGATATTTTCAATTTGTTCTCCAAAAGTTGTGCTTCAGTAGCATATGGTTGGATCATTTGTCCACATAGCCAACACCTGATACAAAGTTTTCAAATACTTGTCAATCTAATACCTAAAGCATATTTCATTATTGATTCACTTCATATTCTGTAATCTCTGGGAAGATTGAATATCTATGTTTACTAACATTTCATGTTTTTCCTTTACTGAGAATTGTCTATTCATATTCTTGGCCATGTTTCTATTGAGTTGCTTGCCTTATTAACTTATAGAAGTGATTGATATAGTCTGCATGGAAACTGTTATGTGTTGAAATACTTTATCCTGTCTTTTTTTGCTTAATTCATGGTGTCTTTTATGCTACACAATTTCATTTTCTTGTAATTAGTTTTACTATTTCATTTAGAGCTTTTTAAAATTTTTCTTAAAAATACTTTATTTTTTTATATTTGGCTGTGCAGGGTCTCAGTTGAGGAATGTGGGATCTAGGTCCCTGAACAGGGATCGAACCTGCGTTAGGAGCACAGAGTCTTAGCCACTGGACCACCAGGGAAGTCCCCTCATTTAGAGTTTTTGCTTTCTGTATCTTATTTACGAAAACTACTACCCAAGAAAATAAGGATATTCTATAATATTTGTAAAAATCTTAACCTAATACTTTTATCTATGTAGATTTGGAGTTGATTTTTATGAGTGGTATAAGACCAGACTGTATAATTCTTGGTACTTTTTTTCAAACAGATATCTTATTGTCTTATTGTCCCCAAATTACTGGCTATTACAGACCTTACCTGAAGATCTGAAATGCCATTTTAACATATGATAAATTTCCACATACACTGGTCCATTTCAGAATTCAATTTTTATTTCTACTGATTTTATTCTCAAACTAATATGACAAGGTGTCACCTGCTAGAGCTTGATAACAGGCTGGGATTTTTATTCAATCAAATCCCTCTTCTTTGTTCTTTCACAAAACTGCCTTTGCTATTCATAACATTTACTTTCATATAAATTTTAAAATCATCTTGCCAAGTTGCATTAAAAACTCCCACTGGGATTTTTTTTATTGGAGTTGCATTAAATTCATGAGCTAATTGAGAGAAATTAACTAGGAAAATGACATTTTTACACTCTTGAGTCTTCTCATGTCACAGAAATGTAGTATACTTTAATATTACCATTGGCTTCAGCCATCTGCTTGATGAGTTCAGCCCACTGCTTGGGGATAAATTCTTCTTCCAGTTTTCTGAGAAAGGGGATCTTCCAACTTTTTAGGGCAGTAGTCTCCAAATTACTTTGATTACACATCCCTATGGGTAAAATTTGTGAGCGTGAAAAAATATATACAAATTATCTGCACATAATATACGAATATGAAGTTTACAAAATATACAGAGAATTGTTTACATGAGATGAAGATTAAATAAACAATAATTTTAAAATAAATGCTTTATTAACTAAATTTCCATTTCTTTTCTATATATTGTCATTGTTGAGTCTGCTAAATTATGCCTTTTTTTTTTTTTTCATGCCTGACCCTTTTGTGATCCCATAGGCTGTAACCCACCAGGCTCCTCTGTCCGTGGCATTTCCCAAGCAAGAATACTGGAATGGGTTGCCATTTCCTTCTCCGGGGACCTGGGATGGAACCTGCATCTCCTGCATTGGTAGGCAGATTCTTTACCACTGAGCCACCAGTAAAACCCAAAACTCTGCCTATAGAAGATTTTAAGTCAGACTAGAAAACTGATTCCAGGTTAAGTTTGAGAGTTTTATACTACCACTGTTTTGGACAACTAGTCAATCCTTATTATTCACTAACTTCAAATTTCTGAATTCGCCTACTCGAGGTCGCAGTCCCTACCACTTCACTTGGAGCCCATACCACTTGGAGTCCCATTAAGTGTTAGGTGATTGTTTACTGCAGTAAACTGATGGGAGACGACTCTGGCACACAGGCTTCAGCAATGTCTTCACCCACAGACACTCAAGAACTCTTTGTTACTCCAATGAGGTAAATTTAAAAGCTTTCCCTGATTATTTGCAAACACAACAGAGTGGCAGAAAAAATAATTGTTTTTCCTACCACACACGTCCCAGCTCAGGTAGAATAGAGCAACACCAACTCTTACACTGTGAACGAGTATCCTTTTCCTGGTCTATGTAATACTACACTTTCCACGTTTTTTTCTTTTTTATGATTTTGCTTTTTAAAATGATCCTCAAAAGCAGCACTGAAGACTGCAGTGTGCCTTACATAGAGAACTCTTGTGCTGGCTAAGCTTCCTTCATACATGAGTTAACTGCTGACCGTGAGTTCAACTAATGAGTCTACAAGATACATTAAATACAGTGTCTTTAAACCGAACCCACACATAAAACAAGGTTATGTATTGATAGTTCTACAAAAATGTGAAGCGGCTGGCAGAACCCTAACCTGTATTAGGTTTGCTAAGACTTTACAGACCATGACTCTTCTGAATACTAAGAATCAACTATAACCTACTGCAAAAAATTTCAAACATCGCTTTTAATAATGATGTCAAAAAGTAGGTACCTTCTCAACTAACTACTGGTTATCTTGACCTTGGAAGGGCAGCTTTCTTAACAGCATCTGCTAGGAAGCATACATTTGTTAGCCACTTGCCAAAAAAAGAAAGACCGGGGAGAATTCAGGATACGTTTTTCTACAAAAAAAAAAAACAAAAACAAAAACAAAAACAAAAACAAGACATACTAGAACATAACTTTGAGGAAATAAAAAGGAATGAGATAGTGCCTTCAATTGTATCTGAATATTCTTTTAAAATAAGGAAAACTGGACCTCTCTGGTAGTCTAGTGGGTGAAGAGTCCGCCTTGCAGTGCAAATGGCACCAGTTCGATCTCTGGCCCGGGAACATACCACGTGCTGAGGAACAGCTGGGCCCGTGTGTCCAACTGCGAGCCAGGGCTCTGGAGTGCATGCGCCCAGAGCCTATCCTCTGTAACGAGATCACGGCAATGGGAGGGCCACACAAGCCAAAGAATAAAGATGGATGAAAAATAAAAACGATGACTTAGAGGCAAAAAAAAAAAAAAAAAAAAACCCAGAAGAAAAAAGGCATGCTACCTAAAATCTGACCAACGGGTAAACAGTTTCTATGACCCTGCTCTCCTTCTGCAGTCCATGGGGTCGCAAAGGATCGGACACAACTTGGCGACCGTACAAGTCTCCTTTTGGAATATTTAAAACAAAAATGTAATTGAACTTGGATTAAAAAACACTATAGTAATATTGGGTTATTTGCAGGAGAGCCTACACCATTTCCAAGATGGCTCATGACTGGTAATGTCAAAAAGGTCCGGACACACGGCTACCCTATTACAGTAACTCGACGGCTTTAAGGCGGATGCCCCGGTCACCGGAGCAATGATCTCAGGGCTTGAAAGCTACAAACTGCAATCATGCAAAAGTATAAAATTCAGCAACAGCAAGAAAGGGCGTCCACGTCTGGGGGCGGTGTCAGGGCTGAGGCCAGACACGTGCAGCCACGCAGCCAAGCCAGCAGATGGACAAGCACGTCTGGCCTTGAACAGAGCGGGGCTCAGGGACGTCCAACAAACTGTGCAACTGAAGTGGATTCCCCGGCACCGGAAACGGCAACTCCCACTTGGGGCGCTACGGACACACGACTCGAGGCTGCCTTCCAGGAAGCCAAAAAAAAAGAAAAAAGCCACAAAGAAAGAAAAAGGAGGGATAGGGGAGGCGCAGGGCTCCGGCCGCCGCCCACACGCCGCGCCCTCGGCCCTCGGCGGTCGCGGCCGCCGCCCTCGGCCCTCAGCCCCTCCCAGGTGGCCCGGCCCTCGGACCCCGCGGCCGGCCCGGCGCTGCCCGCCGGCGGGCACCCCAGGTGCGTACCCCGCCCCCGCCGCAGCCGCCATTAAGAGCGGGTGCTTCGCTTGGACCTTTCTCGTCCCTCAGACCTGGCGGAAGGGGAGGCCTGGGGAGGCCGCCCGTCCAGGCGCGCGCAGCTGCAAGCGCCCCCTCCTCCGCCGGCCCGACGGGCCCACGAACCGGTTCCGAGCGGGCAGGGCCCAGGGAGTGGGGGTGGGGCGGGAAAACCCCGGCGCGGGGGCAACGGTCGCACGCACGGAACGCGCACCTCTCTCCCTTCTGATTGGCTGAGCGGCGCGGTGGGGGCGGGCGCTACCGGCCCTGGACGCTGGGGCCTGATCTGCCTGAGGTCGCGCTCCAGCTGTCGTACGTGGGGATTTTGCGCGGCGTGCGGACGTGCTTGATTGGTTAGATGAGGGGGCGGAGGCGGGTCAACCGCTGTTGCCTGGTAACTGCGCCCAGCTCCTAGATGGAGGCGTCCTGTTAGCTTGCTCGGTTGCCGAGTGGCGCGCCAGGTGGGTTTGGTCGTGGGTGTGGTCAGTGGGGCGGCCACCAGCAGCTGGCTTGTTGGCAGAAAACCAATACAGAGGCCGAAGAAGAGTCTCTGGTCCTAGACTACAGTCTATCACGGTTCTGATTTAGACATTAAGGAGAAACAAAGGCTTGGAGAGCTGTATTTCCTGTCCTTCAAACCCAAGCTTTGCTGTTTAATAACAGCTTCATTGACACTCCGTGGAATTTACCTTTAGAAGTGTATAGTTCAGGACTCCCCTCCTGGTTCAGTGGTTAAGAATCTGCCTGTCAGTGCAGGGGACCTGGGCTCAATCCCTGGTCCGGGAAGATTCCACACGCTGCAGGGCAACTAAGTTCTTACAACTACTGAGCCTGCATGTGCCTGGAGCCTATGTTCTGCAACAAGAGAAGCCATCGCAATGAGAAGCCCACGCACTGCAGCTAGAGAGTGGCCCCCAAATGCCAGAACTAGAAAAAAAAAAAAAGTATATAGTTCAGTGTGTGTGCTGGGCTAAGTCGCTTCTGTCCTGTCCAACTCTGCGATCCTGTGGACTGTAATTATCCACCAGGCTCTTCTGTCTATGGGATTCTCCAGGCAAGAATACTGGAGTGGGTTGCCATGCCCTTCTCCAGATCTGCCCGACCCAGGGATCGAACCTGTGTTTCTTACATCTCCTGTGCAGGGTTTTTTTTTTAAACCACTTAACACCACCATATAGTTCAGTGGGTCTTGCTTATTCAGAGTTGTGCAGCCATCACCGGTAATACCAGGACATTGTGATCACCCCAAAAGAAACCCCATATCTATTAAATAGTAGTTCCCCAGTTGTGGCCCCCGCCAATACGCATTCTGTCCCTATGCCTCTGACATTCCAGATGGTTCCTCTTCCAGATGGTTTCCAATAAGCACAGAATCATCCAGGGGAGTTTTGGGGATCTGGCTTCATTCGTTCCTTCTTATGACTGACTAATAATCCATTGTTTGGGCATGCCACATTCTCATTGTCCATCAACTAATGTATGGGTTTTTTGGTTTTGTTTTTAATTTTATTTATTTATTTAAATTTTGGCCACTTTTATTGCTCTTTCATTTATTTATTTTCATCCATCTTTGTTCTTTGACCTGTATGGGCCTCCCATCGCAGTGACCTCTCTTGTTGCAGAGCACTGGCTCTGGGCACGTGTGCTCCAGAGTGCTGGCTCCTAATTGGACACACCAGTCCAGCCACTTTGCAGCATGTGGGATCTTCCCAGGCCAGGGATCCAACTGGTGCCCCTTGCACTGCAAGTCGGACTCTTTACCCACTGGACCACCAGGGAAGCCCTGCATTACATTTTTAAATTTTTAAGTATTTGTTTGGCTAAGCTGAAGTTCTTGGCTATTTGTTAAGCATTTGATTTTAACTGTTTTTTTTTTTTCATTTCTGACATTGAAAATACATTGTTATTTCAAGTTCTTTTCCAATCTCCTTGATCTTTCCAGAAGAGTCCTGTTGTCTTGATATTTGTTATTATTATTCTATTTTCTATTTTACCCCAGATTGAGGTTTAATCGACATATAACACTGTATTTGTTTTAATAGGACAGAGTCATTTGATGTGTGTGTACTGTGAAATGACAGCCACATGTGTTTAGTCAACATCATCCACATTGTTACAATTATTTTTTCTTGTGGTAAGATCAGTTCTCTTAGCAACTGTCAAATATACAGTCCAGTGTTATTAACTGCCCTTCTCCAGATCTGCCCGACCCAGGGATCGAACCTGTGTTTCTTACATCTCCTGTGCAGGGTTTTTTTTTTAAACCACTTAACACCACCATATAGTTCAGTGGGTCTTGCTTATTCAGAGTTGTGCAGCCATCACCGGTAATACCAGGACATTGTGATCACCCCAAAAGAAACCCCATATCTATTAAATAGTAGTTCCCCAGTTGTGGCCCCCGCCAATACGCATTCTGTCCCTATGCCTCTGACATTCCAGATGGTTCCTCTTCCAGATGGTTTCCAATAAGCACAGAATCATCCAGGGGAGTTTTGGGGATCTGGCTTCATTCGTTCCTTCTTATGACTGACTAATAATCCATTGTTTGGGCATGCCACATTCTCATTGTCCATCAACTAATGTATGGGTTTTTTGGTTTTGTTTTTAATTTTATTTATTTATTTAAATTTTGGCCACTTTTATTGCTCTTTCATTTATTTATTTTCATCCATCTTTGTTCTTTGACCTGTATGGGCCTCCCATCGCAGTGACCTCTCTTGTTGCAGAGCACTGGCTCTGGGCACGTGTGCTCCAGAGTGCTGGCTCCTAATTGGACACACCAGTCCAGCCACTTTGCAGCATGTGGGATCTTCCCAGGCCAGGGATCCAACTGGTGCCCCTTGCACTGCAAGTCGGACTCTTTACCCACTGGACCACCAGGGAAGCCCTGCATTACATTTTTAAATTTTTAAGTATTTGTTTGGCTAAGCTGAAGTTCTTGGCTATTTGTTAAGCATTTGATTTTAACTGTTTTTTTTTTTTCATTTCTGACATTGAAAATACATTGTTATTTCAAGTTCTTTTCCAATCTCCTTGATCTTTCCAGAAGAGTCCTGTTGTCTTGATATTTGTTATTATTATTCTATTTTCTATTTTACCCCAGATTGAGGTTTAATCGACATATAACACTGTATTTGTTTTAATAGGACAGAGTCATTTGATGTGTGTGTACTGTGAAATGACAACCACATGTGTTTAGTCAACATCATCCACATTGTTACAATTATTTTTTCTTGTGGTAAGATCAGTTCTCTTAGCAACTGTCAAATATACAGTCCAGTGTTATTAACTGTGGGCTTTCCAGGTGGCACAGTGGTAAGAATCTACCTGCTGATATAGGAGATGCAGCTTTGATCCCTGAGTTAGGAAGATGCCCTGGAGTGCGAGATGGCAGCCTACTCCAGTGTATTCTTGCCTGTGAAGTTCCATGGAGAGAGGCACCTGGGGGGCTACAGTCCATGGAGTCACGGAGTCAGACATGACTCTCTGCGAGTCCGCAAAGAGCACAACTGCACACATTATTAACTATTGTCTCCAAGTTGTTTGTTACATCCTCAGAACTTTTTCTTTTCATTTTTGGCCTCTTTTATTGGTTTTTAAATCATTTATTTTCATCCGTCTTTATTCTTTTGGCCTATGTGAGCCTCCCATTGCAGTGGCCTCTGTTGTCGCAGAGCACCGACTCTGGGCACATGCGCTCCTGAGCGCTGGCTTGCAGTTGGACACACTGGTCCAGCCACTCCGCGGCACGTGTGATCCTCCCATGCCAGGGATCGGACCGGTGCCCATTGAACTGCAAGGTGGACTCTTTACCACTGGACCACCAGGGAAGCCCAGAACTTATTTATTTTTTAACTGGGAGTTTGTAGCTCTTGACCGCTTCCATACATACCTTTGGAATGGTGAATAGGTATACTTGGGTTTGTAGTTTCCGTTTACTGTAGACCCAAGGAGAAGGTGGCACTTTAGGAACTTGCTAATTAAAATCAAGGCCTTGGGGACTTGAAAAATTAACCTTTGGAAAGGAAAATCTGGAAACAATTAAAAAAAACAAAGCATACATTTCAAGGTTTTAGAGATTCGATAAATGGAGTGGGGGCCATTCCAAATGCTGAAAACTGTACGTAGTGGAAATGAATTCTAGGACAGGGAGGGGCAAACTGTGTTGTAAGGGGTGAGATAATAATATTTCCAGCTCTGAGGACCTGAGGTCTCTGTCCCCTGCAGCCCTGCCTTTGCAGGAAAGCAGTCAGTGGACAAGGTGGAAGCCAATGAGTGTGGCAATTGGTAGTGTTCCAATAAAACTTGATATAAAAAATTTTTTTTTAATTTGATGTGTGTGTACTGTAAAGCACACATTTTAGTAAATCACCACATTGTTACAATTATTTTTTCTTGTGGTAAGATCAGTTCTCTTAGCAACTGTCAAATATACAGTCCAGTGTTATTAACTGTGGGCTTTCCAGGTGGCACAGTGGTAAGAATCTACCTGCTGATATAGGAGATGCAGCTTTGATCCCTGAGTTAGGAAGATGCCCTGGAGTGCGAGATGGCAGCCTACTCCAGTGTATTCTTGCCTGTGAAGTTCCATGGAGAGAGGCACCTGGGGGGCTACAGTCCATGGAGTCACGGAGTCAGACATGACTCTCTGCGAGTCCGCAAAGAGCACAACTGCACACATTATTAACTATTGTCTCCAAGTTGTTTGTTACATCCTCAGAACTTTTTTTTTTTTCATTTTTGGCCTCTTTTATTGGTTTTTAAATCATTTATTTTCATCCGTCTTTATTCTTTTGGCCTATGTGAGCCTCCCATTGCAGTGGCCTCTGTTGTCGCAGAGCACCGACTCTGGGCACATGCGCTCCTGAGCGCTGGCTTGCAGTTGGACACACTGGTCCAGCCACTCCGTGGCACGTGTGATCCTCCCATGCCAGGGATCGGACCGGTGCCCATTGAACTGCAAGGTGGACTCTTTACCACTGGACCACCAGGGAAGCCCAGAACTTATTTATTTTTTAACTGGGAGTTTGTAGCTCTTGACCGCTTCCATACATACCTTTGGAATGGTGAATAGGTATACTTGGGTTTGTAGTTTCCGTTTACTGTAGACCCAAGGAGAAGGTGGCACTTTAGGAACTTGCTAATTAAAATCAAGGCCTTGGGGACTTGAAAAATTAACCTTTGGAAAGGAAAATCTGGAAACAATTAAAAAAAACAAAGCATACATTTCAAGGTTTTAGAGATTCGATAAATGGAGTGGGGGCCATTCCAAATGCTGAAAACTGTACGTAGTGGAAATGAATTCTAGGACAGGGAGGGGCAAACTGTGTTGTAAGGGGTGAGATAATAATATTTCCAGCTCTGAGGACCTGAGGTCTCTGTCCCCTGCAGCCCTGCCTTTGCAGGAAAGCAGTCAGTGGACAAGGTGGAAGCCAATGAGTGTGGCAATTGGTAGTGTTCCAATAAAACTTGATATACAAATAAGCGGCAGTCTGGTTTTGATGTTTGCTTTTCCTTAATAAATATAACATTGAAAAGGAGAGGAAGTCCTTAAAGATTGCTGGGAAAACTTATGAGAGTTGAGAGTTGTTTTAGTTTACATCTCCAATTTAAAAAAAAAAAGTTAACCACGGTGTAAGGTCTGTGATCTAAATGAACACACCCAGTGCTTCCCAGTAGAGAAATTAATCACCGTCTAGGCTCGGGGAAGGCTTGAGCTCTATGGTACAGGCTCTCATTGTCCAGGATTTTTTAGCTTTATTAAAAGGCAGTGATTTTTTTTTCCTCAGGGAAATGTTCTCAAGGTGAGAAACCATAAAAGTAGCTTATAATCATGCTTCATTAGTTTTGATGTGCTATTAGCACACGGTGTGTTCTAAAGCATTAAATAGAAAAGACAAAGCTCCTGCCTCCACTTGTTAAGTAAAGAGTGCCGAAAGGCCATAGTTATTAAACATTCATTTTTTAAATTGTTGCTGGTAGCATCATTGATGCCCACAGATAATATATGTTTTGGGTTCCACCTGGTTTTATTCTGCCTTTTTTTGGGGGGGGCGCCTCTTTTATTGGTTTTTTGTTTACTTATTTTTCATCCATCTTTATTCGTTGGCCTGTTTGGACCTCCCGTTGCAGTGGCCTCTCACTGCAGAGCACCGGCTCTGGGCGCATGCGCTCCAGAGCACTGGCTCGTAATTGGACACACCGGTCCAGCCGCTCCACTGGCATGTGGGATCTTCCAAGGCCAGGGATCCAGCCGGTGCCCCCTGCACTGCAAGGCGCACTCTTCACCCTCTGGGCCACCAGGGAGGCCCCCTGCCTATTATTTTATTCTCTGTTAAAGTTTTGCCATCACAGGCCTCTCAGAGATCATTGTGGTGTAGTTACAGATTGGGCACAAACGTAAGACAAGAGCCTGGAACATTTCAGTCCTTTCAGTGGGCTCAGCTCTCTGAGGGCACTCGGTGTGAGCATCCCACAACACCCAGTCTGATTCTGTTGTTTAAAAATGTGTATATTTCGTATATGATGGTCCTTGCACGACATCATTGGATGATTAATGATGGAAAGAATGACCCTTGTCAACACTGAAGGGAAGACTGGCTCTGAGGGACTTAGCAAGAGGTCATAGCAAAGTCACAATGGATCCAGGATTCGTGTCATGAACATGAGTCACCAAATTGTGGCTTTGAGGGTTCCGTGGTTGCTAGGTGACCCGTCAAGTACACGAGAAGGCTTTAGAGAGGCTGAAAAATATTGAAGTTGTGGCTGGAAGACATCAACTCTAAAGACATATCTATCTATCAATGGCAAAATTCTAAGAAAAATGGAAACCACCACCAAGGAGGCCCTGGACTGGTGATAGACAGCACAGGGCCAGCCGAGGACTGTGGACAGGTCTCAGAACAACTTACCCGAGAAAACGTGCGGTGTCGGCAAAATTGCATCTGCAGATAAAGAGCTAGAAAAAGGGGCTTTCCTGGTGGTCCAGTGGGTGGGGAGTCTGCCTTGCAGTGCAGGGGTCACCGGTTCACTCCCTGGCCCAGGAAGATCCCACGTTCCGCGGAGCGGCTTGACCAATGTGTCCAATTACAAGCCAGTGCTCTGGAGTGCGTGCGTCCAGAGCCAGTGCTCTGCAACCAGAGAGGCCACTGCAATGGGAGGCCCACACAGGCCAAAGAATAAAGATGGATGATAATAAATAATAAAAAAAATAAGTAAAAGAGGCCAAAAAAAAAAAAAGAGAGAGCTAGAGAAGTCTCTCTCCTGAACAACAGAAGAAATCATAGAAGAAAAATGTTCTCTCTGGGAAAGATGTTTACTGCTTTGTCGTGTCGTGTTGGCGGTACTTGAATCTGCCTTTTGGTGTCCCTACTTCTGGCATAAGGCCCAACTCTGCTGAATGAGATATAGTCTCTTTTTTTAAGCAGTGTTCGCATTAGCTGACTCTGAAAGATGATGGTCAAGAGTATCAGTTTCTTGGGACCTCCCTCGCGGTCTAGTGGTTGACACTTCAACTTTTAATGTAGGGGGTGCGGGTTTGATTCCTGGTCAGGGAGTGCAGCCAAAAAACCAAAACATAAAACAGAAACAGTATTGTAACAGATTCAATAAAGACTTTCAAAATAGTCCTCATCAAAAAAAAAGGAGAATACCCATTTCTTCATCACAGTTTTAAATAATGGCTCAGACAGTAAAGACTCTGCCAGCAATGCAGGCGGCCCAGATTCGACCCCTGGGTCAAACAGATCCCCTGGAGAAGGTAACGGCTCCCCACTCCAGTCTTCCTGCCTGGAAAATCCCACGGGCAGAGAGAGGAGCCTGGTAGGCTACATTCCACAGGGTTGCAAAGAGTCAGACCCAAATTAGCAACCAAGCAACAAGATAAAAGTTGACCACATGTTCAATGTATACAAAAGCTGATTTAAAAATCTTTGTGAGATTCCTATATTTACGATGGGAAAATGATTTTAATATGTCAACCAGATAATGCAGCTGATGTGTAAAAATATAGAAAAGAAAAAGGAGTGAAATTCTGTCTTAGCCAATAGATGCATTTTTACATAAATAAAAATTACTTCAAGTTGGGCCTTTCACATGAATTAATCAGAATTCTTGATCATACATTCTAAATAATGACTAAAGGAATTAGAAAACCCATGAATGATACAATTTTATGAAAGAGAAATGTGTTTTTAATTGAGAAAAGTTTAAAAATAATTTTAAAAAATTAGCAATAATACTGAACTTACAGAAAATTTGCAAATGTCGTATAAGGAACTTTTATTTTGGCTTCCTTGGTAGCTCAGTGGAAAAGAATTCACCTGCCAGTGCAGGAGACACAGGTTTCGTTCCCTGATCCGGGAAGATCCCACATGCTGTGGAGCAACTAAGCCCGTGAGCCACAACTATGGAGCTTGTGCTCTAGAACCTCAGAGCTGCAACTATGGAGCCCATGGGCCGCAACTACTGAAGCCCGTGAGCCCTAGAGCCCGAGTTCCACAACAAGAGAAGTCACCACAACAAGAAGCCTGGTCACCTCAACTAGAGAGTAGCCCCCACTCCCTGCAACTAGAGAAGAACCTGCAGCAGCAATGAAAAGCCAGAAGAGCCAAAAATAAATAAATCAATAAAATGCATCTCTTTTAAAAAAAAAAAAGCTTTTATTTTTTCTGAGCCATTTGAGAGAAAGTATCTGTGGTCCCATCATCCCAAGATCACTGATAAACATAAAGTTTTTATTTTTAATATTTATTTATTTGACTGTGCTGGATCTTAGTTGAAGTATGTGGGATCTAGCTCCCTACCAGGGCTCGCGCCCAGGCCTCCTGCGTCGGAAGCCAAGAGTCTTAGCCACTCCCGGAAAACGTTATCTTTGTACCCACGGGCAGAGAGAGGAGCCTGGTAGGCTACATTCCACAGGGTTGCAAAGAGTCAGACCCAAATTAGCAACCAAGCAACAAGATAAAAGTTGACCACATGTTCAATGTATACAAAAGCTGATTTAAAAATCTTTGTGAGATTCCTATATTTACGATGGGAAAATGATTTTAATATGTCAACCAGATAATGCAGCTGATGTGTAAAAATATAGAAAAGAAAAAGGAGTGAAATTCTGTCTTAGCCAATAGATGCATTTTTACATAAATAAAAATTACTTCAAGTTGGGCCTTTCACATGAATTAATCAGAATTCTTGATCATACATTCTAAATAATGACTAAAGGAATTAGAAAACCCATGAATGATACAATTTTATGAAAGAGAAATGTGTTTTTAATTGAGAAAAGTTTAAAAATAATTTTAAAAAATTAGCAATAATACTGAACTTACAGAAAATTTGCAAATGTCGTATAAGGAACTTTTATTTTGGCTTCCTTGGTAGCTCAGTGGAAAAGAATTCACCTGCCAGTGCAGGAGACACAGGTTTCGTTCCCTGATCCGGGAAGATCCCACATGCTGTGGAGCAACTAAGCCCGTGAGCCACAACTATGGAGCTTGTGCTCTAGAACCTCAGAGCTGCAACTATGGAGCCCATGGGCCGCAACTACTGAAGCCCGTGAGCCCTAGAGCCCGAGTTCCACAACAAGAGAAGTCACCACAACAAGAAGCCTGGTCACCTCAACTAGAGAGTAGCCCCCACTCCCTGCAACTAGAGAAGAACCTGCAGCAGCAATGAAAAGCCAGAAGAGCCAAAAATAAATAAATCAATAAAATGCATCTCTTTTAAAAAAAAAAAAAAAGCTTTTATTTTTTTCTGAACCATTTGAGAGAAAGTATCTGTGGTCCCATCATCCCAAGATCACTGATAAACATAAAGTTTTTATTTTTTAATATTTATTTATTTGACTGTGCTGGATCTTAGTTGAAGTATGTGGGATCTAGCTCCCTACCAGGGCTCGCGCCCAGGCCTCCTGCGTCGGAAGCCAAGAGTCTTAGCCACTGGGGCCACCAGAGAAGTCCCCATCATAAAGTTTTATCAGTTATCTTTGTACACTGTTCTGCATAGCAAAATGGAAAATATTGGGTTGGCTAAAAAGTTCATAGGCTGTTTGTAGGATGTCCCTCCCATTCCTTTTTTAAAATTTTTTTAATTGGAGGATAATTGCTTTACAGTGTGTTGATTTCTGCTTTACAACAATATGAATCAACCATCAGTTCAGTTCGGTTCAGTCGCCCCATCCTGCCCAGCTCTTTGGGACCCCATGAACTGCAGCATGCCAGGCTTCCCTGCCCTTCACCGTCTCCCGTATGTACACATGTGTCCCTTCCCTCTTGAGTCTCCCTCCCACCTCTGTGGGTCACCACAGAGGACCAGGCTGAGCTCCCTGAGTTACACAGCAACTTCCCACTAGCTATTCTACACACGATAAGGTATATATTTCAATGCCAGGCTCTCAGTTTGTCCCACCCTCTCTTTCCCCATTTCTTAATACACGTTGAATGTGACTGACATCATAGCAGATCTATGGCAATTGAAGCTGAGATGTGGAGTCAGGAGGAAGCAGAAAGTGGCGCTGGTGCTAGCTTTGCATGGACAAATGTGTGTGACTTGAGAATACATCTGCTGCTTTTTCTCTGTCTGGGATTCTCAGTCGCTAAAGAATCCGCCTACAGTAGGAGAGACCTGGGCTCTATCCTGGGTTGGGAAGCTCCTAAAGGAATCCCCTAGTATTCTGCCTGGAGACAACAGAAGCCTCACCACAACAAGAAGCCTGGTCACCTCAACTAGAGAGTAGCCCCCACTCCCTGCAACTAGAGAAGAACCTGCAGCAGCAATGAAAAGCCAGAAGAGCCAAAAATAAATAAATCAATAAAATGCATCTCTTTTAAAAAAAAAAAAAAGCTTTTATTTTTTTCTGAACCATTTGAGAGAAAGTATCTGTGGTCCCATCATCCCAAGATCACTGATAAACATAAAGTTTTTATTTTTTAATATTTATTTATTTGACTGTGCTGGATCTTAGTTGAAGTATGTGGGATCTAGCTCCCTACCAGGGCTCGCGCCCAGGCCTCCTGCGTCGGAAGCCAAGAGTCTTAGCCACTGGGGCCACCAGAGAAGTCCCCATCATAAAGTTTTATCAGTTATCTTTGTACACTGTTCTGCATAGCAAAATGGAAAATATTGGGTTGGCTAAAAAGTTCATAGGCTGTTTGTAGGATGTCCCTCCCATTCCTTTTTTAAAATTTTTTTAATTGGAGGATAATTGCTTTACAGTGTGTTGATTTCTGCTTTACAACAATATGAATCAACCATCAGTTCAGTTCGGTTCAGTCGCCCCATCCTGCCCAGCTCTTTGGGACCCCATGAACTGCAGCATGCCAGGCTTCCCTGCCCTTCACCGTCTCCCGTATGTACACATGTGTCCCTTCCCTCTTGAGTCTCCCTCCCACCTCTGTGGGTCACCACAGAGGACCAGGCTGAGCTCCCTGAGTTACACAGCAACTTCCCACTAGCTATTCTACACACGATAAGGTATATATTTCAATGCCAGGCTCTCAGTTTGTCCCACCCTCTCTTTCCCCATTTCTTAATACACGTTGAATGTGACTGACATCATAGCAGATCTATGGCAATTGAAGCTGAGATGTGGAGTCAGGAGGAAGCAGAAAGTGGCGCTGGTGCTAGCTTTGCATGGACAAATGTGTGTGACTTGAGAATACATCTGCTGCTTTTTTTCTCTGTCTGGGATTCTCAGTCGCTAAAGAATCCGCCTACAGTAGGAGAGACCTGGGCTCTATCCCTGGGTTGGGAAGCTCCCCTGGCAAAGGGAAAGGCTACCCTTTCTAGTATTCTTGCCTGGAGAATTCCATGGCTCGTCCATAGGTCGCAAAGAGTCGGACTTGACTGAGCAACTTTCACTCCAAAGGCAAAATGAGAATTATGAATGAAAATATTCTGAGCTCCCAAACTAATAAGAATAGAGCATCATCTAAGTGAAGAGACTTGTAAGTGGGAAAAATAACATGCCTTTGGTGTTTCATACTTAGTGATATGCATTTCCTCAGCCCGATGTAGTGAGTGATAATCAAGGAATCTAGACACTAGAAGAGAGTTTCTTTCTTTTTTTTTTTATAAAGTTTATTTTTTAATTATTTTTGGGGGGCGGGGGGGTTGGGAAGGGAAGAGAGCAGGTGGGCCACTTCTATTGGTCTTTCATTTATCTATTTTCATCCATCTTTGTTCTTTGGCCCATGTGGGCCTCCCGTTACAGTGGCCTCCCTTGTCGCAGAGCGCCGGCTCTGGGCACATGCACTCCAGAGCTCCAGCTCGGTAATTGGACACATCGGTCCAGCCGCTCCACGGCACATGGGATCTTCCCAGGCCAGGGATTGAACTGGCGCCTCTTGCACTGCAAGGCGGTGTCCTTACCCACTGGACCACCAGGGAAGCCCTACTGGGTGCTACTTGCTGCCTTTTCTGACTCCAGCTGTGTTGTTGAAACTGAGTCCTTGGAATGACCAACAACATTCACCAACTTCTGTTTGTTCTCAAATATGGGTGTGATGGGTGCTGAATCTGCCTGCCAGTGCAGGAGAGCTGACTTCAGTCTCAGAAAGATCCCCTGGAAAAGGAAATGGCAACCCACTCTAGTTTTTTTTTTTTTTTTTTTTTTTTAAGATTTATTTATTTATTTATTTTTTGGGGGGGTGGGGAGCGGGGAGCAGGCGGGCCACTTCTATTGGTCTTTCATTTCTCTATTTTCATCTATCCTTGTTCTTTGGCCCGTGTGGGCCTCCCATCACGGTGACTTCTGTCGTCACAGAGCACCGGCTCTGGGCGCATGCGCTCCAGAGCTCCGGCTCAGTAATTGGACACATCGGTCCAACCGCTCCATGGCACGTGGGATCTTCCCAGGCCAGGGATCGAACTGGCGCCCCTTGCACTGCAAGGCGGTGTCCTTACCCACTGGACCACCAGGGAAGCCCCTACTCTAGTATTCTTGCCTGAGAAATCCCATGGACAGAGTAGCCTGGCAAGCTACAGTTCATGCGTCACAAAGAGTTGGACACAACAGCGCACACACGGGAGTGTGATAACAAGAGAGTCAAAGGCTTGATTTTAAAGATAATTGTTTAAAAGCTTCCAACTGGGACTTCCCAGATGATCCACTAGTTAGGACTGAGCTTCTGCCGCAGAGGTCACAGGTTTAATCCCTGGTCAGGGAACTAAGATCCAGAATGCTCAAGCGGCACGCCTAAATAAACAAGTAAATTTTAAAATAAAAGGTTCAAAGTGAAGTGTATTTTCTCACCTGTTCATGCTCAGATGGTGCCCGTTAATTCATTCTCCTGGGCTTCCCAGGTGGTGCTAGTGGTAAAGAACCCACCTGCCAATGCAGGAGACCTAAGAGACGTGGGTTCGGTCCCTGAGTCCGGAAGATCCCCTGGAGGAGGGCATGGCAACCCCCTCCAGTCTTCTTGCCTCATGGACAGGGAAGCCTGGTGGGCTGCAGTCCATGGAGTCGTGAAGAGTCAGACACGACTGAAGCGACTTTCCTGGCTCTCTTGATAAGATGTCGCCCTCCCATGCTGTCTTTCATAATAGAGAGCGTTGTCTAATGGCTCTGTGCCTGCTTGTCTCAGGGAGACTTAAGGTCTAGCTTAGATTCTCAAGGATCCTTAAGTGACTTCAGAAAATCTTGATAAATGAGTAGTTAGTTTTTAGAATTTTTTAGAATTCCTTTTCTGTTTGGCTGTATCCATCCAGATGGGCTAGGGTAGGCGATGGTTAAAAACACCACCAGATTTGGGTGCATTCGGGGAGCAAGAATTTATTCCTTGCTTGCATTGGAGGTCTCTTGTGAGTTGGCTGTCAATGTGATCCGTGATTTTCTGTCTGGAACCCAGCCACGGGGAACGTGACCAATCTACAGCAGAGGAAGAAAGAGTGTGGGAAACACAGAGCTCCGGCTCAGTAATTGGACACATCGGTCCAACCGCTCCATGGCACGTGGGATCTTCCCAGGCCAGGGATCGAACTGGCGCCCCTTGCACTGCAAGGCGGTGTCCTTACCCACTGGACCACCAGGGAAGCCCCTACTCTAGTATTCTTGCCTGAGAAATCCCATGGACAGAGTAGCCTGGCAAGCTACAGTTCATGCGTCACAAAGAGTTGGACACAACAGCGCACACACGGGAGTGTGATAACAAGAGAGTCAAAGGCTTGATTTTAAAGATAATTGTTTAAAAGCTTCCAACTGGGACTTCCCAGATGATCCACTAGTTAGGACTGAGCTTCTGCCGCAGAGGTCACAGGTTTAATCCCTGGTCAGGGAACTAAGATCCAGAATGCTCAAGCGGCACGCCTAAATAAACAAGTAAATTTTAAAATAAAAGGTTCAAAGTGAAGTGTATTTTCTCACCTGTTCATGCTCAGATGGTGCCCGTTAATTCATTCTCCTGGGCTTCCCAGGTGGTGCTAGTGGTAAAGAACCCACCTGCCAATGCAGGAGACCTAAGAGACGTGGGTTCGGTCCCTGAGTCCGGAAGATCCCCTGGAGGAGGGCATGGCAACCCCCTCCAGTCTTCTTGCCTCATGGACAGGGAAGCCTGGTGGGCTGCAGTCCATGGAGTCGTGAAGAGTCAGACACGACTGAAGCGACTTTCCTGGCTCTCTTGATAAGATGTCGCCCTCCCATGCTGTCTTTCATAATAGAGAGCGTTGTCTAATGGCTCTGTGCCTGCTTGTCTCAGGGAGACTTAAGGTCTAGCTTAGATTCTCAAGGATCCTTAAGTGACTTCAGAAAATCTTGATAAATGAGTAGTTAGTTTTTAGAATTTTTTAGAATTCCTTTTCTGTTTGGCTGTATCCATCCAGATGGGCTAGGGTAGGCGATGGTTAAAAACACCACCAGATTTGGGTGCATTCGGGGAGCAAGAATTTATTCCTTGCTTGCATTGGAGGTCTCTTGTGAGTTGGCTGTCAATGTGATCCGTGATTTTCTGTCTGGAACCCAGCCACGGGGAACGTGACCAATCTACAGCAGAGGAAGAAAGAGTGTGGGGGAAACACCTGCGAGGAAGTGATGTCTCTCTCCCCAACCCGTGCAAGGCACGCGGCCACACACCTTCAAGTGGGCAAGAAATCAATTCAGAAAGAAACTTCTGCTAGTGTTTCTGCATAGCTGCATAGGGCCACCATGCTTCATGCCGTAGACCTTTAGGCTTCCTCCCACGTACACATTTCTGTTGATCTGTTTATCTTTTGCTTCCAAATATAATTAAGTCAGCTACCACAGGGGGCAGGACATGATGAGAGAGGAATACATTGCTTGTTCTATTCCAAGGAACTCTTTATGGGGTTGGAGAACATTTTTCAAAGAAACTTTCGAATGCTTGCTTGCTTTAGAATTTAGTGAAAATTAGAATGAGCTTTCATGCAGGAGACGTCCTAACAGGAAGAAGGAAGGGGTTTCTCTTACAGTCTATGGGACCCAAATGCGCTGCTCTCCTGTCTGTGTATGTGGACCGGAGCGTGGTATCAGTTGCCAGCAGGCTGGAATCTGATAAAAACAACACTAGACCAATCAGACACATGACGTTCCCTCCTCCTCACCTGGGAAATAGTAAACATGCCTCTCTATCGTAATACCTGAATTTAGCTTATGAAATACAATGTCTAGGTTTAGTGGAAAATACACTATGGAAAGTTAGCATTGGGGCTTACCCTGGTGGTCCAGTAGGTAAGGACACCGCCTTGCAGTGCAAGGGGCGCCGGTTCGATCCCTGGCCTGGGAAGATCCCACGTGCCGCGGAGCGGCTGGACCGATGTGTCCAATCACCGAGCCGGAGCTCTGGAGCGCATGCGCCCAGAGCAGGTGCTCTGTGACAACAGACACCACCGTGATGGGAGGCCCACAGGAGCCAAAGAACAAAGACGGATGAAAATAGAGAAACAAAAGATCAATAGAAGTGGCCCGCCCGCTCCCCTCCCTCCCCAACCCAACCCCCGCCCCCCAAAAAAAAATAAAAAAAAAAAAAAAAGAAAGTTAGCATTGCTCTATGGCGATTTCAGGCAAATCGTGGACTGTCCTTTCTGGGGGGCTGGGAGGTGCTCTGGGCTTCCTTGTGGCAATCAGGCTTCTCTAGTTGCGGCATGCAGGCTTCTCTAGTTGCGGCATGCAGGCTTAGTTGCCCCTCGGCGTGTGGGGGCTTAGTTTCCCGACCAGAGATCAAACCCGAGTCCCCTGCATCAGAAGGATGCTGAACCGTTGGACCAACAGAGCAATCTCTGTGCACTGTCTTTAAGTGTCAGGTTTTTTTCAGATTTAAGGAAAGGTTTCAACTAAATCTCCTGTGAAGATACTTCGAGCTGTAACCGTGTTGAGCAAGACACTGAATTTCTACCACTCATTTTTTTTTTTTTAATACTTCTCTTTCCTAGGGATCATGGCGCAAGTGGCAGTGTCCACCCTGCCCCTCACAAATGAGGAGTCCTCGGAGAGCAGGATGGTGGTGACATTCCTCGTGTCGGCTCTTGAGTCCATGGTAGGACGGTCTGCTGTTCTGTCACCTGTCACCTGGTTGAGTCCCGGCTGAGATACCAGAATGGTGAAACACTTCACGGACACATCTGACCTTCAGCTTCAGCGTTAAATCCTATTTGTGTGTAGACATCCTTTTAAAGAAAGGATGATAGGCTTGTCAGATCGTTAAGAACTGTTTTCCTACAGTATGAATGGAATGATTTAAATGTAAGCGCTCCAGATCTGAACATTTAACATAGACACTTCTGTGACCTTGTTGGAAAACACTATTTTTTTTTTTTTGGTAACTTTTTTTTCTTAAGGCAAACCTCCCAGGCCCACGAAAATGGATCTGCCCATGTGGATAACATTTCATTCTTTCTTTTCTATTTCAGTGTAAAGAACTGGCCAAGTCCAAGGCAGAAGTGGCCTGCATCGCCATGTACGAAGCAGACGTGTTTGTTGTTGGAACGGAGAGAGGACGTGCTTTTCTCAATGCCAGGACAGACCTGCAGAAGGATTTTGCAAAATATTGTAGGTCTTAATCATTTTATCCTAAGTATTCATTAAGTCTTAGGATATTTGAAGGCAAGACTTATGTATCGTTAAGATGTTGTCCTAGGGGCACATTGGTAAAGAATTGGCCTGCCCTGCAGGAGACCTGGCTTTGATCCCTGGGTCGGGAAGATCCCCTGGAGGAGGAAATGGCAGCCCACGCCAGTGTTCTTGCCTGGAGAATTCAGTGGGCAGAGGAGCCTGGCGGGCTATAGTCCATGGGGTCGCAAAGAGTTGAACAAGACTGAGCCGACTTTGCACGCACGCACATATAAGAATTTTATCCTTTGCATTTATAGATTGTGGAATATTTGCAGGCAAGACTTGTATGTTTTCTTCAAAGATGTCATCAGCGTTATTCCTAAAAATGGTTCTGACACGTCCCTCTGACTGAGCAGAATACCAAGTCCAAACCTCGCTCTGTCTTTGCTTACTGGCTCCAGGCAGGGGAGCCAACCCGAGGCCCGGCGAGCTGTTCCAGAGCCTCTCACATCTTGTGGACCCTCTCTCGCCCCCTGGTGTCTGCCCATAGAGCTGCAGCTCTGAATTAAGTCGTGTGCTCCGCGTCAGGCAAGATAGATCCCAGTTCCTCCAGCAACCCACCGGCCAGCTAGAAGGCTGTGCACACAATCCACTCTTTCACAGAGGAGCCCCCACCTGGGGGGTTCCTTCTCAGCTGCTCTGCACTGCGCTACGTCGAGGGAGCAGCCCAAACAGGCCCACCAAGTGCTGAGACTCTTCCTCCGCCTATGCTGAACTCTCTTCTTGGCTTTCCAGAGACTGGGGTGCTGTAGCTTCTCAGCTGGTCGGCAGAGTTTTCACAGAGGGGTTCTGGTCCATGTACGGTTACTTTGGTGTATCCGTGGAGGAAGGAAGGCCCATTGCTTCCTAGTCTGCCATGTTGCCAACGCCATTCTCCTTGCTTTTGTTTTGGAAGAACATTTTTCAGCTGAAGTATAGTTGATTTACCATGTTGTGTTTGTTCGGGTGTGCAGCAACCTGATTCAGTTGCACGTTCATATATTCTTTTTCAGATTCTTTTTCATTGCGGGTTATTGAATATAGTTCCCGGTGCCATCATAGAGTTGATCCCTGTTGTTTTTTGAAGACTTTTTTTTCCTTTTTTGAATTTTAATTTTGTGCTCAGTCGCCCAGTCATGTCTGACTCTTTGCGACCCCATGAACTGTAGCCTGCCAGGCTCCTCAGTCCATGGAATTTTCTAGGCAAAATACTGGAGTGGGTCGCCATTTCCTTCTCCAGTTTATCTTAATTCTTTAATAAATGTTTTTACTGAAATGTAAAGTGTAATATATAAATTACAGGTGTATCATATAGCAATAGGCATTGGTTAAAGATTATACTCCATTTATAGTTATAAAATATTTGCCATATTCCCTGTGTTGTACTCTATATCACTGAAGACTATTCTTACTTGTTAGGGAGCCTGGCTTGATATTTTTTTTTCCTCCAGCCTTTTTTTTTGGCCATGCCACGTAGCTTGCAGGATCTCAGTTCCCAGCCAGGGATTGAACCTGCACCCTCAGCATTGAAAGCCGCTAACCGCTGGACCACCGGGGAATTTCCTCCCTCCAGCCCTTTAGATGTTTCATTCCCTTGCCTCCTGGCTGCCACTCTCTTAGATAATAAAGTCAGGTTAGAATTCTTATTTTTGTTCCCTTGAAGGTAATGTATCTTTTCCCCTAACTCTGTCTCATCTTTGGTTTTCAGCGTTTGACTGTGAAATGCCGATTCAGGGCCTTCTTCGTCTTTACCCTATGTGGTCCATCAAGCTTATTACGTCTATAGGTTGATCTCTTCATCAATGTTGGGCATTTGGGGCCATTATCTCTTCAAATTTTATTCCGATTCTCTTCACTTATGCAGAGAAGGAAATTTGCTTTCTCGTCTCACAGGTCATTAAGGCTCTGTTCCTTTATCTGTGTGTGTCTTTTTCTTTTTGTAGTGACGCTTCAGGTCAGGTCGTTTTGATGGGCATGTCTTGGAGAACGTTGATTTTTCCTTCATATCCAGGGCTCTATTTTAAGTCCATCTGGTGAAATGGTCATTTCCACTTTTTCTGATTATTTTCCGTTTTTAAAATTCCACTTTCTTTCTTCCTTTTCTGGTTTGCATTTTTTATTTCTCTGTTGGAATTCCCCTTATATTCATCTATTGTGTTCGCCACCCCTATACAAAGTCCTTCGTGTGTTTGCAGCAGTTATTTTAGGTCCTTGTTTGGCAATTTCCACATCTGAGTCGTTAGTGGTTCTGCATCTATAAATTGCTTTTCTTTCTCTTTTTATCATGGGTCACATTTTCCTGCTTCTTCATGTTTCTACTGATTTTAAGCTCGGGTGTTTTGGTGGAGTTTGAGGGTTTGGTTTGTTTTGTTTTGTTTTGACGCTTCTGTACGAAAATGCAAGATCTTAGTTTCCCAAACAGGAATTGAACCTGTGTCCCCTGCCTTGGGAGCTCAGAGTCTTCACACTGGACTGCCAGGGAAGTCCTTACTAATTTTAAGTTTCACACTGGTATTATGTATGATATGTTGTAAAAATCTACTAAAATAAAATTGCATTTTGTTCTGGCCGGCAGGGAGGTGACTGGCAGGCCCCCGGTGCCGTCCCTGTGGGGATGAGTGTTGCCCTGGGCCCTAGAGCGTCCATCCCTCTTAGTCTCGGAAGGCGGCCCCTCCTCCAAAGATGTGCCCCTTCGTTTTACAAAGTGTTTAACAAGCTTCTAGAACTTGGCTAATCTTGAATCCTAAACCCTGTTTAAAGCTGTTACATCTCTGCTCAACAGTTAGCCTCCAAATGCTGCTTTTACTTAAAGCCTTCCCCTGTGCGTGAACAGTTTGCGGACCCGTTGAGGCTTCTCAGGCAGCTCAGTGGGTAAAAGAAGAAAACCCACCTATAATGCAGGAGACTCGGGTTCTATCCCTGGGTCAGGAAGATCCCCTGGAGAAGGGAATGGCAACCCACTCCACTATTCTTCCCTGGGAAATCCCATGGACAGGGGAGCCTGGTGGGGCTACCGTCTGTGGGGTCACAGAGAGTGGGACTTGTCTTAGCAACTAAACAACAACAAGAAATCGAGGGAGGTTGCTGTGACGATATGGGGTCTCCCACCCTGTGCCTCTTCTCCGGAACTTCCGCTTCAGTGTCTAACCACGATAGCAGTCCGGACATGTGATGCAGATTTCCTCATTTCACTAAGATTGCTGCTTGGTGTACTCAGGCGCTGGCTCACTTGTGTTCGTCTCTTTGCAGCCCCTTTGCAGACTATAGCCCACCAGCCTCCTGACCATGAGATTCCCCGGGCAAGAATACTGGAGCGGGTTCCCATTTCCTCCTCTAGGGGATCTTCTGGATCCAAGGATCAAATCCACATCTCTTGCCTCTCCTGCATCGGCAGGCAGATTCTTTACCACTTCAGGGGTGGCATTCCTTCCCATTTCTGGTTGTACTTCAAGGCTTTCAAGTAACTGATCTTAGGACTTCCTTGGTGGTCCAGTGGTTAAGACTTTCTACATCCAATGCAGGGGATGTGGGTTCAATCCTTGGTCAGGGAACAAGGATCCCATGGGTTACTCGGCATGACCAAAAAAAAAAAGTAATTGATCTTAAGGTTTTGTTCAGAGCTTATCACTAGGGGGCTGGTCCTGAACCTGTCCTGTGCTAAGGGTCTTTCTGTCTAGTGACCATTGCTTGTAAACTGGGTAGCAAATAATTTTCTATTTTATCTTCCTTTGAGCAACTAGTATTTATATTTCCTTGCATGTTGAATTACTTGTTGTTTATGCATAGAGTTATTTCAAAGACTTTCACCATGTCATTCTATCCTGTTTTATGTCAGTTCCTCTTCTCCTTTTTTCCTTTCCGTATGAGAAGCGCAGATGTTAAGGAAACATACTGTACCAGTGCTTGGCTTCTGACTTTGTACTGATCACTCGTCATTCACAGGTGTCGCCGAAGGGCTGCAGGAGGTGAAGCCCCCAGACCCCACTCACGGGATCGCGGGATCCGATTCAGGAGAGATGGAAATCCTCAGAAAAGCTGTCGAAGACTATTTCTGCTTTTGTTATGGTAAAGCTCACTTTAAGCATTCATTCCCTGACTAGTTCCCTGTGGAAGATGGTGGTGGTGTTTCGTCGCTCACTTTTGTCCGACCTCTTGAAACCCCATGACTACAGCCTGCCAGGCTCCTCTGTCCGTGGGATTCTCCAGGTAGGAATCCTGGAGTGGGTTGCCATGCCCTCCTCCAGGGGATCTTCCCGACCCAGGGATCGAACCCGAGTCTCCTGCATTGACGGGTGGATTCTTTCCTACTGAGCCACCAGGGAAGCCCACGAAGATGGTACTAGAGATCATTTTATCAGTGCATCTCTTTGGACCATCTCTAATGTTGGAGAATTGCACTTTCTCATCAAGTGAAGAGCCAGTCAAGTACCAGATCAAGTCTTCTTCTGGAAGACAACATGATCTCCTCCGGTTTGTCAGAACCTCCCGATACCTCAGCCTTCAGGCTTTGTGGAGCTCCCTCCCCACAGCCGCACAGCCACGACAGGTGTTCATGGTTGGTTCATGCACCAGCCTCATCCTCACTGGTCTCCCCACAGGCCTGGAGACAGGGTTTTTTGTTTTTTTTTTTCATTTTAGTTTTTAATTGGAAGAAAATGGCTTTACGATGTTGTGTTGGTTTCTGCTTGTACAGTAACAAAAATCGGCCATAATTACACATGTGCCCCCTCCCTCCTGAGCCTCCCTCCCCTAAGGCAGGGTTGTTTTTTTTTTTTTAATTCCTACACAGTGGTTTAGATAGGGGCATTCCCAGGTGGTCTAGTGGTTAAGAATCTGCGCTTCCACTGCAAGGGGCACAGTACCGGTTCAGTCCCAGGTCAGGGAAATCACGTCCCCATTCCTCAGGCTGCACAGTGCATTCCAAACAGGAATCACTTAGAAGCGAGATAACAAGGAAGTCTGCAGGTGTTTCACCTGTGATGGACATGCCTTAGCATCTTCAGGGCTGCCTTGTCATTCCTAGACCGCTGCACACGTCTGTGTGACCTGCAGGTCTCTGTGATCATCTACATCTGGGGACTCCCACATAGGGGGTCTTAGGGTCTCAGGTTCCACTTCCCCGTGAGACATGGGGCTCCAGAGCCTTGGGGATGGCCAGTGGTACAGGGAGACTGTCACCATCCCAGGTGGTGACAAGAGGCCACAGGGACTCAGCTCTCTCCAGGCAAGGTGACCTGGTCTGTAGGATGTAACAGGGACAGATGAGCTTTGGACCGGGCTCTCATCCTCTGCTGACCACACCCTGTGTAACCTCAGGGGGACTTTTGTCCGACCTCTTGAAACCCCATGACTACAGCCTGCCAGGCTCCTCTGTCCGTGGGATTCTCCAGGTAGGAATCCTGGAGTGGGTTGCCATGCCCTCCTCCAGGGATCTTCCCGACCCAGGGATCGAACCCGAGTCTCCTGCATTGACGGGTGGATTCTTTCCTACTGAGCCACCAGGGAAGCCCACGAAGATGGTACTAGAGATCATTTTATCAGTGCATCTCTTTGGACCATCTCTAATGTTGGAGAATTGCACTTTCTCATCAAGTGAAGAGCCAGTCAAGTACCAGATCAAGTCTTCTTCTGGAAGACAACATGATCTCCTCCGGTTTGTCAGAACCTCCCGATACCTCAGCCTTCAGGCTTTGTGGAGCTCCCTCCCCACAGCCGCACAGCCACGACAGGTGTTCATGGTTGGTTCATGCACCAGCCTCATCCTCACTGGTCTCCCCACAGGCCTGGAGACAGGGTTTTTTGTTTTTTTTTTTCATTTTAGTTTTTAATTGGAAGAAAATGGCTTTACGATGTTGTGTTGGTTTCTGCTTGTACAGTAACAAAAATCGGCCATAATTACACATGTGCCCCCTCCCTCCTGAGCCTCCCTCCCCTAAGGCAGGGTTGTGTTTTTAATTCCTACACAGTGGTTTAGATAGGGGCATTCCCAGGTGGTCTAGTGGTTAAGAATCTGCGCTTCCACTGCAAGGGGCACAGTACCGGTTCAGTCCCAGGTCAGGGAAATCACGTCCCCATTCCTCAGGCTGCACAGTGCATTCCAAACAGGAATCACTTAGAAGCGAGATAACAAGGAAGTCTGCAGGTGTTTCACCTGTGATGGACATGCCTTAGCATCTTCAGGGCTGCCTTGTCATTCCTAGACCGCTGCACACGTCTGTGTGACCTGCAGGTCTCTGTGATCATCTACATCTGGGGACTCCCACATAGGGGGTCTTAGGGTCTCAGGTTCCACTTCCCCGTGAGACATGGGGCTCCAGAGCCTTGGGGATGGCCAGTGGTACAGGGAGACTGTCACCATCCCAGGTGGTGACAAGAGGCCACAGGGACTCAGCTCTCTCCAGGCAAGGTGACCTGGTCTGTAGGATGTAACAGGGACAGATGAGCTTTGGACCGGGCTCTCATCCTCTGCTGACCACACCCTGTGTAACCTCAGCGTGTTCCCTGCGGCCCTGGGTGCACCAGGGTGAGAACCCTGAATTGTGCAACCTCCAAAAGAATGGAGAAAAAGACTACGATTGTCCTTCTTTTGGAAATGGATTATTTTTAGCTCATTTGGTGGTTGTTCAGTCACTCAGTCATGTCCAGCTCTTTGCCACATCATGGACTGTGGCACAACAGGCTTCCGTGTCCTTCACCGTCTCCCAGAGTTTCCTCAACCTCATGTCCATGAGTCAGTGATGCCATCCGGCCATCTAATCCTCTTTCATCCCCTTCTTCTTCTGCCTTCAGTCTTTCTCAGCATCAGAGTCTTTTCCAGCGAGTTGGCTCTTCGTATCAGGTGGCCAAAGTCCTGGAGCTTCAACTTCAGCATCAGTCCTTCCAATGAATATTCAGGGTTAATTTCCTTTAAGATTGATTGGTTTGATCTCTTTGCAGTCCAAGGGACTTTCAAGAGTCTTCTCCAAGACCACCATTCAAAGGCATCAGTTCTTCAGTGCCTTCTTTATGGTCCAACTCTCACATCCATACATGACCACTGGGAAAACCATAGCTTTGACCAGTTCATTTCCTTACTGAAATATAGTTGACTTTAGTTTTAGGTCTACCACATAAAGATTCAATATTTTTATAGATTATGCAACCTATTATTTTCTCCTGTGTGAAGATTTAAAGGAAAACAGATTCTACTTTTTCTTTTGGGCCTTTGGTTGGAATTGTTAGGACCTTAAGACATAGCGGCAGAGAACCCTTTAGGATTTTAATAAACTTCAGAGCCACGTGTCACCACCTATGTTTATGATACTAAATGAAATTGACTGCCAGATTTTTTATGCTCGTATTGCTTAAAGACATCTTGCCGTGCTTCCAGGCAAAGCCTTGGGGATGACAGCCATGGTGCCCGTTCCTTACGAGAAGATGCTGACGGACCAGGCGGCCGTGGTGGTGCAGGGTCTCCCAGAAGGCGTCCCCTTCCAACACCCTGAGAACTATGACCTTGCAACCCTGAAGTGGATTTTGGAGAACAGAGCGGGCATTTCATTCTTCATCAACAGGTGACAGGCTTCTCTTCCTGCTTCTCACAGCTGGTTCATTTGAAGATGAACTGACAGCTTAATCTCAGTTAGTTAAATCTGGCGCATTACATTTATTTGTCTTTTAAACTGTCACCTCGAGATCATTTGATTTATCTGTTTTTGATTGGGCTGGGGCTTCATTCCTTTGTGGGTTTTTCTCTAGTTGCGGCGGTGAGTGGGGACTGCTCTCTAGTTGTGGTGTGCAGGCCTCTTGCTTCTCTTGTAATGGAGCACCAACTCTAGGGGGTGTGGGGGCTTCCAAGGTTGTGGTTCCCAGGCTCTAGAGCATAGGCTCGGTAGTTTGGGCACGTGGGCTTGGTTGCTGTGAGGCATGTGGCATCTTCTTGAACCAGAGAATCCAACTCATGTCTCCTGCATTGTCAGGCAGAGTCTTTACCATTGAGGCACCAAGGAAGCCCTTGTCCCCTTACATGTAGAAAGTTCGGTGATTCCGATGTTTAATCTGTCTGGTATGCTCATATCCGATGACAATATGGGTTTTCTTGCAGACCTTTCCTGGGTCCAGCGGATCAGCCAGGTAAGCAATAGCTTCTCATACTCAGTGACTGCCCTTGACTGCTAAACCAGTTCTCCTTTTCTTAATTAATATGCAAGTTTGGCGCATTCTAAAGCTCCTTTAGGCTTTGCCTTTCCTGCATTGAGGAAACCACTTTTGAGCCCAGGAACCCGGGGGAATGTTTGCCGGAACTACAGCTCAGGGAGACACACACACCCAGCCCAAGAGCCGAGGCACCGCCCCACTCCGGCTTGCGTGCCAGCAGACTTCTGCATCCTCCCTTCCCAGGGCAGGAGGCCCACCTTGTCCGCATGCACAGGAGCTGAGGATGCTGGTCTTTGCTAAAACAGCCTGCTTCCAGGCAAAGCCTTGGGGATGACAGCCATGGTGCCCGTTCCTTACGAGAAGATGCTGACGGACCAGGCGGCCGTGGTGGTGCAGGGTCTCCCAGAAGGCGCCTTCCAACACCCTGAGAACTATGACCTTGCAACCCTGAAGTGGATTTTGGAGAACAGAGCGGGCATTTCATTCTTCATCAACAGGTGACAGGCTTCTCTTCCTGCTTCTCACAGCTGGTTCATTTGAAGATGAACTGACAGCTTAATCTCAGTTAGTTAAATCTGGCGCATTACATTTATTTGTCTTTTAAACTGTCACCTCGAGATCATTTGATTTATCTGTTTTTGATTGGGCTGGGGCTTCATTCCTTTGTGGGTTTTTCTCTAGTTGCGGCGGTGAGTGGGGACTGCTCTCTAGTTGTGGTGTGCAGGCCTCTTGCTTCTCTTGTAATGGAGCACCAACTCTAGGGGGTGTGGGGGCTTCCAAGGTTGTGGTTCCCAGGCTCTAGAGCATAGGCTCGGTAGTTTGGGCACGTGGGCTTGGTTGCTGTGAGGCATGTGGCATCTTCTTGAACCAGAGAATCCAACTCATGTCTCCTGCATTGTCAGGCAGAGTCTTTACCATTGAGGCACCAAGGAAGCCCTTGTCCCCTTACATGTAGAAAGTTCGGTGATTCCGATGTTTAATCTGTCTGGTATGCTCATATCCGATGACAATATGGGTTTTCTTGCAGACCTTTCCTGGGTCCAGCGGATCAGCCAGGTAAGCAATAGCTTCTCATACTCAGTGACTGCCCTTGACTGCTAAACCAGTTCTCCTTTTCTTAATTAATATGCAAGTTTGGCGCATTCTAAAGCTCCTTTAGGCTTTGCCTTTCCTGCATTGAGGAAACCACTTTTGAGCCCAGGAACCCGGGGGAATGTTTGCCGGAACTACAGCTCAGGGAGACACACACACCCAGCCCAAGAGCCGAGGCACCGCCCCACTCCGGCTTGCGTGCCAGCAGACTTCTGCATCCTCCCTTCCCAGGGCAGGAGGCCCACCTTGTCCGCATGCACAGGAGCTGAGGATGCTGGTCTTTGCACACCAGCCACGGGCCAGGCGTTGTGGGGCTCAGGGGAAGGTCTGGACTGTGTGGCCATTCCCGTGTTTCTGAGATGCCCTGTTCGGGAGAAGGAATGAGACTGTTCGGAGAACCAGGGCTGAACCTGGGAGGTGGTTAGACATGTGTGTTGAGCTTTTCCTGGAAAAGCTGGCCCCCGAGATAAGCAGGGCCTTAACAGCTTGGTTCTCCTGGGAAGCCTGTGGTTCCCGTGTTCAGGCAGAAGGCTATGTGCAGGATGTTGGAGACCACATTTGGGAACCCAGTACCCCTCATAATCTCTTTAACTCATAATGATGATGGGACCCCAAAAAAGCAGTCATCGTACCAGGAGCATTTAAAGGTCCGTCTGTGCCCGCTTCTTATTTTCTCAGATCACAATTCTGGACGTAGTTGGAAACCTTGGGTCACAAAAGGCTCATGAAAGACCAGATCTAAAGCGGGTGTCATGCTGAGCCTACATAGGTGCAGAAACCAGGTGGCGGGGGTAGGTGAGGGTTGGTCCACAAGGCACACCTCGGGGTACAGAGGTGATGAGACATGCCTGTGGGAGCATATTTCTGGAGACGCGGTGAGTTCCTGGGGGCCCAGTTCACCTGAAACGAGGGACTGGAGGATGAGGGCTGGCAGGTGACCACCGCCCAAGGTGGGTTGTGTTGTCATTATAGTAATATTGATGATAGCTGCTGACACTATTCTAAGCCCTTTGCATGCATGAATTAACCCTTACTTAGCCACTATCTTCAGATGAGGAAACTGAGGCACGGAGCAGCTTAGTAACCTGCTGGGGGTCACTCCCGTCCCAGTCATTCTGCCCACACGGATCCCGCCAGTCTTTGAGGTTGTCTGAGCTGGCCTCTCTGCTGCTCCTCTGTGATGATCTAGAGCCTGGAGTTTTCTCTGTATCTGCTTTCCCTTTATATGCCTTTGAATGTTGTCTTGTTTCCCGATGCATGAAACCAGCTAGTGTGTGTCTTTTTACTCCTGCACAGGTGGGTCTCGGGTGGAAACGGACCCTGATCGATCTGTGACATCACTGAGTGAAAGGTAAGGGATACATAAAAGAATTAACTCCATGTTTAACCCCAGTGACTTCGTTTTTTAGACTGTGGAGTATCTTCTTTTGCTCTTGATTCCTTATTCAAAGGAATGTTTGGGGTTATAAAACTGTATTCCTCTGACACCTTTACCTTTCTTAATAATCTTTTATGATACTAAATTTGAGGCGGCCATGAGTTTGATGGGGAGACGGGAGCTATGACCGTGGGGAGATCCAGAGAGGGGCTCAGTGTGTCCAGAGGCCAGTGGGCAGTGCTCACCCTGCATGTTGTGACCAGCGTTCCCCTTTTCCTTTTAGCTGTGCCCCCGTCAGTGTGAAGACTGAACCCATGGAAGATTCTGGTATGTATACGGATTGAAACAGGTATTCAGCAGGTCGTTATTTAACTCCTTTTACTTAAAAATGGGACTTTCAATAAAGGAGGAATAGAGGGGGACTTCCTCAACTTGATAAAAAATAACCTTCAAAACCCTATGAAAGTGAAGGGGTTAGTCACTCAATCATGTCTGACGCTTTGTGACCCCACGGACTAACTGGAGAGGCTCCTCCGTCCATGGAATTTCTCCAGGCAAGAATACTGGAGAGGGTTGCCCTTTCCTCCTCCTGGGGATCTTCCTGACCCAGGGATCAAGCCCTTATCACCTCGTCCCCTGCATCGCAGGCAGATTCTGTCCTCTGAGCCACAAGGAAGCCCTTTCATTTTAGCCATGGATACATTTCCAAGATACACATACGCATTTCAGATACATTTTGCCTGTGTCTCTGTTCGTCACAGAGAATTTAAAACCCCTAAGCCACAGTCCTTCTCAGTCTTGAGATGCAGTCTTTGAGGTTGTCTGAGCTGGCCTCTGCTGCTCCTCTGTGATGATCTAGAGCCTGGAGTTTTCTCTGTATCTGCTTTCCTTTATATGCCTTTGAATGTTGTCTTGTTTCGATGCATGAAACCAGCTAGTGTGTGTCTTTTTACTCCTGCACAGGTGGGTCTCGGGTGGAAACGGACCCTGATCGATCTGTGACATCACTGAGTGAAAGGTAAGGGATACATAAAAGAATTAACTCCATGTTTAACCCCAGTGACTTCGTTTTTTAGACTGTGGAGTATCTTCTTTTGCTCTTGATTCCTTATTCAAAGGAATGTTTGGGGTTATAAAACTGTATTCCTCTGACACCTTTACCTTTCTTAATAATCTTTTATGATACTAAATTTGAGGCGGCCATGAGTTTGATGGGGAGACGGGAGCTATGACCGTGGGGAGATCCAGAGAGGGGCTCAGTGTGTCCAGAGGCCAGTGGGCAGTGCTCACCCTGCCTGTTGTGACCAGCGTTCCCTTCTCCTTTTAGCTGTGCCCCCGTCAGTGTGAAGACTGAACCCATGGAAGATTCTGGTATGTATACGGATTGAAACAGGTATTCAGCAGGTCGTTATTTAACTCCTTTTACTTAAAAATGGGACTTTCAATAAAGGAGGAATAGAGGGGGACTTCCTCAACTTGATAAAAAATAACCTTCAAAACCCTATGAAAGTGAAGGGGTTAGTCACTCAATCATGTCTGACGCTTTGTGACCCCACGGACTAACTGGAGAGGCTCCTCCGTCCATGGAATTTCTCCAGGCAAGAATACTGGAGAGGGTTGCCCTTTCCTCCTCCTGGGGATCTTCCTGACCCAGGGATCAAGCCCTTATCACCTGCGTCCCCTGCATCGCAGGCAGATTCTGTCCCTCTGAGCCACAAGGGAAGCCCCTTTCATTTTAGCCATGGATACATTTCCAAGATACACATACGCATTTCAGATACATTTTGCCTGTGTCTCTGTTCGTCACAGAGAATTTAAAACCCCTAAGCCACAGTCCTTCTCAGAAACTGCGGTGAGAGGGAGGGGTTGTCAGCTCTCCCTGGGGGTCTCTTCACAGATCCAGGGCCCACCACCTCCCTCTCCCTCTTCATCAACTGTAGGGTGAACGACCGGTTCCCACCAACTTTAAAATAGGCACACTGTGTTGAGGCCTCTCTTTGGAGATGTGGTTCCCATTAAGCTAAAATATGCTCCCTGATAATGGGCCTTTCTACCATGGATTTCATGTGGAATTGCTTCCAACTGCTCACAGGCTTCTGAGCGCTGACCAGCCGTTGGCCTCACTTCCTGTGATGTTTGCTGAACCGATGATTGTGAAATGGCTTTGCCTTTTGAATTTCTCCCTCCCTCCTCGTATTTTAAGAAAAAGCAGAAGCAGGTGTGTTTTCATTAGCATTTCAAACACATTCTGCATTCTGCACCATCAAGTCTGCTTTCAGTTGCCTGCATCAAACAGGACTTTTTCTTTGACAGCCCAGCTGTCGCCTATTTATCAGATGTTTGTTAGCAGTCATTAGTGCCTCATCAATTTGGAACTTGTACTTGAAAGCTTTCCTGTAAATTACAAAAGCTTTACACATTTAATGGAGGAGAAAATGGCAACCCACTCTAGTAATCTTGCCTGGAAACTTCCATGGACAGAGAAGCCTGGTGAGCTACAGTCCGTGGGGTCTCAACTATATATTTGGGGCTTTCCTGATGGGTCAGTGGTGAGAAATCTGCCTGCAGTGCAGGCAACCCGGGTTCCGTCCCTGGGGTGGGACACAGCTGAAGTGACGAAGCATCAGCATCCGCAGAGAACTGATACTGAAGGTCACGTATAATTTAACTGTGAAAGTTAATAGAAACAAAAACAAAAACGGTGACACGGGTTGGGATTTCCCTGTTGAGCATGAGTTGACGAGTTCTGGAGTGGGGTGTTCTCAGGAGCTCTGACAGCGCCGTTGTGTGTGGATTAGCCATTTGTCCATGGCACGAGCTCCAGGTTCTTGTCCTGATGGCAGCGCTGCGGGAGTCCAAACAACCTGGAAGATACACGAGCCCCTCGCGTCTCTGTTGGTGAGTTAGCCTCACACAGAATCTTATAATTTCCATTGCATTCCAAGGTATGTCACCAAAAGCAGCACTTGTGTCCATCAAGAAAGAATCAGAAGATCCGAATTACTGTGAATATAATAGGCAAGGTAATACCATTTTATAATAACTTTCTTCTCTGAAGATGTGTCTGTGATGGAAAGGAGTCCTGAAGATCCATGTCCATTTACCTGTAATCTAGCACCATGCCAGCCGGGTAAACAGTTTTACAGTCATTCAATTGTATTAATATTTAGCCTGAGTCCATATGATTCTAGTCATACTTGAATGTAGAGGTATTTCAGGCTGCATTTTACTTGAGTTTATTAAATATTATTTTGTATATTCTAAAATATTCTCCTCTTCATCCTCTTCTGTCCAGTCTGTTGCCTGAGTTGCTGAGAAAATATTGAGTTTAAAGAGAGGGAGGTAGAGTTAAGAAACTCAAGTGCCTTTTCTTTTCTTTTCTTTTTTAATTGTGTATGTATTTGGTTGCACCGGGTCATAGTTGCACCACATGGCATCTTGAATCTTCATAGCATCGTGTGAACTCTTAGTTGTAGCATGTGGCATCCAGTTCCCTGACCAGGGATCGAACCCAGACCCCCTGCATTGGGAGCACAGTGTCTTAGCCACTGAACTACAGCGACGTCCCTCAAGTGCCTTTTCTTAATAGATAGCATATGAGCTCACCAACAGCACACAGGTTCCATAGAAAGAAGGCAGTTGTTACCAAATACACAAACATTCCGAAGGTGGCACACAGGTCAGTGGTCTACGCAGGTGGCTTGGTTCTCTACCCAGAGACCAGAATCCCACCGGACCCCAGCTGAGGATGGCTAATGCTCAGCTGTGGTCATCACGATGCTGTGGTACCATCTTGTTGCTATGACTACATATGGTGTTCAGGTCCTTTCTCCATCTTCTGGCTCCATCGTGAGTAGAAGCAGAGGTTGGGATGATTTACAGTTATATCCTCAAACATTATCAGATTGGAAATCTTTCCAACAGCATCTTAAACTTTGGAATTTTCCTGCAGCATTACATCATAGCTCTGTACATTTTACTTGAAAACCTTTTTCAAAAAATCTAAAGGCAGAAGCCGATGAAAGTCCTGTTGTAATTGCTCTGTCGTGGGCCATCCCCACCCACCCCCTTCTGTCTCTGTCCCTGCCTGCCCTGTGCCTCCTGACCAGTCTTCTTACACCTTGGCATAAGGTCTCTTTCCATCCATCCCCCACCCCAGTCATTTATTCTTTGAAAGCTGGGATCTGTCCACGTCTCTTCCCCCATTCACACTGCGGCTCCTTATCACCTATAAAGTCCCAGTTTACTTCCATGTTCCTACTGCCCCCATTTTCTTTGGCCACCCCCAGAATCTTAGTTCCCTGACCCCCAGGAATTAAACCTGTACCCCAGGCAGTGGAAGCTCAAAGTCTTAACTACTGGAACACCAGGCCTCTATTTATACTTTTGCTGAGGCCTCCCTCAGCTAGTGGCGGAAAACACAGCATCTTACTCCTGCCCTGGAGCCCCAAGCCTGGGACTTTCTACATCCTGCACACTCAGATGTACTTGCTGAATTCAGTGTGACCTTCCTGAAGAATCAGTATAACATTTGTTTCTAAATGACTGTTGTTTTGAATAAACTACTTTTCATTGAATTACATCTTGACTTCCAAGAATATGTTTTTAAACTTGGGTAACCTTGGCGTTGGTCAGATTATGTACAGCCAGGGATAGGATACTTACAGATTCTGCTCTGAAAGGCAACAGAGAAATAAATAAATTAGATGTACTTGCAATCACTCTATCTTAATTTTTCAGAAAGCAGCACATTATTTGATAAAAATCACTTACATACACGTGTGACTTGATAATCTTTCTCGGCTTAGCTTGGAAATGACAGAACCGTTCAAGACATCTTTGTAGAACGACTTCTTTCTTGTTGCCAAAAAAGTTCCAAATTGCCTGACCTCCTGGACGATATTCCGTAGCCCTCGATGTTTTTGTAACCACTTAGGTTAAATACTCAGATGCTGACGTATGGATATCTTTCTACATCCTTTAAGTACGGGAGATATTTTTAAATTCCAGAGGACAACCAGTGTGACTGCTCAGAAGGGCAGCCGACCCTTGGGGAGCCCCCAGTGAAGTCAGCCATGGCCCCACCAGTATTCAGAAGCCACCCCCATCCGCCCAGGACCTCGTCGTGATCCCCCCGCAGAACAGATCTCTCAGAAGAACCCCCCAACACACATCTACACAGGTGCACACTGCATCGTGGCCCACGCGAAGCCCCCAAAATCCCATAGGTCTTTTACATGTGCAGGGACCCCATCTCCAGGGTCCCCGGAAATGAAGAATGCACCGTCCACCCTTTGCTGTGATGTATTGCACCAGGCTTCCTGGACGTTGAAGGACGTCAGAGCATCCGTATCATTCTGTTTTCTTGCTGGCTGACACCGCAGGGATGTGGGGGAGAAGCCTTGCAGGACGAAGGAATGTGAATCCAGAAGCCTCAAACGGGGGAATTAACATAGTGCTTCCCACATCACACCACTCCAGTGCTGACTCTCGGCTGCTTACCTTTGCACCATTTCGGTACCCTGTGCATTGAGTACATGGAGCCCAGCTGGATCACGCAGGGCCATCTTTTCTGAAGGTTACTGATGAGCACACTGAACCCCATCCGCACCCTAACTGCCCCTTGCCTTGTAACATAAAATGTGCCTGTGTGCAACGTCGTTTCAGTCGTGTCTGACTCTGTGTGATCCCACGGACTGCAGCCCACCAGGCTCCTTGGTCCATGGGATTCTCTGGGCAAGAATACTGGAGTGGGTCGCTGTGCCCTCCTCCAGGGGATCTTCCTGACCCCGGGATTGACCCTGCATCTCTTATGTCTCCTGCATTGGCAGGAGGGTTCTTTCCTTCTAGCACCGCCTGAGAAGCCCCGTAACGTATTCACAGCTTTTGGATATCTTTGGGGGTTTCATCTGCCTATCACAAATAGTAAACAATTGTATGCCGACACATTGAGTAACCTAGATGAAATGGACAAATGACTGAAACTGACTAAAGATAAAACACAAAATTTGAATAGTCACATAACAAGGATTTGAATTAGTCGTTGAAAAGCTTCCTGCAAACAAAAGCCCAGGACAGGTGACTTCACTGGTGAATTCTACCAAGTGTTTAAAGAATGAACACCAGGACTTCAAAAACTCTTACAAAATCTAGAGGAGGGGACACTTGTTAAGCCAATATCACCCTGATACCCAAACCAGACAAAAACAGCACAAGAAAACTACAGCACAATATCGCTTACTAATAGACATACAAAAATCCTTAATCAAGCAGTCGCAAATGAATCCAGGAACATATGAAAAGGATTATGCATCCTGACAGTTGGCCTTCATTATGTCTTCTCTTTGCTTTTCTGTGTTTGAAAATTTTCCAAAACATCAGTTCAGTTCCATCAATCGTGTCTGACTGTTAGCCTTGTGGACGGCAGCATGCCAGGCTTCCTGGTCCTTCACCATCCCTCAGAGCCTGCTTAAAATCATGCCCATTGAGTCTGTGATGCCATCCAACTATCTCGTCTTCTGTCGTCCCTTTCTCCTTCTGCCTTCTATTTTTCTTAGCGTCTGTTTTTCCAAAGTATAAGTTAAGGGAAAAAAAGCATAAAGAAAGGATCATTTTCCTATAAATTTGATTTCAAGGAGACCAAGTATTTCATGTATATTCTGATGTGGATCTTGTATTCTTCACACTGTTTTAAATTATTTCTTTTTTTAATTTGTATTTCTGTCTTTGTAATATATTGTTTCCTTTCCTTTCAGAGAGCCATAATTCTTCTGCAGGCACTGAAGTAATAGAAATGGAATTACCAATGGAAGGTTAGAAAAATGAGGTGTTTTCTCTCTCTCTGTCTTTTTAGTTTACACTGTTTTTCAGAGAATAAGCTTGATTTTTTAAAGAATTTTTATATGGACCATTTTCTTTTAAAGTCTTAATCGAATTTGTTACAATATTGCTTCTGTTTTTGGCGTTGGTTTTTAGGCATGTGAGATCTTAGATCCCAGACCATCCCCTGCCTTGGAAAGTGGAGACTTAACCACTGGACTGACAGGGGAGTCCCTTGTTTGATTTGTAAAAGCTTTCTATTTTATGCCAGGGACTTCCCTGGTGACTCAGTAGTAAAGAATCTGCCTACAATGCAGGAAACCCGGGTTCAATCCCTGGGTCGGGAAGATCCCCTGGAGAAGGGAATGACTCCAGTGTTCTTGCCTGGGAAATCTCATGGACAGAGAAGCCTGGCTGGCTACATTCCATGGGGTCGCAAAGACCTGGACATGACAGAGCAACTAACACTTACTTTCATTTTCTAATTATTTATTTATTGGCCATACCCCGTGGCCTGCCAGATCTCAGTTCCCCAGCCAGGGCTTGAGCCTGCACCACGGCAGTAAACACAGAATTCTAATCACTGGGCCACCAGAAAACTCCCTGAAGCCTTTTTATTTTAAAATAATTATAGTTCAGTCCCTGGGTCGGGAAGATGCCCTGGAAAAGGGAAATGGCCACCCACACCAGTATTTTTGCCTGGAAAATCCCATGGACAGAAGAACCCGGTGGGCCTCAGGCCATGGGACCACCAAGAGTGGGACACGACTTAGTGACTAAACAACAATAGAGTCATAGGAAGCTTGCAAGCTGCACGTCCAAGCACTTCCACGTGTCTTCACCCATTTTTTTTTTTACTAAACATTACATCTTACATAATGATTGTACAGAATCAAAACAGCCTTGGGTTCTAGTCTTTCTTTGACTAGCAGTTAATTCCTGTGACAACTGACAGATCTTTCTAAAATGAGCCAGTTGGGTGAGAAAATCAAGCCAGGCTTTTGTCTTCACACTTTTTAAATTTCATTGTATTGTCTTTGTAATATATTGTTTCCTTTCCTTTCAGAGAGCCATAATTCTTCTGCAGGCACTGAAGTAATAGAAATGGAATTACCAATGGAAGGTTAGAAAAATGAGGTGTTTTCTCTCTCTCTGTCTTTTTAGTTTACACTGTTTTTCAGAGAATAAGCTTGATTTTTTAAAGAATTTTTATATGGACCATTTTCTTTTAAAGTCTTAATCGAATTTGTTACAATATTGCTTCTGTTTTTGGCGTTGGTTTTTAGGCATGTGAGATCTTAGATCCCAGACCATCCCCTGCCTTGGAAAGTGGAGACTTAACCACTGGACTGACAGGGGAGTCCCTTGTTTGATTTGTAAAAGCTTTCTATTTTATGCCAGGGACTTCCCTGGTGACTCAGTAGTAAAGAATCTGCCTACAATGCAGGAAACCCGGGTTCAATCCCTGGGTCGGGAAGATCCCCTGGAGAAGGGAATGACTCCAGTGTTCTTGCCTGGGAAATCTCATGGACAGAGAAGCCTGGCTGGCTACATTCCATGGGGTCGCAAAGACCTGGACATGACAGAGCAACTAACACTTACTTTCATTTTCTAATTATTTATTTATTGGCCATACCCCGTGGCCTGCCAGATCTCAGTTCCCCAGCCAGGGCTTGAGCCTGCACCACGGCAGTAAACACAGAATTCTAATCACTGGGCCACCAGAAAACTCCCTGAAGCCTTTTTATTTTAAAATAATTATAGTTCAGTCCCTGGGTCGGGAAGATGCCCTGGAAAAGGGAAATGGCCACCCACACCAGTATTTTTGCCTGGAAAATCCCATGGACAGAAGAACCCGGTGGGCCTCAGGCCATGGGACCACCAAGAGTGGGACACGACTTAGTGACTAAACAACAATAGAGTCATAGGAAGCTTGCAAGCTGCACGTCCAAGCACTTCCACGTGTCTTCACCCATTTTTTTTTTTACTAAACATTACATCTTACATAATGATTGTACAGAATCAAAACAGCCTTGGGTTCTAGTCTTTCTTTGACTAGCAGTTAATTCCTGTGACAACTGACAGATCTTTCTAAAATGAGCCAGTTGGGTGAGAAAATCAAGCCAGGCTTTTGTCTGTAGAACTTAATGTACGTGTCATAATTCTTATCCACCGGAAACCTCATGTACGAGTCCATGCAATGATAGACCTTGAGTCACCTGGGGGTTGCTGGGAGCCTAAGAGAGGAGCAAATGGCTTTCTAAAAATCTCAGTCATTCTCAACAGCAACCGAAAACACTATGACCATGCGAATTCCGTTAGCTCAAAGAGAAGGACATTCTGTATCCGCTCCTGTGGGTAGTTGCCTATCATTTACTATCTGAAATTTTCTTGTCTCCCCTTACCCTTTATAAGATAAGGTAATCTAAGATAAGGTAATCTTTTATTACCCTGTTATCCCCTTTAAAATTAAAATTGCCTTTGTGTTAATACTTCTGCCTATGAAATAGCAAATGTACTTAAAATGCCAAGATAAGTGACTTTTGAGGTATAGGAGCAGTAGAATGTTAGGACATGAGAATACATAGCAACGAATGTCATTTCAGACTTTTTTTTTTTTTTTCAAGATTCTACTCAGCTTGTCCCTTCAGAAACGAGGGAGGACCCTGAAGCTGAGGTGAAAATAGAAGGTTGGTTGCCAAAAACCTTGCCACATTCATACTGTTGAGTATGGTTTTCATGTTTTTCCTCAAAGGATTATGCTGGGGAGAAGATGGAAATCAGTGTGTATGTATGTACAGCCAGAGGAGGGAGGCAGAATGATGGTGTGTGAGTCTGTGTGTGCATCTGAGGTCTTGCTCTCAATGCAGAAGCTCAGATAGCCAAATGGTTGATCATTCACAGAATAGAGGGATTGAATTCTGAGTCCCTCAGAAAGGACTAGACAGGCTCATGTGCAGTTCTCCGTTAGAACTGGAGTGAGTGTAGTGTGTGTCTCATCTGAGCGGAAATCACGATAATGTCCGCTCTGCTTGTCAACGATTTAAGCCCATCTGAGCCTTTCCTTGAATGTCTATTACATCATTTTTCATAGGACGTTGCTCCTTAAGTGTCCTCTTAGACACATTTGTATGTCTTACCTCCTTCACCCCTCTTTAAATGGGAGAATAACAATAAAAGAATCTTTTTTTCTTTTCTTTTGGCCAAGAGGCATGAAGTATCTTAGTTCCCCAGCCAGGGATTAAACCTGTGCCCCCTGCATTGGCAGCTCAGAGTCTTAGCCACTGGACCACCAGGGAAGTTCCCAGAAGTATATTTTGAATTAGCCTTCTTTTTAAATCAATGTAGACACTGTGAAGTGTCAGGGGCTATGAACTAAATAAAAGCCATGGCGCCCTTTCCCCTTTGAGGTAGACATGAAACCTCAGAGACTCAGATATCAATTAATGCCAAGCCAGCTCATTATTCGATAGCCAAATAGTCTCTGGAGTTTTAAAAGTTTAGTCTGGCCTTTTTTTTTTTTTTTTGACTACACTGTGCTGCTTGTAGAATCTTAATTCCCCAATCAGGAATTGAACCCAGGCCCTCGGCAGTGGAATCACCAAGTCCTAATCACTGGATTGCCAGGGAATTCCCTCATCTGGCTTTCTGATCAAAATGGCAGGTTGATGGTTTTTGAGCAGAAGTAATCTAGTTTTTTCTAAATTCTAAATTTCAATCTCTGTTTAAGGAAACACCAGTTCACCCAATGTTACGAACTCTGCAACAGGTGTTGAAGATCTTAACATCGTTCAGGTGACAGCTCCAGGTATCAGATTCCTTAACCTCTTGGAGTTATTTCTTTGCTAAGTTCAACCTGTCAACTAAGGAAAGACATCTGTGATGCCTTAAATTTACAAATTTCCAAAATGCTTAATTACTGCTCAAAGTAAACTGAATGATAAACCAGATAAAGGGCTTTCTCATATGCTAATGGGGGTTTTTGCCAATGGCTTCTGGGGGTGGGGGAGGGGCAAATACATGAGCAAATCTGTTATTATTTTTTAATTGTTTTAGACAATGAGAAGGAAAGATTATCAAGCCTTGAAAGAATAAGACAACTAAGAGAACAAGTAAATGATCTTTTTAGCCGAAAATTTGGTATGTTTTTATATTATTGCATATTCATATTTTATATAGTTGAACTATTTCTTTCTAATGCTTATTTTAAGAAATTAACACATTATAAATCAACTATACTTCAATAGAAAATTGTTTTAAAAAGCTAAGTGTCCTCTTAGACACATTTGTATGTCTTACCTCCTTCACCCCTCTTTAAATGGGAGAATAACAATAAAAGAATCTTTTTTTCTTTTCTTTTGGCCAAGAGGCATGAAGTATCTTAGTTCCCCAGCCAGGGATTAAACCTGTGCCCCCTGCATTGGCAGCTCAGAGTCTTAGCCACTGGACCACCAGGGAAGTTCCCAGAAGTATATTTTGAATTAGCCTTCTTTTTAAATCAATGTAGACACTGTGAAGTGTCAGGGGCTATGAACTAAATAAAAGCCATGGCGCCCTTTCCCCTTTGAGGTAGACATGAAACCTCAGAGACTCAGATATCAATTAATGCCAAGCCAGCTCATTATTCGATAGCCAAATAGTCTCTGGAGTTTTAAAAGTTTAGTCTGGCCTTTTTTTTTTTTTTTTGACTACACTGTGCTGCTTGTAGAATCTTAATTCCCCAATCAGGAATTGAACCCAGGCCCTCGGCAGTGGAATCACCAAGTCCTAATCACTGGATTGCCAGGGAATTCCCTCATCTGGCTTTCTGATCAAAATGGCAGTTTGATGGTTTTTGAGCAGAAGTAATCTAGTTTTCTCTAAATTCTAAATTTCAATCTCTGTTTAAGGAAACACCAGTTCACCCAATGTTACGAACTCTGCAACAGGTGTTGAAGATCTTAACATCGTTCAGGTGACAGCTCCAGGTATCAGATTCCTTAACCTCTTGGAGTTATTTCTTTGCTAAGTTCAACCTGTCAACTAAGGAAAGACATCTGTGATGCCTTAAATTTACAAATTTCCAAAATGCTTAATTACTGCTCAAAGTAAACTGAATGATAAACCAGATAAAGGGCTTTCTCATATGCTAATGGGGGTTTTTGCCAATGGCTTCTGGGGGGGGGCGGGGCAAATACATGAGCAAATCTGTTATTATTTTTTAATTGTTTTAGACAATGAGAAGGAAAGATTATCAAGCCTTGAAAGAATAAGACAACTAAGAGAACAAGTAAATGATCTTTTTAGCCGAAAATTTGGTATGTTTTTATATTATTGCATATTCATATTTTATATAGTTGAACTATTTCTTTCTAATGCTTATTTTAAGAAATTAACACATTATAAATCAACTATACTTCAATAGAAAATTGTTTTAAAAAGCTAACTTTATCAAATCATTATGTTGTGTGCCCCCAAAATAATGCTATATATCCATTTTATCTCAACTTAAGAAAATAATTATCATAGCTATCTTTGACTCATGGACTTCTTACCATTGCTGAGTATGGTTTTCAGCGTTTGACATGTGATGAATCATTTAATCTTCACAAAAACCTTTTCAGGTAGATACTGCGATAATCCCTGTTTCATGCATAGAAAACCTGAGTCAGCCATTGCCAATTTCAAAAGTCAGTAAAATCATTCATGCATCCTAGAGGAGCCTGGTGGGCTACACTCCATGGGGTTACAGAGTCAGACACAACTTAGCGACTAAACAATAATAATGCTATGGCCTTGCCCGATGGCTCCATGGGTAAAGAATCTGCCTGCAATGCGGGGTATAGAAGACATGTGTTTGATCCCTGGGTCAGGAAGATTCCCTGGAGGAGGAAATTGCAGCCCACTCCAGTATTCTTGCCTGGAGAATATCCATGGACAGAAGACCCTGACGGGACTACAGTCCATGGGGTCACAGAGTCGGACACGACTGAGTGACTAAACAACAATACATCCTAGCACGACTGGGAAATAAAATAACGGCTGCTCACCAGTGTTACCACTTGATATGAATAGTTTTTAAAGCTTGACCTGAAAGATAAAGCTCGGTCTGGGAATAGCAAGGGACAAATTGAACTGGTTTTACACTCTCGTCTCACCACAGGGGAAGCGATTGGAGTGGACTTCCCCGTCAAAGTTCCCTACAGGAAAATCACCTTCAACCCTGGCTGTGTGGTGATCGACGGCATGCCACCGGGGGTGGTGTTCAAAGCCCCCGGCTACCTAGAAATCAGCTCCATGAGAAGGATCTTGGATGCTGCGGAATTTATCAAATTCACAGTCATCAGGTACGTGAGAGTTCTGTGCCTGGCAGGAGAATGAGCTGCCGACCATAACTTATTTGAGGTGGACAAGTCGGGGGCTCAGGGATTCTCTCCCCAGGAGGTGGGTGGTGGGTCCCTGTGGCCAAGTCGGTCACACGATATGTCATACTGCTCATCATACTCAGTTCATGGTATTCTCTTTTTTTAATATTTATTTTTTTTAATTTATTTGGCTGCACTGAGTCTTAGTTGCAGCATGTGGGATCTTTGCTGTGGGCGTGCAAGATCTTTTACTTTCGGCATATGGGATCTAGTTCCCTGACCAGGAGTCGAACCCAGGCCCCCTGCATTGGGAGCGTGGAGTCTTAACCACTGGACCACCTGGGAAACCCCCGTTTGCTGGCTTCTGCTTCTGGGAACTGTGTGTTTTAGCTCCCATTTCTTGGTGATCATGGGCAGCCTGTCTTGATTTAGCCTAGAGTTAACAACACAGAAGTTTGTCAGATAAAACTAAATGGACGAGAGAGGAGACATGAGCTTTGTGACACTCCTCCATGTTTCTTTCTCTTCAGACCCCTTCCAGGTCTCGAACTCAGCAATGGTGAGTATTCCGGGGGTGAGAAGATCATTCCAGCTGTGTGAGCTGTCTTCCTGGGCACTCACCACAGGGTCCTTGCTTCCTGAACCTTGAGACTCAAAACAAAGCATGCTACTGATTTATTTGACTGCCCTGGATCTTACGTGTGGCATGCAGGATCTTTAGTTACAGCGTGTGGGATCTAGTTCCTGGACCAGGGAAGGAACCCCAGGCCCTCTGCACTGGGAACCTGGAATCCTAGCCCCTGCACCACCAGGGAAGTCCCCAAACATGTAGCTCTCTATGTTCGTTTTTCCTGCTTCCTATAAAGCCCTTTAATTGTTTCTGTCTTCTTAGCCAGGCACTGTATTTTTTCTCACACTGGTTTGATGGAGTTTGCTGTGTGTGACGGTGCACCAACACTCACTCAAGAGTCCTTGATGATGGGAAAGGGGGCTCATATCGTAATACTGAACTACTTCTGCTCTACCTTGGTTGATAAATAGTGCCTGCCACCCGAGGGCCGCCTCCCAGGATCTCCCACCACTGACCTCTCCACAGTTCAGAGCCAACGGGGCCACTGCCTAGCACAGTGAGGCTCCCAGAACCGCTCCAGGGCCAAGTTTGACTTCTGTTCTCATGGAGCAATGTCCCAGCTCCTCTGCTTGTTAAATTTCTTTTTAATTTAAAACATTTTTAAAAATTTTTTAGCTGCACTGCTCAGTATGTGGGATCTTAGTTCCCCAACCAGAGATCGAACCCATGCTTCCTGAAGTTAGAAGCTGGAAATCTTAACCACTGAACCACTGGGGAAGGCCAGATACTATTAATGTCTCCCCTCCAGTCCTTGCAAGCAAGTCAAAATCCTATTGGATGTTAAAGCAGATGCCATAACCGACAAGGACCTCCTGTTTAGTGCAAGGAACTATACCTATCTTGTGATAACCTATAATGGAAAAGATCTGAAAAACAGCATTTTAACTGTCTTGATTTAGCCTAGAGTTAACAACACAGAAGTTTGTCAGATAAAACTAAATGGACGAGAGAGGAGACATGAGCTTTGTGACACTCCTCCATGTTTCTTTCTCTTCAGACCCCTTCCAGGTCTCGAACTCAGCAATGGTGAGTATTCCGGGGGTGAGAAGATCATTCCAGCTGTGTGAGCTGTCTTCCTGGGCACTCACCACAGGGTCCTTGCTTCCTGAACCTTGAGACTCAAAACAAAGCATGCTACTGATTTATTTGACTGCCCTGGATCTTACGTGTGGCATGCAGGATCTTTAGTTACAGCGTGTGGGATCTAGTTCCTGGACCAGGGAAGGAACCCCAGGCCCTCTGCACTGGGAACCTGGAATCCTAGCCCCTGCACCACCAGGGAAGTCCCCAAACATGTAGCTCTCTATGTTCGTTTTTCCTGCTTCCTATAAAGCCCTTTAATTGTTTCTGTCTTCTTAGCCAGGCACTGTATTTTTTCTCACACTGGTTTGATGGAGTTTGCTGTGTGTACGGTGCACCAACCCTCACTCAAGAGTCCTTGATGATGGGAAAGGGGGCTCATATCGTAATACTGAACTACTTCTGCTCTACCTTGGTTGATAAATAGTGCCTGCCACCCGAGGGCCGCCTCCCAGGATCTCCCACCACTGACCTCTCCACAGTTCAGAGCCAACGGGGCCACTGCCTAGCACAGTGAGGCTCCCAGAACCGCTCCAGGGCCAAGTTTGACTTCTGTTCTCATGGAGCAATGTCCCAGCTCCTCTGCTTGTTAAATTTCTTTTTAATTTAAAACATTTTTAAAAATTTTTTAGCTGCACTGCTCAGTATGTGGGATCTTAGTTCCCCAACCAGAGATCGAACCCATGCTTCCTGAAGTTAGAAGCTGGAAATCTTAACCACTGAACCACTGGGGAAGGCCAGATACTATTAATGTCTCCCCTCCAGTCCTTGCAAGCAAGTCAAAATCCTATTGGATGTTAAAGCAGATGCCATAACCGACAAGGACCTCCTGTTTAGTGCAAGGAACTATACCTATCTTGTGATAACCTATAATGGAAAAGAATCTGAAAAAACAGCATTTTATATATAACACCTAAAACCAACACAACATTGTAAATCAACTATATTTCAGTAGAAATTTAAAAAATAAGGTGTCTCTAGAAAGGAGAAAAAAAAAAAAAAAAGCAGATGTGGAGTGCTTCCCAACATTCGAACCACTAGGGAACTTCCTCATTTAAATTACGGAAACTCCAAAAAACTAAAAAATGAAAAATAAATTTTGGAAACTCTGGAATTCTTTGGAGTTCCAGAGGTTAAAACGTCACCCCCTAATGCTGGGGTGTAGGTTCAATCCCTGGTCAGGGAGCTAAGATCCCACATGCCTCAGGGCCAAAAAAAAAAAAAAAAGAAAACCCATAAAACAGTAGCAATATTGTAACAAATTCAATAAGGACTTTAAAAATGGGTGCACATCAAAACAAAGTCTTTAGAGCTTCCCTCCCGGTCCAGGGGGTAAAGAGTCCACCTGGCAGTGGAGGGGCCACTGATTTGATCCCTGGCCCGGGAAGATCCCGTGTGCAGTGGAGCGGCTGGACCAGTGTGTCCAGTGATGAGACGGCACTCTGGAGCGCATGCGCCCAGAGCCGGTGCTCTGCAATGAGAGGCCACTGCAATGGTAGGCTCACATATGCCAAAGAATAAAGACAAATGAAAATAAATAAATAAATAAAATTTTTAAAACGTTTAAAAAAAAAATCTTTAAAAGAAAAAATTTTGGAAATGAAAATGTTTTCTTAAAATGCACAATGAGGGGCTTCCCTGGTGGTCCATTGGGTAAGGACACCACCTTGCAGTGCAAGGGGCACCAGTTTGATCCCTGGCCTGGGAAGATCCTACGTGCTGTGGAGCAGCTGGACCGATGTGTCCAACTACTGAGCCGGAGCTCTGCAGCACATGCGCCCAGAGCTGGTGTTCTACAACGAGAGAGGCCACTGCAATGGGAGGCCCATACAGGCCAAAGAACAACAATGGATGAAAATAGATAAATGAAAGACCAATAGAAGTGGCCAAAAAAAAAAAAAAAAATGCACAATGAGTTATTCCTAAACTCATCTGGTTGCTGAACAGCTTTGTACATTTTGAAGAACTCTGTTGCGGCATAACTTACATACCATAAAGTTCACTGTGTGAACTGTACACAATCCAGTGATTTTTAGAGAATTTACAAAGTTGTGCAACTATAACAATCTAATATTAGAATGTTTCCCTCACCCCCAAGAGAGTCCTCCTACCCATTTTTAGTCATTTCCTAGTCCCACCCCTAGCCCTGGACAACCACTCAACTGACTGTCTCTGCCTGCATTTCCTTAAAGTGAATTTATACCCGTAAGTCTCTCAAAGTAAAGCTCACCTACGCTGTGGCCCATTTCTTTACATTGAAACCATGTAAGTTCTGTGTGGATCTGTGGCTGTCACCCACATCTTTCAGGACTCACAGCAGGTGAGTCATATGCCTTCTGTGCTCATTTGCTTCTCTGTTATTTCAAAGTTCTCTTTAAAAGCCATTAAAAAAAAATATATATAGATATAGATATATATATAGATATATATATATGTTGGGCATCCCTGGTAGCTCAGTGGTTTAGAGTTCCCTGCCCATGCAGGAGACACGGGTTCAATCCCAGATCCGGGAAGATCCCAACATGCTGTGGAGCAACTAAGCCCATGAGCCACAACTATGGAGCCTGTGCTCTAGAGCCTCAGAGCCACAACTATTGAGCCCATGTGCTGCAACTACTGAAGCCCATGTGCCCGAGCTCCATGACAAGAGAAGTCACCACAACAAGAAGCCCGCTCACCTCAACTAGAGAGTAGCCCCTATTCCCTGCAACTAGAGAGAGCCTGTAGTAGTGAAAACCCAGAATAGCCAAAAATAAATAAATAAATAATTAAAAAAAAAAAAAAAACACCATGTCCAACTCTTTGGACTGTAGCCCGCCAGGCTCCTCTGTCCTTGGGATTCTTCAGACAAGAATGCCGAAATGGGTCGCCTCTTCCAGGGGATCTTCTCAACCCAGGGATCAGGCTCAAGTCTCCTGCATCTCCTGCATTGCAGGAAAATTCTTTACCCACTAAACCATCAAGAAAACTCCATTTGTTCAAAGGCAGATACAATTTCAAATTGTTCTCATTCAAACCAAATGGAACAAACCTAGCTACTTACTGACCCTCACCAAAGACGTCTTTCGTTTGTCTCATCAACCTTTTATAAAAGGGAATTAGTGGCCAACGTGGAAAAACAGGGACTTTATCATAAAAATCCATTTTCAGGTTTTCTATAGACATCTGAAGATCCAGCCAGGCAGGGTGGGGCCATGCTCCCTTGGCAATAGTTGGCTGTCCCTGGGTGTCCCCCGTCCCCACCCTCCACCTCTGCAGCGCAGGGTTACTCTCCAGTTAGCCACGCCCCCACCCCAGCTACCTTATCCACTGCATTTGTTACCACACTCTCTACCAGTGTTTCTCTAATAATTAAGAGAAAAGTGAACTCTTTCTTGTCTCTGTGTCTCTATCAAAAGTGGGGAAAAGGAAGATAGACCAAGAGGGCCGTATATTTCAAGAAAAGTGGGAGAGAGCGTATTTCTTCGTGGAAGTGCAGAATGCCCCTACATGTCTGATATGCAAACAGAGCATGTCCGTGTCCAAAGAATACAACCTGAGACGCCATTACCAGACCAACCACAGCAAACACTATGACCAGTTCACCGAGAAGGCGGGACGAGAAGCTCCGGGAGCTCAAGGAAGGGCTCAAGTATCTCTTAAGAGGGTCTTCAGACATCGTGGGTCCTGAGCCCAAGCAGGCATTTGCCAAGGTGAGAACTACTGAAGCCCATGTGCCCGAGCTCCATGACAAGAGAAGTCACCACAACAAGAAGCCCGCTCACCTCAACTAGAGAGTAGCCCCTATTCCCTGCAACTAGAGAGAGCCTGTAGTAGTGAAAACCCAGAATAGCCAAAAATAAATAAATAAATAATTAAAAAAAAAAAAAAAACACCATGTCCAACTCTTTGGACTGTAGCCCGCCAGGCTCCTCTGTCCTTGGGATTCTTCAGACAAGAATGCCGAAATGGGTCGCCTCTTCCAGGGGATCTTCTCAACCCAGGGATCAGGCTCAAGTCTCCTGCATCTCCTGCATTGCAGGAAAATTCTTTACCCACTAAACCATCAAGAAAACTCCATTTGTTCAAAGGCAGATACAATTTCAAATTGTTCTCATTCAAACCAAATGGAACAAACCTAGCTACTTACTGACCCTCACCAAAGACGTCTTTCGTTTGTCTCATCAACCTTTTATAAAAGGGAATTAGTGGCCAACGTGGAAAAACAGGGACTTTATCATAAAAATCCATTTTCAGGTTTTCTATAGACATCTGAAGATCCAGCCAGGCAGGGTGGGGCCATGCTCCCTTGGCAATAGTTGGCTGTCCCTGGGTGTCCCCCGTCCCCACCCTCCACCTCTGCAGCGCAGGGTTACTCTCCAGTTAGCCACGCCCCCACCCCAGCTACCTTATCCACTGCATTTGTTACCACACTCTCTACCAGTGTTTCTCTAATAATTAAGAGAAAAGTGAACTCTTTCTTGTCTCTGTGTCTCTATCAAAAGTGGGGAAAAGGAAGATAGACCAAGAGGGCCGTATATTTCAAGAAAAGTGGGAGAGAGCGTATTTCTTCGTGGAAGTGCAGAATGCCCCTACATGTCTGATATGCAAACAGAGCATGTCCGTGTCCAAAGAATACAACCTGAGACGCCATTACCAGACCAACCACAGCAAACACTATGACCAGTTCACCGAGAAGACGCGGGACGAGAAGCTCCGGGAGCTCAAGGAAGGGCTCCGCAAGTATCTCTTAAGAGGGTCTTCAGACATCGTGGGTCCTGAGCCCAAGCAGGCATTTGCCAAGGTGAGTCCAAGGGAAAATGCTGCCACCCAGCCCGTAGAAGACGTGGCTGGGAACCTGTGGGAGAAGTTACGTGAGAAAATCAAATCTTTTGTGGCTTATTCTATCGCCATTGACGAGATCACAGATATCAACAACACCACCCAGTTGGCCATCTTCATCCGGGGCGTCGACGAGAGTTTTGATGTGTCGGAAGAACTGTTGGACACGGTGCCCATGACAGGTACGAAATCCGGCAACGAGATCTTTTTGCGCGTTGAGAAAAGTCTCAGAAAGTTTAACATCGACTGGTCGAAACTAGTCAGCGTGGCCTCCACCGGCACCCCCGCCATGGTCGACGCCAACGACGGTCTGGTCACCAAACTCAAGTCCAAGGTGGCGATGGTCTGCAAGGGCTCTGACCTGAAGTCCGTGTGTTGCATCATTCACCCAGAGTCGCTCTGTGCTCAGAAGTTAAAGATGGACCACATCATGAGTGTGGTCGTTCACGCCGTGAACTGGATCTGCTCCCGCGGGCTGAACCACAGTGAGTTCACGACTTTGCTCTATGAGCTGGACTGCCAGTACGGCAGCCTTCTCTACTACACGGAGATCAAGTGGCTCAGCCGCGGGCTGGTGCTGAAAAGGTTCTTCGAATCCTTGGAAGACATTGACTCCTTCATGTCCGCCAGAGGCAAGCCCCTGCCGCAGCTGAGCTCCCAAGATTGGATCAAAGACCTGGCCTTCTTGGTGGACATGACCATGCACCTGAACACGTTGAACGTCTCCCTCCAAGGCCATTCCCAGATCGTGACGCAGATGTACGACTTGATCCGGGCCTTCTTGGCCAAACTCTGCCTCTGGGAGACTCACCTGGCCAGGAATAACCTGGCCCACTTTCCCACCCTGAAATCGGTTTCCAGAAACGAAAGCGACGGCCTGCGCTACATCCCCAAAATCATGGAGCTGAAGACGGAATTCCAGACGAGGCTGTCCGATTTCAAACTGTACGAAAGCGAACTGACCCTGTTCAGCTCCCCTTTCTCCACAAAGATCGAGAGCGTCCAGGAAGCCCTCCAGATGGAGGTGATTGATCTGCAATGCAACACGGTCCTGAAAACCAAATACGACAAGGTCGGAATACCGGAATTCTATAAATACCTCTGGGGCAGCTACCCCAAGTACAAAACCCATTGTGCCAAGATCCTGTCCATGTTTGGGAGCACCTACATTTGTGAACAGCTCTTTTCCATTATGAAACTGAGCAAAACAGACTACTGCTCCCAGCTGAAGGACACGCAGTGGGACTCCATGCTCCACATCTCAACATGACAAAAGCACGCTCCTGCAGGGTCCCGTCTGCTGGAAGCCTAGAATCCTCTAGGTCCAACGGGTTGGTCGTGAGATGCAAAAAATGAATTATTAAATATTTCTGGCTTTCCTTTTTTTTCCCCCCAATCTGACTCGGAAGTAGTCTTTACAGTTATCATACCTGTTTGTATGACATTTTTTGTTTCCCCGTAGCCCAGTGAAAAATCAAGGACGAAAAAAAAAAATCGAGGACGTTTTATTATATTTCTAGCAGTTGGTTCTTCTGACGCCTGGCCTGTTCCACCCACTCACATACTTACCTGGCCCCTGGGGGCCTTGGGGCTGCATCCTGAGGTTTGAATCGGAGAGAGAGAGACGGGTTTACCCTAAGTACACGCTCATCTCACTCCCTGCCATTTGCATGGTATTCAGGGTGACTTCACGTGTTTCCAAGTTGAAGGAGAATCAGAGATGTGTTCACATACTGTGGCATCTCCGCCTTATCTGCCTCTGTCTCCTCAAGAACCACGAAAGCGGCTTCCCTGGTGGTCCAGTGGGTAAGGACACCACCTTGCAGTGCAAGGGGCGCCGGTTCCATCCTTGGCCTGGGAAGATCCCATGTGCGCAAAGCGGCTGGACCCATGTGTCCAACTACTGAGCCGGAGCTCTGGAGTGCATGTGCCTAGAGCCGGTGCCCTGCGATGAGGGAGGCCACTGCGATGGGAGGCCCACACGAGCCGGAGAACAAAGATGGATGAAAATAGATAAGTGAAAGACCAAGAGAAGTGGCCTGCCCCCCCCCTCCCCCCGCCCCGCGAAAAGAGTCACACACACACACAAAAAAGAACCAGGAAAGGTGGGACTTCAAATACAAAATCCCATTGTAAAGCAACTATTGTTCCTTAGTTGTTCAGTCTTGTCCCACCCTTTTGTGACCCCATGGACTGTAGCCCACCAGGCTCCTCTGTCCATGGGATTCTCCAGGCAAGAATCCTGGAGTGGGTTGCCATTTCCTTCTCCAGGGGATCTTCCTGACCCAGCGGCTGAGCCTGGGTCTCCTGATTTGGCAGGCGGATTCTTTACCACTGAGCCACCTGGGAAACCCAAAGCAACCGCATGCTCCAATAAAAATTAGTAAAAATAAAACCAGACAATGATGATGAAAAGTACCATAGGAGATCCAAAAACAAAGAGCATAGACTTGAAAGACTTAAGTTGAGATTTGGAGGCTTTTTTTTTTTAACCTTTATTTTGAAATAATTTCACATGCATTGAAAAGTTGCAGAAATGAAAAGAGCATGAAGAACACTTAGGGCCCTTTTCCCGGATTCTCATGTTGTTTTATCACTTTTTCGTTCTCTCATCTTCCCTCTCTGGGGAGTGTGGCTGTGTCCATTTCCTATTAGGGTATAAGTGACTGTCTATGATTATCTGTAATGAGCATAAACATATGTGTAGAGTTCTGAACCATTCGAGGGAAAGTTACATACCTCATTTATCTCTAGATACTTTAGGGAGTATTTTGTAAGTAGAAGGATATTCTTTTCCATAACCATGATTTAGTTACCAATTCCAGTAAATTGAACACTGGTGTGATATTTTTTTAAAATGTTATTTATTTATCTGGCTGCATTGGGTCCTAGTTGTCGTGTACTGGCCCCGGCTCTCTGTGGCAGCATGTGGGTATAGTGACCCCTTGGCATGCAGGATCTTAGTTCCCAGACCGGGGATCAAACCCATCTCCCCTGCACTGCAAGGCAGATTCTTAACCTTACTGGACTGCCAGGGAAGTCCCTGATGTGATATTTTTATCTAGTTTACCATTCACACTCCAATTTTATCAGCTGACCCAGTAATAGCCGTCCCTTGGTAGCATTTCTTCCCTTGGAGGGTTGTCACTTCAAAGCATACAGATGCACCTGAAACTAACACAACACTGTAGATTAACTAGACTTCAGTTTTTCAAAAAGTCACCCAAAGTAACAAAAACTTATCAACTCCAAAAAAGCATATAGATACAGGTATAAGTGTAAACGTACAAAGTTAGAGACATGTGCTTTTAGTACCTATTCATCACTGGAATTAGTGACCTGAAATTGTGATTACTTTCCAAACTTGGAGGAATTAATCGGATTAGGGTTCAAAAAGATTGACGGTCCTATCTGATGACCCATTCAGGAAGCCATGGAGGGAGAGGCCTGGGTAGAAATGGAAGGAAGCTGCCAGAGGGAGAGATCAAACTCCAGGAGGTCAGCCTGTGAAAGGAACCTGGCCTCAGCTGTCTGTCCTCAGCCACAGGCATGACCAAGCTGGGCAGTTCCCTCCTTAGGAGCTGCCTGACTGCAGGGCCAGCTGGGTCCGGCTGGCACAGAGCCTCACGTCCTGGGCAGGGAATCCAGTCATTTCTGGACTGGTTCACGGTGGGAGTCGGCAGAGGCCAGTGCAGAAGCTGACGCAATGTCAGCGGCAAGGTCCTACCAACCCTGCGGGGAAAGACCAGCCCCCAGGTTTTCAGACAGCCAGCTGGGGCTCAGAATGATTACAGGGCTCACCTGAGGCCACACAGCCAGGCGGGGATTCAGACCCAGGCCCATGTGACTGCAGCGTCCCTGTTCCTCCTTTTCTAAGCAGCCTCCATCCTTAGACCTAGCAGGCGTCTGTCCTAGAGCCCTTGCTCATCGTTGCCGCCGTTCACAGCGAGGGTACCGTAGCATTCGGCCTGGGCTGCCGTCTGTTGGCCAGACCATTCATGGGACTGCATGGCTTTGATTCAATTCCTAAGGTCCCCAGGTTCCTTCTTTACCTGTAGTGAGTCCTGGCTTGATGAACACAGTCACTCGAATGACTAAGCCAAGACTGGGAGACACTGACTTTTTTTTTTTTCCTTTGGCCACTTCTATTGGTCTTTCATTTATTTATTTTTATCCATCTTCGTTCTTTGGCCCGTGTGGGCCTCCCATCGCAGTGGCCTCCCTCATCGCAGGGCACCGGCTCTAGGCGCATGCGCTCCAGAGCTCCGGCTCAGATAGGTCCAGCTGCTCTGCGGCACGTGGGCTCTTCCCAGGCCAGGGATCGAACCGGTTATCAACTCCAAAAAAGCATATAGATACAGGTATAAGTGTAAACGTACAAAGTTAGAGACATGTGCTTTTAGTACCTATTCATCACTGGAATTAGTGACCTGAAATTGTGATTACTTTCCAAACTTGGAGGAATTAATCGGATTAGGGTTCAAAAAGATTGACGGTCCTATCTGATGACCCATTCAGGAAGCCATGGAGGGAGAGGCCTGGGTAGAAATGGAAGGAAGCTGCCAGAGGGAGAGATCAAACTCCAGGAGGTCAGCCTGTGAAAGGAACCTGGCCTCAGCTGTCTGTCCTCAGCCACAGGCATGACCAAGCTGGGCAGTTCCCTCCTTAGGAGCTGCCTGACTGCAGGGCCAGCTGGGTCCGGCTGGCACAGAGCCTCACGTCCTGGGCAGGGAATCCAGTCATTTCTGGACTGGTTCACGGTGGGAGTCGGCAGAGGCCAGTGCAGAAGCTGACGCAATGTCAGCGGCAAGGTCCTACCAACCCTGCGGGGAAAGACCAGCCCCCAGGTTTTCAGACAGCCAGCTGGGGCTCAGAATGATTACAGGGCTCACCTGAGGCCACACAGCCAGGCGGGGATTCAGACCCAGGCCCATGTGACTGCAGCGTCCCTGTTCCTCCTTTTCTAAGCAGCCTCCATCCTTAGACCTAGCAGGCGTCTGTCCTAGAGCCCTTGCTCATCGTTGCCGCCGTTCACAGCGAGGGTACCGTAGCATTCGGCCTGGGCTGCCGTCTGTTGGCCAGACCATTCATGGGACTGCATGGCTTTGATTCAATTCCTAAGGTCCCCAGGTTCCTTCTTTACCTGTAGTGAGTCCTGGCTTGATGAACACAGTCACTCGAATGACTAAGCCAAGACTGGGAGACACTGACTTTTTTTTTTTTCCTTTGGCCACTTCTATTGGTCTTTCATTTATTTATTTTTATCCATCTTCGTTCTTTGGCCCGTGTGGGCCTCCCATCGCAGTGGCCTCCCTCATCGCAGGGCACCGGCTCTAGGCGCATGCGCTCCAGAGCTCCGGCTCAGATAGGTCCAGCTGCTCTGCGGCACGTGGGCTCTTCCCAGGCCAGGGATCGAACCGGCACCCCTTGCACTGCAAGGCGGTGTCCTTACCCACTGGACCACCAGGGAAGCCTGACACTGACTTCTTATCTCTAAGCGACCAGCCCCGTCCAGCTTCATACTGCTTCCCACACGGGAAGAGAAGCGCTCCATGCTTCCTACAGCCTTGGGGACAAGCTGCATCTTTGATAAGATTTGCAGTTCTAGTTTGCACCCTAGTGTCTTTGCATCTGGAGAAAGACCCACCAGCAAAGAGTTGGAGGCCCCGGGCCAAGTGCTGGAGTGGGTGGGAATAATTCCTCACCAGGCAGGCTCTCCGTGAGTAATCAGAGGCACCCTGTCTCTATAGCTAAACTACAGTTCTCTATGTGTTTGATAAGCTCTTGTCCTTCACTGAATAGCCACAGCTCTATTAGCCTGGACTCCCACCGTTTCTCAGGGAGTAAAAACTGAGTAGACATTCAAATTTCTGTGCCTTAGCCAAGGCCCCAGGACAACTATTGTCAACTGTATCAATTGAATGAGAGATCAAGTATCGTCTCCTGTTTATATCTGCCAGTTCAAGAACTGTTTATTCAATGTATCTAAACTAAACTAAAAACGTAAGTAAATAACAATTCACCCACTTCTACCACCCTGCCATTCCCCCCACCTCTTGCAACCGTGTATTCTGTATGTTGTGTTTTGTTTTCTTCTTTGTCTTTTAGATTCCACATACGGCAAAGATAATACAGTATTTTTTTGTCTGACTTACTTCACTTAGCATAATGCTTTCAAAGTCCATTCATTTTGTTGCAAATATATTTTACAGCGATCCGTCTTGGCCTGGTGGCGGCAGACCTTTCCGCATGGCTTTGATTCAATTCCTAAGGTCCCCAGGTTCCTTCTTTACCTGTAGTGAGTCCTGGATTAATGAACACAGTCACTCGAATGACTAAGCCAAGACTGGGAGACACTGATTTTTTTTTTCCCTTTGGCCACTTCTATTGGTCTTTCATTTGTCTGTTTTCATCCATCTTTGTTCTCTGGCCCGTGTGGGCCTCCCATCGCAGTGGCCCCCCTCATCGCAGGGCACCGGCTCTAGGCGCATGCGCTCAGAGCTCCGGCTCAGATAGGTCCAGCTGCTCTGCGGCACGTGGGCTCTTCCCAGGCCAGGGATCGAACCGGCACCCCTTGCACTGCAAGGCGGTGTCCTTACCCACTGGACCACCAGGGAAGCCTGACACTGACTTCTTATCTCTAAGCGACCAGCCCCGTCCAGCTTCATACTGCTTCCCACACGGGAAGAGAAGCGCTCCATGCTTCCTACAGCCTTGGGGACAAGCTGCATCTTTGATAAGATTTGCAGTTCTAGTTTGCACCCTAGTGTCTTTGCATCTGGAGAAAGACCCACCAGCAAAGAGTTGGAGGCCCCGGGCCAAGTGCTGGAGTGGGTGGGAATAATTCCTCACCAGGCAGGCTCTCCGTGAGTAATCAGAGGCACCCTGTCTCTATAGCTAAACTACAGTTCTCTATGTGTTTGATAAGCTCTTGTCCTTCACTGAATAGCCACAGCTCTATTAGCCTGGACTCCCACCGTTTCTCAGGGAGTAAAAACTGAGTAGACATTCAAATTTCTGTGCCTTAGCCAAGGCCCCAGGACAACTATTGTCAACTGTATCAATTGAATGAGAGATCAAGTATCGTCTCCTGTTTATATCTGCCAGTTCAAGAACTGTTTATTCAATGTATCTAAACTAAACTAAAAACGTAAGTAAATAACAATTCACCCACTTCTACCACCCTGCCATTCCCCCCACCTCTTGCAACCGTGTATTCTGTATGTTGTGTTTTGTTTTCTTCTTTGTCTTTTAGATTCCACATACGGCAAAGATAATACAGTATTTGTCTTTCTCTGTCTGACTTACTTCACTTAGCATAATGCTTTCAAAGTCCATTCATTTTGTTGCAAATGGAAAGATTTTATTACTTTTTTTAACAGCTGAATAATATCCCATTGTACATTTTTGCCACAATTTCTTGGTCCAGTTATCCATTGATGGCCGCTTAGTTTGTTTCTGTATCTTGTCTGTTGTACGTGATGCTGCAGTGAACACTGAGGTGCACTTTTCTTTTTGCATTGGTGTTTTCCTTTTCTGCACAAAATACCCAGATTCTAGTGGAATTGCTGAATCATATGGTAGTTCTGCTTTTATTTATTTATTTATTTATTTTTTGAGGAATGAAAGTGGTGAGAACACACATCATTTTCTTGTTCCTGATGAAAAGCTTTTTGCTTTTCACCACTGTGATGTTAGCTCTGGGCTTATCATATGTGGCCTTTACTATGCTGAGGTATGTTCCCTCTATACCCACTTTGTTGAGTGTTTTTATCATAAATGTACCTTGAGAGCTTGTTTGGAGGCTCTAGCAGGGGAATGCAGCTACTCGTATATCCTTGACTGAAGACCGGTCCTCCTATGTCGGGGATGGTGGTCCTCTTCGACCGAGTGCACGGCTTCGGGAGGGACACATGTGGAGCAGTGAGGGAGGAAGGGGACACCCGCCTAGCCAGGCAGAACAGCCGAATACCCCCTGGTATTCGATGGGGTGACTGACATCACAAGCAGATTGCCCTCACATCCTTTTTATCATAAATGGGTGTTGAATTCTGTCACATGCTTCTTCTGCAATGTGAGATTGAAAGGGTTTTACCTCAATTTGAGACTTAAACCCAGGGCCCAGACCTGACTGAACCCTGCTTGGGACTTGAACCCACGTGGCTGGACCTTGAATTCCAGCCAAAATCCGGTTTGGGACTCGAACCCATATGGCTAAGGCCTCACCCCAGCCAAAACCCTGCTTTGACTTGAATCCATGTAGTCAGGACTCAATCCCAGCCAAAACCCTGTCTGAGGCTTGAACCCATGCGGCTGGGACTTAATCCAGCACTCACCCAATGTCTGGACCCACCGAGGCTCAGGTTGTTCGTGCCTCAACACAGAAGGAATTCAGCAAGAAGCAGAGTGATAGACAAGAAAAGGATTTTTAGGATAGGGTACTTGTAAGAGGGGCAAGTGGGCAGGCAGGAAAGCTCTGCTCTGCTCTCTCCTCAATTGAGCGAGCAGCCATATATATATATATAGGATGGTAGAAGACCGCCCCCCTCAAGTAGACGCAGATGCAGGACATACATCATTGGTTGTTTCTTCGCCAGCTCCTCCTTGATCAGCTGTTTATACCCAGTCAAGCCTGCTTTACTGAACAAGGAGCAGCTCTCCTGAGTTATCGTCAACTCACTGGGCTCCCAACCTTTCTCAGGTGTCTCCCTTCTGCCTACCGTCCCCTACTAGGACTCTGCAACCACCAATCTATTCTACTCTGTCCCTATCAGAGATGATCATATGATTTATCCCTATGTGAGATGATTGTATGATTTTTATCCTTCATTTTGTTACTATGGTGTATCATTGGCTGATCTGTGGATATTGAACCATGATGGTATCCCTGGAATAAATCCCATGTGATCATGCTGTGGGATCCAAGGTCTTGTTGGATTCTGTTTGCTAATACTGTGTTTTGAAGAATTTTGCCTCTTGGGTACTCAGAGATATTGGCCTGTAACTTTCTTTTTTATTTTTTTTCTTGGCATCCTTCTCTGGCTTGGTTTTTATTGTGACAGCCTTTGTCAGGGTAATGCTGACCTCGTAATATACATTTGAAGGAGTTCCCCTCTCACTTATTTTTTGGAAAACTTTGAGAAAGATTAATATTGTAATAACGCTTCTTTGAATGTTTGGTAGAATTCACCCAGTGAAGCTGTCTGGTCTTGGACTTCTGTTTGTTGAGAGTTTTCTTTTTTTCTTTTAAATTCTGACTCAAACTCCTAACGTCCTTGGTAGCAGTCAGTCTGTTTAGGTTTTCCGTTTCATCATGATTCAGGCCTTGTAGGCTGTGTGTTTGTAGCAATTTATCCATTTCTTCTCGGTTGTCCAGTTTATCCATTTCTTCTACTTTGGCATATAATTATCCATACTAGTCACTTACGGTCCTTTGTAGTTCTGTGCTATCAGTTGCAACATCTCCTCTTTTATTTCTGATTTGAGTCCTCTCTCTCTTTTCTTCTTGCGAACCTAGCTAAAAGTTTGTCAATTTTGTTCATATTTTCTAAGAACAGACTCAGTTTCATTGATCTTTTTTTACTGTCTTTTCAGTCTTTTTTATTTCTAGCCTAATTTTTGTCCCTTCTACTAATTTTGGGCTTCATTTGTTCTTTTTTTTCTAGTTCTTTGGGTTGTATAATTAGGCTGTTTGAGACTTTTCTTGTTTCTTGAAGTAAGCATTTATTGCTATGAACTTCCCTCTTACAACTGCTTTTACCGCATTTCATAAATTTCGGTATGTTACACTTCCGTTTTCATTTGTCTAAAGCTGTTTTTGTTTGTTTCTCTTTTGATTTCTTCTTTGACTCATTGGTTGTTTGTAGTGTGTTGTCTAATCTCCACGTTTGCGAGTCTTTCAGTTTTCTTCATGGAATTAATCTCTAGTTTCTTACCACCTCTGGAGAAGGAAATGGTGACCCACTCCAATAGTCTTGCTTGGAGTATTCCACGGACAGAGGAGCCTGGCAGACTATAGTCCACGGTGTTGCAAAGAGTCAGACACGACTGAGCGACTGTCACTCACTTCATACCACCATGGCCAAAAAAACTGTTTGATATGACTTCACGATATGACTTCATCCTCTTTTATTTGTTGCAATTTGTTTTGCAGCCCAGCATATGATTTATCTTGGAAGATCCATATTGGTTTTCTGTCTGGATGTCCTATCCATTGATGTAAATGGAGTATTTGAAGTCCTCTGCTATTATTGCATTGCTGTCTATTTCTGCCCTTTTTTAAATGTTTGCTTTGCATATGTTAGTGCTCCTGTATTGGGTGCGTAAGTGTTTACAAAGGTTGTACCTCTTATTGGACTGACCTTTTATTGTTATGGAATGCCTTTGTCTCTTATTGTCGTCTTTGTTACAAAGTCTGTTTTCTCTAAGTATAGCTATTCCAGCTGTCTTTACCTTTCTATTGCCTGAAATAGCTTTTTTCCATTTCTTCACTTTCATATTTTGGTATGTCGTTATATCTAATGTGTGTCTCCCCATACCTAAATTATAAATTATTCTGTGGCAATCAGGGTGTACACACAAAGTCCTGACCAGCCCTCCACCCCGGCCCACCCCACCTTTGCTCTGTGTCCACTCTTCAGGACTCTTCCGCAGTGAGACCAGAGTTCAAGCAGGCAGTCTGTTCAGGCAAACAGCCAGAGGGGGCCGGAGCTTCCTCTTGCTCTCGGCCTTGTGCAAACTCGGTCTTGGCCAAGGCCAGAAAAAGCATGCAACCGGACCTCAGTTCTTGCAACTTCCCCAACAGAGTTCACAGCTTCCAGTCCGAATTCTGTAAATATCAAGGGTGTTGCCCAGCCCTCAGCGCGACTTTGCAAGGCATCAGTCCACTCCAAGCAACATTTATTAAGGGTGGCGAATAGCTAGGCAGGGCGGGGCCCGGGGTTGCCAGCCTCAGGCTCTATACACATATATACAGGTGTAGGGGCTGGAGGCGGGGAGAGCATCCCGTGGGGCGGCCTCAGACGGCGGAGGCCAGCTTCCGCTTGGTGCTCTCGCTGCAGCGATGCAGGATGAGGTCTGCGCTGGGCCTTGGGGGCACGGCCGGCTGCGGCTTGGGGCTCTCGGTCTTGGGCTGCGGCTCCTCCTCTGCGCGTGGACAGCCCTCGGTGAGGCCAGCCCCGCCCCTCTGCCCTGCTCAGGCCCCACCCTCGCGGCCCCGCCCCATCACCGGGCCCCGCCCCCAGGCCCCAGCCCGCACTCACTCAGGGCGCTCCCCCGGGTCTGAGGCCCCGGCCGCTGGCGGCGCCGCTGCTGCATAAAACGGATGCTGTTGCGCCGATAGGTGTCCTGGGTGAGGCGCCTCCGTGACTGTTGGTGGATGCTATGCGCGTTGCGGATGGACGACCTGGGTCCAGCAGGACGGGGGCTTTGGTTAGCGCCCCGCGTCGCCACCCCTGCCGCCGCCGTTCCCCAGGGGACTCATGCCCCCGGCTAGTGCCATGCTTCAGTCGTGCGACCAAAGTCTGTTTTCTCTAAGTATAGCTATTCCAGCTGTCTTTACCTTTCTATTGCCTGAAATAGCTTTTTTCCATTTCTTCACTTTCATATTTTGGTATGTCGTTATATCTAATGTGTGTCTCCCCATACCTAAATTATAAATTATTCTGTGGCAATCAGGGTGTACACACAAAGTCCTGACCAGCCCTCCACCCCGGCCCACCCCACCTTTGCTCTGTGTCCACTCTTCAGGACTCTTCCGCAGTGAGACCAGAGTTCAAGCAGGCAGTCTGTTCAGGCAAACAGCCAGAGGGGGCCGGAGCTTCCTCTTGCTCTCGGCCTTGTGCAAACTCGGTCTTGGCCAAGGCCAGAAAAAGCATGCAACCGGACCTCAGTTCTTGCAACTTCCCCAACAGAGTTCACAGCTTCCAGTCCGAATTCTGTAAATATCAAGGGTGTTGCCCAGCCCTCAGCGCGACTTTGCAAGGCATCAGTCCACTCCAAGCAACATTTATTAAGGGTGGCGAATAGCTAGGCAGGGCGGGGCCCGGGGTTGCCAGCCTCAGGCTCTATACACATATATACAGGTGTAGGGGCTGGAGGCGGGGAGAGCATCCCGTGGGGCGGCCTCAGACGGCGGAGGCCAGCTTCCGCTTGGTGCTCTCGCTGCAGCGATGCAGGATGAGGTCTGCGCTGGGCCTTGGGGGCACGGCCGGCTGCGGCTTGGGGCTCTCGGTCTTGGGCTGCGGCTCCTCCTCTGCGCGTGGACAGCCCTCGGTGAGGCCAGCCCCGCCCCTCTGCCCTGCTCAGGCCCCACCCTCGCGGCCCCGCCCCATCACCGGGCCCCGCCCCCAGGCCCCAGCCCGCACTCACTCAGGGCGCTCCCCCGGGTCTGAGGCCCCGGCCGCTGGCGGCGCCGCTGCTGCATAAAACGGATGCTGTTGCGCCGATAGGTGTCCTGGGTGAGGCGCCTCCGTGACTGTTGGTGGATGCTATGCGCGTTGCGGATGGACGACCTGGGTCCAGCAGGACGGGGGCTTTGGTTAGCGCCCCGCGTCGCCACCCCTGCCGCCTCCTTTCCCAAGGGGACTCTCATGCCCACCCCGGGGCTATGTGCTCAGTCGCTTCAGTCGTGCACGACTCTCTGCGACCCTGTGGATTGCAGCCCGCCAGGCTCCTCTGCAGGGATTCTCCAGGCAAGAATCCTGGAGTGGGTTTCCTTGCCCTCCTCCAGGGGAGCTTCCCAGCCCAGGGATGGAACCTGCATCTCCGGCACTGCGGGCAGATTCTTTGCCACTGAACGTCTGGGGAAGCCCCATGGCCACCGCTGGGGTCCAACTAGCCCAGGGAGGGGGAGGGGGCGTCCAGCACAGCCCTGATAGACAGGAAGGCCACTGCTTCTCCCCAACACGGCCCCCTGCCCTGGCTCAAAGCCCAGGTCCATTTCTCACACCCCTTCCCCTCCAGCCTTCAGCCTGCCCCCTCCCCACGAAGCCCTCCGGGCTGTCACAGCCCTCGGGGGCCATCCCAAGGACTGTAGGCACTGGCCCCAGCTCCTCCATCTCTGCCCCTGTGCAGCCCCACCGTGTGGGAGGGCGCTCTAGCCCCCCATCCACGGAGGGGGCTGCCTACCCCCGTCAGGCGGGGCGCCCCAGCCCTATCTCCCCTGCCCCCACACCGCCCATCTAGGGCCTGGATCAACAGACGGAAGCCTTGGTACACCCTCCTCAGCCCCACCCAGTCCTCAGTGCCCCCGGGACCCTTGCTTACCTGCGGGGCGGCGCCCCCCGCCTCTTGATCTGACTTTGGGCCTGGGTTATATCCTGCCCGGCCTTCTGCAGGTACATGGATGGAAAGTAACCTGTGACGTCGTCTTTCCTGCAACAGAGGCGACCCCTGAGGTCTGAGCGTTTGTGTGTGTGTGGGTGGGGGAGCCTCACAACCGAAGAAAACCTGCATAATACCACCTTCACTCAGTAAAACTCTTGATTCTTCTTGACTAGTGGGCAGCTCCCATTGTCTCAGGGTGCATGGTGGGAGTTCATGGAGTTTGAGTCTAAAGATGGATGCACTTTGCTCAGCCGCAGAAATGAACGCAACAGGGTAAACCAACTTCCACCCATAAAAACTAACATTAAAAAAATAAAGTTTGAGAAATCCTGCCTCAAAATCCCCAGGGGAGGGCCATGCTCATGGCAGGTATCATGGCCACAAACTACTGGGGTCATGGATGGGCGCTGTTGACTCAAGACTCCAAAATCTGTGCAAGACCCTGAGATTCTGCTTTCCCCGGAACCAGGGAAAGACTAGTCTTCTTACATCCACTTGGAGGAATAAACAGGTGGAAATTGCCATAAAGGATTTAAAAGGAAAAGGGATGCCAGGGTCTGCCTTAGCAAAGATAATAATTAATACAATTAATTGTGTTGCTAGAGAGTGAATAGATGGACTGGCCAGGGGACAGGACCCCAAGTCACAAAGGAAAGACGTGCCCGCTTAGACAGGGATACCGAACCCCATGAGACGGGCAGGCTGAGATGATCATCCTTCTGCTTCTACATTGAAAAGAGCCCAGAGAGAGGCAGTGGCCTATAGATAGAGAGTCACACAGCCGAGTGGGCACCAAGCCCACCGAGGCCGAGCCTGGGGCCAGACTGACTCAGGGTGAGCGCAGCGGGAGGGAGGGAGGAGGGAGGGCAGGACTCTCCTACCTGACGACCCACCAGCCATCCAGGAGCTTGTGGATGACCTCGATGGTTTCGCCCTCCTCCAAGGACATCTCATCCTCTAATAGAGCAGTGTAGGCGTTGATGGTGACGTAGGGCTCACCTGGAGCGGGAGGGGCAGAGTGAGCCGGTCCAGCCAGCCCAGGGCTCGCCACGCCTCCCCTCTTCTCCGGGCCTGGAGCTTCCTGCAGCTGGAGCCAGGACCCCATCTCCTCTAGTTCCTGGAGGCAACCCGGACTTCTGTCCTATGCCTACTCAGGGGAGCTCGCCCACTCCCACCCGCCGCCATCCACCCCAGAGGCCAGGAGCTCCCGTGACCGCAGAGGCCTGGCCAGGCCACCTGCACATGAGTGACCAGACAGGAAGTGGCGAGGAAGAGCGCCTGGCCAGCGGCACTCGAGCCATAACGTCACCCCACTGTTCACACGTGGGGCTGCCAGCCCGCTACACACACCCTTCTCGATTTTTAAAGAGGAGCTGTAAGTCCACATAAAATTGCAAAATCTTCCTATACATATTTTAAACTATGGACGGGCGTGCTAAGTTGCTTCAGTCGTCTCCCACTCTTTGAGACCATAGCCCTCCAGGCTCCTCTGTCCATGGGATTCTCCAGGCAAGCATACTGGAATGGGTCGCCTTCCCCTCCACCAGGGCATCTTCCCAACCCAGGTCAAACCCGCATCTCCTGTGACACCTGACTTGCAGGTGGATTCTTTACTGCTGAGCCACCAGGAAGCCCAAGCCATGGGCAACCAATAGTAGTTTTTTCTTAATCCCCACCTGGGCCCCATCCAACCCAGAGGCTGCCTGTTTTTCCATTCTAGTCGGCCATGATACCTCCACCTCCAGGCAGCCCTCCTTCCTGAGCCTCAGGCTGGCTCATCTTGCAGCTTACTGCAGGACTCAGCCCGAGGCTGGCAGCCACCACGTGTCCCTGGCTGATCTCATTACTCCCTCTCCTCTGTTCTACCTCCTGGCTCCCCCTGTCCTGACCAAGGGCAACACCTTCTACCCCTCCTAGACTCTGGGGTCTCAGCCCTGTCTCCCCTTCAGCCCACGGCCATGTCTGACCCCAAAGCAGTCACTCTGGTGCCTCAATATCCCCGGGTCCCTCTTGCCCCCGCCTCCCACCCCTGCGGCCGAGGAGGGCAAAGGGCACCTTCATAGTTGGGCTCCGGATCCTCTGCTTCGTCAGGGCTGTCCAGGGGCTCCAGGTAGGACGCCGGGACCCAGCCTCGCTTTGTCTTCGTCTGGCAGAACCACCAGCCTGTGCCAAGGACGTGGGGCAGTACGTCTGGGTGGGCCGGGGAGCCTCCCTCACCCACCGGGGGGCGGGGAGGGGGAGGAGCCTCAGAGGCGGACACACGGACACCCAGCACTCGCGTTCAGACCGACTGTGTGTGTGTGTGTGTGTGTGTGCTCAGCCACGTCGACTCTTTTCCACCCCCGGGACTGCAGCCCGCCAGGCTCCTCTGCCCGTGGGATTTTCCAAGCAAGCATACGGGAGCGGGCTGCCCTTTCCTACTCCAGGGGATCTTCCCCACCCAGGGATGGAATCCGCATCTCTTGCCTCTCCTGCATTGGCAGGTGGATTCTTTACCACTGCGCCATCCGGGAAGCCTGTCACCTTCACCACACTCCATGCCAAAATCTCACACCAAGGGACACCCGGGGCCCCAGACGACAGCACAGGATCCACTTCATCTACAGGCGCCTGTTCACCGGGCTATCATCCCCGCCCAGAGATGCTCTCGGTCTGGGCCCAGAATGTGTGCGGATTCCCAGAGCCGCCGGCGGGGGCACACTCTCAAGAGCGCAGAGGACCCGCAATCCGCGGAGGGGCCCGTCGGGGCCCCGGGGTGAGCCAGGCAGCGGGGAGGCCCAGGGCTGCTCGGAGAGGAGGTTGCAGAGCCGCGGCGAGGCGGCTGGGGGAGGCCGGTGGCCGTGGGCCCAGGCACCCGGGGCGGGAGGTCCGGGCAGGGCGGGGAGGCTGACCGCTCTCGTTCTTCTCCACGACGTCCACCACGTCGCCCGTGGCCAGCGCCATCTGGGAGCTGGAGTCCTTCTTGTAGTCGGCGATGGCACGGTAGGTCTGCAGGATGATGGGGCCTGTGATGTCTGGGCAGGGGGAGGGCAGGGTGATTGGGCGCGCTGCGCGCTTCCTCCCGGCCCTCCCCCGAGCCCCTGCGTGGGCCGCTGGGACCGGGACTGGCCGCCCCGCCCCACCCAGCTCCGGACAGGCCGCGCGGGGACACGCCCTGCGTCCGGGAAAGCAGCTAGGACAAGCGGGGCCTCGCAGCCCTGCGCTTATTCAGCGCCTAGGGCGCGCCAGACGCTGGCCGCCCACTTGCCACACGGTGTCTCCCGGTGGAGGAGGTTAGCGAGCAGTCCCCTGCGCAGGGAGCTTCCCTGGTCGTCTAGTGCCCGAGATGCCGAGTTCCCAATGCAGGGGGCCTGGGTTTGATCCCTGAGTAGGGAACTAGATCCCACATGCGGCTACTAAGAGTTTGAATGCCTACACTGGCGCAGCCTAATCAATAAAACAAAACGTTAATGTGCGAACAAACTACCCAGGGATCTGGCTGAAACACAGGTGCTGAATCCACAGTTCTCGGGTAGGACCTGAGGGCCTGTATTTTTTTTTTTTTTAATTTTTGGCCTCTTTTATTGATGTTTTATCCATTTATTTTCATCCGTCTTTATTCTTTGGCCTGTGTGGGCCTGCCATTGCAGTGGCGTCTCTCCGCAGAGCTCAGGCTCTGGGCGTGTGCGCTCCAGAGCTCCCGCTCGGACGCACCGGTCCAGCCGCTCCAGGGCACATGGGATCTTCCCAGGCCAGGCATCAAATCCGTGCCCCCTGCAGTGCGAGGCGGACTCACCACCTACTGGACCACCACGGAAGCCCCTGGGGCTATATTTTCAAACAGCCTGCAGGTGATGGGGCTCCTGCCTGTTAAGCACTGATTTATATTCCCCGCCCCCACCAAATTCCTACGCTGAAGCCCTAACTGCCAGTACCGTAGAATCTGAGTGCGCTTGGGCCACTAGTGGCCACTCTTGCCCCCAAATCTGATCATTCATCCAGCCAGAACATCTCCCGGACTGTTGAGAGCCACGGTCTGCGCTAGCCAATGCAGCCACAGAGGTGAGTTCCCTTCACTGACCTCAACAACCCCAACTCTTTAAAAAAAAAAAAAACTTTTTGTCCGGGACTTCCCTGGTTGCCCAGTGGTTAAGACTCTGTGTTCCCAATGCAGTGGGGCCCAGGTTTGATCCCTGGTCAGGGACCTAGATCCCACCTGCAGGCGGATTCTTTACCATCTGAGCCACCAGGGAAGCCCTACCGGGGATCAAATTTGTGCCCTCTACACGGGAAGTGCAACGTCGTAGCCACTGGACCACCAGGGAGGCCCCAAGACCCCAACTCTTCAGTGCAGCGGCCAAGACCCTTCACGGCTGCTCTGGCTTCCTGCTCTTTTCCCTGCACACTCCAAGGCCAGGGTCCCTGAGGGTGACCACGCTCGGCTGCCCTCTTACCCGCGACGTTGTTCTTGCCATCTTTGGGTATCAGGTAGGTCTCTGGCTTCTTCACCCTGCCGCAGAGAGCAGTCTGGGTTAGAGGCTCGGCTTGCCTCTGGGGAATAGGATGCTCCGCAGCCTAATCAATAAAACAAAACGTTAATGTGCGAACAAACTACCCAGGGATCTGGCTGAAACACAGGTGCTGAATCCACAGTTCTCGGGTAGGACCTGAGGGCCTGTATTTTTTTTTTTTTTAATTTTTGGCCTCTTTTATTGATGTTTTATCCATTTATTTTCATCCGTCTTTATTCTTTGGCCTGTGTGGGCCTCCCATCACAGTGGCGTCTCTCCAGAGCTCAGGCTCTGGGCGTGTGCGCTCCAGAGCTCCCGCTCGGACGCACCGGTCCAGCCGCTCCAGGGCACATGGGATCTTCCCAGGCCAGGCATCAAATCCGTGCCCCCTGCAGTGCGAGGCGGACTCACCACCTACTGGACCACCACGGAAGCCCCTGGGGCTATATTTTCAAACAGCCTGCAGGTGATGGGGCTCCTGCCTGTTAAGCACTGATTTATATTCCCCCCCCCCACCAAATTCCTACGCTGAAGCCCTAACTGCCAGTACCGTAGAATCTGAGTGCGCTTGGGCCACTAGTGGCCACTCTTGCCCCCAAATCTGATCATTCATCCAGCCAGAACATCTCCCGGACTGTTGAGAGCCACGGTCTGCGCTAGCCAATGCAGCCACAGAGGTGAGTTCCCTTCACTGACCTCAACAACCCCAACTCTTTAAAAAAAAAAAAAACTTTTTGTCCGGGACTTCCCTGGTTGCCCAGTGGTTAAGACTCTGTGTTCCCAATGCAGTGGGGCCCAGGTTTGATCCCTGGTCAGGGACCTAGATCCCACCTGCAGGCGGATTCTTTACCATCTGAGCCACCAGGGAAGCCCTACCGGGGATCAAATTTGTGCCCTCTACACGGGAAGTGCAACGTCGTAGCCACTGGACCACCAGGGAGGCCCCAAGACCCCAACTCTTCAGTGCAGCGGCCAAGACCCTTCACGGCTGCTCTGGCTTCCTGCTCTTTTCCCTGCACACTCCAAGGCCAGGGTCCCTGAGGGTGACCACGCTCGGCTGCCCTCTTACCCGCGACGTTGTTCTTGCCATCTTTGGGTATCAGGTAGGTCTCTGGCTTCTTCACCCTGCCGCAGAGAGCAGTCTGGGTTAGAGGCTCGGCTTGCCTCTGGGGAATAGGATGCTCCCGGTCAACCTGCAAAAGAGCCTCCCACGGCCGTTCCCAGAAGGAACGTGGTAAATGCAGAGAGAAGGCAGCGACGGCGGGACTGGGAGGAAGGGGCTTTGAGGAGAGCGGGAGCGGCTCACCCAGCCTGAGGGGGTGCCCAGCCTCCCTCAGACCAGAGGAGAAGGCTCACGGGCCAGCTGTCTGCTGCTGGAGCCTCGAGAGGGAAGCCGACGGAGGAGGTCCATCAGCACTGGCTGGAGCGCTGCTCTCCTCAGCAGACCCCGACCTCCAGGCACCCTCTGGCCCTCAGTACCAGAGAGGGACCTGCATCAGATGCCCCTGAAATCTCCCTCAGTCTCTTGGATGTGGTCTAGGCAGGGCCCTGAGTACAGGAGACCCCTGGGGCAAGGGCAGGCAGAGAATGAGGTGACAAAAGAGAGTACGGACCAGGGACACGCTCAGGCATGAAGAGAGGCCACCGACCCCACAGTTTCTAAGCACTCTCCCCAGCACCCCTACCGCATCTGGCCCTCACCCCTGGGTCACAGATGGGGAAACTGCTTTCAGAACACTCCAGGTCCCGTGGCCAGGAAGAGTCAAGGGCCTGGAACTGAGGACTCCCAGCATCCTGAGGCTCAGAGGGGCGCAGGTGGACACTTGGCAGGGATGCTGGGGGTGTCCAGAGTTGGACTCCTGCCTCCTTTGCTTTTCTGCTGTGTGACTTTGGGCAAGTTGCTTTCCCTCTCTGATCCTCAGACGCTTTCTATGCAACATGAGGAAGTCTCCGCCCTCTCCAGGCTGAGTCAACCACCCCTTTCCTCTCCCGCCACTCACTGGCTGTCCGTGGGGAGCTTGAGGTCATCAGGGCGCACCTTGAAGAAGTCGAGGAGGTGCGGGCAGCGGGAGATCTTGACGGGCAGGTTCATGAGCACACTGCAGTACTCGGTGAGGGTGCCCTGGCGGCTCTCAGCCACCCGCTGCCCATCAAACCACCGCGGAGCTGGGAGGGCCAGGGAAGGACACCAGAGGACCAGTGAGCCCACGCACAAGGTCAAGCCCGGAGACGGTGGAAGTGGAGGGGCGATCAGAGGGGAGCCGGGACAGGTGCACCCACCCCGGTGACTCAGCTCTGCTCCTCACCTGGCAGGTGTGGGATGATCCTGTTCTCTGGGTTGATGTCCCCCGCCTCAATAGGAAACATCTCCTTTAAGATTTTCTAGAATGAAAAGCAGACACGGAGGAATCTGTTTGATTAGAGCCGTGGAAAGGCACAGAATTGGACATGACCTAAATACCTTTCAGTCGCTGGGGCTAGAAGCCTCGTGTGCTGCTGTCTGTGGAGTTGCAAAGAGTCCGGCAAGACTGAGAGACTGAACAACAACAGCAAAGAAGCTTCTTGTGGCCTCCTGGACTCTGCCTGCTCTCCCACCTCCCATTCAAGCCGCCAGCAACTTCTTTGCCCCAAATCTATGCAGAATCCAATCCTTCTCACTACACCCGCTGCCACCGCCCTGGTCTGAGCTCCTGCCTGGTGTGATTATCACAACCTTCTTCAGCCCCTGCCACTTTTCCCCTGCTCGGTCCTCCACTCAACATCCAGAGGGATCTTCCTAGAACCCAAGTTCTATCCTGACCCTACTCTGCTCAGATCCCTCCCTGCCTCTCAGCTCCCTCAGCATGGAAACATGGGCCCCACGTGTTTCACAAGGTGCCACAAGACCTGCTTCTGCCTGTGTTGCTCTCATCTCCCGCCTCAGCTCGCCCCCACTCCCTCTGCTCCAGCCACTCTGGGATGTTCGGGGCCCACTCCCGCCCCAGGGCCTTTGCAGAGGCTATTCTCATTCTTACCCTCCCTCCACAGAGCAATAGCTCTCTCTCTCTCTCCCTCTTTCTCCTTCTTCAGGCCCTTACTCAGATATCTCCCTGCTCAGGGAGAACTCCATCCTGACAAGGGCTTCCCCCATCCTTCCCACCTCCCTGTCCTGCTCTGTTTTCCTTCGAGGATCATCTAACCGATGATAAAAAATAAGCATGTTTTTTGTTGTTGCTATCTGTTAGCAGTGGGGTGCCCTGGCGGCTCTCAGCCACCCGCTGCCCATCAAACCACCGCGGAGCTGGGAGGGCCAGGGAAGGACACCAGAGGACCAGTGAGCCCACGCACAAGGTCAAGCCCGGAGACGGTGGAAGTGGAGGGGCGATCAGAGGGGAGCCGGGACAGGTGCACCCACCCCGGTGACTCAGCTCTGCTCCTCACCTGGCAGGTGTGGGATGATCCTGTTCTCTGGGTTGATGTCCCCCGCCTCAATAGGAAACATCTCCTTTAAGATTTTCTAGAATGAAAAGCAGACACGGAGGAATCTGTTTGATTAGAGCCGTGGAAAGGCACAGAATTGGACATGACCTAAATACCTTTCAGTCGCTGGGGCTAGAAGCCTCGTGTGCTGCTGTCTGTGGAGTTGCAAAGAGTCCGGCAAGACTGAGAGACTGAACAACAACAGCAAAGAAGCTTCTTGTGGCCTCCTGGACTCTGCCTGCTCTCCCACCTCCCATTCAAGCCGCCAGCAACTTCTTTGCCCCAAATCTATGCAGAATCCAATCCTTCTCACTACACCCGCTGCCACCGCCCTGGTCTGAGCTCCTGCCTGGTGTGATTATCACAACCTTCTTCAGCCCCTGCCACTTTTCCCCTGCTCGGTCCTCCACTCAACATCCAGAGGGATCTTCCTAGAACCCAAGTTCTATCCTGACCCTACTCTGCTCAGATCCCTCCCTGCCTCTCAGCTCCCTCAGCATGGAAACATGGGCCCCACGTGTTTCACAAGGTGCCACAAGACCTGCTTCTGCCTGTGTTGCTCTCATCTCCCGCCTCAGCTCGCCCCCACTCCCTCTGCTCCAGCCACTCTGGGATGTTCGGGGCCCACTCCCGCCCCAGGGCCTTTGCAGAGGCTATTCTCATTCTTACCCTCCCTCCACAGAGCAATAGCTCTCTCTCTCTCTCCCTCTTTCTCCTTCTTCAGGCCCTTACTCAGATATCTCCCTGCTCAGGGAGAACTCCATCCTGACAAGGGCTTCCCCCATCCTTCCCACCTCCCTGTCCTGCTCTGTTTTCCTTCGAGGATCATCTAACCGATGATAAAAAATAAGCATGTTTTTTGTTGTTGCTATCTGTTATTCTGTCTCTCACTGGAACATAAGGTTTACAAGGACAGGCAAGGATTTGCATGTGTTTATACCTTTCAACAGCATTTCCTGCTAATCAAGTAGAATGTGCCTGGCACCCAGTGGGTCCTCGATCAATAGTGGTTGGATGAATGAATGAGTCCACCAGTTACTCAAAAGGGCTAATCCTGGCGCTTCCCTGGTGGTCCAGTGGTTAGGACTCCATGTTTCCACTTCAGGGGATGCAGGCTGGATCCTAGGAACTAAACTCTCACATGCCGTGTGGCGTGGCCAAAATGTAGAAAGAAAGGTGTGGGGGGTTGCTAATCCTACAATAGAATAACCCAGAACCATTTAAAGAAGCAAGGGGAAGCCCCGCAATGTATCCGCATGGACTGGTCCCACATGTGCAGCCTGGTGATGGCAGTAAGATTGAGAAAGAGGCATAAGGCACGCTGATGGGTTTTACACACACCTCAGAAAACACACGCTCCACACCACTGTATATTGCTCCTGGGCTCCGTGTGCGTGTGCGTGTGTGTGTGTGCACGTGTGTGTGTGTGTAGCCACCAGGGTGGGAGCTGGGACAGGATATGAGATGAAGAGGGCGTTCTATGACTTTTGTCATGTTTTAGCTCCTTTAGCTTTTTTTTTTTTTTTAAAGACTTATTTATTTATTTATTTTGGGCGGGGGTCGGGTTGGGGAGGGAGGGGAGCAGGCGGGCCACTTCTCTTGGTCTTTCATTTCTCTATTTTCATCCATCTTTGTTCTTTGGCTCCTGCGGGCCTCCCATCGCGGTGGCCTCTGTCGTCGCAGAGCACCGGCTCAGGGCGCATGCGCTCCAGAGCTCCGGCTCGGTGATTGGACACATCGGTCCAGCCGCTCCGCGGCACGTGGGATCTTCCCAGGCCAGGGCTCGAACTGGCGCCCCTTGCACTGCAAGGCGGTGTCCTTATCCACTGGACCACCAGGGGAAGCCCCGCTCCTTTAGCTTTTTAAGAACATTTTAATTGGAGGTAATCATCATGTTGAGTTGGTTTCTGCCATACGACAAGGTGGATCAGTCATAATGACATCTGTCTCCCTCTAGAGCATCCCCTCTCCTTCATCTGAAGGCCTTGTAGCCAATGGCTCAGCGACATCCGCTGTGATTCCAGGTGCTGGCCCACAAGGCTGATGCCAGTTGTATTTGCATTTATCTGCATTGCCCTTTAAGCAATTCACAGGAGAGGAGGGCAGGGACCTGCATGCTTCCCAGACCCGCCTTCCCTGCCCGGGCTGTGGAGGGTGGCCTTGGGGGCTCGCGGCCCCTCCATCTAGGTGACCTGTCTTAGACCAGGACCCAGCAGCCAGGGTCTGTGGCCCCCCAGGAGGCCCCCCTCAATTTTGTCCAAACAGTCTCCAGTGCTGGGAACCCTGGGGGCGTCTCCCATGTAGACTCTGGTGATAATCGGCACCCACAAAGCAAGATAACGCGGTTTCCTGGGTGTCAGGATTATAGACCCTCCTTCTGATCCACCTGCTCATCAGGCCAGGGACGGCGGTGAAAGAGCAAGCTCCTGGGGATGGCAGCTGCGGGGCCGCCGCGGGCCAGGCTGCCCCGGGGACAGCAAGCAGGGTCCACGGCACACACACACACACGGCACACTCACGTGGAACTCGTAGATCTCCGCGAAGCGCCGATAAACCACCTTCTCAGACAGGTCCTGCCACTTCACCAGGAACATGTAGACCTGGGGTGGGGGGTGGCAAGAGTGGGCACCTCGTTGAGCCACGTACCTGGGCAGCCCCCACCCCAGGGTGGAAACCCGCAGGACTAGGGGTGGGAAGGAGAATGCTTTTTAGGGATAACCTGGGCCACAGAAAGAGCACCGCGTTCGTGGACCACGGGGCAGATGAATTTCTCACATGCCCCCCTGTAAACTGGAGGTAAGGCAGGCCCTCGCTGCTATGAGCATTAACAGGAGCTAAGACGCAGAGAGGCCGGGCCTCAGACAGCGCAGGAACCTGGGAAGATGTGATGTGCTTGCTTATAGGAAATGTCCAGGGAGTCCCTGGGGCTCCGGTGGCTGGGACTCTGCTTTTAGTGTCGAAGGCCCGGGTTCAGTCCTAGGTCAGGGAACTGAGATCCCATAAGCTGAGGGCGTAGCCACAAAAAAGAAAAAAAAAAAAAAGTAGAAAAGAAAGACATATCCACAAGAGAAAGATCTATGGAACCAGAAAGTAGATTAGTGGTTGCCAGCAGCTGGGCGGGCTTAGGATTAGGGGGGTGAGGTTTGACTGGGTATAGAAGGTCTTCAGGGTGATGAAAAAAACAGATTGAGGTGATGGTTGTGCATCTCTGTGAATGTACTGAAAACCACTGAATTGTAGAATTCACAGGGGCTAATCATAGGGTATGAGAATTATATCCCAAGAAAGCCATTATTAAAAAAAAAAATCAATGACGAAAAATAAGCCTGCAAAAACAGTTAAGAGAACATCACTCAGTCACACAGGAGAACATATTGCTGATTTTGTCCAAACAGTCTCCAGTGGGACCGGGCGGTGAATAATCGGCACCCACAAAGCAAGATAACGCGGTTTCCTGGGTGTCAGGATTATAGACCCTCCTTCTGATCCACCTGCTCATCAGGCCAGGGAGCGGTGAAAGAGCAAGCTCCTGGGGATGGCAGCTGCGGGGCCGCCGCGGGCCAGGCTGCCCCGGGGACAGCAAGCAGGGTCCACGGCACACACACACACACGGCACACTCACGTGGAACTCGTAGATCTCCGCGAAGCGCCGATAAACCACCTTCTCAGACAGGTCCTGCCACTTCACCAGGAACATGTAGACCTGGGGTGGGGGGTGGCAAGAGTGGGCACCTCGTTGAGCCACGTACCTGGGCAGCCCCCACCCCAGGGTGGAAACCCGCAGGACTAGGGGTGGGAAGGAGAATGCTTTTTAGGGATAACCTGGGCCACAGAAAGAGCACCGCGTTCGTGGACCACGGGGCAGATGAATTTCTCACATGCCCCCCTGTAAACTGGAGGTAAGGCAGGCCCTCGCTGCTATGAGCATTAACAGGAGCTAAGACGCAGAGAGGCCGGGCCTCAGACAGCGCAGGAACCTGGGAAGATGTGATGTGCTTGCTTATAGGAAATGTCCAGGGAGTCCCTGGGGCTCCGGTGGCTGGGACTCTGCTTTTAGTGTCGAAGGCCCGGGTTCAGTCCTAGGTCAGGGAACTGAGATCCCATAAGCTGAGGGCGTAGCCACAAAAAAGAAAAAAAAAAAGTAGAAAAGAAAGACATATCCACAAGAGAAAGATCTATGGAACCAGAAAGTAGATTAGTGGTTGCCAGCAGCTGGGCGGGCTTAGGATTAGGGGGGTGAGGTTTGACTGGGTATAGAAGGTCTTCAGGGTGATGAAAAAAACAGATTGAGGTGATGGTTGTGCATCTCTGTGAATGTACTGAAAACCACTGAATTGTAGAATTCACAGGGGCTAATCATAGGGTATGAGAATTATATCCCAAGAAAGCCATTATTAAAAAAAAAAATCAATGACGAAAAATAAGCCTGCAAAAACAGTTAAGAGAACATCACTCAGTCACACAGGAGAACATATTGCTGATCTTTGCAACCATGTGGATGAATCTCTGGAGCCTGCGCTCCAGAACTCCGGCTCAGTAATTGGACACATCGGTCACAGGCACTCCACCGCACGCGGGATCTTCTCAGGCCAGGAATCAAACCGGTGCCCCTCGTACTACAAGGCGGTGTCCTTACCCACTGGACCACCAGGGAAGCCCCATGTCTGACCCTTTATGACCCCGTGGACTGTAACCCACTAGGCTCTTCTGTCCATGGAATTCTCCATGGACAAGAATACTGGAGTGGGCTGCCATTTCCTTCTTCAGGGGCTCTTCCTGACCCAGAGATGAAACCTGCGTCTCCTGCATTGGCAGGTGGATTCTTTACCACCGAGCCGCGTGGGAAACCCAGTCATTCTTACGAAGGGGAGAAGAGTAACTTCACAACAGAGAAACCTGGAAGACACGCTCAGGACTTAGTGATCAATGTCACATCACTAATAGAGGAATCAGTCAAAATCACATACCCTCTGATGGGATCAAAGAAAAGAACAGAGTCACTTCTGGGGTGTCCTTGCATGATTGGACTCTAAGGAAGTATCAAACTTGTGTCTCCTCTCTCTCCGGCATTACAGGTGGATTCTTTAGCCGGGGAACCATCGGAGAGCCCTAAAGGGAGTATCAGAAACACCCAGGCTGAGAGGCGTTCTACAAAATAACTGGTCCCATCTCTTTAAGAAGTCAACGTTGAAAAGAACAAAGATGGATGAAGACCAATTCGGGCTAGAGAACACCAAAGAGATAGAGCAGCTCAGATGCCAAAGGACCACCTGGATTGGAACAGGAACCTGAGAAAATTTTCCTCCCGAGGGACAAGCAGAACAACAAGCGAGTGAGGAGCGCGGGTGAGTGGAAAAAAAGAAAAAATAAGCAGGTGAAATCCTAGTACGGTCTGTGGATGTGTTTTATGAAGGTTAGTTCCCTTTGGTTATGTAAGGGAACGTTCTTGATTTTAAGAAATAGACACCTGTAATGTTTAGGGGTAGAGAAATGCAATGTCTCCAAATAACTCAAATGACTCAGGAAATGCATGTTCAGAGAGCAAGAAAGGCGGAGGGGGAAAGGAACAGAGGGGGAGACGGAGAGGGAGAAAATGTGCATAGGAAGGAAGATTGCAGTAATTGGTCTTTTGGGGGGGTCAACATATCCGTAAATTAGAAATTATTTCAAGATTAAAAGCTAGAGAAGAGGGCTTCCCTGGTGGTCCAGTGGATAGAGAGCCTGTCTTGCAGCGCAAGGGGCACCAGTTCGATCAGATGCCACATGCTGTGGGCGGCTGGACCAGTGTGTCCAATAACCAGCCAGAACTCCGGAATGCGTGTGCCCAGAGCTGGTGCTCTGCAACGAGAGAGGCCACGGCAATGGGAGGCCCCCCCATGCCAAAAGAATAAAAGATGGATGAAAATAAATACAAAAATAAAAAAGAGGCATGATGGGGGAAAAATGCAAAAAAAAAAAAAGTTAAAGAAAGGTCTTGACTCTAAGTGTAGCCCTACAAGTACTGATAGGTACAGAGAAGAATAGGTAGGTGGTTCTAGAGTCCTGGTAGGGGACGGTAGGTAGAAGGGAGACACCTGAGAAAGGTTGGGAGGCCAGTGAGTTGATGATAACTCAGGAGAGCTGCTCCTTGTTCAGTAAAGCAGGCTTGACTGGGTATAAACAGCTGATCAAGGAGGAGCTGGCGAAGAAACAACCAATGATGTATGTCCTGCATCTGCGTCTACTTGAGGGGGGCGGTCTTCTACCATCCTATATATATATATGGCTGCCCGCTCAATTGAGGAGAGAGCAGAGCAGAGCTTTCCTGCCTGCCTGCCTGCTTGTACCTCTTACAAGTACCCTATCCTAAAAATCCTTTTCTTGTCTATCACTCTGCTTCTTGCTGAATTCCTTCTGTGTTGAGGCACGAAGAACCTGAGCCTCGGTGAGTCCAGACATGGGGTGAGTGCTGGATTAAGTCCCAGTCACGTGGGTTCAAGCCCCAAGAAGGGTTTTGGCCGGAATTCAAGGCCCAGCCACGTGGGTTCAAGTCCCAAGCAGGGTTCAGTCAGGTCTGGGCCCTGGGTTGAAGTCTCAAATCGAGGTAAAACCCTTTCAGTACCAGTTTACAGCGGTGGATCCCTCTCTGGTCTTCCCCTGGGTTTGGAGACCCCCTTATGCGGTGGCCAGTTCTGAGCCCCCCATTCCCCAGCTTCCCCCAGGAAGGGAAGGTGGGGAGACCCTTTTCATGTCCCTTTACAGGAGGGACCACAACTCTAATGTAACTGATCACTATCAGCGCGCCCCCCCCCAAGGCCCCTCCCGGAGGAGCTGCGGGCACCGTGCCAGGCGCGGAGAGGGGATCTGGGGCAGGGAAGGGGCGCAGGGAGTAGCATGGGAGGGCGGGGGCCGAGCGCCAGGCCACTGTCCCCTCACCCAGAGACTAGATGGCGCGCGCATCTTCTGAAGGGCTCACAAGGACCGTCGGCCTGGGGCGCAGGGACAGGAAGCCTCAGCCAGGACCCTGTGCCGGGAGCCCCTGCGCTGAGCGGGACCCCGCAGGTGCCTGTCCCCGCGCGGGGCGCCGCTGGCAGGTACTCACGTAGTGCTGGCTGGGGACGAAGCGTTTCTCGTAGCCCAGGAGGGCGATGTGGCGGATGAAGGAGTCCCCCATGGCTGGGCTGGCGCGCGGCCCCCTCTCATTCCGCGGCGCTCCGGGGGGCTGCGACTTATATAGGCCGAAAAGAGGAAGTCGTGTCCGTCCCAATGGGGCGGGGGCAGGGAGCGTGCAGATAGGGCTCAGCTTCTCCTTTCAGTTTCTGCGATTCCTGGGGCTCCTTTGGCAGGGACGTGGGCAGCCACACGCACGCAGGTGTGTGGGTACACACTCAACCCAGTCCTCCCCGAGCCCTCGTGGGGTGCCAACTCTCCTCTTGGCTCCTCTGGGCCAGCAGCCTTGGCGTCTCGGTTCTGGGAACTCACTGAGGTCCTCCCACCTCAGGGCCTTGGCACGTGCCTTTCCACCTGGTCCATCTCAGGGGCGCCTGTAAGGCCCACCCTGAATGTCTTGCAGGTTTCTCCTCTGGGAAAGGACACCTCTGCTGAGGGGCCTTCCTGGGTAACTTCACATAAAGAAGCAACACATCATGTGGCCCCCACTCGTCTCTTTCCTCTGTGTGAGTGTATGTGTGTTTCAGAGCGCTCACCCCTGTTATTTGTTGCAATGTCTTTCCTGGCCAGAATGCGAGCCCCATGAGAGAAGGGTCTGGCCTGTTTTGAGAAGGGCTCTGTCCCCAACCCCCAGGGCTGGTGCCTGGCATGCACGAAGTCTTCTGAAAGTATTCAGATAGTAACAGAGGGGTTGATGGAATGAACCCTCCAGGGGAGGGTGTGCAAGCCTCCAGCGCACCTCCTGGGCGTGACTGAGGACAGTGACAGGTGGGCAGACTGAGCCTAACCTGAGTTCAAACCCTACTGAAAGAACGGCCCCTCCCCGCCAACTTGGTTTCCCCCTGAGGGAAATGGGACCCCCCAGCTCTGCTGAGAAGCGGGGGAAGGGGATTTGGAAGGGAAGGCGGACGGAGGAGCAGATTGCCGGGAGAGGGTCGGGGGCTGGTTGGTCAGTGGCTCAGTCGTGTCCAACTCTTTGCGACGCCATGGACAGCAGGATGCCAGGGTTCCCTGTCCTGCACTATCAGTCTCCTAGAATTTGCTCACACTCACGTCCATTGACTCATTGAGGCCAAAGCCTGGGGGGCTTGGCCAGGGAGACGGGGGGCCTGCGGAGCTCCGAGGTTGTGGAGCTGGCTCAAGGTCACAGAGCACGTGGCCTTAGACCTAGGCAGTTTGACGGCAGGCTCAGGTGGGCAGGGCCAGTGTGACCCAGTTCCTCAGATTTCAAGAGGGAGAGATGGTGGCCAAGGCCATCAGTGCTGGGAGCACTGCGAGGGCCACAGGTCCCCCGGGACCACCAGCGGCGAGGGTGGCATCCAGCCGGGGGTGTGATCATGGAAGTGTGGGGTGCGTTTCTTCTGGTCTGAAAGAGTCGCTCGGTAGCCCCCTTCTAGGCACTGCTGTTGCCCAGTCACCTGGAGGTCACCAGCCCTGGGTGTGGCCGGCCTTGCCCGTCCTCCCTCTGGTCACTTCCATGTACACACCCAGGATCTTTCTGCACAGAAGGGTGCAACTCCCAGCAAGAGAAGGAGCGGCCACACACAACAAGGGTGAACTTCCAGGCACAAGACAGAATCAGATAGATACACAAGCAGACAAAGCACACCTTCTGCAGGGCGCCATTAACAGCAAGCACCGACCTGCCCCAGCCTGTGAACGGGGCTGAAAGTCAGGGTGACCTCTGGGGCAAGGGCGGGGACCAGCCTGAGGGGAAGGGAGCCGGAGGCGGCCACTGATAAGAAGGTGAGTTCCCCAAGTGCGCTCATTTCCTAAAACTAACCCAGCCTCAGCGCTGTGTTTCAAGCACAGCCTATTGCTTATTGTCTTAATATTTCAACAGAAAGTGGAAAGCAGAGAAGAGATTGAGTGGACGCATATGATGAGTGGGGGTCCTCCCTTAAAGTCACAGCGTGTGGCACTTGGCTCACAGTTGAGTGAGGGTCCTTTAACTGCGCACTGGACGCCCCTGCCCTGAGGGCTGCTTGGCTTGTCTCTGGTTGTTTCTGCCTCCGGCACAGAGGTCAGAGTCCCGGCTGCTCACCCGGGAAGGGCAGGGGAAGCGGCAGGTGGCTCTTTCCTGGGCGCCAGTCCGTCATGGCCCCAGCACTTCCTTCCTTTCTGCTCAGCTGTCTTTCCACTCTTGCATAACCGCCTGGCCGGGCGGCCCTGACCTGCAGACACCACGCACGACCCAGCAGCCCAAGCCCTCAGCTGTGACCTCTCCACTTCCCTCCTGCGGTCTCCCTGGACCTCGCCTTGCTCCTCACCGGCACCCAGCCCGGGGCAGAGAGGAGGCCATCCAAGTGCCAAGCACTAAGCACTCCTGTTTATCTCTAAGGGCCTCCCGAAGCAGGCTCACAGCCTCTGGTCTGGATTAGATAGGATTTATGTTCATGCAGGGAGGAAGCAACTGAGTGACCATATGCTGAATTTTAAAAGATGAACAAAATTAGAAAGAAAGAAGAAAAGACAAAACATACACACGCAAATGAACAAAACTGGAGGTCATTCATAAATATGTTTGTTTTCTTTTGGGGGGTGAGTGCATGCTAAGTCGCTTCAGTCACGTCCAACGCTTTGCAGCCCCATGGACTGTAGCCTGGCAAGCTCCTCCGTCTATGGAATTCTCCAGGCAAGAACACTGGAGGGGGTTCCCCACCCAGGGATCGAACCCGCATCTCCCTCATTGGCAGTCAGGTTCTTTACCACTAGCTCCACCTGGGCAGCCCTGGCTTGCTGGTGGTGGGGGGAAAGATACAGACTTAAATATTTTAGAGTGTTCAAATTGTGGTACTATAGACCACTGCCATAAAATGAAGTTTAAACCTTATTAAATTTTAGTGAGCATTATAGAGATCATTTTGGGTTTTTTTTTTTTTAATTATTTATTAATTTATTTATTTTGGGAGGGGTGGGGAGGGAGGGGGTGGGCGGGCCACTTCCACTGGTCTTTCATTTGTCTAGTTTCATCCATCTTTGTTCTTTGGCCCGTGTGGGCCTCCCATCGCGGTGGCATCTGTTGTCGCAGAGCACTGGCTCTGGGCGCATGGTAGTTGGACATATCGGTCCAGCCGCTCCGCGGCACGTGGGATCTTCCCAGGCCAGGGATCGAACCGGCGCCCCTTGCACTGCAAGGCGGTGTCCTTACCCACTGGACCACCAGGGAAGCCCTAGAGATCGTTTTATACATCTCCCAGGTATTAGAATTACCAGAGCCCCTAGAATGTCCAGAAGGGATAGTCAGAAGTTTGAGATGGACATGCACACACTGCTATCGTTAAAATGAATAACCAGGACTTCCCTGGTGGTCCAATGGTTAAAACTCTGTGCTCCCAGTGCGGCAGACCTGGGTTCAATCCCTGGTCAGGGAACTAGATCCAAGGACCTACTGTACAGCACAGGGAACTCTGCTCAATGATGTGTGGCAGCCTGGATGGGAGGGGAATTTGAGGGAGAATGGACCATATACATGTATATGTAAGGCTGAGTCTCTTTGCTGTCCATCTGAAAGTATCACAACATTGTTAATCAGCTATACTCCAATATAAACTAAAAATTTTTTTTAACAAGTTAACAAGAGGGCTTCCCTAGTGGTCCAGTGGGTAAGGACACCGTCTTGCAGTGCAAGGGGCGCTAGTTCGATCCCTGGCCTGGGAAGATCCCACGGGCCACGGAGCGGCTGGGCTGGTGTGTCCAGTTACGAGCCAGCGCCCTGGAGCACATGCGCCCAGAGCCAATGCTCTGCAGCGAGGGAGGCCACTGTGGTGGGAGGCCCACCCAGGCCACAGAATAAAAAAGATGGATGAAAACAAATGATGACTTAGAGGCCAAACAAAAAAAATGTTACCAAGAGTTCCTGGAACCCACCCCTGAGCCCCCAACACACACACGCTTCCCATCAAATGCCAACAAAGGACTCAGCCTAGGCTAGGAGCACTTTACGTGTATGATCCTATCTTATCCTCACAGTGAGACTCTCGGGAAGGCACTGTTTTCTCCCCATTTGATAGATGGGAAAACTGAACACAGAGAGGCAAATGGGTTGTCACCGCTGCTGAGTGAAACTCTGGGTCTTGAACCCACATCATCTGGACCCATGCTCTTAACCATCGGCTCCTCTGAGTGAATGAACGATGCTGGGAACTCATTGGAGGAGCCAGACTCTGAACTCCCCGAAGAGGAAGGTTCTCACGAGAGGCCAGACGGCACAGAAGGCAGGGTTTCCCAGTCTGGCCCACAGACCTCGACTCTCTCCAGATGCCGCCTTCCCCGAATGGACGTGGCTGGGCAGTACTCAACCAGGAAATCCCCAAGGCTGGGCCGTGAGGACGGGCTTGTGAGAGACTGAGAGGTCATCCATCAGGCTTCCCACAATGCAAACATAGTGGAACAGTCTGGCCGTGGGACAGTTCTTTTCTGAGTCTAAATGAAGCCTCTCGCCAGCCCGTGACGAAGGCCTCCTGGGTCAGCCCGCAGGCCCAGTTCTCGCCTGGTGCCCAAGGGAGCAGGAGGGGCCCCCGGGCCACCGGCTGAGGGCCCCCTGGGCCATGAGGCTGGGGAAATTAAAATAATGTGCTGTCTTTGCTGTCCATCTGAAAGTATCACAACATTGTTAATCAGCTATACTCCAATATAAACTAAAAATTTTTTTTAACAAGTTAACAAGAGGGCTTCCCTAGTGGTCCAGTGGGTAAGGACACCGTCTTGCAGTGCAAGGGGCGCTAGTTCGATCCCTGGCCTGGGAAGATCCCACGGGCCACGGAGCGGCTGGGCTGGTGTGTCCAGTTACGAGCCAGCGCCCTGGAGCACATGCGCCCAGAGCCAATGCTCTGCAGCGAGGGAGGCCACTGTGGTGGGAGGCCCACCCAGGCCACAGAATAAAAAAGATGGATGAAAACAAATGATGACTTAGAGGCCAAACAAAAAAAATGTTACCAAGAGTTCCTGGAACCCACCCCTGAGCCCCCAACACACACACGCTTCCCATCAAATGCCAACAAAGGACTCAGCCTAGGCTAGGAGCACTTTACGTGTATGATCCTATCTTATCCTCACAGTGAGACTCTCGGGAAGGCACTGTTTTCTCCCCATTTGATAGATGGGAAAACTGAACACAGAGAGGCAAATGGGTTGTCACCGCTGCTGAGTGAAACTCTGGGTCTTGAACCCACATCATCTGGACCCATGCTCTTAACCATCGGCTCCTCTGAGTGAATGAACGATGCTGGGAACTCATTGGAGGAGCCAGACTCTGAACTCCCCGAGGAGGAGGGTTCTCACGAGAGGCCAGACGGCACAGAAGGCAGGGTTTCCCAGTCTGGCCCACAGACCTCGACTCTCTCCAGATGCCGCCTTCCCCGAATGGACGTGGCTGGGCAGTACTCAACCAGGAAATCCCCAAGGCTGGGCCGTGAGGACGGGCTTGTGAGAGACTGAGAGGTCATCCATCAGGCTTCCCACAATGCAAACATAGTGGAACAGTCTGGCCGTGGGACAGTTCTTTTCTGAGTCTAAATGAAGCCTCTCGCCAGCCCGTGACGAAGGCCTCCTGGGTCAGCCCGCAGGCCCAGTTCTCGCCTGGTGCCCAAGGGAGCAGGAGGGGCCCCCGGGCCACCGGCTGAGGGCCCCCTGGGCCATGAGGCTGGCTGTGTGGGGCCGAGGCTCTGAGGGGCACGTGGCGGCCTCAATGTGGAAATGCAGGCCACTCCCGACCTGCTTCCCAAGGAACCTCCAGCCTTCCTTTCTCAGAAAATCAGACCAGGGACAGGCTCTGGCTGGGTGGTCGTGGACCATGTGGCCTCAGAAGAGAGCCAGGGACCTGTACTCAGGCGTGGAGCTAAGACACAGCGGAGCCGCCCATCTTGAGAATCCCTGCTCCCCTGGGACTGATGACATTGCAGCCTGGTCCTCGGCCTAAGGACACCGAGCGAGGTCTCCAGTCTGACATCACAGAATCGGCCCGAGCCTGTGGCCTGCGCGCACCAACTGCCGGCGGTGGGCACAGAGGCTGGGAGCCCGAGCCATGCCCACCTCCTCACACAGGCTGTGCCCCTGGCACCCTCCCAGCCTCCATTTCTTCGTCTGTACAATGGTATTAGCAACTGTACCTATTCCACGGACCGTGGAGTATTCAGGGAGGCCCTTGCTGTTTAAACTGGGCCTGGAAGGAGGGAAGTGGCCGGGGATGAGAGCCAGGACTGCAGGGCGGCCAGGACCCAGGACAGGCGTGTTCTCTGTTGGCGCCATCGCCAGAGACTTGGGCAGCTCAGTGTTGGGGGCAGGCCCTGGTCTCGTCCTCGGGGACCTCAGCCTTGGCTGTGCCTGGGGCCATGGGGGTAGGTTGGGGGCTTTCCCAGGAGGTGAGGATGGTACCCAAGGCTGTGGACAGGAGCCTGAGGTCTGGGGGCAGGCCTAGGGCAGTCCCTTCTGCACGGCAGTGTCTGGCAGAGGCCTTGACACCAAGTGGGCCTTTGGCCAACATCAAAGGCACTCTGCCAACGGGTCCCACTCCAAAGCCAGGAGCCCGGGACCTGCCCGCACCCGCCCACTTCCTCACAGGGGCCAGATGTGTCCTGTGAGCAGTTATTTGAAGCTCATCAATTATCAGGGCTAAATCCAGCCATGTGCTGCCGCCACAGGGGGTTTTGTGGTAACTTGCTTTGAACTCGAATGACTAATTCCAGTAATGAGAGAAATCTTGCCTCCTCAACCCACTCATCAGGGCTGGGTTGCCATTTCATCTCCCCCAGCCTAGAGAGAGCGAGAAGTTGGCGGGTAGCGTGATGTCAGTCTGGGACTTGCCAAGAGTTCGGAACCTCAGCCCCCTTCAAGGCGGCATGGGTCAGTGAAGATGCCCCGGCCTGGGGTGAGGGCTGGTCACCTGCAGGCAGGGAGAACACTAAGCCGACCCCGGCGGGCCTGTTGTGCTTGCCCCAGTAAAAGCAATTCCAACCTTACCCCACCAAAAAAGAATGCAACTCTCCTGAAGGTCAACACTTGCTACAGCTTTTTGACCCTAAGCCGTGGGGTGCCTGCACTGACTTTGCCTTTCTGGAAACCTGCTCCTGCTGTCTTTAAGGACTTTTCCTAGAGAATCTAGATTGGTCCTTGTAAGGGAGACGAGTCTGCCTAAATCACAGAGCAGTCAGGTCTAGAGCTTTTCAAGATGAATCGGAAACCTTCTTAGAACCTTGGAAGCGGCTCTTTTGTCTTGCGGCCTCTGGTTGGGGCTGTGCCGTTGACTTGTGGAAATGGGCAGGGACACCTCTCACTGGGCTCCCCCAGGCACTGCCCCGCACAAGGCAGCTGGCAAGGGTCATGATCGCCTTCTAGAAGTTGAGGTATGATGGCTGTCAGCAGGCCCCCTGAGAGTGGGCGTGGAGTTGATGCTACAGAAAGCCCACCAGCCACCTGCTCTGGCTTTTGAGAAGGAAACCCGGCAGGAAACATGGTTACACACGGGTGTTGTATCATAGCTCGCTTTCTGTGCCACCTTTCCTGACAACTTCCTCAAAATAAAACCACAAGGGACGGGGGTTTGGAGGGTGGGAAGGAACGGGAGGGAGGTGACGCTCAAAAACTGTGCTGATCAGAGCTGGGGGAGCTGGGGAGACAAGCTTTGCCGGTTTTCATCCAGTTCGCAGGGATTCGAAGCCCCTCAGGAGCACAGCCAGGTCCACCCACTGTGGCCTACGGGCCGCCATACCCCGAGGGGCCTGTGATTTCAACCAGCTGCTTTCATTTCTGCCCTTTCGCCCTAGGAAGCTGGTGGCCATGAGGTGGGAGAGAGAGCTGGTACACGTGGGAGGTAAACGGGACGCAAACCACAGGGGCTGGATGGAGAGCAACCCTACGGCGGTCTAACCTTCTAGACTCAAGGAGAACAGGGAACCCAGAGAACAGGGGTCCAGATCCGGTCCCCTTCTTGATCCTCTCATAGGGGAACTGAGGCACCTGTGCAAAATACACACACGTCCAGGGCTTCCCTGGTGGTCTAGTGGGTAGAGTCCGCCTTTCAGTGCAGGGGGCACCGGTTCAATCCCTGGCCCAGTGTGTCCAATTGCGAGCCAGTGCTCTGCAACAAGAGAGGCCACTGTGACAGGAGGCCCACATAGGCCAAAAGAATAAAGATGGATGAAAAAGAAACGATGACTTAGAGGCAAAAAAAAAAACCACACAGGGAGAGGAGCGGAAAAAAAAGAAAAAAAATACACACACACGTCCAGAAAGTGGGGCTTCCCAGTCAGTAAGGTGAGCCCAGACGGCAGGCGCCCGGAGGGGGACACTGCTGTGACCATCACCGCGCACTCATGGCTGAGTCAACCAGGAGCTCGAGTTTATTTAGAATGGGGTTGGCAGTGTGGAAACTGGAAAGGTCTAGTTCCCTCCATCTTCCTCTCCCATGGACCTTTTTGGTCCCTGGTGGGAAGAAAAATAGCAGAGATGCAGCTGGGAGAATGCTCGAACAGCTGCCCATTGACGGCTCTGTCCTGGGTACACTGGGCAATGCAGACCAGAGACCGGCCCGGGCCAGCGTTCCCCACACGTTCCCCCAGTGGACACGGGGAGCACGCGTCACGGACCCTGAGCCACGGTCCACAGCGCAGGGATGCATACGCTCGTTAGTCGTAAGAAACTTAAGAGGAAGCTTTCTAACAATATATAGAGCAACCAAAGAGGGACTTCCTTAAAAAGGCCCAGTGGTTAAGCCTCCTGCTTCCAGCGCAGGGGGTGTGGGTTCCAACCTTAGTTGGGGAAATAAAGCCCCATATGCCCTGTGGTGCAACTAACATAAATACATAAAAAATAAATAGAACAGGCCACTGGATTTGCTCTGCCATGGCCCATACTCCGTGGAGTGTCCTTTCTCTGAATCTGAATAGATCCATTTCTTACAAAAAAATAAAATAAAATAAAATAAAACAAAAACCATCCCCAAAGATGCATGTATGCATCTATACAGAATTTCCATATTGGATAGGAAAGAAGATGTCCTTCTAAGTCTGTCCTACCCCGGAATTTCTGTTAAAGGGTTATTTCCGTGGGCAAGCTTCACTCCTGTTGAAAGCAGCCTTTGATGCCACGAATCCCCGGTGACCGGGGCGCGGCAGCGAGGTGCTGCTCTCCTTGCAGGAAGGCCTGAGAGGAGCCCCGAGGCTCTCCCACAGCAGCTGTCTCCTGGCTGAGGTTCGCTGGGGAAGTTCCTAACGGATCGGGCGAGCTTTCGCCGAGGTCCCACTTGTACGGGTCACGGAGGGGCAGAGGGCGATGGGGGAGAACAGAACGGACCCGGAGTCGGTTTTCAGGTGGCAGGGGCTCACACGTGGACTCTGTGCTGGCAGGGATTCTGGGCTGAAACACGCGTGCTCTGGACCGGTCACAGATTACAAAGTGGGGGCTCCAGCAGAAGCACGGGGTCTCAGACACACGCCCGGACCAGGGGTGTCCTGAGGAGGCCCGGAGCAGCTGGACAGCGGCAACCTGACCTCACCGTGCATATCAGCCTAACCGCCAAGCCGCCCCCAGGTCGCCCCAGACCGTCACAAAAACACCTTGGAGAGAAATGAATTAGTGTGTGAAAGGCATGGATGGATTTTATTTATTACCCTATATCTACAATTTAATTTGAGGTAAAATATAAGCAACACATAAAAATGGCTATTTCTGCTACCATGTAATATAGTTCTCCATTGTGAGTATCGCGATAAAGCTAATGAAAACTCGATGCCATCCCATACGCTAGCTTTTCGTATAGCTGGTATTTTACAACTCTTCCTGTTTGTGAAATCTCAACAGATGTTAAGATTCTCCTACAAATGGCGCAGAGTATCAGAGGGTGCCTCACCGGCTGACTCACCCCTCACTGCCCACACTGGAGCCTCAGTGTCCCAAGTTAAAACCGAAAAGGAGCAAAGGCAATGAGAACCCCCTCGAGCCGGATCCGAGCTGGGGTAGTATTCCAAAAGAATTCCACACCACGACGGGGCACACAGCAGTGAGGCAGGAGAGTCTTTCAGGTCGCCCGAACGCTCCCACCTGATCTGAGACTTCAGTACGCCATGCACTTTATTTGGATGAAAAGGAAACGTGGATGGAGGAGGGCCTCTGTATTCTGTCTAGAAGCCACAACGTGGAGATTCCTGACCTCTTACTGGCTGCTGGGTGAGCCTGATGGTGGTGTGTGAACGATGATGAAAAAAAAAGTTATGAACCATGACCGAGAGCTTAGGAAAAGGTTTAGTCAAATATACAGATACTAACTGTTCAGTCAGTCAGGAAGAAGAGCCGTGAACACGAGGATCGTTTAAATGACTTTTTTCTCAAATAGAAAAACTAAAGAGCTGAACTATGCACAGGGGCTTCTCTTCACTGCCAAAGCTGAGACGTTCCAGGAGGAGAGATCTTCGCTTGATTGGAAAACAAACACCGTCACTGAAGGCTCCGCTAAACACGTAGAAAATCTGACGCGAGCCATCCCTGCCATTTTCCCTGTCGTTTTCTCCAGCACTGCTGTAAAATCCTTATAATACATTCCCAAGGAACCCAGCCATTCCAAATCTACAGTCACGCTGCTCTTTAATTCAATTCACAGAACTGCTGAAAAAGTAGACATTTCTATCTAAAAGTAGAAAAAAAGGTTTGTATAGAAGGTATTTCTGTTATACAAGTATATTACACAGCCTGGGGGCAGTAACAGGTCCGAAAAGCTCTTCTCACCCACTGATACTTCAAGCTAAAACAGGAGAGAAAACAAGACAAGCGAGAAAACGGGTTAATCTGATTATAGGCTTTACGACGTTCACCAGTATCACAACTTTATTACCACTTCAGTCCATGGACTGACGGTACACGGCCCATTCCAGGACCCAAAGTCTCCATACAAAAAATAAACCCAGAGGGTCAGACCTCGACTAGAGTTAACCATATCCTCTATTACAAAAACCATCAATGACTGGGGCTGCAGGAGGCTGAGCACCACATGAGAGCCAAGTCTCCCTGACTGCTGGTCTACACATGCTCCTCTTGGACAGGTGTCAGATGTCTGGAGTGACCAGATCAGGCCGAATCAGATCACAGGATGCCTCACCGGCTGACTCACCCTATGAGACCGGAAAGGAGCAAAGGCAATGAGAACCCCCTCGAGCCGGATCCGAGCTGGGGTAGTATTCCAAAAGAATTCCACACCACGACGGGGCACACAGCAGTGAGGCAGGAGAGTCTTTCAGGTCGCCCAACGCTCCCACCTGATCTGAGACTTCAGTACGCCATGCACTTTATTTGGATGAAAAGGAAACGTGGATGGAGGAGGGCCTCTGTATTCTGTCTAGAAGCCACAACGTGGAGATTCCTGACCTCTTACTGGCTGCTGGGTGAGCCTGATGGTGGTGTGTGAACGATGATGAAAAAAAAAGTTATGAACCATGACCGAGAGCTTAGGAAAAGGTTTAGTCAAATATACAGATACTAACTGTTCAGTCAGTCAGGAAGAAGAGCCGTGAACACGAGGATCGTTTAAATGACTTTTTTCTCAAATAGAAAAACTAAAGAGCTGAACTATGCACAGGGGCTTCTCTTCACTGCCAAAGCTGAGACGTTCCAGGAGGAGAGATCTTCGCTTGATTGGAAAACAAACACCGTCACTGAAGGCTCCGCTAAACACGTAGAAAATCTGACGCGAGCCATCCCTGCCATTTTCCTGTCGTTTTCTCCAGCACTGCTGTAAAATCCTTATAATACATTCCCAAGGAACCCAGCCATTCCAAATCTACAGTCACGCTGCTCTTTAATTCAATTCACAGAACTGCTGAAAAAGTAGACATTTCTATCTAAAAGTAGAAAAAAAGGTTTGTATAGAAGGTATTTCTGTTATACAAGTATATTACACAGCCTGGGGGCAGTAACAGGTCCGAAAAGCTCTTCTCACCCACTGATACTTCAAGCTAAAACAGGAGAGAAAACAAGACAAGCGAGAAAACGGGTTAATCTGATTATAGGCTTTACGACGTTCACCAGTATCACAACTTTATTACCACTTCAGTCCATGGACTGACGGTACACGGCCCATTCCAGGACCCAAAGTCTCCATACAAAAAATAAACCCAGAGGGTCAGACCTCGACTAGAGTTAACCATATCCTCTATTACAAAAACCATCAATGACTGGGGCTGCAGGAGGCTGAGCACCACATGAGAGCCAAGTCTCCCTGACTGCTGGTCTACACATGCTCCTCTTGGACAGGTGTCAGATGTCTGGAGTGACCAGATCAGGCCGAATCAGACAAGATGCACAATGGATGGTGCGGCTCAGTCACACTCTGCAAATTCTGTTACAGTGATTAGACAAGAAAGTCAGTCTGGCTGTACTGACTCACAGAGCATCCAATGGCAAGGATAAGAATGAACCTACAGATGGAAAACGAAGCACTTCCCATTAGAGGCAAAGCACTTGAACATCTCTGCCTGACGTTGATCCCAGGAAAATCTCTCTGCTTGAATCCCCTAGCTGAGACCACCCAGCAATGCTTCTCCGTGGTCCTCATGGGCCCTGAAGGCGGGACTGCTGTTACAGCTGAGGTAGGAGGACCCTTCAGCTGAGGAATAAGCGGGAGGGCTCACACAGACGCCACGTGGCGTCCTGGACACGGAAACGGATTTACCCTAGGAGGGGAGAGTTCTACCACGTAGGGTCTGGTTCTTGCTTGATTTGGGAGTTTCCATCAGTCTCCTTGACTTCTATCAAGAAAAACAAAAGGGAACCGATTAACCGTGCTATGAATGTAGATCCACTCAATTATACATCTACTCGTATCAAACTATTGTAGTTAAGTTCTAAATTTTGTGACTATGATTTTCAAAGTCACAAACAGCTTATTAGTTGGGCATTGTAAAAGGACCCACACTAGTTGAATCTAGGTGATATAGCAGTCATCCAATTATTTCAGCATTCTTAAGACTCATTTGGGGAAAATGGAGGAAAAGAACACCCATGTCACCTCTAAATACAATGCTTCTGGGCATAAACGACAAAGCCAGTGCGTTCAGAAACCAAGGAGCAAGACTATCCCACGGTAAGAGGGAAACAGCTTCAAACCCACAGCGGAGGGCTTCCCTGGTGGTCCAGTGGGTAAGGACACCACCTTGCAGTGCCAAGGGGCGCTGGTTCGATCCCTGGCCTGGGAAGATCCCACGTGCGCCCAGACCTCGACTAGAGTTAACCATATCCTCTATTACAAAAACCATCAATGACTGGGGCTGCAGGAGGCTGAGCACCACATGAGAGCCAAGTCTCCCTGACTGCTGGTCTACACATGCTCCTCTTGGACAGGTGTCAGATGTCTGGAGTGACCAGATCAGGCCGAATCAGACAAGATGCACAATGGATGGTGCGGCTCAGTCACACTCTGCAAATTCTGTTACAGTGATTAGACAAGAAAGTCAGTCTGGCTGTACTGACTCACAGAGCATCCAATGGCAAGGATAAGAATGAACCTACAGATGGAAAACGAAGCACTTCCCATTAGAGGCAAAGCACTTGAACATCTCTGCCTGACGTTGATCCCAGGAAAATCTCTCTGCTTGAATCCCCTAGCTGAGACCACCCAGCAATGCTTCTCCGTGGTCCTCATGGGCCCTGAAGGCGGGACTGCTGTTACAGCTGAGGTAGGAGGACCCTTCAGCTGAGGAATAAGCGGGAGGGCTCACACAGACGCCACGTGGCGTCCTGGACACGGAAACGGATTTACCCTAGGAGGGGAGAGTTCTACCACGTAGGGTCTGGTTCTTGCTTGATTTGGGAGTTACCATCAGTCTCCTAGACTTCTATCAAGAAAAACAAAGGGAACCGTTTAAACCCGTGCTATGAATGTAGATCCACTCAATTATACATCTACTCGTATCAAACTATTGTAGTTAAGTTCTAAATTTTGTGACTATGATTTTCAAAGTCACAAACAGCTTATTAGTTGGGCATTGTAAAAGGACCCACACTAGTTGAATCTAGGTGATATAGCAGTCATCCAATTATTTCAGCATTCTTAAGACTCATTTGGGGAAAATGGAGGAAAAGAACACCCATGTCACCTCTAAATACAATGCTTCTGGGCATAAACGACAAAGCCAGTGCGTTCAGAAACCAAGGAGCAAGACTATCCCACGGTAAGAGGGAAACAGCTTCAAACCCACAGCGGAGGGCTTCCCTGGTGGTCCAGTGGGTAAGGACACCACCTTGCAGTGCCAAGGGGCGCTGGTTCGATCCCTGGCCTGGGAAGATCCCACGTGCGCCCAGAGCCAGTGCTCTGCGACAACAGAGGCCACTGCGATGGGAGGCCCACATGGGCCAAAAGAACACAGATGGATGAAACTAGATAAATGAAAGACCAGTGGAAGTGGCCCTCCCACCCCCCTCCCTCCCCACCCCCGCCAAAATAAATAAATAAATAAATAAATAAATGTTTAAAAAAAAAAACACAACAAACCCACAGCGGATCCCGTCTCTGGCACTTTACTTCCTTTACCTTCTGTGGCAGGACCCTCCAACTGGCTCGGCTCAGCGGACTCTGAAGAGAAACACACGAAGGTTTTATTTTAACATGGATCAGAAGTTTCTTTCAGTTATTTAAGAGGCCTAGAGGGAGAAAGCTCTCCAGAGGCTGAACACAAAGGCCCCATCTAGGGGGAAACAACAGCCACAGATTCGTGGGATTAAATACACTGTTACTCAACCGGACTTTTCAAAACCTGCTTCTCTGACACCTGCTACCCTACTCGACTGAAATCTTATGGGACACTCTTAGTCAACAAAGCACGAACACCGAAGGAGGACCTCCTTTCTCTCTGTCTTTTTCTCCTTCCTTCTGTGGGCTTTCTTTTTTTGTGTGTGGGCAAACTCTTTTGTTACTTTCAGAGACTCACACAGCCAGACTAATGAAACACTTATTTATGAGGAATTTCAAAAAAGTACAACGGGCACATTCTCATCCAACACAAGGTGGCACACAGCCGCCGTGAGGAATGAATGGCAGACACCGAGGTCACAGACAGCCAGCTCGCCTCACAGCTGCGTCCAGTGCCGCGGCTCGTGGGGCTCCTGACCTTGAGCGTCTCTGGGAGGGCGGGAGCAGGCAGCGCGCGCCGGGTTCTGGGTGGGACCTTGGCTGTGAGCCTCTCCGGGCTTTCGGGCCGCGGAGTCAAGGACACCCCGTCTGCATGTGCTCTAGTGTGTGCACACGTGTGGACACGGGAGCTGTGGCGGGAACGTCCCTTAGCAGGTGAGGCCGCACAGCAGAAGCGGCTTGTTTTACTGCCTAAGAGGGCGTATTTCTACGTTTCACCCTGCTTCATTTACCTTGGATCACTGGGCCTTCCGACTCACTCTGATCAACCAACTCTGAAAAGGAAGCGGATTCGTTTAAGTAATAATTTAATGATAGTTGCTACACTTGGAATGTATCTTTCATTACACCCTCTAATCTTATGCTCCAGCTCTGCCAGAACGGGCACTGTTTTCCTTGTGAGGAGGAGGGAGGAAATATTAAAGGTTGGGGCAGGTCCCCTCGAAGTGACTAATTCATAGAAATTACCATAACAGTGTGTAATACACTACCCACACAAGGAAAAGAATGAAACTGAGTACTTTAAACACAAGGTAAAGGGGGGGTAAGGGAGGCCTAAAATACAACGTCTTCTAAAATTAAAACTTACACAGAAGATTGATGAATGAGAATCAGTAAAATCTTTTTTCAATCCCCCGCACCTTATCATGGGGTTTCTTTTTCATTTAATGCTCCCTTGGTATATTAAAGCCGAATGCCAAAGGCAACGGAAAAATCTGTGAAGCAAGGTGCATCTCTCTTTCATTCATTACCAGCATCCCCAGATCCTAACACACTTAGCCTAGATAGAGTGTATAATAAAAACAGAATCTATTAAAAAGAACTCATGGTCTGGGGGAAACAAGTAAATCTACATATTTTAGAATCAAATGAAACTCAAAACCGGGAGGCCAGAGAGACACAACCAAGTCCATGACAAAGAAGGCAAGATGGACAAAGAGCCCCCACAGCGTGAACAGGGCGGCGGGAGCAGGTGCCACCGCCCCTCGGCTGCTCAGCTCCGGGCGGGGGAACCAACGGCTCAGGGCTCAGCTACTCAGGGGTCCCTGAAAACTCCTGACCACGTTCCCAACGAATGAAGTGTAGAACAGAACACTCTATACAGATGGATTTTTAAAGAGCTAATGCCAGTTGGAAAAATGGCTGAAATGCTACTGGTATCAGTTAAGGATAATCCTCACTTTATAAAATGTTTAACAGGAAAGAGAAGAACAGAAAACATACTGGTATAATGAAGCTTCGCTGGAAAAAACCAAAACTGTTTAAAATGATATGCACATCAGGAAACTGGAAGAACGCTTACACTTGTTTGTGCAGCACTATCTGAGAGCCCAATGCTGCCAGACCCAAGGCCTAAATATTCACAGAAGCCGCTAAATCACATGAAAAGACTTGCTGCTGCCAGCCCGGTCATACAAACGAACAGCAGAAGTTGTAACAGTAAAAATAGTAACAAATACAGATTGTGTGAACTGAACTGTATGCCACAGGCCAGGGATCAACCAACTTTATCACAAAGAGGCAGTTAGTAAACACTGCAGGCTCTGCAGGTCGTGTCTGGTAAAACCTCTCCAGTCTGACATAAGCGAATGGGCCTGGCAGTGCTGTCATAAAGCTTCTCATCTATCCAGGCAGGAGCTGGCTAGTCCCTGGTTTAGAGGCTTGACATATGTGTCATTTAAAATGCTCTGGAACTCCCCCCATGGGTGTGTGCGTGTCATTACCAATTTATGAGTAAGTAATCTGAGATTTAAAAAAGTGAAGCAACTTGCCCAGGACCACGTCTAGAACATGACCAGTGCTTTCTACTGAAGCTAAAATCAGGACGCTGATGTGGCTGGAGGTAAAGTAAGACGTCAGCCTCGCCTGTACGAGTGGGGCGCGGGCACACCCTCACAGCCTAGATAGAGTGTATAATAAAAACAGAATCTATTAAAAAGAACTCATGGTCTGGGGGAAACAAGTAAATCTACATATTTTAGAATCAAATGAAACTCAAAACCGGGAGGCCAGAGAGACACAACCAAGTCCATGACAAAGAAGGCAAGATGGACAAAGAGCCCCCACAGCGTGAACAGGGCGGCGGGAGCAGGTGCCACCGCCCCTCGGCTGCTCAGCTCCGGGCGGGGGAACCAACGGCTCAGGGCTCAGCTACTCAGGGGTCCCTGAAAACTCCTGACCACGTTCCCAACGAATGAAGTGTAGAACAGAACACTCTATACAGATGGATTTTTAAAGAGCTAATGCCAGTTGGAAAAATGGCTGAAATGCTACTGGTATCAGTTAAGGATAATCCTCACTTTATAAAATGTTTAACAGGAAAGAGAAGAACAGAAAACATACTGGTATAATGAAGCTTCGCTGGAAAAAAAAAAAAAAAACTGTTTAAAATGATATGCACATCAGGAAACTGGAAGAACGCTTACACTTGTTTGTGCAGCACTATCTGAGAGCCCAATGCTGCCAGACCCAAGGCCTAAATATTCACAGAAGCCGCTAAATCACATGAAAAGACTTGCTGCTGCCAGCCCGGTCATACAAACGAACAGCAGAAGTTGTAACAGTAAAAATAGTAACAAATACAGATTGTGTGAACTGAACTGTATGCCACAGGCCAGGGATCAACCAACTTTATCACAAAGAGGCAGTTAGTAAACACTGCAGGCTCTGCAGGTCGTGTCTGGTAAAACCTCTCCAGTCTGACATAAGCGAATGGGCCTGGCAGTGCTGTCATAAAGCTTCTCATCTATCCAGGCAGGAGCTGGCTAGTCCCTGGTTTAGAGGCTTGACATATGTGTCATTTAAAATGCTCTGGAACTCCCCACATGGGTGTGTGCGTGTCATTACCAATTTATGAGTAAGTAATCTGAGATTTAAAAAAGTGAAGCAACTTGCCCAGGACCACGTCTAGAACATGACCAGTGCTTTCTACTGAAGCTAAAATCAGGACGCTGATGTGGCTGGAGGTAAAGTAAGACGTCAGCCTCGCCTGTACGAGTGGGGGCCGGCGGGCACACACCCTCCTCACATCCCAGAAAAGAAACAAAACAAAACAAGACTCCAAGAAATACTCACGGTTATTAATCACAAGTCCTGGAAATGGTCTAAAGAGAGAAACAAAGGGTACGAGGGTTATCTTTTTCACTCTACAAGCACACACATGTGTATCTGTATTCAATGAACCCTATGCCCGTATCACGCGTGTGCTGGGACGACCACGCTGTACCCTACCATGTAATCTCAAACGTTTAAATCCATAGACAGACAGATACATTAATAACGATTATGGCACATTATTAGAAAATGCTACACCAACGATGTTGGGGAATAAGAAAAAGGAACAAAGGAAAGAGAGTCATTTTAGTGAAATGAGGAAAGGCTTTGGGAGGGTCACACAGTAGCTGTGTCTGAGGGCTAGGCAGACGGGGGGCCTCGGCAGTGAGCGGGTGGGCTTAGCCACAGCCAAGTTTGGGGAGGTGGGAGGAGAGTGAAGGGCCCTGGGGGCTGGCTCAGGTCGAGGGCAGGGGAGGCCCACGTGCGCGAAACAGGCACGTACCAACGCGGGCGCCTCTCACAAACGCTCTCAGGGTGCGGGTGCAGCCACCACGCCCACTCGGTGGACAAGGAGCTCACACTCAAAGGAATGCCACCAGCATCTCACGAACGTGACCCAGCACGGGGTCCCTGTCTGAGTGAAGCCGGTGAAGAGAGGCCTCAGGCACTTGCCCGCCCACCCTGGCTGGAAACATTCTTCTGGAAAGGGCCAGACATGAATACTTGCAGCTTTGTAGACCACGCTGTGTCTGTCCCAACCACTTAATCTTTTACCCCTGCAGTACGACCGAAGCCAGAGACAACATGTAAACAAACAGGAGTGACTGGGTTTTAACAAGACATGCAAAAATAAATAAAAACAGGTGGCAGGCGTGTGCTACAAACCCCTTGCCTTAAAAACCGAAGAATTAAGAGAGTCAGGACGAGGAGGAAAAAACCTCGCAGCGCAGTAACTGAGGGGCTGTCTTAGCTCATTCCACTACACGGTAGACCTACTACAGAGGACCACACTCTGGGAGAAGACTCAGCCTCAGGGAGCTGCAGGTTCAGTCTTATGAATAAGCAAGGTACTCTCACGTACCTAATGACTGTGAATTTAATGAACTCAGCAGAATCCAAGATCCTTCGCATGGAGCTGATTTCCAGGTAGCTGGGGGCTTTGAAGGACACTCCAGGAGGCATGCCATCGACCACCACACAGCCAGGGTTAATTGTGATTTTCCTGTAGGGAACCTTCACAGGGAAACCCATCCCAATGGCTTCACCTACAGTGAGAAAAGTGGCATACAAGCGGAGAGTCCACCTTAGGGAGTGCTTATAAAGGCACAGGCGACAAATACTTGAGTCTAATGTACTTTTAAGATCTTACTGAGTCAAAATTTCCTGGCTTATTGCTACCTGTACCATGCACATGTGTGCCTCTTGGCTCAGTCAAGTCCAGCTCCTGGTGACCCCACGGACGGCAGCCCGCCAGGCTCCTCTGTCTGTGGGATTCTCCAGGCATGGATACCGGAGCGGGCTGCCATTTCCACCTCCAGGGGAACCTTCCCGAGCCAGGGATGGAGCCCAGGCCTCCTGCATTGGCAGGCAGAGTCTTGGCCACCTGGGAAGCCCTATGTAAATGCAAAACTTACCAAACTTTCGACTGAAGAGGTCATTAACTTGCTCTCTTAGCTGTCGAGCTTTTTCAACTTTTGACAGTCTTTCATTATCATCGTCTGAAAAGGTTAAGAGAAAGCTGTAACTTCATAATGCCATTTTCATACCAGGTAAGATTTTAGGTGCTTTATGGAGCTGTATGTTTTGGGAATGTTTTTAAAAATGAAGCAAGACTGAGACGATCTAAATCAACAATTTAACAGTATCTCCCAAACTGAACGTGCAGCAACATGGTTCGCATTATAAAGAGCTGTGCTGGTCATCTAAGCAGGTCTCTGGGAAGCCTACAGATTGTATAGCTCATGCCGACTTTAACAACTGCCAGGGCGCAGTGGTGTATTTGGTTAATAATTTCCGCAGGGGCTTGGGGTTGGGGTGGGGCAGGTAGACAGCACACAACACGCCACGTGTTCAGCCTCTGCTTAACCCCACAAGCTACGAGGAAGGCAAAGAGATCCTACCTGGAATTGTCACCTGAATGATGTTCAGGTCTTCAACACCTGATGCAGTAGTATTAACATTGGGCGATGAATTGATTTTTCCTGAAAACAGAAAATCTGCAATTAGAACATAAACGAAATGTGATTAAATCTTCCTCAATAAAATGTTTACCATTGGGACTACAAAAGACAGGGTCTTTTAACCCAACTCTGTTCCTTCTTATGAAATGTTTTGCTGTTCTGCGATACATGAGGCTTGCTGAAAGATGTGTTTAATGTTTTCGTTTTCCTCAGGCTACTAAAGACCTTAAAAATCGTAAACCAGTCCTAGCCTAACTTTGAATCTTACTGAGTCAAAATTTCCTGGCTTATTGCTACCTGTACCATGCACATGTGTGCCTCTTGGCTCAGTCAAGTCCAGCTCCTGGTGACCCCACGGACGGCAGCCCGCCAGGCTCCTCTGTCTGTGGGATTCTCCAGGCATGGATACCGGAGCGGGCTGCCATTTCCACCTCCAGGGAACCTTCCCGAGCCAGGGATGGAGCCCAGGCCTCCTGCATTGGCAGGCAGAGTCTTGGCCACCTGGGAAGCCCTATGTAAATGCAAAACTTACCAAACTTTCGACTGAAGAGGTCATTAACTTGCTCTCTTAGCTGTCGAGCTTTTTCAACTTTTGACAGTCTTTCATTATCATCGTCTGAAAAGGTTAAGAGAAAGCTGTAACTTCATAATGCCATTTTCATACCAGGTAAGATTTTAGGTGCTTTATGGAGCTGTATGTTTTGGGAATGTTTTTAAAAATGAAGCAAGACTGAGACGATCTAAATCAACAATTTAACAGTATCTCCCAAACTGAACGTGCAGCAACATGGTTCGCATTATAAAGAGCTGTGCTGGTCATCTAAGCAGGTCTCTGGGAAGCCTACAGATTGTATAGCTCATGCCGACTTTAACAACTGCCAGGGCGCAGTGGTGTATTTGGTTAATAATTTCCGCAGGGGCTTGGGGTTGGGGTGGGGCAGGTAGACAGCACACAACACGCCACGTGTTCAGCCTCTGCTTAACCCCACAAGCTACGAGGAAGGCAAAGAGATCCTACCTGGAATTGTCACCTGAATGATGTTCAGGTCTTCAACACCTGATGCAGTAGTATTAACATTGGGCGATGAATTGATTTTTCCTGAAAACAGAAAATCTGCAATTAGAACATAAACGAAATGTGATTAAATCTTCCTCAATAAAATGTTTACCATTGGGACTACAAAAGACAGGGTCTTTTAACCCAACTCTGTTCCTTCTTATGAAATGTTTTGCTGTTCTGCGATACATGAGGCTTGCTGAAAGATGTGTTTAATGTTTTCGTTTTCCTCAGGCTACTAAAGACCTTAAAAATCGTAAACCAGTCCTAGCCTAACTTTGAATGAGGTGTCCTGGTTTCATCTGAACTGCTAGTCTTGCAACAACTTTAAAAATGACTGTTGCACAGTTAAGGGTCTAACACTGGCTTCTGGAGCACACTGCTTACGTGGAGGGCTCTTGGAGGAGGAGGTGCTCTCCTTAATGGCCGTCTCGAACATTTCTGGCCTGAAAACAAAGAGAAAAGGCATCAGTGCCAGTATCCCAAAAGTTACACATTAAACAAGAAAGATGTTTAAAACTGGCCGGTCACTTTCCATAAATACACATTCTTAGCAACAGAAGACCAGAAGTAACACGGATGTCTAAAGGAACACACACAAGAAGACTAATTGTCATTGTGCTTTCAACATCCACTCCAGTGCTCTCTGGTTTAAACAGCTTCTTCCCATGGTTTCAAGGCATCCTGGGAAGAGTCAATGATAGACTTGAGAAGGAAACAGAAGAGTCCTGTATGCAGGTAGCATGGAAATCTAAAGACGGGCTGTGAAAACTCAAACACAGGAGTCTGTCTCTGTTGGGACTTCCCTGGTGCTTCAGCAGTTAGGCTTCCAATGGTGGGGGTGCGGGTTCCAGCACCCACACGCCTCAGCGCAGGGCCAAAGAGCAAAAAAAAACCAACAACAAAAAAGCTGTGTTTCTAAGGAAGCAGAAGCACGGCCCTTAACCTCTATAGACCTAACTGAAAAAGTACACAGGGTAGCCATTTATAAACAAATAAAACCTAAAATTTCTTTCAATTAATTTTAGATAGACAAAACCTAAAATTCCTTTCAATTAATCTCAAACAGGGGGCTTCCCTGATGGTCCAGTGGGTAAAGAGTCCACCTGGCAATGCAAGGGGCTCCGGTTTGACCCTCAGCCTGGGAAGATCCCACATGCCGTGGAGTGGCTGAACTGGTGTGTCCAATCATGAGCCAGCACTCTGGAGCCCAGGCGTCCAGAGATGGTACTCTGCAACAAAAGAGGCCACTGCGATGGGAGGCCCACAGAGGCCGAAGAATAAAGATGGATGAAAAATAAATAAACAAAACATCCATAAAAAGAGGCCAAAATTTTTTTAAATATATATACCTAAAAAAAAAAAATCTCAAACAATGCTTGGACACACCAATGTATTAACTTCAAGTACTTCCATCCACTCCAGTTGTGCTGGCATAATTCACAAATCCCACGCAAATAGGAGAGGAATTTAACAAAGGCTATAGTAGACTGAACCACTGTTTAATTCCAGCAGCTTACCAACCATCACAACCACGATGGTGTGTACACTTCCCAAAATCACATTGTTATTCCCCCAATGAGCCACAGTCCCTCTTCCCTCTTTTGAGCACTTACAAGACATTTCAAATATATACAAAAGTATGGCTTAGAGAGCTTCTCTCACGCTGGGGCCCCAACGCTGAATCCACGGGCCCGCTCCCAGCCTCCTCCAATTACCAACTCATGGGCGGGCTCGGTCCATCTGCTTTCCTTACTTTTTAATGATGAACTTAATTTTGGCTTTGTTCCTGAGGATCTTCTCCAGCCTCGGAATGCCAAAAGTGGATGGTCGTCGGAAGGGCACGCCCTCGGGTAAGCCTTCCACATAGAAGTCTTCCGGGAAAGACTCGAATAACGCAAATGGCACTTTCACAGCTTGCTTAAGGCCAAGAGCTTCACCTAAAAAAACCAAGGCAAGACACGCTTATCGTTTCTCATGTATATAATTTTCTAAAACACTAAAAACCTTAAGAGAAAAACTTTAAATTATTTAAATTACATTTTGCAGCTATTAAAACCATTCTTTTCTTAAAGCCACATTCATTTTAATATCAGAAAAATGGCTTCCATTTCTTGGTGTTCAGAAATGCAGAAGAAATGCTCAAATAATGCAGAGATTTAAAAGGCTGATCACATTTCTTGGTTTTGTAAAGAGTCCACCTGGCAATGCAAGGGCTCGGTTTGACCTCAGCCTGGGAAGATCCCACATGCCGTGGAGTGGCTGAACTGGTGTGTCCAATCATGAGCCAGCACTCTGGAGCCCAGGCGTCCAGAGATGGTACTCTGCAACAAAAGAGGCCACTGCGATGGGAGGCCCACAGAGGCCGAAGAATAAAGATGGATGAAAAATAAATAAACAAAACATCCATAAAAAGAGGCCAAAATTTTTTTAAATATATATACCTAAAAAAAAAAAATCTCAAACAATGCTTGGACACACCAATGTATTAACTTCAAGTACTTCCATCCACTCCAGTTGTGCTGGCATAATTCACAAATCCCACGCAAATAGGAGAGGAATTTAACAAAGGCTATAGTAGACTGAACCACTGTTTAATTCCAGCAGCTTACCAACCATCACAACCACGATGGTGTGTACACTTCCCAAAATCACATTGTTATTCCCCCAATGAGCCACAGTCCCTCTTCCCTCTTTTGAGCACTTACAAGACATTTCAAATATATACAAAAGTATGGCTTAGAGAGCTTCTCTCACGCTGGGGCCCCAACGCTGAATCCACGGGCCCGCTCCCAGCCTCCTCCAATTACCAACTCATGGGCGGGCTCGGTCCATCTGCTTTCCTTACTTTTTAATGATGAACTTAATTTTGGCTTTGTTCCTGAGGATCTTCTCCAGCCTCGGAATGCCAAAAGTGGATGGTCGTCGGAAGGGCACGCCCTCGGGTAAGCCTTCCACATAGAAGTCTTCCGGGAAAGACTCGAATAACGCAAATGGCACTTTCACAGCTTGCTTAAGGCCAAGAGCTTCACCTAAAAAAACCAAGGCAAGACACGCTTATCGTTTCTCATGTATATAATTTTCTAAAACACTAAAAACCTTAAGAGAAAAACTTTAAATTATTTAAATTACATTTTGCAGCTATTAAAACCATTCTTTTCTTAAAGCCACATTCATTTTAATATCAGAAAAATGGCTTCCATTTCTTGGTGTTCAGAAATGCAGAAGAAATGCTCAAATTCACGCCTGCAAAGCCCGCACATGCCTGACAGTAAGATTTAAATGCTGAACATTTTTACTATGATCACATTTTTCCATTTTATAAAAAAGCTACCTCATATTTTTAACAGTAATTCTTCAGAATAAACTTACCACATTTTTCATTGAAAAGATTTTCAACTTTCTGTTTTAGGTCTGTGATTTTGGCATTCCAAGCCTCTGCAACGTCAAAAAAACAAGTGCACTTAAGATATTAGTAACGGTTACTAGAATAACCATTTCTAACTTATTCATCTTATTTTACTGTGCATCTTTAAGTGGCACAAAATTTGAAAAAATACAAAGGTCTTAAACACAGTCATGTCTTGATAACTGCTGTAATCCTGATGCATTATTTTTTTTTTTGCCTTTTTAAAAAAACTTTTATTTTACTTTTTTTTAAGCTTTTATTTTACTTTTAACTTTTACAGAGTTTTGTTACAGATATGTATGTTCCCAGATTACTCATGTATATCGCCCCCATCCCGCCCCTCCAGACCGTCACACAACACCCCTGCAGGATCCCCTTTTCTCACAGAGCAATGACCATAGCTATTTTCTTCACATATACAGGCCTTCACGCTACTTCCTTTACGCCTCCCACCCACTGTTCGTTGCCCACAATGTCCATATGTCCACTGTCCATGTCTGTTCAGTCTCCATCGCTTCACTGCATGTGCCATCATCACCATCCTACTAGATTCCATATATATGTGTTAGTATACTGTACTTGTCCTTCTCTTTTTGACTGACTTCACTTTTTATGATAGGTTCTAGATCCAGCCACCTCATTAGGGCTGTAAACTTTTATTTTACTTCTAACTTTTATAGTTTTGTTGTTTACAGATATGTATGTTCCCAGATCAGTCACATAAATCCTGATGTATTCTCTGTTTTACTGTATTACTAATGTTGGCTACAAATGAATAAAATACATGAAGACCAAAATACCTCCCCCCAACTATTACAATATCAACTCCACACCAGAGACAGTTCTTCCCTTCGGATGATGTTTAGCATCTTTATAATCACCCTATACAACAGGAAGCAATGTTACCCCCACATACAGGCAAGGAAACTGAGACAGAGAGAGGTTAAGCAGCTTGCCCAAGGTCACAGAATTAGAATTACTGGTGCCAGACTTGAACCCAATCTGGTCCTACAGTCTGGGCCTTTAACTGTTAATATATACTAACTTAGCAAATAAAAAACCAGTTCAACTAGTAAAATACTGTGTTTTACTAATTCCTTTTATTTAAAGCAATGAAATCAAGAAAAGGGAAATACATATTTACCAAAGGAAAACTCTCTCCCTCGAGGCTTGAAGGGAACATTAGAACCATTAGTCTGAGTAGGGGTTCGAACAGCTGAGGTTTGAGGGTTGTTGTTGTTAGGGCCTAAAGAAGAATTAAAAATACATATATATAAACAAAAAACATAGTCAGCTCACACAACCCATCACTCTGACTTCTTTAGGATCTGCTCTTGAAGGCCAACCTAACCTGGGAAAGCTCAGTCGAATGAGGACACAAGCCGTCTACAACGGCCGAGAGCTACAGACCTCTGTCCATCTTTTTACTTCCATCTCTATAATCAGGCATTTCCCTCCAAAACACACCTAGCTTTCTGGACGATCTGCAGGAACTTCCAGTTCACTTAGTGATTCCGAACGCCATTTTGAAGCCCCTAGTTACTTACATTTGCCTTTACGTTTTCCTTTTGCTCTCTGAACTTAAACACGACTTCAGGTACAAGTCTATCATCGCCACCATGAAGCTTTCCTTTGGATTCTCCAGCTATCTCTGACAGATCTTTTCTCTGAATTTTTAGAAGCACATGGAAACAACGGTTTGGGTCATCAGTTGTTTCCCATTAAATGCCTGACTATGGAATCCTATAAAATAGGCAGACTCAACATTCAGATCTTGAATTACTTCAAACTCCTGAGTAAAAATCAAAGCTTCCTTAAATGGCACAGGGATGAAAGCCAAGTATTTCTGGATGAGCTGGAGCCAGGAGCCGGGGTATACCAACCAGACAGAGGTTCTCAGCCCACCCCGTCACGACAGGTCCCTAGCTACTAAGATCAGCCAACTAATCTTTCTGTCAATAGTCCGTGGTCATGAAGCACCCTTCTGGTAGCAACAGGGCAAGGTGGGCAGGGCCTGGTGAGTGGGTGATAGAATGAAGTTGACTGAAGCTCTACTTGCTATTCTGAAATCCATGAACTGGCATTCTGGTTTATGCTTCAGTGAAACAGCACTGCTTTCCCGCCAGAATGGCTGAACGAGGAAGAATGACACCACCAAGTGCCACGAGCCCAGGCAGCCACTGGAACCGCCACGCACTCCTGGCAGGAGTGCAAAGCGACCCCATCGCTTCGGGTAAACTGTTTCTCAGAAAGTTAAAAAACCCAGTCACTCCATTCTTTAAAAATCTACTCAAGATACGGAAAGGAGATGCCATGCTTTGTGCACAAAGGCTCATACAGCATCGTGGCAAAGCCTGGACAGAGCCTGGAAATAAACCAGAATGTCCACTGACAAATGGATAGATACATTCTGTTGAGTCCACGTAACTGACTAATAGTCGGTAATAAAAGGAAATACTGAAATATGCACAAGTATAAATCTAACAACACTGTGCTCAGCAAGAGAAGTCAGCCATAAACACCAACAGATACAGCATGACAGCACTCACAGGAAGTTCCCAATCAGGAATCAGTGGCCCATGGCGACAAGAATGGGCTCAAGGGCCAGTGAGGGGGTGATCACGAGTGAGGGGTGACTGCCAGGAGCATGGGGGTGAAGGAATGTCTTAGGGGAAAAGGAAGGTCTCGGAGGGAGGGAGCTGTTCCTCCCACGGGCTAAAGTGGGGCTGCAAACCTCTTACAAAACTCAACTTGTGCCATCAAAAGAGAAGCATCTGATCCCATATCAAGTACATGTAATAAACTTGATTTTTAAATGAAACATGATGTATAATTTAAAAGAAAATATTAGTAAGATGAAAACAAAAGTCCCTCCCTGCTATCACAACACTTGACAAAAAGTCTCTGGAGAGAGAGACAGTTCTTTACTACTCAAAAGTGCCTTAAACCACTAACAACTATTCTATGGTATTTTTTTGTTTAATAGATACAATTTGGGGGCTATTTATAGCAATTGGCTGAGCAAAAGAACCCTACTGCGGGGCAAAGTCCTCTGTAACTTGGGTAAGACAAGAGAAGGTGACTCTGCTAAGTTGAAGGCAAATCAAAACTGCTTTTTCTTAACCACCACTGCCTTTTCTCCATGAATATTCTGAGCAGCATGACTCATAAATACCCCAAAAGCAGTACAACCCAGATGTCCCTCAAGTGAGGAATAAATAAACAAAATGCGGAGTATATCCACACGACAGAATCTTGCTCATCACTAAAACGGCATGGACACTCTCTAGGATGAACATCATCTAAAAGCAGAAATTAACAAGCAGTGGCAAGGCGGTGGAGAAATTTCATCTTCTCCTTGCAAGGGTTCATTAGGAACATTTAGAAACTGGGCTTCAAGCACAGGTAAGCGTTCCACATCTAAAGTAAGTAAGAGCTCCTTGGCAAGAAGATGTAAACAGAGAGGCAGCGGTAATAACCAGGGAACCGGAGAGGGATGGAGAGGGGCCACGGAGCAACCTCACCTTCCACCGTGACCTCAATCTCAGGAACTTTTGAATGACTCCCAGGGCTTCGCGGTCTTTTCGGGGACTGCAGAGCTGTAAAGCAAGCGCACAGTTCCTTTGGCATACTGCGTCAAAAACCCCAGAAGGAGGGGCTTTATAAAAGCAGAGGACTGAAGTTCACACAGTTGGACTCTTTTCAAAGAAACCAGAAGAATTAAACCGGCAGTATAATCACGCCAACGCATCTCAACAAAGTGGTGGACGCGTGAAGGAAGGACGATGGCAAGCGTGAAGCTGCCCAGGAAACGTGTGCTTTGAGGTGGGTAGGAAGTAAAACACCTTTAAAAAAGCTCAGGAACAAATCGAAAGCCCTCCCCGAAATATCTGCCGCTGACTCCGCATGCTTTAACACACTGGTGTATAATGAAGGTCCATATCGTCTCTTACCTTTAGTGTTTATTTTACTAGCCATTCCAGGAGGCAAGTAGGAAAGAACTAGTTCAGGTCTAGAGGGAAAACCAAGAAACATTACAGTATAGTATTGGTCTTCACGGCTAGTATAAATTGCGATGATCAATTTTTTTTTTTTTTTTTTTTACAAATAAAGGTGATCACAAAATAAGTCTGTCATGCAACAATAACTTCTATCATTAGGGACCAAAGAAAAAAATTCATTTTTCCTGTCCACAACTTCTTGGTTAAATGATCTTAGGAAGAATTACTTCTCATGAAAATGAACTAACATGAGTTTATTTTCTTCCACTCCTGAAATTCTGCAGACATATGAATGAGAAACTTAATCGCTGAGAGTCACTGGCCCCTAAGTCTAACCAGGAATCACAGAGCACATAAACATTAGCATTTCCAGGCTTCCCTGGTGGTCCAATGGGTAGGGACACCGCCTTGCAGTGCAAGGGAAGCCGGTTCGAGCCCTGGCCTGGGAAGATCCCACGTGCCGCGGAGCGGCTGGACCAATGTGTCCAATTACCAAGCCGAAGCTCTGGAGCGCATGCGCCCAGAGCCGGCGCTCTGCAACAACAGAGGCCACCACGATGGCAGGCCCACACGGGCCAAAGAACAAAGACGGATGAAAATGGACAAATGAAAGATCAATAAAAGTGGCCTGCCCACCCCCCTCCCTCCCCACCCCCGCCAAAAAAAATAAATAAATAAAAACCATTAGCATTTCCTTCCTTCCTCCACGTATCTATAAACCGTAAGAACCACTACAGCATCTCTCAACAAACGTCACCGCCACCAACGCCGCGGGACAGGTGCTCTCCTTGTACGGGATAAAGAAAGCCAGCTCCACAGGTTAAAGAATGTAGGCAACGGACAAGACCAGCACTTGGACTCAACACTACGCTTTCCATGATGAGCCTCAAAGCCTTAGTCATAACCTGAAGCTAGAAAAAAAATTTTAACAGAAACATTAACTGACTGCTTTAACTCCAGAAAGGAATACACCAGCCAAGAGAACTTACTTTTTAACAACAAACTTGATTTTGTTACTTCCACGGACAATCCTTTCCAGTCGTGGGATTCCAAACCAGGTCGGGCTTCGAAAGGGGATTCCTTCCGGCAGGCCTTCTACATAAAGGAACTCGGGGTTCGATTCGAACACCGGGTATGGTACCTTTACTGCCTCTGTGAGTCCAAGAGCTTGAGCTGAACGTGTGAGAGAAGATAACGTATGGAAGGTAAACTTTTACAACCTTTTTCTTACGTTTTTATATATTTTAAAACTGTGTACAATTTAACTAACTTATTAACAGTAGAAGACATTCATGTATATGGCATAATGAGTTGCTATTTGTATATACTGTCCAGCGGTTGCCATAGTAAATGCAGCTGACATCTGGACATTCTCAAATATGGTGTGCAAAAGTTGGAAATCTAGCAGGTTTCACTTAAAGAGTGTAGGTATTCTGGCTTAGTGCCCTGGGTAAAAGTGAAGAACAAGCATAAAAAAATAAGAGGAGCATGTCAGCATTTCAGATCCAAGGGATAACTAATCAAAACTGTCTCCGGGCTCTGGGAAGAAATGAACTCCAGGCCTTTCACACTGAAGGGGCACCACCTAGCCCCCGGACCCAGCTTCTAAGCGTGAAAGAGGGACTTCCTGGCAGTCTGGGGGTTGGGACTCTGCATTCTCACTGCTGACGGCCTAGATTTGATTCCTGGCCAAGGAACTGAGATCCCACAAGCCGAGGATAAGAGGGGCCTAAGACGCATTTGAGCAGACTGAGCAAGAGGACTGAGATTCCTGATCCAGGACACAAATGTCAATACCAGATATGAAAACGACGGCATCAGCCTGGAGCCCTGGTATCTCTCCACTCCCTTCCTTCTCCACGAGACACACCCCATCCACTGAAACATGCTTGCCCAGACTCCCCATAATCCTCAAAATAGCGTGATAGGAAACCTCTGTCAGCAAGTCTCTGTTCAAACAGATGAGGAAACCCGTGTGTCACGTGGCGTGAGCCAAGTCACAGGGACAGACAGTAGCACCAAGGTTCCTCCTCAGTCCCCCTTTTTCTCCCACTGGGACACAGACAAACGGAATCCAGGAGACAGAGGGTAAATGGCTCAGTTTCAGCAGTGAATGTCGGAGCGGAAAGCAAGCCAAACCCGGTTTCTGGGGCCTTCCCTCTTTGGGTCCTGCACGGCTAGAATGTCAGTCAGAACACTGCCCTTCATTAACATTTTTAAATGAAGACTGTGTTCTACTTACCAAATTTCAAATTAAAAATCTCTTCCACTTGCTTCCGAAGCTTGGTAATTCGAACCTTTTCTTACGTTTTTATATATTTTAAAACTGTGTACAATTTAACTAACTTATTAACAGTAGAAGACATTCATGTATATGGCATAATGAGTTGCTATTTGTATATACTGTCCAGCGGTTGCCATAGTAAATGCAGCTGACATCTGGACATTCTCAAATATGGTGTGCAAAAGTTGGAAATCTAGCAGGTTTCACTTAAAGAGTGTAGGTATTCTGGCTTAGTGCCCTGGGTAAAAGTGAAGAACAAGCATAAAAAAATAAGAGGAGCATGTCAGCATTTCAGATCCAAGGGATAACTAATCAAAACTGTCTCCGGGCTCTGGGAAGAAATGAACTCCAGGCCTTTCACACTGAAGGGGCACCACCTAGCCCCCGGACCCAGCTTCTAAGCGTGAAAGAGGGACTTCCTGGCAGTCTGGGGGTTGGGACTCTGCATTCTCACTGCTGACGGCCTAGATTTGATTCCTGGCCAAGGAACTGAGATCCCACAAGCCGAGGATAAGAGGGGCCTAAGACGCATTTGAGCAGACTGAGCAAGAGGACTGAGATTCCTGATCCAGGACACAAATGTCAATACCAGATATGAAAACGACGGCATCAGCCTGGAGCCCTGGTATCTCTCACTCCCTTCCTTCTCCACGAGACACACCCCATCCACTGAAACATGCTTGCCCAGACTCCCCATAATCCTCAAAATAGCGTGATAGGAAACCTCTGTCAGCAAGTCTCTGTTCAAACAGATGAGGAAACCCGTGTGTCACGTGGCGTGAGCCAAGTCACAGGGACAGACAGTAGCACCAAGGTTCCTCCTCAGTCCCCCTTTTTCTCCCACTGGGACACAGACAAACGGAATCCAGGAGACAGAGGGTAAATGGCTCAGTTTCAGCAGTGAATGTCGGAGCGGAAAGCAAGCCAAACCCGGTTTCTGGGGCCTTCCCTCTTTGGGTCCTGCACGGCTAGAATGTCAGTCAGAACACTGCCCTTCATTAACATTTTTAAATGAAGACTGTGTTCTACTTACCAAATTTCAAATTAAAAATCTCTTCCACTTGCTTCCGAAGCTTGGTAATTCGAACGTTCCAATCTTCTTTGACTAGAAAGCAAAAATCAGTCTAATTAACCATGTCCCGATGGGCTCTGACACAAAATGCGATGGGATGCCGTGCTCTCCAGTGATGCCATTTCTCTATCAGCTGAGACATAACTGGCATATAACGCCAGTGACATTCTTCATGAAATTTTGCTTAAAAAGCAAATACCTTTGGATCGTAAGGAAAAGAATGATTTCCTGCACCTGTCAAGAAGTTCAGGGAGACAGAATCCCCACTGAAGTTCACACTGCAGATAAAGAAGGAATTGTTCAGAAGCATTTAGACTGGTTGGTTTTCACACACCCCTTCTTGGAGGTGCAAAGAACCCACTCAGGGCTGGGAAGACGAGTCGTCTGAGGATCCAGGCCGCCTGTACCAGCTATTAGAAGAGACAAGTAGGGTGTCACTTACTTGAGCAGACTGTCAGGGCTTGTTTGGTACAGGTGAGGCTGGAGAGGACGGAGGAGGACTTGGGCAGTGGAGGACGGCTGGCCGTGTTGGATGAGGAAGGAGGGGAAGAGAGAGCAAAGGCAGAGAGGGCATGAGCCACCCACGAGGGACAGCCAGCTGTGTGTGGACGAGAGGGCAGGAAAGCGTGGAGGAATTCTGAACGCGGCTAAACGTTGGTTGATTCAGAAAAGCCTACCTTTCCTTTCCTTTTACCGTGAACATACTCTAAAATCTTCCCTTTGAAAGAAAACCGAGCATCTCAGGGGTGTAATGTGGTAACACAGCTATCCAACTAGACAAAGTCAGTCTGGGCTAAAGCAAATTTAACTATACCTTTCTCCAGACTCTCCTTCTCCATGGTCAAGGGCTCCTGTCAACTTGTGCTCAGTCTCCCCCTTCTGCCTCACCTGGCCCTTCCTTCACTGGTTATTTCTACTCCAATACAAACAGATCTCTGCCCCTCGTCGCAAACACCAACAACCTTCTCTTTCTTCCCCTGCAAAGCTCAGTTACCTGGCTAGTGCCACAACTTCCTCACGCGCGACACTAACCTGAGAACAAAGTGCACCCACGTGTGCTGAAGCACACAACTGCCAGATAATAAGCCTTAAGTAGCCGTCTGTGATGGCAGTGGCTAACACAGCTGTCCCGCCAGCTACTCGAGGACCAGACTGACTCAGCAACACCAACACCCGGGGCGCTGGCAGGCCAAAGAAGGTGTGGCTGCAATGAACAAGGACCCCCTTCCAAGGTCGTCTACAAATGGCCGAAGGCCAAGTTTTGCTAATGATTGGGAGGATGGAGAGTCTTTTGACAGAAGGCCTGTGCCTTATCTATGCTAGAAAACATGTACTGCTGAGAAAACTCCTTAATCCTCAGGGATACTTCTAGGGTGCCTACAGACGGTTCTAATAATACATGTTAAATAACATCCTCAGTTCACAGTCACTATTAGAAACGCTCCTAATAAAATCAGTGACCACAGTAATCATAACCCTGAACTTGAGGCCAGTCTGGAGAAATGAAGACTCGCAAATAGATTTTTTTTTTGCTGTTTCCATCTAATTCAGACTAATGCATATGAAAGCTCTACCTTTGGTAATTTTTTTTTTTTAATTTTGGCCTCTTTCATTGGTTTATTTATTTATTTATTTTCATCCATGTTTGTTCGTTGGCCTGTGTGGGCCTCCCATTGCAGTGGCCTCTCCTGGTAATTGGACACACTGGTGCAGCTACTCCGCGGCAGGTGAGATCTTCCTGGGCCAGGGATCGAACTGTGCCCCCTGCACTGCAGCTAGGTCTGAACGGCTAAACGTTGGTTGACAAAACTAACAAATACTCTAAAATCTTCCCTTTGAAAGAAAACCGAGCATCTCAGGGGTGTAATGTGGTAACACAGCTATCCAACTAGACAAAGTCAGTCTGGGCTAAAGCAAATTTAACTATACCTTTCTCCAGACTCTCCTTCTCCATGGTCAAGGGCTCCTGTCAACTTGTGCTCAGTCTCCCCCTTCTGCCTCACCTGGCCCTTCCTTCACTGGTTATTTCTACTCCAATACAAACAGATCTCTGCCCCTCGTCGCAAACACCAACAACCTTCTCTTCTTCCCCTGCAAAGCTCAGTTACCTGGCTAGTGCCACAACTTCCTCACGCGCGACACTAACCTGAGAACAAAGTGCACCCACGTGTGCTGAAGCACACAACTGCCAGATAATAAGCCTTAAGTAGCCGTCTGTGATGGCAGTGGCTAACACAGCTGTCCCGCCAGCTACTCGAGGACCAGACTGACTCAGCAACACCAACACCCGGGGCGCTGGCAGGCCAAAGAAGGTGTGGCTGCAATGAACAAGGACCCCCTTCCAAGGTCGTCTACAAATGGCCGAAGGCCAAGTTTTGCTAATGATTGGGAGGATGGAGAGTCTTTTGACAGAAGGCCTGTGCCTTATCTATGCTAGAAAACATGTACTGCTGAGAAAACTCCTTAATCCTCAGGGATACTTCTAGGGTGCCTACAGACGGTTCTAATAATACATGTTAAATAACATCCTCAGTTCACAGTCACTATTAGAAACGCTCCTAATAAAATCAGTGACCACAGTAATCATAACCCTGAACTTGAGGCCAGTCTGGAGAAATGAAGACTCGCAAATAGATTTTTTTTTTGCTGTTTCCATCTAATTCAGACTAATGCATATGAAAGCTCTACCTTTGGTAATTTTTTTTTTTTAATTTTGGCCTCTTTCATTGGTTTATTTATTTATTTATTTTCATCCATGTTTGTTCGTTGGCCTGTGTGGGCCTCCCATTGCAGTGGCCTCTCCTGGTAATTGGACACACTGGTGCAGCTACTCCGCGGCAGGTGAGATCTTCCTGGGCCAGGGATCGAACTGTGCCCCCTGCACTGCAAGGCGGACTCTTTACCCACTGGACCACCAGGGACGTCCTCGGAATATTTTTGTCTGCTTTAGTAAAGTCACTGGTTGCCCATAATCTTGAACCAGTCACCGACATTTTGTTTCTCTGCCTAAGTCAAAAGCATTCTGAATGAAGAGCTTGCTGGGTTGATATAGCTGCATTTAACGTGAGAAATTAAGCACCACCTCTATCCTCTCCCCAGCAGGATTCTGGGCACAGGACGGTCTGTTCCCCTACCGTAGTATTTCCCAAACACTCCTGATGCCATGATGAACAAAGAAGATTATTCAATCTATTTGGAAAACTGATGACCTTCACCAGTTGCACCAGGACACCTTAAAAGCTCGAGAATCAATACGTTATGCACACAAATAACCCCTGTGGTACAGCAGTTCACCTTAGCATTCACAAGAATTCACTGCAAAACTGAAAGTAAGGGGAAAAGATTTAACTACAGCAATTCAGAAGCACCCACTGGTTCGAAGGCTGGAGAAGAGGTGGCGGCCAACTTTCCGACATTACAGAATAGGAAAGAAAGAAACACACACGTATAACTCAGCTACGGAAAACAAAACCATTGCAACAACTGAGACCCAGACTTTGAAAGCTCTTTGCTGCTGGGCAGGATGTCAGTGAAGCGGCTGCAATCACAGGATTTGCCATTTTAAAAACAAGGTCCTCGGGAACAGACGACGGTCTACGTCGCATGGTCTGGCCTGTTACTCACCTGTGGGCAGCTGCGTACCTGACATGCAGCCACCTGAATTAAGGTGTGCCGAAGTGTAAGAGACACACCAGAAGTTCAAACAATGTCAATCAATGAACTGAGAAATGTAAACTCACTCAATGTGTATAAATGTTGCACAACATGCATAGCTTGCGTTTGTGACATGTTACATTTCTACTGAACACCACGGGGTCTAAATTCAAAGCTCAAGGTTCTCCCAAACTTATGCTCATATTGATAGAAAAAGGAGTGCCTGTGTTGATCTTCCGAGAAAAATATGTTTGAGTGGAAGGGAGAAAAGAAGAATTCTACAGCTTTAAGAAAGCTTATAAACTACTCACTCATAATCTCTTAAGAAGGATCTCAGAACTTTCTTACCTGGTGTATTCGTTCTGGGCTGAGTAACTTCAGTAGTGCTGTGCGTCAGGAGTTCCGGTCTGTAAAAACACAACTGATATCAGGATGAGAGCATTTAAGACCACCTTGATCTCCCATATGGGTCATTCTATCTTCGTCGGCAGTGAAAAATACCATCTTGGTGACGTCAGATCATTTTAAAAATAGCCACATACAAAGGTTCAGGTGGGACCACCTGTTATGTCCTTAAAGGCATTTTAAGCTTAACCTGTGCCAAACAGCTGCGTTTGCCCCCATACCAGTTCCACCCCGGGTTTCTCCACTTCGGATGAACTGGAGCATGTTACAGGTAGACCTATCTGCCCATGTCACCCTGAAGCTTGTCCCAACAAAGAGACACGCAAATGCAAAACCCCCATCAGCAAGCAAGCTCTACCCCAAGGACAATCCTTTCGTAGTAAATGGGCTTTCTGCTCCCCTTTCTGCCCTCAAGTCACCTCTTCTGCTTCATCCTCCAAACTCAAGCCAGAGTGACCCTTTGAAGATCCATTTCAAATGGTTTCAAGAGGAATCAGCTTTAAAACCTCTCCAAAAAAAAAAATAAATAAATAAAACCTCTCCAACCCTTCGCTGAGAGTACAGGGCCCAAGGCCAGGCTGCCTCCACAGGGCCATCTCAGGGTGTCGCGCAATGCCCTCAAGGGCGTCACTCCTTCCACGCAGACTGTGTGGGTATCCGAACAGTCAAGGCCACCTGGTGCCTCCGTGCCCCGACCTACTGTTGCTGCTTCCTTCAGCTGAACCCTCTTTCTCGCTTCCTCTGTGCACAAGTAAACCATCTGCAGGCTACCCTTGCCCTCTTTCCCAAAGCGCTCAGGGGCACATTTGCACTGACCTATGTCAAAAGCCTCCCAAGGACAGGGTTTCTGTTGAACCCAAATGTGGGCATCTGGTGCCTGGCACTACAATAGACGCTTGCTTGAAAAATGAATCTAAATGTCACACCTTACTGTTAAATATGGGGAGTTAAGTCCAAACGGGAGGTGGGGAAAAGTCCACTTTTATGAAACTTTTTCTTAAAGATAACATTAAAATTTTGTTTCTGCAAATTATGATCCTACCTTTTAATAACAAATTTAATTCGATTGCCCACTTGAATAATTTTTTCCAGCCTTGGGATCCCATACCACGAGGGACTTCTAAAAGGAATGTTTTCTGGCAGGCCTTCCACGTAGAGGTCGTTGGGGTGTGCTTCAAACTTCTGGTAAGGAACAGCCTTAGCTTCGGTGCTCCCTAAGGCTTCAGCTTTACAAAAGAAAAGTAATTCAGAAAAGTGCAGACTGGATTTTTGTTGAAATCATATTTTCACACAACTGGTAGCAGAGTACATGTCCATTTTTTTAAAAAAGCATCTTCAAAATGATTGTAAAAATCACTGAATACAAAAATGGGTATGTGGGAATGCATCGTACTATTCTTCTGTTTCCAAATAGGTACACCACTGAAAGTTTAAAATGTAAAAATGTAATTACTAATCTAACTTTAAAGCCACATCCAAAGAGAGGTATAACAAGAAAGTCAATTTACAAAATATCGGCATTTACAGGTGGCCCCTGTATTCTGTGTTACCAAATCCGAATAGCTCTAGTAATAGGATCTCTTTGATGTAAGTAAGGAGAGCACATGTGAAAAACCAAATACAATGTAATTTAGATCAGGGCTGCTTAGAGAAATACTCCCTCTGAAAACATGGTAAGGGCTTTCACACTTAGACCTGGGAACCATGTTTATTACAGTTATTCTATTAAATATAACAACAATAAAAGAACATAATCCTAATTCAGGGGCTTCCCTGGTGGTCCAGTGGCTAAGACTCTGTCTCCCAAGGCAAGGGGCCTGGGTTCAATCCCTGGTCAGGGAACTAGATCTCACATGCTGCAACTATGACCTAATTCAGTGAAATATATAAATAAAACAAAAGACATTAAAAAAAATAATAAAAGAACATAACCCTAATTGTAACAAACTTTCTGTAAAATAAAGAATAAAACTGTTGGAGCTAAGGAACAGTACAAGTCACAGAAAGGGAGAAGGCCAAGTGCATTCACATTCATCACATCATGGACATGGTCTCCCCTATGTTAAGTAACCTTTCCCGTTTCCCCAGGCAGTCTGCTTAGGTTTTTCTCCTGAACACATAACACTTTCTAACACATGTTTACATGTTGCTTTACTATGCATATTATCCTAATCTATAAACAAATCTTTGGGGGCAGAGGGGAGAAGCATTCAGGGTCTTCTGTGGAGCCAAGTGCTCAGTCCTGGCACCCAAGGGCGCTCCAGCTCCCACGAGAGCTCAAGACTTGCGTTTGAGATGACAAGACAATCCTGTGATTTCCTCTTTCCCCGTCAGGAGGCTTAAAGAAAGCAACTGCTGGCTTCTCACTCTCTAAAGTACAGGCCACAAGCAGGCTTTTGCTCTTTGTAATGTTACAATAGATAGATTCTTACCTAGCTTCTCAGTTTTTTCATGAGAGGATAATGGCCTTACCATGCTGTGTAGGTTTCTACACTAACAACTTGAAACAGCCTGAAGTATAAATTGTATCCCCTCCGTCTTGAATCTCCCTTGCATCCCTGCAACATCCCACACAAACTCTTATCTGTTTTCTTAGCTCAGCTACAATGGAAAACTATTTTCTCCTGGCCAGTTTTTCTTTCTGTGACTGTACTACCACACCCACAGCGTTCTCCTTCCATGAGGGGCAAGTCAGCTGACTGATCTGCTAGACTGGCTGTTGCTCACACACCCAGGCCAACTTCTGGAACTGCACGTGCGGCTAGAGCTCCAGCCTGTTCACGGAGATTCTCTTGATCTACGCCAACCACTCACTCCCTAGGATGATGCTATGGTGGCATCTCTCATGACCAGTGACATTCATAATCGTCCTTCATGAAGTGTCTTGGAAACAGAATGACAGGGAAGCTTCTTTTCTGTTCCTTAGCGCATTTCCGACCACGTGCGTGAGGAGGGACATTTTCAAGCTACCCAAGTATTCATGTCGGGCCGTCAAAGATAACGATGAGGCATTAAGATTCTCAAGGCGCTCAATGATATCATAAGTAAAACTGAAGTATATGGATTCTGAAAAAGGCAAACTTTTGAAGGAACTAAGTCTGTGGCTGCCACTGGAGCTGCATCAATAGCTGGTCTCTCAGCTAAAAAATTGAGTTTAAGTAACCTTTCCCGTTTCCCCAGGCAGTCTGCTTAGGTTTTCTCCTGAACACATAACACTTTCTAACACATGTTTACATGTTGCTTTACTATGCATATTATCCTAATCTATAAACAAATCTTTGGGGGCAGAGGGGAGAAGCATTCAGGGTCTTCTGTGGAGCCAAGTGCTCAGTCCTGGCACCCAAGGGCGCCCAGCTCCCACGAGAGCTCAAGACTTGCGTTTGAGATGACAAGACAATCCTGTGATTTCCTCTTTCCCCGTCAGGAGGCTTAAAGAAAGCAACTGCTGGCTTCTCACTCTCTAAAGTACAGGCCACAAGCAGGCTTTTGCTCTTTGTAATGTTACAATAGATAGATTCTTACCTAGCTTCTCAGTTTTTTCATGAGAGGATAATGGCCTTACCATGCTGTGTAGGTTTCTACACTAACAACTTGAAACAGCCTGAAGTATAAATTGTATCCCCTCCGTCTTGAATCTCCCTTGCATCCCTGCAACATCCCACACAAACTCTTATCTGTTTTCTTAGCTCAGCTACAATGGAAAACTATTTTCTCCTGGCCAGTTTTTCTTTCTGTGACTGTACTACCACACCCACAGCGTTCTCCTTCCATGAGGGGCAAGTCAGCTGACTGATCTGCTAGACTGGCTGTTGCTCACACACCCAGGCCAACTTCTGGAACTGCACGTGCGGCTAGAGCTCCAGCCTGTTCACGGAGATTCTCTTGATCTACGCCAACCACTCACTCCCTAGGATGATGCTATGGTGGCATCTCTCATGACCAGTGACATTCATAATCGTCCTTCATGAAGTGTCTTGGAAACAGAATGACAGGGAAGCTTCTTTTCTGTTCCTTAGCGCATTTCCGACCACGTGCGTGAGGAGGGACATTTTCACGAAGCTACCCAAGTATTCATGTCGGGCCGTCAAAGATAACGATGAGGCATTAAGATTCTCAAGGAGCTCAATGATATCATAAGTAAAACTGAAGTATATGGATTCTGAAAAGAGCAAACTATTGAATGAACTAAGTCTGTGGCTGCCACTGGAGCTGCATCAATAGCTGGTCTCTCAGAAACCATGGGAGGAACAAGAACGCGCACCCAGGAGACTTGGACTGTCTGTGGTACAACTCACATGGTTTCTTTCACAAAACCGAGACAAGCCCCGTGTCCTCGTGATTCTCTGTGGCACTTCTGGGCTTCCTTTGATCTTCTCAGTGTTAATTAGAATGCACGCTCCCCGACTGAAAGGCTCAATTATTTCTCAGTAGTTTTTAATGACACTGGTCCATTCAGTATCTGTGGACTACCTGCCCAAGCACCAAGCACGATTCCACTCACAGCCAAGACAGAGGAGCTGTGGGCTGCCGTACGAACTGTAGCAGAGTCGAAGGGAAAAGGCAGGCATTCGTCCTTTATGAAAAATTAAAGCATGATGACATCTAGTGGGGTCTGTGGTTCATGTGGGACGAGCACTTAAAGAAGACCTCTCCAGGGCTTCCCCTGGTGGTCCAGTGGGTAAGGACACCGCCTTGCAGTGCAAGGGGCGCCAGTTCGATCCCTGGCCTGGGAAGATCCCACGTGCCATGGAGCGGTTGGACCAATGTGTCCAATTACCGAGCCAGAGCTCTGGAGTGCATGCACCCACAGATAGCGCTCTGCGACGACAGCGGCCACTGCGATGGGAGGCCCACAGGAGCCAAAGAACAAAGATGGATGAAAATAGAGAAATGAAAGACCAACAGAAGTGGCCCGCCCGCCCTACTCCCTCCCCAACCCGACCCCCGCCCAAAATAAATAAATCTTAAAAAAAAAAAAAAGAAGACCTCTCCAAAGAAAGCACGCGGGAGCAGGGACACAAAGGAGAGGCACCAAACATGTGAGGCAAGAGCATTCCAGAAACAAAGAACACAGACAGCGGCAGCAATTCAAGGAGGGCATGACCTTACACACGGTTCGGGAGTGAGCAAGCAGGGCAGGGAAGGCAGTGACCACCAAGACAGGCGGGATGGCCGCGCCCAGGGGCTGAGGAGCGGATCTGCAGCACAAAGGGAGGCCACCACGCACGCCACACTGCGGCGGCAAGGTCCACTGTAAGTCTTTAATGGGGCTGAATGTGGGCTGCCTTGGTGTAGCGTGATCTGGCTTTGACAACGGGGAGACGGCAGCGAGGAGGGAAAAGACATGGACGTGCAGGATGTTCTACACGTAGAGTCAGCAGGAGGCCTGGCAGAAATGAAGAGGTGACTGCTGGAGTCCGGCCTGCACGACAAGGGAGCGCGGTGGCGCTGGGAGGACGGGGAGGGGGACCGGCTGCGGGGTGGGGTCACGGGCTCGATGCAGGCAAGCGGGGTCTGAAGGGCTCTGGTCAACCAGCCGGGTGGACATACAGGTGTGCTGTTGGAGCTCTCAGGGCTAGCAGCTTGGCAGTGCAAGCCCTCAGGAATAGTCCATATGTTGAAGGCAGACAGAATGGGGCTGACTGCGGAGACGGCATGGTCAGAGGCTCAGGACGGAGCTGCGGAGCAGCAGCCAGAGCGTCAGGACTGAACCGAAGGGAGGGACTGACCAGAGGGCGAGAAGGCCAGCCAATGGGATGGGGAGAAACCCCGAGCCAGGAACCGCTGCAACTTTCCCCAAGAATCGTAGAAAACGCACAAGAAAGGAAAACCAAGACAACTAACTTGCTCAGTTATTCAACTTTTCAGCTGAGTCTCGCTGAAAAGCAGGAGGCGGCGAGCAGGCAGGGGAACTGGTAACAGAAGACGCCTCAACAGTGCAGCAGGGCTGAGGGCTGTACCCGTCTGGGGACGCGAGCACGGCAAGCACGAGCCTGCCTGCTCTCCGGCGCAGACCAGCCCCGTGGTGCTCCGCATCCCGCCCCAGCACCCTGCTCCTAGCGGGGAGCTGCCCTGGCCGAAGCACCCGTGTGCACCGTGCTCAGCCACTCAGTCGTGTCCGATGCTTTGTGACCCCAAGGACCGCAGCCCGCCAGGCTCCTCCGTCAGTGGGGATTCTCCCGGCAAGGACACTGGAGTGGGTGGCCGTGCCCTCCTCCAGGGGACCGTCCCCACCCAGGGACGGAGCCCAGGTCTCCAGCGCTGCAGGCGGAGACTTCACTGAGTCACGCTACACAGCACTGATGACATACCCGAGAGGACATGCGGATTCACTAGTGTTCTCTCTCCTGCAAAGACTTACAACTTTTCATAATGTATGTAAAAAAGAAAACAGTAAAAGAGAACTATAAAAATGAGGCATCCACGGTTATCTACTTTCTCAAAGCAAAATTTGGAAAAACGGTTCTGTCATACTTTAGCTAAGGGGGAATGAGACTTACCAAATTTTTTACAGAAAAGCTGATCTACCATCTTGCGTAACTTAGTGATCCTGGCATACCACTCTTCCTTGACTGTAAGAAGAAATACACAAACTCTTCAATTTGATAACAGTAATAAATTACTAATCACTAACTAAATTATTAGTAGGCTGTATCATTTTTCTGTCGTAAAATATGTCTAAGATTTCATAATGTGGTTCTTAAAACAGTGCAGACACAGGGTGAGAAGTGTTAAGAACTCATGAAACAATGACAAAATGAAAATGTTGTAACTCTAAATTGTCATCATTAAAGCTAGGAAAGAGAATTCGTTCCACTGAAGAACAGCTAGCAGGCAATCTTTGTGACGATACGTTTGGGGCTGTGATAACACTGGAAATCCTTTGACTCCACCAACTGTAAGTGATACAATTTCCATTTATGTCTCCACCCCACCCTCTCCGCCAGAGAGCAAAAGTAACTAAGAGAACAAACCACTGTATTTCCTTCAAAGCACATTTACCTAACAAGCGATGATGTTCACGGCTTTAAGTCTGCCTATCACAAGGGATGAGTATTCAACTGACTAATCTGGGCAAGCATATTGAATGGTTCAGTACATTCATTATTCCAGATACATTTTACGTCTCAAATGGAGAATGAACGTAGGCCTTTCACAGTCCACCCAGAAATGTGACGCTTACATTTGCTTATAATGAATTATGCAGAAGAAAAGGAGTTTATGATTATTCTAGAGAATGCTGAACAATATTCCTTGTACATCGTGTTCTGATTTGGCATACAATTTGACCTAAGACTGAAGACCTACCTCCTGAAGCTGGTTTATCAAGCTGTAAGTCCTCACGTGTTGAATTCAAGAGCTCATGTCTGAAAGATGAGAAGAATTACTATTATTTACCCGATAATATTCAGCAAAGGTAATAACGACCAGTACTTATGTCATATCCAGCCATTAAAGCCAAGTTTCAAAAGACAGCCTGGACAGGGCAATACCACTAATAGTAACTGCAAGCTGTTTCGTAATGGGCTACGTGCAGCATGCATTCTCTCTCTCTCTCACCCACACAAACAAAACTTAACTCAGTAAATCAAAGGTATTTCACAAAAGTAAAACACCAAAAGAAGCAAACTGCAAAACTTCAGATGAGATTCTTCAATTTTACTTTACATGCAAGACTCTCTTACTTTATTTATTTAAATATTTATTTATTTGGCTATGCTTGATCATAGTTGTAGCATGTGGGATTTAGTTCCTGACCAGGGATTGAACCCGGGTCTCCTGCAACCAGAGCACGAAGTCTTAACCACTGGACCACCAGGGAAGTCCTTCAAGACCCCCTTACTTTAACGTATCTATACTCTGGCTACAGAAATCCAAACATATTGTGAAACTAACCAAACTAAGTGTATTTCAGAATATATACATGCTTTTAAACTTTCCCAAATATATGAACACCGAAGAGAATTCACCCTATCTGACTTAAGGATCACTCTACTTTGCTGTAATCCTAAAGTAACAGGGCAGGGGGAGAGGAGTGGGGTCACAGAGGAGCATTCCAGGGTAGTGACCGTGATCTCAGAAATGCAGGAAACTAGTAACGGGCAATGGAGAAGCTGTGAAATCAAACAGCTGCTAAAGTCTAGAATCACCCTTCTCAATAAACAAAGAGTTTATGCTTATCAAGACTAATCACATTAACGTTGGCAGAAAGGTTTACGAAGTCCATTCATTATTCCAGATACATTTTACGTCTCAAATGGAGAATGAACGTAGGCCTTTCACAGTCCACCCAGAAATGTGACGCTTACATTTGCTTATAATGAATTATGCAGAAGAAAAGGAGTTTATGATTATTCTAGAGAATGCTGAACAATATTCCTTGTACATCGTGTTCTGATTTGGCATACAATTTGACCTAAGACTGAAGACCTACCTCCTGAAGCTGGTTTATCAAGCTGTAAGTCCTCACGTGTTGAATTCAAGAGCTCATGTCTGAAAGATGAGAAGAATTACTATTATTTACCCGATAATATTCAGCAAAGGTAATAACGACCAGTACTTATGTCATATCCAGCCATTAAAGCCAAGTTTCAAAAGACAGCCTGGACAGGGCAATACCACTAATAGTAACTGCAAGCTGTTTCGTAATGGGCTACGTGCAGCATGCATTCTCTCTCTCTCTCACCCACACAAACAAAACTTAACTCAGTAAATCAAAGGTATTTCACAAAAGTAAAACACCAAAAGAAGCAAACTGCAAAACTTCAGATGAGATTCTTCAATTTTACTTTACATGCAAGACTCTCTTACTTTATTTATTTAAATATTTATTTATTTGGCTATGCTTGATCATAGTTGTAGCATGTGGGATTTAGTTCCCTGACCAGGGATTGAACCCGGGTCTCCTGCAACCAGAGCACGAAGTCTTAACCACTGGACCACCAGGGAAGTCCTTCAAGACCCCCTTACTTTAACGTATCTATACTCTGGCTACAGAAATCCAAACATATTGTGAAACTAACCAAACTAAGTGTATTTCAGAATATATACATGCTTTTAAACTTTCCCAAATATATGAACACCGAAGAGAATTCACCCTATCTGACTTAAGGATCACTCTACTTTGCTGTAATCCTAAAGTAACAGGGCAGGGGGAGAGGAGTGGGGTCACAGAGGAGCATTCCAGGGTAGTGACCGTGATCTCAGAAATGCAGGAAACTAGTAACGGGCAATGGAGAAGCTGTGAAATCAAACAGCTGCTAAAGTCTAGAATCACCCTTCTCAATAAACAAAGAGTTTATGCTTATCAAGACTAATCACATTAACGTTGGCAGAAAGGTTTACGAAGTCCATTCCAAACGTGGGAGATGGGCTTCCCATAGAGGAGGACATCCAGAGGACTTGAACAGAACACGCAAGGCCCGAGTATCTTGCGATGAGCTTGCACAAACATTTAACCAGCAAATAGAGTGTTAGATGCTGGAAGATGAGCAACCATGAGCAAAAATCTATATAATGATCTGCATATTCTCCTCAGTTATGAAAATGTCAAAATGTCTAACAAATTAAAAAGCCAACGCTGTGAGAAAATGACAGTATAAAGGAGTGCTGAAAACAACAAGCTTATTAACGTGTCAACAGGTGGAGGGGAGCGGTTGGTTGTGATTCCTGACTAGGGCCAGTGTCAGGGTTTGACAACAGCCCTTTTTGTTTACCATTCAATCTCAAGAGAGATTACAAAACACTTTTTTTTTTTTTGCATCCTTCTCACTGCCTTGATCCCTCACCTGTTAAAAAAAAAAAAAGGCGGGGGTGATCATGTAAACCGCTTGCCTGTACTGGACACATCGTGCTGAGTGGCCATGGTTATTACTGTGACTTCAGAGCTTGTTCCCCACGCCCGGGTGCCTCAAACGTGAGTGGGCACAGGCATCACTGGGGACCCTCATCACAAGCAGGTTGGATCCAGGAGAGACAAAACTCCAAGTCTTACTTCTTAATCACAAAACGAATCCTTTCCTTTGCAAGTAATATCCTCTCAAGGCGAGGAATGCCGTAAGTAGATGGCCTTCTAAAGGGGATGCCTTCCGGAAGTCCTTCTACATACAGGTCTTCCACGTGGGACTGGAAAAGAGGTGCGGATCGTCACAGGGCCTTTGGCTTTTATAGCTTGAGCTTTAAGGGTAAAAAGAGAAAGGAAAAATTATGAAATGAAAAGCAGTCAGCATAGCTGGGAGAAAACAATAGTAATCGAAGACACAGTTACTGCTCTGTAACTTTTAGAACTTTATTTTTTGGTTCCATTTATTACCAATGCAGGAAACTAGTAACGGGCAATGGAGAAGCTGTGAAATCAAACAGCTGCTAAAGTCTAGAATCACCCTTCTCAATAAACAAAGAGTTTATGCTTATCAAGACTAATCACATTAACGTTGGCAGAAAGGTTTACGAAGTCCATTCCAAACGTGGGAGATGGGCTTCCCATAGAGGAGGACATCCAGAGGACTTGAACAGAACACGCAAGGCCCGAGTATCTTGCGATGAGCTTGCACAAACATTTAACCAGCAAATAGAGTGTTAGATGCTGGAAGATGAGCAACCATGAGCAAAAATCTATATAATGATCTGCATATTCTCCTCAGTTATGAAAATGTCAAAATGTCTAACAAATTAAAAAGCCAACGCTGTGAGAAAATGACAGTATAAAGGAGTGCTGAAAACAACAAGCTTATTAACGTGTCAACAGGTGGAGGGGAGCGGTTGGTTGTGATTCCTGACTAGGGCCAGTGTCAGGGTTTGACAACAGCCCTTTTTGTTTACCATTCAATCTCAAGAGAGATTACAAAACACTTTTTTTTTTTTTGCATCCTTCTCACTGCCTTGATCCCTCACCTGTTAAAAAAAAAAAAAGGCGGGGGTGATCATGTAAACCGCTTGCCTGTACTGGACACATCGTGCTGAGTGGCCATGGTTATTACTGTGACTTCAGAGCTTGTTCCCCACGCCCGGGTGCCTCAAACGTGAGTGGGCACAGGCATCACTGGGGACCCTCATCACAAGCAGGTTGGATCCAGGAGAGACAAAACTCCAAGTCTTACTTCTTAATCACAAAACGAATCCTTTCCTTTGCAAGTAATATCCTCTCAAGGCGAGGAATGCCGTAAGTAGATGGCCTTCTAAAGGGGATGCCTTCCGGAAGTCCTTCTACATACAGGTCTTCCACGTGGGACTGGAAAAGAGGGTACGGGATCGTCACAGGGCCTTTGGCTTTTATAGCTTGAGCTTTAAGGGTAAAAAGAGAAAGGAAAAATTATGAAATGAAAAGCAGTCAGCATAGCTGGGAGAAAACAATAGTAATCGAAGACACAGTTACTGCTCTGTAACTTTTAGAACTTTATTTTTTGGTTCCATTTATTACCGCTATATCAAAAGAAAAATAGTACCAAAGACCTAAGAGGAAGAGGACACCAAAGATGCCAGTATGTTACATAATCAAAGCTGCAAAGGGATGCTAATAATATATTGTTCTGAAACAATGGGGATATAGGCAGACCTTCTATTGAAATTTGAACCATAAATGAATCCAGAAAAATATACCAGTTAATATCAGCTAGTACACAGAGCATATGTAATGAAGGAGAAGTAATATTTTCGAAACAGAAATGTCTATGTAAAGGGGATTTTCTAGTAAAATAACTGAAGCAGAACATTTTTTCTGAACCGTAGAAATTCTAGGATTTATTTTACCAAGAGTGAAATAATACAACAGCTGTAAAAAAGCTAAAAAGGATGGGGAATGTTAAACATCAAACACAATGAACAGATTTGGATAATTTTATTAAATGACAGTGTCATTTTTTCTGAATAACAGGGAACATTTAAGTATAACTGGACATTACATAGCATCATGTTTTTAGGTGTGATATTGGAACTCAGATTAAGAGAATACCACCGTCCTCTCACCCAACCTGGCATTTTTGCAGTGAGAAAAAGTTTTGAGAGGTCAGAGGACACAATGTCTTAAGACACCATGGTTCTAAAAAGTTTTGTATCCAATTTGGCAACAAACATACAAACAAACCCCCAAATATACAAGCTGAAAGTGTAAAGGAAATACTAACTGACAATTAAATAAAGGGAACTTCTTGTAAAGTTTTGCTGTAATCAAGAAACAAAACTTCTAAGATGTGGACAGGCACTGTCCATGGCCTTCTCAGGGACAGATGAGTAAGGAAGGCACAAACACCGGCGGAACGGGGCTTGCTCATGTTAGCTGACCAGTAATTCCAATGTTAAAAAGCTTCAGAACAGCGTTGGAAAAAAACAAACATAGAGAACAGACTTATGGGCATTGTGGGGAATGAACAGGGGGTGGGAGGCATAGAGGGAGTAACACGGAAACCTATACTATCATATGTAGAAAAGACAGCCATTGTCATTGTGTTGTGGGAATAGGGGATCTGCAGGGGTGCGGTGGGATGGCCTGGAGGGGTGGGATGGGGACTGGGAGAGGGGTGGAGGAGGGAGGGGGCCAGGGATATACATATAACTAATCTGGGATTATACATAGCTGTAAACAACAAAACACTGTAAAATTAAAATAAAATTAAAAAAAAAAATTTTTTTAAAAGCTTCAGAATAAAATATCACAAGAATTTTTGAGTTTAGTTAAGACTTACCATATTTTCTTTCAAACAACTCTTCGACTTGCTTGCGCAGATCAGTAATTCGAGCATTCCATTTCTCTGAAAATTGAAAAGTTAAAACTCAATGGTAAATCCCTCTTTGGGACACTAATATATTCTTATGATGACCCAACATCTGAAGACTTATTTTCTACATAACATATCCTAATTTTAAATAAAATGTCTATATAATCCTAAGAATTTTCACTTTTTCTTGGTGATACTCAGACTTGATTCAATAAAAGACTGTAGGGGTGCTTAAAGTTTTATTTTCAAAATACCTCATATTGAGTACCTTTTCTTAAACTTATAAATTCTGGAAAGCAGGAGGACAGAAAAGATCCATCCAATTAAACACTACAAAGTGAGACAAAAAAGAGAGGTCTCCGAAACTGTGCAGGACACCTTTTAACACACGGCTAAGTTATATGGAAATAAAATTTTATATATAGTTGTAACTCATAATATCATGTAAAGAATACAGATAGAGGGCTTCCCTTGTGGCTCAGTGGATAAGAACCCATCTGCCAATGCAGGAGACACAGGTTCAATCCCTGATCCGGGAAGATCCCACATACCGCAGAGCAGCTAAACCCACACATCAACGAAGACCCAGCAGAGCCCCTAAATAAAATCAACCTTTAAAAAAAAAAATCTGAAATTAAAAAGTGATCTAAATCTCAAGACAAATAACAGACTCACTAAGTCAGTCACACTGATTTTTAAGCCCACCAATCGTTTGTTTCTTGGCCACACCATGGCTTGCAGGATCTTAGTGCCCTAACCAGGGACTATAATCCAGGCCCCGGGAGTCCTAAACACTGAACATAACCCGCAGAACCCCGGATGGAACCCCGGGTCCTGACCACCAGACCACATCAAATACCCTTACGTCGTCCAATCCTAATTAACAACAGACGGTCCTGCCTTGAACTGAGCACTCACCGAAGTTGAACTCCCGCACTTTCCGCTTGCCGGCGTTGGCAGGCTCCGGGACCGGTGGCTGGGGAGGCTCAGTGCTCTTTGGTTTCTTGGAAGGTGGAGAATAATCATCATCTTGAAAGAGAAAACCGTCATCACGGGGGGAGCAGGCTGAGCGCGCAGCAGCCACTGCCTGCCAACCGCTCAGCACTCCACAGACGTGGGGGTTTACACAGGAGCAGAGCGTCCACGGCCAGCCTCTGCAGCGCCGCTCTCCACCCTTTCCATTCCCAGGTACCCTTGCGGCTTTCCTACTCTTTGGGGAGGCGATCAAGCGGAGGATCCCCATTTCCCTGTGTCTTTTTATTTTTTTAATTTGCTGAGCCATTTTAATTGAAGCAAATTTAATTTGCTTATACAGTGACTTGAAGTCATTATAAATCTCCCTTTCTCCTAACTCCTCTCTAGAGAGCTGTCAAGAATTATAGTGTATCTTAAGTGTTTTCAAGAAGAAGACTTCAATGGAGACAGCCAAGAAAACCGTACAAATATATAAGGGGGAAGAAAAGGCAGCTCAAATGGAAAAATACTTATACGATATTTGAGCACACATAAAGCAGGTTGGATAACTATATCAAATACTTGTAATGAACGAAACTAAAAGAAATAAGATTAAATCATTTGTGAAAGAGGTATTGTTGATTCATCCAATACAATACCTATGTCTGGGCGATCACATATTTAAGCACATAAACATAGACCACCCCAGACACCTGTAGTAAGAGTTCTTTGGGCTATGACTATGGCTCAAGCTCTGCCATGATGCTAGAAATAAGGACATTGGATCGAGTACGACCCACCCCGCCAAATACACCCTGCCCTTTTAAAGTAAGAAATTCATCTTGCACCGATAATTACTGGTTAAAGGCATAGGATCTTAGTGCCTAACCAGGGACTATAATCCAGGCCGGGAGTCCTAAACACTGAACATAACCCGCAGAACCCCGGATGGAACCCCGGGTCCTGACCACCAGACCACATCAAATACCCTTACGTCGTCCAATCCTAATTAACAACAGACGGTCCTGCCTTGAACTGAGCACTCACCGAAGTTGAACTCCCGCACTTTCCGCTTGCCGGCGTTGGCAGGCTCCGGGACCGGTGGCTGGGGAGGCTCAGTGCTCTTTGGTTTCTTGGAAGGTGGAGAATAATCATCATCTTGAAAGAGAAAACCGTCATCACGGGGGGAGCAGGCTGAGCGCGCAGCAGCCACTGCCTGCCAACCGCTCAGCACTCCACAGACGTGGGGGTTTACACAGGAGCAGAGCGTCCACGGCCAGCCTCTGCAGCGCCGCTCTCCACCCTTTCCATTCCCAGGTACCCTTGCGGCTTTCCTACTCTTTGGGGAGGCGATCAAGCGGAGGACCCCCATTCCCTGTGTCTTTTTATTTTTTTAATTTGCTGAGCCATTTTAATTGAAGCAAATTTAATTTGCTTATACAGTGACTTGAAGTCATTATAAATCTCCCTTTCTCCTAACTCCTCTCTAGAGAGCTGTCAAGAATTATAGTGTATCTTAAGTGTTTTCAAGAAGAAGACTTCAATGGAGACAGCCAAGAAAACCGTACAAATATATAAGGGGGAAGAAAAGGCAGCTCAAATGGAAAAATACTTATACGATATTTGAGCACACATAAAGCAGGTTGGATAACTATATCAAATACTTGTAATGAACGAAACTAAAAGAAATAAGATTAAATCATTTGTGAAAGAGGTATTGTTGATTCATCCAATACAATACCTATGTCTGGGCGATCACATATTTAAGCACATAAACATAGACCACCCCAGACACCTGTAGTAAGAGTTCTTTGCGGCTATGACTATGGCTCAAGCTCTGCCATGATGCTAGAAATAAGGACATTGGATCGAGTACGAAACGCTACCGCTGTCACCCGCTTCTGGTTCCTAGAGAGTACCAGCTGGCACATGACTAACATTTCTACTCAACACCACCTGTAAATTATTGAAAGTGTCATCTTAAGAAACTACACTTAACATAAATGTGGAAGAAGAAAATAATTACTGAGTTAAAGGCAATAGCAGTAACAAGTAGATACCAAAAGATACAACTGAGTTACCCTTTTTTTTTTTTTCCATTCTTAGAGCTAAACAGGACTGGAGAATGCTAAATGACTTAACCATTCTGTAAGATCATGGATATAACTCAGTTAAACTAACAAGTTAACTCTCAGAAAATAACATGAAAACAAAGTTAGCCTAACATACCATGTCGCCTTGGACAGTAATGGATAACTTTAATATATTCTGTTTTAATCAAGGTAAAATCTGACTTGTAAGCCTAAAATACCTCCTATCATAGCATCAGAGATCAGAGACTTTTTTGACGCTCCTGTTCACTGACTGTAAGTTCTTCCTTTTCAGACTAATGGGGAAGAGGGTTTGGCGCCACAAACCCTGTGGATACCAAAATCGACCGATGCTGAAGTCACTTATACAAACTGGCATATTAGTCACATTTACTGACTATAGGTCACTATTCCAGGAAAAAAGGTCATAGATAACGCACGACATGTATAAACTTTAAAGAGTTGAATTCCACTGTAGAAACCCACGTTCAAATCCAGAAAAAAATAAATCTATAGTAGAGAACCATTTAAAAGTGACAAACTACTAGTAAAATAAAACCCTGACCATGTTTATCTGGCTCGTAATTATTAAATTACTACAAGGATTAAAAACGGTCAAAAGATTCTATAGTAGGTTTGAACCTAACTACTTAATGCCCTAAACTAGATACATTTTGGAAAACATATTAGGTATCTCTAATGTTTGGCTTTCAATTCTTAAAACATACTGACAAAATCATTCTTTTCCAATTTCCAAACAGACTTTTAGAAGCTGAAGAGTATCTTTAGGCTAGTTTGCAAAGGACAGAGTGAAACAGACTCACTTTACCTACTAATACTTCCAAAGCATTTTAAGTACTTAGTGTATTTCTTTATAAACATTAAGCATTGATATTTGCAACAGAAGTATTTTCCTTATAGGTTTATACAGCCTAAATATTTCTATAGTTCTGTATCATTTAAAATGACTATTAATTGATTTATTTAAAATGAAAACAAAAAGAAAAAAGAAAATACAGCTTTATGATGGAAATGAAACACCACAATGCTCTATGAATTCATCCCAACTGTAATCTGAACGGTTTGAAATTGAGGCCAAGAGGAAAGGACAAGAGAGCTTTTCTTTACTGTCCAACAACCTCACTTCTTAAATCAGATTAACTTACTTTAAAACAGAAAGATTTAATAGTATGAATATATTTTATAAAAATAACCTCGTTGACCATAAGTAGAAAAAAGGACAATCTAGGAGAGCGTTTCTTAACAAGATAAGAAATGATTTAATGAAGACGCAAAAAAGCTGATTTTGAGACAGTACGAGAACATGTTACTCTTCACTTCACAACTCTTCACAAAGGATCTAAATTATTTCTCTAGGGGCAATCAGTCTCCCTGTAGCCATCACTTCAACAGGTTTCCAACTATCATGGTGCTTTCACATTGTAAACGACACTTCTGTATAAAGAGACACACATCTCTGGATGCTTCAAATTTAATCCCAATCTAAAAAAGTTTGTATCATCAAAACTAGAAGCTTATAAAATGGATTTCAAGATGCTTTAACACGCACAAGCTGCAACTCAGTGAGAAGACTACACCCTCGCTATGTCTCAGTGCTAAAAAGAAGCCTCCCGTACCTCCCAAAGGGCAGCAACAGACCCCAACTCAACATTTTCATTGAGAAAAACCCTGTTTTCCTTTTTGCAACATACTAGTTACAGACATGCCCATAGATAATACAGAACCCAGAGCTAAATGTGTTACTGAATTCATCTCATTCTTGATAAATGTGTTAACAGCATATAAAATTTTATTCTGATACATTTATTTTCAACATGATCAAGCTGGGAAACGTTTTATCAAGTAACCTGAGACCTATTCAAACTAAAAGAAAAGAAATAAACCAGGTAGTCTCTCTCTTGAAATTCCCTGAGGCTATCAGTTACCCGACACAGTTCAAATTAATAAATGGCATTTTTCACCTATGATCTGGGTCCTAACTCCTCCAAAAGTCTAATTTTTACCTAACAACTAGATCTCCACTAAGTGACTTATTAGAAACTACAAAATTAAAAACACAAAATATTCAAATGACAACATACCCAATTACAGACTCTACGAACTCGCAAGTAATGTTTGTAAATCTAAAACTTAGAGTGACAAACAGTTCTATCTTCAGAAATACCCAGAATTCAGCCGCTCCTTATTCCTACTGCCATCACGCAGTTCTAAAGCATCTCTGTCTGAGTAACTGTAGCTTTACTTCCACTATGATTGGCTCTCAGTCTTTAAAACAGCCCTGCTTCTCTAAAGAGGACAGAACTTGTATGACTTCTCGGTTCACAATCTTCCAGTGGACTTCCCTGTCCTGCTCACTCCAAAATCCTTAGCACCTAGGACCTACAAGTCAGCACACACAAGATGCCTGGTATTACTAGACTGATGAAATCAACATGTGAATAAGCACAGTCCTTACTTACAATGATGGGAGCCTTTAAAAGATCCCTGTAGCCATCACTTCAACAGGTTTCCAACTATCATGGTGCTTTCACATTGTAACCCCTTCTGTATAAAGAGACACACATCTCTGGATGCTTCAAATTTAATCCCAATCTAAAAAAGTTTGTATCATCAAAACTAGAAGCTTATAAAATGGATTTCAAGATGCTTTAACACGCACAAGCTGCAACTCAGTGAGAAGACTACACCTCGCTATGTCTCAGTGCTAAAAGAAGCCTCCCGTACCTCCCAAAGGGCAGCAACAGACCCCAACTCAACATTTTCATTGAGAAAAACCCTGTTTTCCTTTTTGCAACATACTAGTTACAGACATGCCCATAGATAATACAGAACCCAGAGCTAAATGTGTTACTGAATTCATCTCATTCTTGATAAATGTGTTAACAGCATATAAAATTTTATTCTGATACATTTATTTTCAACATGATCAAGCTGGGAAACGTTTTATCAAGTAACCTGAGACCTATTCAAACTAAAAGAAAAGAAATAAACCAGGTAGTCTCTCTCTTGAAATTCCCTGAGGCTATCAGTTACCCGACACAGTTCAAATTAATAAATGGCATTTTTCACCTATGATCTGGGTCCTAACTCCTCCAAAAGTCTAATTTTTACCTAACAACTAGATCTCCACTAAGTGACTTATTAGAAACTACAAAATTAAAAACACAAAATATTCAAATGACAACATACCCAATTACAGACTCTACGAACTCGCAAGTAATGTTTGTAAATCTAAAACTTAGAGTGACAAACAGTTCTATCTTCAGAAATACCCAGAATTCAGCCGCTCCTTATTCCTACTGCCATCACGCAGTTCTAAAGCATCTCTGTCTGAGTAACTGTAGCTTTACTTCCACTATGATTGGCTCTCAGTCTTTAAAACAGCCCTGCTTCTCTAAAGAGGACAGAACTTGTATGACTTCTCGGTTCACAATCTTCCAGTGGACTTCCCTGTCCTGCTCACTCCAAAATCCTTAGCACCTAGGACCTACAAGTCAGCACACACAAGATGCCTGGTATTACTAGACTGATGAAATCAACATGTGAATAAGCACAGTCCTTACTTACAATGATGTGCGGCAGCCAAATTTTATTTATAACTTTTACCAAAAAAAGATACCATTGGAGGACGAAATCCAACTACGGAAACCCTAAAATGCTGTTATCCAAAGCATAGTTCTCCTGTGTGAATATTTATATGTATTTTTTAATTTAAGAAGGAAAACTTTAAATTTCAAAGAGTTTTACTTATGAAAACAGGAAACTAGCTTTCTTAATCTATTTAAAAGCAATTTGAAGACAAAAAACAATAATAATCAGGGGGTTAGGCCTCCACGGAATAAACATGCGCAAAGAATGACTCAAGCTTGGGGCAAGGGTGGGCGGAAGGGGGGGGGGCGTGAACTGTATTTTAAGGAGACCTCTTTTATTTCCTTTTTTCAGCCCATCCATGATAGCCAGACCTCAAATAACTGTAGATTTTCTCTACACTTACCAAAGAAATGCATGTGCCCAAGTCCTGACACGTCTGATTTCCACCCCCAAAATGAAGTCACGCAGTACTTATGAAACGATAGATTTCATAGCCATATGACTCGAAGGGCAGCTCTCCAAACCTAGTCACAGAAGTCACATATGCGCACTCCTGACTTCAAGAACAAATGGATCGTCCCAAATGGAACGGGAGCCTGGCATGCTGCAGTTCATGAGGTTGCAAAGAGTCAGACCTGATTTAGCAAAGGAACAACAACAAGCAAAGGGTCCATCTCAGCTCAGTGGACCACTTCCCACAGTCTCAGTCAGACCCTTCAGACCACAGTCACATAGCTGTGAATAAAGCTATTGAGGTTAAAATGCCATGGAAGATCTCACACAACTTACTTGGTGACTAAGTTCCTTTTTCTTTTCTATAAACTTTTTGGGAGATGCAGAAATAGACAACAGGAGAAAACAAAAGTCACCCCCGTCCCACACATACACCCTGGTAAGCAGGACCATCTCATTTCTTTCCAAGTTACAGGGATTTTCCTAAAGAAAACGAACATGATTTTCTAGGTACACTTTTCCTTTTCAAGGTGCCTTGTTCATGAAAGGCAAGGCTTTCCTCCCCTGCTAAGAACGTTACACTAAGGATTTTTTAGATCTCATGCTTTTAAAAGTTACCATATTGGGCTTCCCTGGTGGTCCAGTGGGTAAGGACACCGCCTCGCAGTGCAAGGGGCGCCAGTTCGATCCCTGGCCTGGGAAGATCCCACGTGCCGTGGAACGGCTGGACCCATGTGTCCAATTACCGAGCCGGAGCTCTGCGACAACAGAGGCCACCGTGATGGGAGGCCCACACAGGCCAAAGAACAAAGATGGATGAAAATAGACAAATGAAAGACCAATAGAAGTAGCCCGCCTGCTCCCCTCCCTCCCCACCCCACCAAAATAAATAAATAAATAAATCTTAAAACAAAAAAAGGTCACCATATTAATGCCTATATTTTTTTCTAATATGAAAGTGTATCAAAATTTCACTAACTATGAATATTTTTCGAGTTTCTACCATTTATAGCCACCATTCCAAAAAAAAACATATATATACAATATACATGTCAAAAAGAGGTGCACATGAGTTCTCACTTGACCTTCCTTGTTAGTATCACAGACTTAACATTTTACCCTCCATAATGTATGGATAACAATTAGCAATTTAATTAGAGCTGGTATATAGCTTGTGAAGACACATCCCATGGAAAATTACATTACAAAGACCGGGTAGTTTACTGGTCTTCTGAACACAAAGCAGTACCCTAAACAGCAAAATTCTACTTGCTGCAAATTTTGGATGATACACCAAATTTTGGTACTATGCCTTAGTTTAAAAGAAATGGGATTTATCATTCCCTCCAAAGAGTTAAAACTGACAAGACTGACACACGTTTCAGGTTTCTAAGTCATTGATTTCATAATTATTCTGATATCCCTTCAAAGGAAGCAAGTGTTTATTCTCTAAATAATTCTAACATAATCCTTGTCAGTTTTAAGGTTTGTTTTAAGATAAATATATGTGGTTACTAATCCTAATTTAAAGTTTTAGGCTAGTAATTTTTAAAATAGTTATATATTTGTCTGCACCAGATCTTAGATGCAACATGTGGGCTCTAGTTTCCTGACCAAGAATTGAATCTGGGCCCACGCCATTGTGAGCACACAGTCTTATCCACCAGACCACCAGGGACGAGTTCCTATGCTACTAATTTTAATCATCATCTATTAGTCTTATCTCTATAGGAAGGAAAAGGCTCTGAGCATTCATAACATTTCTAGATTTCTTTCCCCTCATAGTTGAGTTTCTAATTTAAAAGCAACAAAAGTTAATTATTAAGGACTTCCCCAGTAGTTCAGTGGTTAAAACTTGCCCCACTGCAGGAGAACTAACATCCCACACACTGCCTGGCATGGCCAACAAATGGATGGATGATTAAATGAATAAATGAAGAAATTAAATTATTAAATGCTAGACTAGAAACAATTCAAAAATTTAGGTTAGTAAAATTATGTGAATGATAAAATATGCATACTAAATTGAGATGTTAATGCATAAAGTACGAGCAAATTTCTGATACGGGGTGAAAGCTACCAGTCAACTTATAATTTAGAAGCAACAAAGACAAACATTTTGAATAGTGTGAAATAGCTAGCTAGACACCATAAGTAACTACACGGACACCAGTAGAAGACAGGTTATTAAAAAAAAGAAACAAAAAACGGAAGAGACAGAGATGGCAAACCAAGAAAGGTCAGGAAGCAGTTAGAAAAAAATAACGAAGCATCAGGATGCAAAGCTATGAGAACATCACCATGGAAAATGTGATACATGTGCATTTTCCTTGTTCACTGTAATGCTGCAGGCTGAAAACATGTAGGACTTTTGTAAAACTAAGTGTGTGTGTGTATTCATCTAAATTATTTTTAGATGCCACAATAAAGGGACATCTACCTCAAAGAACAGGGACATGGGAGCAGGGTGAGGGTTAACAAAATCTTCTTTTTCCTTTAGAAAAGAAATACTTTCAGGAGAAAAAAATGTATAGAAGTCATGTGAGATAATAGGGGAAAAAAATCAATACACATCTAGTAATGATTAAATATAAGGCATGCTACTATTAATAACTGCATTCGCTGAATGTCTCAATAACAGAGGACAAGTTGGCTCATCTGCATTTGTGCATTATCTCCAGAGGAAAAACTAGGCTTTATACAACTTTATACAGATCTGTCTAGAATATCTTGTTTACAGCTGCTGCTTTAGAAGTTTTGAAGGACAGGTTACACATGAGCATTTTATGGGGAAAACTTGCCTTAGAAAACTGAACTAGCGACATTTCCCTTCCACTTCACTAAGGCTGACACTGGGCTTCCAGTTCTAGCTAAGTCTCTTATATCACAACTCAATAATAGGCTATAAATCTGGTTTTTTGCGTGCATCCAGTCTGGTCACAGTTTTCGCTTTTTTAAAAGTCTGTTCCCAATGCCAGAAAGTACCAGAATATAGCCTGGTCCACCGTTCATCCTCACGGCTGGCTTTCGCTGTCTACAACTCCCAGAGCACTGGGTCTGCTGTGGGCTGTGGCTACGCTGGTCACACATACACATATATGCTTCCATTTTTTTTTTTCCACAAGTTTCCTTTAAAAATGAATGAAATGCATACTTAGCAATGTGAATGTGACAAATATTTTTATGACCAGAAGTACACTTTTGGAATCAAGGCTTTAGGATGACTAACCTTCAATAGTCACCTCAACTTCAGGGTCCTCACTTGTTTCTGAAGGGACATGTTGAGTAGAATCTTGAAAAAAATAAAATTCTAAAATGACATTCATTATAAAGCACTTTCTATTATGTTCCAACATTGTACGGATTTGATATTTCCAAAAGCAGCCTACCATAAAATTTTACTGGCATCTGAAATCACCTCATTCTTGTTGAATTAAAATTTCGGACTCATTTAATTGAAATAGGGAGAAGAGAAAACAGAAAGTAGAGGAAACTGGAAAATTACGAGACAGTATCAAGTTACCTGCATTAATGGACTAAAAAAAAACGTTTTAGAGGAATAAGACGATAATGAAGTTACAATTATTTTCCTGTTGTAACTAGAAGATGCTAGGATATAAACAAAGCCTTTATCATTTACAAAACAAACAAATTAAAAAAAAAACCTGTTTCTCCTCTTCTTTTAGAAATCCCAAGAGTGGCTTATTTTGTTAAATAAAACCACCAATGTTTTGCAGTGGGGACCTTCATATCAAAACAGTATGAATACAGGACTGGATCACCTAACTTGGTATGCAACATACTTTATAAAATTAAGTATTTCTGTTACTTACTACACAAAACAAAAATGTGCATCAGGAAGTTAGTGCTAGAAGCTCAGCTAGGAAGTATCATCAACTCTTTTCATTTTGCAAAGGTTGACAGATTAATTGATTTGCCAAAGAGATATTTACTTGTTAGTAAAGGAATAAAGACCAGAACCTAACTTCACCTCTATTAACACTGCAATATGACAGTAAGAATTCCCTCAAAAACAAGTCACTGAAAGCCTGATACCTAAATCACATTGCCCGATGAACAACAGCTGTCTTATAAACAGGTATTTTCTTGTTGTAAATACTGCCTATCCAAAACAGAGTATTCTGTTACAGAAGAAATGTCTAATTACCTCCACGGAGTATAAGAAAACAACAACAAAAAATTCTCACCCACACAATCAATATTCAAAATAAAACCTTCAATAGTCACCTCAACTTCAGGGTCCTCACTTTTTGACCAGAAGTACACTTTTGGAATCAAGGCTTTAGGATGACTAACCTTCAATAGTCACCTCAACTTCAGGGTCCTCACTTGTTTCTGAAGGACATGTTGAGTAGAATCTTGAAAAAAATAAAATTCTAAAATGACATTCATTATAAAGCACTTTCTATTATGTTCCAACATTGTACGGATTTGATATTTCCAAAAGCAGCCTACCATAAAATTTTACTGGCATCTGAAATCACCTCATTCTTGTTGAATTAAAATTTCGGACTCATTTAATTGAAATAGGGAGAAGAGAAAACAGAAAGTAGAGGAAACTGGAAAATTACGAGACAGTATCAAGTTACCTGCATTAATGGACTAAAAAAAAACGTTTTAGAGGAATAAGACGATAATGAAGTTACAATTATTTTCCTGTTGTAACTAGAAGATGCTAGGATATAAACAAAGCCTTTATCATTTACAAAACAAACAAATTAAAAAAAAAACCTGTTTCTCCTCTTCTTTTAGAAATCCCAAGAGTGGCTTATTTTGTTAAATAAAACCACCAATGTTTTGCAGTGGGGACCTTCATATCAAAACAGTATGAATACAGGACTGGATCACCTAACTTGGTATGCAACATACTTTATAAAATTAAGTATTTCTGTTACTTACTACACAAAACAAAAATGTGCATCAGGAAGTTAGTGCTAGAAGCTCAGCTAGGAAGTATCATCAACTCTTTTCATTTTGCAAAGGTTGACAGATTAATTGATTTGCCAAAGAGATATTTACTTGTTAGTAAAGGAATAAAGACCAGAACCTAACTTCACCTCTATTAACACTGCAATATGACAGTAAGAATTCCCTCAAAAACAAGTCACTGAAAGCCTGATACCTAAATCACATTGCCCGATGAACAACAGCTGTCTTATAAACAGGTATTTTCTTGTTGTAAATACTGCCTATCCAAAACAGAGTATTCTGTTACAGAAGAAATGTCTAATTACCTCCACGGAGTATAAGAAAACAACAACAAAAAATTCTCACCCACACAATCAACTATTCAAAATAAAAACCTCAAGACATTTAAAATATTTTATTTTAAATGAGCATTTCAATATTTCTGCAAGAAATGTATTCCATTAGAATACTCTAATTCTAAAACTACATTTGGAAAGACCAGTCCACTTTCCAGAGACCTTCAGAACTTCCGCCACTGTCAGATTACTGATCCAAAAAAATAAAATGACAAAAAAAAGCAAATATGAGGAACAAAAAGGCACAGAAGAGACTCCCTTTTTATTCTTAAAAAAAATTAAAAAATAAGGCTTGCAATAGCCAGTGTATATGAGAAAATGGTAATTTTAAAACAAGATCCAGTTGTCAGGCAGTAGCCTGCAAACTGCCGGGGTGGCTTTGCAGCCGCGGCCACAGCCACCTCCTGAGGGCTCCAGCTGGGCAGGAGGGGAGGTGTCGCTGGCTCTGGCCTGTGCCTGGATGCTCACCGGGAACTGCAGGCTATGGGGGCCACATGTGTGCTTCCAGAGCAGTTGTGTGAGGAAGCTTGGACAGCTCATCCCTATGACAACTCCAGTGATCCAGAGAACTGGGACTGGAAATTGCATAGCAGACCTCGTAAACTTAGGGCAAAAAAAAAAAAAAAAAGATCCAGTTGTCTTACCACTTATTTTCCTTGGGAGAAATCTAGAAAAATTCTTTTGGAACTATCTATAAACAGTTTAGAGACAGAAAGCCATTGTGCGTGGTAACAGTTGAACTCAAGATTCCAATAAATGAAACACTGGGCTTCCCCAGTGGTCCAGTGGGTAAAGACACCACCTTGCAGTACAAGGGGTGCCAGTTCAATCCCTGGCCTGGGAAGATCCCACCTGCAGCAGAGCGGCTGGACGGACATGTCCAATAGAAGTGGTCAAAAAAAAAGACTCCCCAGAAATCTGTGAAACACTGTAGCTGGACAGTCATTCGATCCTGCAAAGGAGGGTGGCTGGGTAGCTGATGCAGCAGGCCACGGGGGTGGCTGTGGGTACAAAATCGAGCAGAGAGGCAGTCTCTCATTGAGTCATCTTACGTTGAATACCTGACCCTCCTTGAAAAAAATGGTACCGATATTCTGTTTTAAAATAAAATATGAACAGAGCCAATAACAATTTTAATTCTAGACATTAAAACTGTTCTTTCCAAATATGGCGTAAGATGTGCAAGAAAAAAATGGACAGCACATGAAGAGTTTTACTTACCACTTAAATTTCTCCTCCCCACATGCTTTATCACACAACACAGTAAAAGAGGTATTATTACATCTTAGGGTTAAATAATAAAAAAAAAAAAAAACCTGTTGACCAGAAGGCATACCATAACAATCATCATTTTATTCCATATAAGGTGTTTGAAGGGTAATATTCTCTACAGTACAGGACATACTGTAAATACAGTGGAGTAAAAATTCCCGTGTCTAACCTTCTGCGGGTACTTCCACTTCTGTTCCCTCGTTGCCCTCTGAAGAGTGATGGCTTCCTAAAAGAAGAGAAATCCATATAGTAAACCAACAGACTGACGTTCAGAGAAGAGAAACTAGGCAACAATGCAAACAAAAACACAGATGCAAGCTGATTCTTTAAGTTCTTAGGGAACTCAGGCTATGGGGGCCACATGTGTGCTTCCAGAGCAGTTGTGTGAGGAAGCTTGGACAGCTCATCCCTATGACAACTCCAGTGATCCAGAGAACTGGGACTGGAAATTGCATAGCAGACCTCGTAAACTTAGGGCAAAAAAAAAAAAAAAAAAGATCCAGTTGTCTTACCACTTATTTTCCTTGGGAGAAATCTAGAAAAATTCTTTTGGAACTATCTATAAACAGTTTAGAGACAGAAAGCCATTGTGCGTGGTAACAGTTGAACTCAAGATTCCAATAAATGAAACACTGGGCTTCCCCAGTGGTCCAGTGGGTAAAGACACCACCTTGCAGTACAAGGGGTGCCAGTTCAATCCCTGGCCTGGGAAGATCCCACCTGCAGCAGAGCGGCTGGACGGACATGTCCAATAGAAGTGGTCAAAAAAAAAAAAAGACTCCCCAGAAATCTGTGAAACACTGTAGCTGGACAGTCATTCGATCCTGCAAAGGAGGGTGGCTGGGTAGCTGATGCAGCAGGCCACGGGGGTGGCTGTGGGTACAAAATCGAGCAGAGAGGCAGTCTCTCATTGAGTCATCTTACGTTGAATACCTGACCCTCCTTGAAAAAAATGGTACCGATATTCTGTTTTAAAATAAAATATGAACAGAGCCAATAACAATTTTAATTCTAGACATTAAAACTGTTCTTTCCAAATATGGCGTAAGATGTGCAAGAAAAAAATGGACAGCACATGAAGAGTTTTACTTACCACTTAAATTTCTCCTCCCCACATGCTTTATCACACAACACAGTAAAAGAGGTATTATTACATCTTAGGGTTAAATAATAAAAAAAAAAAAAAACCTGTTGACCAGAAGGCATACCATAACAATCATCATTTTATTCCATATAAGGTGTTTGAAGGGTAATATTCTCTACAGTACAGGACATACTGTAAATACAGTGGAGTAAAAATTCCCGTGTCTAACCTTCTGCGGGTACTTCCACTTCTGTTCCCTCGTTGCCCTCTGAAGAGTGATGGCTTCCTAAAAAGAAGAGAAATCCATATAGTAAACCAACAGACTGACGTTCAGAGAAGAGAAACTAGGCAACAATGCAAACAAAAACACAGATGCAAGCTGATTCTTTAAGTTCTTAGCAATATGTTCAAACGGTATTACCTAATTTAGAAAAACATGGAACACGTCTGGATGAAAGTTCAAAAAATTATTTTAAGACGTAAATATACAGAGTAAACCTAAGTAGATCTGGGGACTTAATATTAGTTACCTGAACTACACAATACCACCAGATGTCAAGAGTTTGAGAAACAGAACAGTATGCTTCCCAGAGCCATGCTCATCTGCCAAGGACACACACACAAACACTTATCGGAATAAATTCCTTCTTTGCTCACAGACTCTGTCGAGTCTGGATACACAAGTTCAGGTTTGGCTTGTGAAATGTAGCCGGCTTTCCATGTTTACTAAAGTGAAAGCTAGGGAAACTCCATGCCCATTATTTAATCGAAGTGGCACTTAAAGGAAACTCAGAAGTTAAAACTTGAGATACTACCTTCCGTCTCAAAAGCATTTTAAGTCAGGTAATATAATCTGTCTGCTTCTACAAACTGCAACACAAAGCAACGTATCAGGTTAGGCAGTCAAAAGGGAAACAGGCTCATCCCACGAGAGATGAAGCTTTACTCATCAACACTAAAGAAGTCATCTAAAACCCAAGACAGCCAATTAGGAGAAGGACCCAAACTGGCCCGGCATATTCACCCTCTGTCCTGAAATGTCTGAGCTACTACCACCAAGAAGACAGACAACCACTGCTTTCATGTATACATGAAACTATACCACCTGGAGGGGAGAATAAAGCACAAAGGGGAGAAGAAACAAAATCAGGTCTGTTTTGTCATCCACTGATAATTCTCTTCCACTTATTTCATGTTCTGAAAACTCACTGGAGCTCAAAACAATAGATCAATCTATAGATCTGTAGCTATGAATTATTCTTCATTTAAAGTCTGAAATTATGCTTTCTCAACACACAGCACCCCTCTCCCTATTAAACACCATCATCTGAATTTATAGAGTACTGTATTCTTTGACAGGACTGCCAAAGAAAACAAAAAAAATGTGAGGTCAAAACGAGGAGAGAAAATGGAGAAGGGGCCTTAAGAAGAGGTCTTAGAAAGGGAAGACTGGCCAAAAATAACATGATTGTTTCATCAGAATGTAAGATGACAATAGTACCTGTAAATGATTATTTTGCGTGTGCTTTTTGTTCCTTTTAAAATCTGAAATAAATGATTACATTTACAGTAAAAACAAAGAAAAGGAATCCTGGGACTCTCCCAGTGGTCCAGTGGTTGGTTAATACTCTGCGCTCCCAATGCGGGGGCGTGGGGCATGGGTCAATCCCAGCGGGGGAACTAGGGTTGTGCATGCCACAGAGTGCAGCCAAAGAAAGAAAACAGAATGAAATCTTAGGCACTCAAAGCCTGAATAAGCAGAAGTAAAGTAAAAGCCATCACAAACAGCCTAGGATCGTCAAGTGAGGGAACACGACACAGAAATTCCCCCAAAGACATTCCATCAATAAATGCAGGGATTTACAAATAATATCTTACAATCTTTCTAAACATTAAGTATCAACATGACCTTACTGATAGTTACAATACTAACTATGTCACATAAGCCTATTTCTGACCATTCTGATATAAGGTATAAATGTGTACTTTACCTTCAATATGAAAGTGTGTCATGTACCCATTTCGAGATTCATTACTAGATTCACAAAAGGGAAAATCGGTTTTCAAAAACTGTTGCATGTGAAGTTCACTGTTGTTTCAAAAAAAATAAAAGGCCAATACATTTCCTTTTCCATTTAGAAAAGTAGTAACACAGATATAAATACAAAAACACAGTCTGTCCAATATAAAGAAACATTAAATAGGAACGTCAAGTGGGAAGACGGAAGTGAAAAAGTTATACCTTGCAAAGACTTCGAAAGGGGGAGTTTGTCATCAACATCATCAGTTTCAGAAGGGCCTGCTTTGGGATACAAAGATAACAACTTCAAAAGTAATCCCCAAAATGTATTTTGGGTCACTTCAACAAACAAATGTGAGGTCAAAACGAGGAGAGAAAATGGAGAAGGGGCCTTAAGAAGAGGTCTTAGAAAGGGAAGACTGGCCAAAAATAACATGATTGTTTCATCAGAATGTAAGATGACAATAGTACCTGTAAATGATTATTTTGCGTGTGCTTTTTGTTCCTTTTAAAATCTGAAATAAATGATTACATTTACAGTAAAAACAAAGAAAAGGAATCCTGGGACTCTCCCAGTGGTCCAGTGGTTGGTTAATACTCTGCGCTCCCAATGCGGGGGCGTGGGGCATGGGTCAATCCCAGCGGGGGAACTAGGGTTGTGCATGCCACAGAGTGCAGCCAAAGAAAGAAAACAGAATGAAATCTTAGGCACTCAAAGCCTGAATAAGCAGAAGTAAAGTAAAAGCCATCACAAACAGCCTAGGATCGTCAAGTGAGGGAACACGACACAGAAATTCCCCCAAAGACATTCCATCAATAAATGCAGGGATTTACAAATAATATCTTACAATCTTTCTAAACATTAAGTATCAACATGACCTTACTGATAGTTACAATACTAACTATGTCACATAAGCCTATTTCTGACCATTCTGATATAAGGTATAAATGTGTACTTTACCTTCAATATGAAAGTGTGTCATGTACCCATTTCGAGATTCATTACTAGATTCACAAAAGGGAAAATCGGTTTTCAAAAACTGTTGCATGTGAAGTTCACTGTTGTTTCAAAAAAAATAAAAGGCCAATACATTTCCTTTTCCATTTAGAAAAGTAGTAACACAGATATAAATACAAAAACACAGTCTGTCCAATATAAAGAAACATTAAATAGGAACGTCAAGTGGGAAGACGGAAGTGAAAAAGTTATACCTTGCAAAGACTTCGAAAGGGGGAGTTTGTCATCAACATCATCAGTTTCAGAAGGGCCTGCTTTGGGATACAAAGATAACAACTTCAAAAGTAATCCCCAAAATGTATTTTGGGTCACTTCAGCAAACAAATGTGGGTGAGAGATATGGAATAATACAGCCTTTTCATGAGGAAAAAAAAGCAAAAACAAAACAAAAAAAGAGAGAGACTGGCAAAATGAGAGGTGTCCACATATGGTTGTAAAGAATGGAAAACGTGTACCAGATAAAGTCATATACAGTCAATGAAACTCTGAAAATGATTCGACATGAGCTGAACGGGAATGACATGTCTAAAATGGTGGATGTTGGTCATGTTCACGACAGCCAACTCTCACTTTCGCTTCTTACAGATCACAAGTGCAGATATATCTTACAAGGAGCATTCATTTCTTCCTTGACAAAACACTTGGTTTTCATGCTTTGTCAAATTAACACATAGATGGTTTTTAGTATGAGAATGAAGCAATTCTCCCACTTATGTACCAGAATGAACTACTGTATAATCACATATGTAACTACTGCAACGATAGGGTTCAATCTGTACTCGGGACTTCCCTAGTGGTCCAAGATCAGGATGTGCCGGCCAAGGCAGGGGACCCAGGTTTGATCTCTGGGTCCAGGAAGATTCCACATGTCGTGGGGCAACTAAGCCCGTGTGTGACAACTACTGAGCCCAGGTATCTAGAGCGCTTGCTCTGAACTAAGAGAAGTCACAGCAATGAGAAGAGCCTGAACCCCACGAGGGAGGAGACCCTGCTCACCGAAACTAGAGAGAGCCCGTGCACAGCAACGAAGACCCAGTGCAGCCACAAACCAGTAAATAAAGGAAATACATCCTGCACAATTCTGTAAACCTGAGCAGACATACAATCTGTTTGTGCTTATCTTAAATACAGTCAGGCATCTCAATCTGTGCAGTCAGCAACTGCAGAGTCAACCAATGCTTTACACTGAATAAAAAATAACTATTAATATATTAAAGTTTATAGGGTGCAGTTAAACTAATGCTTAAGAGGTGCGGCCTAAGTATTCATGACGATAAGTAGTTATAAGGGAAGATAACTCAATTTAGGCTTAAGAAACAAAACAAAAGGGCCTGCTTTGGGATACAAAGATAACAACTTCAAGTAATCCCCAAAATGTATTTTGGGTCACTTCAGCAAACAAATGTGGGTGAGAGATATGGAATAATACAGCCTTTTCATGAGGAAAAAAAAGCAAAAACAAAACAAAAAAAGAGAGAGACTGGCAAAATGAGAGGTGTCCACATATGGTTGTAAAGAATGGAAAACGTGTACCAGATAAAGTCATATACAGTCAATGAAACTCTGAAAATGATTCGACATGAGCTGAACGGGAATGACATGTCTAAAATGGTGGATGTTGGTCATGTTCACGACAGCCAACTCTCACTTTCGCTTCTTACAGATCACAAGTGCAGATATATCTTACAAGGAGCATTCATTTCTTCCTTGACAAAACACTTGGTTTTCATGCTTTGTCAAATTAACACATAGATGGTTTTTAGTATGAGAATGAAGCAATTCTCCCACTTATGTACCAGAATGAACTACTGTATAATCACATATGTAACTACTGCAACGATAGGGTTCAATCTGTACTCGGGACTTCCCTAGTGGTCCAAGATCAGGATGTGCCGGCCAAGGCAGGGGACCCAGGTTTGATCTCTGGGTCCAGGAAGATTCCACATGTCGTGGGGCAACTAAGCCCGTGTGTGACAACTACTGAGCCCAGGTATCTAGAGCGCTTGCTCTGAACTAAGAGAAGTCACAGCAATGAGAAGAGCCTGAACCCCACGAGGGAGGAGACCCTGCTCACCGAAACTAGAGAGAGCCCGTGCACAGCAACGAAGACCCAGTGCAGCCACAAACCAGTAAATAAAGGAAATACATCCTGCACAATTCTGTAAACCTGAGCAGACATACAATCTGTTTGTGCTTATCTTAAATACAGTCAGGCATCTCAATCTGTGCAGTCAGCAACTGCAGAGTCAACCAATGCTTTACACTGAATAAAAAATAACTATTAATATATTAAAGTTTATAGGGTGCAGTTAAACTAATGCTTAAGAGGTGCGGCCTAAGTATTCATGACGATAAGTAGTTATAAGGGAAGATAACTCAATGGCTTAAGTTCTGATCTTAAGAAACATAAAACCAAATTAAAACTAAAGCAGCCAGAAACAAACACAAAAGTGAAATAGAAAAAAAGATCACTGAAATTGTGTAAAAGCTACATATTTGAGGAGAAAAAAAAAATAAAGTATGAAAAAAGTTCTAGAGCCAAAACCATTTATAGTAACACTGAAAAACATTAAATACTTAGGTTTAAATCTTACATCAAAATCCCCAACAGCTTTTTGAACAGATCAGTTAAGCTGATTTTTATAACTTACATAAAAAGAAATAGGATCTAAAATAGGTAAAACATTAAAGGAGGACAGTTTGGGTGGACTATCAATCTAATTCCAAGACATTACATAAACTAGAGTCCTTAAGACAACGCAATTTCGGAAAAGGATAGAAACAGAGATCTCATGGAACAGAAGCTGCTTGAGAAAACTAATAATGTGAGAAAATTGACAATGAAACAAAAGAAGGTGGAAAAAACTGATAGAAATATAAAATTATCACAATCTGGGGGCTTCCCTGGTAGCTCAGTGGTAGAGCTCACCTGCCCATGCAGAAGACACGGGTTCCAGCCCTGATCCAGGAAGATCCCACATGCTGCAGAGCCACTAAGCCCGTGAGCCACAACCATGGAGCCTGTGCTCTAGCGCCTCGGAGCCTGAGTCCCACAACAAGAGAAGTCATGGCAACAAGAAGGCTGCTCACCTCAACTAGAGAGAGCCCGTGCACAGCAACGAAGACCCAGTGCAGCCACAAACCAGTAAATAAAGGAAATACATCCTGCACAATTCTGTAAACCTGAGCAGACATACAATCTGTTTGTGCTTATCTTAAATACAGTCAGGCATCTCAATCTGTGCAGTCAGCAACTGCAGAGTCAACCAATGCTTTACACTGAATAAAAAATAACTATTAATATATTAAAGTTTATAGGGTGCAGTTAAACTAATGCTTAAGAGGTGCGGCCTAAGTATTCATGACGATAAGTAGTTATAAGGGAAGATAACTCAATGGCTTAAGTTCTGATCTTAAGAAACATAAAACCAAATTAAAACTAAAGCAGCCAGAAACAAACACAAAAGTGAAATAGAAAAAAAGATCACTGAAATTGTGTAAAAGCTACATATTTGAGGAGAAAAAAAAAAAAAATAAAGTATGAAAAAAGTTCTAGAGCCAAAACCATTTATAGTAACACTGAAAAACATTAAATACTTAGGTTTAAATCTTACATCAAAATCCCCAACAGCTTTTTGAACAGATCAGTTAAGCTGATTTTTATAACTTACATAAAAAGAAATAGGATCTAAAATAGGTAAAACATTAAAGGAGGACAGTTTGGGTGGACTATCAATCTAATTCCAAGACATTACATAAACTAGAGTCCTTAAGACAACGCAATTTCGGAAAAGGATAGAAACAGAGATCTCATGGAACAGAAGCTGCTTGAGAAAACTAATAATGTGAGAAAATTGACAATGAAACAAAAGAAGGTGGAAAAAACTGATAGAAATATAAAATTATCACAATCTGGGGGCTTCCCTGGTAGCTCAGTGGTAGAGCTCACCTGCCCATGCAGAAGACACGGGTTCCAGCCCTGATCCAGGAAGATCCCACATGCTGCAGAGCCACTAAGCCCGTGAGCCACAACCATGGAGCCTGTGCTCTAGCGCCTCGGAGCCTGAGTCCCACAACAAGAGAAGTCATGGCAACAAGAAGGCTGCTCACCTCAACTAGAGAGTAGCCCCCACTCCCTGCAACTAGAAAGAGCCTGTGGCAGCAGTGAAAACCCAGAATAGCAAAAAAGAAAAAAAAAAGGTATACAGATATTTAAAAGAAAAAAACTAACAATCTTTTCAACAAAAGGTGCTGGAAAAACTGAATATCTGAATGTGTAAGTTTGAACTTGGTATTTTGTACACTACACAAAAATTAGGTCTAAACCAACCAGACTTAAATGTGTAACTGTAAAAGTTATTATAAAACACAGAAGAAAAGCTCTGTAACACTGGGTCAACTTAAGATTTTTTAGCTATGATACTTAAGCACAATTCATACAGGGGAAAAAAAACCCACTGAGTTGAACATGGTCGTATTAACCTATCCGCAAATCACATCATGAAGGACTTGTATTCAGAATATACAAAGAACTGCAAAAGCTTAATTATTAAGAAAAACACCCAAGCTGCATGCACTTACAGCTCTCAGTCTGCTTTCTGGCTCCCACTTTCAACTGCACTTAAAATACCATTTCAGCAATTTTTTTCTTGTACAAATACCTGATTTCCACTCTCACTGCTCAAGCATTACCTTAAATCACTCACAGTCTCTATTTCACAGGGGCGTGAAATATCCTATGATCCTTAGTAATAGCAAAGCTAAAAAAGACAGATAAAGGCAGACTTTTATTCTTAAAAATTAAATATAATGTGTTGAAAGAGATTTTATTAAACAGCATTACATAAACTAGAGTCCTTAAGACAACGCAATTCGGAAAAGGATAGAAACAGAGATCTCATGGAACAGAAGCTGCTTGAGAAAACTAATAATGTGAGAAAATTGACAATGAAACAAAAGAAGGTGGAAAAACTGATAGAAATATAAAATTATCACAATCTGGGGGCTTCCCTGGTAGCTCAGTGGTAGAGCTCACCTGCCCATGCAGAAGACACGGGTTCCAGCCCTGATCCAGGAAGATCCCACATGCTGCAGAGCCACTAAGCCCGTGAGCCACAACCATGGAGCCTGTGCTCTAGCGCCTCGGAGCCTGAGTCCCACAACAAGAGAAGTCATGGCAACAAGAAGGCTGCTCACCTCAACTAGAGAGTAGCCCCCACTCCCTGCAACTAGAAAGAGCCTGTGGCAGCAGTGAAAACCCAGAATAGCAAAAAAGAAAAAAAAAAGGTATACAGATATTTAAAAGAAAAAAACTAACAATCTTTTCAACAAAAGGTGCTGGAAAAACTGAATATCTGAATGTGTAAGTTTGAACTTGGTATTTTGTACACTACACAAAAATTAGGTCTAAACCAACCAGACTTAAATGTGTAACTGTAAAAGTTATTATAAAACACAGAAGAAAAGCTCTGTAACACTGGGTCAACTTAAGATTTTTTAGCTATGATACTTAAGCACAATTCATACAGGGGAAAAAAAACCCACTGAGTTGAACATGGTCGTATTAACCTATCCGCAAATCACATCATGAAGGACTTGTATTCAGAATATACAAAGAACTGCAAAAGCTTAATTATTAAGAAAAACACCCAAGCTGCATGCACTTACAGCTCTCAGTCTGCTTTCTGGCTCCCACTTTCAACTGCACTTAAAATACCATTTCAGCAATTTTTTTCTTGTACAAATACCTGATTTCCACTCTCACTGCTCAAGCATTACCTTAAATCACTCACAGTCTCTATTTCACAGGGGCGTGAAATATCCTATGATCCTTAGTAATAGCAAAGCTAAAAAAGACAGATAAAGGCAGACTTTTATTCTTAAAAATTAAATATAATGTGTTGAAAGAGATTTTATTAAACAGCATTTATTAAATATGTTAGTAACGTACCAACAACTGCTATAAAGGTTACATACTTCTCAATTTTTTTTCCAAATTCTTTTCTTTTTAAATAATTTTCTTTTTTAATGTATTTATTTGGTTGCACTGGGTCTTAGTTACGGTATGTGGGATCTAGTTCCCTGACCAGGGATTGAACCCAGGTCCCCAGCATTGGGAGCACAGAGTCTTAGCCACTGGACCACTAGGGAAATCCCCCAAATTCTTAACATTAATTAAAAACCCTTAGAATTATCTCAACCTTTCAGCCATGTGATAACTAACTTCACAGTAATAAAACAATCAAAGCTGACAGATAAAAATGATGAAATTCACTAGATGATTGAGTATACATATACAGATTTAATATATGTATTCAATACATACGTACACATGATTACAAGCTAGAATAAATGTATCCCTAACTTCTATAAGACTCCTGAACTGATAAAGACTTTTCAACAGAAGTGAACTAATAAGGCTATTAGAGAAATGCCAATTAAAAACAAAAAGAGGTGTCCTAAGACATCGGCTAGAGTGGCTGAAAAACGATGCGGACCATCCAAGTGCTGGTGAGGACGGGGAGCCCCTAGACCCACTGTCCCCACCGATGGAAACACACAGTCGTGGAAGCACAGCGGAAAACAGCTGAAACCCCCACCAGAGACCCCACCCATTCTAGTGCTAGGAATCTCCTCGAGAGAAACGAAGGCGTACGTCCAAACAAATGTTCAGAGCAGCTTGAGTTTTAATCGCCACAAACTGGAAACAACCAATATGCCCATCAGCAGACGCGGGGATACACAAAGGATGGTACAGACGAACAATGGAGGTGCACTCAGCCACAAGACGGAGTTGGCCGTTGATACAGGCAACACTGTGGATGAATTTCACGACAACTGGAATTTGAAAGTCACACTCCCCACCCCACCCAAGAGAACAGTACATACTTGATAAGGATTCCATTGATATAAATGTCTTACGGAAATAAAATGATAGCAAATACAACAAATCGGCAGGTGGCTGGGGGCAAGCTGTGTATTCAAGGAACCTTGAGGGTTACGGACATTCTTCTTCTTCTTCTTTCGACATTTCTTTACCTTGACTGCAGTAAAGATGGGTTGATGGACACACACAAAACCAATCACACCTTCCACTTTAAATGGTTAATGGACTTTATGCGTCTATGAAAATAAAACTTACCATAAACCAGAGATGTTTTTCTAAACTAAAATCCACCAATGCATAAAAGCAAACTGCATGGTGACATTATGACCTTTAATTCCTTCTTGATTACCACCTTGTATCGCTAAGATGATAAATACCTAAACCTATCTTTTATAGATTTTTGAAACAGTGATGATGTGAAGTTCTTTTTGTCTCACAAAGGTATTAAAGGTTCAGAAGACCCTTGGTGCCTGGTAAATAACTCTGAAAAGTGAAACTGAATTTTGTATTAAGCTGCAACTTTTGCGTGTCCTTTGAAGAATATTAGTGGTCATTTAACCTTTCCCCTGTAGACTGAGTTTGAATGCCCCCTTTTTCGAATCTATTTTATTGCAGGGAGAAATCACAAGTATACTTGCTAGTCAAGGACCAAAGGACCCATCGGTAAAATAGAATATAAAGAATTCAGGCAGTTGACAGGCTCTGGTTTTAACCACTGATAACTTCTGGAGAGAAAGCCTGTACTAGACAGCCCTACCTTGAATGTTATAGTGATAGTAATCAGGGTCTTCAGATTCTTCCTTTACTGTCACGGCTGCCATTTCCAGAGAAATGCCTGTAAAAGCAAATTAAGGTCTACAGTTACACTTCAAGGCATCTTGTGCTCGCTACTAATGCAGAAAAATGCACCCATATTTTAAAGGATTTCAAATGCAGATCCACTGGGGAATGAAGGTTTAGGTCATCTCAGCAAGGTAAAGAACCTTCCCAGCGAGGGTCCTGGCTGAATGCAAAGAAAACATAATGGGTAATGAATTCAAAAGGGTAGGAATTTCTGTGACCAGCTTCAGGAATGTGGGCACTGCATGTTTTCTTCCTTGCTATAAGTATGTGTTTCTGTAAATATCATATATTTGGCTACATTAAATGTTCTCTCTTCTCTTTCCCATTATGATTGGACAAAAATATTTCCAGATAATTCCTTTACCAGTTAGCCTTTGTATAAGAGAATAAAGAGGCTGGAGGTAAATCTGAGAATTAACACATTACTGACTGTAGAAACTAACGCCTGTGTCATGTACATCAATATTGCTATGGTTCCAGTCTTAACATTCAGGTAACAGAAGATGTATTAATACACCTCTGGTCAGTAAGTAGTTAACACAGCCCAGGACAGGGCAGTAGATCAGTCTCCCAGAGATGGGTGAGGACTATCTGAAAAATGTCTTCTCATTGCAAGGAGGGCAACAATGGTGCCCCCTGTAGGAAGGAGAAGCTGCATCCCCTCAGAGCGGAGCCTCTGTATAGTCGTCCAGGGAGGCTTGAAGCATGCAGATGTGTGTGGGTGCTGAGTAGCCCGAGGGGCGGCCTATTCAAATCAAGAGGCTGCTGTCTCAGTTCCCAGTCTCCGCTCTTAGACTCTGTTGAAGTGTCCACTGCAAACCAGTTGGCTCCTGGAGGATCTCTGGCCAGAAGGAAACAGAGCAGGGAGGCTACAAGGCTAGAAGAGAGCGAAGGGACATGGGCCTCCCTCCGTGCTCTCTGCATGGTTCCCCCAGGGCCACGCATTCCTTGGGATGCTCCTTTGATCAGGTGAAAGCAGACATTTCCCCCAGTAACGCCTGGATCCACTTTATAAATGTTCCAACACAACCAGCACCAGCTTCAAGGTGTCCCCCGCCTACACCAGCACCGTCTACACAGGACCCCACCTCAGGGAGCAGATCAGAGCTTTCAGGCTGGCAGCCAGCTCCCTGAGGTGTTACTTACACCACACCTGAAAATACAGCCCTTTTTATTACAATAAATTGATCTTGAAATAAATTTTTTTCCATCTAAATAACTGGCATGGTTCAAATAGCTGTTTTCTCCTAACCGGACCACAATGGGAATATTAAAAGCAGTCACAACGCAAGAATCTAAAGACACACAAACACAAAGGAATAGAAGGACTAGGTGTAAGGAAGGAAAAATAAACCTCTATGATCTGAACTATTAAATCTATACCTAAAATGGTTAAAGAATTCAAAATACATGATTTTTCTCGAGTCAGCATGTTTATTTTTGGATGCAAAGTAACCAGGAAAGGAATATATATATATAAAGGGGCGAGATTTACAAAAGAGTGCCTTTCTTGCAGACCCCTCTAAAAATAACATAAAACCTTGCATTCACACACACACAGACACAGACAGACAGACAGGCAAGCAGGCAGGCAGGCAGACAGACAGACAGACAGACAGACAGACACACACACACACACACACACACACAGAGTAATACTCCACTCCAAAACGTCTTACATGCTTGCAAAGAAAATAAAGGAGACATCATTTAGGAAAAGTCTTCTTTATTTACGTTTCACAACGCATTCACAACGGATTCTAAAAGCACTCATACGTACCAGTTCCATTGCCAACTCTGTTGAAGTGTCCACTGCAAACCAGGCGGCCTATTCAAATCAAGAGGCTGCTGTCTCAGTTCCCAGTCTCCGCTCTTAGACTCTGTTGAAGTGTCCACTGCAAACCAGTTGGCTCCTGGAGGATCTCTGGCCAGAAGGAAACAGAGCAGGGAGGCTACAAGGCTAGAAGAGAGCGAAGGGACATGGGCCTCCCTCCGTGCTCTCTGCATGGTTCCCCCAGGGCCACGCATTCCTTGGGATGCTCCTTTGATCAGGTGAAAGCAGACATTTCCCCCAGTAACGCCTGGATCCACTTTATAAATGTTCCAACACAACCAGCACCAGCTTCAAGGTGTCCCCCGCCTACACCAGCACCGTCTACACAGGACCCCACCTCAGGGAGCAGATCAGAGCTTTCAGGCTGGCAGCCAGCTCCCTGAGGTGTTACTTACACCACACCTGAAAATACAGCCCTTTTTATTACAATAAATTGATCTTGAAATAAATTTTTTTCCATCTAAATAACTGGCATGGTTCAAATAGCTGTTTTCTCCTAACCGGACCACAATGGGAATATTAAAAGCAGTCACAACGCAAGAATCTAAAGACACACAAACACAAAGGAATAGAAGGACTAGGTGTAAGGAAGGAAAAATAAACCTCTATGATCTGAACTATTAAATCTATACCTAAAATGGTTAAAGAATTCAAAATACATGATTTTTCTCGAGTCAGCATGTTTATTTTTGGATGCAAAGTAACCAGGAAAGGAATATATATATATAAAGGGGCGAGATTTACAAAAGAGTGCCTTTCTTGCAGACCCCTCTAAAAATAACATAAAACCTTGCATTCACACACACACAGACACAGACAGACAGACAGGCAAGCAGGCAGGCAGGCAGACAGACAGACAGACAGACAGACAGACACACACACACACACACACACACACAGAGTAATACTCCACTCCAAAACGTCTTACATGCTTGCAAAGAAAATAAAGGAGACATCATTTAGGAAAAGTCTTCTTTATTTACGTTTCACAACGCATTCACAACGGATTCTAAAAGCACTCATACGTACCAGAATCTTCCGTAGGTTCAGTTTTCACTTTGACGGGGCCACAACTGAAAGGAGAAGAAGCCCTGATGAGGCTCTGCGTTTTAAGGGCCCGTTACACCCACAACTGAGCTCAAATGCCCTGCTCTCCCAGTATAAACTCACTCACCCGACCCAGCTCAGCACAAAACGGACTCACTTTAAAATTCATATGTTTATTTCTTGCATCAGTGACTTGTCAACTGAATTTAGTACTATAATTCCAATCAACCTTTTGGGGAGGGAAACGTGTAGTAAAACAAGGCGGAATACCAAGTCCCATCTTATGACAAGACCTTCCTGACCACAACGTGGCCGCTGGTCTCATCACGCCAGCCTCGCCCAGGTTAACTGGTGCCGTTCGTGATGACTACGTCAAAAAGGGCATTTCCACAGGCCCGCCAAAGGATTCACTGGGAGGCCTTTCTAACATTGGAATCCATCAACAATCTACACACTGAAACTTGCTGAGGGGTGGAGGGTCGGTGACACTAGTGAGGTTGTGCTTTACCTTCCACCGGGAGAAAGCATCGACCTTTCGGCCTCGGTCACCATCACGCGACCACCTAGGTACAAAAAAGAAACATTAAGATTTAGATTTTTCCAGCACTGCTAGGAAGTATGACTGGTATTTCTAAAGGTCCTGAATATACCACGAACTGGGGGATAGGAGCTCATGGCTCTGGATCGTTAGAATGAGGATGGTGTTGGTTTGAGAGTCCCTCATTCCGCTAAGGAAGATAATCAGGGACAATAATCGTCTAACAGCTTTTGTCACCTCCACAACCCTCCCTTTGAGAAAGGGAGCTCTTATCTTTATCAGTGGAACAAATACGCCAAGATATTATTACTGAGTCAGGTAACACTGATGGATAAATGAAGCCCAGTTTCTATTAAGAGCAGATCTGAGGACTTCCCTAGTGGCCCGGGGGCTAAGACTCTGCCATTCTGCTGCAGGCACGGGTTTGGTCCCCCACTGGGGAACTGAGATTCTGCAGAGTGCGTCTGACCCAGAAGACCTGGGCAGTCCCGACTGCTAATAGGCACAGGGTCCTTCTCAAGATGCTGCAACAGGGTGAGCGCTGTAGATCTTATAGACATACTAAAACCTACTGAATTACACACCATAAACAGGTGAATTTCACATTCGCCAAAAAATAAGGAAAAAAGGACAACACTGACCCCATCCGATGCTGACAAAGATTCAAAACAACTCCAGTTTAACCACTGCTGGTGGGGGCGTAAACTGGACCTATCGCATGGAAAGCCAGTCTGGCAGTGTCTCAACGAGGTAAACCTGTAACTACCTATCTTACGATCTCACCATCTCCCTTCAGGTATGCACCCAGGAGACAGGAACATAATGTCCACATAACATCGTGCGCTCTAAGGTCATAGTGGCTTACTTTACAATGAAGGGTAAGAAGTGGAAACCCACATGTTCATGGGCAAGTGAACAAAGATAAACAAAGTGGAGAGCAGTATCTGTCCAGTGGGATATTAGCCAGCAATGAAAGAAAAAAAAAAAAAAACATCCAGTACCTGCCGGAAAATGGCAACCTAAGGCTAATCTGGAAATACTTTAGGGCAAAAAAACACCCTTCAGAGTGAATTTTGCTTTAATAGACTTTTTTTTTTTCTCGCTACGTCTACTGGTCTTTCATTTATCTATTTTCATCCATCTTTGTTCTTTGGCTCCTGTGGGTCTCCCATCGCGGTGGCCTCTGTTGTCGCAGAGCGCCGGCTCTGGGCGCATATGCACCCCAGAGCTCCGGCTCGGTGGTTGGACACATCGGTCCAGCCGCTCCGCGGCACGTGGGATCTTCCCAGGCCAGGGATAAAACCGGCGCCCCTTGCACTGCAAGGCGGTGTCCCTACCCACTGGACCACCAGGGAAGCCCGAGAGAGTGAATTTTAATTTAAAATGGCAAGTTTATACATTCTCAATCTTAAAATAGGCACGTACAAAAACTTATAGTCCTTCTTTCCCATGAAAACACCCAACGGCGGATGACGCCGGTGCTGCAGGAGGGTCTGGAGGCCCCAGGGGCTCTGGAAGGAGAGGCCACGGCAGTGGTGTCCAGGGCAGGCCGGACTTGCAGCCAAGGTCGGGCCAAGGTCAAGGCCAGGGCAGAGGCCACAGAGCTCGCGGCGGCAAGGCCAGAGGACAAGCAGTGTCCCCGTTACCACGCTGGGCCACCTGGTCAAAGACATGAAGTCCCTGGAGGAGATGTACCCCTTCTCTCTGCCCATCAAGGAATCCAAGATCACTGACCGTTTCCTTGGAGCACCCCTCAAAGATGAGGTCTGTGCAAAAGCAGACCCGGGCCGGCCAGCGGACTAAATTCAAGGCATCTGCCCCCGTTGGGGATTACAACGGACATGCTGGCTTGGGTGTCACATGCTCTAAGTAGCCAAATAAAAAACCTACAGCTAACACACCAGTGAAGGGCTGACCACTCTCCAGTGAGTATGGAAGTGCCGAATGTCTTCCACCTAGCACGGAGAGCGAGGGGACGTCCGCCATGGCGGTCTAAGGTCATAGTGGCTTACTTTACAATGAAGGGTAAGAAGTGGAAACCCACATGTTCATGGGCAAGTGAACAAAGATAAACAAAGTGGAGAGCAGTATCTGTCCAGTGGGATATTAGCCAGCAATGAAAGAAAAAAAAAAAAAAACATCCAGTACCTGCCGGAAAATGGCAACCTAAGGCTAATCTGGAAATACTTTAGGGCAAAAAAACACCCTTCAGAGTGAATTTTGCTTTAATAGACTTTTTTTTTTTCTCGCTACGTCTACTGGTCTTTCATTTATCTATTTTCATCCATCTTTGTTCTTTGGCTCCTGTGGGTCTCCCATCGCGGTGGCCTCTGTTGTCGCAGAGCGCCGGCTCTGGGCGCATATGCACCCCAGAGCTCCGGCTCGGTGGTTGGACACATCGGTCCAGCCGCTCCGCGGCACGTGGGATCTTCCCAGGCCAGGGATAAAACCGGCGCCCCTTGCACTGCAAGGCGGTGTCCCTACCCACTGGACCACCAGGGAAGCCCGAGAGAGTGAATTTTAATTTAAAATGGCAAGTTTATACATTCTCAATCTTAAAATAGGCACGTACAAAAACTTATAGTCCTTCTTTCCCATGAAAACACCCAACGGCGGATGACGCCGGTGCTGCAGGAGGGTCTGGAGGCCCCAGGGGCTCTGGAAGGAGAGGCCACGGCAGTGGTGTCCAGGGCAGGCCGGACTTGCAGCCAAGGTCGGGCCAAGGTCAAGGCCAGGGCAGAGGCCACAGAGCTCGCGGCGGCAAGGCCAGAGGACAAGCAGTGTCCCCGTTACCACGCTGGGCCACCTGGTCAAAGACATGAAGTCCCTGGAGGAGATGTACCCCTTCTCTCTGCCCATCAAGGAATCCAAGATCACTGACCGTTTCCTTGGAGCACCCCTCAAAGATGAGGTCTGTGCAAAAGCAGACCCGGGCCGGCCAGCGGACTAAATTCAAGGCATCTGCCCCCGTTGGGGATTACAACGGACATGCTGGCTTGGGTGTCACATGCTCTAAGTAGCCAAATAAAAAACCTACAGCTAACACACCAGTGAAGGGCTGACCACTCTCCAGTGAGTATGGAAGTGCCGAATGTCTTCCACCTAGCACGGAGAGCGAGGGGACGTCCGCCATGGCGGCGTCGCCTCGCCACCGCCCTGGACGCCCTCACCAGAGCAAGGAGACTAAGGGGCGACAAGCACTCAGACGCTGAGGCAGCGGTCCCGATTTACACACCACGCAACTCACTCTGCAGAGTCCAGACATAAGCACGGGCAGTGCACGCGCCAGAGCAATTCGGTGTACTACGTGGACAGAATAATCAAAACAGGTGAGCCTTATGGTCTGTCAACCGTTTGTCAATAAAGCTTCTAAAAACACCCACCTTTTCAGCATGGTGAGAATAAGAGAGCTGACTAATCAGGAAACAACACATTTGGGTACCCATATATTATTCTGTCCTTTCACGGTTTACATTGCTTAAGCGGTTGCCAAGGACAGTGGTTATTTACTTTCAAAAGCCTCAAAAGGGTACTGGTCCTTTAAATCTCTCTTTTCCCTTCAAATGCAATGCCTGGACCTTCCAGGACGAAGTCCTACTGAAATCCTGCTCATTCTTCAAGGGGCCATCTCAATGTCCTCTTCCTCAGAAACACCCTCCTGGGCTTCCGCCCTCAAACCTCCGCTAGCCATGCCTCCCGCGTGGACACGGCGCCCTCCTCGGGGGCGCCTCCCCCAGGAGGCCCGGCACTGAACAGTGTCACCGCTCAGACATCGGGGAGGGTCCCCCTCCTCGCCCCGTCTCGGGCTCAGTCTCCAGGCCCGCTCAGGGGACACTGAGTCAATTAACCCAGTCCTAACTCCAGGACAGGAGGGCAGATCCTCGCATGCTACAAACAGCAAACAAGTCTCTAGTTTTTTCAGCTCAGTGACTTCTCTCTCGTTTATAAGGGCACTGCAAACCATCTTACATCATACTCTCAAAGAGCATAAAGGCAACATCATTAAAATGTCTTAAACTTCTGACCCAGCAGGTGCAGGAACCCATCCTGTGGACAATGGAAGTAAAGCAATCACTTACCTAGGTGCTTCTTTGGCTCCAGGAAAGGTCTGGAGTAAAACAAACAAAAAATAACACGTGAATACACAAAATTATCATAAAGCATACACTTAAACGCCTTCTATAAGTAAACAAGAGTTTTAAAAACATGTCAACATAAGTTGAATATTCAACTGTATGCGAAAAAGCGGTCGAGGGCAAGGGAGAAAGCGCTTCACCTTTTAATGATAAATGAGATCCCTGCTTTGTTCTCCAAAATCCACTTCAGGGTCGCAAGGTCATAGTTCTCAGGGTGCTTGAAGGCTACGCCTTCGGGAAGGCCCTGCACCACCACAGCCGACTGATCTCGGAGCATCTTTTCATAGGGAACGGGCACCACTGTCGACTTGCCTAGAGCTTTGCCTGAGGTTGAGACACAGGGATGAGGCAGAAAGGTAATAAATTAATTAGGTAATCAATTAAATGATTACAATTTGAAAAACAAAACTATGATTAGTTGACATGGCTTAAATAAGGGGCATTAATAGGGCTTTTCTTTTTTTTTTTTTGACATGTGGCTTGCAGAATCTCAGTTCCCCAATTAAGAATTGAACCCAGGGCATGTCGATGAAAACCAGAAACCCTAACCACTAGCCCATTAGGGAACTCCCCCTCATTTGTGTTTTTGTAACATGGGTGGGGGGAGGGCCAAGGGATATGCATCTGATTGATCTGGGAACATACATGTACAAAAATAAATAAATAAATAAATAAATAAATAAATAAATAAATAAATAAATAAAATGCAAAAAAAAAAAAAAAAAACTGCTTTCAAATACTATAGGGCCCTGTTCCCTAACATGTTAGCAGCTGTCAAAACCTTAAAAGAATTCAAAAAGCCAAAATGAGAAATATAAACAGAAAATATGCACATAAAATCCACACAAAAGGCACCATGGCCCACCCTGGTGTAATATAATCTTCCCATACATGATTCAGCCTAAGAACCTGGAACCCTGGCCCACTGTTCCCATTAAACACCAGGCAATGTGGGGTTAAGAGTCTTACTGAAAACTTAGATAAACCTACCCCTGCAATTCACAGATGAATACACCCTCTCAGCTCTGGTGCGTATCAGAGAGTGGGGCCACACACGCTAAAATCTCCACTCCCCAGAGCTGAGCTCTGCCTGGAACCTCACCGTGTAACCTACATCCTCCCCTTCTCTCCTCTTTCCTTAAAAAGAGCTGTTTAGGGCTTCCCTGGTGGTCCAGTGGGTAAGGACACCGCCTTGCAGTGCAAGGGGCGCCGGTTCGAGCCCTGGCCTGGGAAGATCCCACGTGCCGCAGAGCGGCTGGACCGATGTGTCCAACTACCGAGCCGGAGCTCTGGAGCGCATGCGCCCAGAGCCGGTGCTCTGCAACGACAGACTCCACCGTGATGGGAGGCTCACACGGGGCAAAGAACAAAGACGGATGAAAATGGACAAATTAAAGACCAATAGAAGTGGCCCGCCTGCTCCCCTCCCTCCCCACCCCACCCCCACCAAAATAAATAAATAAATCTTTAAAAAAAAAAAAGAGCTGTTTACTGCATAACTGGACGAACAAAGGGTGCTTCTTCCCCAGGGATTTGGTGAGATCAGCGCACTTGTTGAAACCCAACAGGCCTCCTTAGGTGACTATGGTGTCGCTGTAGGTCCTCTGGAGGGGACGGTGACAGCGGGGAAGCTACATTTACAGGGACTCTCCGTACCCTCCAAAGAAAGGCCATTTGTAAGGTTAACCCAATACCTGGGAATTAATTCACTCAACTGTAAAGTGTGTTATGTGACTGTTAGGTCAGTTACAAAATCTGCCCTTTAGAAGAGCCGACTACGTGACATCTTTTAGACAATTCAAGTGCATAAACCCTACCATAGCAAAAGCAGAAATAGTCCTCAACTGTTTTTCTGAGTGTTTCAATCTCTACGGCATCGACACTCATTCGGTTTGCCTGGGTTGTAGATTTCATTTTATGCATCTCTGCAGCCTTTTCTTCTTCTTCAACACCTGTAAAATATTAATGCTATGAAAGCTCCATATCCATGATCTTAATAGTTGATTTTTGCTAAGAATATGCTTTCCAGAAGCTAGCACTTACGAGGAACTTTAAAAATTAGCACCTAAAATACAGAAATGACTTCAACGGAAATGATAAGAAACAACAGTCCTCCTTGAAACGAGAGAAGCTGTAAGTGACAATTCTTCCAAGTAGTTTTAAAACGAAAAGCTACCATAGAGTAACTACAGCCTTAAATATGGGCCAATTATCACCACAAAAATCATTCATGTTACAAAGTCCAACATAACAGTCGCTAGACACCTGACTTACGGTTTCTGAGCACTTGAAACATACCCCAGTCTCAATTAAGGTGCGTTGTACGTTTAAACAATGACTGGACTTTGAAGACTTGGTATAAAACACAAAAAACAGCATGCAAAATACCCCATTAATAATTTTTTGTACTGATTATATGTTATGTTGCTTGACAATATTTTAGATATCTGGTTAAAATACAGCCACTAAAATGAATTATGTGTTCTCTATACTTTTTAAAAAAATTATTTATTTACTTATTTGGCCGCACTGGGTCTCTGTGATGGCATGTGGGATCTAGTCCCTGGACCAGCGATGGAACTCACGCTCCCTGCATTGGGAGTATGGAGTCTTAGCCACGGGGCCACCAGGGAAGTTCCACTTTTGTTTTTAATTTTATTTACTCATTTATGTTTGGCTAGTCTGGGTTTTCACTGCTACTGCGGGCTCTTCTCAAGCTGCAGGGAGTGGGGTCTACTCTCTCAATCTCTAGTAGAGGTTGCTCGGTTTCTTGTTGCAGTGACTTCTCTCGTGGAACTCAGGCTCTAGGGCACATGGGCTCAATAGTTGTGGCTCACGGGTTTAGGTGCCCGCAGCAGTGGGATCTTCCTGAATCAGGGAATTAATTCACTCAACTGTAAAGTGTGTTATGTGACTGTTAGGTCAGTTACAAAATCTGCCCTTTAGAAGAGCCGACTACGTGACATCTTTTAGACAATTCAAGTGCATAAACCCTACCATAGCAAAAGCAGAAATAGTCCTCAACTGTTTTTCTGAGTGTTTCAATCTCTACGGCATCGACACTCATTCGGTTTGCCTGGGTTGTAGATTTCATTTTATGCATCTCTGCAGCCTTTTCTTCTTCTTCAACACCTGTAAAATATTAATGCTATGAAAGCTCCATATCCATGATCTTAATAGTTGATTTTTGCTAAGAATATGCTTTCCAGAAGCTAGCACTTACGAGGAACTTTAAAAATTAGCACCTAAAATACAGAAATGACTTCAACGGAAATGATAAGAAACAACAGTCCTCCTTGAAACGAGAGAAGCTGTAAGTGACAATTCTTCCAAGTAGTTTTAAAACGAAAAGCTACCATAGAGTAACTACAGCCTTAAATATGGGCCAATTATCACCACAAAAATCATTCATGTTACAAAGTCCAACATAACAGTCGCTAGACACCTGACTTACGGTTTCTGAGCACTTGAAACATACCCCAGTCTCAATTAAGGTGCGTTGTACGTTTAAACAATGACTGGACTTTGAAGACTTGGTATAAAACACAAAAAACAGCATGCAAAATACCCCATTAATAATTTTTTGTACTGATTATATGTTATGTTGCTTGACAATATTTTAGATATCTGGTTAAAATACAGCCACTAAAATGAATTATGTGTTCTCTATACTTTTTAAAAAAATTATTTATTTACTTATTTGGCCGCACTGGGTCTCTGTGATGGCATGTGGGATCTAGTCCCTGGACCAGCGATGGAACTCACGCTCCCTGCATTGGGAGTATGGAGTCTTAGCCACGGGGCCACCAGGGAAGTTCCACTTTTGTTTTTAATTTTATTTACTCATTTATGTTTGGCTAGTCTGGGTTTTCACTGCTACTGCGGGCTCTTCTCAAGCTGCAGGGAGTGGGGTCTACTCTCTCAATCTCTAGTAGAGGTTGCTCGGTTTCTTGTTGCAGTGACTTCTCTCGTGGAACTCAGGCTCTAGGGCACATGGGCTCAATAGTTGTGGCTCACGGGTTTAGGTGCCCCGCAGCAGTGGGATCTTCCTGAATCAGGGACCAAACCCCGTGTCGCCTGCATTCTCAGGTGAAGTCTTTATCACTGAGCTACCAGGGAAGCCCTGTTCTCCTTACTTTTTATTAGAAAATGTTCAATTTCCTAAGTGATTCACATTACTCCTATTGGATACTGCCTTTCAAAAACCCTGGAAAAGAGCTTAGATTCTTTTCCAAGAATTTCTAAAACTGACTCATAAAACTTACTAATTTGGTTTTAGAAGACGATGGATCCTTATCTGCAGAAGAGTTTACAGAAACAAATATTAGGCACTTAAAAATTATATATCCAAAGATAATTCTCTGTGGCATCAAATTACTGGTAGTGAAAAAAATAAAAAGTATGAATACTAACGGGCAGGGACCACCATGTGCAACGGAGGACAAGTCCCCTAATGCTTGTCCTAACCACAGAAGAACCCCATTAGCCCAGCATACAGGGAGGAGGGATGCAAACCCAGCAGGCAGTGGGATTGTAGCATTCATAGGACAGAGGGCAACCAACACACACATAATCAAAGCAACATTACCAGTGTACATTTAAATACACAAACATAATCAAAGTCTTAAAAAAAGAACTCAAGGGCTTCCCTGGTGGTCCAGTGGGTAAGGACACCGCCATGCAGTGCAAGGGGCGCCGGTTCAATCCCTGGCCTGGGAAGATCCCACATGCCGCGGAGCGGCTGGACTGATGTGTCCAATTACCGAGCCGGAGCTCTGGAGTGCATGAGCCCAGAGCCGGTGCTTTGCGACAAGAGAGGCCACTGCGATGGGAGGACCACACGGGCCAGAGAACAAAGATGGATGAAAATAGATAAATGAAAGACCAATAGAAGTGGCCCGCCCGCCCCCCTCCCTCTCCAACCCATCCCCCCCGCCAAAAAAAAAAAAAAGAACTCAAAATGATAAGAAATAATGAGGGAAAAAATTTAAACAGATTACTACCATAAAGTGGAAAAGATAACGGGGAGGGGGTGGGGGAGAGATATTTTTAAAATACAGTTGAATTGAAATTAATGACTTAAGAATGAATTTTTACTCATCCATCATCTGCCTGACGTATCGTGAACTGGATCTAACTTGATAATGGAAGTTTAAGTTGGGATCTTAAAGACAAAACCGATGGACAGTGTTGCATTAAACAGAGATACGAAAACTGTCATCCCGTGAGAGGTTCCAGGCACTGACAGCCTCCAGTAAACTTCTCCACTGCATGTGTCCCTAGATCAAATAAGCACATGGCCTGGAGGACCTCCTGACCGGAGGATCCCAAACCTCACTGAGGTCTGAGGAAGACTCCACAGAGGGCGTCAGGAAGATCTGAGGAACTTTCTGGATGCTTACTCAAATTTAATGCACAGAGAAAGACCTTTTCCCCCCTATACAGCAAACAGCTGTCAGGGATGAGACGTGCTTATCTGAGTAAGAAATTGTAATCACTTTTGACATGTCTCTGCCTTCTCTCTAAGGTACTTCACTAATCCAGAGGCACGTCAAGCAAGCGACAGAGTACCATAAAGACTGACCACGGTCTCAGTAACTCCCCTTGCACGCCACCATGTTAGGGATGCACTCTGAGCATTCAGAAGTGGCTCCATGGACTGCCGAAGAAAAAAGTCTTTTGGGGGGTATAACTCTCATTCTGTTTTAGAAGAGAATACAGTGTGGTGTTATTCAAATATCTAGGTTTAATCTTCATGGACTTCACAGAAGATAAAAATACAGTACTCACAGTATTTTACGAAATCTTTCTGAAAGTCCTTCCTGGTGTTGACAAACGCACGTCCTCTCTCGGTTCCAACAACAAACACGTCTGTTTCATACACTGCGATGCAGGCCACTTCCGCCTTGGACTTGGCCAGTTCTTTACACTGAAACACACAAAGAGCAAACCGTAGGTCACATACAGATGTTTAAAAGCACTGTTGCTGACGGACAAATAAGGCTTCTTATCACTTGACTTGCCTTAATACCTAATCTGAAAGGAGGTAAAATTCCTAATGTCTGGCCTTAAGTCACGATATCTAGAAAAAGTTCCCATTTTTAAGGGACCCCCCTCTTTCTATATAGTTTACAACTCCAATTTTAAACACAAGAAATCACGGAATTTACACGAAAGAAAAAAGGCAGAAATCCTTTGCACAGATCAAATACCCAAGAAACAGACTCAGACGGACAGACAGGCTTGCAGACGAGCACTGCCAGCAACAACAGCTGCGCGCAGTGAAGGGCAGGATTCCGCAGAGAAGGGCCGACTGCTGCCACGGAAGCCGGGCTGCGCCTCCCCAAGGCAGGTGGGACCCGGGGCGAGGGAGCCGCTGACCCTCAGAGAAGCCAGGGCTACGGCCAGCAGTCCTGAGGGGCAGAAGGGTCTAGAAGGCACAGCACAGCCCCCATCACACACCCCTCCACACACTCCTGCTGAATATACTCCCACAAGACTAAATACTGATACAATCTTTGCAGAAGAGATGGTAAAAATCTATTTTGTGGACAAACAGTAACTCATTGAGTGCAATCCTTATAGAAAATGTTGCGGATTCCAATTATCACCCATAAACACAAGAGTGAAATCATCATCCAGGGACAATATTTATGTGTATCGTGACTGACTTTCTGAGAAGAGAGTCAGGGTCAGGCAACGACACAGTCACACCACTCTCAAAGTAACAACCGTTCAGGTTCTCAAAACCTACTGAAAATTGCTTTTGAAGAAGGGTCATCCGTTGATCATCTGTCAACTGCCATCAGCTGGCCATCTGTGCTTCTAGAAGGGCTAACTCTCAACACCCTAGCTAATGTTACTATGCAACTTTTCCAGAGCCATTTTTGAAAAGGTACTTTAGCATAGTCCGTAATCCAGGGAATTCCCGGGCGGCCCAGTGGTTAGGAATGGGCGCCCTCACTGCCTGGGCCCAGGTGCAATGCCTGGCTGGGAATTTAAGACCCCATAAGCCACGAGGTGTGGCAAAAAAACTAATAATAATAATAATAATCCAATGATTAGTCTAAAATTAAAGGGTATTAAAGTGTATGGCACTTTGGACAGTTTTCTGTAAGTTAGCTTATCTTTTGCTTGTTTTTACGCTATGTTGCGGTTTCTTTATTGATGCACAGAAGTGCCTCGCAGATATTAGGCATAGAAAAGCTGTTTCTGGAATTAAATTCATAATTCCATATATTTCCTCCTGGTTTTTAAATTTATCTTATCATGACTATCTTCAAATGTTTACTCCTCTAGAATTTAACAGCCAATAAAGGCTTTCCTTCCCCCAGATGGCCCATGTTCTCAGGATCACTTGCTGAGAACTAGGGCTTCCTCAGGTTGCTGTTGTTTGGTTTTTTTTACTTTAACTTTTATTTATTTAGTTTTGGCTGTGCTGGGTCTTCAATGATGTGTGGGTTTAGCTGCTCTGCGGTATGTGGGATCTTCCCAGATCAGGGATCAAACCTATGTCTCCTGCATTGGCAGATGGGTTCTTATCCACTGAGCCACAAGCGAAGCCCCCTCTAGCTGTTGCTGATTTGTACCATGACTACCCTCTAATTCCTTAAACAGAAATAATGTGCATAATACCACTTTAAAATGGAGTCTTGAAGAAATCATTTTATACCTACTGTCATGATCAGAAAGCTTCTGAATGGTAATCAACCCACAGCAGAGACACTATGACCTTGAGGAGAGCCAACAACCGTTCTCCGCCTCATGAGCCCTGACGTACGCACTGCAATTGTGCTCAATTCCACGTCTGTGAGAAGGTCCCTGGCTGCTCCCGTGTAAGGAACTCGTGCTTCCTCACCCGGTGATGAAGGAGGGTGCACGACTGTCCAGTCTTAGTTGGACAACCCTGTCACCACAAAGGTAGGATTCATGAAACAGCAAAGCAAGATTCAGGTACTGTCTAAGGATTCAGACCCAAGGAATCTCTGGGCCAGGGGAAGAAGGATGAAGCCAACCTTGAACCCACTACACTTCACAGCGCACAACTGGGAACAGGAGAGAGACTTTTACTCCTGCTGGGGAGGACGGTATGAAAGCTGCCAAAGATAAAGCAGAAGATAAAGCAGACTACAGAGACAGTCTAAGGACGAGAACAGGTACTCTGCGACTCTCTTGTCATGCTAAGGAGAGAACCCTATCAAAGAAAATCATTTACTATCAACAGAGCAGGACTGAGTCTCCAAATTATTTAACATGACAGCCACAGATGTTGGCTGATTTTAAGACCAAAAGTGAGATATAAGTGACATTCAGAAAGCAGTAATATATACAGTCACTGACCATTCTAAAATTGCTTTCTTTAAGGAAATAATTTACGACTAATCTGGGAACATACATATCTGTAAACAACAAAACTCTGTAAAAGTTAAAAGTAAAATAAAAGTTAAAAAAAAAAAATTCCGGGGCTTCCCTTGTGGCTCAGTGGATAAGAACCCGTCTGCCAATGCAGGAGACACAGGTTCGATCCCTGATCTGGGAAGATCCCACATACCGCAAAGCAGCTAAACCTACACAACAACAAAGACCCAGCACAGCCAAAAATAAATAAATCAAAGTTTAAAAAAAAAAAAAAAAAATTCCTATATAGTACAAAGAAGGGGGAAAAGCCCTATTGGAAAAACAAGAGAATTTCCACTAGTATTCTGCTATACAAGAAATACATTGCCTCCTCCTGCTTAGAATGTACAATTCATTGTGTCAGAAAATACCAAAGTTTGATACTTTTTAAATCTGTGAGCTCAAACACATATTCATAAAAACATGATAAGCAAATTGTATCACTATCATGATAATTATGTAAAAACACAACAAAAGAACACTTAATATTTTGCAATTATGTATAAATAAGTTTTTTAAAACTAAAGTTATATATTTGGTAGAAGGCAGCATAATTCAGAAAATTGTGAAGGCCTAGCTCAATAAAATACATGTAAAATAGTAAATATGTTCTTATGATCCAAACTGTGGTAATGGCCTTAACACCGATACAGTAAGACACACTAGGACCACACCATTAATATACAAATTCATTCAGAGTAACTTCAAATATCACACTTAAATTCAAAAATTAATGCTTGTAAAACAAGGGATTACCTAAGAAATTAGGAGGAAGAAATTGAAATTAAATGTAAAAATTACACATTCAGGTGAGTTCAGAACATTCTGAAACAGGGTATGCAATAATAATATTTCATTTGAAAGGATTAAATCCCCGATCATCTGAACAAAAAAAGAGAAAAATCTGTATTTACTACAAATAAAAGACACAGGACTTCCCTGGTGGTCCAGTGGGTAAAGAGCCCACCTTGCAGTGCAAGGGGCACAGGTTTGATCCCTAGCTCAGAAGATCCCATGTGCTGCAGAGCAGCTGGACAGCGTGTCCACTTAAAGCCAGCGCTTCAGAGCCCATGCGCCCAGAGCCAGTGCTCTCCGACAAGAGAGGCCACTATGATAGGAGACCCACACCAGCCAGAGAATAAAAAGATGAATGAAATAAGTAAATAAAAAGCCAATAAAAGAGGCCAAAATTTAAAAAATAAATACATAAATAAACAAAAGACACCGTATATATTTTCCAAAAGCCCGTCAATCTCATTTTCACAAGCCCGGAGATATCCAACTATGGCAAACTTCACAGAACTGCAAGACCATCTCACCATGGACTCAAGAGCAGACATGAGGAAGGTCACCACCATCCTGCTCTCTGAGGACTCCTCATCTTCCACAGGCAGGCTGGACACGGCTACTTGCGCCATGATCCCTAGGGAAGAGAAGCATTCACAAGTCAGCGGCAGAAATTCAGTTCAACACAGGCGTGGAGCTGCAAGGGTCCTCCATCAACTGCCTCGTCTGCAGCTTTCTGGCATAGAGAGCAAGACTCAAAAGCAAGGATTCACCCCCTTCACTTGCCTATAGAAGCTGTGGATCTTCATTAATAAAGCGGAACTACTTCGATGGAAAAAAAAAAAAAAGGCAAGGATTCTAGGGATGTGCCTGGCGGTCTAGAGGTCAAGATTCCATCTTCCAAGGCAGGGGTTTCATCTCGGGTTGAGGAATTAAGATCCTGCATACCATAAGGTGCAATCAAAAACTAACTAAATAAAATCTGGTTTGGGATTTTTTTTAAGTATTATATTTGTCCCAAACTCCTGTTACCCTATAAGATAGTGAATCTAGTCCCTAATTTTCCATCTAGTTTTATTTCCATAAAAGTCGGTCAGCATCACCTCCTCCAAATAAATTCAGATGTCACTCAGAACTAGTTAAAATTTTTCCCATAAGAGTAAAGAGGGCACTTCACAATCCAGGGACAGTTTAACACAGTTCAACACAGCAAACAGATGCAACCATCCTTTCTCCCAACCACACAGACTACTGAAGGGCAGCAGAAACAGGCCAGATGTGCAGGCTTTCTGCTTTCTTACTGAGAAGGAAATAGGCTGCAGGACAAGTAACCTCTAAGATTCCTTTATAATACACTGTCTTGAGAAAAGGGTGACTTTAGTATCACTTTAGAATACAGTTACTTTATAGAATCAGTATACTTTAGCACCAGATTAGATCAGTGTACTTTATAGAATCAGATTACTTTATATCCACTTTTTTCAAGCACATAAACCATTCCATAGTGAGTGGTAGCAAGGATGTGGAGAACGAGGAGTCCCTGTGCCCTGCTCTCAGGAGTGTAAAATGGTGCATCTAGGGGCTTCCCTGGTGGTCCAGTGGATAAAGAGTCCGCCTTGCAGTGCAAGGGGCACCGGTTCAATCCCTGGCCGGGGAAGATCCCACGTGCCCCTGAGCAGCTGGACCGGCGTGTCCAATCACGAGCCAGCGCTCTGGAGTGCATGCGGCACATGCGCCCAGAGCCGGTGCTCTGCAACGAGAGGCCACAGCAATGGGAGGCCCACACAGGCCAAAGAACAAAGATGGATGAAAATAAAGAAATAAAAAAAACAATAAAAGAGGCCAAAAAAAAGTATTGGTAGAGTTTGTTAAATTAAAAACAAACAAAAAAAAATGGTGCCTCTACTGTGGAAAACGGTTCTACATTTCTCCAAAAAAGAAAACAGATGGACCGTGATGCAGCGATTCCACCTCTGGGCATACACAAGAGAAGTGAAAGCAGGGGCTTGAACAGACATTTGTACACTTGTGTTCCCAGAGGCACTATTGCCAACGACCAAAAGGTGGAACCCCAGGTGTCCACTGTCAGATGAATGAACAAAGTATGATACATCCACAGAATGGAATGGAATTCAGCCTTAAAAAGGTATGAGATTCTAGGGACTTCCTTGGTGGTCCAGTGGCTAAGACTCCACGCTCCCATTGTAGGGGACCCGGGTTCGATCCCTGGTCAGGGAACTAGAGCCCACATGTGGCAACTAAGACCCAACATAGCCAAATATAAAATGAATAAATTTTAAAAAATTAAGAAAAGATATGAGGTTCTGATACATGCTATAATAGAGAAGAACCATAAAAATATTATTTTAGGTGAAAGAATCCAGATGTGAATGGACACATGTGTGAGCCACTCGCTGGAGATGACCTGTAATATCAGATTCATAGAGACAGAAAGCAGACTGACAATTCCCGGGGACTCGGAGCAGGGAGCGATGAGACATGACTGTCCATTGCACAGAGTGTTAGTTTGGGATGACAAAAGAGTTCCAGCGAGAGACGGTGACGGCGGTCGCACAACAGTGTGAATGTTTTTAATGCCAGGGGAATTTTAAATCATTAAAATGTTAAATTTTACATTATATGTGAATATATATCATCAAAGTTTCAAAAATAAAAGGCAAAAATACAACATATAAAGGCATCCTAAGAAGCCAAAACCTAACGCAAATTTTTAGAAATTCTAATACTAAAAAAACTGTTTTCCTATAAATAACATGCAAATAAGATGCCTATTAAAAAGCATCCCATATCACCTCAGCTAATTCTAGCAACTCTAGCAAAAGACGAGATAAGGAAATGAAATCAGTATGAAAGGATGACTAAAAAATCAAGGACCAACAGTAAACACAAACCTACGTATATAAATTAACTCACTAAAGACATCTGGGTATTCCTTAACTGTTGCTGTCGTTCAGTTGCTAAGTTGTGTCCAACTCTTTGCGACCCGACGGACTGTAGCCCCCAGGCTCCTCTGTCCATGGAAGTTTCCAGGTAAGACTATTGGGAGTGGGTTGCCATTTCCTTCTCCAGGGGATCTTCCTGACCCAGGGATCAAACCCAGGTCTCTCCCTCATTGGCAGATGGCACTGTGCCACCTGGGAAGCCCAGATTTACATTTAAACTCACTTAAATCAAAATGGTCAAGGCCTGCTGTTTTTCCATAAAGACGTGCATCTAGAATATATTAATACGATCATTATTTCTGAAAGTTCACAGTATTTCTGAATAACCTCACTTTTATTTCTCTAAGCAAGAGAGGAAGGTATGTTCTCATATTACAATTGCAATTTGTCAAGCTCATGTAGTCACCCTCAGCCCGAACATCACACTAAGACCCTTTTCTGCCTATTGTGGTTTCCACTTCCCACCTTCAGCTGCCACAGACACGCCATGACACCCACCACTCTCCATGCGGGCTAAGAGTTAGGAGGGACACCTTACGATCAGCCTGAGGGGATGCCACAGCAGACGGGAGGTCCTGTTTCATTACCAGAACTTTCCAGGGGCATCTTAGTACTTTCTGATGAGGAGAACCCTGGCGGTCAGGGAGTCCAATCAGACGCGATGAGGAAGGATGCATTCTGTGTGGGGCTTTCTGCTCTCTAGACATGGCTGTCTGGATTATTTCCCTGGGTAGTCCCTGGTCAACACTGTGCCCAGAAGATTCCCTGCACCCCAAACCCCGTGACCACATCCTCTCCTCCTCCCTATGGTGGGAAGAAACTGCCACCCGCCTGCGACGTTGACAACCTTCCAGAGCACAACGCGTCGTGGGCTGGTCCCCGTCAGGCCACCACCAGCTCTGGGAGCCCCGTGGGCTGGCCTCAGGCTCCTCCTCCCTGAAAAGACACACTAAAGCCATCCCTTCCTAGGAAGGGCCCTTTCACCTCTGACCCTGTAGGCAGATGCAACTTAAAATTAGAGCAAGACAGACAAGAAAGAAATAAACACTTATTAAATATAGCTGTCATGTTTTATTAGTCATCTTTTAAATACTCACAACCACCCTGAGGGAGAGGAAGAAAGAGAGCAGAAAAGCAAAATGGAACTATCCACGGATCCTGGGAAAAAAAGACCTTTGAAGGCAACAGGAACCATGGACTGCTTTTCTGGTTTAAACTCGTGTGTGTTTGTGTGTGTGTGTGTGTGTGTGTGCTTTAAACAGTTTGTGTGTATGTGCGTGCATCTCTGTGTGTATGTCTGTCTAGAAATGAACAACAACAAAAATCCCCTGGATATGATCTGTCATATCAAAACTCAAGTCTCCCAATGAAAGAGGCCACGAAACAAACATTTCAAAAGTGACTAAAATGGGAGAGTGAGCTCTCTGGAACAAAAAGGACCAATATGACCGTGTCCTCCATAAAAGAGGAAATACAAGAATGGGGCATCGATTTTAATCTTTTGAAATACAGAAAAGAAGGCAAAATTGAACCGAGGCAATTCCAAATGTGAGTACCCCAGGGTGATAGTGTTATTTCCTTTCATTCACTGGGCTTCTCTTGTTTAAAGTTCTACTTATTTTTTTATTTGGACGTGCTGGGTCTTGTGGCAGCACTCAGGATCTTCGATCTTCATGGTGGCATGCGGGATCTTTAACTGCGGCATGCAAATCTCTTAGCTTCAGCATGTGGGATCCAGTTCCCTGACCAGGGATAGAACTCTGGTCCTGCACTGGGAGGGACCACCAGGGAAGTCCCCCACTGGGCTTCTGGACCAGCGATTGTCATCCTTCAGTCGTGGCAAATCCTCTGCTATTATTTCCTCAGGTACTGGCTCCGCCCCATTTTCTGTCTCCTGTCAGACAGTGAGGCTCAGATTAAAGGTATGCTAATCCTTACCCTCTTGGGTAGATTTCTCACTTTTTGCCCCTGAACTAAACTCTTGTCTTCTGACTTATCTTCCATTTCACCAATCCTTTCTTCACTTGGACTTAATTCTGTTGTTAAAAGTACTCATCGGGTTTTTATTCTGTTTATAATTTTCATTTCTACAACGTCTAGTTGTTGCTATATCACATTTCAACTTTGCTACTCCCTAATGGTTTTTTCAAGCTTGAGTCTATGATAATTCAAGATCTGACATCTCTGCAGTTACATTTACTAGAGGAAGAAAGAGAGCAGAAAAGCAAAATGGAACTATCCACGGATCCTGGGAAAAAAAGACCTTTGAAGGCAACAGGAACCATGGACTGCTTTTCTGGTTTAAACTCGTGTGTGTTTGTGTGTGTGTGTGTGTGTGTGTGTGCTTTAAACAGTTTGTGTGTATGTGCGTGCATCTCTGTGTGTATGTCTGTCTAGAAATGAACAACAACAAAAATCCCCTGGATATGATCTGTCATATCAAAACTCAAGTCTCCCAATGAAAGAGGCCACGAAACAAACATTTCAAAAGTGACTAAAATGGGAGAGTGAGCTCTCTGGAACAAAAAGGACCAATATGACCGTGTCCTCCATAAAAGAGGAAATACAAGAATGGGGCATCGATTTTAATCTTTTGAAATACAGAAAAGAAGGCAAAATTGAACCGAGGCAATTCCAAATGTGAGTACCCCAGGGTGATAGTGTTATTTCCTTTCATTCACTGGGCTTCTCTTGTTTAAAGTTCTACTTATTTTTTTATTTGGACGTGCTGGGTCTTGTGGCAGCACTCAGGATCTTCGATCTTCATGGTGGCATGCGGGATCTTTAACTGCGGCATGCAAATCTCTTAGCTTCAGCATGTGGGATCCAGTTCCCTGACCAGGGATAGAACTCTGGTCCTGCACTGGGAGGGACCACCAGGGAAGTCCCCCACTGGGCTTCTGGACCAGCGATTGTCATCCTTCAGTCGTGGCAAATCCTCTGCTATTATTTCCTCAGGTACTGGCTCCGCCCCATTTTCTGTCTCCTGTCAGACAGTGAGGCTCAGATTAAAGGTATGCTAATCCTTACCCTCTTGGGTAGATTTCTCACTTTTTGCCCCTGAACTAAACTCTTGTCTTCTGACTTATCTTCCATTTCACCAATCCTTTCTTCACTTGGACTTAATTCTGTTGTTAAAAGTACTCATCGGGTTTTTATTCTGTTTATAATTTTCATTTCTACAACGTCTAGTTGTTGCTATATCACATTTCAACTTTGCTACTCCCTAAAGGTTTTCAAGCTTGACATATTTCTTTAAACACAGCAGGGATAATAGTTTGATAGTCTATGATAATTCAAGATCTGACATCTCTGCAGTTACATTTCTGATGTTTCTCATAGCTCGAGCTTCACATGAATAGTTCTTGTTCCCATGTATACCTGACTGTCTTCTGCCATATGCTGGTCGTTTTACATCAAAACCATGTTTGGAACATGAGACCCGGGGGCTGGGAACATCACCCAGAGATGTCAACCCAGACGATACACAGGGATGCAGGCTGGCTTCTGTCTTCATCAGCCTTGTTCAATTTGGGGTCCTAACTTACTGATGGGAAGGGTGTTCTCTGACCCCTGAATTTTGTGCAGATTCTGGGTTTTGATTTCCGCCTCTCAACCCAAAACGTTTTCAAAACTCAAGTTCATATGGTGAAACTCACAGATTCCCCGAGGACAAAGGAGATTCCCACTTTTATCAGTTTCCTTTAAAAAAAAAATTGGGGGGGTCCACTGTGCAACTGTAGGATCTTAGCTTCCCAACCAGAGATCACACTCCTGCCACCTGCAGCGGAAGCCAGGCCTCCTTACCGTTGGACTGCCAAGGACGTCCCCCATCCTCTTTTTCCTCCACACCCTGCTCCCCCATCCTCTTTTAGTATGAGCCTTCTCATAACAGCTCTTTCAAAATCCCCATCTTATCAACTCTGGGGTATTTTTACACAAGGTTTGCTTTATAATTCTAGAATATTCTTACAAGTTCCACCAACTCTGGGAACCTCACCTACCTTACAGTTGTCTTTACCTTCAAGAACAATTTATGAATTAGCCAGAACTATTCTTAAACTGCCAACGTTACAAATACCCAATTCAGACCACCACAGGCAAACCAAGGTAGTTTTCTTGTTGCATTCAGCCTGTGGCGCTGACTCCATACAACGCTAAAATCAAGGGACACAAGAGAGACCTCGTTAGCCTGCTCTCTATTCCCTCCGGAAGGCCTCACTTCTCCTTGAGAAGATGCGCCTCCTAAAAAAACATGCAAGGGGAGGACCTGCAGTGCAAGGCGGTTCAGGGGGGAGGGGCCTCGTGTAGCGCTGGAGCTCATTGCCCAGAGGGATTTCAACTTTGCTACTCCCTAAAGGTTTTCAAGCTTGACATATTTCTTTAAACACAGCAGGGATAATAGTTTGATAGTCTATGATAATTCAAGATCTGACATCTCTGCAGTTACATTTCTGATGTTTCTCATAGCTCGAGCTTCACATGAATAGTTCTTGTTCCCATGTATACCTGACTGTCTTCTGCCATATGCTGGTCGTTTTACATCAAAACCATGTTTGGAACATGAGACCCGGGGGCTGGGAACATCACCCAGAGATGTCAACCCAGACGATACACAGGGATGCAGGCTGGCTTCTGTCTTCATCAGCCTTGTTCAATTTGGGGTCCTAACTTACTGATGGGAAGGGTGTTCTCTGACCCCTGAATTTTGTGCAGATTCTGGGTTTTGATTTCCGCCTCTCAACCCAAAACGTTTTCAAAACTCAAGTTCATATGGTGAAACTCACAGATTCCCCGAGGACAAAGGAGATTCCCACTTTTATCAGTTTCCTTTAAAAAAAAAATTGGGGGGGTCCACTGTGCAACTGTAGGATCTTAGCTTCCCAACCAGAGATCACACTCCTGCCACCTGCAGCGGAAGCCAGGCCTCCTTACCGTTGGACTGCCAAGGACGTCCCCCATCCTCTTTTTCCTCCACACCCTGCTCCCCCATCCTCTTTTAGTATGAGCCTTCTCATAACAGCTCTTTCAAAATCCCCATCTTATCAACTCTGGGGTATTTTTACACAAGGTTTGCTTTATAATTCTAGAATATTCTTACAAGTTCCACCAACTCTGGGAACCTCACCTACCTTACAGTTGTCTTTACCTTCAAGAACAATTTATGAATTAGCCAGAACTATTCTTAAACTGCCAACGTTACAAATACCCAATTCAGACCACCACAGGCAAACCAAGGTAGTTTTCTTGTTGCATTCAGCCTGTGGCGCTGACTCCATACAACGCTAAAATCAAGGGACACAAGAGAGACCTCGTTAGCCTGCTCTCTATTCCCTCCCGGAAGGCCTCACTTCTCCTTGAGAAGATGCGCTTCCTCCTAAGACACAGAAGACTGATGCAGGGCTTCCCCTGGTGGTCCAGTGGGTAAGGACACCGCCTTGCAGTGCAAGGGGCGCCGGTTCGAGCCCTGGCCTGGGAAGATCCCACGTGCCGCGGAGCGGCTGGACCGATGTGTCCAATCGCCGAGCTGGAGCTCTGGAGCGCATGTGCCCAGAGCTGGCACTCTGCGACAACAGACGCCACCGCAATGGGAGGCCCGCAGGAGCCAAAGAACAAAGACGGATGAAAAATAGAGAAATGGAAGACCAACAGAAGTGGCCCGCCCGCCCCCCTCCCTCCCCAACGCGCCCCCCCGCCCAAAATAAATAAATAATAAAAAAAAAAGACTGATGCATGCCTATCTTTAAGCTGACCACACACCTACACAGGGTGTGACTCCTGCACCTTCCTGCTACCTTTGGCATGGAATTTCCGGGGATTTCTATCCCAAGCCCACTCCAGTGGCTAATCAGAACAAGATGCCCTGGAACACACTGTGACTGGCAGTCCAGCCAGAACATGGAACAGGAAGGTGAGCAGTTACTCAAAAGGCAAAGCAGGACGCTGCCCTGAGGAGAGACGGGTTGATCAAGTGTGCGGGGACACAAAAATCACGGCTACCAGAGTCCGTCCGTTCCACCTTTTCCCCCAGTTTTTCAATTTCCTTAATTCTTCAACTCTGAATGTTACTTTTTTGAACTTTACCTTTTTTTTCCCTGATTTGATTCTAATTCTCTTTATGAGTTTCAAAGCTGAACTTCACTGGCTTGTTGCTGTATCTTTTAACCTGTCCACTACTGTTTCATAGAAGCAAGGCCTTCTTTTATGTTTCTGAAAACGGACTCCAGTCACTCTTTGAAATCTTCTTGGGTTTCTGGTTGGGGATCCATTTCAGGGAATAGGTTTACCTGTGTCCTTACGGTACTGATCTGTTCTGCCTCAAAATAAAGCCCATAATTAATCCCATGTAAGTGCTTGGGTTTCGTATTGTTTCTTTTTGCTGTAACCAACGTGCCTGGTATGTTTGTCTCTGGCTACTTGCTCCGCCCAGCATGTAGTATCTCCGTTCCCCAACCAAGCAGGGATGGCCCCTGCAGTGGGGGGTGCCTTAACCACTGAGCTGCTGCCGAAGTCCCCCATGGAGGTGTTTTCATTGGACCACACTTCTGCTTTGAACATATTGATCTTTGCCATTAATGCTGAGCAGCAAATAACAAAGAGATTTTTAGAGGGACTCAAAGTGAGCTTGAAAACACTTTCACACAGGTCATCGTCGCTCTTACGAAAAAACTGAGACTCTCAAGATACTTGAATATGTTCACTTATAAAGTATTACTCAACAGATTTTCAAATGAAGTAATACTACTTCATCTTACATCATAAGGTGGTGCCTAAAGTAAAATGGCAAGGACCTAATATCTGAATCAGCTGATTTTATCCTAAACAAGATCCAGTTCCATTAAGATCAGCATAGGTTATCACGTGATTCTACATTCTGGCACTCTCTTAGGCTACCTAAAAATTTCTACCTCTGAAACTTATACTTAATACCTCTGTGTTCTAGCTGCAATTAATAAATATATCCAAAAAGCTCAAGAATCTCGGGCTTTTTTAGGTGAGAAAACTTATTCACCCCTAAAATGTCAGCATACACTTAGTGAAATCACTCTGGATTGTGGACAAATAGTTTATAAATATCTTAAACTTTTTTTTTTTAGCATAGTGAAAGAGTTTTACCTCAATTTGAGACTTAAACCCAGGGCGCAGACCTGATCGAACCCTGCTTGGGACTCAAACCCACATGGCTAAGGCTTAACCCCAGCCAAAACCCTGCTTGGGACTTGAACCCACGTAGTCAGGACTCAATCCCGGCCAAAACCCTGTCTGGGACTCGAACCCACGCGACCGGGACTTAATCCAGCACTCACCCAACGTCTGGACCCACCGAGGCTCAGGTTCTTCCTGCCTCAACGCAGAAAGAATTCAGCGAGAAGCAGAGTGATAGACAAGAAAAGGATTTTTAGGATAGGGTACTTGTAAGAGGTGCAAGTGGGCAGGCAGGAAAGCTCTGCTCTGCTCTCTCCTCAATTGAGTGGGCAGCAATACATATAGGATGGTAGAAGACCGTCCCTCTCAAGTAGACGCAGATGCAGGACATACATCACTGGTTGCTTCTTCGCGAGCTCCTCCTTGATCAGCTGTTTATACCCAGTCAAGCCTGCTTTACTGAACAAGGAGCAGCTCTCCTGAGCTATCGTCAACTCACTGGCCTCCAAACCTTTCTCAGGTTTCTCCCTTCTACCTACCATCCCCTACTAAGGCTCTACAGCCACCTACCTATTCTACTCTGTCCCTACGATATCCCTCCTCTATTTGTTCTGGGCTTCCCAGGTGGCTCAGCGGTGAAGAATCCACCTGCCAATACAGGAGATCCCTGGGTTGGGAAGATTTCCCTGGAGAAGGAGATGGCAACCCTCTCCAGTATTCTAGCCTGGGAAATGCCACGGACAGAGGAGCCTGGCAGGCTACAGTCCATGTGATCCCAAGAGCTGAGCATGACTGAGCACGCACAAATCATTTGTTCTGATTATGTCCACTGAGTAGTTTCTAAAGAAACTGTTTTCACAGTAATCCGTTGACTCCACTAGTTTAGCTTCTGAATGATTCCAAGAAGTCAAATTAGTATCTTGGCGTGTTTACTGCAAAAATGACATCTGGCAGACACCTTTTACCAAACAGACCTTTTACACAGGAACAGGTGATAACTTAGAAATGCAATGTAAATTGCTCATGATCAAAGAATTATTGTATCACCAGCCTCTAATCCATACCTGACTGTCCTTAATTCCCTAAATTCCTTCAAACTACACCATACACTGTAAACTATAATCCAATTTTAACATTTTTCAAATTCCACAACCCACAATACTTACATTTCAGAAACACATGGGTTTCAAGGACTTAAGATAACGATTCTAAGTAAGATTTTTAAGTTCAAGGAATGAACGTCATCCTTATACAATGTTTAAAGTTCTCAGCCTAAATTTTACAATTCCCAGCATTTCGCAATGCTAACAAGAGGCATATTCACCACCCCTAAGTACTGCCGCACAAAATCCTTACTAGCCAAGGAAAATCCAGCTGGCACGCTTTCTGCTCTGCTCTCTCCTCAATTGAGTGGGCAGCAATACATATAGGATGGTAGAAGACCGTCCCTCTCAAGTAGACGCAGATGCAGGACATACATCACTGGTTGCTTCTTCGCGAGCTCCTCCTTGATCAGCTGTTTATACCCAGTCAAGCCTGCTTTACTGAACAAGGAGCAGCTCTCCTGAGCTATCGTCAACTCACTGGCCTCCAAACCTTTCTCAGGTTTCTCCCTTCTACCTACCATCCCCTACTAAGGCTCTACAGCCACCTACCTATTCTACTCTGTCCCTACGATATCCCTCCTCTATTTGTTCTGGGCTTCCCAGGTGGCTCAGCGGTGAAGAATCCACCTGCCAATACAGGAGATCCCTGGGTTGGGAAGATTTCCCTGGAGAAGGAGATGGCAACCCTCTCCAGTATTCTAGCCTGGGAAATGCCACGGACAGAGGAGCCTGGCAGGCTACAGTCCATGTGATCCCAAGAGCTGAGCATGACTGAGCACGCACAAATCATTTGTTCTGATTATGTCCACTGAGTAGTTTCTAAAGAAACTGTTTTCACAGTAATCCGTTGACTCCACTAGTTTAGCTTCTGAATGATTCCAAGAAGTCAAATTAGTATCTTGGCGTGTTTACTGCAAAAATGACATCTGGCAGACACCTTTTACCAAACAGACCTTTTACACAGGAACAGGTGATAACTTAGAAATGCAATGTAAATTGCTCATGATCAAAGAATTATTGTATCACCAGCCTCTAATCCATACCTGACTGTCCTTAATTCCCTAAATTCCTTCAAACTACACCATACACTGTAAACTATAATCCAATTTTAACATTTTTCAAATTCCACAACCCACAATACTTACATTTCAGAAACACATGGGTTTCAAGGACTTAAGATAACGATTCTAAGTAAGATTTTTAAGTTCAAGCACTAAACGTCATCCCTAAAAAAAGTTTAAAGTTCTCAGCCTAAATTTTTACAATTCCCAGCATTTCGCAATGCTAACAAGAGGCATATTCACCACCCCTAAGTACTGCCGCACAAAATCCTTACTAGCCAAGGAAAATCCAGCTGGCACGTACCACTCGTCATCTTAATCAACGGCTCAGGGTTGATCGAGACTGATTTTTTTTTTTTAATTTTTTTAAAGATTTATTTATTTATTTATTTTTGGGCGGGGGTCGGGTTGGGGAGGGAGCGGAGCGGGCGGGCCACTTCTATTGGTCTTTTCATTTCTCTATTTTCATCCGTCTTTGTTCTTTGGCTCCTGTGGGCCTCCCATCGCGGTGGCGTCCATCATTGCAGAGCGCCAGCTCTGGGCGCATGCGCTCCAGAGCTCCGGCTCGGTGACTGGACACATCAGTCCAGCCGCTCTGCGGCACGTGGGATCTTCCCAGGCCAGGGATCGAACCGGCGTCCCTTGCACTGCAAGGCGGTGTCCTTACCCACTGGACCCCAGGGGAAGCCCTCGAGACTGATTTTTTTTAAGTCAAGGCTTTTAAGTGTTTATAGCAGGCTATGCTTACATTTGAAGATGTGTTAGGTCACTTCAGTCGTGTCCGACTCTGTGATCCAATGGACTGTAGCCGCCAGGCTCCTCGTCCATGGGACTCTCCAGACAAGAATACCAGAATGGGTGACCACGCCCTCCTCCAAGGGATCTTTCCGACCCAGGGATCAAACCCACATCTCTTCTGTCTCCTTCATTGGCAGGTGGGTTTTCACCACTAGCGTAAATTCTAAATTTCTTTCTTCTGAAATAAAGTTGGTAATTTTATCAGTAAACATCAAGTGATCTCTCAAGATGAAACAAAATAATTATTGTATCACCAGCCTCTAATCCATACCTGACTGTCCTTAATTCCCTAAATTCCTTCAAACTACACCATACACTGTAAACTATAATCCAATTTTAACATTTTCAAATTCCACAACCCACAATACTTACATTTCAGAAACACATGGGTTTCAAGGACTTAAGATAACGATTCTAAGTAAGATTTTTAAGTTCAAGCACTAAACGTCATCCCTAAAAAGTTTAAAGTTCTCAGCCTAAATTTTTACAATTCCCAGCATTTCGCAATGCTAACAAGAGGCATATTCACCACCCCTAAGTACTGCCGCACAAAATCCTTACTAGCCAAGGAAAATCCAGCTGGCACGTACCACTCGTCATCTTAATCAACGGCTCAGGGTTGATCGAGACTGATTTTTTTTTTTTAATTTTTTTAAAGATTTATTTATTTATTTATTTTTGGGCGGGGGTCGGGTTGGGGAGGGAGCGGAGCGGGCGGGCCACTTCTATTGGTCTTTTCATTTCTCTATTTTCATCCGTCTTTGTTCTTTGGCTCCTGTGGGCCTCCCATCGCGGTGGCGTCCATCATTGCAGAGCGCCAGCTCTGGGCGCATGCGCTCCAGAGCTCCGGCTCGGTGACTGGACACATCAGTCCAGCCGCTCTGCGGCACGTGGGATCTTCCCAGGCCAGGGATCAAACCGGCGCCCCTTGCACTGCAAGGTGGTGTCCTTACCCACTGGACCCCAGGGGAAGCCCTCGAGACTGATTTTTTTTAAGTCAAGGCTTTTAAGTGTTTATAGCAGGCTATGCTTACATTTGAAGATGTGTTAGGTCACTTCAGTCGTGTCCGACTCTGTGATCCAATGGACTGTAGCCGCCAGGCTCCTCGTCCATGGGACTCTCCAGACAAGAATACCAGAATGGGTGACCACGCCCTCCTCCAAGGGATCTTTCCGACCCAGGGATCAAACCCACATCTCTTCTGTCTCCTTCATTGGCAGGTGGGTTTTCACCACTAGCGTAAATTCTAAATTTCTTTCTTCTGAAATAAAGTTGGTAATTTTATCAGTAAACATCAAGTGATCTCTCAAGATGAAACAAAATAATTTAAAATTCAGGTTAAGATTTGAAATTATCTGCAAGAGTTTATTTTCATACTTAAAACATTATACCCTCTCCACCCTATTTCCAAAAGATTACTGAGCTAACAAAAATAGTCAAACTTGGGGCTTCCCTGATGGTCCAGTGGGTAAAGATACCGCCTTGCAGTGCAAGGGGCGCCGGTTTGATCCCTGACCTGGGAAGATCCCATGTGCCATGGAGTAGCTGGACCGATGTGTCCAACTACCAAGCCGGAGCTCTGGAGGACATGAGCCCAGAGCCAGTGCTCTGAGACGAGAGAGGCCACCATGATGGGAGGCCCACACGGGCCAAAGAACACCAACAAAAAAATAGTCAAACTTTATCTTTTTCAAAAGGCCAGTGAGGGGTACTTTTCTGGTAGTCCAGTAGATAAGAACCTACCTTCCAACGCAGGGGACATGGGTTCAATCAGACATGCCTTGGGGCAACTAAGCCCAAACGCTGCAAGTAAGACCCTAGGTGACCAAATACACACGTATAAGATATTTAAAAATAAAAAAGCCACACACACACACACACACACAAAGTCAAAAGTACTTATCCTCCAATTAAAATTAATTAATTAATTGGAAGGAAAAAAAGACTTCCCTCATGGTCCAGTTGTTAGACCCCGAGCAGGGGGTGTGAGTTCCATCCCTGGTCAAGCCACATGGTGCAGTCAAGTAAGTAAAAATAATAAAAATGTAACAAAATAGGGCTTCCCTGGTGGTCCAGTGGGTAAAGAGTCCGCCTTGCAGTGCAAGGGGCACTGGTTCGAGCCCTGGCCCAGGAAGATTCCACATGCCAAGGAGTCGCTGGGCCGATGTGTCCAATTATGAGCCAATGCTCTGGAGCACATGCGCCCAGAGCCAGTGCTCTGCAACAGAGAGGCCACTGCAGTGGCAGGCCCACACAGGCCAAAGAATTAAGATGGATGAAAAATAAACTATTTAAGAGGCAAAAAGAAAAGAAAGATGTAACAAAATAAAAAGCCAGGTGAAGGGAACAATGATAAAATAATTAAATGCAATGAGGGAAAGTGATCACAGTGGATCACAAGTTTAGTACTGAGTTTCACAGTAGCCAAAACACTCTCTTTCAAAAAACAAATGCACAGCTTATCAACTGCTCAGGAAAACCCACAACTTTTCTCAGCACTAGCTGAAATGTTCCACAAATACATAAAGTATACTTTTATACTGATAGTCCAGATTTGTTAAAAAGTAGCCATTTTCTCCAACAATAGACAAAAAATGTGTCCCTTTGACCTTACTTCAAGTTTAAAAAACATCTGGTACTGATAAACTGGCTCACCATTTTTTTTCTCTTTGTATGAATTGGAAGAAGAATGAAAATCAAGGAACCGTGACCTCAAAACTTTCATCTTTATCTTTTTAATGTATTGGCCACAGAAAGCAGGCAACAGAAGCAAAACGATTATGAACAGCAGCTTTGGAATCAGGCCAAAATTCTGAAGCAAAGACCTGGTTCCAATAGGATATATGGCCGACTGTGGGATTCTTTAATCCCAAATCTACTAGTCTGGAAATGACAATAAACATGTGTACTTACCTCATGAGGTTGCCATCAGAACCTGTCAAGTACCTTGACAGCAGGCTCAGCACAAGCATTCAATAAATTGTATATAAGCACTTAATTTTTTTTTAAATTTTTTAATTTGTTTTTTTTTGGCCACTTCTATTGATCTTTCATTTATTTATCTTTGTTCTTTGGCCTGTGTGGGCCTCCAATCGCAGTGGCCTCTGTTGTCACAGAGCACCGTCTCTGGGCACATGCGCTCCAGAGCTCCGGCTCGGTAGCTGGACACATCAGTCCAGCTGCTCCAGGGCACGTGGAATCTTCCCAGGCCAGGGATCGACCCGGCGCCCCTTGCACTGCAAGGCGGTGTCCTTACCCACTGACTGGGCCACCAGGGAAGTCCTAAACCACTTATTTTTAAAAACACGTGTATGAGGACTTCGCTGGTGGTGTAGTGGACTCTGGACTTCCACTGCAGTGGGGCTTTGATCCCTGGTCGGGGAATTAATATCCCATACAGCAAAATAAGATCTATGCAGCCAAGTGAAATAAATTAAACAGTCCAAGTCCTAGAGACGGAAAGCAGAAGAGTGGGTGAGGGAGCTGAAAGGAAGAGGGAATGGGACGTCTCCTTTAACAGGCACTTTAGGAAGATGACAAAGCCCTGGAGCTCAAAGGTATGATGGCTGCCCAACAATGTGATTGTACAAAGGGCACTCAACATGGTTTTGTGTCTTTTACCACAATTTAAAAAAAATATCAGTATAAAAAACTATCTGGAAAAAAAGAAAAAAAGAAGGTTTTCATGATGGAAATGGTCAACGCAAATTCTTCACAGAGGGACAACTTCATTTCTCAGGGGTTTTCTCTGCTATTGAGAGATCAGTTCACATCCATCTAAATTCTGCCCCAAGGAAATCGATACAAAGAAAAAGCAACAATCCAGGAATTTCACTAAGAATACACACAAAAAACCTGAAAACAGGGACTCAAAATACTTGTATACCAATGTTCATGGTGCAACACTGTAATGACCAAAGATACAGTGAAATGTCCATCAACGGATGAATGGAAAATATAATGTGGTGCAGGGGCTTCCCAGGTGGTCCAGTGGGAAAGGACACCGCCTTGCAGTCCAAGGGGCGCCGGTTCAATTCCTGGCCTGGGAAGATCCCACGTGCTGCGGAGCGGCTGGACCCATGTGTCCAATTACTGAGCTGGAGCTCTGGAGCGCATGTGCCCAGAGCCGGAGCTCTGCGACGACAGAGCGATGGGAGGCCCACACGGACCAAAGAACAAAAAAGATGGATGAAAATAGATAAATGAAAGACCAATAGAAGTGGCCCGCCCGCTCCCCTCCCTCCCCAACCCGCCCCCCCCTCCAAAAATGTGGTATATCAAACAATGCAGGATATTCAGTCATCAAAAAAAGAGGGGGCTTCCTTGGTGGTCCAGTGGGTAAAGAGTCTGCCTTGCAGTGCAAGGGGCACAGGTTCAATCCCTGGCCCGGGAAGATTCCATATGCCACTGGAAGTTTTTCTAAATGCAATAAAGTTTTAAAATGAACAGCATATAAACAAGTTTTCTCAGGATTTCAGACTGTCAATTTCTAGTAAAATATTGCACAAGTGAAATAAATTAAACAGTCCAAGTCCTAGAGACGGAAAGCAGAAGATGGTGAGGGAGCTGAAAGGAAGAGGGAATGGGACGTCTCCTTTAACAGGCACTTTAGGAAGATGACAAAGCCCTGGAGCTCAAAGGTATGATGGCTGCCCAACAATGTGATTGTACAAAGGGCACTCAACATGGTTTTGTGTCTTTTACCACAATTTAAAAAAAATATCAGTATAAAAAACTATCTGGAAAAAAAGAAAAAAAGAAGGTTTTCATGATGGAAATGGTCAACGCAAATTCTTCACAGAGGGACAACTTCATTTCTCAGGGGTTTTCTCTGCTATTGAGAGATCAGTTCACATCCATCTAAATTCTGCCCCAAGGAAATCGATACAAAGAAAAAGCAACAATCCAGGAATTTCACTAAGAATACACACAAAAAACCTGAAAACAGGGACTCAAAATACTTGTATACCAATGTTCATGGTGCAACACTGTAATGACCAAAGATACAGTGAAATGTCCATCAACGGATGAATGGAAAATATAATGTGGTGCAGGGGCTTCCCAGGTGGTCCAGTGGGAAAGGACACCGCCTTGCAGTCCAAGGGACGCCGGTTCAATTCCTGGCCTGGGAAGATCCCACGTGCCGCCGAGAGGCTGGACCGATGTGTCCAATTACCGAGCCGGAGCTCTGGAGCGCATGTGCCCAGAGCCGGAGCTCTGCAACGACAGACGCCACCGTGATGGGAAGCCCACACGGGCCAAAGAACAAAGATGGATGAAAACAGATAAATGAAAGACCTATAGAAGTGGTCCGCCTGCCCCACTCCGTCCCCAACCCGCCCCCCCCTCCAAAAATGTGGTATATCAAACAATGCAGGATATTCAGTCATCAAAAAAAGAGGGGGCTTCCTTGGTGGTCCAGTGGGTAACGAGTCTGCCTTGCAGTGCAAGGGGCACAGGTTCAATCCCTGGCCCGGGAAGATTCCATATGCCACTGGAAGTTTTTTCTAAATGCAATAAAGTTTTAAAAATGAACAGCATATAAACAAGTTTTCTCAGGATTCGTCAGACTGTCAATTTCTAGTAAAATGCACTTGTGAGTGAGATCTGACTACAAATAAGAAAGCTGAACTTTCCTTACTTCCTTATAACTGACCAATAAAAACACAGAAATTCCAATTATCCTTCAACTCACACAAGCTTCTGTCTCAAATATATCAGCACCCCAAGTGGGGAAAGAAGGTACTACCTGGAAAACCTGTACGAAGCAAACAGGTACAGGGATTGTGTTGGGTAGCCAGTTTCAAAGCTTAGTTTTCAAATTACAAGGTGGACATTAATTTCCACTAAAGAAATTCACACATTGTCTACTAACAAGCATTTATTTTAACCAGATTCCCCAAACCGGACCACTTCACTATGCTCCGATTTTACAATTACACCAGAATACAGTCACATACAGGCTTCCCTGGTGGCTCAGATGGTGAAGAATCCGCCTACAATGCAGGGGACTCAATCCCTGGACCGGGAAGATCCCCTGGAGAAGGAAATGGCAACCCACTCCAGTATTCTTGCCTGGGAAATCTCATGGACAATCACATACGGTACTTTGAAGGGGCAAGGGGAAATGTATTTCCTTTGCCATGCTACAAAGACAGAAACAGTTTGTCAGAAGGGGAAAAAATCCCTGAAGAACAAATTCTTGTCCTCACAGAACTGATATTCTCCAGAGTTTATAGAGACGAATCTTGCAACTAGTGCCACAAGGACTGGTATTACATGAAAAGTTTTCATCTCCTTAGATATTCAATTTCTCGAAAGTCTTAAACATAGTACTTAATTTTAATTCATTCAATCTTCTCAACAACTCTAATAAAGCAGACACAGTTTCTATTAGTATCATCCCTGTTTTTCAAAAACTAAGGGAAACTTGGACACAAAGATGTGAATGGAGAGCGTCCAAGGTAACCCAACTAGGAGGTGGTAAGAGCGAGGATATGAATCCAGGTGGTCTAATTTCAGACCTTATATCTACAGGCAGCCACTAAGCGATACTCCCCCTCTCTCACCGGTAAATTCATTTTGCCTCTCAAGTTACACTTTTTAAACACATGACTTCTTTTAAAATACTCTATAATGTTTCATCAAGTTATAATCAAGGAACATACGTCAATCAGCCATCAACGCTGACAATCTCTATGCAGCTTTTTCTTATTTTCCCACTAGGTCAAAGTGGGAAAAAGCAGAGGAGCAATGTCAGAAACCTGAGTGGAGGGGCTTCCCTTGTGGCTCAGTGGATAAGAACCCGTCTGCCAATGCAGGAAAGAAGGTACTACCTGGAAAACCTGTCGAAGCAAACAGGTACAGGGATTGTGTTGGGTAGCCAGTTTCAAAGCTTAGTTTTCAAATTACAAGGTGGACATTAATTTCCACTAAAGAAATTCACACATTGTCTACTAACAAGCATTTATTTTAACCAGATTCCCCAAACCGGACCACTTCACTATGCTCCGATTTTACAATTACACCAGAATACAGTCACATACAGGCTTCCATGGTGGCGCAGATGGTGAAGAATCCGACTACAATGCAGGGGACCAATCCCTGGACCGGGAAGATCCCCTGGAGAAGGAAATGGCAACCCCCTCCAGTATTCTTGCCTGGGAAATCTCATGGACAATCACATACGGTACTTTGAAGGGGCAAGGGGAAATGTATTTCCTTTGCCATGCTACAAAGACAGAAACAGTTTGTCAGAAGGAAAAATCCCTGAAGAACAAATTCTTGTCCTCACAGAACTGATATTCTCCAGAGTTTATAGAGACGAATCTTGCAACTAGTGCCACAAGGACTGGTATTACATGAAAAGTTTTCATCTCCTTAGATATTCAATTTCTCGAAAGTCTTAAACATAGTACTTAATTTTAATTCATTCAATCTTCTCAACAACTCTAATAAAGCAGACACAGTTTCTATTAGTATCATCCCTGTTTTTCAAAACTAAGGGAAACTTGGACACAAAGATGTGAATGGAGAGCGTCCAAGGTAACCCAACTAGGAGGTGGTAAGAGCGAGGATATGAATCCAGGTGGTCTAATTTCAGACCTTATATCTACAGGCAGCCACTAAGCGATACTCCCCCTCTCTCACCGGTAAATTCATTTTGCCTCTCAAGTTACACTTTTTAAACACATGACTTCTTTTAAAATACTCTATAATGTTTCATCAAGTTATAATCAAGGAACATACGTCAATCAGCCATCAACGCTGACAATCTCTATGCAGCTTTTTCTTATTTTCCCACTAGGTCAAAGTGGGAAAAAGCAGAGGAGCAATGTCAGAAACCTGAGTGGAGGGGCTTCCCTTGTGGCTCAGTGGATAAGAACCCGTCTGCCAATGCAGGAGACACAGGTTCAATCCCTGATCTGGGAAGATCCCACATACCACAGAGCAGCTAAACCCACACATCAACAAAGACCCAGCACAGCCAAAAATAAATAAAGTTTAAAAAAAAAAAAAAGAAACCGAAGTGGAGTATGAAGACAAGGAATGCAAAAACAAAGCGGAAAAGAGAGGAAAACAAAAAACAAAAAACCACACAACAGGAAAACTGTATCAGTGAGCTTTCCAGTAAAGAAACACCAAGAAAGAAAGCAAATGGTAAAGGAAGCAAGAGGAAAGAGTAGAAACTGAAGGATATCAAGACACCTTCAGTACTACTGATGTATCCACCTAATTTTTTCCAGTATGATACATTCATTCTCTCAAATACTAACTTAAATTCACTCTTCCCAGGCAAGGAGTCTCAGCTACACGCTGGTATTAGTCTTCAAAGTGCTACACTGCCATTTAAGCTCACTGATTATAAGACAGTTCAATTCTACTATTATAATGGACTGACGTAATTAATTACGTTTCTTACTTTCTTTCAGTTAGTAATAATGAATAAGCTTAGGCTCACATAAATGTAGACAACCTTTGAAGAAAATAGATCCAAGGGCTTCCCCTGGTGGTCCAGTGGGTAAGGACACCGCCTTGCAGTGCAAGGGGCGCCGGTTCGAGCCCTGGCCTGGGAAGATCCCACGTGCCGGAGCAGCTAGACCGATGTGTCCAATTACCGAGCCGGAGCTCTGGCGCGCATGCGCCCAGAGCCAGTGCTCTGCAACAACAGATGCCACCGCGATGGGAGGCCCACAGGAGCCAAAGAACAAAGATGGATGAAACTAGAGAAATGAAAGACCAATAGAAGTGGCCCAACCGCTCCCCTCCCTCCCCAATCCGACCCCCGCCCAAAATAAATAAATAAATCTTTAAAAAAAAAAAAAAAGAAAATAGATCCAAGTTGTCTACTAACCAGCACTCAAAGATCTTTGGTAAACTATTAATAAACTTACTGGCAATTATCTTTCATGTGTTTGGGCCTCCATGTTCACTTGTCTGACCCTACAATCCCAGTGACAGTAGCCCGCCGGGCTCCTCTGTCCTTGGAATTCTCCAGGCAAGAATACGGGGTGGGGGGGTTCCATTTCCTCCTCCAGGGCATCTTCCAGAGCCAGGGCTAGAACCCATTTCCTGGACTGGCAGCTAAATTCTTTATCACTGAGCCATCTGAGAAGCAAATATCTTTCAGGTAGATTACTTCTAGTACATTTCAGGAAAAGTGAAATATTAGTACCATTCTCAAAGAGGATTACTTCTCAAACAACTCTTCAAAAAAATGCCTTCCCTTAGACACACATAAAAATCACTTAATCAGCATTTAATTATGCCACGACAGTTATGTGAAGAGGATTACAGTATTTGACAAACTGGTGTTTTCAGTGAAAAATGAAACAATGATAGAACTGAGTTTGGTGGAAGCAAGGCAAATAGGTGACCATCAGTAACAAGAAAGGTGAAAGAAGTGTTTGGTAATTTTTCAGTGTTTGATTTCCTGGAGCAGAGACCCTGTCTTTTGTATTTTATGTCTCAATACACACCACTGACCTAAGAAACATCAAAATAAAAGGACAGAACATTACTGTAAACTAATCCCTCTTCTCTTACCTAATCTGGGATTACTTACTTCTCCCAAAGAGAAATTCATGATACTAAAATCTTAAAATCATTCCCGCCAAGACTTGTGCCCCAAGAAAAAGAATCCCAAAGGCTACATTTTAATGACAAAGAATTTGTAGTCACTCTTAAAAGTCAGCCCAATCCTCAACCCAAGGAAGAGGGTTGGGGGGCAGCGCTGGGGCATTCCAACTGCTCTAATTGCCAACGGTAAGAAAAATTCTTACCTCCCTGTTTTCTGAGGAATCTACACTAAGCAGTCCCAACGGCTTTTGATTTTTTGAAGATCTTGTGTTAAAGCGATGAAAAGTAAACATTTAGAATAAACTTCCCTCACAACTTAATTTCAAACCACAGAGAATAGTTTTCAGAGCGAAAGCACCTGGGAACTAATCAGGGATGCAAAAATCCTCTGGGTCCCACCCCAGACCTGCAGCAGCAGAGTGTCTGGGGTGGGACCCAGCAATTGGGTTTGAACAAGCCCTCCGGGGCAGGTTGACTACACTTGCTTGGGTTCTGAGAACCACAAGCTTAAGGACTAAAGAGTCATTCCTATTGGTTCAAATCCTGGAGTCAAGGTTGACTTGCCTGGTGACCAAGAGGTCATCACCACCCAGCTTCTCTCGGCTTGTTCCTCATCTAAAGAATGGAATTTACGGGTTGTTGTGAGTATTAAATACGAAAAACACGTTAGGTGCCTAAGAGCGAGGCCAGGCACATGAACATTATTCCACCATGAGCTGTCGCTACTAATATGAGCAAAGCAATCTGACGGTGGTAGACTGAAAGGAGAAACACAGAAGAGGCTTCATTTCTCCAGGAGTTTATAGCTAGTGATCAGGCCAAGACACGTGTACACGAAGCAGAACTAAACACACTCGAAGAGGAAAGACGCCCGCCAAGGAGGGTCGAAGGAGCCGACTGCTAAGAAGTAGCAATAAATTCCGACCCAACACTTTAATAGAAGGCTTTAAAGAAATGACTGCCTATGAGCAAGAAAGAGTTCCACAGCCTCAAAGGGAGAAAAAGTCATTCCAGACAACGGGTGTTGAGCCAAGATCTTAAGAAGCAGGCGACAAGAAAGTGCACGGTAGTAGACTGCTGAGGCTGGAAAACGGAGCAGGAAAAACTACGCAGGTCAGAAAGTCGGTCACCCCAAATCCTAAGGTTTAGCAGGAGGCGGGAGGAAGGGAGGCCGGGGTGGGAAGGTGGTGGGAGACCCAGCCTCCGCCCCGCACACTAATACCACGCTCATTTTACAAACCAAGTTCCTTTTGTCTTCTGAGCACCGGTGACCACTTTTACGCACCAGCCAATTTCCTTTTAAAGGTGCCAGATTGGGGCAGCTGGCATTCCAACTGCTCTAATTGCCAACGGTAAGAAAAATTCTTACCTCCCTGTTTTCTGAGGAATCTACACTAAGCAGTCCCAACGGCTTTTGATTTTTTGAAGATCTTGTGTTAAAGCGATGAAAAGTAAACATTTAGAATAAACTTCCCTCACAACTTAATTTCAAACCACAGAGAATAGTTTTCAGAGCGAAAGCACCTGGGAACTAATCAGGGATGCAAAAATCCTCTGGGTCCCACCCCAGACCTGCAGCAGCAGAGTGTCTGGGGTGGGACCCAGCAATTGGGTTTGAACAAGCCCTCCGGGGCAGGTTGACTACACTTGCTTGGGTTCTGAGAACCACAAGCTTAAGGACTAAAGAGTCATTCCTATTGGTTCAAATCCTGGAGTCAAGGTTGACTTGCCTGGTGACCAAGAGGTCATCACCACCCAGCTTCTCTCGGCTTGTTCCTCATCTAAAGAATGGAATTTACGGGTTGTTGTGAGTATTAAATACGAAAAACACGTTAGGTGCCTAAGAGCGAGGCCAGGCACATGAACATTATTCCACCATGAGCTGTCGCTACTAATATGAGCAAAGCAATCTGACGGTGGTAGACTGAAAGGAGAAACACAGAAGAGGCTTCATTTCTCCAGGAGTTTATAGCTAGTGATCAGGCCAAGACACGTGTACACGAAGCAGAACTAAACACACTCGAAGAGGAAAGACGCCCGCCAAGGAGGGTCGAAGGAGCCGACTGCTAAGAAGTAGCAATAAATTCCGACCCAACACTTTAATAGAAGGCTTTAAAGAAATGACTGCCTATGAGCAAGAAAGAGTTCCACAGCCTCAAAGGGAGAAAAAGTCATTCCAGACAACGGGTGTTGAGCCAAGATCTTAAGAAGCAGGCGACAAGAAAGTGCACGGTAGTAGACTGCTGAGGCTGGAAAACGGAGCAGGAAAAAATACGCAGGTCAGAAAGTCGGTCACCCCAAATCCTAAGGTTTAGCAGGAGGCGGCGGGAGGGAAGGGAGGCCGGGGGTGGGAAGGTGGTGGGGAGACCCAGCCTCCGCCCCGCACACTAATACCCACGCTCATTTTACAAACCAAGTTCCCCTTTTGTCTTCTGAGCACCCGGTGACCACTTTTACGCACCATGGCCCATCGAGCCCTTTCTGCAGCAAAACTGAATGAAGAAAGGTATGAAGTGTGCCCAGAGCCCCCACTCCGAGCAGTGGACACGACTCCAACTAGACCCGAGATGTGAACATTCTCAGACGCAAAAGAGCGCAAGATCGTTAACACTTAAAAATCGCCTTATTAAAAGGCAAAAGGCAAAACTCGGACAAGCAGAAGTCGGGAGCAACGAGGGCAGTGTTTTGTCTCCTTCCCCGAACCCCCTCTAGATCCCGGCTGATTTTCCTAGCTTGCAGGCTGAGGTTTTCCTTCCGGTCATTGTGTGTATTTCCCCCCAAAGAGCAGGCCCCGCGGGGCAGGCGCGCCGGCCCGGCCCGGCCCGGCCCGGGACAAAGCCCACTCCGGGCTCCACCTGGGCGCGGGCAGGGGCGGGGAGAAGCGGGCGCTCCGCGGACGGCCAGCCCGCCCGCCGGCCGCAGTTACCAGGCAGCGCGGCGCCGCCCTCGCCGCCCGCTGGCCAATCCGGCGCGTCTGCTGCCCGGGCGCACGAACCCCGGAGACACCAGGCCGAGCGCGACCCCACGGCTGGGGCCTGGCACCGAGCGCGCACCCGCACCGCCCGAGCCGACCAATCAGCGGCCGGGCATGCGCAGCCCGCAGGCTCGCTCGCGCGCGGGGCTCACGCGTGAGGGCCCCCCCACGCCGCGCCGGGGCGCGCGTCCCTACCCCCGCGCCCCGGCGCGCGCGTGCAACTTCGTCCCCCGCGACCGCGTCGGCTCCTGCCCCACCCCCAACGCCGGGGGCCGGGGTGGGGGGGCCACCGACCCACCCCCCCCAACGCACACACACGGCCGCCAACGGTTCCCAGACCCCTGTCCGTGCAGGCCTCGGAGGGGGGCGAGGAAATAAAAAGCCCCGCTGGAGATGGCAACCGGGGCGGGGGGCCGGGGATGGGGCGGCGGGGACTCACCCGAGTGCAGCCGCCTCCAGGCAGTGCCGGGGCCGGGGGTGCCGAAGGGAAGCGAGTGTGGGCCGCGCGCGAACTGCGGCCGCAGCGGAGCAGCCTGGGGCTGAGACGGGCTGGCGAGCGGGCAGGAGGTGAGAGGGCGAGGGGCCCGAGTGTCTCGGCCGAGCTCCTGTCACCGCCGCATGGCCGCCCTGGCAGGGCCTCGCTCAGCGCTTAGATCCGCTCACAGGGGACCGAGGGATAGGCCGGGGTAACCGCGGCAGGCGGGCGGACACGGCTGGAGAGCGCGTGCGGGAAAGCGGGGGGGCGATCGGTGGCCCCTTTTCTCTGCTCTCCGAGCTTCTCTCTCACCCTCCTCCTCCTCCTCTTTTTTTTTTTTTTGTTCCTCGAAGGCGCGCTGCGCGTGCGCACCCGCAGCGTCGCCCAGCGGGAGTTGTAGTCTCTGATTCGTCCCCGACAAGGCGACGGCGGGGGCACTGGACTACGACTCCCGGGAAGCCTCGCGACGGCCAGCCCGGAGCCCGAGGACGCGGCGAGCTCAGCGCCCGGCCCTCTCGGGCAAGGACTGTCAATGGAGGCGCGGGCGGTGGGAGCGAGGAACATGGCTGCACCTGGGGCCTGCGCGGCTGCCCGAGTGGGGGAGGGGACGCGGGCATGGAAAGCCAGGCCGAGCCTGCCGCCTGCCAGGCTCCAGCCGGCCGCAGCTGCGGCCCCAGGCTCGCCGTCAGTTCTTGCACCCGAAATTCCTTGCAAATCGAGGGGCTGGATCATTGCAAAAGCCGGGGAGCCCCAGGCCGGCCTGCCTCCTTCCAGGCTCCGTCAAGGGACCTCCTCCGCCCTGCACCACCCTCCGGGACACAAAGAACTCCTGTTAGTTTTTAAAGCTTCCCTCGAGAGACTCCGGCCGCAACTTCGGAGGGGCGAGGGAAGGGCACCCTTCTGTTGATATTTACCCCTCCACCTCCAGACTTTGCTCACTTTTCACTCGACATTTACAAGTAAAGTTAAGAAGGAAAAGCCATGAAGGGGAGCAGAAAACGTGACCTGCGTTTTGCTTCGTCAACCGCTAAGCAATTTTCCTCTAACCCCTCCCCCCCGACACACACCCCCGGGAATCTTTTTGCATCTCAACTTTTCACCAGCTCGTGAATTTCGAAAATGTTGAGACGTTCCTATACACCCGCGTTAGAAGTTTCAAAACTCGAGCCCAGAGCTTTTAGACGTTTATGTAAAGCAGAAAATCGAGTGATCTTGTGATGTTTCTCCCAGCCGGGGATTCGGGCCACGCCGGCCATCCTCCCCCCGCCCCCCTACCCGGCCCCTCCTCGGTAGGTGGCGACCCCGGCGCTCTTTCCCGCCTTTGTCGCTTGCGAGAAAACTTTCCGAGCAGCTCGTCTTTTGATGTAGGTCCAAAATCTTTCCTTTGAGTTTGGGTTCTCAGATTAACCTTCCGCATCTTCTTCCGTGGACCGCACCCATAAAGCCTCATCTAGAATGTCCATGTTGGGTTTCTTTGATCATTAAGATGCGCGTGCGCACCCGCAGCGTCGCCCAGCGGGAGTTGTAGTCTCTGATTCGTCCCCGACAAGGCGACGGCGGGGGCACTGGACTACGACTCCCGGGAAGCCTCGCGACGGCCAGCCCGGAGCCCGAGGACGCGGCGAGCTCAGCGCCCGGCCCTCTCGGGCAAGGACTGTCAATGGAGGCGCGGGCGGTGGGAGCGAGGAACATGGCTGCACCTGGGGCCTGCGCGGCTGCCCGAGTGGGGGAGGGGACGCGGGCATGGAAAGCCAGGCCGAGCCTGCCGCCTGCCAGGCTCCAGCCGGCCGCAGCTGCGGCCCCAGGCTCGCCGTCAGTTCTTGCACCCGAAATTCCTTGCAAATCGAGGGGCTGGATCATTGCAAAAGCCGGGGAGCCCCAGGCCGGCCTGCCTCCTTCCAGGCTCCGTCAAGGGACCTCCTCCGCCCTGCACCACCCTCCGGGACACAAAGAACTCCTGTTAGTTTTTAAAGCTTCCCTCGAGAGACTCCGGCCGCAACTTCGGAGGGGCGAGGGAAGGGCACCCTTCTGTTGATATTTACCCCTCCACCTCCAGACTTTGCTCACTTTTCACTCGACATTTACAAGTAAAGTTAAGAAGGAAAAGCCATGAAGGGGAGCAGAAAACGTGACCTGCGTTTTGCTTCGTCAACCGCTAAGCAATTTTCCTCTAACCCCTCCCCCCCGACACACACCCCCGGGAATCTTTTTGCATCTCAACTTTTCACCAGCTCGTGAATTTCGAAAATGTTGAGACGTTCCTGTACACCCCGCGTTAGAAGTTTCAAAAACTCGAGCCCAGAGCTTTTAGACGTTTATGTAAAGCAGAAAATCGAGTGATCTTGTGATGTTTCTCCCAGCCGGGGATTCGGGCCACGCCGGCCATCCTCCCCCCGCCCCCCTACCCGGCCCCTCCTCGGTAGGTGGCGACCACGGCGCTCTTTCCAGCCTTTGTCGCTTGCGAGAAAACTTTCCGAGCAGCTCGTCTTTTGATGTAGGTCCAAAATCTTTCCTTTGAGTTTGGGTTCTCAGATTAACCTTCCGCATCTTCTTCCGTGGACCGCACCCATAAAGCCTCATCTAGAATGTCCATGTTGGGTTTCTTTTCAAAGAGACGAGCATTGAAAGATCCCTGGGAAGCAATCTGATTACAGAAGATGTCCGCGTCTTCCCAATTTCCTCTGCAATCTTTTACAGTCATTTTGTCCTGGCTTAATTCGATTAGGACTCTCCTTTGTCAAGTGTCTACTCAGCATTTAGTTTTTCATAAGAACAATTGTCTTCTTGCACTCCTTAACCTTTTGGAATATTAAATTCCGACTTTCGAATTCCAAATACAGCTGACAGATTTAGGGACAAACGTTTAACTCTTGAGAAGCCTACAGATCAGCTGTAACAGCAACCAGCCTACTGCTAGCTCAAGCTGCTGTGAGCATCCCCGGAGTCTGTTTTATGGAGGGATGGGAGCCCTGAGGTCTTCGCTCGTGGCTCAGACAGTGTAGAATCCACCTGCAATGCAGGAGACTCCGGTTTGATCCCTGGGTCAGGAAGATCCCCGGGAGAAGGGAATGGCTCTTCACTCCCGTGTGCTTGCTTGGTGAATTCCAAGGACGGGATCCAGGTGGGCTACCCTCCACCCGATCTCAAAGAGTCGGACCCGACTGATCGGCTAACACAACGTTTTTGGTCCTGAATGGTTTCTTGAGAATACTGGGAGGTTGGGGACGGCAAAGGGAGGACGCACTGGGGGTGGTGAGGTCACAGAGTAGCATTGGAAGGGTGTTAGAAAGTGAGCTAGTAAAACAAAAGCTCATTCAGTCAAAGTTACCCTTGTCATTAGAAACTTCATTGGGGAGCTCGTCCCTTCCCTTTTCATGCGTTTAACAGTTCAGCGAGAAATCTTCCTCTGCTTCAGGAACAGCTCCAGCTTCCTTGAGATTGAAGCAGTTCCAAAAACTATCACATCCCAAAGCTGGTCCTAAAGCTTTAGCTGACTTTGAATTGCCTCTGGGCAGAAAGCTGGCCCTTTGGGGACAATGAACAGTGAGTAAAAGCCAAGCTTTCTTCCCAGGGGACCGCCACGGGCATAAATACCATGCGCTTTCAGCCTTAAAGCCAGGCTCACCGCCATGGCTGCTGGGGGTACACTGGCTATGGGTTAACCAATTTCACCGTCACCTCGCTGGTACCGACGCTCTGTTGATGGTGATCAGAATTACAAGCCACTGGAGATACCAGCTCAGCCCAGCCAGTTCTTTTCCAACACAAGATCACACTGCTGTTGGGGGGCAACAAATGAAATTTAAAAATCATCAGCTTGTATGTAGGAATGGTTTCTTATGGAAGCCTCTTGGTTCAAATTGCACTCCCCTTTGTCACATTCAACGTAACAGGACGTGTGTACCTAGACTGAGATTGCAGGAAGGAAAGATTCCCAGCTCTTGGTTCTCGCCCACTTGAGCGATGAGTGCGAGGGTCAACAGCTGGCAAAATCTTTGACTTTTTTTCTTGTTTCGGCCATGCTGCGTGGAGTGCAGGATCTTAATTCCCTGTGCCCGCTACAGCATAAGCTCGGGGTTCTAACCACTGGACTGAAAGGGAATTTCCAACTGGCAGAAGTTTGCAGGTTATTTCAAACTATTTCAAAGACGTCTCTCCTTTTAACGTTTAACCTTGTGTATGCAGTCCTGCAGATGACTACATCCTATGCTGATGTGCTCAGTCACGTCCAGCTCTTTGGGACCCTGTAGCAGGCAGCCCACCAGGCTCCTCTGTCCGTGGGATTTTCCAGGCAAGAATACTGGAGTCAGTTGCCATTTCCTCCTCCAGGGAGCTTCTGGACCCAGGGATCAAAGCTGCATCTCTTGGGTCACCTAAGCTATCATGGAAACCTAGCCAATGATGTTCAAAAATAGGATACTCCATTCTATTTATACAGTATCCCTTTCTTATCTATGAGGATAGTACTGTATCCTCTATATACATTTTTTCCTGTACGTACATACCTATGGTAAAGCTTTTTTTGTTTTGGGGGCGTTTTTTGGCCACACCACGCAGCATGGGGATCGTAGTTCCCCAACCAGTGATTGAACCCAAGCTCCTTGCGATGAAAGCCCAGAGTCTGAACCACTGGATCATCAGAGAAGTCCCTGATAACAAAGTTCAACTTATTACATTATACACAGTAAGAGATTAATGGGTTTCCCTGGTGGCACGATGGTGGAGAATCCACCTGCCAATGTGGGAGACGCAGGTTCGATCCCTGGGTGGGGAAGATGCCCTGGAGGAAGGCACAGCAGTCCACTCCAGTGTTCTGGCCTGGAGAATCCCATGCACAGAGGAGCCTGATGGGCTACAGTCCATAGAGTCACAAAGAGTCAGACACAACTGAGCACACACACATGCGAGATGAATAACTAAGAACAATTATAACAATATGTACTGCAATAACAGTTTTGTGAGTGTGGTGTGTCTCTTTTTCCAATTATCTTATTATGCTGTACTCACCCTTCTTATGATGAGGTAGCACCAGAGTTAATCTGTCCTTCTGTGTTGTTTATGCCCTGGTGCCTCCTTTGCACTTTTATGCAGATAAGTTCTATCGGGCATTTTCTTCCCCAAGAGCCCAGTTTGATCACAATTGAAGACATGCTTTGGATAACATCCTGACTCCTTAGCCAACTGCTTCCACTCCACTGGAAAGGGGGCAGCAACTTCTTCCTCAGCAGACACAGCCTTTCCAGTAAGTTTTATATTTTTCGGGCCAAACCTACTCCTGAATCTGTGTAACCAGTGCTTGCTGGCAGTGAATGGCTTGGTGTCACCTGTTTCAGGGGCTCCCCGGCTGAAGGCTTCATAGAGGCTCAGTGCTTTCCGGGCAGCCCATTGCTGCCAACTGGAACACATTTTCTGTCCATGTTCTCCACCCACCAGTGTCAGGCCTATTTCGTCTTAACTATGCACTCCGTGCTAACTGTGGCTGTCACCTTTGCAGTTTGAGGCGCTACAGCAAACCTCGCACGGATTTCTTTTTCCTTCTTCACACTTTGGCGGATAGAAGACTCATTCTAACCATAGGTCTTAGCAACCTCAGCATGCGATTTTTTCTCTTTCCTTACTAGGTCCGGAACGTTCACTTTTTCGATCAAAGGAAGCACTTTACGGCCGCGTTGGCATACTACGAGTTCCCCAACCAGTGATTGAACCCAAGCTCCTTGCGATGAAAGCCCAGAGTCTGAACCACTGGATCATCAGAGAAGTCCCTGATAACAAAGTTCAACTTATTACATTATACACAGTAAGAGATTAATGGGTTTCCCTGGTGGCACGATGGTGGAGAATCCACCTGCCAATGTGGGAGACGCAGGTTCGATCCCTGGGTGGGGAAGATGCCCTGGAGGAAGGCACAGCAGTCCACTCCAGTGTTCTGGCCTGGAGAATCCCATGCACAGAGGAGCCTGATGGGCTACAGTCCATAGAGTCACAAAGAGTCAGACACAACTGAGCACACACACATGCGAGATGAATAACTAAGAACAATTATAACAATATGTACTGCAATAACAGTTTTGTGAGTGTGGTGTGTCTCTTTTTCCAATTATCTTATTATGCTGTACTCACCCTTCTTATGATGAGGTAGCACCAGAGTTAATCTGTCCTTCTGTGTTGTTTATGCCCTGGTGCCTCCTTTGCACTTTTATGCAGATAAGTTCTATCGGGCATTTTCTTCCCCAAGAGCCCAGTTTGATCACAATTGAAGACATGCTTTGGATAACATCCTGACTCCTTAGCCAACTGCTTCCACTCCACTGGAAAGGGGGCAGCAACTTCTTCCTCAGCAGACACAGCCTTTCCAGTAAGTTTTATATTTTTCGGGCCAAACCTACTCCTGAATCTGTGTAACCAGTGCTTGCTGGCAGTGAATGGCTTGGTGTCACCTGTTTCAGGGGCTCCCCGGCTGAAGGCTTCATAGAGGCTCAGTGCTTTCCGGGCAGCCCATTGCTGCCAACTGGAACACATTTTCTGTCCATGTTCTCCACCCACCAGTGTCAGGCCTATTTCGTCTTAACTATGCACTCCGTGCTAACTGTGGCTGTCACCTTTGCAGTTTGAGGCGCTACAGCAAACCTCGCACGGATTTCTTTTTCCTTCTTCACACTTTGGCGGATAGAAGACTCATTCTAACCATAGGTCTTAGCAACCTCAGCATGCGATTTTTTCTCTTTCCTTACTAGGTCCGGAACGTTCACTTTTTCGATCAAAGGAAGCACTTTACGGCTTCGCGTTGGCATATCTGAACCGCCAGCATCACTATGCTTGCGCTTGGGGGCCGTTATTAAGTAAAATAAGAGTTAACTGCTGATGGCTGGGCAGCAGACCTGATAGTCCAGGCAGCTACCGACCGGGCAGAGTACGCTGAACAAAAAGGATTCACGACCCCGGGCAGGACGGAGCGGGTGGGTGTGAACTTAAAACTTCTGAATCGTTTATTTCTGGAATTTTCCAGCCGCAGTCAGCCCTCTGTATCCGCGGGTTCTGCCTCTGCGGATTCAACATACCGTGGATGGAAAATATTCCAAAACAAACAAACAAAAAAATGCCAGAAACTTTCAAACAGCGAAACTTCCCTCTGCTGGGTGGGCGCCCGACAACGATTTACATAGCATTTCCATCGTATTTGCAATGATTTACATAGCATTTACGTGGTATTCGGTCCTATAAAACCAGAGATCATTGAAAGTACAAGGGAGGATGTGTGTCGGTTGTAGGCGACTGCTACAGCCATTTTATTTAAGGACCTTGAGCTTCTGCAGATGTTGGCACCTGGGGGTGCTGGGAAGGGGGAGGCGGGGCCCTGGAACCAATACCCTTCAAGACCAAGGGACGGCTGTCATGTTTTCCAAATGCCTGTAACTGAAACCGTGGAAAGTGAAACCACAGATAAGGGGGGTGCTGCTGTCTGTGGGAGACAACAGCAAAGTCAGGGAAGACAGCCAGGCTAGACACAGACCTAAAGCGAGTGTGAGCTCTTCCACCAACTTCACGCCCCTTTCCACAGTCTCTGAGCACAGGCAGCCTTGGCAACTGCTTTTCAATAGCAGGTCACATGGCAATGTTGGAATGTTTTCACTTCGTCCTGGAAAAGCATCACCTTTTTGGATTTTTGAATACAGATATTAGGAAACTGCTTTCTCCATTATCACGGGACTCATCCCCCTCTTGACCACCTTTGCTGACGCAAAGGCACCTCCACCATTTGCTCAAGGTCACTATGGTAGAGTTTATGTCTGTTTGTTTTGGGTTGCACCTTTTGCAGAATCTTAGTTCCCCCACCAGAGACAGAACCCAAGCCCTGTCAGTGAAACCTCCAAGTCCTAACCACTAGACCACCATTCCCTACTGTTCTTTTTAGAAAAGTGTTTAGTCAGAATCTAGAGTGAATAATAAACCTTTTTGTTACCCTGTCAACTATCTTAGATTGTCCCAAACCATAGCAAAAGCTGAGATAAGTCTTAACAAACTCTTAATAAAGTATCTGATTTTTCAAAGTAGATTCATCTTTTGGTGAACACTAAACTGGGGCATTTTTTCCCTATAACTCTGCTTGATATAGCACCAATAACTTCCTGGTCCAATTAATTGTTTTTTAGTCCAATTAACAGTATAACATAGTACAGTATATGGAGAATGAATGCTGAAAGTTACACAGTCATGTCCAGCTCTTTGCGACACCATGGACAAGCCAGGCAAGAATAGTGGAGTGGGCGGCCTTTCCCTTCTCCAGGGGATCTTCCCAAACCCAGGTCTCCTGCATTGCAGGCGGATTCTTTACCATCTGAGCCACCAGGGAAGCCCTATATAGAGAATGGGACGTAAAATATATATCATGTGTAAAATAGCAGTTTGATCTTTTAGATCTGGGTTCCCCATTAGGAATTGTATGCATAGTCCAGATCACATGCTGAGCCAAAATGACATCTTCAGCTTCTGTGTGGGTATCTGCCCTCTACAGATAAATCCTTTGTTATTATAAGGATGCTTTTTAAAAAGCTGTTTATAAAACCCTATTTGTGAACAGCTTTTCTGTTTGGACAATTTGAATATTTCAAATGTGGAAAGATTATCTTTGACAGAAGTCTTCCAAAAGTGGGGGAAAAAAATCCAAGTTATAATTTATTCATAATAATTAATAATGTAGATGTGACCCAAATAGACCTTCTAACTCTTGCTTTGCTTTTGTGCAAACATTTGCCTTGTGCAGTGACTCTAATATTCATGTAACACCAATTGAAATAAATAGTTTTTGGTTTAGCAGGATTTAGATGAACGTTGGGCTTCCCTGATGGATCAGATGGTAAAGAATCTGGAGACCCGGGGTCATTCCTGGGTAGGAAAGGGTATGGCAACCCACTCCGGTTGCACCTTTTGCAGAATCTTAGTTCCCCCACCAGAGACAGAACCCAAGCCCTGTCAGTGAAACCTCCAAGTCCTAACCACTAGACCACCATTCCCTACTGTTCTTTTTAGAAAAGTGTTTAGTCAGAATCTAGAGTGAATAATAAACCTTTTTGTTACCCTGTCAACTATCTTAGATTGTCCCAAACCATAGCAAAAGCTGAGATAAGTCTTAACAAACTCTTAATAAAGTATCTGATTTTTCAAAGTAGATTCATCTTTTGGTGAACACTAAAGTGCGGCATTTTTTCACTATAACTCTGCTTGATAGCGCACCAATAACTTCCTGGTCCAATTAATTGTTTTTTAGTCCAATTAACAGTATAACATAGTACAGTATATGGAGAATGAATGCTGAAAGTTACACAGTCATGTCCAGCTCTTTGCGACACCATGGACAAGCCAGGCAAGAATAGTGGAGTGGGCGGCCTTTCCCTTCTCCAGGGGATCTTCCCAAACCCAGGTCTCCTGCATTGCAGGCGGATTCTTTACCATCTGAGCCACCAGGGAAGCCCTATATAGAGAATGGGACGTAAAATATATATCATGTGTAAAATAGCAGTTTGATCTTTTAGATCTGGGTTCCCCATTAGGAATTGTATGCATAGTCCAGATCACATGCTGAGCCAAAATGACATCTTCAGCTTCTGTGTGGGTATCTGCCCTCTACAGATAAATCCTTTGTTATTATAAGGATGCTTTTTAAAAAGCTGTTTATAAAACCCTATTTGTGAACAGCTTTTCTGTTTGGACAATTTGAATATTTCAAATGTGGAAAGATTATCTTTGACAGAAGTCTTCCAAAAGTGGGGGAAAAAAATCCAAGTTATAATTTATTCATAATAATTAATAATGTAGATGTGACCCAAATAGACCTTCTAACTCTTGCTTTGCTTTTTGTGCAAACATTTGCCTTGTGCAGTGACTCTAATATTCATGTAACACCAATTGAAATAAATAGTTTTTTGGTTTAGCAGGATTTAGATGAACGTTGGGCTTCCCTGATGGATCAGATGGTAAAGAATCTGGAGACCCGGGGTCATTCCCTGGGTAGGAAAGATCCCCTTGGGGAGGATATGGCAACCCACTCCGGTATTCTTGTCTGGAAAATCCCATGGTCAGAGGAGCCTGGCAGGCTACTGTCTACGGGGCAGCACAGAGTTTGACATGACTGAAGCAACTGAGTATAGCACACAAATGAATGCTACTTTTGATTTAGTATTATATGACTTTTTCTGTAATTGTTGTGTAACTATTCTTTTAAAACATGAGATCACTATGGTATTTTTCTTGCCTTCCTCAGAGATTTGGGGGAATCAGGCAATATGTAAACAAAAATACTTTATAAACTCTTAGTTAAGCATTCTAATTTTTTTTTGCTCTACAAATATTAAATGGTATAATTTAGCATTCAAAGCAGTATTTTAAAATATCTTATAAACAAAATGTTCATGCTTCTTTTCTAACTAAAGGATTTTTAAAATGCTTTTTATTCTAAGATTTAAGAAAAGTATATTTACATATACTTCCACTTCTCATTGGACATGATGGACATGAATTTGAGCAAACTCTGAGAGATAGTAAAGGACAGGGAAGCCCTACAATGAATTTTTAAAGATGAGAACTTTCCTGGGGCAGGGGTTTAACCTCTGGTCACAAAGCCAAGATCCCACATACTGCAACTAAAGACTCTGCCTGCCTCAGTCAAGACTGGTACATCCAAGGGGCTTCCCTGGCGGTCCAGTGGATAGAGAGTCCGCCTTGCAGTGCCAAGGGGTACCGGTTCGATCCCTGGCCTGGGAAGATCCCACCTGCCGGGGAGTGGCTGGATCGATGTGTCCAATTACCGAGCCGGAGCTCTGGAGCGCATGCGCCCAGATCTGGTGCTCTGCAACAAGAGAGACCACTGCGATGGGAGGCCCAACACATGCCAAAGAATAAAAGATGGATGAAAATAAATATAAAAATAAGAGGCATAATGCGGGAGCGGGGACGGGTACATCCAAATAAATACTTTAAAGAAAAAAATAAACATAAAGGGGATTTCCTGTTGGTCCTATTCTGTACACCAATTGAAATAAATAGTTTTTGGTTTAGCAGGATTTAGATGAACGTTGGGCTTCCCTGATGGATCAGATGGTAAAGAATCTGGAGACCCGGGGTCATTCCCTGGGTAGGAAAGATCCCCTTGGGGAGGATATGGCAACCCACTCCGGTATTCTTGTCTGGAAAATCCCATGGTCAGAGGAGCCTGGCAGGCTACTGTCTACGGGGCAGCACAGAGTTTGACATGACTGAAGCAACTGAGTATAGCACACAAATGAATGCTACTTTTGATTTAGTATTATATGACTTTTTCTGTAATTGTTGTGTAACTATTCTTTTAAAACATGAGATCACTATGGTATTTTTCTTGCCTTCCTCAGAGATTTGGGGGAATCAGGCAATATGTAAACAAAAATACTTTATAAACTCTTAGTTAAGCATTCTAATTTTTTTTTGCTCTACAAATATTAAATGGTATAATTTAGCATTCAAAGCAGTATTTTAAAATATCTTATAAACAAAATGTTCATGCTTCTTTTCTAACTAAAGGATTTTTAAAATGCTTTTTATTCTAAGATTTAAGAAAAGTATATTTACATATACTTCCACTTCTCATTGGACATGATGGACATGAATTTGAGCAAACTCTGAGAGATAGTAAAGGACAGGGAAGCCCTACAATGAATTTTTAAAGATGAGAACTTTCCTGGGGGCAGGGGTTTAACCTCTGGTCACAAAGCCAAGATCCCACATACTGCAACTAAAGACTCTGCCTGCCTCAGTCAAGACTGGTACATCCAAGGGGCTTCCCTGGCGGTCCAGTGGATAGAGAGTCCGCCTTGCAGTGCCAAGGGGTACCGGTTCGATCCCTGGCCTGGGAAGATCCCACCTGCCGGGGAGTGGCTGGATCGATGTGTCCAATTACCGAGCCGGAGCTCTGGAGCGCATGCGCCCAGATCTGGTGCTCTGCAACAAGAGAGACCACTGCGATGGGAGGCCCAACACATGCCAAAGAATAAAAGATGGATGAAAATAAATATAAAAATAAGAGGCATAATGCGGGAGCGGGGACGGGTACATCCAAATAAATACTTTAAAGAAAAAAATAAACATAAAGGGGCTTTCCTGTTGGTCCAGTGGGTGGGGACACTGCCTTGCAGTGCAAGGGGCGCCGGTTTGATCCCTGGCCTGGGAAGATCCCACGTGCCGCGGAGCGGCTGGACCGATCTGTCCAATTACCGAGCCGGAGCTCTGGAGCGCATGCGCCCAGAGCCGGCACTCTGCGACAACAGAGGCCACTGAGATGGGAGGCCCACAAGGGCCAGAGAACAAAGACGGATGAAAATGGACAAATGAAAGACCAATAGAAGTGGCCTGCCTGCTCCCCTCCCTCCCCACCCCACCCCCCCAAAATTTTTTTTAAATAAATTAATAAACATAAAAATTCTTCTTCGCCCTCTGGCCTCCTCTCCCTCCCCTCTGTGCATTGTGAATCTGCACTGTGCAGTGTCCAGACAGCCCCCGTCCTCTGAAACACCTGCTCAACCCTAAACATTGTCAACTACAAATTGGCATTTACTAATTACATTGCCAATTGTTGAGGACCATGAGTGGGTTGGAAAAGAATTTCCAGACACGGTGCAGAATGAGAGGAAAGTAAAGTTTACTAAAATTGGGGAAAGGAGAGTCGCTGCCAGTACAGCGGGCGGGTTTAAAGGAGAATGTGGGAGACACTGGGAGAAGCAGGCCTCACAGCGGGTAGGCTCAAGGGACCACCGACCCTAAGCAGGAGTCTTTGATCTATTTTATACCTGGGGTCTAAGGCGTGGCCTAGAGGTCTTAAGGATTGGGTGGTGTACTATAGCCTGAGGGAGGACAATAAGGGTCTTGCATTCCAAGACCTTCCTAGTTTGCCTTGGTCTTTCGTCCTTGGGCACCACACCAATGAGTGGACAAGGACATTTGACTCTGTGCTGTTGAGAGCTGCTGACCTTCAATACCCTCTGATGGAGATCGGGGTGGGGTCGAGACACCCTGTGCTCCAAGGTGGGGCAGGTCTTTAGATAGGTGGATGCCTTTTAGAAACAACTTTTATTTCTCAATCCTTCCATCTCCTCATATCTAGAAAAGCACTAAATTCCTTCATGATGAAATTAGATCCTAATGATTAACTGAAAACCCTTTGTAAAATGGCTGTTTATTGGTATGGAACTCCCCCCTCCTCAAAATCCTTAAATACTGAACTCTCTCCCGCTGCCTCTTTGGAGCAGTCTCTCAGAGCTATCTGGGGTGCTGCCTCCCAGTCGACAGTCCTAATTATGCCCCAAATAAAACTTAACCCACAACTCTCAAGTTGTTCATCGTTTTTAGTCGACAACATCAACACTCTCTCAGCATCAACAAGACAGCTCCTTAAAAGAGATCATTCCTCAAAAAAAAAAAAAGATCATTCCTGAGGGATAGCTTGCGAGTTTGGTTAGCAGATGCAAACTACTATGTCAATATATAGGATGGAGAAATAACAAGGTCGTATTGTATGTGTGTGTTAGTCACTCAGTCATGTCCAGCTCTTGGTGACCCCATGGAATGTAGCCGGCCAGGCTCCTCTGTCCGTGGGATTCTCCAGGCAAGAATACCAGAGCGGGTCGCCATTCCCTTCTCCAGGGGATCTTCCCGACCCAGGGATCGAACCTAGGCCTCCCACATTGCAGGCAGAATCTTTACCCTCTAAGCCACCAGGGAATCCCTACTCCTGTGATAAACCAAAATGGAAAAGAACATGAAAAACAATGTATAATGGAATCACTTTGCTGTACAGCAGAAATAAAGACAACATTAAAAACCAACTATACATTAATAAAATCAATTTAGGAAAACAATACTTCATTTGAAGTACAGCCCTCTGTCCCAAAAAACTTACATAATGGCACCTTAACTTCTAAAAGTCAAAACAGTTCTCAGAGCTTTCTGAGATGTTCTTCCTGAGTTATAAACCTCAATTTTGGCTCGAATAAATTTTCCATTTCTTTCTCAGATTGACTGGTGAATTTTTTATTGACACTTCCAATATCTCTAATCAAAGGCATCCTGAGTGGGCAGGAAGGACTAGGAAACCTATAGTGATGCATTTCTTGTTGCTATTTATTTGTTGTGTCCAACTCTTTTGCAGTCCATGGACTGTAGCCCACCAGGATCCTCTGTCCGTGGGATTTCCCAAGAATACAGCAGTGTGGTGTCATTTCCTCCCACAGGGGATCCTCCCGATCTAGGGACTGAACCCGCTATCCTGTGTCTCCTGCACTGCGGGCAGATTCTTGACCCTCTGATCCATGGGGGAAGCCCATACGGAGTACTATTCAGCCTCAACAAAAAGAGAGAGAGAGAGAGAGAGAGATGTTGCAATTTGCAACAACATGAATCTTGAGAACATTATGAGTGAAATAAGCCAGTCACAGAAAGACAAATAAAGCATGTTTTCACTAATGTGAGGTATCTAAAATAGTGAGACTCCTAGGCTCGAAGAGTAGAAGAGTGGATGTCAGGGGCTGGGGAAAAGGAGAACAGGGGCGGTATTAATCAGTAGGCATAAAGTTCATTATGTAGTCACGTGTGGATGTGAGAGTTGAACCATAAAGAAGGCTGAGTGCTGAAGAACTGATGCCTTTGAACTGTGGTGCTAGAGAAGACTCTTGAGAGTCCCTTGGACTGCAAGGAGATCACATCAGCCAATCCTAAAGGAAAGCAACCCTCAATAGTCACTGGAAGGAATGATGCTGAAACTGAAGCTCCAATACTTTGGCCACCTGATACAGAGAGATGACTCACTGGAAAGGACCCTGATGTTGGGGCAAATAGAAGGCAAAAAGAGAAGGGGAGGACAGAGGACCGGACGGTTGGATGGCATCACTGAGTTACTGGACATGAGTTTGAGCAAGCTCTGGGAGATGGTGAAGGGCAGGGAAGCCTGGCGTGCGGCAGTCCACGGGCTCGCAAAGAGTCAGACATGACTGAGCGGCTGAACTGAGCAACTGAACTGAACTGAGAGCTCATTAAGCAAGGTGAACAAATTCTAGAATTCTGCTCTACAATCTGTACCTGTAGTCGACAATAATGTCCACTCAAGACTTTATTAATAGCTATAATGTCACGTGTGCTTACCACAATAAAACATTTAAATGACTTTTTAAATGTGAAAGAAATAATCCGTGCACCTAAGATTTTGATCCACACTGTATTCACCCTCCAAAAAGACAGCACCGCTATGCATTCTCAGGGTGAGAAAGCCCATTTCCTCCACGCATGCCCAATTTCAGTGGAAAGTCAATGATGTCATTTCCTCCCACAGGGGATCCTCCCGATCTAGGGACTGAACCCGCTATCCTGTGTCTCCTGCACTGCGGGCAGATTCTTGACCCTCTGATCCATGGGGGAAGCCCATACGGAGTACTATTCAGCCTCAACAAAAAGAGAGAGAGAGAGAGAGAGAGATGTTGCAATTTGCAACAACATGAATCTTGAGAACATTATGAGTGAAATAAGCCAGTCACAGAAAGACAAATAAAGCATGTTTTCACTAATGTGAGGTATCTAAAATAGTGAGACTCCTAGGCTCGAAGAGTAGAAGAGTGGATGTCAGGGGCTGGGGAAAAGGAGAACAGGGGGTATTAATCAGTAGGCATAAAGTTCATTATGTAGTCACGTGTGGATGTGAGAGTTGAACCATAAAGAAGGCTGAGTGCTGAAGAACTGATGCCTTTGAACTGTGGTGCTAGAGAAGACTCTTGAGAGTCCCTTGGACTGCAAGGAGATCACATCAGCCAATCCTAAAGGAAAGCAACCCTCAATAGTCACTGGAAGGAATGATGCTGAAACTGAAGCTCCAATACTTTGGCCACCTGATACAGAGAGATGACTCACTGGAAAGGACCCTGATGTTGGGGCAAATAGAAGGCAAAAAGAGAAGGGGAGGACAGAGGACCGGACGGTTGGATGGCATCACTGAGTTACTGGACATGAGTTTGAGCAAGCTCTGGGAGATGGTGAAGGGCAGGGAAGCCTGGCGTGCGGCAGTCCACGGGCTCGCAAAGAGTCAGACATGACTGAGCGGCTGAACTGAGCAACTGAACTGAACTGAGAGCTCATTAAGCAAGGTGAACAAATTCTAGAATTCTGCTCTACAATCTGTACCTGTAGTCGACAATAATGTCCACTCAAGACTTTATTAATAGCTATAATGTCACGTGTGCTTACCACAATAAAACATTTAAATGACTTTTTAAATGTGAAAGAAATAATCCGTGCACCTAAGATTTTGATCCACACTGTATTCACCCTCCAAAAAGACAGCACCGCTATGCATTCTCAGGGTGAGAAAGCCCATTTCCTCCACGCATGCCCAATTTCAGTGGAAAGTAAACATTTTTTTATGGTTCTAATGTGTGCATTGTGAATGAAGTTGGATGTATTTTCATATTTTTATTAGCTATTTGCATTTATGTGTTTGCAAATTAATCATGTTATTTGCATTTTCACAACTAGGTCCTTTGCTCTTTTTTTTGGCCCCGGTATTTTTTTGTATGAGTGCTCTTTATTTTCAAGTGCAGAGTGTAGTTGATTTACAGTGTTACACAGCAAAGTGGTTCAAATATATATTATTTTGTTGCTCAGTGATATCCAACTCTCTTGTAACCTCATGGACTGTAGCATGCCAGGTTCCTCTGTCCATGGAATTCCCCTGTATATATTTATATGCATATATATATATATATACACACACACACACGTATTCTTTTTCAGATTCCTTTCCCTTATAGGTTACTAAAAAATATTAAATAGAGTTCCCTGTGCTATACAGCAGGTTCTTGTTTTATACACAGCATTCTTTACCCAGTATTGTAAAATACTATTTTATACACAGTATTGTATCTATGTACAATACACAGTATTGTATCTGTTTTATACACAGTATTGTGTATATGTTAATCCCGAACTCCTTATTTATCCCTCCTCCCTCTGGAAGTGCTTTTCTAAAAGAAATCTTTCTAATATGTTACAAATATTTCCCCAGTTTGATTTTATGACATTTTTTGTATGTTGCTGTTATACTGAAACGTTTCATTTTTACGTGGTCCGAGTTGCCCCTTCCCCCCCTCCCCTTCCCCCCCCGTGTCTTTGGTGTTATAAATCAATGGTAAGAAAAGCCTCGCCCACACCACGATAGAAGAGAAAAAAAATGGGGTGGAGAAAGGGAGAGAGATGCATGTATACATACACACCCGCATATTCTCCCCACGTATTTCTGTCTCTCATCTTTACCCTCCTTTGCTTGGGCCGTCTGGGACTTTCCATGCCACCGCCCCGTTTTAAGCTCTCCCTCTGGGTCCCGCGGGTCCAGGTGGGCCGGGCTGGACGCTAAGGACATCCTGGCCCGCTGCTCTGCACGTGCGGAGACCGCTGCTTCCTGGGCTCGCAGATCCCTTGCAGCCCCTGGCCAGCGTTTTCCAGGCGCGGCGAACGTCGACCTGCCCTTCCCCTCGGCTAGCGCCGCCGGCTGATCGCCCTCGTCAGTGGTCGCGAGCGCGCTGATTCTGAGCATCCCGGCCAACCCCGGAAGCACGTGGCCGAAGGAGCTGTTTCCTGGGCTACTCGGGTCCCGCCCGCGGAGGCGGAAGAAAGGGCCGCGGAGGCGGCTGCAAGATGCCGCAGCCTCTCCGAGAGCTGCCAGCCCGCGGGGAAATCCCCAGCGAGGCAGGGATTTCCCTCTCAGTACAGTTTGCAGACAGAACGTAAACAGCTTAGAACAAAAGCGCCTTCGGCCCTCCGTGCGTTTCTGGTTCTCATTATAAACTGTGACTAGGTGAATGGGTATTTTGGTTTTCTAGTTCAGTGTGTGCGAGCTTGCTTAGCCTCCTCAAGGCTCATCGGAGTCCTGTTCAGACACACAGCATCAGTTACTTACACAGTGAAAAAACATTCCCTTTAGTGTGCCCTTTCAGTCTGTAGATAGCTGAAGAGATCATTTCCATTTGATACGGATTTCGGCTTTGTCTTATTGTATTGAAATAGGTTTGTGTAACGTAACATCTACCATTGAAATCATTCAGAGTGTATCATTCAGAGGTGTTGCATGCATTTCTTTTTCTGTTGTTTTTTTTTTTTTGCGGGGTGAGGTGGGGTGGGGAGGGATGGGGGCGGACGGGCCATTTCTATTGGTCTTTCATTTATCTGTTTCCATCCATCTTTGTTCTTTGGCCCGTGTGGGCCTCCCATCGCGGTGGCCTCTGTTGTCGCAGAGCACCGGCTCCAGGCGCGTGCGCTCCAGAGCTCCGGCGCGGTAGTTGGACACATCGGTCCAGCCGCTCCGTGGCACGTGGGATCATCCCAGGCCAGGGATCGAACTGGCACCCCTTGCACTGCAAGGCGGTGTCCTTACCCACTGGACCACCAGGGAAGCCCTATGCATTTCTAATCTTGTGTAACCATCACCCTATTTCCAGAATTTTGTCATCACCCAAAAAACTGTATCCACTAAGTATGAGCCCCCATGCTTGTCTCTCCCCCTGCTCCTGGTAACCTCTATTCTACTTTCTGTCTCTATGACTTTTATTTTGACTATGACTATTTTATTTTTATATGTATTTGTTTTTACCTGTTTATTTGGCTGCACCAGGTCTTAGCTGCAGCTTGTGGGATCTAGGTCCCCATTTCAGTTCAGTTCCCTCAGCCACTCAGTCATGTCCGACTCTTTGCGAGCCCGTGGACTGCCGCACGCCAGGCTTCCCTGCCCTTCACCATCTCCCAGAGCTCAAACTCATGTCCAGTAACTCAAATCCCCAGCGAGGCAGGGATTTCCCTCTCAGTACAGTTTGCAGACAGAACGTAAACAGCTTAGAACAAAAGCGCCTTCGGCCCTCCGTGCGTTTCTGGTTCTCATTATAAACTGTGACTAGGTGAATGGGTATTTTGGTTTTCTAGTTCAGTGTGTGCGAGCTTGCTTAGCCTCCTCAAGGCTCATCGGAGTCCTGTTCAGACACACAGCATCAGTTACTTACACAGTGAAAAAACATTCCCTTTAGTGTGCCCTTTCAGTCTGTAGATAGCTGAAGAGATCATTTCCATTTGATACGGATTTCGGCTTTGTCTTATTGTATTGAAATAGGTTTGTGTAACGTAACATCTACCATTGAAATCATTCAGAGTGTATCATTCAGAGGTGTTGCATGCATTTCTTTTTCTGTTGTTTTTTTTTTTTTTTTGCGGGGGTGAGGTGGGGTGGGGAGGGAGGGGGGCGGACGGGCCATTTCTATTGGTCTTTCATTTATCTGTTTCCATCCATCTTTGTTCTTTGGCCCGTGTGGGCCTCCCATCGCGGTGGCCTCTGTTGTCGCAGAGCACCGGCTCCAGGCGCGTGCGCTCCAGAGCTCCGGCGCGGTAGTTGGACACATCGGTCCAGCCGCTCCGTGGCACGTGGGATCATCCCAGGCCAGGGATCGAACTGGCACCCCTTGCACTGCAAGGCGGTGTCCTTACCCACTGGACCACCAGGGAAGCCCTATGCATTTCTAATCTTGTGTAACCATCACCCTATTTCCAGAATTTTGTCATCACCCAAAAAACTGTATCCACTAAGTATGAGCCCCCATGCTTGTCTCTCCCCCTGCTCCTGGTAACCTCTATTCTACTTTCTGTCTCTATGACTTTTATTTTGACTATGACTATTTTATTTTTATATGTATTTGTTTTTACCTGTTTATTTGGCTGCACCAGGTCTTAGCTGCAGCTTGTGGGATCTAGGTCCCCATTTCAGTTCAGTTCCCTCAGCCACTCAGTCATGTCCGACTCTTTGCGAGCCCGTGGACTGCCGCACGCCAGGCTTCCCTGCCCTTCACCATCTCCCAGAGCTTGCTCAAACTCATGTCCAGTAACTCAGTGATGCCATCCAACCGTCCGGTCCTCTGTCCTCCCCTTCTCTTTTTGCCTTCTATTTGCCCCAACATCAGGGTCATTTCCAGTGAGTCATCTCTCTGTATCAGGTGGCCAAAGTATTGGAGCTTCAGTTTCAGCATGATTCCTTCCAGTGACTATTGAGGGTTGCTATCCTTTAGGATTGGCTGATGTGATCTCCTTGCAGTCCAAGGGACTCTCAAGAGTCTTTTCCAGCACCACAGTTCAAAGGCATCAGTTCTTCAGAACTCAGCCTTCTTTATGGTTCAACTCTCACATCTATACATGACTACTGGGAAAACCATAGCTTTGACTATACAGACTTTTGTCAGAAAAGTGATGCCTCTGCTTTTTCATATGCTACCTAGTTCCCTAAACAGGGACCAAACCCAGGATCCCTGCATGAGGAGAATGGTGTTGTAGCCTCTGGGCCATCAAGAAAGTTCCTGAATTTACCTACTTTAGATGCCTCATACAACATTTGTCCTTCTGTGACTGACTTCATTCAGCATGTTATTAAGATCACATGTGTGGTGGTGGTTTAGCTGCAAAGTCATGTCTGACTCTGGCGACCCCCTGACCTGTAGCCTGCCAGGCTCTCCTCAGGCCACATTGCTGTTCCTTTTATGGATGAAGGATATTCCGCTGTATGTATACACTGTCTTTGCTTTATCTGTTCCTCTGTTGGATCATTTCCACCTATGGGCTATGACGAATAGTGCTGCTCTGGACATCCACGTACGAGAGTCTGTTTGAGTCCCTATTTGCATTTCTTTCAGATATCAATCAGAAGCAGAATGGTCGAGTCATGTGGTCATTCTGTAGTTAACTTTCTGAGGAACCATCATATCGCAGCATCACGGGCTGATCGGCTTCATTGGTGGTCCAGTGCGTGCCGAGGGCACCCTTCAACTTTCCTTTGTTGACAGGTTTCTGATTTCTAGAGAAAAGCCACAGCCATAAATAAATACATAGGGCTTCCCTAGTGGTCCAGTGGGTAAGGACACCGCCTTGCAGTGCAAGGGGTGCCAGTTCGATCCCTGGCCTGGGAACATCCCACGTGCCGCGGAGCGGCTGGACCGATGTGTCCAACTACCCAGCCGGAGCTCTGGAGTGCATGCGCCCAGAGCCGGTGCTCTGCGACAACAGAGGCCATCGCGATGGGAGGCCCACAAGGGCCAAAGAACAAAGATGGATGAAAATAGACAAATGAAAGACCAATAGAAGTGGCCCACCCGCTCCCCTCCCTCCCCACCCCCCATAAATAAATAAATAAATCTTAAAAAAATACATAAAAATTATAATAAATAAGTAAATGGAATCATGATGTGGATATACTCTTTTGTATTCTTTTTCCTCCCTCAGTATTATGAGAGTCATCCATGGTATTCTAAGTAGTGCTTCTTTGTTTCATCACAGCTGGATGATAGGTGCTTTTTTGTTTGTTTGTTTTTGCTTTTTTGGCTCTGCCTCAAAGCAGGTGGGATCTTCGTTCCCTGACCTGGGATCGAACCTGTGCCTCTTGCAGTGGAAGCTCGGAGCTTTAACCACTGGACCATCAGGCAAGTTCCATAGGTTTAATTCTTATAAAAATCTAAGGTGAAATATTGGTAGTGTTTCCAAATTGCATTGTTCTGGATGGGACCATGTATTAATAGCAGAATAATGAGCATAATTTCATCTGTCCCACCAACAAACTTGAAAGCAGGAGGAACCGAGTAACACTTGGGGACTTCCCTGGTGATCCAGTGGTTAAGAATCCACCTTGCAGTGCAGGGGACATGGGTTTGATCCCTGATGGAGGATCTAAGATCCCACACGCCACAGAGCAACTAAGCCAGAGTGGCGCAACTACTGAGCCCTTGTACCACAACCAGAGGGCCTGGCACCTCAAGGAAAGGTCCAAAGATCTCACGTGACTCAATGAACATCCCACATGCTGCAACTAAGATCCAACACAACCAAATAAATATTAAAAACAAACAAACAAACAAACCAGCAAGGCCCTTTTGATTTAAAAAAAAAAGTAACACTTGGCCCCAAAGAAGAGGTTAACTTTGTTTTCAATTAAAGTGAAGTGAGCACAAATCAACAGACAATAAATGCTGGAGAGGGTGCAGAGAAAAGGGAACACTCCTGCATTGCTGGTGGGAATGTCAATTGATACAGCCCCTATGGAAGACAGTATGGAGATTTCTTAAAAAACTAAAAATAGAAGCACCATACGACCCAACAATCCCACTCTTAGGCTTATACCCTGATGAAATCAAATCTGAAAGAAGCACCTGTACCCCAATGTTCATTGCAGCTCTCTATACAATAGCTAGAACATGGAAGCAACCTAGATGCCCATCGACGAATGAATGGATCCAAAAGCTCTGATACATATATACAATGGAATACTACACAGCTGTAAAGAGAAATGCAGAAGAATCAGCCCTAATGAGGTGGCTGGTCCTAGAACATATCATCAAAAGTGAAGTCAGTCAGAAAGAGAAGGACAAATACAATATATTAACACATATATATGGAATCTAGTAGGATGGTGATGATGGCACAGGCAGTGAAGCGACAGAAAGACAGACATGGACAGTGGACATATGGACATTGCGGGGAAGGAACAGTGGGTGAGAAACGTAAAGGAAGTAGCTTGAAGGCCTGTGCTATCATAAGTGAAGAAAATAGCTATAATCATTGCTCTGTGAGAAAAGGGGATCCTTCAGGGGTGCTGTGTGATGGTCGGGAGTCAGGGGAAGGGGGGAATATACATATGACTAATCTGGGAACATACATATCTGTAAACAACAAAACTCTGTAAAAGTTAAAAGTAAAATAAAAGTTTAAAAATAAATAAAATTTAAAAATAAATAAAAACGATGGTAGAAGTCAGGCAACTAGGTTTATAAATACAATAAAACTTACATTCAGTTATCAGTGAGCCAAAAAAAAAAAAAGTGAAATGAGGTCTGAGCTATTTCCTGACATATTGCAGACAGACATAGGAAATGAAAGTTTTTTTTTTCTTATAAATCAGAGTAGCAAAGTCCACTCTCTCAAAATCAAATTTCAGCAAATGAAATGATCAAAATTATTCATAACAAATACCTGGACATTTGCTACATGTCAGCATTGTTCAAACCCCAGAAAAGCCCTTAAATGTATACACTGATAGGAAAAACTATGTTTCACCCCTTCCGTGTTTGAGGGCTGCTTATTCCAAACTCGAATTCTAGCAAAAATGCAAGGATAAATCTAGGTAAGAAACCAACCCAATTTTTTTCTAATACAATGCAAAACACAGCTGTGACTATAAGCCCACCAGAGAACTACAGATCCATTAGCCAAACTAACCCCTTAGATTCATAGCTGGCTACCTTTGAGAGGGAGTGCCCAAAGGTTCTGTGGTTTAGGTTCCTTCTGGGTGGGCGGTGGGGGTGTAGAGAAGAAAGGGTGGGCACCTGCTGTACATACTGGTATATGTTGGAAGGAACTAGCATTCATTCATTCATTCATTGTTTCCATCCAGTACATGTTTGACTCTGTGAACTTTTCTTCTCTATGACAGTCATTTTTTAAAAAGGCCTATTTATTTATTTTGGCTGCCTCAGGTCTTAGTTGTGGCATTCAGGCTCTTTCTTTGTGGTGCGTGGGCTTAGTTGCCCTGAGGCATACAGGATCTAAGTTCCCTCACCAGGTATCGAACCTGAGTCTCCTGCCTTTGCAGGCAGATTCTTAACCACTGGACCACCAGGAAAGTCCCTCTATGAGCTTCATTTGTTGTCCCACCCTCTGGGTCTAGGACAACAATGCCTCAGGCACACAGTAGGCCTCTGGAGTTTGTTGACTGACAGAATGAAAGTAAAGAGCTCAGACTTTGAAACCTTAGACTTAACTCTGCCACATTCTGCCTCTGAAATATTCAATCATCGTTGCCTGAACTCTCTGAGCTACGTTTTCCTCATCTGAATGTTGGGGAGCATAGCATCTATTTCTCAGCGAGACTGTGAGAATTTATTTAAGTCTACCATATTGCCTATATATGTTTGTGCTCAGTCACATCTGACTCATTTGTGACCCCAGAGACTGTAGCCCACCAGGCTCCTCTGTCCGTGGAACTTTTCAAGCAAGAATACTGGAGTGGGTGGCCATTTCCGACTCCTGTGTCTCCTGCATTGGCAGGTGGATGGAAGCCCACCATATTTCCTAACAGACATTTAAGAGGGAATGCTGCAGTGCTTTGGAGGATGCTGGGAGGAAAGCGGTCCTGCCCTTGACCTCAGGGATACTACGGACTGGTAGGAGGACAGAGCATAAAGAGGTTAGCATATGGACTGTAGCCACCAGGTTCCTCTGTCCCTGGGATTCTCCAGTCGGGTTCATCCTGACTTAGGGAACGAACCCAGGTCTCCTGAACTGCAAGTGGATTCCTTACCACGGAGCCACCTGGGAAGGCAAAGAGAAGAGTATGCACCCATGGAGCAAGGTGCACCGCTCACAGAGAGGGTGGCAGATAGCTGGTTGCTGCCTGGGGCTCGGGGCCAGGCTCAGACCAGGCTGCAGAGAGACTCACGTCTGACGACAAAGGACCTTCTGTGCCACCTAAGACGTGTGTGCTGAACCCGTTCATCAGGATGCCTGTCGTTCCAGCTGCCATTTCCAGGCAAAACGGTGCCACCCACTCAGGGAAGCGGGACTAAGCGGCTTTAAACAAACAACAAAACCTTCATTCAACTCTTTCATTTGCACGGAATAAAACGATTCCTTTTGGTGTGTTGAGTGCAATGAGTTTTGACCAACGTGTTCACCCTGGTAACCCCTTGCACCATCAACATGCAGCACAGCCCCTCTGCAGGCGTTGACCCCTCCCCCAAACTCCAGGCCTGGCCTCACCTGATCTGCTTTCTGTCCCTAGTCTGCTTGTTCCAGAATTTCATAGAAATGGAGTCATCTGCTATGTACTTAAAAATATGTATATATTTATTGGGCCAGGTCTTAATTCCCGCTTGCAGAATCTTTAGTTGCAACAGGGGGGATCTAGTTCCCCGACCAGGGATGGAACCGGGGCACTTTGCATTGGGAGCGTTGAGTTGGGAGTTGCACTGGGAGGCTTCTTGTTGCAGTGACTTCTCTTGTGGAACTGGGGCTCTAGGGCACAAGGGCTTCAGCAGTTGCGGCCCATGGGCTCCACAGGTGCGACTCCGAGGCGCTAGAGCACAGGCTCCATAGTTGTGGTTCACGGGCTTCGTTGCTCTGCAGGATGCGGGATCTTCCCGGATCAGGGATGGAACTCATGTCTCCTGCATTGGCAGGCGAACTCCTCACCACTGAGCTCCCAGGGAAGCCCTATTTTATAGTATTGTGTCGGGTTTATTCCTGTCACTCAGCCTAAAATGTTGAAGATAAATTCATACTATTGTAGGTATTAGTAATCTGTTCTATTTCTGTTCGGTTTTTAGAAAATATTTATTTGGCTCTGCCAGGTCTTAGTGGCAGTGCCTGGGATCTTCAGTTGTGGCTTGTGGGATCTAGTTGCCTGAAAGTGAATGTGTTATTTGCTCAGTTGTGTCTGACTCTGTGCAATGCCATGGACTGTAGCCTGCCAGGCTCCCCTGTCCATGGGTTTTTCCAGCAAGAATACTGGAGAAGAATACTTTCCTTCTCCAAGTGATCGGTTCCTCTTTATCGCTGGATACTCATCCTGCACAGGAAGATGCCACTCACTCTTCAGCCATGAGGATCATGTGGGTAGTTTCCAGTCTGAGGTTATGAAGGACAAAGCTGGATGTTCTATGTAAGGGAAGCGGACTAAGCGGCTTTAAACAAACAACAAAACCTTCATTCAACTCTTTCATTTGCACGGAATAAAACGATTCCTTTTGGTGTGTTGAGTGCAATGAGTTTTGACCAACGTGTTCACCCTGGTAACCCCTTGCACCATCAACATGCAGCACAGCCCCTCTGCAGGCGTTGACCCCTCCCCCAAACTCCAGGCCTGGCCTCACCTGATCTGCTTTCTGTCCCTAGTCTGCTTGTTCCAGAATTTCATAGAAATGGAGTCATCTGCTATGTACTTAAAAATATGTATATATTTATTGGGCCAGGTCTTAATTCCCGCTTGCAGAATCTTTAGTTGCAACAGGGGGGATCTAGTTCCCCGACCAGGGATGGAACCGGGGCACTTTGCATTGGGAGCGTTGAGTTGGGAGTTGCACTGGGAGGCTTCTTGTTGCAGTGACTTCTCTTGTGGAACTGGGGCTCTAGGGCACAAGGGCTTCAGCAGTTGCGGCCCATGGGCTCCACAGGTGCGACTCCGAGGCGCTAGAGCACAGGCTCCATAGTTGTGGTTCACGGGCTTCGTTGCTCTGCAGGATGCGGGATCTTCCCGGATCAGGGATGGAACTCATGTCTCCTGCATTGGCAGGCGAACTCCTCACCACTGAGCTCCCAGGGAAGCCCTATTTTATAGTATTGTGTCGGGTTTATTCCTGTCACTCAGCCTAAAATGTTGAAGATAAATTCATACTATTGTAGGTATTAGTAATCTGTTCTATTTCTGTTCGGTTTTTAGAAAATATTTATTTGGCTCTGCCAGGTCTTAGTGGCAGTGCCTGGGATCTTCAGTTGTGGCTTGTGGGATCTAGTTGCCTGAAAGTGAATGTGTTATTTGCTCAGTTGTGTCTGACTCTGTGCAATGCCATGGACTGTAGCCTGCCAGGCTCCCCTGTCCATGGGTTTTTCCAGCAAGAATACTGGAGAAGAATACTTTCCTTCTCCAAGTGATCGGTTCCTCTTTATCGCTGGATACTCATCCTGCACAGGAAGATGCCACTCACTCTTCAGCCATGAGGATCATGTGGGTAGTTTCCAGTCTGAGGTTATGAAGGACAAAGCTGGATGTTCTATGTAAGTCTTTGTAGGGACCTATTTTCACGTCTCTTGCATTAATACCTCGAGGTAGAATTGATGGATGTAAAGATAAATGTGTGTTTAACGTTTAAGAAACTGCAGAACTGTGCGAGAAGGAGAAGGGACTGAAGGTCAGAGAGCAGGGCGGAGAGATCAGAGAGAAGAGGAAGGGATTTCCCTGGCATCCCAGTGGTTAAGACTGCAGGGCACGTTCCCCTGGTCCAGGACCAATAAAAAAAGAGAGAAGGAGAAAGGGTGAGCAGTGGGGAATTAAGTTAGAATGCAAAACTGGATTCTTTGAGAAGGGTGGCTGTGTCCCCGCTGCACTACCATGGATATCACAGCGTCCCAAGGAAGCCACGCCTCCTCCAACACATAAACCCACACGGCTTGTTACATAGAAGCCTAGGTGCCCGCGTGAAGGAGCCAGGGCAGGTGCAGCCAGGAGTCTCCCGGAAGCCTGCGGCCGTGTGCAGCTTGGGGGCGGGGCTCGTCGACCCCTGGGATCGAGGCCTTCTAAGGGGGGCAGGGTGGGACACTGGGGGAGGTGGGGCTGCGTGCAGAGGCAGCGCCCGCTAGGTCTTGGCGAGTCCCTGGGCGTGAGGATGGAGGCGCCGAGGCCCGAGGAGGGGCCTCTCCCGAGAGCTCGCTTGGCAGGCCCTGGGGAGCCGCCTGCTCAGGCCTACCTGGGCGCTGGAGGCCCGTCCCTGCAAGCGCTCCAGGAGAGAACTATCTGGATGAATCGTGCAGAGGCAAAGGGAGAGGGGAAGAAGAATAGTGCAGAGCCCTCGGTGAAGTTCCCTCCCCACCCACAGTCCTGACACTTCACCCAGGAGCGGGGGAGAGGCCACGGGCTGGGAGCACGGCACTGCGCCCCTGGCAGTGCGGCCCACCAGGCTGCCAGCCTCTGCCCACCTCCGCTCTGGCGCTGTCATGAGCAGAGAAGCCAGCAATGGGTTCCACCCCTAAGCAATGTAGCCAGAACCTTCCCTAAACGAAGAACACAGTGGTTTCACCCTGGAGACAGTAAGAAGTGTTCCCATGGGCTTCCTGTCCCCAGCCTCAGGTCACCTGCTCTCGGGTTTCTCCTGGATCTAGCCGACTTTGACCCTGCGCCAAGTTGGCCTGGGAGAGGCAAATAACGTCGGGAGGCCTAGGAACACAGCCTCCAAGCCAAACCTGCAGAACGAGATGAGGCTCCTGTGAGATTCCCAGGCCAGAGCTCTGAGCCCCAAGGCCCCTTTGCACACCTGGCCCTGCGTTTAATCTCAGAGGTGGCTGCTGTTCTCTGTCACAACTGGTTTCATGTCAGCTTTGTTAAAAAAAAAAAACAAAAACTATTACAAATTTGGTAATTTATTTCTAAAAAGTTTTTCCTCTGAGATATATATATATAGTATGCGTATGTATGTGTGGGTTAAGTTTTATTTGGGGCATAATTAGGACCGCAGCCAGGGAGGTAACATCCTTCTCTGATACATATATATATATATATATATTTTTTAATTTATTTATTTTGTTTCTTCATCTTTTTTTTTTCCCCACAATCACAAGTTTTATTTTACTTTTTTGATTTTACACAGTTTTGTTGTTTACAGATATGTATAATCCCAGATTAGTAATATGTATATCCCAGTCCCCCAATCCCACCCCTCTAGATATTTATTTATTGTTATTATTATTATTTTTGGCTATTCTGGCTTTTCACTGCTGCCACAGGCTCTTCTCTAGTTGCAGGGAGTGGGAGTTACTTTCTAGTTGAGGTGAGCAGGCTTCTTGTTTTGGTGACTTCTTTTGTTGTGGAACTCAGGCTCTAGGGCTCACTGGCTTCAGTAGTTGCAGCACATGGGCCCTAGAGTGCAGGCTTCATAGTTGTGGCTCACGGGCTTAGTTGCTGTGAAACATGTTGGGATCCTCCCTGATCAGGGATTGAACTCATGTCTCCTGCATTGGCAGGTGAACTCTTCACCACTGAGTTACCAGAGAAGCCCCTTCTCTGATATATTTTATTTTTTAAATTTTGGCCTCTTTTTTGGCCTTTTTTATTTATTTATGTTCATCCATCTCTATTCTTTGGCCTGCGTGGGCCTCCCAGTGCAGTGGCCTCTCTTGTTGCAGAGCACGGGCTCTGGGCGCATGCGCTCCAGAGCACTAGTCCAGCCACTCTGTGGCACATGGGATCTTCCCACATCAGGGATCGAACCAGTGCCCCTTGCACTGCAAGGCGTACTCCTTACCCACTTCCTTACCAAGGAAGCCCTATTTTGTTACATTTTTTCTTTTTTTTTATACCAGTATTCTTGCCTGGGAAAACCCATGGACAGAGGAGCCTGGCGGGCTATAGTCCATGGGATCACAAAGAGTCGGACATGACTGGGCAGGCCCACGTGCATGTAAGACATTTCAGAAGCACATTTGACGAGAAGGCCTTGTTTCATTTGCTGTTATTCCTGGAAAGTTATGTGAATTTTTTTGGTTTTATTACAGAATAGTGTTTTTTAAATTTAATTTAGGATTTATTTTGAAAAATGATGAGTTCAGTTCAGATGTATGTCGATATCTTCCAGAGAAAGGTAAGATGATAGCAAGTTAATCTTGATCAGATAGCATGGAGAAAAATTCTGAAACATTCTTTTTGTTTTGGCCACAGCTTGCAGCATGTGGGATCTCAGTTCCCTGACCAGGTATCACACCTGCATCCCATGCATTGGAAGTGCAGAGTCGTAACCACCGGGCTGCCAGGGAATTACCTAGCATACTTATATATGATGACTGTACATTAGTTAATGCCTCTGACTTCAAACTAACCCAAAATGGCTAATATTTTCACTAGAGGGGCTTATTAAACCTGGTCACAATAAATGAAGTACTTAAGATTAGCTAAAGACTCTGAGTGTAAACACCGTTTTTGAAGACGAGATGGGGAATGAAGGAAGGTGTTGAAATAATGTTTCATGGTAGTCATCTTGTGCCTTTGGTTATTCAGACATGAATTTCAGAAGTGTCCCTATAATTATACTAAATTGAAGATCTCTCAAATTACAGGCCACGGATACCCACTTTCAATGTTGAATAATTCTATAAAGATGCTAGTTAAAATGCCGCTCTAAGCCGAGAATGAACGGATGTCCATTTCACACAGTGAGGTCAGGCTGGCTTTAGCCCCCAAGGGACCTGTTAGGTTGCAGTGGCCTCTCTTGTTGCAGAGCACGGGCTCTGGGCGCATGCGCTCCAGAGCACTAGTCCAGCCACTCTGTGGCACATGGGATCTTCCCACATCAGGGATCGAACCAGTGCCCCTTGCACTGCAAGGCGTACTCCTTACCCACTTCCTTACCAAGGAAGCCCTATTTTGTTACATTTTTTCTTTTTTTTTATACCAGTATTCTTGCCTGGGAAAACCCATGGACAGAGGAGCCTGGCGGGCTATAGTCCATGGGATCACAAAGAGTCGGACATGACTGGGCAGGCCCACGTGCATGTAAGACATTTCAGAAGCACATTTGACGAGAAGGCCTTGTTTCATTTGCTGTTATTCCTGGAAAGTTATGTGAATTTTTTTGGTTTTATTACAGAATAGTGTTTTTTAAATTTAATTTAGGATTTATTTTGAAAAATGATGAGTTCAGTTCAGATGTATGTCGATATCTTCCAGAGAAAGGTAAGATGATAGCAAGTTAATCTTGATCAGATAGCATGGAGAAAAATTCTGAAACATTCTTTTTGTTTTGGCCACAGCTTGCAGCATGTGGGATCTCAGTTCCCTGACCAGGTATCACACCTGCATCCCATGCATTGGAAGTGCAGATTTCGTAACCACCGGGCTGCCAGGGAATTACCTAGCATACTTATATATGATGACTGTACATTAGTTAATGCCTCTGACTTCAAACTAACCCAAAATGGCTAATATTTTCACTAGAGGGGCTTATTAAACCTGGTCACAATAAATGAAGTACTTAAGATTAGCTAAAGACTCTGAGTGTAAACACCGTTTTTGAAGACGAGATGGGGAATGAAGGAAGGTGTTGAAATAATGTTTCATGGTAGTCATCTTGTGCCTTTGGTTATTCAGACATGAATTTCAGAAGTGTCCCTATAATTATACTAAATTGAAGATCTCTCAAATTACAGGCCACGGATACCCACTTTCAATGTTGAATAATTCTATAAAGATGCTAGTTAAAATGCCGCTCTAAGCCGAGAATGAACGGATGTCCATTTCACACAGTGAGGTCAGGCTGGCTTTAGCCCCCAAGGGACCTGTTAGGTTGCATCTGAAGCTGCTGTTGAATAGATTTCATTTAGGCCAAAGCTTTGGTTTCTTGGCGGGCTGTGTCCTCCGCAAGGAAACCGTATGACCACTCGGGGTAAGGCCAAGTCGCGTCAAGGACATTCAGAGGTTTATGAAGTGGCTGCTTCTAGGCCACACCCCATCCCCGAGGGGCTGTGTCCGTTGCCCCGGGCTGGAGCGAAGGCTCCCTGGTGACTCTCTTGTGCAGTCAGGGAGGAAAACCAGCCAAGAATTGATTAACAGGAGCATGACGACTGTGGTTTTACTTCCATCGTCTGTCCTGTATGAGAGTTCCACAAAGGAAAAAAAAAAAAAAAAGCCAGTGGGTAAAAATATTTGGGTGACCTGGTAAACAGTTGCTCTAAATTCATCTAACATGCACAGCACCGGAAAAGTTTAAAGGGTTCTCAAGGCCGCTCTCTGCAGAGTTCCCTCGCTGGCTCAGCAGTAAAGAATCCACCTGCAGTGCAGGAGACATGGGTTTGATCTCTGGGTCAGGAAGATCCCTGGAGAAGGAAATGGTAACCTACTCCAGTATTCAAGTATTTATAAAACAAACACATTGAAGGATAATTAATTTACAGTATGGTGTTGATTTCTGCCAAACAGTAACATGCATCAACCATATACCAGTCCCCTCCTTCTTAAACCTGCCTCCCCATCCCACCCCTATGGTTGTTACCTTGCCTGAGAAATTCTCTGGACAGAAGAACCTGGTGGGGTACAGTCCATGGGGTCGAACAAAGTTAGGCACGACTGGACTGAGACCCTCAACAACATCTCTGCTTTGCCCTCAGCAATCCTGTGAATAGATGTTGTTGTCATTATGTTTATGGTTGAACAAAACTGGTTTAGAGAGATCAGGTGAGGGGCCCAGCTGGCAAGGGGCGGAGCCAGGGCTGAGGCTGGCTTAATCCATCTGCCCCTTTGTTCTGGAGACTGAAACAATTCTCTTCTGTAAGGGCCCATCCATTCTACTTTTTGTTCTCTACTGCAATTCAGTTCGCTTGTCCAAAACGGAAAACCTCAAATTACAGGCCACGGATACCCACTTTCAATGTTGAATAATTCTATAAAGATGCTAGTTAAAATGCCGCTCTAAGCCGAGAATGAACGGATGTCCATTTCACACAGTGAGGTCAGGCTGGCTTTAGCCCCCAAGGGACCTGTTAGGTTGCATCTGAAGCTGCTGTTGAATAGATTTCATTTAGGCCAAAGCTTTGGTTTCTTGGCGGGCTGTGTCCTCCGAAGGAAACCGTATGACCACTCGGGGTAAGGCCAAGTCGCGTCAAGGACATTCAGAGGTTTATGAAGTGGCTGCTTCTAGGCCACACCCCATCCCCGAGGGGCTGTGTCCGTTGCCCCGGGCTGGAGCGAAGGCTCCCTGGTGACTCTCTTGTGCAGTCAGGGAGGAAAACCAGCCAAGAATTGATTAACAGGAGCATGACGACTGTGGTTTTACTTCCATCGTCTGTCCTGTATGAGAGTTCCACAAAGGAAAAAAAAAAAAAAAAGCCAGTGGGTAAAAATATTTGGGTGACCTGGTAAACAGTTGCTCTAAATTCATCTAACATGCACAGCACCGGAAAAGTTTAAAGGGTTCTCAAGGCCGCTCTCTGCAGAGTTCCCTCGCTGGCTCAGCAGTAAAGAATCCACCTGCAGTGCAGGAGACATGGGTTTGATCTCTGGGTCAGGAAGATCCCTGGAGAAGGAAATGGTAACCTACTCCAGTATTCAAGTATTTATAAAACAAACACATTGAAGGATAATTAATTTACAGTATGGTGTTGATTTCTGCCAAACAGTAACATGCATCAACCATATACCAGTCCCCTCCTTCTTAAACCTGCCTCCCCATCCCACCCCTATGGTTGTTACCTTGCCTGAGAAATTCTCTGGACAGAAGAACCTGGTGGGGTACAGTCCATGGGGTCGAACAAAGTTAGGCACGACTGGACTGAGACCCTCAACAACATCTCTGCTTTGCCCTCAGCAATCCTGTGAATAGATGTTGTTGTCATTATGTTTATGGTTGAACAAAACTGGTTTAGAGAGATCAGGTGAGGGGCCCAGCTGGCAAGGGGCGGAGCCAGGGCTGAGGCTGGCTTAATCCATCTGCCCCTTTGTTCTGGAGACTGAAACAATTCTCTTCTGTAAGGGCCCATCCATTCTACTTTTTGTTCTCTACTGCAATTCAGTTCGCTTGGTTCTTTTTTTGTTGTTCTTTTTCTTACGTGTAAATTGAGATCAGTGTAATTGCTGAGAAACTAGGAATTACCAGAGCAACCATCCTGAGAGGGAAAAGTAAGGGACACAGTGGGTCGGTCTCAAGCACGGAACACGTCCAGATGCCAGAATCACTTACCTCCCGCTGCGCTTTGGCTGTCAGGGCTAAAATTAATATGGCTTTCCCGTAGCTGCGGTGGGAACAGAATTTTTGCATTTTTTGTTAGAGACTTTGGAAATGACCTTAAAAAAGAGAAGAGCTTCAATCTGTATTCCTCGGAAGGGGGAAAAATACTGTCAAGCGAGGAGTGACACTCGAAAACAGCTTCCAATTTTACATCAAAGGACTCTTAAATCACGGATTTTATTTCCAGACAGGCAAAACTCAAGTGTAGGAGAGAGCGCATCTGACTGGTAAAAATATTTCTAAAAATTTCAAGCAAGATTATGTTCTGCAAGACCTTGAAGAACTGCTGCCACCTCATGGAAAATTTTTATAAACTTCCAGTTTAGCCGAGAATCCATGTCTGCTGTCTTCCAGGGTCTTCTAGTCACTGCTCCTCTGGTGGAACGTTCCCTGGGGGCCAAAACGTCTGGACATCTTTGGTCTGCAAAGGGAAGCTTTTAATTTTTTTTATTTATTTTGATTTCTTCTTATTATTGTCAGAGTTTTATTTATTTATTTTTATGTGGACCACTTTTAAAGTCTTCGTTGAATTTGTTACAGTATTGCTTCTGTTTTATGTTGGTTTTTTTGAGGGTTTTTTTTGGCCATGAGGTATGTGTGGGTGGACCACCCCCCAATCCCTGACCAGGGATGGACCCAAAGCGCCTGCATTAGAAGGCAAAGTCCTAACCATTGGACCTCTAGGGAAGTCTCTGATGCTTTTATATGCTTGGAGGTCATGTTGTGAGGTGCGCTCAGTGAAGCACCCAACTCCGCTAGTGGTAGACGGAAATGAGGTTTATTTAGGCTGGCGCCAGCGACCACCCACAAGGAATTAAATTTCCTGCGAGGGCCCGGACTGGAAGTAAAGGGCGGTTTTTAAAGGCTGATCCGACCAATGGCGCAAGACCCTCCCCTTTGATTGAGATTGGCCACACATGCTCATTCCCTCTTACAATCATCAGAATAGTCTAGGCGCTTCTTCGTTAATTGCAGTCAGTTACCATCAATAAAGATTAACAAACAACAATCGATGCTAATAGATAAATCTCTAATCAGTAGCCATCAGAAAACCATTTTGCATTCCCTTTTACAGTCACTTCAAAAATGGTTAGCATATCATAGAATCAATGGGGTTAGCTATTAAGTAATAATACTTATGTTCAAGATATTTTAAATGAAAACCATTTTCATTTAAAATTTGAAGTAATTCTTTTTAAAATAAAGAAACACGATTTCCTCTGCAATAGAAATAAGTAGAGAAGACCTAATGATGAAATGTGTTCTCTGTAGCTCTTCATCCTTAATATTTTCTTAAATTTTATGTATGTATTTATTTTTTGGCTATTCTGGGTTTTCCCTGCTGCCGCAGGCTCTTCTCTGGCTTCAGGGAGTGGGGGCTCCTCTCTAGTTGAGGTGAGCAGGCTTCTTGTGGCAGTGACTTCTCTTGTTGTGGAACTCGGGCTCTAGGGCACACGGGCTCCATAGTTGCGACTCCAAGGCTCTAGAGCACAGGCTCACTAGTTGTGGCTCACAGGCTTTGTTGCTCTGCAGCACATGGGATCTTCCCGGATCAGGGATCGAACTCGTGTCTCCCGCATCGGCAGGCTAACTCTTCACCACTGAGCTACCAGGGAAGCTCCATCCTTAATATTTTAAGGAGAAAATTTCTGGAACAAACAGACCAATGGGAGCTAAACATGGCCGATCCCTTCGCACCTGCCTGGTCTCGCCCACACATGAAATGACCTTCTCAGCCTTGGGTTTGGGTGAATTCTTTTTTCAAAGCTCCGCTAAGGAATGGCTCCTCCCTGGAAACATCCTTCAGCGCATCCAGGCAGCGTGAGTGGGTCAAGTTTCCCTCTTTGTTTCTGCAGGAGGCTGTGGCCATGGCCAGGGTCATATGTATCGTTCCCTTATTTCCTACTGTATTTCTTTATTCCTTTTACTGTAATAATTTTGTAGAGAGAGTGAATACAAGTAAGGGCAACTGATCCGACCAATGGCGCAAGACCCTCCCTTTGATTGAGATTGGCCACACATGCTCATTCCTCTTACAATCATCAGAATAGTCTAGGCGCTTCGTTAATTGCAGTCAGTTACCATCAATAAAGATTAACAAACAACAATCGATGCTAATAGATAAATCTCTAATCAGTAGCCATCAGAAAACCATTTTGCATTCCCTTTTACAGTCACTTCAAAAATGGTTAGCATATCATAGAATCAATGGGGTTAGCTATTAAGTAATAATACTTATGTTCAAGATATTTTAAATGAAAACCATTTTCATTTAAAATTTGAAGTAATTCTTTTTAAAATAAAGAAACACGATTTCCTCTGCAATAGAAATAAGTAGAGAAGACCTAATGATGAAATGTGTTCTCTGTAGCTCTTCATCCTTAATATTTTCTTAAATTTTATGTATGTATTTATTTTTTGGCTATTCTGGGTTTTCCCTGCTGCCGCAGGCTCTTCTCTGGCTTCAGGGAGTGGGGGCTCCTCTCTAGTTGAGGTGAGCAGGCTTCTTGTGGCAGTGACTTCTCTTGTTGTGGAACTCGGGCTCTAGGGCACACGGGCTCCATAGTTGCGACTCCAAGGCTCTAGAGCACAGGCTCACTAGTTGTGGCTCACAGGCTTTGTTGCTCTGCAGCACATGGGATCTTCCCGGATCAGGGATCGAACTCGTGTCTCCCGCATCGGCAGGCTAACTCTTCACCACTGAGCTACCAGGGAAGCTCCATCCTTAATATTTTAAGGAGAAAATTTCTGGAACAAACAGACCAATGGGAGCTAAACATGGCCGATCCCTTCGCACCTGCCTGGTCTCGCCCACACATGAAATGACCTTCTCAGCCTTGGGTTTGGGTGAATTCTTTTTTCAAAGCTCCGCTAAGGAATGGCTCCTCCCTGGAAACATCCTTCAGCGCATCCAGGCAGCGTGAGTGGGTCAAGTTTCCCTCTTTGTTTCTGCAGGAGGCTGTGGCCATGGCCAGGGTCATATGTATCGTTCCCTTATTTCCTACTGTATTTCTTTATTCCTTTTACTGTAATAATTTTGTAGAGAGAGTGAATAATATGAGAGCTGAGAGCTCCCACCCTGGGTTCAAATACTGGCTTTGCCTATTACTAGCTGTGTAGCCTCGAGCAAGTTTTCTCTGACGCATAAGGGAAATAATAACGGCCTCACCTTCAAAGAGCTGTTGCTGCTTAGGGCAGGGCCCGGCACAGAGCTAACCCTCTGGAAGCGTGACCTCCTATTGCTACTCTCCACGTTTTGTTTGTTTGTTTTGTTTTATTTTTGGCTATTCTGGGTTTCACCGCTGCCACAGGTTCTTCTCTAGTTGCAGGGAGTCGGGGCTCCTCTCTAGGTGAGGTGAGCAGGCTTCTCGTTGAGGTGACTTTTCTTGGTGTGGAACTCGGGCTCTAGGGCTCACGGGCTTCAACAATTGAGGCTCTAAGGCCCTAGAGCACAGGCTCCATCATTGTGGCTCATGGGCTTGGTTGCTCCGCAGGATGTGGGATCTTCCTGGGTCACGGATCAAACTCGTGTCTCCCTCATTGGCAGGCAAGCTCTTTACCACTGAGCTACCAGGGAAGCCCCTCCACGTTTTTTTTAAATTTATTTTTAAATTGTAGAAAAACTGCTTTACAATGTTGTGCTGGTTTCTGCCATACAACAAGGCTAATCAGCCATAATTATACATATATGCCTTTCCTCTCGAACCTCCTTCCCCTCCCCTCCCTTCCCTCCAACCCTCTGGGGAATCAGGGCTCCCTGTGCGATACAGCATCTTCTCACCACTGTCCAAATTAAAGAAAAGAAAAAAAAGATTTTTTTTTTTGGATGAACTGTGCAGCATGTAGGAGCTTAGTTTCCTGACAGGTATCAAATCCAGCCCCCTGAATTGGAAGCCCAGCATCTTAACCACTGGACCACCAGGGAAGTTCCTACTGTCCACGTTGTAATACCCCATGTGTAGGTCTGTCTTTCCCTAGGACTGGCCTTTTTCATCTCTGATTCCTCCATTTAGAGCAAAGTGAGTCCATTGGGGCTCAGCCGTGTTTGGTGAGTGCAGGCGTGCACAAATGAGATGCTTAAAAGCTTATTTTCCACAAAACTATTTTCATAAGAGTGATCCCCCATGGAGAGAGAGAGAGAGAGAGAGAGAGAGAGTGTGTGTGTGTGTGTGTGTGTGTGTGAGCCACAACTATGGAGCCTATGCTCTAGAGCACTGGAACCGCAACTATCGAGCCCATGTGCCACAACTATTGAAGCCTGTGTGCCCTGGAGCCCGAGTTCCACGCCAAGAGAAGTCACTGTAACAAGAAGCCTGCTCACCTCAACTAGAGAGGAGCCCCCACTCCCTGAAGCCAGAGAAGAGCCTGCGGCAGCAGGGAAAACCCAGAATAGCCAAAAATAAATAAATACATATATAAAATGCATTAAAAAATAAACTAAAATTAGAACAAGATGACAATGGCCTTTGTCAACACTGCTACTCAACTTTGTACAGGATGTTCAAGCCAGGACAATTAGGCAAGAAGAAGAAATAGAAGGCGTGCAGGTTGGAACTAAATTACTTCCATCTGTCGATGATATGACCATGCATATAGAAAACCTAAGGAAGCCATTAAACACACACACACACACACGCACGACTAGAACAAATAAATGAGCTCAGCAAGGCTGCAGGCTGTAAGACCACTATATGAAAAAATCAACTGCATAAATGGTCTAAGTAAATAATACTTACATACTTCTAACCACCTCAAACACAACATAATACTTAGGAACAAACATTTTTAAAAGCCATGTAAGGTTAGTAACTGAAGACTACAAAACATCATGAAAGAAATGAAGGAAGGGTCTGTTCGCCTTTGAGCTGTTCTAGCAGTGTCTTCCACTTTACCAATACCGATTCTCCCTCAAGCCGGCGGGCTGTACTGGTAGCGACTCTCCCTTCCCCTACTCTAATAAACTTTACCTTCCTCTCAAAAGAAAAAAAAAAAAAGAAATGAAGGAAGACCTCAATAAACATACACACATCTTATGTTTTTGGATCAAAAGACTTAATGTTATTAAGATGATGGTATTCCCCAAATGGATTTATAGAGTCCAAGTGATCCCTATCAATGGATTCCCATTTGGCGCTAGTGGTAAAGTGCAGTGCAGGGAAGTTAAAAGACACAGGCTTGATCCCCTGGAGGAGGGCATGGTGATCCACTCCAGTATTCTTGCCTGGAGAATTCCATGGACAGAGGAGCTTGGTGAGAAATCCCAACTAGTGTTTTCAAGCAGAAATTAAGAAGCTGCTCCTAAGATTTATATGGAAATGCAAAGTACGGAGAAGAGTCTTGAAAAAGGAGAACCAAGTCGGAGGACTCACTACTTCCTGATTTCCTGCATTGGGAGCACAGTCGTAACCCCTGGACCACCAGGGAAGTCCTCTCCTGACCTAATTGAACCTTCAGATGGCAGCAGCCCAACGCAGCCAAAAATAAATAAATACATATATAAAATGCATTAAAAAATAAACTAAAATTAGAACAAGATGACAATGGCCTTTGTCAACACTGCTACTCAACTTTGTACAGGATGTTCAAGCCAGGACAATTAGGCAAGAAGAAGAAATAGAAGGCGTGCAGGTTGGAACTAAATTACTTCCATCTGTCGATGATATGACCATGCATATAGAAAACCTAAGGAAGCCATTAAACACACACACACACACACACGCACGACTAGAACAAATAAATGAGCTCAGCAAGGCTGCAGGCTGTAAGACCACTATATGAAAAAATCAACTGCATAAATGGTCTAAGTAAATAATACTTACATACTTCTAACCACCTCAAACACAACATAATACTTAGGAACAAACATTTTTAAAAGCCATGTAAGGTTAGTAACTGAAGACTACAAAACATCATGAAAGAAATGAAGGAAGGGTCTGTTCGCCTTTGAGCTGTTCTAGCAGTGTCTTCCACTTTACCAATACCGATTCTCCCTCAAGCCGGCGGGCTGTACTGGTAGCGACTCTCCCTTCCCCTACTCTAATAAACTTTACCTTCCTCTCAAAAGAAAAAAAAAAAAAGAAATGAAGGAAGACCTCAATAAACATACACACATCTTATGTTTTTGGATCAAAAGACTTAATGTTATTAAGATGATGGTATTCCCCAAATGGATTTATAGAGTCCAAGTGATCCCTATCAATGGATTCCCATTTGGCGCTAGTGGTAAAGTGCAGTGCAGGGAAGTTAAAAGACACAGGCTTGATCCCCTGGAGGAGGGCATGGTGATCCACTCCAGTATTCTTGCCTGGAGAATTCCATGGACAGAGGAGCTTGGTGAGAAATCCCAACTAGTGTTTTCAAGCAGAAATTAAGAAGCTGCTCCTAAGATTTATATGGAAATGCAAAGTACGGAGAAGAGTCTTGAAAAAGGAGAACCAAGTCGGAGGACTCACTACTTCCTGATTTCCTGCATTGGGAGCACAGTCGTAACCCCTGGACCACCAGGGAAGTCCCTCTCCTGACCTAATTGAACCTTCAGATGGCAGCAGCCCAACGCACTGCTTGAGTGCAACCTCCTAGTCAACTCTGGTTCAGAACCACCCATCTAAGCTGCTCCTAGATTCCTGACTCTCAGAATCAATGTTAGATAATAAATGATGGCTCTTTTAACCTATTAAATTCCAGGGTAATTGGTTCAGGGCAATTAATAAGAGGCATAGATGCTGTTCCTTTCATGCAGTAAGGCACCTTGGGTAAATGTAAACTAGGAATGGAATCAGCTAGCAGCAGCAGATGTACCTACAAGGATGTTATTCCTACTGACTTTGTTTTAGGAAACAATTAGGTGGGAATTCCCTGGTGGTCCAGGGGTTAGGAGGATTCTGTAATTTTACTTGCTGAGGGTGCAGGCTCCATCTTAGGCTGGGGAGCTAAGATCTCTGGTCAGGAAACTAAGATCCTTGCGAGCTGCACAGCGAGGCAAAAAATAAAAATAAAAAACAATTCAGTATAATCATAAATTATGGTGGGCTTCCCCAGAGGGAAAAGAACCCATCTGTAATGCAGGAGATCCAGGTTCGATCCCTGGGTTGGGAAGATCCCCTGGAGAAGGGAATGGCAGCCCACTCCAGTATTCTTGCCTGAAGAATTCCATAGACAGAGGAGCCTGGTGGGCTACAGTCCATGGGGTCGCAAAGAGTCATACACGACTAACACTTTCGCTTTGATAAATTATGGTGTTACCATTCTGGACGATTGTGCAGCTTTAACAGGAATCTGGAAATGTAATATATCCAAAGGGGACAAAAAGAATCGCTGAGTTCTATGAATGGTATCTATGGCAGGCATTGCTGGATCTGTCTCATCCGTATTTACAGTTCTTTTCCTATTCACAGGCTGGGTACCCAGCTTAATAAAGAAACCTTGATCTCTCACCTTCCCTTCCAGCTAGGCATGACCACAGGGTATAATTCTAGATAATGAGATCTGTAAGCAGAAGTCTGCAAGACGGAACTTCTGGGAAGACTAGTATTGTTTTTCTTGTAGTGGGCGCCATGGTTTTAACCCGAGTCAGGTGTTAAGAGTCAGGTATGTGCCTATTATCTTCTGCCTTCCTTCTTCTGCCTTCCTTCTTCTGCCTTCCTGGAACGTGGACTCGGAGGTTGGAAGGCAGAGCCGTCTTGTGACCAGGGGACCAAAGTCACACTCTCAGGAAGGGTAAGCATAAAGAGGAGTGGCCCTGACTGGCTGCTGTGGCACACACTAGCCAACAAAACACATTTCTTTTTCTTTTTTTTTTTTTTAATTTTGGCCTCTTTTATTGGTTTTTTATTTGTTTATTTTCTTTTTTTTCTGGCTCAGTAATTGGACACGTCGGTCCAGCCACTCCGTGGCATGTGGTATCTTCCCAGGCCAGGCATCGAACCGGCGCCCCTTGCACTGCAAGGCGGTGTCCTTACCCACTGGACCACCAAGGAAGCCCCAGAACACATTTATTATTTAAGCCACAATTTAGTTGCCAAAGGCACTCCTAGAATGACCCTAGGTCCATTTTCTTTCTCTCTTTTTCCTTTTGTCATACCGAAAGGCATATAGCATCTCAGTTTCTGGTCTAGGGATTGAACCCGTGGCCCCTGCAGTGGAAGCGCAGAGTCTTAACCACTGAACTACCAGGGAAGTCTCTCCATTTTCACTTACAGGAAAAATAAGGGGGTAGGAAAATGACAAGTGGGTGTACCTGTGTGCTGAACCCTACCAGCGTCAAGAGGTCAAGCAACAGATGTGTCACCATGAACACAATGTTCATCCCCATGACAAGTCTGGAGGTTAATTTTGTGACAAAATATAATAATGCCCCCAAACATTATTTAAAAAAAGAAAAAGGGTACAACGCCCTTTTGGAATTATAGTTATCACTCAGCCAGCTCAGGTGCAAGGAACGCTGGGCCCCAGTGACTGGGAAGGTACCACCCAGAATGTCAGGGTGCCAGACGTGGGGAGCCTGAGGAAACAGAAGATTCGGAAGAGCTCTGCAGTTTGAGCCGACAGCGCCGGCTTCAGCGTGTTCTGCAGGCCTTGGCGCGCAGGGTGGGGCCCCAGTGCGGTCAGCTTAACAAGACAGGCACCCAGCAAATCGTCAGAGCCCCACCTGGACACAGGAGGTTCAGAGAGCCTGGCCGAGAAGGGGCGTGGCCAGGGAAAGCTGGGGCCAGGGACCCTGACCTAGCAGGGCTGGTGGCAGGTGACACTGGCCTCAGGCTCCCAAGGATCCCTGCCTTCAGGAGCAGGGTTCAGCTCCCTCGCCTGCTCCAGGGGTCTGGGGCTTGAGGCTGGATCCCACCGTACCTGCGGCTGAGCAGGGCTGCAGCACACAGGATTCAGATGTCCAGACCAAATCACAAATGAAATCACGCCGCTGATCTATGGCTCTTCAGTGATTCTTCACTTTCTGGAGCCTTTGCGGCCCCAACTCTGTGCCACCAAGGGGTGGTGGTGGGGGCCACAGGGTGCAGTCCTCGCCTCCCTCCCCCAGCGCTGCCTCCTGGCTCCAGTCTCCTTTCTGTGGCAGCCAGGGACTTCCTGTTCTCTAGGGCTGTCTGAGCAACTTCCTCATTTATCTCTCGACATCTTGCAGCAGGTGTCTGGATTGCTTCTGAGAAAGGCAGACAGGCTGAGAGGAAGGAGAGAGCCTCTGGGATTGTTCAAAGATGCGCTGTGGAAGGCACAGCAGCTCGGTGGGGCCCCGCTAGGTTCGGGGTAGGGGAAGCCGGTGGGGAGAGGCTCCCATTTTCCTCAGCCTGCCTGCTCTGTTTTGATCTCCATCCTCCCCCACTCAAAGACCGCCTTCTCTTTGCAGAGAGCAGAGTCTGGCTGCCAAGGTAGGGCTGCCAGAAAAATTTGAAATTTCAGACCAACAACAAATAATTATTTTTAGGATAGGTTCAGTCCGAAATATTGCAAGAGATATACACAGACTAGAGAATGACTGGGTGTTGATCTGAAAGTCACATTTAACGGAGCGTCCCGGATTTTCATTTGTTAAATCTGGCAACCTGATCCTAAGATGGCTCTACTTTCAAACTGCAAATCAGATTTCTCAGAAAGAGAAGAGAAGAAAAGAAAAAAAAAAAAGATGGAGAGAGTATTGCCACTGCTCAGGGTCAGCGGGTGGAGAGAGGCCTTGGTCCACCCCGAGACAGAGAGAGGCCCGGGCTGGGAGTGGACCCCCAGGTTGGAGCCTGACCTAGCAGGGCTGGTGGCAGGTGACACTGGCCTCAGGCTCCCAAGGATCCCTGCCTTCAGGAGCAGGGTTCAGCTCCCTCGCCTGCTCCAGGGGTCTGGGGCTTGAGGCTGGATCCCACCGTACCTGCGGCTGAGCAGGGCTGCAGCACACAGGATTCAGATGTCCAGACCAAATCACAAATGAAATCACGCCGCTGATCTATGGCTCTTCAGTGATTCTTCACTTTCTGGAGCCTTTGCGGCCCCAACTCTGTGCCACCAAGGGGTGGTGGTGGGGGCCACAGGGTGCAGTCCTCGCCTCCCTCCCCCAGCGCTGCCTCCTGGCTCCAGTCTCCTTTCTGTGGCAGCCAGGGACTTCCTGTTCTCTAGGGCTGTCTGAGCAACTTCCTCATTTATCTCTCGACATCTTGCAGCAGGTGTCTGGATTGCTTCTGAGAAAGGCAGACAGGCTGAGAGGAAGGAGAGAGCCTCTGGGATTGTTCAAAGATGCGCTGTGGAAGGCACAGCAGCTCGGTGGGGCCCCGCTAGGTTCGGGGGTAGGGGAAGCCGGTGGGGAGAGGCTCCCATTTTCCTCAGCCTGCCTGCTCTGTTTTGATCTCCATCCTCCCCCACTCAAAGACCGCCTTCTCTTTGCAGAGAGCAGAGTCTGGCTGCCAAGGTAGGGCTGCCAGAAAAATTTGAAATTTCAGACCAACAACAAATAATTATTTTTAGGATAGGTTCAGTCCGAAATATTGCAAGAGATATACACAGACTAGAGAATGACTGGGTGTTGATCTGAAAGTCACATTTAACGGAGCGTCCCGGATTTTCATTTGTTAAATCTGGCAACCTGATCCTAAGATGGCTCTACTTTCAAACTGCAAATCAGATTTCTCAGAAAGAGAAGAGAAGAAAAGAAAAGAAAAAAAAAAGATGGAGAGAGTATTGCCACTGCTCAGGGTCAGCGGGTGGAGAGAGGCCTTGGTCCACCCCGAGACAGAGAGAGGCCCGGGCTGGGAGTGGACCCCCAGGTTGGAGCCTGACTCAGCCATCAACTTCCTGTGGGTCATCCTGGGCAGGAGGTGGGTCTCCCTGGCTCCCAGCCGAGCGTTGCTGGCCTCGGCACCCATTCATTCATCCCACTGGTCCCGAGAAACCCCTCCATGTGTCAGACTCAGGCCTGGGACCGGAGCGTGACTCCTGGAGCTTTGAGCAACTGGCCAGCAGTTGGTATGTGCAGGGTACAGAAGAAGGTGGCCAAGTGGTTAGGCCTTGGTGCTTTCACTGCCATGGCCTGGACCAAATAATCCCATACGCCCGGTGGCTCAGCCAAAACACACACACACACCAACCAGAAAACAGTGTTTTATATATATATATATATATATATATTATTATTATTATTATTATTATTATTATTATAATTTGGATTGGAATCCAAAGTGGGGTCTGTGGGCATGCGTGCATTCTCAGTCACTAGAAGTATCTAACTGGGCTTCCCTGGTGGTCCAGTGGGTAAGAGCCGCCTTGCAGTGCAAGAGGCGCCGGTTCGATCCCTGGCCTGGGAAGATCCCACGTGCCGCGGAGCAGCTGGACTGATGTGTCCAATTACCGAGCCAGAGCTCTGGAGCGCATGTGCCCAGAGCCGGCGCTCTACAACGACAGACGCCACAGCGATGGGAGGCCCACAGGAGCCAAAGAACAAAGACCGATGAAAACAGAGAAATGAAAGACCAATAGAAGTGGCCCACCTGCTCCCCTCCCTCCCCAATCCCAACCCCCACCCAAAATAAATAAATAAATAAATCTTTAAAAAAAAAAAAAAAAAGAAGTATCTAACTCTTTGCAACCCCATGGACTGTAGCCCACCAGGCTCCTCTGTGCTTGCAATTTTCCAGGCAAGAATACTGGAGTGGGTTGCCATGCCCTCCTCTCAGAGATCTTCTCCACCCAGGGATTGAACCTGCGTCCCTCATGTCTCCTCCTCGAGTAGGCAGGTTCCTTACCACTAGAAAGAGAAGAGAAGAAAAGAAAAGAAAAAAAAAAGATGGAGAGAGTATTGCCACTGCTCAGGGTCAGCGGGTGGAGAGAGGCCTTGGTCCACCCCGAGACAGAGAGAGGCCCGGGCTGGGAGTGGACCCCCAGGTTGGAGCCTGACTCAGCCATCAACTTCCTGTGGGTCATCCTGGGCAGGAGGTGGGTCTCCCTGGCTCCCAGCCGAGCGTTGCTGGCCTCGGCACCCATTCATTCATCCCACTGGTCCCGAGAAACCCCTCCATGTGTCAGACTCAGGCCTGGGACCGGAGCGTGACTCCTGGAGCTTTGAGCAACTGGCCAGCAGTTGGTATGTGCAGGGTACAGAAGAAGGTGGCCAAGTGGTTAGGCCTTGGTGCTTTCACTGCCATGGCCTGGACCAAATAATCCCATACGCCCGGTGGCTCAGCCAAAACACACACACACACCAACCAGAAAACAGTGTTTTATATATATATATATATATATATATTATTATTATTATTATTATTATTATTATTATAATTTGGATTGGAATCCAAAGTGGGGTCTGTGGGCATGCGTGCATGCTCAGTCACTAAGAAGTATCTAACTGGGCTTCCCTGGTGGTCCAGTGGGTAAGGACGCCGCCTTACAGTGCAAGAGGCGCCGGTTCGATCCCTGGCCTGGGAAGATCCCACGTGCCGCGGAGCAGCTGGACTGATGTGTCCAATTACCGAGCCAGAGCTCTGGAGCGCATGTGCCCAGAGCCGGCGCTCTACAACGACAGACGCCACAGCGATGGGAGGCCCACAGGAGCCAAAGAACAAAGACCGATGAAAACAGAGAAATGAAAGACCAATAGAAGTGGCCCACCTGCTCCCCTCCCTCCCCAATCCCAACCCCCACCCAAAATAAATAAATAAATAAATCTTTAAAAAAAAAAAAAAAAAGAAGTATCTAACTCTTTGCAACCCCATGGACTGTAGCCCACCAGGCTCCTCTGTGCTTGCAATTTTCCAGGCAAGAATACTGGAGTGGGTTGCCATGCCCTCCTCTCAGAGATCTTCTCCACCCAGGGATTGAACCTGCGTCCCTCATGTCTCCTCCTCGAGTAGGCAGGTTCCTTACCACTAGCTTCTCATCTTGGGAAGCCCAGATGATGAGGTACATTGGGCCAGGTCCAGAAGAGTCCAGAGCCCAGAGCTGTCTGTCCCAGGGGAGGCTGAGGTGCACTAACCTCCTGGCACGTGGAGGCATTCTGGTTCATCCACAGGGACACTCTCTGAACCTGTACCATAGGGATTTTTATGAAGGCTCCATTATGTAAGCCAGACTGATGAAATCATTGGCCACTGGTGATCATCAAACCCAGTGCCCTTTCTCTCTCTCAGAGTTCAGAGGGCGGGGCTGAAAGTTCGGACCCTCTAAGGTCTGTTCACCTGGCAATCAGCCCCCTTCCTTGGGGGCCATCCAAAAGTCACCTCGTTAACGTAACTGAGGTCTGTTTGAAGGGCTTGTTTGAGTCACAAAAGACATCTTTGTTGTCTTATCAAGAAATCCCAAGGGTTTTAGGAGCTGGTACTGGGAAAACAGGTGAAGGCCAAAATACATATTTCTTCTCATATAGCAAGATAACACTTGTATGATAATTCTATGTTTAGTTTTTTGAGAAACCGCCAGTTTCTTTCCCACAGAAGCTGCATCATTTCACATTTCCACCAGCAACCCAGGAAGTTTCTGATTTCTCCACATCCTTGCCAACTCTATTTTCTGTTGTTTTTTTTTTTTAATTTTTCTGTTTTATTTTTTTATAATAGCCACCCTAATAGGTGGTACCTCATAGTGGTTTTGATTTGCATTTCCCCAATGACTAATGATATTCAGCATCTTTTTCTTTTTTAAAATTTTGGCCTCTTTTTATTGATTTTTTATGTATTTATTTTTCATCCATTTTTATTCTTCAGCCTGTGTGGGCTTCCCATTGCAGTGACCTTGTTGCAGAGCACCAGCTCTGGGCGTATGTGCTCAGAGCGCTGGCTCGTAACTTGATACATCAGTCCAGCTGCTCCAAGGCCCATGGGATCTTCCTGGGCCAGGGATCGAACCGCGCCTTGCACTGCAAGGCGGACTCTTACTCACTGAACCACCAGGGAAACCTTTTCTTTCTTTTTTATGGAGGCAAGAATACTGGAGGGGGCCATGCCCTCCTCTCAGAGATCTTCTCCACCCAGGGATTGAACCTCGCCCTCATGTCTCCTCCTCGAGTAGGCAGGTTCCTTACCACTAGCTTCTCATCTTGGGAAGCCCAGATGATGAGGTACATTGGGCCAGGTCCAGAAGAGTCCAGAGCCCAGAGCTGTCTGTCCCAGGGGAGGCTGAGGTGCACTAACCTCCTGGCACGTGGAGGCATTCTGGTTCATCCACAGGGACACTCTCTGAACCTGTACCATAGGGATTTTTATGAAGGCTCCATTATGTAAGCCAGACTGATGAAATCATTGGCCACTGGTGATCATCAAACCCAGTGCCCTTTCTCTCTCTCAGAGTTCAGAGGGCGGGGCTGAAAGTTCGGACCCTCTAAGGTCTGTTCACCTGGCAATCAGCCCCCTTCCTTGGGGGCCATCCAAAAGTCACCTCGTTAACGTAACTGAGGTCTGTTTGAAGGGCTTGTTTGAGTCACAAAAGACATCTTTGTTGTCTTATCAAGAAATCCCAAGGGTTTTAGGAGCTGGTACTGGGAAAACAGGTGAAGGCCAAAATACATATTTCTTCTCATATAGCAAGATAACACTTGTATGATAATTCTATGTTTAGTTTTTTGAGAAACCGCCAGTTTCTTTCCCACAGAAGCTGCATCATTTCACATTTCCACCAGCAACCCAGGAAGTTTCTGATTTCTCCACATCCTTGCCAACTCTATTTTCTGTTGTTTTTTTTTTTTAATTTTTCTGTTTTATTTTTTTATAATAGCCACCCTAATAGGTGGTACCTCATAGTGGTTTTGATTTGCATTTCCCCAATGACTAATGATATTCAGCATCTTTTTCTTTTTTAAAATTTTGGCCTCTTTTTATTGATTTTTTATGTATTTATTTTTCATCCATTTTTATTCTTCAGCCTGTGTGGGCTTCCCATTGCAGTGACCTTGTTGCAGAGCACCAGCTCTGGGCGTATGTGCTCCAGAGCGCTGGCTCGTAACTTGATACATCAGTCCAGCTGCTCCAAGGCCCATGGGATCTTCCTGGGCCAGGGATCGAACCGGCGCCCCTTGCACTGCAAGGCGGACTCTTTACTCACTGAACCACCAGGGAAACCTTTTCTTTCTTTTTTTAATGAATTTATTTGGAGGCACCAGGTCTTAGTTTCAGCATACGGGATCTTAGTTTTCTGACCAGGAATCGAACCCAAGCCCCTGCATTTGGAACATGGAGTCTTACCCACTGGGCTACCCCTGTTCAGCACCATTTGAGGAACTGATCAGGCATTTGTATATCTTCTTTGGGGGAAGTATCCGCCCAAGTTTTTTGCCCATTCTTCACTTGGGTTGTGTGTGTTTTCTCTTATTGGAGTTCTTTAGACTTGCCACATGGCAACCAGAGTGAGTTTTCAAAAAGCATAATGGGATTGTTTTGCTCCCCTGAGTACATAAAGCTCTTTGCCGGCGGCCAGGCACTGCGGATGAAATCCTGCTAACTCAGCCCCATCTCAGGCTCTCTCTCCTTCACCCGCCTCTCACCTCCAGAGAGAAGCCGGCCTCCTCCCCATTCCCCACCCCGGACCCCCGGGCCCAGCTCCCTCTTTCTCGAAGCTTTTGCCTTTCTTCTTCCTTCTGTGCGCTTGGCGGACTCCTCCTGACCTTTAAAGCACTCAGTTTCATCCTTGTCCTTTCCCCGGCCGACTTCAGCCTTGTGGTTCCTACACCTTGTTCATTATTCAACAGCTCTGGTCTTGTAGTTACATGTTGCCTGTTTTTTTTTTTATTTGTTTGTTTTGTTTTTAATCAGAAGATGAGATGGTTATATGACATCACTGTTTCAGTGGACATCAATCTGAGCAAACTCTGAGAGACAGTGGAGAAGAGAGGAGCCTGGCACACTGCAGTCCAAGGGGATGCAAACAGTCAGACATAACTTAGCAACTGAGCAACCACAACAGTTTATTTATTTATTTGGCTGCGCCAGGCCTTAGTGGCGGCACACAGGATCTTTCAGTTGTAGCACGTGGGGTCTAGTTCCCTGATCCGAGATCCTACCTGGGCCCCCTCCGCTGGGACCCCAGCATCAGCCACTGGACCACCAGGGAAGTTCCCGTGTTGGCTGTCGACTTGCTTCTTGCCCCTCACAGGCAGGAGACAGAGGTCTTGGCAACGATGCTTCTTAAATACTTGTTTAATCACTAAATAATGAAAGAATGTAGATACATTCATACACAACACTGTAAATCAACTATACGTCAATAAAAATGTTTTAAAAAATGGTAACAGGGGGCTTCCCTGGAAGCTCAGTGGTGGAGAGTTCGCCTGCCCATGCAGGGGACATGGACTCAATCCCTGATTCGGGAAGATCCCACATGCTGCAGAACAATTAAGGCGGGTGAGCCACAACTACTGAGCCTGTGCTCTGGAGCCTTGGAGCTGCAATGATGGAGCCCATGTGCCCTAGAGCCCGAGTTCCACACCAAGAGGAGTCATCGCAACAAGAAGTCTGCTCACCTCAACTAGAGAGTAGCCCCCACTCCCTGCAACTAGAGAAGAGCCTGTGGCAGCAGCGAAAACCCAGAGTAGCCAAAATAAATAAATAATTAACTAAAAACAGTAAACCACATTGTTTAAAAAAAAAAAGATGGTGAGAGGCACTCAATAGACATTTTCCCAAAGAAGATGTACAGATGGCCAGTAGGCACACAAAAAGGTGCTCAAAATCACTGATCATCAGGGAAGTGCAAATCAAAACCACCGTGAGCTATCACCTCACACCTGTTACCCTGGCTCTTATCAAAAAGACAATACATAGTAAATGGTGGCAAAGATATGGAGAAGAGAGAAGCCTGGGCACTGCTGGTGAGAATAGAAACCAGCATAGTGACTGAGGAAACAGTACAGAGGTTCCGAAAAATTAAAATCGCACGGCCAGCAATTCCATGTTGGGGTATTTATTGGAAGGAAACAAAAACACTAACTTGAAAAGATAGCTGAGGCTTCCCTGGTAGCTCCGTGGTGAAGAGTTCGCCTGCCCATGCAGGAGACACAGGTTCGATCCCTGATCCAGGAAGATCCCACATGCTGGGGAGCAACGAAGCCCGTGAGCCACAACTATGGAGCCCGTGTGCCCTGGAGCCCGAGTTCCACACCAAGAGAAGTCACTGCAACAGGAAGCCTGCTCACCTCAGGTAGAGAGGAGCCCCCACTCCCTACAACTAGAGAAAAGCTTGTGGCAGTCGTGAAAATCCAGAATAGCAAACAATAAAAATAAAATAAAAATTTAAAAAATACTTAAAAAAAAGATAGCTGTAGCCGCTGTGTTCACTACGGTATTACTGACAATAGCCAAGACATGGAAGCAACCTAAGTGTCCACGGGTGGATGAGTGGATGTGTACAACATACAACGGAATATCAGCCACACGGACGACACACACAGTCACAAAAGCATGAAGTCCTGCCATTTGGGACAGCATGGGTGGACTCATAGAATATTGTCGTTGGTCAGTCGGTAAGTCCTGTCTGACTCTTTGCGACCCCTTGGACTGCCGCACGCCAGGCTTCCCTGTCCTTCACCACCGCCTGGAGTTCATTCAAATCCAAATCCACTGAGTCAGGGATGCTATCTAACCATCTCATCCTCCCGCTGTCAGTCTCTCTCAGCAACAGGGCTTTACCAATGAAGACTCCCTGCAACTAGGCCTGTGGCAGCAGAACCCAGAGTAGCCAAAATAAATAAATAATTAACTAAAAACAGTAAACCACATTGTTTAAAAAAAAAAAGATGGTGAGAGGCACTCAATAGACATTTTCCCAAAGAAGATGTACAGATGGCCAGTAGGCACACAAAAAGGTGCTCAAAATCACTGATCATCAGGGAAGTGCAAATCAAAACCACCGTGAGCTATCACCTCACACCTGTTACCCTGGCTCTTATCAAAAAGACAATACATAGTAAATGGTGGCAAAGATATGGAGAAGAGAGAAGCCTGGGCACTGCTGGTGAGAATAGAAACCAGCATAGTGACTGAGGAAACAGTACAGAGGTTCCGAAAAATTAAAATCGCACGGCCAGCAATTCCATGTTGGGGTATTTATTGGAAGGAAACAAAAACACTAACTTGAAAAGATAGCTGAGGCTTCCCTGGTAGCTCCGTGGTGAAGAGTTCGCCTGCCCATGCAGGAGACACAGGTTCGATCCCTGATCCAGGAAGATCCCACATGCTGGGGAGCAACGAAGCCCGTGAGCCACAACTATGGAGCCCGTGTGCCCTGGAGCCCGAGTTCCACACCAAGAGAAGTCACTGCAACAGGAAGCCTGCTCACCTCAGGTAGAGAGGAGCCCCCACTCCCTACAACTAGAGAAAAGCTTGTGGCAGTCGTGAAAATCCAGAATAGCAAACAATAAAAATAAAATAAAAATTTAAAAAATACTTAAAAAAAAGATAGCTGTAGCCGCTGTGTTCACTACGGTATTACTGACAATAGCCAAGACATGGAAGCAACCTAAGTGTCCACGGGTGGATGAGTGGATGTGTACAACATACAACGGAATATCAGCCACACGGACGACACACACAGTCACAAAAGCATGAAGTCCTGCCATTTGGGACAGCATGGGTGGACTCATAGAATATTGTCGTTGGTCAGTCGGTAAGTCCTGTCTGACTCTTTGCGACCCCTTGGACTGCCGCACGCCAGGCTTCCCTGTCCTTCACCACCGCCTGGAGTTCATTCAAATCCAAATCCACTGAGTCAGGGATGCTATCTAACCATCTCATCCTCCCGCTGTCAGTCTCTCTCAGCAACAGGGGCTTTACCAATGAATCGGTTCTTCGTATCAGGTGGCCAAAGTACTGGAGCTTCAGCGTCAGTATCAGGCCTTCCAATTAATATTCAGACTTGACTTCCTTTCGGATCATCTAGTTTGATCTCCTTGCAGTCCAAGGGACTCTCAAGAGTCTTCTCCAGCACCACAATTCAAAAGCATATGGTTCAGTTTTCACATCCATACATGACTAGACTACTGAGAAAAAAAACGTCGCTTTGACGAGATGGACCTTTGTCAACAAAGTGATGTCTGCTTTCTCCCACCCCATTTTGCCTCTTTTTAAATTTTTATATTTATTCTCATCCATCTTTTATTCTTTGGCATGTGTGGGCCTCCCATTGCAGCGGCCTCTCTCACTCCAGAGCGTTGACTCATAATTGGATACACCGGTCCAGCCGCTCTGCGGCACGTGGTATCTTCCTAGGCCAGGGATCGAATCGGTGCCCCTTGCACTGCAAAGCAGACTCTCTACCCACTGGACTATCAGGGAAGCCCTGATGCTTGCTTTTTAATACACTATGCTAAGTCAAATAAGCCAGAGAAAGACAATTGCCATATGATTTCACTTATATGTAGAATCTAAAAAACAAACTAACAAACAAAACAATAAAAAACTTAAAGACACAGAGGACAGACTGATAGCTGCCAGAGGCAGGAGGTGGAGGGAGGGTGAAATGGGTAAAGGAACTCCAGAGGTACAAAGTCTCAGTTACGAAACCAGTAAGTCACAGGGAATGTAACAGATACTGTCGTGGGAACAAAAAAAAAAAAGAGGGATTTCCCTGGTGGTCCAGTGGCTAAGACTCTGTGCTCCCAATGCTGGGGACCTGGGTTCAATCCCTGGTCTGGGAACTAGATCCCACATACCATAACTAAGACCCAGTGCAACCAAATAAATACATTAAAAACTTAAAAAAAAAAGAGAGAGAGAGAGACTTCAAAAGGAACAACAGATGTCCTAAGCAAGAAAGGCTTGTATCTTAGACTTCAGAGCAGGAGGTTTAGAAGGTTGGACAGAGAAGAAAGGACATTCTTTTTGCTGGGGGATATTTAGGAGACAGCTTCCCAGGTGGCACTATTGTTAAAGAACCCACCTGCCAATGCAGGAGATATAAAAGGCTGGGGTTCGATCCCTGGGTCAGGAAGATCCCCTGGAGGAGGGCATGGGAACCCACTCCAGTATCTTTGCCTGGAGACTCCCATGGACGGAGGAGCCCGGCTGGCTACAGTCCCTGGGGTCGCAAAGAGTTGGAGACTGAAGTCATTGAGCACACAGAAACATTTAAGACAGATTAGGATTCACTGTTTAAGGCCACCTGTTGAATAAGCTCTATTTTTTTTTCAGGGGACAATAGCACATTGTGTGGTTTTCTGAGAGCACCTGCTGGGCTGGGACTGCCTGAGGAGGTGGCCCAAGAGAGGACCTTCTTCCTGCTGGATGGACCGCAGGGCAGGGCAGATCCTCCTCCAGCAAAGGGAAGGGGAGGGGCCAGCCAGGCTGCTCCCTGGGGCAGAGGCGGGGAGGCTTGTGAGGCTCTAGAAAGTTCTGAGAACAGTGAGGACAAGGTTTGGCGGGAGCCCAAGGCACACTGGGAGATACAGAGGGAGCTGTGGGGGGCTGGGCCCCCGGCGAGTTGTGAGGCAGAAGGATTTCCTCCCAGGGCAGCGGGGCTGGGCGTGCTCAGAGCTGTGGTTGAGGATGGCTTCTCTCCGCAGCACTTTCTCAGATGCCAGTCCCAACAGCTGTGAGCCAAGGACTCTGCGATCATTGGGGATTGTGATAACAACCTCTAATTAACAGTTTTAAAAATATGTGTGTGTATATGAGTGCCTGGGTGGGTGGGTAGAGCGTGAATGTGTGATGTGTGTTTGTATGTTTTCTCTTGTCCTTCCAGCTGCGGCCCCTGTTCATGTCCCTTTCCTGTATATCAGGAAGGGAGGACATTAACAACTTTTCTGGGCAAGTCACCATAACTAAGACCCAGTGCAACCAAATAAATACATTAAAAACTTAAAAAAAAGATAGAGAGACTTCAAAAGGAACAACAGATGTCCTAAGCAAGAAAGGCTTGTATCTTAGACTTCAGAGCAGGAGGTTTAGAAGGTTGGACAGAGAAGAAAGGACATTCTTTTTGCTGGGGGATATTTAGGAGACAGCTTCCCAGGTGGCACTATTGTTAAAGAACCCACCTGCCAATGCAGGAGATATAAAAGGCTGGGGTTCGATCCCTGGGTCAGGAAGATCCCCTGGAGGAGGGCATGGGAACCCACTCCAGTATCTTTGCCTGGAGACTCCCATGGACGGAGGAGCCCGGCTGGCTACAGTCCCTGGGGTCGCAAAGAGTTGGAGACTGAAGTCATTGAGCACACAGAAACATTTAAGACAGATTAGGATTCACTGTTTAAGGCCACCTGTTGAATAAGCTCTATTTTTTTTTCAGGGGACAATAGCACATTGTGTGGTTTTCTGAGAGCACCTGCTGGGCTGGGACTGCCTGAGGAGGTGGCCCAAGAGAGGACCTTCTTCCTGCTGGATGGACCGCAGGGCAGGGCAGATCCTCCTCCAGCAAAGGGAAGGGGAGGGGCCAGCCAGGCTGCTCCCTGGGGCAGAGGCGGGGAGGCTTGTGAGGCTCTAGAAAGTTCTGAGAACAGTGAGGACAAGGTTTGGCGGGAGCCCAAGGCACACTGGGAGATACAGAGGGAGCTGTGGGGGGCTGGGCCCCCGGCGAGTTGTGAGGCAGAAGGATTTCCTCCCAGGGCAGCGGGGCTGGGCGTGCTCAGAGCTGTGGTTGAGGATGGCTTCTCTCCGCAGCACTTTCTCAGATGCCAGTCCCAACAGCTGTGAGCCAAGGACTCTGCGATCATTGGGGATTGTGATAACAACCTCTAATTAACAGTTTTAAAAATATGTGTGTGTATATGAGTGCCTGGGTGGGTGGGTAGACGCGTGAATGTGTGATGTGTGTTTGTATGTTTTTTCTTGTCCTTCCAGCTGCGGCCCCCTGTTCATGTCCCTTTCCTGTATATCAGGAAGGGGAGGACATTAGCAACTTTTCTGGGCAAGTCTTGACGTGCCCAGGACCCCTTTTTACCCCTTCTTTTTTTTTTTGAGATATTTATTTTTATATATGTATTTGGATTCCCCAGGTCTTAGATGCAGTTGTGTGGGATCTAGTTCCCTGACCAGGGATCGAACCCTGCCCTCCCGGCATTGGGAGTGTGAGGTCTTAGCCCTTGGACCACCAGAGAAGTCCCTCCCTTCTCTTTTCATTTTTTTTTTCTTTTATTGGTTTTTTTTTTTTTTTTTTTACTTATTTATTTTCATCCATCTTTATTCTTTGGCCTGTGTGGGCTTCCCATTGCAGTGGCCTCTCCTTGCAGAGCACCGGCTCTGGGCGTATGCGCTCCAGAGCACTGGCTCATAATTGGACACACGAGTCCAGCCACTCTATGGCATGTGAGATCTTCCTGAGCCAGGGATTGAACCGGTGCCCCTTGCAGTGCAAGGCAGACTCTTTACCCACTGGACCACCAGGCAAGTGCCCCCTCTCTTTTTAAATGTACCTCTGTTTTTCTTCCAACAAGGAGAAAACCAGAAGAGAATTCTCCCCATCTCCACCCGGTTGGAGGTTGCCCACTGCTTTCTATCCAGAGCGGGGAGGGTCAGAGCCATGTAGGATCCACCCTGGGGCAGTGCTTGGTGGCCTGAATTCTCTGAGTCAGGCAGACCTTGTTTTGAATCCTGGCTGGGTGCTCAATTATTCCTAGTTGTATAACCCTGGATAATAGAGGGAGGCCCCGGGGGGGTGGGGGCTGGGCCCCGGCGAGTTGTGAGGCAGAAGGATTTCCTCCCAGGGCAGCGGGGCTGGGCGTGCTCAGAGCTGTGGTTGAGGATGGCTTCTCTCCGCAGCACTTTCTCAGATGCCAGTCCCAACAGCTGTGAGCCAAGGACTCTGCGATCATTGGGGATTGTGATAACAACCTCTAATTAACAGTTTTAAAAATATGTGTGTGTATATGAGTGCCTGGGTGGGTGGGTAGACGCGTGAATGTGTGATGTGTGTTTGTATGTTTTCTCTTGTCCTTCCAGCTGCGGCCCCCTGTTCATGTCCCTTTCCTGTATATCAGGAAGGGGAGGACATTAGCAACTTTTCTGGGCAAGTCTTGACGTGCCCAGGACCCCTTTTTACCCCTTCTTTTTTTTTTTGAGATATTTATTTTTATATATGTATTTGGATTCCCCAGGTCTTAGATGCAGTTGTGTGGGATCTAGTTCCCTGACCAGGGATCGAACCCTGCCCTCCCGGCATTGGGAGTGTGAGGTCTTAGCCCTTGGACCACCAGAGAAGTCCCTCCCTTCTCTTTTCATTTTTTTTTTCTTTTATTGGTTTTTTTTTTTTTTTTTTTACTTATTTATTTTCATCCATCTTTATTCTTTGGCCTGTGTGGGCTTCCCATTGCAGTGGCCTCTCCTTGCAGAGCACCGGCTCTGGGCGTATGCGCTCCAGAGCACTGGCTCATAATTGGACACACGAGTCCAGCCACTCTATGGCATGTGAGATCTTCCTGAGCCAGGGATTGAACCGGTGCCCCTTGCAGTGCAAGGCAGACTCTTTACCCACTGGACCACCAGGCAAGTGCCCCCTCTCTTTTTAAATGTACCTCTGTTTTTCTTCCAACAAGGAGAAAACCAGAAGAGAATTCTCCCCATCTCCACCCGGTTGGAGGTTGCCCACTGCTTTCTATCCAGAGCGGGGAGGGTCAGAGCCATGTAGGATCCACCCTGGGGCAGTGCTTGGTGGCCTGAATTCTCTGAGTCAGGCAGACCTTGTTTTGAATCCTGGCTGGGTGCTCAATTATTCCTAGTTGTATAACCCTGGATAATAGCTCTTGATCTTTTTTTGAACCTCAAATTCTTCATCTGGAAGAGGAAGAGAGAATATTTACTTTGCTGGGTTGTGAGGATTAACCGTGCACACAAAAGCTCTTACCTAATGGTGCTGACATTGTAGACGGTTAGTCCAGAGTGGTTATTTTACGATTATCAGCAGAAGTGTAAGCCCGGTGGAACATTCTGGGTACCTCTTGTAGCACTGTTTATCTTGGCTCCCATTCCCTGCATCTTAAGTGGGTGTTCCAGGGACATGGATGTTGAAACACGGGTCCTCTGGAGTCCAAACACTTAACAGAAATGAAGCAAGCAGGCTTTCATGGTGGAAAACGGGGTGCGACATTTGTCATGGTCCCCATAGATGAGCCCAGGGGAACGTGGTGGAGGCAAGGTTACTGGACTCACCAGGAAGGAGGATTTAGAGTTAAGGGAAAGGAATTTCCTGGTGGGGTCCAGTGGTGAGGACTTCATGCTGAGGGCGCAGGTTTGATCTCTGATCGGGGAACTGAGATCCTGCAAGCAGTGAGGTGGCAGACAGAAAAAAAAAAGAGTTAAGGGAAGACTCATAATACATGTTTTCTGTTTATTTATTTTGCCTTTTTGTTTTGCTTTAAAAAAAATTTTTTTTAATTTATTTATTTTGTTGGGGGGGCGTTGGGGAAGGAGGGGGGTGGGCAGGCCACTTCTATTTGTCTTTCATTTATCTACTTTCATCCATCTTTGTTCTTTGGCCCGTGTGGGCCTCCCATCGCGGCGGCCTCTGTTGTCGCAGAGCACCGGCTCCGGACGCATGCGCTCCAGAGCTCCAGTTTGGTAATTGGACACATGGGTCCAGCCGCTCCACAGCACGTGGGATCTTCCCAGGCCAGGGATCAAACCGGCGCCCCTTGCACTGCAAGGCGGTGTCCTTACCCACTGGACCACCAGGGAAGCCCCCTTGTTTTGCCTTTTTTTAAGGAGATGAAATTTAAAACTTATGAGGTGGAAAGTATCTGTTTTAGACGGGGTGGTCTGGAGATGTCTCTGAAGAAGGGACATTTCAATCTCAGAGACAGGTCAAACAGGAAGGCACGCAACCATGTGAGTTGGGAAGGAGGAGGCAGCTTTGAGGAAATGAAAGAAGACTCCCAGCGCCCTGTGGCAGAAAGGCAGTGCTGGGGAGACAAGATCGGGGGCACAGAGACGAGGCCGGATCAGCCGATGAGACTCTTGGGGTGCTGAGGTTGTGTTTGAGCCCACACCTCAACTTCTACCCACCTTTCCACTCCCGCATCCTCCAACCTCGATCACCCAGGCATGTTGTCAACAAGCAGCCTCCCTTCCTGAGGTCATCAGCCTCCAGCCCTGCCCCTTCACAGTCTTTGTGCCTCAGTTTCTCTACTGAAAACATCCTTAAGATCATTTTCCCCAGAGAGCACTGACCTCTTACGGAGCGACTACACAAGGCTTCAAAGAAGCGCCACATTCCTTTTCGATCTCCTCGTTTTTTCTTCTCTGCCTGGGTCAGGTGGGAGGGAGGAGACCTTACAACTTGCAGGTCAGTAGACAACTCTCAATAAAACTAATTTGTTTTAAATTCTGGCCTCCTTTATTGGTTTTTGCGGACTGGACCTCAAGGCAGTGAGGTGGAGACAGAAAAAAAAGAGGTTAAGGGAAGGGAACTCATAATACATGTTTTCTGTTTATTTATTTTGCCTTTTTGTTTTGCTTTAAAAAAAATTTTTTTTAATTTATTTATTTTGTTGGGGGGGCGTTGGGGAAGGAGGGGGGTGGGCAGGCCACTTCTATTTGTCTTTCATTTATCTACTTTCATCCATCTTTGTTCTTTGGCCCGTGTGGGCCTCCCATCGCGGCGGCCTCTGTTGTCGCAGAGCACCGGCTCCGGACGCATGCGCTCCAGAGCTCCAGTTTGGTAATTGGACACATGGGTCCAGCCGCTCCACAGCACGTGGGATCTTCCCAGGCCAGGGATCAAACCGGCGCCCCTTGCACTGCAAGGCGGTGTCCTTACCCACTGGACCACCAGGGAAGCCCCCTTGTTTTGCCTTTTTTTAAGGAGATGAAATTTAAAACTTATGAGGTGGAAAGTATCTGTTTTAGACGGGGTGGTCTGGAGATGTCTCTGAAGAAGGGACATTTCAATCTCAGAGACAGGTCAAACAGGAAGGCACGCAACCATGTGAGTTGGGAAGGAGGAGACGCAGCTTTGAGGAAATGAAAGAAGACTCCCAGCGCCCTGTGGCAGAAAGGCAGTGCTGGGGAGACAAGATCGGGGGCACAGAGACGAGGCCGGATCAGCCGATGAGACTCTTGGGGTGCTGAGGTTGTGTTTGAGCCCACACCTCAACTTCTACCCACCTTTCCACTCCCGCATCCTCCAACCTCGATCACCCAGGCATGTTGTCAACAAGCAGCCTCCCTTCCTGAGGTCATCAGCCTCCAGCCCTGCCCCTTCACAGTCTTTGTGCCTCAGTTTCTCTACTGAAAACATCCTTAAGATCATTTTCCCCAGAGAGCACTGACCTCTTACGGAGCGACTACACAAGGCTTCAAAGAAGCGCCACATTCCTTTTCGATCTCCTCGTTTTTTCTTCTCTGCCTGGGTCAGGTGGGAGGGAGGAGACCTTACAACTTGCAGGTCAGTAGACAACTCTCAATAAAACTAATTTGTTTTAAATTCTGGCCTCCTTTATTGGTTTTTTATTTATTTATTTTCACCCATCTTTATTCTTTGGCCTGTGTGGGCCTCCCATCGCAGTGGCCCCTCTTGCTTCAGGGTACTGGCTTTGGGTGCATGCGGGCCAGAGCGCTGGCTCACAATTGGACACACCAGTCCACCTGCTTCACGGCACGTGGGATCTTTCCAGGCCAGGGATTGAACCAGTGCCCCTTGCATTGCAAGGCGGACTCTACCCACTGGATCACCAGGGAAGCACAAAACAGACTCACTTTTTTTTTTTTTTAATTATTCTGGCTGCTCAGTAGTTGCAGCATACAGGCTTAGTTCCCCAACCAGGGATCAAACCCAAGCCCCCTGCACTGGGAGCATAGACTATTATACACTGGACCACAAGGTAAGTCCCCGACTCTTATTTAAAAAGGTATCTGGGGGCTTCCCTGGTGGTCCAGTGGGTAAGAACACAGCCTTGCAGTCCAAGGGGCGCCGGTTCGATCCCTGGCCTGGGAAGATCCCAGGAGCAGCTGCACCAGTGCGTCCAACTACCGAGCGGTGTTCTGAGGCGCATGCGCCCAGAGCCGGTGCTCTGCGACTACAGAGGCCACTGCAATGGGAGGCCCACACAGGCCAAAGAACAGAGATGGATGAAAATAAATAAATGGAAGACAAACAGAAGTGACCAAAAAAAAAGGTATCTGGAAGAGTTGCTGTGAAACCCCTGCCAGCACAGTTCAGGCTCACTTCCCTGTTTTTAGCAGAAGAGGGGAAAACAACAACGAAAACAAAAAAAACCTGGCAGGTGAGCTATGCTCCCTACAGGGAAGCAGGTATAAGAGAACTGCTTCCCTCCCCCCGCCCGCCTCACCCTCGCTTTGTCCCTGCTCCGATTATTGCTTTATTACTGTTTTCAGTCAGATATAATTCCAGCATTTCCCATAATCTTGATCTTTTCATTGATACCAGATTTCTATACAAAGATTTGTATATAAAATGATTATGTACTCACCAGAATCCATTCCCCAGCAATTAGACCGTTTAAGATGCAGCTCCTAACGTTCCTTCTGCACATTCCTCATTTATTACTTTTGAAAGTGTTTTGTGATTTTTTTGGGCGGGGTGGGGGGTGCAAGTGTTTACAAATCCAATAACAATTCTCATTTAGAGTTGCAAAACACGAAGCCAATTTTGAACCCAGACAGATGGCAGCTAAATGAAGTTTAATTAAAGAATGAGTGCTTTGAATCAAATCACTTTAAAAAGTACAGTACACTGAGATTCTGGGGATGCTGCATAAACAGCATCTGGGTTCTCTTGCGCAAAGCAGAGCCTGCTGGCAGATCTGGGCGGGGTGGGGGTGGGGCTGGCGTGGGCACACGGGGGACCAAGCGAGCAGGCGGGCTGGGGGGTGAAGGGGAGGTGGCCCCGGCTCCCAAGTACATCCTCAGTACTCAGCCCGGACACACCTCCCGAAGCCCGAGCTCCCGGGAAAGGAAGGGAAACGCACACAGGTTACCTCTTGGTTCAAAAGCTTCGACTTGGGATGGGGGATCCCCCTCATGCTTTTATGAAATGAAGTCTGGCACCAAGGCACAAAGTTTCGCTGCGCCAACCCACCTACGTGCGTGCGTCCGAAAGACGGCAGATACAGAGTCCGGGGTTCCGGCGCCCTTCCCCGGGGGTCCCCGCCCCGCCGCCTCCCCGCGCAGCCGCGGGCCCGCAGCGTCTGCAGCACGCGGAGCCCCGCCCGCCCCGGGCAGGAGCCACTTCCGGCTCTGGCCGCAGATCTGAGCTCGAGGGCGGGGCGCCCCGGGTCGGTCTAGACAACCGGGAGGCGCCAGCCCGGCGGCGGGGGCGCCAGGTGGGCCCAAGCCCCAGGCCTGCCGGGTGGCAGGGAGGGAGGCCAGCGGCCAGGCTGCGGATGCTCACCGCTTGGTGGCTGCCGTGGAGAAGAAAGGGGACAGATCGGTGGGATGGGAGGAAGCGGAGGGGGTCAGACCTGGAGAGCCGAGAAGTTGGCACTCGGTGCTGCGGGGGAGGGAAAGCAGTGTGTGGGGTGAATACAGGGAGACAGGATTAGCTGGATACAAAGATTTGTATATAAAATGATTATGTACTCACCAGAATCCATTCCCCAGCAATTAGACCGTTTAAGATGCAGCTCCTAACGTTCCTTCTGCACATTCCTCATTTATTACTTTTGAAAGTGTTTTGTGATTTTTTTGGGCGGGGTGGGGGGTGCAAGTGTTTACAAATCCAATAACAATTCTCATTTAGAGTTGCAAAACACGAAGCCAATTTTGAACCCAGACAGATGGCAGCTAAATGAAGTTTAATTAAAGAATGAGTGCTTTGAATCAAATCACTTTAAAAAGTACAGTACACTGAGATTCTGGGGATGCTGCATAAACAGCATCTGGGTTCTCTTGCGCAAAGCAGAGCCTGCTGGCAGATCTGGGCGGGGTGGGGGGGGGCGGGCGTGGGCACACGGGGGACCAAGCGAGCAGGCGGGCTGGGGGGTGAAGGGGAGGTGGCCCCGGCTCCCAAGTACATCCTCAGTACTCAGCCCGGACACACCTCCCGAAGCCCGAGCTCCCGGGAAAAGGGAAAGGGGAAACGCACACAGGTTACCTCTTGGTTCAAAAGCTTCGACTTGGGATGGGGGATCCCCCTCATGCTTTTATGAAATGAAGTCTGGCACCAAGGCACAAAGTTTCGCTGCGCCAACCCACCTACGTGCGTGCGTCCGAAAGACGGCAGATACAGAGTCCGGGGTTCCGGCGCCCTTCCCCGGGGGTCCCCGCCCCGCCGCCTCCCCGCGCAGCCGCGGGCCCGCAGCGTCTGCAGCACGCGGAGCCCCGCCCGCCCCGGGCAGGAGCCACTTCCGGCTCTGGCCGCAGATCTGAGCTCGAGGGCGGGGCGCCCCGGGTCGGTCTAGACAACCGGGAGGCGCCAGCCCGGCGGCGGGGGCGCCAGGTGGGCCCAAGCCCCAGGCCTGCCGGGTGGCAGGGAGGGAGGCCAGCGGCCAGGCTGCGGATGCTCACCGCTTGGTGGCTGCCGTGGAGAAGAAAGGGGACAGATCGGTGGGATGGGAGGAAGCGGAGGGGGTCAGACCTGGAGAGCCGAGAAGTTGGCACTCGGTGCTGCGGGGGAGGGAAAGCAGTGTGTGGGGTGAATACAGGGAGAGACAGGATTAGCTGGAGGAGGGCTGGGTGCCAGGAGAGCGGGGCCGGGGGCAAGGATCTCCTAGGCAGTTTATGCCTTGAAGGCGGTGGGCGGTCGCCCGTCCGGGGTCCTGGGCTGGTACTGGAGAGTAAAGGCGAGCTGGGCCCAAGACAGGGGGATTGAAGATGGAGCGGAGGGCCCTGGCAGGTCCTGGGGCCACTAGGATGTGGCAGAGTGAGGAAACGTCTGGGCGGGGCATGCCCTGTGGCATCTTTTCAGGATGAAGCAGAGCCTGGAAGGCTGGGACAGGCCCTTCCCCCTCGGCTCCGGGCACCAGGGCTGACCCAGAGGGTTGGCAGGAGCTCCTGGCCTGTTTGGATCATGTACTTCGCTGACTCAGGACTCAGTTCCTCCGCTTTGTGGGCTTCCTGTCGGACCTTGGCTGGACCCTGTGGTCACCCGGACTCCTCCACGCCCCAGCACTGGCTTCCAACTGACCTCCAAGCCCCGCTGGCTGACCTCCTTGTTATTCTCCACCTGGCCAGAACCCGTGCCAGTTCCCGCTGGCACAATTGCTAGAGCCTCCCACGTGACCTCCAGCTTCTCTCTCCTCTGATACTTCCTCTGCAGGGGAAGACGGGCCCTTCCAAGAGGCAGATCTGGCCCTGGTTCTGGGCTGGTACTCCGGGCTGTGGGTCTCACCAGTGAACCCCTGCCCAGCACACAGGCTCTTCCACCAGGGCCAGGGAGAAAAGGCTGCAGTGCGGGCCCAGAGCACCGGGCTGGGCCAGCAGAACCCACACTGCATGTCTGCCCCCGTCCACCCTCATCAGAGCACCACGTGCCAGGGCCACCCCTGCTGCCTCCCCATCTCACGTCCAGCCACGCTCCTGACTCCTGTGCTCCAGCGACGCCTTGTCCTAGGACGCCCAGGTTCAGCCCAGTCTCCTTGGCATCGTGTGTGCGGCTTTCCCCCAGGACACTGTCCAGCCCCACCTCTCCCCGCTTGGTCCTGCCAGCTCCTCATGTGCTTCAAGGACTGTTTCTCGATGCCGCCCTAGGCAAGGGCACTCTGCCATGGGCTTCCAGGACGTCCTGTCCTTCCCCGGCTTCCCCTTCAGGACTGAAGGAGTGGCCAGTTGTGCGAAGCCTGGACCATGGCCAGGCCCTTTCGACGTGTCTTTCTGAATTCCAGTCTCATTGCTTCCTTCACCTTTTCACCTGTCGCCAAACGGGTCTTTCTGACAGGTAGCTGTGACCCATTACTCTGCTTAAATACTCTTTTGAGTTCTAGCAAACACCCAGGGCTTCCCAGGTGGCTCAGCGGTAAAGAACCTGCCTGCCAGTGCAGGAGACGCGGGAGTCACGGGTTTGATCCCTGAGTCGGGAAGTTCCCCTGGAATAGGAAATGGCAACCCACTTCAGGATTCTTGCCTGGAAAACTCCACGGACGGAGGAGCCTGGTGGGCGCCAGGCTATGGGGTCATAAAGAGAGACACGACCGAGCAACTGAGCATGTGCACACACAGCAGCAACCCCCGCCCTCGTCCCTGGCGGTCCATGGTTTAGACGATGCCTCCAGTGCAAGGGGCACAGGTTCGATCCCCGCGTGGGGAACTAAGATCCCACACGCTGCACAGTGCGGTCAAAAAGTAAAAACAGACCCAAACCCACGATACCCCTGCAGGCCCAACCCAAAGCCCCGTCTCCATGATGCCTTCCCTCTAGCTTTGGAGGTGCTATGCCTGCTTACCGTACTTGACCTTCTTGACTTCACCTGGGGTACGGGGCCAAGACAAGACAGTCCCCCAACACACTGAACACTCCCTGAGGCCAGGGGCTCGGCCTCGCCCTTTACCTTCCTTGCGGCTGCATCTTGAGGTCATGAGACCCCAGCAGCAGCTAAATGAATGAAGTCTGCACCCAGGGCCCGGCGGTCAGGGCCATGGCTTCTGTCTTTGGAAAAGACGGAAGGCCTGGGCCGGCCGGCTGAGCCCAGCTTCCTGAAGGCAGTCCAGGGATGGCGGCCGCGGCCACACATTCCAAAGGAGAGCACGTACCCGTTAGGAACACAGGCAAGGCTTTTTTTTTTTTTTTTTTTTTACTTATTTAAAAAGGCCTTGGTGGCAGGAATATAGTGTAAAAATCATTGGAAAAACTAAAAGGCATCGATACATATCCGAATATACACTTTGTACATAAATTACATTTCTTTCAGTCTTTCTGAGTGAGGTCCTGATTCAGCACTGAGGTCTAGTAATTCAGAGGTCCCGGAAGTTGCACGTTCAGGCCGGCATAGTCCACCATGTACATTGGCCATTGCTAGAGAGAGGGACAGACAGCCTGGGTTAGGTTTCCAGGTGACTCGGGAGCCCACCGGGATGCTCAGTGCTGCTTTCTGAAGGCTTGCCTCGGACACTATTACTCGGAAGCTGTGGGAGGCCCAAAGAGGGGGGCTGTGACCTGTCCAAGGTCTTGCGGTTCCCCAGGGGTCATGGGGCCTGGGCTGGACCTTCTGACCTATCCCCACTTGTGTTTCAGGGCCTAACCCGGTGGGCAGGCATGGGGGAGGAAATAAGGGCATGCTCAGAGCAGAGAGTACGAGCACCATAAACTCAGCCCAGTCCAGCCCTTAGGCTCCAAAGCAGCCTTCCTGTGTCTCTGGGTGGTGGGAGGGACAAGGGACCTTCTGGGAGCACCCAGGCAGGAGGAGAGGCAACGACTGAATTTCCAGGCTTTTCAGAAAGGGGTCCAAGCCTAAACAAACCCTAACGTCTTTTTCAACTTTGCTCCCAATATTCTCCCCACTTGGACTCCGGATTCAAAGCTAATAGTTTGAAATCAGAAAGAACCTTCAAGTGGTCCCTTTACTGAGGTTTTCCCCTTGAGAGGGAGAGAAGAAACCAGCCACGTGGCAGAACAGGTGGCGGTTAGGAGGTGGGGTGTTGATCCACCACTGACCGCAGTCAGTCGGCCTCTAACCCTGGTTTTCCTCGTCTGCACACTGGGGCAACACTAATGCCTCACAGGGCTGTAGCTCAGAGCAGGAGACAGGAGTGCGGAGATTAGTCTACCGTCCGAATGCCCTGGGAACCCAGGAGGCAGTCAGGTCCCTCTGAGCCTCAGCTTGCCCGTCTGCACAGTGGGGCTGTGAATTCCTTCCCAAGGTGCCTGTGAGCGCCCGATGAGTGGGGAGTGGCCTCGTTCACAGGGGGTGCAGGCAGATGTGTCTGCAGACCCCACTCAGCGCCCAGCACCTCCCCGCACCCCGACCCTCGCGCCCAAGGAGACACCCTGCTCGAGTGCCGGCTGAAAGCCGGAGGGAAGAGCAGTCAGGTCCAGGTCTGTGCGACTTTACCACGAGCGAGATCTGGTTGGTGGATGCTACCGACTCCGGGTTAGAGGAGGAGGAAGAGGAAGACGAGGACGAGGACGAGGAGGAGACGGAGTTCCCTTCGGAGACCCGCTTTCTCTTGCGCTTGGGAATGCTGCTGTCTTTGGCTGGTGGGAGAAAGGGTGGCTGAGACCAGGTGCCAGGCCACTGTGGCTCGGCTTCCTGACCCCCTCCGGAAAAGGCCTTGTTCTCGGGTTTGAAGTCCCCCTTTTCAGCACTCACGGCCCCTTATCCGCCAGCGGCTGAAGCCCACCTCTGCGGCCCCCTTCCCTAAGAAGCCCCCACACCCTACTCGACCACCCTCCTGCTCCCCTCGCCTGTCCGGCTTGCTAACACTATAGCCTCGTCCCCAGTTAGGCCACCCCAGCGGGCTCCGCTTAGGCCCAGCTCAGGCCCAGGGCTTCCTTATACCCTCCCCAGACTCTGTAGGGTCCCAGGTCCCAGGCTCCCAGAATGCTCAGGAGGAGAGGCAACGACTGAATTTCCAGGCTTTTCAGAAAGGGGTCCAAGCCTAAACAAACCCTAACGTCTTTTCAACTTTGCTCCCAATATTCTCCCCACTTGGACTCGGATTCAAAGCTAAGAGTTTAAAATCAGAAAGAACCTTCAAGTGGTCCCTTTACTGAGGTTTTCCCCTTGAGAGGGAGAGAAGAAACCAGCCACGTGGCAGAACAGGTGGCGGTTAGGAGGTGGGGTGTTGATCCACCACTGACCGCAGTCAGTCGGCCTCTAACCCTGGTTTTCCTCGTCTGCACACTGGGGCAACACTAATGCCTCACAGGGCTGTAGCTCAGAGCAGGAGACAGGAGTGCGGAGATTAGTCTACCGTCCGAATGCCCTGGGAACCCAGGAGGCAGTCAGGTCCCTCTGAGCCTCAGCTTGCCCGTCTGCACAGTGGGGCTGTGAATTCCTTCCCAAGGTGCCTGTGAGCGCCCGATGAGTGGGGAGTGGCCTCGTTCACAGGGGGTGCAGGCAGATGTGTCTGCAGACCCCACTCAGCGCCCAGCACCTCCCCGCACCCCGACCCTCGCGCCCAAGGAGACACCCTGCTCGAGTGCCGGCTGAAAGCCGGAGGGAAGAGCAGTCAGGTCCAGGTCTGTGCGACTTTACCACGAGCGAGATCTGGTTGGTGGATGCTACCGACTCCGGGTTAGAGGAGGAGGAAGAGGAAGACGAGGACGAGGACGAGGAGGAGACGGAGTTCCCTTCGGAGACCCGCTTTCTCTTGCGCTTGGGAATGCTGCTGTCTTTGGCTGGTGGGAGAAAGGGTGGCTGAGACCAGGTGCCAGGCCACTGTGGCTCGGCTTCCTGACCCCCTCCGGAAAAGGCCTTGTTCTCGGGTTTGAAGTCCCCTTCTCAGCACTCAAGGCTCCTCATCCGCCAGCGGCTGAAGCCCACCTCTGCGGCCCCCTTCCCTAAGAAGCCCCCACACCCTACTCGCCCACCCTCCTGCTCCCCCTCGCCTGTCCGGCTTGCTAACACTATAGCCTCGTCCCCCAGTTAGGCCACCCCAGCGGGCTCCGCTTAGGCCCAGCTCAGGCCCAGGGCTTCCTTATACCCTCCCCCAGACTCTGTAGGGTCCCAGGTCCCAGGCTCCCCAGAATGCTCAGACTCAGAGCCACACAGACTTAAGTTTTAGGGAGTCACTTCATGGCCTGGAGGCTTCATTTGGTCACAAGTAAAATGTGAGTGAGATCCCGTAGGTTTGTCGGGAGAGTCTCACGTCCCAGGCACCAGTGGACAGGCAGTGTCCCAGGGGAAAGAAACCCTGGTCTAGCGCCAGAGGTCCTGAGTTCAAACTCCACTGCGGCCGCTTACTAGCTGTGTGACCCTGGGAAAATGATTCACCTCTCTGAGCCCAAAGGAGGAAACTGTGTGATATGAGATTCCCAGGAAATCACGTGTGTGGAAGAGGCTAGTACCTAGCCCAGCACAGAGCAGGACCGGCAGGGGTTGTGCTGTTACTGAACTTGGTTCATGTGACTATAAAAGACTGTGAAAAGGCTTCCCCTGGTGGTTCAGTGGATAAGGACACCGCCTTGCAGTGCAAGGGGCACCGGTTCGATCCCTGGCCTGGGAAGATCCCACGTGCCGCGGAGCGGCTGGACAGATGTGTCCAATTACCGAGCCGGAGCTCTGGAGCACACGCTCCCAGAGCCGGCACTCTGCAACGACAGATGCCACCGCGATGGGAGGCCCGCAAGAGCCACAGAACAAAGACGGATGAAAATAGATAAATGAAAGACCAATAGAAGTGGCCCGCCCACTGCCCTCCCTCCCCAACCCTACCCCTGCCCAAAAATAAAAAATAAAAATAAAAAAATAAGACTGTGAAAAAGATTTGTAGTTGTATGTTGGGGGCTTCCCTGGTGGTGCAGTGGGTAGAGTCTGCCTTGCAGTGCAGGGGGCACTGGGGTTTAATCCCTGGCCTGGGAAGATCCCACGTGCCATGGAGCGGCTGGACAGGTGTGTCCAATTACAAGCCAGCGCTCTAGAGCACACGCGCCCAGAGCTCTGCAACGAGAGAGAGGCCACTGTGATGGGAGGGCCGCACAGGCCAAAGAATAAAGATGGATGAAAACAGATAAATGAAAGACCAATAGAAGTGGTCCGCCCGCCCCACTCCCTCTCCAACCCATTAACCCCCCCACCCCCTCCAAAAAAAAAGATTTGTAGTTGTGTGCTGGGAACTTCCCTGGTGGTCCAGTGTCAGGATGCCACGCCTCCACTGCAAGGGGGCACAAGTTCCATCCCTGTGCCCCCTGCATCCCTGCTCAGGGAGGTAAGACCTTGCCATGTGGTGTGGCCAAAAAAAAAAGAACAGCTGTGAGCTGAGTGAATGGAGATGGAGCTTGACTTGAGTGGACACAGGGTTACCGACACAGCCCACCAGAGGGGCTTCGTGACACAGCGTGAGGGCACGCTGGGCCCAGTGGGAGACGCCTGTCCAGCTGGTGAGGCAGCGCCAGAGGCTGGGGTCTGAGAGGGTATTAGCGGAGATCTCGGGAGACAGAAGACTGAGGAGGCAGGAGAAGCCCCGGCTGGGAGCCAGAGAGGACGGGTTTTGGCAGGAGGGGTCACGGTAAGACCCTAAAGATGGATACGGTCGGGGCGGTGGATGTAAGTTTCTGATGAAGTTTAAGTGTTAGTGGCTCAGTCGTGTCCGACTCTTTGTGACCCCATGGGCTGTAGCCCGCCAGGCTCCTCTGCCCATGGGAGTCTCCAGGCAAGAGGCCTGGAGTGGCTGCCGTTTCCTTCTCCAGGGGATCTTCCAGACTCAGGGATCAAACCCGGGTCTCCTGCAGGGCAGGCAGATTCTTTACCGTCCGAGCCACCCGAGAAGCCCTCAAGTCTCTGCTCATTTGTCCCAGACTTGCCTCCCGGAGACCTTCAGGGGGCCTTCTGCATGTCTGCCTCTGATCTGGGAGCAACTCCCAAACTCAGTCACCTCCCTATCCCGTTGCCCCCGGCATCAGCACACGCCAGAAGGCTGTCGCGTTCCAGAGGAACCCTGACCATCTGGAGTCCGGCTGCGCTGGGGCAGCCTCTGAATCCTCACCATCCCCTGAGCGGCCACAGGAGCTACCCAGTGCCATGGAAAAGGGTGTGTCCAATTACAAGCCAGCGCTCTAGAGCACACGCGCCCAGAGCTCTGCAACGAGAGAGAGGCCACTGTGATGGGAGGGCCGCACAGGCCAAAGAATAAAGATGGATGAAAACAGATAAATGAAAGACCAACAGAAGTGGTCCGCCCGCCCCACTCCCTCTCCAACCCATTAACCCCCCCACCCCCTCCAAAAAAAAAGATTTGTAGTTGTGTGCTGGGAACTTCCCTGGTGGTCCAGTGTCAGGATGCCACGCCTCCACTGCAAGGGGGCACAAGTTCCATCCCTGTGCCCCCTGCATCCCTGCTCAGGGAGGTAAGACCTTGCCATGTGGTGTGGCCAAAAAAAAAAGAACAGCTGTGAGCTGAGTGAATGGAGATGGAGCTTGACTTGAGTGGACACAGGGTTACCGACACAGCCCACCAGAGGGGCTTCGTGACACAGCGTGAGGGCACGCTGGGCCCAGTGGGAGACGCCTGTCCAGCTGGTGAGGCAGCGCCAGAGGCTGGGGTCTGAGAGGGTATTAGCGGAGATCTCGGGAGACAGAAGACTGAGGAGGCAGGAGAAGCCCCGGCTGGGAGCCAGAGAGGACGGGTTTTGGCAGGAGGGGTCACGGTAAGACCCTAAAGATGGATACGGTCGGGGCGGTGGATGTAAGTTTCTGATGAAGTTTAAGTGTTAGTGGCTCAGTCGTGTCCGACTCTTTGTGACCCCATGGGCTGTAGCCCGCCAGGCTCCTCTGCCCATGGGAGTCTCCAGGCAAGAGGCCTGGAGTGGCTGCCGTTTCCTTCTCCAGGGGATCTTCCAGACTCAGGGATCAAACCCGGGTCTCCTGCAGGGCAGGCAGATTCTTTACCGTCCGAGCCACCCGAGAAGCCCTCAAGTCTCTGCTCATTTGTCCCAGACTTGCCTCCCGGAGACCTTCAGGGGGCCTTCTGCATGTCTGCCTCTGATCTGGGAGCAACTCCCAAACTCAGTCACCTCCCTATCCCGTTGCCCCCGGCATCAGCACACGCCAGAAGGCTGTCGCGTTCCAGAGGAACCCTGACCATCTGGAGTCCGGCTGCGCTGGGGCAGCCTCGCGGAATCCCCTCACCATCCCCCCTGAGCGGCCACACGGGGGCCTGCAGTCGACGGTGGGCTGTGGTCCAAAAGGATGGTCAGCCCTCCAGGCTCTGGGAGGCCACCAGCTCACAGTGTGGCCTTGTTAAGTCCCTTTCCTTTCCTGGGTCTGAGTTTTCCAGCTGTACCGTGAGCGAGGTGGGGCTAGATCAGTGCTGCTTTTCTGGGGGTGGGGGTCGCATCAGGTGGCCTGTGGAATCTTAGTTCCCTAATCAGGGATTGAACCTGGGCCCTCAGCAGCAAGAGCGCGGAGTCCTAACCCGGACTGATGGCCAGGGAATTCCCCATAAGCTGGTGTTTCTTAATCAAGAGGTGCACCTCCCAACCCCCAGGGCGCCATCCTCTCAAGTCCCGTGACACAGCTGCTTGATCAGAGTCCTAGATTCTCCCAGGTGCCAGGGCCCTGAAAGGTTCCGGAAGACCAGGGTCTGAGGCCGCCGGCGCCCTGAAATGCAGGCAGATGGGCCCAGCCAGTCTCACGCAGAGCCTGTCGGCCGCACCCCGCCGACCACACGTCCCCCGTCCTCGCCTGCCCAGATAGCTGCTCCCATCACACCCCCTCCTGCTGGCTCCAGCCCGCCCTTCATCCTCTCCAGCTGACCGATCAGGCTCAGCCTCCAGGGCAGGGCCTGTCTGAAGGGCACCTGCAGGCTTCCTGGAACCTTCTGGGGACACTGGCCCTACGGAGGGAGGTCTGAGGCTCCCCGGGAAGGTTCCGGGCAGGAGAACTCCACTTTCCTCTACTGTGTGGCCCTTGGCCCAGATCTGTCCATAGACTTCAGTCCCCGAGAGGCAGAAGAGTGGCCTCTTCAGCGTCCGGCTTACCTGGCACCTTGGCGTCATTGCAGATTTCTGCAAAAGGTCTGAAAAAGAGAGAAAGGAGGTGGCAGTTTAGAAAATGAGGTCTCCCCTCCTCCTTCTCACCTGTTCTCTGAGTGTGGGCGACGTCTCTCGTGAGATGAGAGGCTGCCACCATGCTGAACGTCAGCCAGGTAAGACCCGGATGAAAGCGGTCAGCGTCCCCGCCCAGAGCAGGCACATGAGGGTGAGCCTGGCGCGGTCAGTGCTGAGCTGGGCAGGCAGCCCCTTGGGTGGGTTCCTTCTAGAAAGTGAGGGTGTTGTCTGACCAAGGGATCAGAAGTGTGTGCCTAGATTTATGCACATAGGTATGTGAGCTTGTATTTTTTAAACATGACTTTCTTTAAAAAGGAACCTGGGGAGCTCCCTTGGCAGCTCAGTGGTAAAGAATCTGCCTGCCAGTGCAGGAGGCACAGGTTCAGTCCCTGATCCGGGAAGATCCCACATGCTGCAGAGCAATGAAGCCCGTGAGCCACAACTACCGAGCCCGGGCTTTAGAGCCCGGTAGCCACAACTATGGAGCCCGTGTGCCGCAACGACAGAAGCCCATGTGCTCTAGAGCCCGAGGTCCATAACAAGAGAAGTCACCGTAACAAGAAGCCTGCTCACCTCAGCTAGAGAGGAGCCCCCACTCCCTGCAACTAGAGAAGAGCCCTCTGGCAGCAACGAAGATCCAGAATAGCCAAAAATAAATAAAATTATAAAAAAATAAAATAAAATAAATAAAAAGGAACCTGGATTCTTTTAAAATAATGTTTATTACAATTTATTTATTTATTTTTGGGTATGCTGGGTCTTTGCTGCTCTGTGGGCTTCCTCTATTTGCGGCAAGTGGGGGCTATTCTCTAGTTGCAATTCAAGGGCTTCTCACTGCGGTCATTTCTCCTGCTGCCGAGCATAGGCTCTAGGGCAGGTGGGCTTAGTATCCCCAAGACATGTGGGATCTGCCTGGATCAGGGATGGAACCCTTGTCTGCTGCATTGGCAAGTGGATTCTTTACCACTGAGCCACCAGGGAAGCCCTAATCTGTCTTATTTTTTATTTGCTTTATTGATGACTTTCCTTGCACCATTATTGTAAGAATCCCCCAAATTAGAGGTAACTTACATGTCCATCAGTAGAGGACTGTGGTCCATGTACACGGTCATTCAAGGGAGCAGTCATGGAAATGGATAGTGGGCAATACACACAAGAGGGCCACGCCAGAGAGCCAGTAAGTTCACTTACTGTCTACTAATAAATACTGATTGACTCAGTTTCATTTTTCAAAATATGTATCTAGGGACTTCCCCGGTGGTTCAGTTGTTAAGACTTCACCGTCCAATGCAGGTGGTATGGGTTGGATCCCTGATCAGGAAGCTAAGATCCCACATGCCTGGTGGCCAAAAACCCAAAACATAAAACAGAAACAACACTGTAACAAATTCAATAAAGACTTAAAAAAAAAAAAAAAATATATATATATATATATATATATATATATATGTATGTGTATGTGTATGAAGTCACTTCAGTCGTTTCCGACTCTTTGCGACCCCAAAGTCTGAAGGGTTATATTCTTCTTTTCCTTCTACCTTTTTGTATTTTCCAAGTTGGCTGTGTGTATTGTTTTTAAATCTTAAAAATAATCAAATAAAGTGTTGTATTTAAAAAAAAAAAAAAAAAAAGGATTTTCCTGGTGGTCCAGTAGTTAGGAATCCGCTTTCCAATGCGGGAGACATGAGTTCAATCCCTGGTCAGAGAACCAAAATCCCACATACCACAACCAAGACCCAATGCAGCCAAGTAAGTAAAAAACTTTAAAAAAAAGTATAGGAATATATAGTAAAATATGAACAAAGGTGATCTCTTGGGGCGGGGGTGGTGGTGGATGCACTGAATTATTGTTATTTTCTAAATATAGTAAAACAGGTAAGAATGGTTGGTATAGTTAAATATATATATATAATTTAATTAGAATTAAAAACCAAACAAACTGAAACCACCTGTAAATGCTGAGGCCGTGTGTTCCAGTTGAAAGGGGTTAGAATCAGGACATCTGGAGCTATAGACGGAATGCTTGTGTCCCCAGAAGGTTCAAATGTGGAAACCTAATCCCCAGTGCGATGGTATTTGTTAGTGGGGCCTTTGAGAGGTGACCAGGTCCAGAGGGTGGAGCCTTTGTGAACAGGATTAGTGCCCTGATCTAAGAGGCCCCAGACTGCTCCCTTGTCCCTTCCACCCTGTGAGGACACACTGAGAAGACCCCGGGTGAGCCAGGAAGAGCCTCACCAGACACCGACTTTGATGACCGCTTGACCCTGCACTTCTCTGCCTCCATAACGGTGACAAATAAGGTTCTTTTGTTTCAGCCGCCTGGCCCATGGAATTCTGTTCCAGCGGCCTGCACAGACTAAGGTGCCTGGATCTGGAGCCCAGCTGCCCTGCTGGGACTGACATCCCTTCCCTCACGCTGGACATCAGTTTCCTCATCTTTTTAATTTTTTTTGGCCACCTCTATTGGTCTTTCATTTTATTTATCTTTGTTCTTTGGCCTGTGTGGGCCTCCCATTGCAGTGGCCTCTCTCGCTGCAAAGCACCGGCTCTGGGCGCACGCGCTCCAGAGTGCTGCCTCGTTAGTTGGACACACTGGTCCAGCTGTTCCGCGGCACGTGGGATCTTCCCAGGCCAGGGATCGAACCGGTGCCCCTTGCCCTGCAAGGCGGTGCCCTTACCCACTGGACCACAGGAAGCCCTGTTTCCTCATCTTTAAGGCGAGACTGTTGGGCCTTTCCTGGCTGTCCAGTGGTTAGGACTCCGCTTTCCAATGCGGGAGACATGAGTTCAATCCCTGGTCAGAGAACCAAAATCCCACATACCACAACCAAGACCCAATGCAGCCAAGTAAGTAAAAAACTTTAAAAAAAAGTATAGGAATATATAGTAAAATATGAACAAAGGTGATCTCTCGGGGCGGGGGTGGTGGTGGATGCACTGAATTATTGTTATTTTCTAAATATAGTAAAACAGGTAAGAATGGTTGGTATAGTTAAATATATATATATAATTTAATTAGAATTAAAAACCAAACAAACTGAAACCACCTGTAAATGCTGAGGCCGTGTGTTCCAGTTGAAAGGGGTTAGAATCAGGACATCTGGAGCTATAGACGGAATGCTTGTGTCCCCAGAAGGTTCAAATGTGGAAACCTAATCCCCAGTGCGATGGTATTTGTTAGTGGGGCCTTTGAGAGGTGACCAGGTCCAGAGGGTGGAGCCTTTGTGAACAGGATTAGTGCCCTGATCTAAGAGGCCCCAGACTGCTCCCTTGTCCCTTCCACCCTGTGAGGACACACTGAGAAGACCCCGGGTGAGCCAGGAAGAGCCTCACCAGACACCGACTTTGATGACCGCTTGACCCTGCACTTCTCTGCCTCCATAACGGTGACAAATAAGGTTCTTTTGTTTCAGCCGCCTGGCCCATGGAATTCTGTTCCAGCGGCCTGCACAGACTAAGGTGCCTGGATCTGGAGCCCAGCTGCCCTGCTGGGACTGACATCCCTTCCCTCACGCTGGACATCAGTTTCCTCATCTTTTTAATTTTTTTTGGCCACCTCTATTGGTCTTTCATTTTATTTATCTTTGTTCTTTGGCCTGTGTGGGCCTCCCATTGCAGTGGCCTCTCTCGCTGCAAAGCACCGGCTCTGGGCGCACACGCTCCAGAGTGCTGCCTCGTTAGTTGGACACACTGGTCCAGCTGTTCCGCGGCACGTGGGATCTTCCCAGGCCAGGGATCGAACCGGTGCCCCTTGCCCTGCAAGGCGGTGCCCTTACCCACTGGACCACAGGGAAGCCCTGTTTCCTCATCTTTAAGGCGAGACTGTTGGGCCTTTCCTGGCTGTCCAGTGGTTAGGACTTCACCTTCCCATGCAGAGAACATGGGTTCGATCCCTGGTCAGGGAGCTGAGGTCCCACATACCTCGTGGCCAAAAAACCGAAACATAAAATACAAGAGAAGCAATACTGTAACCAATTCAACAAAGACTTTAAAAATGGTCCACACCTCATCCAAAAAAAAAAAAAAAGATGAAGCGTTAAGCTGGGCTGTCTCCTGGATTCTGTGCAAGTCAGAGTTCCTTCTGGCCCAGCTTTGGGGGCTCCCCTCCCCAATCCCAGCAGCACCCTCTCAGGGCCCCACCCACCGCACTGCAGGTGCCGGGAGCACTCACTGGAGCTGGTTGAGGATGACCATGCGGACGTTCTCTCGGGCTTTCAGGATCTTCTCCAGCCGGTGGATGTCGTACGTGTTGGGGTTCCGAAAAGGGATGTCATCGGGCAGGCCTGTGACCTCGACGCGTCGGGCTGTCCCGGATCAGTTTGTAAGGGACCAGCACAGGCCGGTTCAGGCCCAGAGCCTCGCCTAGAGCACACGGGGGGTCAGGGGGAGGGAAGGTGTCTCCAGTCAAAGCCAGGCTCTCCAGAGGAAGGGCTGGAACCCAGGAGGATCCCCCTCGGTAGCCAATGCACCTCAGAGAGTTTACACGGCAACACACACATCACTGTTTTTTATTGTTTTTAATCCAGTTGGCAAAACTGAAAATCCAGAGGTCAGGGGGTGGGGAGGGGAGGACTGGAGTTTAGGATTAGCAGGTGCAAACTCATATATAGGATGGATAAACACCAACGTCCTGTTGTATGGTACAGGGAACTAAATTCAATATCCTATGATAAACCAGAATTGAAAAAAATATGAAAGAATATATGTATGTGTAACTGAGTTACTTTGCTATATAGCAAAAATTAACATAACATCGTTTTTAAAAAAAAAAATAGAAATTGGGCAGGGTTTCACACTGGTCCATTTCGGCACGTGGGATCTTCCCAGGCCAGGGATCGAACCGGTGCCCCTTGCCCTGCAAGGCGGTGCCCTTACCCACTGGACCACAGGGAAGCCCTGTTTCCTCATCTTTAAGGCGAGACTGTTGGGCCTTTCCTGGCTGTCCAGTGGTTAGGACTTCACCTTCCCATGCAGAGAACATGGGTTCGATCCCTGGTCAGGGAGCTGAGGTCCCACATACCTCGTGGCCAAAAAACCGAAACATAAAATACAAGAGAAGCAATACTGTAACCAATTCAACAAAGACTTTAAAAATGGTCCACACCTCATCCAAAAAAAAAAAAAAAGATGAAGCGTTAAGCTGGGCTGTCTCCTGGATTCTGTGCAAGTCAGAGTTCCTTCTGGCCCAGCTTTGGGGGCTCCCCTCCCCAATCCCAGCAGCACCCTCTCTCAGGGCCCCACCCACCGCACTGCAGGTGCCGGGAGCACTCACTGGAGCTGGTTGAGGATGACCATGCGGACGTTCTCTCGGGCTTTCAGGATCTTCTCCAGCCGGTGGATGTCGTACGTGTTGGGGTTCCGAAAAGGGATGTCATCGGGCAGGCCTGTGACCTCGACGGCGTCGGGGCTGTCCCGGATCAGTTTGTAAGGGACCAGCACAGGCCGGTTCAGGCCCAGAGCCTCGCCTAGAGCACACGGGGGGTCAGGGGGAGGGAAGGTGTCTCCAGTCAAAGCCAGGCTCTCCAGAGGAAGGGCTGGAACCCAGGAGGATCCCCCTCGGTAGCCAATGCACCTCAGAGAGTTTACACGGCAACACACACATCACTGTTTTTTATTGTTTTTAATCCAGTTGGCAAAACTGAAAATCCAGAGGTCAGGGGGTGGGGAGGGGAGGACTGGAGTTTAGGATTAGCAGGTGCAAACTCATATATAGGATGGATAAACACCAACGTCCTGTTGTATGGTACAGGGAACTAAATTCAATATCCTATGATAAACCAGAATTGAAAAAAATATGAAAAAGAATATATGTATGTGTAACTGAGTTACTTTGCTATATAGCAAAAATTAACATAACATCGTAAATCAACTTTACTTTAATAAAAGTTTAGAAAATCTAAGGAATTCCCTGGAGGTTCAGTAGTTAGGACCCCTCACTTCCACTGGAGGGGCACAGGTTTGATCCCCGGTTGGGGAACTAACACCCTACATGTCACACCACAAAGCCAAAAAAAAAAAAAAAAAAAGAAAGAATATAGATGCAAAATCCACTTCTACTGTACAGAAAAAATAAAAAGTCCTTACTTAGGTATTTATGGATGAAATATTGAGATGTCTTATGTTTGTTTTAAAGTACTAAAGCGACCAAAGCATCCCTATGGAGTTCTCTCCATGGGATTCTCCAGGCAGGAACACTGGAGTGGGCTGCCATTTTCTCCTCCAGGGGACCTTCCTGACCCAGGGGATCAAACTCCAGTCTCTTAGGTCTCCTGCAGTCGCAGGGGTATCCTTTACCATGAGCGCCAACTGGGAAGCCCAGTGGATAAAGTAAGACTGGCCAGGTGTTGGTAAGCACAGAAGCCGGGTCTGGGGTTACACGGGGAGTCACTGCACACTCTGCTTCAGTCTGTGTTTAAACACTGATCGCATAATGAAAAGTGAGAAAGACACCGCAAACCGCCAACAGAGTGGCTTCCTGGTACTCTCAGAACGAAACCCCAGAGTCGTGGCCTGCCCACCTCTCCCCGCTCACCAAGAACCTCCCCGCCTCAGACTTCCTCCCCCCGGCCCACGTGTCCTCTCACTGCTCCCCGGTCTCCGAGCTGTTCCCTCTGCCCGGCAAGCTTCCCTCTGATGTCTGTCCCCTCCTGACATTCAAGTTCCTGCTCAAACGTCTGTTCCTTCCGGAAGCTTGCTCGCTCACTGATCCAGGCAGGCCATGGCCAGCCCGTCACCCCCAGCTCCTCCTCACACTTCTGTGTTTTCCTTTGTCACTCTCTGAAATTCTTTCTTTAACAAACAAACAAAACCTGTCTTCTGTTTCAGCCAAAATACAAAGAAGATAACATGACGGCAATCATCACAAACAAAATGCATACAGAGCCACATAAGAGGGGCACACACGGGTGTCTTTCCGTCGATGAACGGACAAGCAAAATATAATACAGACGAGGAAATCGTATTCAACCTTTCCTGAAGAGAAAAGGAAATTTTGATGTAAGCTACAACCTGGATCAACTTCAAGGACACTCTGCTAAGTGAAATAAGCCCGTAAGAAAAAGACAGATAGTGTATATTTCCACTTCTGTGACATATGAGAGGAGTCAAATTGGTAGAAACAGAAAGTAGCGGGGGCGGGGAACGGTGAGCTGTCATTGAATGGGTGTGAGAGTTTCAGTTTTGCAAAATAAAAACGGTTTTTTGGGGAAAAAAAATGTACACAGAGCGCCCGGTACAGCCTGGCACTTGGTTATCTAGAAACCGGTCCATCAGCAGCCGTACCATCCTGGGTTCCGCCCTGGCACCTGGATGCCTTCCACATGGGACCTGGCATCTTTTGTCTACTCCACTGGCCAGTTCCCTCCCTACACAGAGTTCCCTGATGGTGCCATCAGTCTCTTTCTTCTGGAATCTCAGGGCTGAGTGCAGGCAGGGCAGATGAGCGTCTGGGTGAGCAGGCGCTTGGCCGTGGGCCACGGCCTCTACCACACAGCCCAGCCCTAGAGGAGCAGACATGCTGACCGCAGTCCTGGCTGTGGGTGCCACGGGTTGGTTTTGTTTCCCCTTTCTTGGACGGGGAGGATGAGAAATCCGCCCTCACCAGTCCTGGGCAGCTCAACTGTGTCCCCAGGGAGCAGACAGGCCAGCTGGAGACAACTGGAGGCCAGGCTGGCCACAGAGGAGGAGACCCCAAGGAAGGCCACCCCCCAGCCCTGCCCTCTCTCCCTCCCCCATCGCGCACTGACCGTATTTCTCGTTGAAGAGCTCCTTCACCTGCTCCCGAAGGATCACCTTCTCCCCGAGTCTATTGGCGTCATCTTCGTCTACAAGAGGAAGGCAAGAGGGGGCGTGAGGTCCACACGGGCTGGGCCCTGGGACCTGCTCCTTCTCCCACCTGGCGGCCCAGACCCCCACCTGCGGGCGGCAGGCTTCTCCAGGGCCCCCTGCGCCCGCGCTGCCTGTTTCTGCCCTCGGCCGTCTTGTGGCCCCACATGCCAAGAACACAGCACCCAGGGGAGAAGGCGGCACGAGCCTCCTCCCAGGGACTCACAGCCTAACAAGGGGGACACCAGGAAGAGCGCCCACCCGAAAGGGTGACGAGGGGCACCTCCGAGGAGACGGTGGCATGCATTGGGGTGCCCACCTTGCCTTGCAAATCTGGGAGGCCCCTGGGAGAGCAGGGTGGCCAAGGGGTCTCTTGGAAGGCAGGATGGGTGGGCCTCTGCGTGGGCAAGTCGAAGTAGGCGGGAACGGTAAAAGGCCTGTCAATGAATGGGTGTGAGAGTTTCAGTTTTGCAAAATAAAAACGGTTTTTTGGGGAAAAAAAATGTACACAGAGCGCCCGGTACAGCCTGGCACTTGGTTATCTAGAAACCGGTCCATCAGCAGCCGTACCATCCTGGGTTCCGCCCTGGCACCTGGATGCCTTCCACATGGGACCTGGCATCTTTTGTCTACTCCACTGGCCAGTTCCCTCCCTACACAGAGTTCCCTGATGGTGCCATCAGTCTCTTTCTTCTGGAATCTCAGGGCTGAGTGCAGGCAGGGCAGATGAGCGTCTGGGTGAGCAGGCGCTTGGCCGTGGGCCACGGCCTCTACCACACAGCCCAGCCCTAGAGGAGCAGACATGCTGACCGCAGTCCTGGCTGTGGGTGCCACGGGTTGGTTTTGTTTCCCCTTTCTTGGACGGGGAGGATGAGAAATCCGCCCTCACCAGTCCTGGGCAGCTCAACTGTGTCCCCAGGGAGCAGACAGGCCAGCTGGAGACAACTGGAGGCCAGGCTGGCCACAGAGGGAGGGAGACCCCAAGGAAGGCCACCCCCCAGCCCTGCCCTCTCTCCCTCCCCCATCGCGCACTGACCGTATTTCTCGTTGAAGAGCTCCTTCACCTGCTCCCGAAGGATCACCTTCTCCCCGAGTCTATTGGCGTCATCTTCGTCTACAAGAGGAAGGCAAGAGGGGGCGTGAGGTCCACACGGGCTGGGCCCTGGGACCTGCTCCTTCTCCCACCTGGCGGCCCAGACCCCCACCTGCGGGCGGCAGGCTTCTCCAGGGCCCCCTGCGCCCGCGCTGCCTGTTTCTGCCCTCGGCCGTCTTGTGGCCCCACATGCCAAGAACACAGCACCCCGGGGAGAAGGCGGCACGAGCCTCCTCCCAGGGACTCACAGCCTAACAAGGGGGACACCAGGAAGAGCGCCCACCCGAAAGGGTGACGAGGGGCACCTCCGAGGAGACGGTGGCATGCATTGGGGTGCCCACCTTGCCTTGCAAATCTGGGGAGGCCCCCTGGGAGAGCAGGGTGGCCAAGGGGGTCTCTTGGAAGGCAGGATGGGGTGGGCCCAGCCTCTGCGTGGGCATCGAAGGGGGAAAGGTCACAGTGTGCCGGATGCGGCTGACGCACGAGGTGGGACCGGGCAGTGGGTGGGGGCCGCCCCGGGGCCGGTGCCAGCCTGCCCGCGCCGGCCTGCGGGAACTCCCCCGGGCTGCCTCGCAGACCAGGCGCTCGAGGTTTGCGACCGGGAGACAGGCCGGTTTGAGGGGTGTGGGGCTTGCACACACCTCCTGCTCACCGTCCAGGGTGGCCTTGGCGGGCACTTTCTGCTTGGACCCTGGGCGCCCCACACCCCCCCTCCTCGGCCTGGAAGAGCGGCGGGGGTCGGCGGGGGCCCAGGGACAGGACTGGACCCGGTCGGGGTGAATTAGGGTACGGGCCGCATGGAGGAGGTGCCGGCAGAGCGGCCTGGGAGCTGGGGTTCCAGGATGGGCCCTGGGGGGCGGGGAGGAGCGCTGGACACCGGCCAGGAGCCAGGGCCTGGGGGCGAGGGGCGGGGCAGACAGCATGGGTCTGCGAGAAAAACAACTCCTGTTTGACTCTGAAAAAATCTCACAGAACTTGATTCCGTTTGGGAGGCCAAGGGCTCTGTGCCACCAGACTGCTGCCCCCGCTGCACTGCCCACCCCGGGCAGCAGGCCCAGTCCTCCCCCGCGGCACCCCCGCCAGGGAGGGGCCCCGCTGCCCAGCCCCGCAGGGCAGAGAGCGTCCCACCCCGCCTGGCGCCCTCCTCCTCCGCCCGCTGCCCCCGCGCCCCTGCCCCTGTCTGGACCCGTGCATGCCCCCACTCCTGACGCTGGCATCCACATCTCCGCATCTCGGGGTTCCTGAGTGTCTCTTTCTCCAAGCGCGGCCCACCAGCCACCGGGGTGCCACGGGGCGCAGCCAGCGTCTGGCATCCCCGATAATGCCTTCCTCCGGAAGCGATGGGAAGGGATGGTCGGGGAGGGATGGCGGAACCTGGCCACAGCGAGGCCCCGCACTCAGCACCCTCCGGAGCCTTCCGCTTCCCAAACGCCCGGGCACAGCCCTTCCGGAAGGTCGGCAGCGCCCCGGAGGCAGCGAGAATCAACCTGATCTTCCTCCTGGTCAGCAGACAACGACCATAGAGTCTTGGGCCCCACGACCTCTGAGAGCCCCCGGGTAGGCGGAGGGCCCTTTCTATCCAGCTATCCCCCGCCACCGGGGGTGGCACAGACATGGCGGTACCACAGAGGCCAGGGAACGATCAACCTGGATTCGCCCGATGTGCACTGGACACGCCGCTGGCAGCTTCCCGGACATAGTCATGGCCATTGCTCATGACAATCAAGGACACAAAGGCTCAGAGAGGTTAAGTTAAAAAAACTTTTCCTCGGGGCCTTGGCGGGCACTTTCTGCTTGGACCCTGGGCGCCCACCCCCTCCTCGGCCTGGAAGAGCGGCGGGGGTCGGCGGGGGCCCAGGGACAGGACTGGACCCGGTCGGGGTGAATTAGGGTACGGGCCGCATGGAGGAGGTGCCGGCAGAGCGGCCTGGGAGCTGGGGTTCCAGGATGGGCCCTGGGGGGCGGGGAGGAGCGCTGGACACCGGCCAGGAGCCAGGGCCTGGGGGCGAGGGGCGGGGCAGACAGCATGGGTCTGCGAGAAAAACAACTCCTGTTTGACTCTGAAAAAATCTCACAGAACTTGATTCCGTTTGGGAGGCCAAGGGCTCTGTGCCACCAGACTGCTGCCCCCGCTGCACTGCCCACCCCGGGCAGCAGGCCCAGTCCTCCCCCGCGGCACCCCCGCCAGGGAGGGGCCCCGCTGCCCAGCCCCGCAGGGCAGAGAGCGTCCCACCCCGCCTGGCGCCCTCCTCCTCCGCCCGCTGCCCCCGCGCCCCTGCCCCTGTCTGGACCCGTGCATGCCCCCACTCCTGACGCTGGCATCCACATCTCCGCATCTCGGGGTTCCTGAGTGTCTCTTTCTCCAAGCGCGGCCCACCAGCCACCGGGGTGCCACGGGGCGCAGCCAGCGTCTGGCATCCCCGATAATGCCTTCCTCCGGAAGCGATGGGAAGGGATGGTCGGGGAGGGATGGCGGAACCTGGCCACAGCGAGGCCCCGCACTCAGCACCCTCCGGAGCCTTCCGCTTCCCAAACGCCCGGGCACAGCCCTTCCGGAAGGTCGGCAGCGCCCCGGAGGCAGCGAGAATCAACCTGATCTTCCTCCTGGTCAGCAGACAACGACCATAGAGTCTTGGGCCCCACGACCTCTGAGAGCCCCCGGGTAGGCGGAGGGCCCTTTCTATCCAGCTATCCCCCGCCACCGGGGGTGGCACAGACATGGCGGTACCACAGAGGCCAGGGAACGATCAACCTGGATTCGCCCGATGTGCACTGGACACGCCGCTGGCAGCTTCCCGGACATAGTCATGGCCATTGCTCATGACAATCAAGGACACAAAGGCTCAGAGAGGTTAAGTTAAAAAAAAAACAAACAGAGAGACAGATCAAAAAATAAAGAATGAACCAGAGAGGTTAAGGAACCTGCCCAAGGGCACACAGCCACCCAGGGCCAGGAATACGCTGACTCAGAAGTCCTGGTCCTCCACTCTACCAGGCACGCTGGGTTTCCTGAAATCTTAGTTTCCCATCTGCAGAAAGAAGTGTTGATCTTTAAGCCGTTTCCTCAAAATCTCTCATTCTATCAGCTCATACTTCCGTGCCTCTGTTTCCTCTCAAGCCCAGCACAGGGCTGGACTCAGCTGGTCCATGACAAAGCCTTCTGGATTAAAAGGAAATAGAGGACTTCCCTGGTAGTCCAATGGTTAAGAATCTGCCAGCCAATGTAGGGGACATGGGTTCCATCCCCGGTCTAGGAAGATCCCACATGTGTTTGCTTAGTCACTTAAGTCCTGTCCAATTGTTTGCGACCGCTGTGGACTGAAGCCCATCAGGCTCCTCTCTCCGTGGGCGTCTCCAGGCTGGAATCCTCGAGTGAGTTGCCATTTCCTCCTCCAGGGGATCTTCCTGACCCAGGGATCAAACCCATGTCTTTTACGTCTCCTGCACTGGCCGGCAGGTTCTTTACCAGGAGCACCATCTGGGCAGCCCCGTGCCGTGGGGGACCTACGCTGCTGGGTGTGCCATAGCTACCGAAGCCCGTGCTCTGCACCAAGAGAAGTTACCACAATGAGACGCCCGGGCACCGCAAGTAGGCACCGCACCTAGAGAAATTCTGCGAGCAGCCCCAGAGACTCCGCACAGCCGCACATAAACTAACAAAAGGAAGCAGACAGCAGCTCAGACAAGCCCGCAGGCTGGCCCTGGGCCCAGGAGGGTGGAGAGCGACAGGGCAGGCCTGGGTTCCACACGGCCCTCGCCTCGGGGAGGGCCAAGACCTCGGAAGTGGAAAACCTAGGCTGGCGTTGGCTCTGGCACGGGCAGGTCCTGTCGCCTCTCAGCGTTTCCGCTGACCGTCTTGAAACAACAGGTGTCTTGGACAAAGAGTCCACGAGCACCGTCCCAGCGGGATGCCGTGCTGACCTGGACTGAGTCCGAGCATAGAAAACAGTCCTCGATGAGGCAGGGCTCCGAGGAGCACTTGGGGACCCACTGGACTCACGGCAGGAGGGGGCCCTAACCCGGCCAGGGATCACGGAGGGCTTCTCGCAGGGGGTGACAGCCGTGTCCCGAGGCCCCGTGGGACACAGCCTGATCGGCACGTTGGGGCTCCAGGCACCCCGTGGGTGCTCGACAAATGTCTCTGTGTGTGTGCGCGCGCGCTCAGTTCCGTCTGCCTCTCCGCAGCCTCGTGGACTGGAGCCTGACAGATTGCTCTGTGCTTCACCATCTCCCAGAGTTTGCGCAAATTCATGTCCATGGAGTCGGTGAGGCCATCCAACCATCTCGCCCTCTGCCGCCCCCTTCTCCTCCTGCCCTCCATCTTTCCCAGCATCGGGTTTTTTTCCAATGAGTCAGATCTTCGCATCAGGTGGCCAAAGTATTGGAGCTTCAGCTTCAGCAGGAGGCCTTCCGATAAGTATTCAGGGTTGATTTCTTTAGGATTCAGTCGTTTGATCTCGCTGGAGTCCAAGGGACTCTGTGTACTTGGAGTAAAAGGAAGGGAAGCCCTCCTGGGGTGAGGACCAAGGGGAGACCCATTTCTGGGAGGCTGAACTTGAACCACAGTGGCTCCCCCTCTAGCCCCAGCCCTCCAGCTCCCTGCAGGAGGAGGGCGGAACACACTCGTGTCAGGGCTCAGGGGTGCCTAGGCCAGAGCTGGCCTCCTCAAGTCCTGGTGAGCCCCGGATGCGGGGGAGGAAGGTCACGCTCCCTGCCGGCCTGCACAGCTCAGCCCAAGGGGCCTCCTGGCAGGCCGTGGGCAGGTCACCTCCTTCCTGATAGAGCCAGGCTCCCGCCACCATCATCCCACGCCCGCAGCCTGGCGAGCAGCCGGCCAGGCTGGCAGTCACCAGGGACTTCCCCAAGGAAGGCCGTGGGCAGCGGCGACCCTAGCCTAGACGGGGCGAGGCGGCCCGGGGCGCCATCGCCTTCGAGTCTGGTCTGCTCACGTGCAAAGCGAGGATCAGAGAACACGAGCGTGTGCGGTGGGGGCAGCGGGGGAGGGGATGAGGCACAACCCCGGGGACCCCCGCCAGAAACCCAGCGGTCTTTCCCGGACTCTGAGGTGTGGTCTGGAATGGAAGACCACACGCTCTGAAGTCTGACGACCTGGTCTCAACCTGGGCTCTGTTACTAGCTTGTGACCGTGGGCCGCCACTGGTTTCCTTGTGTGGAAAGTAACACCAACCACATGGAGCCGCCGCGAGGCTGTGGTGAGGATGCTGTGCCGGTGCCTGGTGTGGTTTCCAGGCCGCTTCTTACTGCTCCTCTTCTCCGGGGGGGCCCGCCGGAGTTCCTCTGAACCCAGGCTGGCTTTAAGGACATCAATGGTTGCAAACATGTCAGAATGTCACCTGCTTGGAAATGTCACAGGGCTCCATGCAGAGGGTGTGTGCCCTCCTCCAGGTACCTGCCTGAACGCCTGTGGACCCTGGGGAGAAAGGGGATCCTCAGGGCCAGTGACAGGCAAGGTCCCTGGCCCAGCAGATTGGAAGGCAATCTTGACTGTATCCCTCAATGCTGTGTGCTGCTTGGGAAAGCACTCAACCTCTCTGATCCGAGGGAGCTGTGGTCTGTTGGGGAGGGATCTAATGATACTACATATAATAAACACTAGGATTTTATGCCATCAATGTCAAGGCATCATTGATGCTATCACTAGACCTCAGTTGTCTCGCGTATTCTTTTTTTTTTTTTTATTTTGGGGGGGGTGGGGTGGAGAGGGAGAGGAGCAGGCAGGCTACTTCTATTGATCTTTTATTTGTCTATTTTCATCCATCTTTGTTCTTTGGCCCGTGTGGGCCTCCCATCGCGGTGGCCTCTGTTGTCGCAGAGCGCCGGCTCTGGGCGCATGCGCTCCAGAGCTCCGGCTTGGTAACTGGACACATTGGTCCAGCCGCTGCGCGGCACGTGGGATCTTCCCAGGCCAGGGATTGAACCAGCGCCCCTTGCACTGCAAGGTGGTGTCCTTACCCACTGGACCACCAGGGAAGCCCTGTCTCGCATATTCTTAGGAAATGAAATCTTTCGTATGAAACACTTCCAAGAAACGAAAGTTTATTCTCTTAAGTCTCTGGGTTTGCTCGACTCATTTAGGGGAGAACAGTTTCTAAAACTCATCAAGGGGGCTTCCCTGGTGGCTCAAGGGCCAAGAATCGGCCTGCCAGTGCAGGAGACGGGGGCTGGATTCCTGATCCAGGAAGATCCCACATACCGCGGGGCAACTGAGCCCGTGAGCCACGACCATGGAGCCTGTGCTCCACAGCCTGGGAGCTGCAACGACGGAGGCCCTCACGCCCTAGAGCCTGTGCTCTGCTGTTAACAAGAGAAGCCACTGCAATGAGAAGCCCATGCACCACAACTAGAGGGCAGACCCCTCTCGCTACAAATAAGTACATAAATAAAAACGTTAAAAATATTAAAACGCATCAAGTACCCCTAATAAAGCACACAGTTGGGGATGACCTCAACTGTGGTCAGGAGGGATGACCTCCTGACCTGACCCCCTGTGCCACCTAGAAAATGCTGCTGACCTTGCCCGGGCTGCAGTGATCTGTCCCCCACTGCCCTGGGCTCTCATTTCTCCTGCCCTGTTCTGCTTTTTCCATTTCTCTGGCCTCTGTGGTCTGCCCCAGTCACTCTCATCCTGTCCTGGCTAATCCGCTGTCTGTGAGCCCGAGGATTAACCGAATTTCGCCTGGGGAGAGAAAGCAACCAAGCTTATTAAACCTCAGCCTTTGCTATGTCCACAGGTTTAAGCCCATCAGTTCAGGGTGATGCCGGGGGCTGTCCCCCAGCCATCGCCTGGGGCAAAGGACACCAGCCCCGAGCAGCCTGGCCTTTCTGCATCTAGTCAGAAGCACCCAGCTCAGGCTGATAATCCTGTTTCAAAATGACACAGAAGCAGCCAGCAACAAGGCAGACCACAGAGGCCAGAAAACTGCTTCAGGGGCAGAGACCAGATCTCTGGAGGGAAGAAGAGAGTAACTGTTTCTCCTTTCCCCTCTCGAAGGAGCCTCTCCTCGCTGCCAGGCTTGGACTGGGTGATCCAGCCATAAAGCAGACCCCTGGACTGCCCCCGGCGGTGCGGCGGTGAAGCATCTGCCGGCCACTGCAGGTGCCCCGGGTTCAATCTCTGGCCCAGGAAGACCTCACGTGTGGCGGGGCCACTGAGCCCGTGTGCCCTGCATCTCACGCTCCGCAACAAGAGAAGCGATGGCAATGAGAAGCTATTTTTAAATGCTATTTTTAATGGTCACCTGGCTTCCCAGGCGGTGCAAGTGGTAAAGAATTCGCCTGCCAGTGCAGGAGACGCAAGAGATGAGGGCTCCGTCTCCGGGTCGGGAAGATTCCCTAGAGGAGGAGACGGCAACCCCGTCCAGTGTTCCTGCCTGGAGAGTCCCACGGGCAGAGGAGCCTGGCGGGCTGCAGTCCGTGCGATCGCAAAGAGTCAGACGTGACTGAGCACACACACATACTCACAAAATAATAATAATAATTTTAAAAAGTGGACCCAGGCAGGTCTGGTTCTCAAGAGACCAGAGGGTGGCTGTCCATGGACACCCCACCTTGGCAGAACAGCTGCCTGGTGCGGACAGTAGGGGCCGCTCAGGTCGAGGCCAGGCCAAGTCCTTCCCTGTGACCCTGGGGCTTGTGAGGTACCTCCCCTTCCTGGCCTTCCAGACCTTTGCCAGCATGAAAGCGTAAACTCAATTCATCTTTTAACCCTGTCCAGGCTCTGTATGGGCAGAAATTCTGACCCCTGTCTTTACAGATGGAGAAACAGGCTCAAAGGCGGGACGGCCGTGTTGCAGGAGGGTGGAAGCCCTTGCCCGGGCCGGTGATTTCATGTACCCAAGAGAATCTTTCATACGTGTGCCAAAGGAAACATGCTTCTAACCCTGTCATGTGTATGGCAGAAGCAGCCAGAAACCCCCAAGGCCTTATCTAGTCAGAAGCACCCAGCTCAGGCTGATAATCCTGTTTCAAAATGACACAGAAGCAGCCAGCAACAAGGCAGACCACAGAGGCCAGAAAACTGCTTCAGGGGCAGAGACCAGATCTCTGGAGGGAAGAAGAGAGTAACTGTTTCTCCTTTCCCCTCTCGAAGGAGCCTCTCCTCGCTGCCAGGCTTGGACTGGGTGATCCAGCCATAAAGCAGACCCCTGGACTGCCCCCGGCGGTGCGGCGGTGAAGCATCTGCCGGCCACTGCAGGTGCCCCGGGTTCAATCTCTGGCCCAGGAAGACCTCACGTGTGGCGGGGCCACTGAGCCCGTGTGCCCTGCATCTCACGCTCCGCAACAAGAGAAGCGATGGCAATGAGAAGCTATTTTTAAATGCTATTTTTAATGGTCACCTGGCTTCCCAGGCGGTGCAAGTGGTAAAGAATTCGCCTGCCAGTGCAGGAGACGCAAGAGATGAGGGCTCCGTCTCCGGGTCGGGAAGATTCCCTAGAGGAGGAGACGGCAACCCCGTCCAGTGTTCCTGCCTGGAGAGTCCCACGGGCAGAGGAGCCTGGCGGGCTGCAGTCCGTGCGATCGCAAAGAGTCAGACGTGACTGAGCACACACACATACTCACAAAATAATAATAATAATTTTAAAAAGTGGACCCAGGCAGGTCTGGTTCTCAAGAGACCAGAGGGTGGCTGTCCATGGACACCCCACCTTGGCAGAACAGCTGCCTGGTGCGGACAGTAGGGGCCGCTCAGGTCGAGGCCAGGCCAAGTCCTTCCCTGTGACCCTGGGGCTTGTGAGGTACCTCCCCTTCCTGGCCTTCCAGACCTTTGCCAGCATGAAAGCGTAAACTCAATTCATCTTTTAACCCTGTCCAGGCTCTGTATGGGCAGAAATTCTGACCCCTGTCTTTACAGATGGAGAAACAGGCTCAAAGGCGGGACGGCCGTGTTGCAGGAGGGTGGAAGCCCTTGCCCGGGCCGGTGATTTCATGTACCCAAGAGAATCTTTCATACGTGTGCCAAAGGAAACATGCTCAAGTGGGCTAGGGGACACTCTTAGTAACAGCAAGACCACGGAGGGAGCCCGGAGAGCCTAGGAGAAGAGAATGAATGAACTGACTGTGGTATATCAATGCAGTGGAATATTACAGACTCCTGAACACAAACAGCAACACACGTTTCAATGTAAAGTCACAGAAGCAAGTCCCAGGCTTGCTACCAGAGGATACCTCGGGGACTTCCCTGGTGGTCTGGAGGTTAAGAATCTGCCTTCTAGTGCAGGGGACGCAGATTCGATCCCTGATCAGAGAACTAAGATCTCATGTGTCACAACAAAGATCCCATCTGCCACCAAGCAACCAAGGCGGCTGCTGTAACTAAGGCCCTACGCAGCCAAAAATAGATACATAATTTAAAAAAAAAACTTCTAAAAAATAAGGTACATTATTATAAAAGTTAAAAAAAAAGTCAAATGAAACAATTTTGGTTTAGGCAAGTATTACAGGCAATAGACACACTAAAAAAAAACACCAGTCAGCCCATGAGCAGTGACTAAGTCACATGACCGCACCCAAGGCATTTTTGGGACTCTGAATACAAACAGTATATTAGAGGAGAGGGAGTTAGTCAGTTGCATAAGTGTGACAAGGGTATTATAGATCTGCCAAAGAAGAGCATTGTTCAAGGGAGATGTGTGTTGAAATACTTAGGCGTGAAGAGTCAAGATGTCTGCAAGTTACTCTGATGAAGAAAGAGGCAGAGACAGAAGCCGATGGGGTGGGGTCTGTGGGTGGGAGAGACAGACAAGGAGGGAAGAAGGAGAGACAGACAAAGAGGGAAGAAGGGAGGGAATCTGGCAAAACGTTAAGAATTCATGCCTCCAGGGAACTCCCTGGTGGTCCAATGGTTAGGACTCCTCTCTTTTTTCTGCCCAGGGTCAGGGTTCAATCCCTGGTTTGGGGAACTAAGATCCTGTGAGACGAGAGTCTTGGCCAAATAATAATCATAATAATGAATTCAGAGAAAGAATATACTGGCAGGCATTATACTATGCTTTTTTTTTTTTTTCCTGCAGTTTTGCAATTTTGGAGAGAAAAAAAAAAAAAACCCAAGAGGATGAAACATAAAATTCAGCATATTTGTTCTAGGGAGAGAGGCAGACAGGATGGGGAGAGCCCGCGACGGGTGTAGGCTACTGGATTTTCTCTGATTCTTCAATGGGTATGCCCTGCAGTATTTATTTATTTATTTATTTGTTTTTTAAAGATTTATTTATTTATTTATTTATTTTGGGCGGGGGTCAGGTTGGGAAGGGGAGCGGGCAGGCCACTTCTATTGGTCTTTCATTTCTCTATTTTCATCCGTCTTTGTTCTTTGGCTCCTGTGGGCCTCCCATCGCGGTGGCGTCTGTCGTTGCAGAGCTCCGGCTCTGGGCGCATGCGCTCCAGAGCTCCGGCTCGGTAGTTGGACACATCAGTCCAGCCGCACCGCGGCACGTGGGATCTTCCCAGGCCAGGGATCGAACTGGCGCCCCTTGCACTGCAAGGCGGTGTCCCTACCCACTGGACCACCAGGGGAAGCCCTGCAGTATTTATTAACAGAACAGATAAATATGTGTGAATATGTGTGAATACGAATGAAAGAATACAAACACACGAATATTAAATGTAGTGTGGGATCTTGGATTGGATTCTGAAACTTGAAAAGCACCTCAATGGAAAAACGGAAGAAACGTAGCCTGTAGTTTCATTCATTGCTGGCAGCAACTGATGTTAAGTTTTGACAAAGGGACAGTGGTTCTACCAGATGTTCACATCTTAACAGGGGTCAGACGGCATTTGGGAATTAAGCAACTTTCAAAATAGATAGTTACAGCCTTCAGTCAGTTGATCCATCGATCGTTATATCCAGGGATCAATGGCAGAGTGGGTCGTGAGCCAGGGATCATAATGGATCTGACGGGGGCATGGGGCGCCCTGGGGAGGGCAAGAGGAGAGGGAAGAAGGCAGCCCTTCTCTCCCAGAGCTCCCCTGGGCCGGGCTCTGTGCCTCCATCAACCCACCTCCCTTCCCTGGGATGGCAGGAGATGGTGGGTGGACCGCAGCCTGCCCGGGCAGGGGATCCAGGCTCCTCCCGGGAGCCCAGCTGTCCGACCTATTGCAACAATAGCCCAGAACAATGGCCAACGGAGGCCTTCATTAAGTGGATTCATTCACGTAACCCTTCCGATAACACTCTGAAGTCAGCCTTAGAAGCATCTCCCACCCACAGACGGAGAAACCGAGGCACACACAGCGAGCCACCTGCCAGGTGACCCAGTGAGCGAGCAGAAGAGCCACGACTCATGCCAGACCACTGGCCACCTGGCAGCTGGCCGCCGCGTCCCTCTGCCGCGGCCGCAAGGAGGGACAGCGGGTCTGAAATCGTACTGAAGGCTCATCACGACTCCGTTTCTGCAGGTGAGGAGCCAGATCTTCCCTGCAGCCTGTCCAGCTCTCCTTCCACCCACGACCCCAAGGCCTGCTTCCACCTGCCGCCCCGAACACCATGGATCCGCACCTGCCCGACCGGCCTCTCCTCCGGGCCTCCCTCACCCCGGCCCCTCCTCCCTTCTCGTGGGTTCCTGGCCCCCTCCTCCCCCACGGTCACTTGGGAAGGAAACCTTGGCTGAGGAGCGGCCCCCAAAGCTCTCCGTCCCCCGGGCCCCGGAGTCTGTGACCAATTCTTTGAGGGACTTTGCTGCTGACTCAAGGATCTTGAGATGGGGAGACGGTCCAGGATGATGTGAGTGGACCCTAAAGGGAACCCCAAGAGTCCTTGTAAGAAGGCGGCCGGGTCAACGGCACAAGGAGAGGGGGCAACAGAGGCTGGATGGAGGCGCTTTGAAGGTGGAGGAGGGGGCACGCCAAGGAAGGCGGGCAGTCTCTAGAAGATGGGAAAGACAGGAGACAGATCCCCCTGCGGAGCCTGGGGAAGGAACCCGTCCTGCGGACACCCTGACGAGTCCTGCAGACGCGTTTCGGACGTCTTAGCTCTACAACTCTGAGGAAATGAACCTTGGTCCTTTCAGCCACCGAGTTACCCTGGCCACGGGGAAGTACACCCCTCTGTGCCCCCTTTTCCTCCCGCTGTGGGGCCTGGGGCTGGGGAGCCACGGCTGCTCAGGGCCGGACCCTGACATTCCTTCAAGATGCCCAGCCACATCTCTGGGCCGAGGGAGCCTCATGGTCACAGAAGGGGCAGGGCCTCCCCCAGACAGAATGGGGTTCTTCCACTCGGCCCCAGGACACCAGCCCCCCACCGGCTGCTCCAGGGTTTTTCCTGGCCTTCTGATTCTGCTCATTCCTGATGACCTCCTTCTGTTTGGACTTTATCTTTTGGCCTCATCATGTGGCATGAGGGACCTTAGATCCCCAACCAGGGACGTGCCCCCGACTGCCTTGGAAGTGCTGAGTTTTAACCACCGGGCCACCAGGGAAGTCCCTGTTTGGGCTTTAAATATTACCAGCAAATGGGGGCAGGGGGAACGTCTGAAATCGTACTGACTCCGTTTCTGCAGGTGAGGAGCCAGATCTTCCCTGCAGCCTGTCCAGCTCTCCTTCCACCCACGACCCCAAGGCCTGCTTCCACCTGCCGCCCCGAACACCATGGATCCGCACCTGCCCGACCGGCCTCTCCTCCGGGCCTCCCTCACCCCGGCCCCTCCTCCCTTCTCGTGGGTTCCTGGCCCCCTCCTCCCCCACGGTCACTTGGGAAGGAAACCTTGGCTGAGGAGCGGCCCCCAAAGCTCTCCGTCCCCCGGGCCCCGGAGTCTGTGACCAATTCTTTGAGGGACTTTGCTGCTGACTCAAGGATCTTGAGATGGGGAGACGGTCCAGGATGATGTGAGTGGACCCTAAAGGGAACCCCAAGAGTCCTTGTAAGAAGGCGGCCGGGTCAACGGCACAAGGAGAGGGGGCAACAGAGGCTGGATGGAGGCGCTTTGAAGGTGGAGGAGGGGCCGCACGCCAAGGAAGGCGGGCAGTCTCTAGAAGATGGGAAAGACAGGAGACAGATCCCCCTGCGGAGCCTGGGGAAGGAACCCGTCCTGCGGACACCCTGACGAGTCCTGCAGACGCGTTTCGGACGTCTTAGCTCTACAACTCTGAGGAAATGAACCTTGGTCCTTTCAGCCACCGAGTTACCCTGGCCACGGGGAAGTACACCCCTCTGTGCCCCTTTGCCTCCCGCTGTGGGGCCTGGGGCTGGGGAGCCACGGCTGCTCAGGGCCGGACCCTGACATTCCTTCAAGATGCCCAGCCACATCTCTGGGCCGAGGGAGCCTCATGGTCACAGAAGGGGCAGGGCCTCCCCCAGACAGAATGGGGTTCTTCCACTCGGCCCCAGGACACCAGCCCCCCACCGGCTGCTCCAGGGTTTTTCCTGGCCTTCTGATTCTGCTCATTCCTGATGACCTCCTTCTGTTTGGACTTTATCTTTTGGCCTCATCATGTGGCATGAGGGACCTTAGATCCCCAACCAGGGACGTGCCCCCGACTGCCTTGGAAGTGCTGAGTTTTAACCACCGGGCCACCAGGGAAGTCCCTGTTTGGGCTTTAAATATTACCAGCAAATGTGCCTGTGAGTCTCCAAATTACACATCAAATCTGGACCACTCCTCTGAGCCCTGGGCCTCAACCTCAGGCTGCTCCTGGATGAGGCGCGTGCACGCTCAGTCACGGCTGACTGCGCAGCCTCTATGGACGGCAGCCCGCCAGGCCCCTCTGTCCGTGGAATTCTCCAGGCAGGACTACTGGAGGGGGCTGCCGTTTCCTCCTCCAGGGGATCTTCCCGACCCCAAGATCAAACCCGCGTCCCCCGGGCTTTCCGCATTTGCAGGTGGATTCTTTACCACTGCGCCACCTGGGCCGCGCCAGACTTTAATAAGCCACAAACACGCCTGAGGCTTCCCTCCCCTCCACCCCGGCTGCCCTTCCTGCAGCTTCTTCATCTCAGTTACCGACCGCCACCTCCATCCTGGCAGAAAGCAGCTCAGTCGGAATCCCTGAGGTCGAGCGCGACTCCTCCCTCATCCCGGCCCTCTCTCTCACAGCTCCTTACCAGCACACGGTTGGTTTTAGCTACAAACTCTGCCCAGAGTCAAGAACTCAGCACGGTGGCTGCCACGCCCAGGCCTCACCTGTGTTGCTACGACCACCCCTCACATCGCCCCTGGCTGCCACCCCATGGGTGGATCCTGTTACATCCTCAACTGGATTGTTTCTCTGGCTCTCAGCTCACTAGGAATCAGGGTCAGCGTCCTGATCCAGAGCCCACAGTCGGCCTTCTCTCCCATTTCCACTCCATCTCCGACCACGGCCTCTACTCGACCAGACCTCCCACCCTAGCAGGGGACCGCAGGGCCTCCGCAGTCCGTACGTGGCCTGCCGAGGGTCTTCCCTGCGCCCCTGGCTCACTACTGCCCGCTGCAGGCCTTTGCTCACTGGCTCTCTGTGGCCACCCTACATCAACTACGACTCCCTAAAAACAAACACCTCTCCCATCTGCTTCTCAGCATTCACATCTGGTACACTTGACCCTCCGCACATCATCCGCTCTCTGCATCCACACCAGAACGTAAATGCCACGAGGCGGCGTGAAGAAAGTGTTAGTCACTCAGTGGTGTCTGACTCTTGGCGACTCCACGGACAGCGTAGCCCGCCAGGCTCCCCTGTTCATGGAACGCTCCAGGCAAGAAGACGGGAATGAGTTGCCGTTCCCTTCTCCACGGGACCTTCCCAACCCAGGGATCGAACCGGGGTCTCTCACACTGCAGGCAGATTCTTTACCATCTCAGCCGCCAGGGAAGCCTCAGCCCAGGGCCCAGACCACCCTGGAACGGTCCACAGACGAAGGAATTGGCCCTTCGCTCCTAAACCGGGAGGGCTCCCCTCTGCAGGCTGTGCTGTCCCGTCCCCAGGCCTGCCGACGGGCTGGGGTGGTCTAGGGCTGCAGGTCCCCATCCACCTCCTACCACCACCAGGTCTCTTTTGCCACCAGACGCCTGGAGGTGGCTCAGACGGTAAAGAATCGGCCTGTACTATGGGAGACGCGGGTTCAATCCCTGCGTCTAGAAGATCCCCTAGAGAAGGAAATGGCTACCCACGCCTGGACAATCCCCTGGACAGAGGAGCCTGGCACGGCCACAGTCCACGGGATCCCAAAGGGTCAGACGTGACTGAGCGATGTCCACTACACATTGGCATTTACCAATTCCAGTGCCAACGACTGGTCAAGGGTATCTGCCCTCTGCCTCTGTGGAGACTTCCCCGTGCTGACGGCGCCTGACCTTCCACACCCGCTAGGGATGTCCAGGGTGAGGTAGAGACACTCCGTGCTCCAGGGAATCTGGTGGGGCTGGTCTTTAGACAGGTGGATGCTTTTAGGAACAGATTATTATCTCAATCCTTGTATCTCCTCCTATTTAGAAAAGCACTAAATCCCTTCATGGTGACATCAGATCCTCGTGACTAGCCCCAAACCTTTTGTTTATTAGTATTAAGCTCCTCTTTCTCAAAATCTTATATATTGTTCTTCCTCCTGCTCAGTGTCTTTGTCTCTCAGAGCTACCTGAGGTGCGGCCTTCTGGGCTGCAGTCCTAATTTTGCCCCGAACAAAACGCATCTCACAACTCTCAAGCTGTTCATCCTTTTAGTCGACACCAACGAACACTTTCACTTTCCCCGGAGGCAGAGAAAGATCCAGCCCATCCAGGAAACCACGGCACTGAGCCATCCTCCCCGGCCAGCCCCCGCCCCAGGGTCTCCACTTCTTGGGGCTCAAAGACGCATTTATCAACCAGTGAGAGAGCTTCTGTTCAGCACGCGGTGCACGGTGACCCCGAGACCTGATCTCATCCCAGCCCAAATAAAGGCGCGGGTTGTTCCTGTCAGCTTGGGTGGTCCCAGCTGGGGAACGGGTCTCGGGGAGGTTTTCCGGAAGGCTGCAGAAGAGTCTGAAGCCCTTCACGGCTCCCTGCTGGGGCCTGAGGAGCCCCCTGTCTAACAACTGCTGGGAACCTTGGGGTACCCTTCCCCTCAAGCCGGCAGAGCTGGGGACGGACAGGGCTGGGACCATCCACCACCCCAGGGGCAGGATGGGGCGGCCGTGACCCTCCGCCGAGCCCCCCACAGGCCAGGAAAGGGCGGGCCCTCCTGGCATCACATTGCTCCCCGGCCCACGGGGCCGCCTCGCCGGGAAGAAAGGAGGCAGCCGGCCAACTCCGTCTGCCCACAAAGGCCTCCGGGCCCCGCCCAGCAGATGCCAGCTCCTCCTGGGACGGCAGAAGGGAGATTATTACTGGAGCCTAATTAACAAAGAAAAGCAGAGATAATTAAGTGGAGAAACATGTGGCTGGCGCTGGAACTGTGATATCTTTAGAAACTTGAGAAAGGACGGTCTTATTTTAAGCTCTCCAGAGCTCTGACAGAGTTGGAAGGGTGGAGGGGGGTGGGGAAGGGAAAAGAGGAAGGCAGGGGTGTGGGACAAAGGTCGGGGGTGCACCAGGAAGGCTGTCCTCGCTCGGCGGGACTTCAAGGGCCAGAGATCGCAAGGGGCCTGGGACCTGCTTCTCCCAGGTCCAAGACAGTAAGTGAATTGATCCAAGGTCACAGACAGACAGGAAATCCAAGGTCACCCACCTCCTGAGCGGCCAGCGGGGCTTACTGTTCTTGTTCTTACTTAGTCCCTTCTCCGGAAAGCCCACCCCTCCCAGCACCTAGCAGAGAGACCTAGCAGAGAGACCAAGGAGGGCAATGACAATGACGCCTGGAGCTGGGGCCATGCCCTCACAGACAGGAGCGAGTGTCAGGATGCCGGTGCTTAGTCGTGCCTGACTCTGGGGCCCCGTGGACGGCAGCCCACCAGGCTCCTCTGTCTGTGGGCTTTCCCAGGCAAGACTGTAGGAATGCAATGACACGACGAACAGCCAGCTGCTAGGAAAGGAGTTTAATTTGGGAAGGGTTCCCAGGAGAGTGTCACAGGTCCAAGAGGTGGGCCCGTGAAGTCGCGCCCGGGGGACAAACTGAAGGTTTTTTAGAGGGGAACGTAAACGGGTAGGGGGCACGTCAAGGGGACCCTGAAGTGGTTCGTCAGGTGCCTCTGGACGTCGTGGGAAAAACCTGTGACCAGGCTGAATGTCTTCTTTCTGGTATGGCTCCTTATCGCCAGGTGCAGCACCTTCGGGCCGGTAATCGGGCCAGTGGTTTTATGGCTTCTTTGTTCCTCTGGGGCCTGTGTGTCAGACGACTCTTAGCCCATTTATTGTTACCTTGTGGGCTGAGGGCTCTGGTTCCCAGGCAACCTAACAACGGCTATTGGAGTGGGTCTCCATTTCCTTCTCCAGGGGATCTTCCCCATCCAGGGATCGAACCCGAGCCTCCTGCACTGGCAGGCAGATTCCCTACTGTCCGAACCACCCGGTACCCGCCCCACAACGAGGATCACAGCCCTCCCCTGGGCAGACCCTTCACCCACAGCTGAGCTTCTCAAACTGGGCCTCGGGCCACACCGGGGCGGGAAGCAGGTCAAGTGGAATGCTCTATTTTTCTCAGCAGACTGTAATCTGACAGAGCTCCCTACGTGAAAACGCAAGTGCACAGTTTATGGAGCAAGCCCTTCCGAGGTCAAGCCGAGGCCCAGCGGAGCTCGGACGCTGGCCCGCGGTGGGTGCTCAGGCTCGGGCCACGGGGACGTCAGCGGAAGGGCTCGCCAAGGCCGGGTCAGCAGGGTCCAGTCCACGTTGCAAAGCCGGGCCTTTCAGGCCCTCCACGCTCCAGCCTGGTCGGCCTCTCGGCCTCGCCCGCCTGCCCACGGCAGGCCACTTATTCCTCCTCCTCCTGCCTCGCTGGGGTGCCCAGGACGGCCCCGGTTTGGCTGCAGGACTTGTCCCGCTTTGCAAGGAGAGGAAGGGGGCCCAGGCAGGCAAACCGGACTTGCTGGCATCGCCCTAGAAGTCGTTGGCAGCTCTGCTGACGGGGGAGACCCTAGCGCCTGCTCTGGGGTGGGGAGTAGGCGGGGAGTGCCTGGCTGCTCAGCACAGAGGTCCCTCAAGCTGGCAAGGAGGGTGGAGGGTGAGCTGCTGGGGGTGCTGAAGAACCCAATTGAAAGGAGAGGAAGCCGGCCTGGGGCCCAGGGGAACTGTCTGGCCAGGAGAGAGCCGGGCAGACAGCAGGGAGAAGTCTCAGCAGGTGGAGAAGTCCCTCAGTCTGGGCCCTCCTTGGCTCCTAAGGGCCGGGTCTATGGGCAGACGGGCACAGGATGCACGAGCCAAAGGTAGCTGCAGCATGCAAAGCCTTCCCCCCTCATCTGCAGCACCCTGAGCTGAGAGGCTGCTCGGACGCCTCCAGTGACGGGGAACTCACTACCTAGCAAGGCTCTTTTTTTTTTTTTTTTTAAAGGGAAAAACCACTGTTATCTAAGAACAGTTCTAGAATGTTCATTTTTTGACCCATTTGGTGCTACCTAGGATGCTGCTGTCTGAGATCTGCAAAGAGCTTCCTGATGCAGCTCTTCTTTCCCGCAAATCCCTCCGGCTCCCTCCCACGGGCTCCACCTCCTCTGTTCCTTCACAATCTCCGGGCTCTCAAGGTCCCCTGGAGGGCAGTGAGCTCCCGGGCTCTGCCCTGGGCCCCCTCTGCTGGCTCCACACGCACCGCAGCTGCCTGGCTGGCTCGGCCCCAGCGCCTCCCTGCAGGCTCTCAGCACCGCTTGGGTCCCGTCCACGGCACGTGCGCTCCTGGATGTCCCGCAGGCCTGGACCCCGCCTTGGAGATGGAACCCCCACTCGCCTCCTCGAGGCCCAGCGGAGCTCGGACGCTGGCCCGCGGTGGTGCTCAGGCTCGGGCCACGGGGACGTCAGCGGAAGGGCTCGCCAAGGCCGGGTCAGCAGGGTCCAGTCCACGTTGCAAAGCCGGGCCTTTCAGGCCCTCCACGCTCCAGCCTGGTCGGCCTCTCGGCCTCGCCCGCCTGCCCACGGCAGGCCACTTATTCCTCCTCCTCCTGCCTCGCTGGGGTGCCCAGGACGGCCCCGGTTTGGCTGCAGGACTTGTCCCGCTTTGCAAGGAGAGGAAGGGGGCCCAGGCAGGCAAACCGGACTTGCTGGCATCGCCCTAGAAGTCGTTGGCAGCTCTGCTGACGGGGGAGACCCTAGCGCCTGCTCTGGGGTGGGGAGTAGGCGGGGAGTGCCTGGCTGCTCAGCACAGAGGTCCCTCAAGCTGGCAAGGAGGGTGGAGGGTGAGCTGCTGGGGGTGCTGAAGAACCCAATTGAAAGGAGAGGAAGCCGGCCTGGGGCCCAGGGGAACTGTCTGGCCAGGAGAGAGCCCGGGCAGACAGCAGGGAGAAGTCTCAGCAGGTGGAGAAGTCCCTCAGTCTGGGCCCTCCTTGGCTCCTAAGGGCCGGGTCTATGGGCAGACGGGCACAGGATGCACGAGCCAAAGGTAGCTGCAGCATGCAAAGCCTTCCCCCCTCATCTGCAGCACCCTGAGCTGAGAGGCTGCTCGGACGCCTCCAGTGACGGGGAACTCACTACCTAGCAAGGCTCTTTTTTTTTTTTTTTTTAAAGGGAAAAACCACTGTTATCTAAGAACAGTTCTAGAATGTTCATTTTTTGACCCATTTGGTGCTACCTAGGATGCTGCTGTCTGAGATCTGCAAAGAGCTTCCTGATGCAGCTCTTCTTTCCCGCAAATCCCTCCGGCTCCCTCCCACGGGCTCCACCTCCTCTGTTCCTTCACAATCTCCGGGCTCTCAAGGTCCCCTGGAGGGCAGTGAGCTCCCGGGCTCTGCCCTGGGCCCCCTCTGCTGGCTCCACACGCACCGCAGCTGCCTGGCTGGCTCGGCCCCAGCGCCTCCCTGCAGGCTCTCAGCACCGCTTGGGTCCCGTCCACGGCACGTGCGCTCCTGGATGTCCCGCAGGCCTGGACCCCGCCTTGGAGATGGACACCACCTTCACCCTTCCAGAACCTTCCGCCCTCTCTCCCTCCTCACGCCACACGATCACCTCTAGATCCTAACTCCACCCCTCTCCGGGTCCTGCAGCCCACGCTGCCCCAGTTTTGCCTTCTCCTATCCCCCTCGGTGGGTGGAAGTGTGGTTACCATGGCGATCGTAAGACAACACAGATCCAACCCTACCATGTCCTTGACGGAAAAAGCCTCCAATGCGAAGGGAGAGAGCTTGAGTCGCCAGCGGTTACGTCAAGGCCACGTACGATTCCAGCCTCATCCTTCCGCTGCTGGACACCCCCACTGCCCAGCACCCCTGGCCCCGGCCCCAGAACAGCACGGCCCTGGGCATGACTTCAGTCCCATGTTATCTACCCGACTGCCTCTGTCAGCCTCAGTATGTTCAGCTGCAAAATGGGAATGAAGACACCACGTGGCTCAGGTGAAAAAGGCCCAGGGCCAAGGCCGTGTGTGCTCCGCGAGGCCCCGGACACGCCTGGGCACCAGCCCGCGCTGGAAGACACACCTTCCAAGCCCCTGGCCCTTCCTGTCCTGAGGACCTCTCCTCCCTCCAGCCTCATCGAGAGCGCGTGGCCCCTCCACGAGCAGCGGCCCCTCCACGGGGTCCAGGTTGTACATCTTTCTGCGGCTGCCCCTTCCCCTCTCTCCAGGGTCCTCCTTTAGGACCCTCACTCCAACCAGCCTCCCTCCCACACCCGTCCTCCCCAAGCCACACACTCTTCCGCTCCCCTCACCCTTCCTCTGCCCCCCTCTGTGCAGGGGGGCTCTGGCACATGTGCTCCGAGCCCCCTTTGGTCCCTCCTCTGGCCACCTCCCCCTGCTCTCTGCCACCCTGCCTCTCGTTTCTCTAAACCCACACCGTCACTCTTCAATCTCTAAGTGACCGCCTGCGTGGTCCCTCAGTCGCGTCCGACTCTTTGCAACCCACGGACGGTGGCCCTCCAGGCTCCTCTGTCCGTGGGCTTCTCCGGGCCAGCTTACTGGAGTGCGCGGCCATTTCGCTTCCAAAGTGCTCTGCGACGTCCCATCTCACCCCGCAGCTCCTGCCCCGTCTCCCCTCTGTCCCCGGTAAGCTGCATTTCTCTCATTCCTCCCCTGGGTTCATGGTTCTGATCAGGTCTCCAGCCCTCCTTGAACTGTTTCCCTGTACGGCCTCCGGACCCCTGGGCCGCTGCATCCCACAGCCTCATCTCAGGTCTGTGCCCGACCCTGCAGCGGCGCTGAGCCTGGCCTCGGTGGCCTTCTTCAGCGGTTCCTCCCTCAGCGTCCAGGACATCACGCCCTCTGGGAGCTCACTTCTCTCTCCTCCACCCCGAGGAGCTTTGCCCCGAACCTTGTGAGACGGTCCCCGCTCAACCCCACGATGATCCAGTTCACGACTAACCTACACAGAATGCTGGACGGTCCCTGCCTGCACGGGTCCTGTGGGACTCTCTGCAGTGGCGAGTGGACAGCAAATACACCGCACTGAACTCTCCTCTGGTTTACAGAGCCACCTGCCTTCTCGGCCCATCCACCTGGGTGTCAAAGGTGCCCCTCGCTCAGGGTGTCCTCCTCCGGGGCTTCCCTGGTGGCGTCGGGGGCAAAGAATCCGCCTGCAATCAGACGTGGCCTTCTCCCCCGGGCTGGGAAGATCCCCTCTAGAAGGGAATGACGAGCCACGCCAGCGTTCTCGCCTGGAGAATTCCATGGCTCATCTGGCTCATCCACGCACAAGGACAGAGCGGAGAGCAACTTTCACTTGCAGAGCTTACCTCCCCTCCCCCTCCCAAATCTTCACGCCCCCCTCGATCTTTCGTTCCCACACCCCACGCCACTCTCGGGAATCCTGCTGGGGGAGTCCAATAAGTGAGACTTCGCACTTCCACTGCAGTGGGGCGCGGGTTCAATCCCAGGTGGTGGGACTACGATCCTGCAGGCCACAAGATGCGGTCCCCCCAAAAGCAATCCTGTTGACCCTATTTAAAAAAATACGTCCAGGCCCCAGGGCCTTTGCACGGATGGACTCTTCCTGGATGTCTCAACCTACATTTCTGCATGGCTTCTTTCCTCTGGTCATTCAGGCCTTGACTCCTGGGGGCCTCTCTAAAACTGTGCTCTTGGAAGACAGTCCTATTTCTGTATCCGTCTCCCCTATTGAATCCACGGTTCTTGTTTCTTTACGTCCTCGACGAGAATATAAGCACCAGGATGGCGGAGATGTTTTTTCTATTTTATATTCCCAGATCTCGCTTGACATACAGCAAGCAGGTGTTGAATAATTTTTGGTTGTTGTCGTGCCAATATATGAACGCAAACAACTGAGCCTCAAGGGCGACAGACGGGACTCATGCTATAGATGCTGATAGCCAGCAGGGGGCAGCAAAGACCGACCCAGGGTGGATGAGAGGTGGGGGTGAGGAGAGCCTGGCGCAGGCTGTGTGACCTCCAGTGAGTTCCTTAACCTCTCTGAGCCGCTTGCCTCCTGTAGGGCTGGTTATTGGGGAGACCACATGTGCTGGTGTGGGAAGGTTTGGTAGGGGACAGACCATCAGCATGATGTGAATGTCAGGTGTCCGCGGTGTGAGGAGTTGTCCCAGTGTCCTCTCTTGGGGGACAGGGCTGCTATTTAACTATGACGCACTCTGATAACAGAACATTATAAAGTGATTTAAAGACATGGAAAAATGCTTATGTGTTAAGCATAAATGTGTGGAAAAGACAACAAGATGTACAATTAATAAGCTTGGGGGGCAATCTGGAAGGCATGTATCCTTGTTAAAAGGAACAGCCATCTAATGGACGTCCCTGGCGGTCCAGTGGCTAAAAATCAGGGGACACGGTTCTAGTCCTGGTCCGGGAAGATTCTACATGCTGCACGGCACCTAAGCCCGTGCGCCACGACGACTGAGCACAAGCTCTGGAGCCCTCGAGCCACAGCTACTGAAGTCCGTGCACCTAGAGGCGCAACGAGAGATGCCACCACCATGAGAAGCCCGCACACCACAAGGAAGAGAAGCCCCCACTCACCACAACTAGAGATCGTCCATGTGCAGCAAAGACCCAGCACAGCAAAAAAAACAAAAACACCTCCTCCAGGAAGCCTTCCTGTAATGACTGCCGACCCCACTGGCTGAACCCTGCCCATTGCATCTTCCTGGATGTCTCAACCTACATTTCTGCATGGCTTCTTTCCTCTGGTCATTCAGGCCTTGACTCCTGGGGCCTCTAAAACTGTGCTCTTGGAAGACAGTCCTATTTCTGTATCCGTCTCCCCTATTGAATCCACGGTTCTTGTTTCTTTACGTCCTCGACGAGAATATAAGCACCAGGATGGCGGAGATGTTTTTTCTATTTTATATTCCCAGATCTCGCTTGACATACAGCAAGCAGGTGTTGAATAATTTTTGGTTGTTGTCGTGCCAATATATGAACGCAAACAACTGAGCCTCAAGGGCGACAGACGGGACTCATGCTATAGATGCTGATAGCCAGCAGGGGGCAGCAAAGACCGACCCAGGGTGGATGAGAGGTGGGGGTGAGGAGAGCCTGGCGCAGGCTGTGTGACCTCCAGTGAGTTCCTTAACCTCTCTGAGCCGCTTGCCTCCTGTAGGGCTGGTTATTGGGGAGACCACATGTGCTGGTGTGGGAAGGTTTGGTAGGGGACAGACCATCAGCATGATGTGAATGTCAGGTGTCCGCGGTGTGAGGAGTTGTCCCAGTGTCCTCTCTTGGGGGACAGGGCTGCTATTTAACTATGACGCACTCTGATAACAGAACATTATAAAGTGATTTAAAGACATGGAAAAATGCTTATGTGTTAAGCATAAATGTGTGGAAAAGACAACAAGATGTACAATTAATAAGCTTGGGGGGCAATCTGGAAGGCATGTATCCTTGTTAAAAGGAACAGCCATCTAATGGACGTCCCTGGCGGTCCAGTGGCTAAAAATCAGGGGACACGGTTCTAGTCCTGGTCCGGGAAGATTCTACATGCTGCACGGCACCTAAGCCCGTGCGCCACGACGACTGAGCACAAGCTCTGGAGCCCTCGAGCCACAGCTACTGAAGTCCGTGCACCTAGAGGCGCAACGAGAGATGCCACCACCATGAGAAGCCCGCACACCACAAGGAAGAGAAGCCCCCACTCACCACAACTAGAGATCGTCCATGTGCAGCAAAGACCCAGCACAGCAAAAAAAACAAAAACACCTCCTCCAGGAAGCCTTCCTGTAATGACTGCCGACCCCACTGGCTGAACCCTGCCCATTGCAGCTGGGCCAGGCCTGAGGGCTTCACAGATACGTGGCTGGCCCACCACTGGCCACCGTTCAGCCAACGGGAAGCAGGTATGACCATCGCCACCTCACTGACGAGGAAGTGAGGAGCGGCGATGGGGAATCGTCGCCCTAGAGTCACATGGTCATTTAGCAACAGGGGTCAGGGATGCCACCCTGGGCACGACTGAGCGCCAGCCTGAGCGCTCCCACGGCCCTCACACCACCTCGGCCCCAGCGACAAAGCACATGACCTGCCGCCCCTCCCTGCACCCAGGGCTCCCGCCTCCGGTCCAGCCCACCTGCAGCCAGGCTCCGGCACTTGCGGACATTCCGCCTCCCCCCAGACCCGCCTTCCTGTTCCAGTGCCCCTCAGAACCCCGGCAGCTGGCCCGCATCAGGCTCCTGCGACTGCCCGACGGACGGCTTGGGAACAGCCCTTTTTGGGGCAGGAGTGGCACCCGGCGACCTCTGATGAACCCGCGGAGGCCCCGGGGAGTCTGGACGCCTTCCCAGTCCAGTGTGGCAAGCGGCATGAGGAAGCACCGAGCTGGCCTGCCCGCCCATCTGCCCCGACCTCTCCAGACCGACGCCCGGCTCAGGGAGTCAATGCCTGGAACGGTGCTGGCAGTTCCATCCCCGAGGCTTGGAGCCAGGGCCGCATGCCTGTCTCCTCTTCCAGGCAGTCTGCCATCCTCTCCCCTACCACGTGGGCGGAGAAAACATCCCGCCTTAAAAGGAACAGCCATCTAATGGACGTCCCTGGCGGTCCAGTGGCTAAAAATCAGGGGACACGGTTCTAGTCCTGGTCCGGGAAGATTCTACATGCTGCACGGCACCTAAGCCCGTGCGCCACGACGACTGAGCACAAGCTCTGGAGCCCTCGAGCCACAGCTACTGAAGTCCGTGCACCTAGAGGCGCAACGAGAGATGCCACCACCATGAGAAGCCCGCACACCACAAGGAAGAGAAGCCCCCACTCACCACAACTAGAGATCGTCCATGTGCAGCAAAGACCCAGCACAGCAAAAAAAACAAAAACACCTCCTCCAGGAAGCCTTCCTGTAATGACTGCCGACCCCACTGGCTGAACCCTGCCCATTGCAGCTGGGCCAGGCCTGAGGGCTTCACAGATACGTGGCTGGCCCACCACTGGCCACCGTTCAGCCAACGGGAAGCAGGTATGACCATCGCCACCTCACTGACGAGGAAGTGAGGAGCGGCGATGGGGAATCGTCGCCCTAGAGTCACATGGTCATTTAGCAACAGGGGTCAGGGATGCCACCCTGGGCACGACTGAGCGCCAGCCTGAGCGCTCCCACGGCCCTCACACCACCTCGGCCCCAGCGACAAAGCACATGACCTGCCGCCCCTCCCTGCACCCAGGGCTCCCGCCTCCGGTCCAGCCCACCTGCAGCCAGGCTCCGGCACTTGCGGACATTCCGCCTCCCCCCAGACCCGCCTTCCTGTTCCAGTGCCCCTCAGAACCCCGGCAGCTGGCCCGCATCAGGCTCCTGCGACTGCCCGACGGACGGCTTGGGAACAGCCCTTTTTGGGGCAGGAGTGGCACCCGGCGACCTCTGATGAACCCGCGGAGGCCCCGGGGAGTCTGGACGCCTTCCCAGTCCAGTGTGGCAAGCGGCATGAGGAAGCACCGAGCTGGCCTGCCCGCCCATCTGCCCCGACCTCTCCAGACCGACGCCCGGCTCAGGGAGTCAATGCCTGGAACGGTGCTGGCAGTTCCATCCCCGAGGCTTGGAGCCAGGGCCGCATGCCTGTCTCCTCTTCCAGGCAGTCTGCCATCCTCTCCCCTACCACGTGGGCGGAGAAAACATCTCCCAGGGGCTTCCCTGGTGGCTCAGACGGTAAAGAATCTGCTGGCAATGCCGGAGACCTGAGTCCGATCCCTGGGTCGGGAAGACGCCCTGGAGAAGGAAGCGGCAACCCACTCCAGTGTTCTTGCCTGGAGAACTCTCTGGACAGAGCAGCCTGGCGGGCTACAGTCCCTGGGGTTGCAAAGAGTCAGACGCGACTGAGCGACTAACCTTCACATTCACTTTCTCTACACACAGAGGGGCCACGGGGAAGGCGGACGGGGGGGCTACAGGGAATGGGGGTCCAATGGCCTCCATGGGGGCGATGACTGAGATGAAAGAAGTTGTTCAAACAAGAAGATGAGCTGTGGACTTCCCTGGTGGTCCAGTGGGGAAGGACACCGCCTTGCAGCACAAGGGGCGCCGGTTCGATCCCTGGCCTGGGAGGATCCCACATGCCGCGGAGCGGCTGGACCGATGTGTCCAATCACCGAGCCGGAGCTCTGGAGCGCATGCGCCCAGAGCCGGTGCTCCGCGGTGAGAGAGGCCACTGCGATGGGAGGCCCACATGGGCCAAAGAACAAAGATAAATGAATGAAAGATCAATAGAAGTAGCCAAGGGAAAAAAAAAAAAGATGAATTGTCAAGCCTCCCTTGCTGGAGGGTGAGCCATGGTCAGTGGAAGAGGTCACCCCCTGAAGGAGGCGAAGGCTGCTGGCTGCCTCTCTGTCCCCAGCGTTTCTCCTCAAACCCTGACTCTCCACTGTGCGGTGGCTGGTCTGAATGACGTGCCGCCCGCCTGCCTCCCAGATGTGGGCCCCCCAGACGGAGCAGGGGGCCAGGTGTGGCGTCAACACTTCCTCCACTACAGGCTGGCCATCCCAGGCAAGTTACTGACGTCCCTTGGCCTATTTCCTCGTCCATAGAAAAAGGACAGCAGGACTTCCCGGGCGGCCCAGTGGGTAAGCATCTGCCAGCCTACATGGGGGACACGGGTTCGATTCCTGGTCGGGAAAAATTCCACATGCCGCGGAGCAACGAAGCCCGTGCACCGCGCCTGCTGCCGTACCCACGGAAGCCCACCAGCCCTGGAGGCTGTGCCTCTGAAAACGCGGGGCCCTTCCTCCCGGGGAGGAGGGCCTGGGAAGCACGGCGCGTGCAGGGGGAGGAGGGCCGTGAGTATGGACGTTGCGCAGCAGGGACATGGGCAGAAACCGAAGTCGGGGCCGGCAGTGGCTGGAAGCGGATTCGGTGGTACAAGTGCCGACGGGGTCACGGGGGGCAGGCGAGTGGACCACAGGGGAGGGGCGGGGCGGCAGGCCCCCCCACCTCCCTCCCACCCAACCCATCTCCGCACCCAGGCTCGGGGCTCAGCACAGGAAGCCGCGTCCTCGGAGGCCCGGGCCAGCCCTACGGTCTGATCGGGGGGTCGCGTCACCCCCACGGGAGTAGCCTGTGCTCGTTCAGGGCTCGGGAGGGCCAGGCCAGAGCCTGGGCGAGGGGGGACGGGGGCGGGTGCCTTGAAAAGCGGCCGGGCGAGGAGTTTAACAACACAGCAGAGCGCTTCCCCACGTCCCGCCACCGAGCGCGCCGGCTCCCTCGTAGACACGCCCCCTACGAGCCCACCCGCGCATTGGGGGGAGAGTGGGGGCCTCTGACCCGGCCGGGCCCCTCCCTCCTGAACCCCGGATGGTGAAGCTTAAAGGTCACCAGTGCCACCCCACCACCCCTTCCTGTGTCGCAGGAACAGGGGGGCCAGGTGCCAGCTCGGCCTTCCTCCCCCTGCCCCCCACCAGGGCCCGGGCCCAGGGAGGCCAGCGAACAGAAGGGCCTCCCGCCCCCGGGCCCGGGAACCTGTGTCGCTCGGTGAGCTCCGCTCCGGCTCTGCCCCCGGCACCGTGCCCTCCAGCCCCCACATCGAGTGGCCTTTCCGTAGCCCGCGCCTCTTACCAGGCTTTGGGATGAGTCCTTGGAAAGGCCTGGAAAAGAAGCAGAGATGGGCGTGTTGGGGGGCGAGCCGAGGAGCTGGGGAGGCGGGCGTGGGGCCCACCAAAGACCTGCTAAACCCGAATCTGGATTTCTTGGGGCAGTGGGGGCTGCATCACATGGCGTGCGGGATCTTAGTTCCCAGACCAGGGATTAAACCCAGGCCCCAACATCTGCATTTTAGCAAGATGCCTGGTGCCTCGTGGCATGGGGCTCTGAGACTGTCCACTGGGTCACCGTGCGGGAGAATGAGCAGGGTTTCCGCCCTTAGGGCTCTGCAGCGCAGTGCAAATCACTCGTCTTGGTTTCCTCCGCCCTAACAGGGGACAGGAGTGCAGGCAGACAAGAGCCCGCGAAGGCTGCCCCCGCTGTGGTGGCTGGGGGCAGGGGACCTTTGTCTCTCATCTCTCAGGGCTCTCTGCACCCCGGCTGCCTTGCAGGCCCCCCTCCTCCAACCCCCAGGGCCCATGGGGTGCTGGGAAGCCGCCTGGCCCAGCGAGGAGGGCAGGACCCCCCGAAGGAAAGGCCAGGGGTCCATGGGGCGAGCCCTCGCCCTAGCCTCCTCTCTCGTCCCCGTCCCCTGAGTACCTGGTAACGGTGAACTTGATCTTGTCAGCCACCGCAAGGATCCTCTCCAGGTTCTGGGAGCCAAAGGTGCAGGGCTTTCGGAATGGGATCCCGGGGGGCAGCCCCTCGATGATCACCGAGCCAGGGTTACTCTTGATCCGCTTGTAGGGGACCTGGACCGGGTACTTGATGCCCAAGGCCTCCCCTGCGGAGGAGAGACGGGAGGAAGCGTTGACGGGAGCCAGCAGCCAGGGGGCGCTCTGTGGACGAGCATGATACACCGGGCGAACTCGGGGGTACAGGGCTGATTGTGTAGCACCCAGGGAGGCACAGCCAGGGGCTTCCCTGGTGGACCAGTGGGAAAGGACACCGCCTTGCAGTGCAAGGGGCGCTGGTTCGATCCCTGGCCTGGGAGGATCCCATGAGCCGCGGAGCGGCTGGACGGATGTGTCCAATTACCAAGCCAGAGCTCTGGAGCGCATGCGCCCAGAGCAGGTGCTCTACAACGACAGACGCCACCGCGATGGGAGGCCAAAGACAAAGGCCAAAAAAACAAAGATAAATGAAAGACCAATAGAAGGGGCCTAAATAAATAAATAAAAGAAGTAGTGGCCAAAAAAAAGGGCACAGTCGGTGGGGGACCGGGAGGTGGGGAGCCTTAAGGGGCGGGGGGTGGGTCGGTGCCCTGGCTGGGCGGAGGAGCGGGCAGGGAATGTGTGGCTGGGGCTCTCGCAAGAAGACAGCTGCTCATGCGTCAGCCCCACAGCTTGAGACTGTGAGAGCCACGGGGGATGGCACCTGGGGGGCAGAGCGGGTCCTTCCCCAGAGGCCTGACCCCCATCACCGAGGCTCCGCCTCCCCCTGGCTCTGGACCAGCCTGGCCTGAGAGGGTGGATCGTGTTGGGGAGCAGGGAGGCCAGCCGGGGCACGGTTCAGACCGCAGGGCCCGCTTTCCACGTCTCGAGAGAAGCCTCATTCCCGTCGCCCACCCTTTGCAGCGGGCAGTGGGATGTCCACCCCGGGGCCTGTGCTTGGTCTTGCAGCCTGGGGGCCGTCCCGAGGCCACAGCTGACACACTCTGGGCTGCCCGCAGCCTGCCGTCGGGCTGGCGTGAATGCTCACGGCTCCCTGACCCAGCAGGGTGAGCCACAGCCAGCCCTCCTCCTGGCCTGAGCGCTGGACGGCCCTCAGTGTCACTGGACGGCCCGTACGAAGACGCCCTGCAGAGATCTCCCACGTCCTGGACTAGGAGAAACAGCCAGGCCTTTTCTGGGCAATAAACTAATGCTTAGCTCGTGGACGCTGGGAATGGTATAACTGGCCTCATTTCCCTTTTTGCTCTGGCTCCTAGGAAACTCAGAGTCCAACACTCAGCAAGCATAGATCCTGCTGAGTCTCCATGTCATGCCTGCTTTGCGCTATTGCTTCAACTTGTCTGTTGCGATTTAATTGAGACATAATTCACATATCATAACATTTACCATCTTACGCAATCCAGCGGTTTTATTATCAGTCATAATAGTGGCAAGAGTAGTGGTTTTTTGGCCACATCCGTGGCCCATAGGATCTCAGTTCCCTGACTGGGGACTGAACCCACGCTCCCTGCATCAGAAGCGTGGCGTCTTAACCCCTGGCTGGCCGGGGAAGTGCCAGCACTCAAGAAAGACGTGCATGCGGGTGACCACGCCTCTCCCCCTTCCCACTGGGGTGCCCCGGGGGCTCACCATATTTCTTGTTGAACAGGTCCTGGACCTGCTCCCTGAGCGTGTTGGCAATGTCGATCCGGGAGAGTCTGGCATCATAATTTTCTGCCAAGTGAAAAACAATTATGGATTCGGGCTGTTAGATGAAAAGCCACTGGATGACTTCTACGGCGTATGATTTTCTAATTATGGGGAACGCCTTCTTGGGCAATTATCAGTTCCGTGGAGTGGGCCCCTCAGAGAGCGCCAGCCTTCACATCTGGACGGAGACATGTTTGCTCCGGAAGGAGGTTCCCTGTTGCGACAACAGCGACTGAGTGGGAAATGAAGCTAATCGTCTGACGTTAGAAAACCACACGGATGAGCCAGTCCTGGAAGGGAGAGACCCCTCGAAGGGGAGCAGCTCCCGGTGCCACGGCAGGGGGAGCGTGCCTTTGATCAGGGCCAGCGGGGAGGCAGGAGGCTGATCAGGGACTCGCGGTCACGGGGCAGGCAGCCCCCGGGGGGCCACAGGGCCGTCCTGGCCGTTTCCACGGTCCCTCGCTCCCTCGCCCGAGAGTATCTGTTAAGAAGCGCGTGTGTCAACACCTGCCGGGAGGCCCCGGCCGGGCCCCGGATGTTGGGGCGATCAGAGCCTGGCACTGCCTTGTGGGAGGAGGCTGGAGGGAGGGGACGGGTCTTTGGGCAACTGGACCCCAGTCTGCTTGAGGACTGAGGACGAGCAGCCAGGGTTTAAGGGGAGAGACTTCTGCATCAGAGAGCGTTCTGGTACGGGAAGGAGAGAGGCTCGGTGGTAAGCGGGTGCCCCTCTGGGATTTGGGGTCCCTGTCCCAAAGCTCCTCCGCCCCCAGGGGCTGGCCCGTCCTTGCCACTGGTCTGACTGACCCCACGTCTCCTCAGAGTCACAGAGACCCCCCAGGGCCCGCCTGGGGAACACCCACCTTTGGGGACTCAGCCACGCTCCAGAGCTGCTCTGATGGGCACAGGCACGGCTGCTCCCAGTCACAGCGCCCCCTCCCCCGCTGACGCCACGCACACGCACACGCACACACACGCACACGCACACGCACACTCAGTCCTGCCTGACTCTGTGCCCCTCTGGACTGCAGCAGCCCGCCAGGCTCCTCTGCCCATGGGATCCCCCGGCAAGAATGCTGGAGTGGACCGCCGTGCCCTCCTCCAGGGGATCGTCCCAACCCAGGGATCGAACTCGCGTCTTCTGGATGGACAGGCGGAATCTTCACCACTGAGCCACCAAGGAAGCCCACTGATGCGACACTTGATCTTAACCAGAAGGCGGAGAGGTCCTCTGTCGGGAGGGAGGGAGCGGGGCCTCCCTCACCCGCAGTGCCTCACCCAGGTCCCTTCCTCAGCCCCGTGCTCAGGCTTCGCCCCATCCTCCGCCACTCTGCCTCTGCACTCAGGCCTCCCCTCTCCCTGGCCCAGCCACAGCCCCCTTTCTCAAGAGACCCCTCCTTGCCCTCGGCACCTCCTCTCCTCTGATTTCAAAGCAGTACCGGCATGGCGGGCTGCTTAACACGAGGCGGGCAGGTCAGCGGCCTCCCCCGACGGATGGGGGCGGCTCCCTCGCCCTGGACCTCGCCGTCCCCAAGCCCCTAGACACCTGGTGGAGCCTCTGCCTCGAGCAGATACATGACAGCCCTGCCTGGTTGCCCGCCCGCCTGGCTCAGACCCCTCCTGGGGCCCTGAGGTTGGCGGCCAGCCCCTTCCACTCCCCAGCCTGGCCCTCCAAGGCCAGGTCGAGATGACGGCACTGGGACAAGGAACTCCGTCCTGAGCTGCAACCTTACCTTGAAAGCCCTGTCTCTTCAGGCTCTCGTCCACAAGAGGGTCCCCGGAATCCCTCTCTGAGGGCGTTGGGTGGGGGGGAGAGAAGCCAGGTTGAGCGGGTAGCTCCTGGGACTCGGGCCAGACTCGGCAGGGAGGGCGGTGGGGGAGAGCCGGGGGAGACGGAACCAGGACGGAGGAAGCAGGAGGAGGGACGAAGGCAGAAGCCTGGGACCCTTCCCACGCCCAGCCCGCGCCTCGGCCCTTGACCCCGGGCAGGGTACCTTGGCTGTCCGCGAGGGGTTCTTTGACTCCTTCGGTGAGAAGCTCAGGCCTGCAAAACAGAAGAAGAGCTGTCACCAAGGTCCCTCCAGGCCTCCGCAGTTCTGCCCTCTGGGCCTCAGTCTGCACATCTATGCAATGGGCCCTCTCGATTCCGGACAGTCCAGATCTGGGGTCTCTGCCCTCCAGGTAGCTGTCCAGCCGACACATCTGGGGGTGTGAGATTCAGTGGCCGTGCTGGACTCTAAGGATCCAGCTGGGGGCGAGATCTTAGTTTCCCGAGCAGGAACTGAACCTGCGTCCCCTGCAGTGAAAGCTCAGTCTTAACCACTGGGCCACCAGCGAAGTCCCAGCTTAGAGTCTATTCAACAAAGTTGTTTATGCCGCCACGCAAGGATGCATGCTAAATCACTTCAGTCGTGTCTGACTCTTTATATCCCTGTAAGACTGTAGCCTGCCAGGCTCCTCTGTCCATGGGGCTCTCCAGGCAAGAGCACGAGAGTGGGCGGCCGTGCCCTTCTCCAGGGGATCTTCCTGACCCAGGGATCGAATCTATGTCTCTTACGTCTCCTGCACTGGCAGGTGGGCGCTTTACCACTAGCGCCACCTGGGAAGCTAATTACAGAATGTTTACATCACCATCCAAAATGTACCCTTTTAAAAGTAAGAAGTGGCCTTTTTTTGTGGGGGGAGGGGGCCACTTTTGGGCGCATGCGCTCCAGAGCTCCGGCTCGGTAGTTGGACACATTGGTCCAGCCGCTCCGCGGCACGTGGGATCTTCCCGGACCAGGGATCGAACCGGTGCCCCCTGCACTGCAAGGCGGTGTCCTTGCCCACTGGGCCACCAGGGAAGCCCCCTCCCTCATCTTTGAACAACTCAGCAGCTGCCTCCATCTCCTCGGAAGACTTTCATCTCAGTTGGACACACAGGCTGGGTATAGGGGAGCTCCCCGGGTCCTTGCCGACAAAAATCAGATGGCTGAGGAAACAGAAGAGACCTAAAATGCCAACACCCACTTTTCCAGTCCAGGGATAATGGGGAATTGTAAACCTGGATGCCCCCAGGGGCAGAGGATACTCAGAATAGTTCAGGAGGTCAAGATAGTAGGCATATTCCCATTTTACATCCAGGCAAATTGAGGATGGCTCTCCTCAGACTGAGAGGGCGTCAGTCTGGTTGCGTTAGGTCTTTCAGACCTGGGACTGGGCCACTTGCACCTCCTCCGTTGAGGCCAAACCTCATCTAGTGCCCTATTACAACCAAAAAAAAAAAAAAAGCGCCTTCCCCAACCTAAAGAGGAAAACACTTCCTTGGCACTCTACTGGGCGCTGGGCAAGCCTGGAGGGACTCCCGGGGACCCGGCCGGGGCCTTACCTCTTGATGACAAACTGGATGCTATTGCTGGCTTCCAGAATCTTCCGGAGCTTGGCAATCCCAAAGCAGTTGGGCCTGCGGAGGGAGATGCCTTCAGGCAGCCCCACCACAAACAGCTCCTCTGGGTACATCAGGAACTTGGAGTAGGGCACCTTGACGGGCTCCGAGATGCCAATGGCCTTGGCTGCAGAGACACGGCTGCTCAGGGCCCCCGGACCAACGGGGCCATGAGCCTCAGTGCCCATCTCCCATGCCTGCACGGGGTGGCGGGAGCCCTTTGGAGCCTCGGCTCCTAGCTGAACCTTCCTGGCCCTCCTGAGAGGTTAAGCACTGGCAGCCTCTGTCCGTGGGTAAGAGAGCCGGAGCCCAGAGGGGAAACGACTTATTTCAGAACCCAGAGCTCCTCAGGTCCTGGGGGTGTGAATCTGTATCCGTGTACCCCCTCAAGGGTACACTCAGCCTGTACCCGTATGCCCTGGGGGCACAGGAGAAACCACCGACAGCTGGAGAGACCTGGCATCGGCTCCTCCCAAGTCCGCGTGTCCCTGTGCGACCAGGAAAGCCCTCCGGAAGGGCCCTCTGCCACCATAAATAACCCCAGCCCCTGTGTGGTCAAACAGCACGCCCCGGGAACTGGAGAGATCTGAGGCCCAGGCCAGGCACTGCTCCTCACTAGTCGTGGGGCACTTCCCTGGGCCTCGTTTTTCCTCATCTGTAAAACGGGCATGAGGTCGCAGGGATTTGTGGGACGGGATGGGAGAAGGCTGCAAAGCACCTCGCTGGTGCGTGGCCAACCACAGGGGCTGAATGAAGCGCAGGCTTCTCTCCAGCCTCCCTGTCTTTCCAGTAGGAAAGATCTTGTCATGCATGTGTCCTCCTGAGGACTCTGAGTGAGGGTGTCTGTGAGGACGGAGGGCCAGTGACAGCTGACACAGTGGCCTCTCTAGGCTGAGGCAGACTGTGAGGGTGAGCACGTCGGTGCAGGAGGCAGGCGCGCTGTGTCTCAGGGCGTGGGGTTCTCCGGCAACGCTTCCGTCTTCCCAGGTGGGATGCCTGGAGCCGAGGAAGGGGCTGGGAGGCAGGCCCTGCGGTGGCCCGGTCCCCCTGGCTCCTCCCTGGTGAGGGAGCCGCTGGGATGGGGGGTCAGCCCCTCTGATAACAGGGCAGCTGGAGGGGGGCCCAGATGCCCCCAGCCCTGCCCGGCTCCTCGCTCACCGTATCGCGTGTTGAACAGCAGCTCCACCTGCTTCCGCAGAGGCCGGATCACGTCGCCATGACTGTCTGGAAGGCAAAGGGCAGATTGCTGAGCCTTCCCGGAGGTCACGGGACCCGGCTTCTCGGCTCACGCCGCAGCCCTGCTGGCCCCGAGGATGACCCGGCGCTGGGACGTCGGAAAGGGCACGGGTGGTGAAGGCAGGTGGCCTATTTCCTCGGAAGTGGCCTCTCTGCAGACAGGTTCACAATTCCTGGACTCAAATACCTGCTTGCAAAAGGGGTCTAGGGCATCCTGAGGCCTGAATGGAAGCTTCTGAGGCTTGAGAATGATAACGGGCCTTTCTATGTGAATGTCACCCTAGACCAGCACGGTAAGCGACTTCACGAGCGAACCCTGGGCCTGCAATTTGAGCGTGGGTGGGGAACCCGTTCCCTGTCGACCAGGAAAGCCCTCGGAAGGGCCCTCTGCCACCATAAATAACCCCAGCCCCTGTGTGGTCAAACAGCACGCCCGGGAACTGGAGAGATCTGAGGCCCAGGCCAGGCACTGCTCCTCACTAGTCGTGGGGCACTTCCCTGGGCCTCGTTTTCCTCATCTGTAAAACGGGCATGAGGTCGCAGGGATTTGTGGGACGGGATGGGAGAAGGCTGCAAAGCACCTCGCTGGTGCGTGGCCAACCACAGGGGCTGAATGAAGCGCAGGCTTCTCTCCAGCCTCCCTGTCTTTCCAGTAGGAAAGATCTTGTCATGCATGTGTCCTCCTGAGGACTCTGAGTGAGGGTGTCTGTGAGGACGGAGGGCCAGTGACAGCTGACACAGTGGCCTCTCTAGGCTGAGGCAGACTGTGAGGGTGAGCACGTCGGTGCAGGAGGCAGGCGCGCTGTGTCTCAGGGCGTGGGGTTCTCCGGCAACGCTTCCGTCTTCCCAGGTGGGATGCCTGGAGCCGAGGAAGGGGCTGGGAGGCAGGCCCTGCGGTGGCCCGGTCCCCCTGGCTCCTCCCTGGTGAGGGAGCCGCTGGGATGGGGGGTCAGCCCCTCTGATAACAGGGCAGCTGGAGGGGGGCCCAGATGCCCCCAGCCCTGCCCGGCTCCTCGCTCACCGTATCGCGTGTTGAACAGCAGCTCCACCTGCTTCCGCAGAGGCCGGATCACGTCGCCATGACTGTCTGGAAGGCAAAGGGCAGATTGCTGAGCCTTCCCGGAGGTCACGGGACCCGGCTTCTCGGCTCACGCCGCAGCCCTGCTGGCCCCGAGGATGACCCGGCGCTGGGACGTCGGAAAGGGCACGGGTGGTGAAGGCAGGTGGCCTATTTCCTCGGAAGTGGCCTCTCTGCAGACAGGTTCACAATTCCTGGACTCAAATACCTGCTTGCAAAAGGGGTCTAGGGCATCCTGAGGCCTGAATGGAAGCTTCTGAGGCTTGAGAATGATAACGGGCCTTTCTATGTGAATGTCACCCTAGACCAGCACGGTAAGCGACTTCACGAGCGAACCCTGGGCCTGCAATTTGAGCGTGTGGCCACCAGGTGGCAGTAGATGTCTGCTAACCTTGACAGTCCAACTTCTCTGACTCATTCATTGCATTCGGGGGTAGAAACGGATTCACCCTCATCTTGGCCTCCCTGCCCTTCTACCCTCTGCAGGCTGGGAATGAGCTGTTCTTGAGACTGAACATGTCTACTGGACACAAGGCCAACTGTGCACCTCAGGCCTCCAGGCAACTTGCTTAGGCGACTAAGCTCGCCTTAAAACCTTTCTGGGAAGAAGTAGGGTATACATAAAAACAAAATAACAAAGTCTTAACATTTCCCTTACCAGGAACAGCTGCCTCGACCTCAGACCGTGTGAGTCCTAGTTCTAGAAGACAGGTCTAAAAACCTCCTCCCCGTCCAAGGAGCCCAAGGGACACCTGCCCACAAACCCGGTGGCGGGAAGAGATAAAAGGGAGCTGTTGGACAGGGGAAGGGAGGAGAGACGAGCGGGGTAAGCGGGAAGTGGACAGTGCCTCACCTTCCACCGGCCTCTCTTCGGGCCGTGGGTCCTCGCCGGGGCCTTTGTCTGAAAGAGAAGAGGGTGCCAGGCAGTCATGCTCATCATCTCCTGCACCACCAACGTCAGGTCAGACCGGCGGGGAACGCAGTTCTGGATGCGGGAGCATGGTGACTCCTGGACAGGCTCGGGGACTCAAGTCTGTACAAGCCCCGCCCTCGCCTCCACGTGAGTTTCAGAGACCAGGCCCCTCATGACCGCTGGGACGCATGCCCCGGCATCCAGACCCACGTCTTGCCTATCCCTCCTTCCACTGCCTGCCAGGCTCTAATCTACCCACGGAGGACACGCAGGGACGAGACAAAGCCTTGTCCCCCCGGTGTGACATCAGACATGACACATGATGCCCCATGGAAGAAAAATGGACTCATGAGACTTCTGGTGTTCCAGTGGTTAAGACTTTGCCTTGGGCTTCCCTGGTAGCTCCGTGGTAAAGCGTTCACCTGCCAATGCAGGAGTCATGGGTTCAATCCCTGCTCCAGGAAGATCCCACATGCTGCGGAGCAGCTGAGCCCATGAACCACAACTATGGAGCTTGTGCTCTAGAGCCTCGGAGCCGCAACTATGGAGCCCGTGGGCTGCAACCACTAAAGCCCATGTGCCCTGGAGCCCAAAGTCCTCAACAAGAGAGGTCACCGCAACGAGAAGCCAGCTCACCTCAACTAGGAAGTAGCCCCCACTCCCTGCAATAAGAGAAGAGCCTGCAGCAGCACTGAAAACCCAGAATTGTCAATAAATAAATAAAATGCATTAAAAAAAAAGTGAAAGGGATCACTTAAAAAAAAAAAGAAAGAAAAAAAGACTTTGCCTTTCAGTGCTCCCGGCGGCTCAGATGGTAAAGACCTTCAAGTGGGTCAACTGGAGTTGTGACGGCATAATGAGCCGACGCGCGCCTCTGGGCCATCTCCACACTCGGTCCCTTCTAAGGGCTTGCAGTCGCTCATGGAGATGTCTGTTCCAGAACTGTGTCTGGGACGAACGCAGAGTTCGCCTGCTTTCGATCTGGGCCAAACCTCATCTCCAAGCCTGCTGTCAACTTCTCTTTGTCCGTTGTGACTTCTCCCATCCTAGAGACCGGGGGTCTCAGGTGTTAGGCAGAGACCTCATTCCCAGCAAATCTGGGAACCCTCGGCAGGTCCCGACTGCCCTGGACTCCCAGGTCCACGCACCTCTTGGCTGTTTCCAGACCGTTCTCCCTGACAGGGAAGACGGCAGCCGACGAGGAGCAGAGATGCTCTGCCTTTCTTCTGTCACCAATTAAACGTGGCACCACCCGTCGGGGCCTGCAGGGAACCTTATTTGTTTTTCCAGTCATTTGTTTATTTTAGGTAGGGGAAGATCTAAAACGGGCAGCAAGGCATACGGAGTATTATAACCAACACTCATGGACCCACCAGCCGGAGTGAATATATGTGAGCATGTTGCCGTATTCACTCATGATTTTTTAAGTATTAATAAAATATCAGCGATGACTATTATCACATTTCCATTTGGAAAAATACTGTCCATATCTTTCTGCACCTGTTTTTTTTTTTAAAGATTTATTTATTTATTTATTTTTGGGCGGGGGTCGGGTTGGGGAGGGAGGGGAGTGGGCGGGCCACTTCTATTGTTCATTCATTTCTCTGTTTTCATCTTGGCTCCTGTGGGCCTCCCGTCACGGTGGCGTCTGTCGCTGCAGAGTGCCGGCTCTGGGCACATGCGCTCCAGAGCTCTGGCTCGGTAATTGGACACATCGGTCCAGCTGCTCCGCGGCACGTGGGATCTTCCTAGGCCAGGGATTGAACCAGCGCCCCTTGCACTGCAAGGCGGTGTCCTTACCCACTGGACCATCAGGGGAAGCCCTGCACCTGTTTTTCACATTAAACACGAGGAGCTTATCTTTGCACTCATCCCGGACACCTCCTGTGCTTCAGCACAGGGTCCTTAAGCCCTGCCGCCTCCACCCCCACCCCTCCACCATCAAGCCCCAACTAGACATCGCCGGCAAGGGACACCAACTCCAGTCCCTTTCCTAAAGCTTCCTGCCTAGGCCCTGCAGCCCTTAGTACAGTCTTCCAAATGCAAAGCACTTAAGTACCAATATAATCTTCCCCCGTATCTGCAAACCTTCTATAATTTACCTACTATGTATGTGTCTATGTTAACTCTTTAGAATTCTTTCTTTTTTTTTTTTTAACTTTTTTTTGGCCTCTAAGTCATCTAAAAATTTTTCAGCCATCTTTATTCTTCAGCCTGTGGGGTCCTCCCATCTCAGTGGCCCCTCTCGTTGCAGAGCACTGGCTCTGGGCGCATGCGCTCCAGAGTGCCGGCTGTAATTGGACACACCGGCCCAGCTGCTCTGCGGCACATGGGATCTTCCCAGGCTAGGGATCGAACCAGTGACCCCTGCACTGCAAGGTGGACTCTTAACACACTGGACTACCAAGGAAGCCTAAGATTCTTTTTTTTTGATTGAAAAAAACAATTGGCCACACCGCATGGTACATAGGATCTTAGTTCCCGGACCAGGGATTGAACCTGTGCCCCATGCGTTGGACGAGCGGAGTCTTCACCCCTGGACCATGAAGGAAGCTCAAAGCTCGCCCTGAGGTCCACGTGGCTCCTGCCCGCACCTCCCTGAGGCCTTTGCTCCAATGTCACTTTTTCAGCAAGGCCCTCTCTGATCACTCAAATCCTGCCATAATCCCCCATGCCTGCCCGACACCTCCCCTCCTGGCTTTGTATCTCCCTCAGCATTTACCACCACTTGATCTTCTGTGTTTCTTTTTGGTTGAGCGTCTTGCAGGATTTAAGGTCCCTGACCAGGGATCAAACCCAGGCCCCCAGCAGTGAAAGCCTGGTATCCTAACTCCTGGGGCAAGTGTTAGTCGCTCAGTCACGTCCGACTCTTTGTGACCCCATGCACTGTAGCCCGCCAGGCTCCTCTGTCCATGGGATTCTCCAGCCAAGAATACTGGAGTGCGGTGCCATTTTCTTCTTCAGGGGATCTTCCTGATTCAGGGATCGTACCCAGGTCTCCTGCATGGCAGGCAGATTCTTTACCATCTGAGCCGCCAGAGAAGCCCCGCCCGTCTCTTACCCGTCAGCATCTCCATCCCGTAACCAGAATCTTCTGAGGGCAGGTGCCCAGGCATTGAGTCTGTCATTTCCTCAGAGGCTGGGGAAGGGTCTGGAGGCAAAACTCCAAATGACAACAGCATCAGGGACCCCCAACCCGGCCCACCCACAGAGCAGCACCCTTCAGGAAGCCTCCCCCTGGACACACCCACTTCACAGATGCGGAAACTGAGGCTCAGAGGGTTCCAGGTCCGGAATCAAACTCAGACTTTCCTACTCCAATGACTTCCTCTTTTTTTCTTATATTTTTTAAATTCTCTCCAATCTTCTTTATTTAATTTTTGGCCCTGTAGCATAAGGGATCTTAGCTCCCTGACTAGAGACTGAACCTGTGCCCCTTGCATTGGAAGCATGGACTTGTAAACACTGGGCCACCACGAAGTCCCTCCAGTGACCTTCTATTCTCCCTGCTCTGCCTTGAAAGCACAGGGAAGCCAGAGAGGCTCAAGGCTGTGGGGACGTTAAGGAGCTGAGACCCGACTCCCTGACCCCCAGCCCCGAGGGCAGACGTGGCTGCAGAAGGAACCCAGAACACGGCGCCCTTTCACAGCCAGACCAGAGTAACAGCGGCTTGGAGACCCCCGTCTTGGCTGGGGCAGGTGCTCGGGAGACAGAGCGGGACCGCCGAGCAGGGGACACGGTGGCTGCAAAAGGTCCAGGGGCCCTGTTTTGGGAGCTGCTCCATCTCTGAATGTGCAAGTGGGGGTGGCAGGATCCGTGCTCACCTGGGATGGTGACCTGAATGATATCCAGATCCTCCGGTTCGATTTTGATGGGTCTCAGCCCACCCAGTTCCCCGGAGGTTCCTGCGAAATGAGGGGGAAACAAGGGATCCGCTCGGGTCGGGGTGTGACCTTGGCCGGGCGGGGCGGGTCCCTCTCGAACATCCTCCCGCCTGGGGCGTGTGAGTCGGGCCAGGAAAAGTCAAGTCAGCTCTGGTGTCTGAGTTACAGACAGAGGCAATATGCAGACCTGGCCACCGAGGCTCATATCCCCGAGGACGGGGAGGCCGTGGTGATGTCAAAATCCCCCAAAAGGCCACCCCATCCCACGTGCCCTGGCCCCCAGCGGGCTCCCAGCATGCTCTGCAGCCGGGACGGGGGACTGGGGTGGCCAGAGCGAACCCGTGACCACTCCATCCAGGCTCGCCGGCTGAGCCCGCCTCCTTCCTCAAGGCGGCCGAGCCGCCGCCCCAGACCCACGCCGTGAGGTCCCGCTCCTCACCTGGCCCGCAGTCTTCGGAGAGACTGCTCTTCTCTGACCTGAGGGAAGGAAGCCGGGAGACGACGCGCCATCAGCACCAGCTGCCCCCCTTCCAGCCGTGAGGAGCCTTGGCGGCAGCCGCTGCACAACGTACGCCCGACCCCACCTGCGCCCATCCCACCCGGCTGTCCCTGGGACCCCCAGCGAGACTGCCGGTGCGCCATCTCCCGGGACAACCATCTCCTGGCTGCCCCAGCCCACGTCCGGCTCCCTGTCCCGGGCGACCGTCCACCTTGCCCGCCAGCAGGAGCGCCTGGTCTGGCCAGCCTAGGAGCCCTGCAGCGGAGCACGGTGGGGGTTTGATCGGTGCTTGCGCAGGGGGTCCTGGGAGTGGCAGGGACCACCGGCCTGGAGAGGGTTGTGGAGTGCAGCTGGGAAGGGCCCTGGGAGGGCAGTGTCGCGTCGCTCCCAGGGCACGTCAGAGAGAACTGGACCGGGCCTGGGGTTTCCGGGAGACACCCCATCCCCGGTAACCAGCTGGTGCGCTGAGCGCGGGGCCTTGTGGACACACAGGGCAGACCCCTGGTCTAGTCTGGGAGCCAGGGAAGGCTTCTGAGGTCAGGCCCCGAGGGGCGACCAGAGGCTTCCAGGTAGGAAAAAACTTAGCAGCGCCTCTGTACTCCTTTCGTTTGGAGGCTCCCCAGCCCCCAGAGGGGCAGGGCACACGCTGTGTGTGCAGGAGGACCCTGGGCGGGCTGCCCACGCGGAGGGAGACACTGGCCCAGCAGCTCGCGGCCAGCCTCCGTCCCCACGCCTCCCGTGGGACTGGGCCGGGGCCGCGGGCAGCCTTACCGGGCGGTCCCAGCCAGGTCCACGACGGCGGCGCGGGAGGCCTCCGCAGAGAGGTCCTCTGGGGGGCTGGCCGGCTCCAGCTTCATGGGGTCTTTGGTAAACTTGTTCCCTGTGGGGAGAGCCAGGGCGGGGCGGGGCGGTCAGGGCCAAGGCCCCCCCTAGCCTCCTCTGCCGGCGGGACGCCCGGGGGATGCTGCAGGGGGGCGCCCCTCACGTGCGGTCTGGCCTCAGTCCCTGCTTGGAGTCTCCACAGCTAGCCGAGGCAGGCAGGGGGTCCCGGGGGAGCGACGCCTCTCGTGGGATGAGGAATGAGGATGCTGGAGATCTCAGAGGACCGAGCAGGAGGAAGAAGCTGGGAATGGCTGCCCTGACCCCACCCGTGCTCCTCAGGCTCAGGGAACCCTTGGGAAGGTGCTGAGGGTCCCCAAGGCTGTGTCCCCGGGACCACGCTCATCTCCATCTCCCAGGAACTCAGAGCACCAACCCAGAGGATGGTGTTCTTACCATTTCACAGATGTGGAAACTGAGGCCCATATGACCTTGCCCAAAGTCACATAGCTGGGGGAGGTGGGGCTGGTACGGGGACCCAGATATGTTGCACCCCAAGGTCTGTGCTCCCTTTGCTGGACCCGGCAGAGCCCGCTTCGTGGCCCTGAGAGATGGGCCATCCACGGCTCAAGGCCTGGGTGCCGTGCTGGACTTCAGGGAAAAGAGCAGAACCCACTTGAGTGGGCTATTGAAACCTAAATTAAATTCAAATTAAATTTGCTAAATGCTTAGGAGAGTACCTATCCCACGTCAGGGTTTGGCTACTTCTGGGGGTGAATGTTCCCATAGGTGGTCTGCCCCGGGAGCCGGGCCCACTCCCATGCCTGCCCCAGCATGCAGAAGCCGCCCCCAGGCGCCTCCCCACCCCCAGGTCGGATGTGGCGGCAGCTCAGGACCTCAGGGGCATCAGCTTGGAGGCTTTAGAACAGACTGGATGGGCCCCCTGACATACCTGTGAAAATTCGCTCATCAAACATCCTGGGGAGCGAGAGAGACGGGCGTGAGAGGGGAGCCGGCCTCCCGGTCCCCTCAGGGACGGTCACTCAAGGCCTGCACGCACGGCTGCAGCTGCAGACCCGGGCGCCGGGCTGGCCACGCACGGGGGCAGGAGAGGGCACGGTCCAGAGAGCTAGATACCCCGCAACCGACAGCCAGATGCCCACACTGTTCCTCCACAGTCAGGGAAGGCATGGGCCAGCCCCCGGGCCCAGCCTCCTTCATCCCACACCTGGGCGGCAGGAGGGGCTCTGTGGCCACAGCGGGCGGGTGACTCACACCCTGTTCCCACCCGGGTTCCGCCTAAAGGGGCCCAACAGAGGACGTGACACTCAGGGGCCAACACTGAGGACGTAACACTCGGCAGCGGCAACAAGCCAACCCCCACGGGCATAGTGGCCTGCCGAGGATCTGTTCCCTGTCCCTCCGATCTGGGTGGAGACATGACAAACATCTGCGATAAGCCCCTCGCTAAGCCACACGCTTCCCTGGTCCTGTCCAGAGGCCCCCCAGCTCAACAAACGAAAATTGTCCATTCTCACCAATCTGCGGATAACCACTCTTCGTGGAGAGACCACGCTGTTCTTAAGGGAAGGTGACCTTGCCCAAAGTCACATAGCTGGGGAGGTGGGGCTGGTACGGGACCCAGATATGTTGCACCCCAAGGTCTGTGCCCCCTTTGCTGGACCCGGCAGAGCCCGCTTCGTGGCCCTGAGAGATGGGCCATCCACGGCTCAAGGCCTGGGTGCCGTGCTGGACTTCAGGGAAAAGAGCAGAACCCACTTGAGTGGGCTATTGAAACCTAAATTAAATTCAAATTAAATTTGCTAAATGCTTAGGAGAGTACCTATCCCACGTCAGGGTTTGGCTACTTCTGGGGGTGAATGTTCCCATAGGTGGTCTGCCCCGGGAGCCGGGCCCACTCCCATGCCTGCCCCAGCATGCAGAAGCCGCCCCCAGGCGCCTCCCCACCCCCAGGTCGGATGTGGCGGCAGCTCAGGACCTCAGGGGCATCAGCTTGGAGGCTTTAGAACAGACTGGATGGGCCCCCTGACATACCTGTGAAAATTCGCTCATCAAACATCCTGGGGAGAGAGGAGAGACGGGCGTGAGAGGGGAGCCGGCCTCCCGGTCCCCTCAGGGACGGTCACTCAAGGCCTGCACGCACGGCTGCAGCTGCAGACCCGGGCGCCGGGCTGGCCACGCACGGGGGCAGGAGAGGGCACGGTCCAGAGAGCTAGATACCCCGCAACCGACAGCCAGATGCCCACACTGTTCCTCCACAGTCAGGGAAGGCATGGGCCAGCCCCCGGGCCCAGCCTCCTTCATCCCACACCTGGGCGGCAGGAGGGGCTCTGTGGCCACAGCGGGCGGGTGACTCACACCCTGTTCCCACCCGGGTTCCGCCTAAAGGGGCCCAACAGAGGACGTGACACTCAGGGGCCAACACTGAGGACGTAACACTCGGCAGCGGCAACAAGCCAACCCCCACGGGCATAGTGGCCTGCCGAGGATCTGTTCCCTGTCCCTCCGATCTGGGTGGAGACATGACAAACATCTGCGATAAGCCCCTCTCTAAACCACAAGCTTCACTGGTCCTTTCCAGAAACCCCCCAGCTCAACAAACGAAAATTGTCCATTCTCACCAATACCCTCCCCGCCGTGCGAATGAAAGGACCTACCTCCCAGCGCTTAAGCACGGTCTGTTCCGTGGAGAGACCATCGCCCCTCTTCGCTCCAATAAAGCACCTGCCCCTGCTGAGGTCGGCCTCCCTTCTTTTTTCTCTTCCTGCCTCAACCCTGAACCACATCTCTACCCCACGGTCCCGTCACCGCAGACCACACCCACCACTGCCGGGGCCTCAGTGACAGGCACGGGGTAGAGCCCGCTCCCCCAGCGCGGGCCAGGCTTGTCCTCGATTGCAGCCTCTCAGGGTGACCCAAGGGACCCCCTCAGATGCGTCTCAGAAGCCTAGGAGGCCCGAGCAGGGAGGGGGTCGGAAAAGACTCGACGGAGTTGAGGACAGTGAGCTGGGGTGAGGGCTGAGGGCTGGTCCAGCGAGAGGCACGCGGAGGGCTGGAGGCGTGCCATGGAGGTGACCAGCCTGCAGCACGGCGGCCTGGACCCATGGGACACAGGGAGTCCCTAGGAGGGCATGGCACCCTCGGACCACTCCACCATCACTCAGAGAACGGACGAGAAGGGGGGTGGCTGGGGGCCCCGGGGCCACTGGGGGACTCTTGAGTCATCCTGGTAAGACACCGGGATTCTTATTCCAGGAAACAAGGATGGGGGAAGATCGGCGGGTGGGCTGCCCGCCCCCAGCCTCACGCGGGGCTGCTGTTGTTTCTGCTCTGCCACCAGGGGGGCCCCCAGCAGGCTGGGGAGCCTCACGCAGCTGGGCTGGGCTGGGGGTGGGGCGCAGCAGAGCCTGTGTGCCATGGAGCGGCTGGACAAGAGGCTCTGGCCACTAAACTCAGGCGACATGGCACACACGAAGGGATGTGTGAGTCTTGGTCACTCCGCTGTGTCCGACTCTTGGCGTCCCCACGGACTGCAGCCCCGCCAGGCCCCTCTGGCCACGGGGATTCTCCGGACAAGAATACGGGCGTCGGCTGCTAGTCCCTCCTCCAGGGGGTCTTCCCAGCCCAGGGACTGAACCCAGGTCTCTCACATACTGTCAGAGCCACCAGGGAAGCCCCTGAGCCCCTCACTCACATCCATTTAGCCTCCAAGCATTAGCCCTAAACAATCATTGGCCCCCTCTTTAACCACTGGGCCACCAGGGAAGCCTCCAGCTCTCGCGTCTCTGTCTCCAATGCAGACCTCTCCTGAGCTTCTGAGCTCTCAGCGGGGCCTCTGGAAATGTCATCTCCCAAGCACCTTGGAGATGAACTCACCCAGCCGCGTGGGGGTGACCCTTCTTCCCCGCCCCTCTCCCCATTTCCACGGGCCCCCCACCAACGCCCCCCACCGCAGCTCAGACTCCAGCCCCGATCCAGCCCCTTCTCTCCCTCCTCCCACCGTGCTGACCGGGCCACACCAGCAGCCAGGCTGGCACCCAGCGGCCCTACAGAGATGCCCCCCAAGGTTCTAGAACAACTCCACGGTCTCAGAGCCAATCCCCACCCTCGGGCACCCCAGGCGTCTGGGCTGCTCACGGGGGGCAGTTCTGTCGGCTGGACACGGCCCGGCGGGGAGCGGGCGGCCCTCCTCAGCCTCCAGCTCTGGCTTCACCAACAGGACCTTGGTAGGACCCCCGACCCGCCTCACAGGGGTCCCCGCCTCCTCCCTGCCTTTCTCTCTCCTGTGGCCCTGTTTACTCCCTCCGCTCTACGAACTCAGGCGGCACGAGTCTAAACCCGGACAAGCGCTTCCACTCATCCACCTGTTCATTCCTCAGATACGTACGGACGTCTCCCGCACCCGGGGGACGACTGTGGCTGCTCGGGACTGGGCAGCGAACCACGCGGCGCTGGCTTCATCTAGGGCATCGGACACTCCAGCAGGCACGTGAGCCTAAGCACGCGCCGGGAGCGTGCCCTCAGAGAACTCCCAGGACGGACGCCTGGGAGGGGGCCGGTGCAGTCCATGCTGCTGGAGACGGGGGGCTGGACGGCATGGTCTCTGATCCCCCGCCTCCCACTCCATCTCTAACCGTTTAGGGGGAGCATCCCAGGAAGTCCGGCATTGCCTGGAGACACTGGCTCAGCAGTGAGGCTCCCTGTGGGAGCTGGGAGACGAGGCTGGTGGAGGAGGGAGCAGGTCCCGGGGGCAGGAGCTCATCGTGGCCTGCCCTCCCCCAGCCACCCACACCTGCCCCAGGAAAACCAACCACGCGGGTGAACAGCAAAGGCAGATACACGACCAGCAGGGAGGGCCGCCCCGTGGAAGGCACAGAAGGTGAGAGTGGCTGGCCCAGCCCCCCCGAGTTCAGGTGGGCGCCCCTCTGACGGGAGCGAAGCGCAAAGGCAGGACCCAGATCTTATGTTTCATTGCTGTTTAGCAGCTTCAGTCGTGTCTGACTCTGCGACCCCATGGACGGTAGCCCTGCCAGGTTCCTCTAGCCACGGGATTTCCCAGGCAAGACTACTGGAGTGCGTAGCTATTTCCTCCTCCAGGGGATCTTTCTGACCCGGGGTGGTGGCAGGCAGATTCTCTACCACTGAGCTGCCCAGCGACGCCCTCAGGTCTTCTTTAGGGGCAGGACAGTGCCTCTAAGAACTCTGTGAATGCCCGCTTGGGCCAAGCACGGTGCCTTCATCTTCCCACTCCATTCTCAGAAGAGGCCAGAAGGAGGCCACACAGCTGTCAGGTTACAGAGCCCCGCTCGCTCCCCGCTGGACCGCCTGTCGCCACCCCAAGGCCCCGCCTCATGTCTGTTGTCGCCCCTTGACCGGCCCTGCCCCCCGGCAGCCCGAGCCCAGGCTCCCGCGCCCCTCCCCTACCTCTTAATGACAAAGTGGATGCTGTGCCTCTCTTCCAGGATCCGCTTCAGCTTGGGGACCCCGTAGGTGCAGGGGCGCTTGAAGGGGATCTTGTCCGGGATGCCCACAATCTCCACGGCCTCCGGGTCGCAGGCGATCTTCCTGTAGGGGACGGGGACCATGTGGTCCAGGCCCAGGGCTTCCGCTGGAAGGGCAACGGCAAGGCTGAACGCAGGACGGAGGCTTCGGGACACGCAGGGCCCCCGGGCCTGGTCACCACCACCTCCCTGCCCCGGGTACCGCTCCGGCCACAGAGCAGCCAGGGCACCCTCCTGACATATGCCACTTTGCTCCTTAAAAAAAATGCCCACAGGCTCCTAGGCTCCTATCTGCCGACGTTCTACAAAAGCCCTGTATGACCAGGACCTCTGACTTTATCTCCTTCCTTTTACCTCTCTCTGCTTGCTCACTCTCGTCTCTTCCAGCCCCCTCTCTTTTTTGGGCCATGTGGGATCTTATTTCCCCGACCTGGAATCGAACCCATGCCCCCTGAATTGGAGGGCGGAGTCTTAACCACTAGACCACCAAGGAAGTCCCTCTCCAGACTCCCTTGTTTTCCCTTACACGCGAGGCACACACTCACCCCAGGGCCTTTGCACCTGCTCATCTGTCTGCTCAGACACTCTGCTCCCAGATCACCAGAGCCTGCCTTCCCTCCCTCTCTCCACTCACGTGTCGGCTCCACGGTCACCTCACCAGCCTAAAGCAGCCTCCTCCACCCCTCCCTAGCCCGCCCTGCTTCGGTGTTCACCCCACATGTACCCCAACCTGATGTCAGACACGTACTCCTCTGCGTTGGCTCACTCTGGCACCGAAACAGGGCAGGACTCCTAGGAAAGAGCTGGTCCCTGCGTCTCTGGAAGGGACGGAGTGAGCGGTTGCGGAAGCTTCCAGACTCCCGGTGGGCTCTCGGCCAGAGGCTTCCGGTCACACGGCTGTGCCCTTCTCCCAGGGAGCACTCTGCTCCTGTGTCGGTGGCATCCGTGAGACGCCGCTGGGAGGTGTCCACAGCGGGGCAGACGGGATCCGAGCTGGGGACGCGGTTCCCTGTTCTTTTCTTCCAGGCCATTCGGGGTGGCCCTGTGTCACTTCCGTCGAGCTCCTCCTTTTTGTTCTTTTTATCCCTTTCTCCTATTTTTAAAAATTCATTCATTACTTTGGCTGCGTCGGGCCTTCGCTGTGGCACATAGGATCTTTCCCGGCGGTGCGCCGGCTCCGTAGTTGCAGCACGCCGGCTTTGCCGTCCCACGGCATGGGGGGGTCTTGGCTTTCTGATCAGGAGTCGAACTTACATTCCCTGGACTGCAACGTGGGTTCTTAACCATTGGGCCATCAGGGAAGTCCCTTAGCTCCTTTTCATCCTCTCAGTTAGCACTTTTTCAGCACCTACTATGTGTGTGACGGTGCTTTCACGGGGCCCTGAGGCCCAGGTGATGAGTTGGGCCAGGGGTCCGTTCTTGCCTTCCCCAAAGGTTTCTCCAACCTGTCCCAAGGTTCCGCCGTCTCCTCTCTGTTCCTCAGGCCCAGCCTCACCCTGGCCTGGCTCCTCGGGTCATGCCGGGCTTTATCTGCATCCAGACAAGGGGCAGCCCAGAATTGGACCCCCGCCGCCTCCAACCCTGTAGCCACGCCGGACCGGGCAGAGCGGAGTCCCCATCTGGGGCCCTCCTGGGCGCCAAGACTGCGCTGTGACGCGCCCAGGTCTGCGTTGGCGGCCTTGGCAGCCTGCTCATCTGTCTGCTCAGACACTCTGCTCCCAGATCACCAGAGCCTGCCTTCCCTCCCTCTCTCCACTCACGTGTCGGCTCCACGGTCACCTCACCAGCCTAAAGCAGCCTCCTCCACCCCTCCCTAGCCCGCCCTGCTTCGGTGTTCACCCCACATGTACCCCAACCTGATGTCAGACACGACTCCTCTGCGTTGGCTCACTCTGGCACCGAAACAGGGCAGGACTCCTAGGAAAGAGCTGGTCCCTGCGTCTCTGGAAGGGACGGAGTGAGCGGTTGCGGAAGCTTCCAGACTCCCGGTGGGCTCTCGGCCAGAGGCTTCCGGTCACACGGCTGTGCCCTTCTCCCAGGGAGCACTCTGCTCCTGTGTCGGTGGCATCCGTGAGACGCCGCTGGGAGGTGTCCACAGCGGGGCAGACGGGATCCGAGCTGGGGACGCGGTTCCCTGTTCTTTTCTTCCAGGCCATTCGGGGTGGCCCTGTGTCACTTCCGTCGAGCTCCTCCTTTTTGTTCTTTTTATCCCTTTCTCCTATTTTTAAAAATTCATTCATTACTTTGGCTGCGCGGGCCTTCGCTGTGGCACATAGGATCTTTCGGCGGTGCGCCGGCTCCGTAGTTGCAGCACGCCGGCTTTGCCGTCCCACGGCATGGGGGGGTCTTGGCTTTCTGATCAGGAGTCGAACTTACATTCCCTGGACTGCAACGTGGGTTCTTAACCATTGGGCCATCAGGGAAGTCCCTTAGCTCCTTTTCATCCTCTCAGTTAGCACTTTTTCAGCACCTACTATGTGTGTGACGGTGCTTTCACGGGGCCCTGAGGCCCAGGTGATGAGTTGGGCCAGGGGTCCGTTCTTGCCTTCCCCAAAGGTTTCTCCAACCTGTCCCAAGGTTCCGCCGTCTCCTCTCTGTTCCTCAGGCCCAGCCTCACCCTGGCCTGGCTCCTCGGGTCATGCCGGGCTTTATCTGCATCCAGACAAGGGGCAGCCCAGAATTGGACCCCCGCCGCCTCCAACCCTGTAGCCACGCCGGGACCGGGGCAGAGCGGAGTCCCCATCTGGGGCCCTCCCTGGGGCGCCGCCAAGACTGCGTCTGTTGACGCGGCCCAGGTCTGCGTTGGCGGCCTTGGCAGCCGGATCCCACTGTGACGATCACACTTAGCTCCTTGTCTAATTAAACCCTCGGCGTCTCAGCAGCTGTCAAGCCACGTCTTCCCCCACCCTCAGCCTCAGCCACCACCCCCGAGCCCCGGCACGTGAGCGACGGGTTCTTGGGTTTTTCGAGTGCCTGCGAATCCGACCCCGCCCGGTTCCTCTGACACACTGGGCCTGTCTGGTCAACAGCACGGAGACCTAGTTTAAGAAGCCCCAGCCGCTGACTGCTTGGAAGAGGACGGAGCTGCCACGTCCGATTCTCGGACCCGTGTGCCGTTTAGGCCTCTCTCCAGGCGTCACAGACAGGAAGGCTTCCTGAAGGCTGGGGTCCCCCTACTTTGCTTTTTTATTCTTTTGCACCCCCAGCATCGTTGGCCCACTTGGCCTGCAGGTGGGAGCTGGAAGCGGGGGTAGCAAGGAGCAGGATCGGAGCATCCTGGGTCTGCAGGATGCTTTAGGCGGCCAGACAACAGCCCCGCCCACCCAGAGGGTCTCCCAATAATCACGGTGGGGGCAGCTTCTCCCTGGGGAGCCGAACAGGCAGCTCAGAGGGAGCCCTGGCCTGCGGAGGGCCATCGCCTCCGCCATTCCAAGCTCCACACGCCTCCTTGGATTTGGCCATGGAGGGGGGCCCAAGGGCTGGCCTCTGCGAAAGGAGCGGCATTCTGGAAACATCCAGTGCACACAACAGGCTGAAGGCTGGCAGTGGCCATGCCCGCGAGGTGGGGGCAGACAGAGCCAGCCCTCCCCAGCTCCCCATCCAGCTCACCCCGCCTGGGGAGGAAGGGGAGACCCTCAGGCCCGGACAGCCGTCTGCAGCCCGGGCTGTGCTCAGCCGCGCCTCCACCAGGACGGCCCAGCGCACTGAGCCAGCGTGGCCAAGCCTCCCCAGCCCCAGGGAGGAGCAAAGAGCACTCCAGGAAGCCAGCCCTGCTTCCCCAAGCCTGGTTCCCCAAGCCTGGTTCTTATTAGCCATCGTCTCTTTCTGAGGGCCCCGCCCCTGCACGCTACGACACGACGCCCAGCACGCAGGCACAGACCCCTGTGCGCCTCCGCAGACACGTCCTCAGGCATGTGCCGGCAGCCCCGAAGGCCGGAGCTGGTCTGAGCGGCGGGCACAGGGCGGGGCGACCTTCATGACTGAGAAGTGAACAGACCAGTGAGTGAGAAGGAGAAAGAAGGAAAGAAAGCAGGCGAGGTGAAATACAGCTCCATGACAACGCTATGAACCAGGTCAGTGGCTCAGGGGTGACCCCGCCGTGAGCGACGGGTTCTTGGTTTCGAGTGCCTGCGAATCCGACCCCGCCCGGTTCCTCTGACACACTGGGCCTGTCTGGTCAACAGCACGGAGACCTAGTTTAAGAAGCCCCAGCCGCTGACTGCTTGGAAGAGGACGGAGCTGCCACGTCCGATTCTCGGACCCGTGTGCCGTTTAGGCCTCTCTCCAGGCGTCACAGACAGGAAGGCTTCCTGAAGGCTGGGGTCCCCCTACTTTGCTTTTTTATTCTTTTGCACCCCCAGCATCGTTGGCCCACTTGGCCTGCAGGTGGGAGCTGGAAGCGGGGGTAGCAAGGAGCAGGATCGGAGCATCCTGGGTCTGCAGGATGCTTTAGGCGGCCAGACAACAGCCCCGCCCACCCAGAGGGTCTCCCAATAATCACGGTGGGGGCAGCTTCTCCCTGGGGAGCCGAACAGGCAGCTCAGAGGGAGCCCTGGCCTGCGGAGGGCCATCGCCTCCGCCATTCCAAGCTCCACACGCCTCCTTGGATTTGGCCATGGAGGGGGGCCCAAGGGCTGGCCTCTGCGAAAGGAGCGGCATTCTGGAAACATCCAGTGCACACAACAGGCTGAAGGCTGGCAGTGGCCATGCCCGCGAGGTGGGGGCAGACAGAGCCAGCCCTCCCCAGCTCCCCATCCAGCTCACCCCGCCTGGGGAGGAAGGGGAGACCCTCAGGCCCGGACAGCCGTCTGCAGCCCGGGCTGTGCTCAGCCGCGCCTCCACCAGGACGGCCCAGCGCACTGAGCCAGCGTGGCCAAGCCTCCCCAGCCCCAGGGAGGAGCAAAGAGCACTCCAGGAAGCCAGCCCTGCTTCCCCAAGCCTGGTTCCCCAAGCCTGGTTCTTATTAGCCATCGTCTCTTTCTGAGGGCCCCGCCCCTGCACGCTACGACACGACGCCCAGCACGCAGGCACAGACCCCTGTGCGCCTCCGCAGACACGTCCTCAGGCATGTGCCGGCAGCCCCGAAGGCCGGAGCTGGTCTGAGCGGCGGGCACAGGGCGGGGCGACCTTCATGACTGAGAAGTGAACAGACCAGTGAGTGAGAAGGAGAAAGAAGGAAAGAAAGCAGGCGAGGTGTGAAATACAGTAACTACACATGCAATCTTCAACTCTGCTATGAACCAGGTCAGTGGCTCAGTTGTGTCCGGCTCCTCGCGACCCCGGGGACTGCAGCACGCCAGGCTTCCCTGTCCCGCACCATCTCCCGAAGGCTGCTCAGACGCATGTCCACTGAGCCGATGATGCCGTCCAGGCACCTCATCCTCCGTCGTCCCCTTCTCCTTCTGCCTTCTATTTTTCCCAGCATCAGGGTCTTTTCCAATTCAGCCTCAGTCCTTCCAATGAATATTTAGGGTTGATCCCCTTTAGGATCGACTGGATTGACCTCCCCGCAGTCCAAGGGATTCTCAAGAGTTTTCTCCAGCGCCACAGTCCGAAGGCATCCATTCTTCGGCACTCAGCAGCTCCGGCAGCAGCTCCCGAGGCCCCGGGCCTTCCCCTCTGCTCCTGCAGCTCTGGGTGGAGCCCCTGCCTCTCCGTCTCCTCGCCCGGCCCCATCACGCCAGGGGATAACCCTCATGAGCTGCACGATTCTAGTGCATTCAACAACATCACACCTGCGTGCTCAGGGGTCTGTGGGTACCGGCATCATCTCTCCGGTCACTGAGAGCCTCCCACCCTGACCAGGGCCACCCTGCGTCTGATCACCGAGTGGGGCTTACAGACGGAGCTCCACAGAGGCTGAGCCCGTCCGTGCGAGGGAGGCGGGACTGCCGAGGGGACAAAGGGGATCGGCGGTGGGAGGGCGCTTGGGGGTCCCAGGACCCAGTGCGGGAAGGGCTCACAGGCCGTCGGGGTTTTCAGGCCTGGTCCCTGCCTCCTGGCTGCACCTGGCACGTGGCTGAAGCCCCACCCGGTGGAGGCACCTCCCTGCAGCCTCGGTCACCACCTGTGTCTGCGGCCCAGAATGCCGTGAGCTGACTCGTTCCCCTACGCCTGGCTCAGCCGTGGGTGCCAGGGACCCAGAGGGTTCATTCAGTGCTGTCCCGGCCTCTCACGGGGACAGATGCAGACGAGATGCATCCAGCATACGACACGGAACAGAGAGGAAACCATCAAGGCTTTTAGGGTCCAGGCTGAGCCTCAAAGAACAAGCAGAATTTGCCCACAAAACCTGCAAAGGGCTTCCTGGTCAGGAGGCACGGGTGAGGCAGCAACAGGGTGATGCGCTGGGGAACTTGAGGCTGAGGCTGTTCTTCCGGATGGTCCCCTCGATGGGCCGTCTCCCCACGCCCACCCGCCCACCCGCCTTCCACAGGTGCGTCAAAATCTGGACCCGTGCCATCCGGGCCGCCCACCCCGAGACGCTGAAAGGGAAATATTGACACAGCCACCCCCTCCCCAGACAGGAGACGGCATTTGCGTTGACGGCGCGCGGGCGCCAGCATATGGCTCCCGCTGTCATGTTGGGGAACACGAGTGATTGCCACATAATGAGACGCTCGGTGCGGCGGGGACCACCCCGCGGGCCGAGACACCCACTCACCATATCTGCTGTTAAACAGGATCTGCACGCACTCCCGGAGGGTGTTGATGTCCTCGGTCTCTTTTATGAAGGCGTCCCACTTCTCTATCAGAACACGGGAGGGACACGTGAGGGCCCATCCGAGCGGGCAGCCCGTGCTCTGGGGCCTCTCTCCGGCCCCTGCCCGCCCCGGGCGTGGGCTCAGGCGCGTCAGTCGTGCCCGACGCGTCGCGACCCTCTGGACCGTAGCCCGCCAGGCTCCTCGGTCCACAGGATTCTCCGGGCAAGAATACTGGAGTGGGCGGCCATGCCCTCCTCCGGGGGATCTTCCAAGGCAGAGGGCCCAGGATCGATCCCTGGTTAGGAAGCTAGATCCCACGTGCTGCAACGGAGAGTTCACATGCCCCAACTAAAGCTTCCACGTGTTGCAACCAAGGCCTGGCACAGCCAGATACATAAATGTTTTTTTTTTTTTTTAAAAAAAGCCTCTCCCTTGTCTCAGGGCCTGAAATTAAAAAAAAAAAAAAGTCTGTCCATCTGGCCACTTATTTCCTGGACCCTTGTTCCTTCATGAGGTGGAGCTTAATTCCTCTTTCTCCCTTGGAGTATGAACTGGATCAAGTTCTAGGCTTCATTGTTTTCGTTTTTTAATGGCCAAGCCACGCAGCCTGTGGGCCTTAGTTCTCTGACCAGAGATTGAACCTGTGCCCCCAGCAGTGGAAGAAGCATGAAGTCCTAACCACTGGACGGCCAGGGAAGTCCCAAGTTCCTAGGTTCTAATAGGCAGAACATAGCAGAAGGAACAGAGATTTTTCTTTTCTTTTTAAAAGAAAAAGTTACTTAGTCATGTCTGAATCTTTGCGACTCCGAGGACTGTAGCCCGCCAGGCTCCTCTCTCCATGGGATTGTCCAGGTGAGAACACTGGAGTGGGTCGCCATTCCCTTCTCCAGGGGAGCTTTCCGACCCAGGGATCGAACCCTGCTCTCACACATTCTGAGGCTGGGTCATCAGAGACGCGGCTCCCTCCTTATTCTCACAGATCACGACCTCCAGGAAACCAGCCGCCACACGGTGAGGAGACCCCAGCAGGCCCACACGGTGTGGAATACGTGTCCTGCCAACAGCCACACGGGCAAGCCTGAAGTGGACCCTCCAGCTCCAATCAAGCCTTCAGATGATCACAGTCCCAGCTGACCTCTTGATCATAATCTCGTGAGAGAACCCCGAGTCAGAACGACCCGGCTACCCTGCCCCTGAATTCCTGACCCATAGAAACCCTAAGGTATAAACACTTGTCATTTTAAGTTCGGGGCAATGTGTTACACGGCCCTGTGGAACTATTACATACGAGTTGTACTCTGGCTTTACTCAAAGTCCCTTGGGCAATGCGGGTCCTCCTTTCTCTCTCAAAGGCCCAGTGGACACACATCCATGTCCTAAGCACTGCTCCAGCCCCGGATCCCCACTCTGGGCAGGCTATTGATTCATACGATGGAGAAGAGGATCCGCTTAGACCACGTGTTGCAACCAAGGCCTGGCACAGCCAGATACATAAATGTTTTTTTTTTTTTTTAAAAAAAGCCTCTCCCTTGTCTCAGGGCCTGAAATTAAAAAAAAAAAAAAGTCTGTCCATCTGGCCACTTATTTCCTGGACCCTTGTTCCTTCATGAGGTGGAGCTTAATTCCTCTTTCTCCCTTGGAGTATGAACTGGATCAAGTTCTAGGCTTCATTGTTTTCGTTTTTTAATGGCCAAGCCACGCAGCCTGTGGGCCTTAGTTCTCTGACCAGAGATTGAACCTGTGCCCCCAGCAGTGGAAGAAGCATGAAGTCCTAACCACTGGACGGCCAGGGAAGTCCCAAGTTCCTAGGTTCTAATAGGCAGAACATAGCAGAAGGAACAGAGATTTTTCTTTTCTTTTTAAAAGAAAAAGTTACTTAGTCATGTCTGAATCTTTGCGACTCCGAGGACTGTAGCCCGCCAGGCTCCTCTCTCCATGGGATTGTCCAGGTGAGAACACTGGAGTGGGTCGCCATTCCCTTCTCCAGGGGAGCTTTCCGACCCAGGGATCGAACCCTGCTCTCACACATTCTGAGGCTGGGTCATCAGAGACGCGGCTCCCTCCTTATTCTCACAGATCACGACCTCCAGGAAACCAGCCGCCACACGGTGAGGAGACCCCAGCAGGCCCACACGGTGTGGAATACGTGTCCTGCCAACAGCCACACGGGCAAGCCTGAAGTGGACCCTCCAGCTCCAATCAAGCCTTCAGATGATCACAGTCCCAGCTGACCTCTTGATCATAATCTCGTGAGAGAACCCCGAGTCAGAACGACCCGGCTACCCTGCCCCTGAATTCCTGACCCATAGAAACCCTAAGGTATAAACACTTGTCATTTTAAGTTCGGGGCAATGTGTTACACGGCCCTGTGGAACTATTACATACGAGTTGTACTCTGGCTTTACTCAAAGTCCCTTGGGCAATGCGGGTCCTCCTTTCTCTCTCAAAGGCCCAGTGGACACACATCCATGTCCTAAGCACTGCTCCAGCCCCGGATCCCCACTCTGGGCAGGCTGCCGCCGCGGGCACCGTCCTACCTGACTTGTCATGGACGATGGAGAAGAGGATCCGCTTAGAGGCGTGGACGTTCTGAATGAGAGGTCCGCCAGGCCCCGTGGGCTTCTGTCCTGGACAAGGGAGCGGGAAGGGTCCAGGTTCAAGGGGGCGCTAAGAGGGGTTCCCCCAGATCCGGCCTGGGTGCACAGACCGGGGCTCGGCAGTAACATCTCTCCCACTGGGCAGAATCCAGAACGGAGCCCCTGTATCAAGGCAAGTTCCCTGCCCGGCGGTCTGAGACGTTCTGGAGCAGAGCCTGACCTCTGCATGGCCGATCAGGGAGGGATGTCCCTGGTCACCTTGGAGAGGAGGGGACACTCGTTTCAAGCATAGAAGCCCTGTCCTCCTGCTCAGCCCGCAAGTCTGTGGAGGGGAAAGCGAGTCCCTTTTTCTCTTCCTCGTAACTTACAAGCACCCACTCCGGGCCGGGCACTGGCCTCGGCACTTAACCACGGTGTTTCTCAAACCTGCACACCCACTGGGACCACCTGGCAGATTCGCCAACGTGCAGGTGGCTGGGCGCCACCCCTCCAAAGGCGCCAGATTCACCAGGGCTGTGCCTGGGCCCGAGAACGTGCATTGCTAACAAGATCATCGTGACGACAACCCAGCGAGGCAGGTGCTCTCAGCGTCTCCCATCTCCAGGGGAGGGAATCGAGGCTCCGAGAGGTGGCGAGGTGTCCCGGGGCACCCAGCCACAATGTGGGGGCGGCCAAGATATGGACACAGGTCTTCCTCACGCCCCACTGCGCCTTATGTTCCAGTACCCCTACTCCACGCTGGGTGTGCAGTAAGTGCTCATTGACGCTTGCGCCTGATGTCCACTATCCCCCTCGGCGCCCTCAGGGACCCTCTTGGGCCTCTCTTGTCCCAGGCCGTCGACGACTGGACGGACGCCAGGGTCAGACAGAGTCTGAGCTAGGAAGCCACCTGACCCGCCCAGCCCCTCCCCCCAGGCATGCCTCCTGCAGCCCCAAGCGCCCCACCTTGCCCTGGAAGGCGGCCTGTGCATAAGGGCCCTCTGGGCCACCCCAGACTCGTCCCGGCAGCGGCTTACCACAGAAGTCCGGGAAGTCCTGGGCCGCGGGGGCCTTGGGGTCGGGCCCGGGCCGGCCCAGGTCGCTGGGGCCGAGCGGGCAGGCGGACGCCTCCTGCTTGAGCTCCCGCACGGTGTGGTTGGGGAGGCCCGTGCTGTACAGGAAGCTGGCCACGGACGAGGAGGCGGCGGAGGGGGGCAGGTCCTGCGCTGGCCCCTTGGGGGTCTGGCCGTGCAGGCCGCAGTCCCGGGCCCCCTTGGCGATCAGGGAGACGCCGTTCAGCTCCACCAGCGCCTGCGCGTCCCGCCCGCCGTCCTCGAGCGGCCTGGGTGAAGGAAAGGACACGGCGCGATGGCTTCGTCCCCGTCGCCCCACGGCATGTCCTCCCACGGTCCGCCCTGCGCAGAGCGTGACGGCCGCGAGGACCACGGGACGGGAGCCCGCTTCCATTTAAGGCGGCCGAGGCGGTGTGATCTGTCCGGGGCCCCCCGAGGACCTGGGCCCGGCCCCACGGCCTCCGCGCCCTGCGTCGGCGCTCTTTCAGCCGCAGCCGATGGTCTCTCACCTCCTAACGCCTCCCTCCTCCCAGGCTCGCGCCCGGGCACTCACGGGCGACCTGGCGGCTCCCTGGCTGACCGGGCCGTCGGGACCCTCCCCAGTCCAGCCTCCACCATCTCCTCCCCCCGGTCTCTAATGGAACCCTTGGTGGGCAGAGTGAGCCCCCACAACATGGCCTCCCGCCCCCACGCCTTGGCATCGGCTGTTACTGATACCAGCAGGGCTGCAAGGTGTTATTTCTCTCCTAGGCGAGATTCTTTACAACACCCGAGTCCCCCGGGGAAGACCTTTGGGACTTGACCCCTGGCTGCGTTTCTGCCTCACTCAAGCCATCAGACGGGGTGCTCCTACAACCAGGGTCCCTGGGGGGACTCTGAAGTCTCCTCCCCCAGGCTGGACCAGGGCCGTTCGTGGCCGAGCCAGCACGGAAGCAGGTCATGGCCTGATCTGGGCCCTGCGGTCCAGCCAGCAGGCCCTTGGCCCCTCCCAGGCTGGTGGCCTCACCCACCTCTTGAGCTTGAAGCGGATCCGGTGGCTGTGTTCCAGGATGGCCATGAGGGCCTTGGGGTCGTACTCGGCCGGCCTCCGGAAGGCCAGGCCCTCGGGCAGCCCCTGCACGGCCAGCAGCCCCGGCTCCCTGAGCAGCCTCTCGTAGGGCAGCGGCACCACGCTGGCCCTGCCCAGGGCCTCGCCTGCAGGGGCGGGGGCGGGGGAGAGAGGCCTGATGAGAGGGCCGCCAGGCTGGGGTGGGGGCCGGCGTGTCCCGGAGCCGGGGCCGTGCCGAGTGACCCCCTACGGTGCCCGGGCCCCAGGAACCTGGACCCCGCAGGCCCCTTCACTGCAAGCCTCACACAGACTAAACCTCTGCGGGCGGGGAGTGGTGTGGGGGTGGCTGTGGACCAGACCCCCTCTGTCTGCACCCCAGGGATGGGGCTGCCGTCAAAGGGGCCCCCCCGCTTCCCCGCCACTCTTCTTCAGGCATCTGGGTGGAAGAGAAAGCAGGATCTGGGGCTGCCGGCAGGAGGTGAGGAGAGGGAAGGAGAGACAAGAGCACAAACGGGGGGAGGGAGACTTCATGAAAAAAGCCATGGAAGGGAGAAAGAGAACGAGAGCAGGGAGGGCAGATGAGGAATGGAGAGGAGGCGAGAGATAGGCCAAAAAGATGGCCAGGGACTTCCCCGGTGCGCCTGCGGTTAAGACTCCACCCTCTCAGTGCAGAAGCGTCAGTCTGATCCCTGGCTGGGGAGCTAAGCCTCCACACGCCACAGGCTGTGGCAAAGAGAAAGTGGCGATCGCGAGGGGAGAGGGGCTGGGAGGGGCGGCCGAGGGGCCTGGGCTCACGGACTTCTGCCACCTCCCCCACTAGGAGCCAGAGGGTTTCCCAGAAAAGAATCCACCTGCCAGTGCAGGAGACGTAAGAGACACAGGTTTGATTCCTGGGTCGGGAAGATCCCCTGGAGGAGGAAATGGCAACCCACTCCGGTATTCTCGCCTGGAGCATCCCGTGGACAGAAGACCCTAGTGCGCTACCGTCCACGGGGTCACAAAGAGTTGGACACAACTGAAGCGACTTAGCACGCGCTCGCCATGAGCCAGAGGGAGGCCCCTCCCCTCCCGGCCACCGCTGACTGGGCCCAGGCTGGTGGCCTCACCCACCTCTTGAGCTTGAAGCGGATCCGGTGGCTGTGTTCCAGGATGGCCATGAGGGCCTTGGGGTCGTACTCGGCCGGCCTCCGGAAGGCCAGGCCCTCGGGCAGCCCCTGCACGGCCAGCAGCCCCGGCTCCCTGAGCAGCCTCTCGTAGGGCAGCGGCACCACGCTGGCCCTGCCCAGGGCCTCGCCTGCAGGGGCGGGGGCGGGGGAGAGAGGCCTGATGAGAGGGCCGCCAGGCTGGGGTGGGGGCCGGCGTGTCCCGGAGCCGGGGCCGTGCCGAGTGACCCCCTACGGTGCCCGGGCCCCAGGAACCTGGACCCCGCAGGCCCCTTCACTGCAAGCCTCACACAGACTAAACCTCTGCGGGCGGGGAGTGGTGTGGGGGTGGCTGTGGACCAGACCCCCTCTGTCTGCACCCCAGGGATGGGGCTGCCGTCAAAGGGGTCCCCCCGCTTCCCCGCCACTCTTCTTCAGGCATCTGGGTGGAAGAGAAAGCAGGATCTGGGGCTGCCGGCAGGAGGTGAGGAGAGGGAAGGAGAGACAAGAGCACAAACGGGGGGAGGGAGACTTCATGAAAAAAGCCATGGAAGGGAGAAAGAGAACGAGAGCAGGGAGGGCAGATGAGGAATGGAGAGGAGGCGAGAGATAGGCCAAAAAGATGGCCAGGGACTTCCCCGGTGCGCCTGCGGTTAAGACTCCACCCTCTCAGTGCAGAAGCGTCAGTCTGATCCCTGGCTGGGGAGCTAAGCCTCCACACGCCACAGGCTGTGGCAAAGAGAAAGTGGCGATCGCGAGGGGAGAGGGGCTGGGAGGGGCGGCCGAGGGGCCTGGGCTCACGGACTTCTGCCACCTCCCCCACTAGGAGCCAGAGGGTTTCCCAGAAAAGAATCCACCTGCCAGTGCAGGAGACGTAAGAGACACAGGTTTGATTCCTGGGTCGGGAAGATCCCCTGGAGGAGGAAATGGCAACCCACTCCGGTATTCTCGCCTGGAGCATCCCGTGGACAGAAGACCCTAGTGCGCTACCGTCCACGGGGTCACAAAGAGTTGGACACAACTGAAGCGACTTAGCACGCGCTCGCCATGAGCCAGAGGGAGGCCCCTCCCCTCCCGGCCACCGCTGACTGGGCCCAGGCTGGGCGGGCAGTCGGGCACAGCGAGCAGGGCTCCGCGGGCTCTGGGCACGAGCTCCGTATCTGGCTGGAGTGACCGCAGCGGCAACGCCCACCATGTGTGACAAGCCCTCCCATCCCAGGGGGCCAGCGCCCCACCAGGGCCTCTGGACCCCGAGTCCTCCTGGCCTCCCCCCACGGTGACGTCCAGCCTACAGTCCGAGTTCCCCAGCCAGACCTCTGCTCCACAGAGCCAACGACGGCAGAGGGAAAGGAAAAATGCACGTGAGAAATAATGTAGTCAGCGGTGACCCTTAGGGACGGAAGGGACCTGTCTGAGGTCAGCCAGGGAGTGAGGCGGTCACCACGGGTCCAGAGACCCGGCCACCTGACATTTCCCAAGGGAAGCCAGGCGTGCCCGTCCCTTGCCTTCCTCCATCCCAGTGGGAAGGACGTGGCTGACCCATTAGCCGTCACTCGTCATTCAACAAACATCCTCGGGGCGGCCACTGTGGCTGGACCATGAACCGCAGGCTGGGAACATCCTGGATCCTGGAGCGCCACAGGGGGAGTCAGGACTCAGGGCACAGCGGGTGCCTAGAGGGGCCCTAACACATCCCGGAGCCAGGGGCTTCCCGGAGCTGAGCCTCAGAGAGCAATGCAGTGTCCACCAGAGGAGGACAGGCCGGCCCGACGGCACCGCAGGGCAGAGGTGAGGGAGGAGGTGTGAAAGGAAGCCAGAGTGAGCGGAAGGAAAGGGAGAGGGTCGGAAGGGCTGGAGGGGTGGGGGACCCAGGCCGGGGTGGGGGTGATGCCACGCCCGGCCTGATGGGGAGCCCAAGAAGGCAGTGGAGAAGAGAGCTCCGTAGTCAGACCTGGGCTTTAGGAAGATGCCCTGCGGCACAGAGCGGGTGGGAGCGGCGGGGAGCTGGCTTGGAGGCTGGGAGGCCAGGGCGAGCTGGGGGCACTGCCAGGGCAGGGATGGGGGTCGGGAAGGGGGGCTGGGGTGGGAGATCCAGGCCTGGGGATGCAGGAGGAGAAGGCCCCCCGCCTTGAGATGGCACCCACGGCCTGGCAGTGGCAGGAGGGGAGCCTTCTCTGCTGGGCAGGGCCGGGCCGGGGGCTCCCACCCCCCCCCCCGGGGGCCCCAAATGGAATGAGGAAGGATCTTACTATAAAGAACATCAAACACCTCCTCTACCATCTTCCGCAGAAGGTACACGTCCGAGCCATGTTCCAGGGCCGACCGCGGAGTGTTCCGGCTGCCGCCCTCACCCCGTGGCACTTTTTTGGGGTGCTCTGCCTCCGGCTCCTTCCACGGGGGCCCTCCTGTGGAACACAGAGCAGGCGGGGTGGGGACGGCTTCTCATCTCACCAGCAGCCCGGGGAGCGGGGAGGGCCCCCGCCCGGGCCAGCCCTGCAGCGGGGCACCCAGCACGGCGTGCCCAAGGAGCAATGAAGGAAGAATGAACGAGTGCCCAAGCCCTGCCCCAGCCACCCCGCCTGGGGCCGGGCTGGTCCCCTCGGAGTTCCCGGAGCACAGCACAGGACGCCTATCCCCAGTCACCTCTAACTCACTGGGTGGCCTCGGGTGAGTTTCTGCCTTCCCTCTCTGGCCCTCAGTCTGGGAGCTCCCACGGGAGATGAGCTGGCTTGGCTCAGAAGTGGGGTCTAACGAATGTCCGGTCCATCACCCCTGTCTCTCTTAACCCATCAAGGCCCTACTTCTCTGGTCTGGCAAATACAGAGGCAACCGGGATGCCACCAGAAGGCCAGGGGGGTGTGAAGAGGTTGGTGCCAAGCTGGGGGCCTGGGAGTGGGGAAGACGCTAGACACTGTTGGAAAGGGAATGAGAAGAGGGCCTCGGGGCCCCTCTCAGCTTGGAGCCTGCTCTCCGGGGGCCTGCGAGCTTGAAATAAACCAGTCAAGTTCCTGGTGCTATAAACAGCAGCAGCTCTGCCTGGTTCTGGAAAGCCAGGTGCATCTTCCCCAGGCCCCAGTCTGGCTCCCAGCCTGGCCACGTAGGGCCACAGGACCCCGCCAATGCCCACCTCACCCCGGCCTAGCTCCCCTTGGGGAGGGTACAGGTTCTGAGGGCTGGGTGGGAGAACGGGCCATCTGGGCAGGTGGCTGGACGCCCAGCACTGCGGGTCAGCCTTCCCAGAAATGGCTGACCCAGTGTCCAGGCCCTGGGCAGGGAGGGTCAGAGGGTAACGAGTGCATTGTTCTAAGGCCGGGTGCATTAACTCGTTTAATCCTCAGATCGACCCAGGAGAGGGTAGCACTGCCCTCCCTTTCACATGGAATGAGGAAGGATCTTACTATAAAGAACATCAAACACCTCCTCTACCATCTTCCGCAGAAGGTACACGTCCGAGCCATGTTCCAGGGCCGACCGCGGAGTGTTCCGGCTGCCGCCCTCACCCCGTGGCACTTTTTTGGGGTGCTCTGCCTCCGGCTCCTTCCACGGGGGCCCTCCTGTGGAACACAGAGCAGGCGGGGTGGGGACGGCTTCTCATCTCACCAGCAGCCCGGGAGCGGGGAGGGCCCCCGCCCGGGCCAGCCCTGCAGCGGGGCACCCAGCACGGCGTGCCCAAGGAGCAATGAAGGAAGAATGAACGAGTGCCCAAGCCCTGCCCCAGCCACCCCGCCTGGGGCCGGGCTGGTCCCCTCGGAGTTCCCGGAGCACAGCACAGGACGCCTATCCCCAGTCACCTCTAACTCACTGGGTGGCCTCGGGTGAGTTTCTGCCTTCCCTCTCTGGCCCTCAGTCTGGGAGCTCCCACGGGAGATGAGCTGGCTTGGCTCAGAAGTGGGGTCTAACGAATGTCCGGTCCATCACCCCTGTCTCTCTTAACCCATCAAGGCCCTACTTCTCTGGTCTGGCAAATACAGAGGCAACCGGGATGCCACCAGAAGGCCAGGGGGGTGTGAAGAGGTTGGTGCCAAGCTGGGGGCCTGGGAGTGGGGAAGACGCTAGACACTGTTGGAAAGGGAATGAGAAGAGGGCCTCGGGGCCCCTCTCAGCTTGGAGCCTGCTCTCCGGGGGCCTGCGAGCTTGAAATAAACCAGTCAAGTTCCTGGTGCTATAAACAGCAGCAGCTCTGCCTGGTTCTGGAAAGCCAGGTGCATCTTCCCCAGGCCCCAGTCTGGCTCCCAGCCTGGCCACGTAGGGCCACAGGACCCCGCCAATGCCCACCTCACCCCGGCCTAGCTCCCCTTGGGGAGGGTACAGGTTCTGAGGGCTGGGTGGGAGAACGGGCCATCTGGGCAGGTGGCTGGACGTCCCAGCACTGCGGGTCAGCCTTCCCAGAAATGGCTGACCCAGTGTCCAGGCCCTGGGCAGGGGAGGGTCAGGGGAGGGTAACGCAGTGCATTGTTCTAAGGGCTCGGCGTGCATTAACTCGTTTAATCCTCAGATCGACCCAGGAGAGGGTAGCACTGCCCTCCCCTTTCACAGATGGGAGACTGAGGCCCAGCAGGCGGCAAAGCCAGGAGGTGGCCCCGGGCACCTGGCTCCAGAGCCTGCTCTCAACCCCAAAAGCTCTGAGTCCCAAACCAGGGGCTCAAATGCCTGCCGGGGCTCGATCCCTCTAGGATTTAATTCCCCACAGAGGGGAAGCTGACCCTCCTCAGGAGCTCACCGCCAAGCTGGGCCACAGGCGTGCGGGTGGAAGTTGAGGGCACAGGAGGCTGCGTGGGGTGGGGTCGGGGGAGCCACAGCCGGGCACTGGGGCGCCTGAGGCCAGCAGGGCTGTGGCTCTGAAGGCTGGGGAGGCGCGGGTCTGCCAGGCTGGGAACAGCAGGAACGGAGGCCGGCGGCGGGCGGGGACCACACGGAGCTGGGACCTGCGCTGAGCACCAGGGATGCGGGAGGCGAGAGCACAGAGGCCAGGGCTGCTTACAAGGAGCCCTGAAGGCACAAGTGGCATTGAAGCGCTGGGGATTTCAGAGGGACCCCTCTGCCGCAGAGCTCCCAGCTCGTAGCTATGAGCGTTCATCTCTACTGGGAGCCACCGGGACCCCTTTGCAGGGGCCCCAAGAGGTGCCCAAGCTGCAGCCCCCATTTTGAAGGGGCGCAGCAGAAAGGGCAGATCCGCCTCCTTCACCTGCCGGCGGTGTGTCCCCGGTTACGCTCACCGCACCTCCTGCTCTCACCTGGAAACCAGTAGCGACTATCCCCTGAGCCAACTGGGCACAGAAAACAGCGCCAGCGCACGGGCGTCTTTACTACACTGTCCCTAGCAGCGCCCCTTTCTAGAGCATTCCCTCTTGCAGGAGCTCCAGGAGGCGGCTCTGAGATTCTGCTTCTTAAACAGGGTCAGTGCCGGCGTCCTGGGGCTGAGGTCCGGCGGAGGGAGCTAGTGCTTCAAGGGTGCGGCACACAGCAGGTGCTCAGGGACTATTCGCTGCGCACGTGCACTCGGTCCCTGCGTCAGGGATGCCCCGGAGCTGGGCCACAGCGCCAGGCCTCAGTGCCCTCTGCTGTCCACGCGCTGATGGAGGTGACCGTGTCTGGCCCCTTCGGGGTTGGGTCGGCTCGTCTCTGTCGGCCAAGGGGCTGCAGTGTGACCCCCCTCAGCCACGCCACATTGGGGAGCTGGCCGCGGCCCCCCATGCCTTCCCCCGTCACAGCGCCACCTGGTGTTAAGTCAGGGACTCAGCAAGTGCCGACGGGTGCCGGCCCCCTGCAGCCCCTGGTACTCACGGCAGAACCTGAGGAAGTCTGACTGCAGCTCCTTGCGCGCGTTCAGGAACATTCTCCCCTTCTCGGTGCCGACCACGAAGGCGCTCTCATCGTGCACGGCGACGCAGGCCACCTCCGCGTTCAGCTTGGAGAGCGCCGAGCACTGCGCGGGGAGCAGGGAGGTGAGCCGGGGCACGATCCCCCACGCCGACACCCCCAGTGCCAGCTTTGGGGGTGGGCGCTGAGTCTCCAGCTGCCCAGTGTCCCACCGGCAGCTCTAGGGAGGGGTCGTCCTCGCAACGCTCTGGGGCTTAGACGCTGCCGTGGGAACGCATGACCCGCCGAGCTGGGCCAAGGTCGGCGGAAGAAGACAAGACTACGGGACCGGAGGAGGACAAAGGCACACATGGCCCGTGTCCCTCTCCCCCTGCCCAGGACCTCTTGGTCTCACTGGGCTTCCGGCTTCAGGCCCAGCCCCAGCCCCAAGGACGATCCTGTCCTGGTCTCTAAGTCCTTTATGAACAGGTGAGACCCGTCCCAGGAGAACCAAGGCTCGGACAGATCCAGCCTTCAATCCTGCATCAGCCTCTTCCTGCACATCATGCTTCTCCTCTGGGCCTGTTTCCTTGGGCTTTATGGGAGATATCCCCTGAGCCAACTGGGCACAGAAAACAGCGCCAGCGCACGGGCGTCTTTACTACACTGTCCCTAGCAGCGCCCCTTTCTAGAGCATTCCCTCTTGCAGGAGCTCCAGGAGGCGGCTCTGAGATTCTGCTTCTTAAACAGGGTCAGTGCCGGCGTCCTGGGGCTGAGGTCCGGCGGAGGGAGCTAGTGCTTCAAGGGTGCGGCACACAGCAGGTGCTCAGGGACTATTCGCTGCGCACGTGCACTCGGTCCCTGCGTCAGGGATGCCCCGGAGCTGGGCCACAGCGCCAGGCCTCAGTGCCCTCTGCTGTCCACGCGCTGATGGAGGTGACCGTGTCTGGCCCCTTCGGGGTTGGGTCGGCTCGTCTCTGTCGGCCAAGGGGCTGCAGTGTGACCCCCCTCAGCCACGCCACATTGGGGAGCTGGCCGCGGCCCCCCATGCCTTCCCCCGTCACAGCGCCACCTGGTGTTAAGTCCGGGACTCAGCAAGTGCCGACGGGTGCCGGCCCCCTGCAGCCCCTGGTACTCACGGCAGAACCTGAGGAAGTCTGACTGCAGCTCCTTGCGCGCGTTCAGGAACATTCTCCCCTTCTCGGTGCCGACCACGAAGGCGCTCTCATCGTGCACGGCGACGCAGGCCACCTCCGCGTTCAGCTTGGAGAGCGCCGAGCACTGCGCGGGGAGCAGGGAGGTGAGCCGGGGCACGATCCCCCACGCCGACACCCCCAGTGCCAGCTTTGGGGGTGGGCGCTGAGTCTCCAGCTGCCCAGTGTCCCACCGGCAGCTCTAGGGAGGGGTCGTCCTCGCAACGCTCTGGGGCTTAGACGCTGCCGTGGGAACGCATGACCCGCCGAGCTGGGCCAAGGTCGGCGGAAGAAGACAAGACTACGGGACCGGAGGAGGACAAAGGCACACATGGCCCGTGTCCCTCTCCCCCTGCCCAGGACCTCTTGGTCTCACTGGGCTTCCGGCTTCAGGCCCAGCCCCAGCCCCAAGGACGATCCTGTCCTGGTCTCTAAGTCCTTTATGAACAGGTGAGACCCGTCCCAGGAGAACCAAGGCTCGGACAGATCCAGCCTTCAATCCTGCATCAGCCTCTTCCTGCACATCATGCTTCTCCTCTGGGCCTCCGTTTCTAAGTCTGTAGAATGGGAACAAGCAGCCCAGTTCCCAGAGTTGCAACGGACTTGTTGTGGGGACTCAGTGGGGCCTGGTTGGTGGGAAAGAATCTCGAAACCAGGGCAGCCTGTGCAGGCAGGAGGCAAAGAGGTTCTTTCTGCAGCCTCGGAGTGGAGACTGGTGGACCCACTGCACAGGAAGCCCTACCACAGGGGCCCTGCAACCAAGACCACCAGCACCTCAGGCCTGCCTCGCTGGGAAAACCCTGCCTGCAAAGCTTGGGGCAGCAGCCAGCATCTGATAAATGCTGCCTTTTATCTGCGTTGGCGCTCTGCGGACAGTGGGAAGTCTGGCTTCTAATCGCATTTCCGCTGCTGTGTGATCGAGGCCAGGTTCGACACCCTCTCTGGGCCACGATCACGCCTTGAGTGTCAGCGCTGGTCCAGAATCATCCTGGTGAGGAAGCTGAGGCCATCTCAGGGCCAGCAGGACTGTCCAAGGAGTGGAGGGGGCAGAAGGTGTTCCTTTCCTCTAAGATTAAAACAAAGCCCTACAGCTCCCTTTCCCTGGGGCAACACGGGACAACAAACGAGACAAACACATTCAGCTGTTCTCAGGGGGAGGCCACCAGGGCTGGAGGTAAGCCTTCCCTACTGGTCACTTCTCAGTCCAAGAAGCTGAGGCCACAACAGGGAGCAGACTGGCTCAGAGGCGCAGAGGATGGGGGTCAATGGAAGCATCTGGAAAAGGGTCTGAGACTGGATCGGGGGAGGGGGTGAGCAGACAGTGCTGTGGCCGGACGCCCCCTGCAGACCGCCTGAGGACCCAGCCCGAGGCCTGGAGGGTGCTGGCAGAGTCCAGTCTCTGCCAAGCAAGTGCCACTGTCCCCATGATGGCCGCTCGGGACACCTGTAGAGGCCTTGCTGCAGGGCGGGGCAGGGAGGAGGCTGTCCTGTTCGGCCACCAGGACAGGGGCCATCAGCCCCTCCAGGGAGTCCCTGGAGTACCCCTCAGACCAGCATGGCCAGACGCGCTCGGTCGTGTCCAGACCTGCGACCCCACGGACCCCGCCCGGCTCCCCTGCCCACGGGATTCTCCAGGCAAGAATACTGGCATGCGCTGCCATTCCCTTCTCCAGGGGATCTTCCCGACCCAGGGATCGAACTCGTGTCTCCTGCATGGCAGGCAGTCTCTTTCCTGCTGAGCCATCGGGGTCTGTCCCTTAGAATTCCTGCAGGGATGGAAAGGTTCTGTTTCTATGCTGAGTGATAACATGGCCACAAGTCACAGGGGGCCCCCAAGCTCCAGACATGATGCTCGCGTAACAGAGGAACTGAAATATTTCATTTGGTTATTCATAAATACGTATTTATGTGGTGGTTTCAGGTCTTAGCTGCACTCAGGATCTCCAATTTAAGTCGCAGCGTGTGGGATTTTTTAGTTCCCTGACGAGGGATCAAACCCGGGCCCCTTGCACTGAGAGTGTGGAGACTCATCCCCTGGACCACGCCAGGGAAGGCCCAGGGAGGGAGACTTGTGACTGTCCCAGGGATGGGCCTTGAACCACAAGAGGTGACGAAATGAAGACAAAGGGGTGAGGGGACGAGGGCTCGAGGTTGCACACGCTTGATCTCGCGTAAGCCTCCCACCCGCCGATGACGACAGAGGCCTTGGGGCAGGTGCGGACACTGAGGCCCAGGTCAGCGAGGGCGCCTGCGAACGGCGGAGTTGCCAAGGCCGGCTGTCCCACCTCCCCCGGGGGCCGGGGGCGGCCGGGGGCACTCACCATGGAATCTAAGGCAGACACGAGGCTGGTGATGATCTCGTCTTTGCGGGCGAAGGCGGAGTTCCAGCGGTCAGGCCCGCAGCCGTTGGCGGGGATGTCACAGCGCTTTCCCAGCAGGGCCATGGTCCCCTGGAGGGCAGGAGGAGGCAGAGGTGGGCGGGGGCCGCAGGGCGTGGCACAGCTAGCATCTGCCCCCCGCGACCCACCGCTCCCCCATGGCCAGCCCTCCTTCCCCCGTGAGACAAGACCTTCTCTTCCCGCAGGGCCTCAGATGCACAGCCGTCTGAGCTCTGACAGGCCTGGACACGCGGCCGCCTGAAAGGCTCCTGCAGGTGTGGGAACCGATGGGGGCGTCGCTGAGGGGGTGCCCCGGGCATGTCTCCCCAAGTCTGCACCCCAGAGCCAAGCCCGGTATCACGAGCAGCCTGCCTGATGTTGCTGCTGAGTCCCCTCGGTCGTGTCCGACTCTGTGTGACTCCATGGCCGGCAGCCCGCCAGGCTCCTCTGTCCATGGGATTCTCCAGGCAAGGGCACTGGAGTCGGCTGCCATGCCCTCCTCCGGGGGGTCTGCTCAACCCACGGACGGAACCCGGGCCTCCTGCATTGCAGGCAGATTCTCGCCACGGAGCCCTCAGGGAAGCCCTGTATCTATCTATATAGATAGATACAGATATAGATAGATATTTATAGATATATATAGATATTTGAGACCCCCTGGACTGCAACCTGCCAGGCTTCTCCATCCATGGAGTTTTCCAGGCAAGAATACTGCAATGGGGTGCCATTCCCCTCTCCAGCAGCCTGCCTGGCAGCCCTAAAGGCCAGCTCTGCCCCCCCCACTGCTCTGGCCACGGCCCTCCCTTACTCACACGCCTTCCATAGCTCCCTAGGGCCCACATGAGCGCTCGGCACCTCAGCTGGGTATTCAAGGTTCCAGACTTGTCCCTGCCTCACCTCCTCCTCACACCCCATGCTCTGGGTCCTCTAAGGGTCACCATCCTCCAAACCCGTGGACATCCTTCATGGCTCCTCAGTTGTCACGGGTTCTATTCTCCCAGTGCCCTCCCTGGCCCCTTTGGCATCTACTGACTGCCTCCTTACCTTTAATTTAAAAAAAAATTTTTTTTTAATACTTGACTAGACTCAGCAGCATTTGGGGTCTTAGTTCCCTGGGCAAGGATTGAACCTGCATCCCCTGAATTACAAGGTGGAGTTTTAACACCGCTGGAGAAGCCCTGCCCCTTAGCTTTGAATTGTCACCTCTGCTGGGAAGTCTCCTGGATTGCCCTCTCGCCTACCCCTTTCTTCCCAGGATGGGTCAGGCATCACTGGGCTCCGTCCGCCCCTGAGCACCTCCGTCACAGCTCCCTGGGGCAAGGCTGCTGCCCCAAGGCCATGGAGCTTCAGTCCACTTCCTGCAGGTGTGGGAACCGATGGGGGCGTCGCTGAGGGGTGCCCGGCATGTCTCCCCAAGTCTGCACCCCAGAGCCAAGCCCGGTATCACGAGCAGCCTGCCTGATGTTGCTGCTGAGTCCCCTCGGTCGTGTCCGACTCTGTGTGACTCCATGGCCGGCAGCCCGCCAGGCTCCTCTGTCCATGGGATTCTCCAGGCAAGGGCACTGGAGTCGGCTGCCATGCCCTCCTCCGGGGGGTCTGCTCAACCCACGGACGGAACCCGGGCCTCCTGCATTGCAGGCAGATTCTCGCCACGGAGCCCTCAGGGAAGCCCTGTATCTATCTATATAGATAGATACAGATATAGATAGATATTTATAGATATATATAGATATTTGAGACCCCCTGGACTGCAACCTGCCAGGCTTCTCCATCCATGGAGTTTTCCAGGCAAGAATACTGCAATGGGGTGCCATTCCCCTCTCCAGCAGCCTGCCTGGCAGCCCTAAAGGCCAGCTCTGCCCCCCCCACTGCTCTGGCCACGGCCCTCCCTTACTCACACGCCTTCCATAGCTCCCTAGGGCCCACATGAGCGCTCGGCACCTCAGCTGGGTATTCAAGGTTCCAGACTTGTCCCTGCCTCACCTCCTCCTCACACCCCATGCTCTGGGTCCTCTAAGGGTCACCATCCTCCAAACCCGTGGACATCCTTCATGGCTCCTCAGTTGTCACGGGTTCTATTCTCCCAGTGCCCTCCCTGGCCCCTTTGGCATCTACTGACTGCCTCCTTACCTTTAATTTAAAAAAAAATTTTTTTTTAATACTTGACTAGACTCAGCAGCATTTGGGGTCTTAGTTCCCTGGGCAAGGATTGAACCTGCATCCCCTGAATTACAAGGTGGAGTTTTAACACCGCTGGAGAAGTCCCTGCCCCCTTAGCTTTGAATTGTCACCTCTGCTGGGAAGTCTCCCTGGATTGCCCTCTCGCCTACCCCTTTCTTCCCAGGATGGGTCAGGCATCACTGGGCTCCCGTCCGCCCCTGAGCACCTCCGTCACAGCTCCCTGGGGCAAGGCTGCTGCCCCAAGGCCATGGAGCTTCAGTCCACTTCCTGTCTGTTGGGACCGCGTCTCGGGGGTGCAGAGAGATACAGAGGGCAGAGGCCCCTTCATCTCAGATGAGGTTTTCCCCAGACAGGACTCTGCCCCTTGTCATGAGGCTCTGAGAGGTCAGAGCTGGGGCACCCTCAGATTAGGGCCCCGTATCGGGGCTGCGCCGGGTAAGGACAGTCCTGCAGACCCGACTTCACCTAGCTGAGTCTGCGTCTCATTAGATACAAAGGTCAACCTCCCTTGGTCCCCAGGGACGCATCCTGCCCCTTGCTCTCCTGACCCCAGGAATCTGGTCCAGGGGGCCCTCCCAGAGGACGCCACAGTGCCAGAAACTTCCGAGGGGCAGCCCCTCACCAGTGCGAGCAAAGGGGAGGGCAGAGAGCAGAGGCAGGAACCCTCAGATGCCCTCCTCCTTCCCCAGGCTCAGACTCTCTAGAGCTCTGTGCAGGGGCCCCAGGTGGCCAGTTTCGGCAGAGGGAGCCGAGAATCGAGATGCGGGCATCACAGTGAACCTGGGAATCCTGACCTCTCTGCCTCCTGGGGGTGAAGGATTCTGTGCACGCAACTGGAGCTGGGGGTCGGAGAGCCCTGGCAGGTGACAGCTGAGCCTTAGTGCCAAGTCCAGAGAGGTTTCCTGCCACCACAGCTGCCCCCTGGACTGAAAGCTCTAGGAGGGCAGCGACGGGTCAGCTACTCCCTGCTGTAGCTTCAGTGGGCCCCAGTTCCCAGAGCGTGTCACGCGTTCTCTTCTCCCAGTGCCCTCCCTGGACCCTTTGGCATCTACTGACTGCCTCCTTACCTTTAATTTAAAAAAAAATTTTTTTTTAATACTTGACTAGACTCAGAAGCATTTGGGGTCTTAGTTCCCTGGGCAAGGATTGAACCTGCATCCCCTGAATTACAAGGTGGAGTTTTAACACCGCTGGAGAAGTCCCTGCCCCCTTAGCTTTGAATTGTCACCTCTGCTGGGAAGTCTCCCTGGATTGCCCTCTCGCCTACCCCTTTCTTCCCAGGATGGGTCAGGCATCACTGGGCTCCCGTCCGCCCCTGAGCACCTCCGTCACAGCTCCCTGGGGCAAGGCTGCTGCCCCAAGGCCATGGAGCTTCAGTCCACTTCCTGTCTGTTGGGACCGCGTCTCGGGGGTGCAGAGAGATACAGAGGGCAGAGGCCCCTTCATCTCAGATGAGGTTTTCCCCAGACAGGACTCTGCCCCTTGTCATGAGGCTCTGAGAGGTCAGAGCTGGGGCACCCTCAGATTAGGGCCCCGTATCGGGGCTGCGCCGGGTAAGGACAGTCCTGCAGACCCGACTTCACCTAGCTGAGTCTGCGTCTCATTAGATACAAAGGTCAACCTCCCTTGGTCCCCAGGGACGCATCCTGCCCCTTGCTCTCCTGACCCCAGGAATCTGGTCCAGGGGGCCCTCCCAGAGGACGCCACAGTGCCAGAAACTTCCGAGGGGCAGCCCCTCACCAGTGCGAGCAAAGGGGAGGGCAGAGAGCAGAGGCAGGAACCCTCAGATGCCCTCCTCCTTCCCCAGGCTCAGACTCTCTAGAGCTCTGTGCAGGGGCCCCAGGTGGCCAGTTTCGGCAGAGGGAGCCGAGAATCGAGATGCGGGCATCACAGTGAACCTGGGAATCCTGACCTCTCTGCCTCCTGGGGGTGAAGGATTCTGTGCACGCAACTGGAGCTGGGGGTCGGAGAGCCCTGGCAGGTGACAGCTGAGCCTTAGTGCCAAGTCCAGAGAGGTTTCCTGCCACCACAGCTGCCCCCTGGACTGAAAGCTCTAGGAGGGCAGCGACGGGTCAGCTACTCCCTGCTGTACGTCTAGGGTCCAGCTCCGTGGGGTCCAACCATCAGACAGTGGCCTTTCGGCGGGTCGTGAAATCTATGACACGGAGCAGCTGATGTCAGAGCGTGTCACATGTAACGAGCTGAGACGTGTCCAACCTCAGTGACGGAAACACTCAAAGGAATTACGGATGCGCCGGAGCTTTTCTCACGAAATTAAAAGACGCCCGGTCCTTGCAAGAAAAGTGATGACAAACTTAGACACTGTATTCAAAAGCAGAGACATCACTTTGCTGAGAAAGGTCTGTCGAGTCAAAGCCATGGTTTTTTCCAGGAGTCACGTACGGGTGTGAGAGCTGGACCATAAAGACTGAGCACTGGGGCTGCAAAAGACCCTGGAGAGGCCCTTGGGCAGCAAGGAGATGGAGCCTGAACACTCACCGGAAGGACTGATGCTGAGGTTGAAGCTCCAATACTTTGGCCACCTGATGGGAAGAGCCAACTCACTGGAAAAGACCCTGCTGCTGGGATAGATTAAGGGCAGGAGGAGAAGGGGGCGACAGCGGGCGAGAACGCTGGATGGCATCCCTGACTCAGTGGACACAAGTCTGAGCCGACTCCGGGAGCCAGTGAGGGACAGGGAAGCCGGGCGCGCTGCCGTCCGTGGGGTCGCAGAGTCAGACACGACTTAGGGACTGGACAGCTAGAGCGTGGCTCTGCATGCTGTCCTGGCCCAAGGTGGCTTTTCGGCTCTAGATAAATATTGATTTTAACAACTGGCCAGGTTAGCAGTTGCCCCCAATAAATACTGGCTTACTTCCAAATGTTGATAAAATGTATTTATTCTCCCAGGTTGCCTTATTTAAAAAAAAAAAAAAAAATCCACAATCACAGTCAAATGTTACAATGTCCCACTCGCAGTAACTTCTACAAGGAGCAGACAGGAAAGGTATGGAACACCTGAAACACACACCATCAACCATCTTTTTGTTTTTTTTTGGCGGAGTGGCATGTGGGATCTTAGTTTCCCAAGCAGGGACTGAGCTCACACCCTCTGCAGCAGAAGCACGAAGTCTTAACCATTAGATAGCCAGGGAAGTCCCTGCCTTATTTTGGATAAAACCTTGAAACCTGCAGCCTTAAGGGGTACTGAAGGTTATCCCAGGCCCCGGATGGGACACGCTAAGGGACCGAATGGCAGCCAGGGGCTTTCTGTGGCATGAAGCCTCGTCCTGGGTCTGTTGCGTGACCTGAAGAACAGTTGGCCTGCCCGGGGTGCGTGAAGTCTTGCCCCTCCCATCAGCCACCCGCTGCCCCCCAGTCCCTTGAGCCTCTTCCAGAAAGGCCTCAGGCTGCCAGCCTCCCAGCTGCTGGGGCCCAAATCGAATCAGGGCAAAGCAGGAGGCACCAGACGGCGCTCCAGCCCCGGCCTCCGGGTCGCCCCAGACGGCCGCCGGCTCCTTCCGGCAAAGGTCCTAATCCATTTAGGAAGGAGCCAGGGACTCAGGGACAGAGCGGGGAAGGGGAGGGGGCTGGGCCGTGGGCCGTTCCCTGACACCTCGTCCGTCCATCGGGCTCCCAGGACCCTCTGGTGGAAGCCAGGACCCAAGGAGGCCCAGCCCCAGGCAGACGGGTGCACCTGGCTGGCAGGAGGGCAGAGGAGCCCTGCCCAGGTCTGAGAGGGGGCAGTGCCCGCGGCTGGAGCGGCTGCAGGTGCGACAGGGCGGCCGGCGAGCTCTGAGCCACGAACCACGCACAACGCGAGACCCACGGCCGGAGCTGCCAGGACCACACGGGGCCAACAGCCCGACCCTCCCATTTTCTCATGTGGAAGGTGGGGCCGCTACTAATCTGAAAACGAGGAAGAAGAAAACTGCCCAATAAGACCAAGGGACGACACAGAATGGAGGGCACCAAGGACACTAGTTAACAGGAGGCAAGAGCCACAGAACGAACGGGAGAACGTCCCTGGGGGGCCACACTGGTGAGGACACGGCGCCGGGGGACGCTGCAGCGGCTGCTCTGTGCCACCTGGGAGAGGTTATCGGACGTGACATCGTGGGTGACCAGCTCACGACCTGGGCCCACGTGGCCAGGAAGCCCCGAGTGACAAGGGACTTCCACGCACCCCCAGGTTCCTCGGGGAACAAGGTTTATGAGGGCCAGGTGGCTTCTCACGGGTCCCCCTGACCCCCTCCTGCCCCCCAGGTCCCCCTGCAAACAGCAGCCCATCCTTGCATGCGGCATTCCTGCCGAGACGTTTCCCGGGGGTTCCCACCAAAGGCAGAGCGTCCCCTCCGAGCTGCAGGTCCAGGGGACCCAGGCCTGTCTGCCCCTCAGCCCGCCCTGCCCGCTCTGCCCCGGGCTCCGGCACGCTCTCCCCAGACACACCGCGTGCTCCCCTCTGGGGCCCTGGACGCGCGGCTCCTCCCAGGAGGAGGCTCGGCCAGGTCCGCGGCTCTTCCCTGCCCTCTTCCCTGTATCAGCTCCCTGACCCGGCGGCCGCCGCCCACCCTTCAGTCACCTCCTTCCCTGAGCCTGAGCTGCCCTGTTCCCGTGCTTCCTGCCAGATTTCCCCAACTGGAAAGAGGCTCCGGGAGGCCAGAGGCGGTCCGCTGTAGTGTATTTCCACGGCCTCAACCACCTGCTTGAGTGTTCGCAGACACTCAACACGTATTGAGGGAACTGGGGGCTTCCCGGGCGGTCGAATGGCTCAGACTCTGCGTTTCCACGGCAGGGGGCATGGGTCTGAACTGGCTGGGGAGCTAAGGTCCCGCAAGCTGCGTAGGATAATGACAAACGGGATGGTCAGCCACTTGGGGTGGGAGCCAGGATATTCGAAAGCTGTTGTTTCGCCATGATGGGCTCGCCTGGCTTGCACGAAAGGCACTGTGGGCGGGCTGCACCTTTGGATGGATTTGGATCACGGAGGAGCAACAGCCCAGGAACTGAGAAAGAGGGAGGCTGCGGGGTCAGACGGGGGCCTGCACGGGGCTCCTCCTCCTCCGAGGGTCCCAGGAGGGACCCGCAGCATCCGCACCACCCCGACCCCTGTCAGGACGTCCCCCGTGAGCCTCTGTGTATGTGGGCGTCCTTCCTGACTACAGCATCATCCCATCACAGCAAGGCCCCAGCGGGGCAGCGAGGCTGAGGTCTCCACCTGTCTCTCCAACGCCAAGCCCGGTCCTTTCTCCTCAACGTGAGCCTCGAGGACGATACTCCTCACGCTCGCCAGGATGCAGGAAGCAGGCAGATCGGCTGATGGACTTGACAGCCGACGCTCACCCAGAGTGACCAACGCGCCCCGGCTGGGGCTGTCTGGAGTTTGGCGTAGAACCCCCTGAGTCTCGGCCAAAGTGGTCTCCCCACATCACAGGGATCAGGAGGACCAGGAGCCCAGACAGCCCTCTGGGTCACTGAGAACAAGCACAGACACCAAACAAGGGAGATAAAGTCATGAACGACAGGTCCTGCCTTCACGTCCAAAATATCCAGTTTCACTTAGAGATGAGAAATGATCTTGGGGCTCCTCAGGGGAGGGGAGCCAGGGCAGGTCTCCCAGAGGAAGTGGGTGTGCTTCATCCAGGAAGTCCCAGGAGGGGAGGAAGCCACTCTCTTGATGCGTTTTTTTCTTTTTTTTAACTTTTATTTATTTATTTTTGGCTGTGCTGGGTCTTTGTTGATGTGTGGGTTTAGCTACTCTGCGGTATGTGGGATCTTCCCGGATCAGGGCTCGAACCTCTGTCTCCTGCATTGGCAGACGGGTTCTTATCCACTGAGCCACAAGGGAAGCCCTCTCGATGCGTTTTAATGTCACCTGGGACCAAGGGGACCATCCTGCTTTGTGACGTCCCCAAAGGCAGTGTGGGCTTCCCTGGTGGCCCCGCAGTAAAGAATCCGCCTGCCAGTGCAGGGAATGAGGGTTCAGTCCCTCGGTGGGGAAGGCCGCCTGGAGAATCCCATAGACAGAGGAGCCTGGCGGGCTACAGGTCACGGGGTCACAAAGAGTTGGACATGCCTCAGCGACTCAACAACCACAAAAGGCAGAGCTGGGGCAGGTGGAGGGAAGACCGTGGCCCCTGGTCCACAGGGACACCTCTCTGTGACCCCTGCCCCCATCCCGTGGCTCCCGAGCCTCGCTCTGCCCACCAGGAGTGAGGAGGGCAGGCAGCCCGGCTGCTGCCCACACCTGCCAGGCCAGCTTCCTGGGCCCCGCTCCTGAGAAGCCTTTGGCGAGAGCCCTGCGTCCCGCCCAGGACACTGTCTGTGTCAGTGCCCGGGGGATTCTGACAGGCAGTCAGGTACCTGGCTCGGAAGATCTCTGGGGAAGCTTTCCAAGCGGCTTGGCTTTTCCTGCCTGCCGCCGGCCTCCACACTCGCCCGGGATTCCTGGCCCAGACAGCGCCAGCTCTGCCGACCGCCGGGAGCTGGAGGCCTGCCCGGCGCCGCGGCCAGAGCTCAGCAGCCGAGCGCTGCGTCCGCGGCTGAGTCACGGCCGCCCTGACTCAAGGCGGGCTGGGCCCCGGCGGGGAGGCCCCGCGGGAGGGGGGCCCAGAGAGCCCTCTGCAGCCGGCCCCGGGGGCCAGGGCGAGGCCGGGGAGACCGCACTTCAGCAGGGGCTTCCAGTCCTTGAACACCCTGCCCTGGGCGCTCCGGGCCAGCTGGGAGGCCAAGTGGGGGACTGCCCTTGAACGTGCCCTGCGGCTGCGCGGGGCCTCGGTGCTGGGGAAGACAGGTGCTCACTCTGGCAGGAACCAGACCCTCTCCAGCAACGGGTGGCCCCTGCCTCCAGGGGTCCAACACTCCCCGTTCCCCTCCTTGTCCTGCTTCCCCCTCCAGCTCCTTCCTCCTCTTCTTGTCCACCGCCTCTGGGAGCGCCCTGTGACCTCCATGGTGGAGCGTGCCAGGATGGAGAGAACGGGCCCCTTTCTAATCAGCCATTTAAAAATATTTATGTATTTTCGGCGGGACTGGGGCTTCCCTGCTGCATAGGCTTCTCTCTGGTTTACGCAGTGAGCAGGGGCTACTCTCGAGTTGTGGCGCGTCCCAAAGCCAGGATGGGGCAAAGACCAGGGCCCGCCTGAGTCCAGACCACGCCGACTAAGCCTGGTTCCTTCCACCCCCGTGACGCAGACTCCAACTCACAGCCCCCTGGAGCGGCAGCACAGCGGTGGGCTTGGCCCAGCCGGAGAGAGGGGGCCCCCCTGGCACCCTGAGGCCCCAGGGCAGACGCGGGCAAGGAGACTCTGGGAAGGATGGTCTGCCTCTCCTTTCTGGACCTGCAGAGAGCCAGGACGTGAGTCTGTCCTGAGCCCAAGGCCACTCTGGCAGGGGTTTTCCCTGGCTCGAGGCCCAACTGGGAATCCCCAGCTCTTCAAGTCACCCCCAAGGTTGAAGAGTGTGTCCTTAAAGGGCCCAAAGTGCGAGTGAGCGTCTGTGCTGGAATGGGGATGAGTTAAACAGAGAGAGAGAGAGAGACAGGGTATATATAATACACACAGAACAAGAGTAGCCCCCGGACAGAATGGGACCAAGAGGCCTGGCCCCACCAGGCTGAGGAGGGTCAGCTGTTTCTCTAGCTTGGGGGTGAACCCAGAAACAAGAGCTACTGGCCCTCCTGCAAGCAGCCTGTCCAGGGGGTGCTGAGCCATGGGCCCCCAACAGGCTGGGTCCACAGCAGCCCAAGCCCTCTCCCTTGTGCCCACGTGTCCGAGTTCCCCCATATCAGGGCACATACACTGGGCGCCCCTCCTTCCCTTTAGGACACATCTGTTGAACCCTGAGGGCCACACTGGGCACTGATCAGTCACCCGGCGAAGCCACCCAGGGACAGAACAGAGAGCACATCTCCACCTGGCCGTCGGCTGGGATGTGGGCAGTATGTTCTTGGGCGGTGGGGGCCGGGGGGCCGCCTGGAACAGCTGGAGCTGGAGGCCTGGCTGCCTGTGAGGAGACCCCAGGAAAGATGCTTCCTGGGCCTCCTTATTTTTTCAATTTTTATTTTACTTTTTACTTTTACAGAGTTTTGTTGTTTACAGATATGTATGACCCCAGATTAGTCGTATGTACATCCCCCCCATCCCACCCCCCCAGGCCATCGCTGGGCCTCCTTTCAACTCAATTCATTTACCTAACACCTCTCAGAAATGACTCAGACAGCCCTGCCTGCCCTCCTAACGCTCACATGGCTGGGCTGCAAAAAAGAAATTACAGGGGCTTCCCTTGTGGCTCAGTGGATAAGAACCCGTCTGCCAATGCAGGAGACACAGGTTCAATCCCTGATCCAGGAAGATCCCACATACTGTAGAGCAGCTAAACCCACACATCAACAAAGACCCAGCACAGCCAAAAATAAATAAATAAAAGTTTAAAAAAAAAAAAAAAGAAATTACAGGAAAAGCAGAGGATAAGCAGAGAAGCTCGCCCAGGCAACAGGGCTTGACACAGGGAAAAAGAATTATCCCGCTTTCATTTAAACTGTTTCTGTTTATTTAGTTTAGGGGGAGTCAGGGCTTCCAACAAGGTTTTTCTGAGTTGATGATTGCTGAAAAGGGCTTTGAAGGATGAATAGGAGTTCTCTGAGAACACACGTGGATGGACCAGAGAGGCACAGGCCAGAAGCTTGACTTGGAGACACATAACCCACCCAGGCTGGGGTCCTTTCTCTAGCTTGGGGGTGAACCCAGAAACAAGAGCTACTGGCCCTCCTGCAAGCAGCCTGTCCAGGGGGTGCTGAGCCATGGGCCCCCAACAGGCTGGGTCCACAGCAGCCCAAGCCCTCTCCCTTGTGCCCACGTGTCCGAGTTCCCCCATATCAGGGCACATACACTGGGCGCCCTCCTTCCCTTTAGGACACATCTGTTGAACCCTGAGGGCCACACTGGGCACTGATCAGTCCCCCGGGCGAAGCCACCCAGGGACAGAACAGAGAGCACATCTCCACCTGGCCGTCGGCTGGGATGTGGGCAGTATGTTCTTGGGCGGTGGGGGCCGGGGGGCCGCCTGGAACAGCTGGAGCTGGAGGCCTGGCTGCCTGTGAGGAGACCCCAGGAAAGATGCTTCCTGGGCCTCCTTATTTTTTCAATTTTTATTTTACTTTTTACTTTTACAGAGTTTTGTTGTTTACAGATATGTATGACCCCAGATTAGTCGTATGTACATCCCCCCCATCCCACCCCCCCAGGCCATCGCTGGGCCTCCTTTCAACTCAATTCATTTACCTAACACCTCTCAGAAATGACTCAGACAGCCCTGCCTGCCCTCCTAACGCTCACATGGCTGGGCTGCAAAAAAGAAATTACAGGGGCTTCCCTTGTGGCTCAGTGGATAAGAACCCGTCTGCCAATGCAGGAGACACAGGTTCAATCCCTGATCCAGGAAGATCCCACATACTGTAGAGCAGCTAAACCCACACATCAACAAAGACCCAGCACAGCCAAAAATAAATAAATAAAAGTTTAAAAAAAAAAAAAAGAAATTACAGGAAAAGCAGAGGATAAGCAGAGAAGCTCGCCCAGGCAACAGGGCTTGACACAGGGAAAAAGAATTATCCCGCTTTCATTTAAACTGTTTCTGTTTATTTAGTTTAGGGGGAGTCAGGGCTTCCAACAAGGTTTTTCTGAGTTGATGATTGCTGAAAAGGGCTTTGAAGGATGAATAGGAGTTCTCTGAGAACACACGTGGATGGACCAGAGAGGCACAGGCCAGAAGCTTGACTTGGAGACACATAACCCACCCTCTAGGAGTCAGGGGAGTGTTTGGGATTGGTTTGTTTGTTCTTTATTTGGCTGTGCCAGGTTTTAATTCAAGTGTGTAGGATCTTTTGGGTTGCAGCATGCAAAGTCTTGGGCCAGGGATCGGACCTGGGCCCCCTGCACTGGAAGCACAGAGTCTTAGCCACTGAATCACCAGGGAGGTCCCCTCAACTCTCTTTTTGGCCGTAACTGTAGAAGAAACCTCAGGCAAGAACCATCTAGCCAAGTTCATTCAGTCAAATCCCAAATTGTGCAAAACTAAAATGAGAAACGACTGTTTGACACTGTTAAGTGTGGGGCTATTTGGTATGCAGGTAACTGGTAAACCCGAGGGCAGAACATAAAGGTGCAGGTGCATCCCCGGGGGCAACTGTTGGGGAGAATGAATAGAACTTACATACATGTTAGAGTTCACAGGCACACGGGCACGGCCACCCCAGTGGGGGCAGAGCTGAGATGAGAAGAGAAGTGAGGCTAGCTGAGTTTTCAACACCCCGTCCCCCTTCTTCCTAGGGGGTATGTATCATCCAAATGCCCTTCTGTAAGAATGGCTGCTCAAATTAGCCCTTAAAAACCTATGGTAGGGGCTTCCCTGGTGGTCCAGTGGGTAAGGACACCGCCTTGCAGGGCAAGGGGCGCCGGTTTGATCTCTGGCCTGGGAAGATCCCACGTGCCGCGGAGCGGCTGGACTGATGTGCCCGACTACCCAGCCAGAGCTCTGGAGCTCTAGAGCGCATGCGTCGGGAGCCGGTGCTCTGCAGCGAGAGGCCACTGCGATGGGAGGCCCACACAGGCCAAAGAACAACGATAAATAAATGAAGGATCAATAGAAGTGGCCAAGAAACAGTTAAAAAAAAAAAAAAACCTATGGTAGGCCCCCAACAGTCATGGACCAGGGATCGAACAGTCCCTGGAGCCTGACATGTCACCTTATATGGAAAAATCACTTTTGCAGCTATGATTAAGTTAATGACCTCGAGATGCAGGGATTATCCTGGATTATCTGGGTGGGCTCTAAGTGTCATTACAACTAACCTTTTAAAAAAATAATTCATTAAAAATATTTATGTATTTAATTTGGCTGCTCCAGACCTCAGGTGCAGCACGTGGGATCATTTTTTTAGTCGCAGCATGGAGAACAGTTTACAGTCTGTGTTAAAGTCGTTCAGTTGTGCCCAACTCTGCAACCCCATGGACGGGAGCCCACCAGGCTCCTCTGTCCATGGAATTCTCCAGGCAAGAATACTGGAGTGGGTCCCCATTTTCTTCTCCAGGGGATCTACCCAACCCAGGGATCAAACCCAGGTCACCTGCAGTGCAGGTGGATTTCTTTATCAGGAAGCCCTAAGATCTTATACTGGCAGCATGGGAACTCTAGTTGAACCCGTGGGATCTAGTTCCCCAACAGGTAACTGGTAAACCCGAGGGCAGAACATAAAGGTGCAGGTGCATCCCCGGGGGCAACTGTTGGGGAGAATGAATAGAACTTACATACATGTTAGAGTTCACAGGCACACGGGCACGGCCACCCCAGTGGGGGCAGAGCTGAGATGAGAAGAGAAGTGAGGCTAGCTGAGTTTTCAACACCCCGTCCCCCTTCTTCCTAGGGGGTATGTATCATCCAAATGCCCTTCTGTAAGAATGGCTGCTCAAATTAGCCCTTAAAAACCTATGGTAGGGGCTTCCCTGGTGGTCCAGTGGGTAAGGACACCGCCTTGCAGGGCAAGGGGCGCCGGTTTGATCTCTGGCCTGGGAAGATCCCACGTGCCGCGGAGCGGCTGGACTGATGTGCCCGACTACCCAGCCAGAGCTCTGGAGCTCTAGAGCGCATGCGTCGGGAGCCGGTGCTCTGCAGCGAGAGGCCACTGCGATGGGAGGCCCACACAGGCCAAAGAACAACGATAAATAAATGAAGGATCAATAGAAGTGGCCAAGAAACAGTTAAAAAAAAAAAAAAACCTATGGTAGGCCCCCAACAGTCATGGACCAGGGATCGAACAGTCCCTGGAGCCTGACATGTCACCTTATATGGAAAAATCACTTTTGCAGCTATGATTAAGTTAATGACCTCGAGATGCAGGGATTATCCTGGATTATCTGGGTGGGCTCTAAGTGTCATTACAACTAACCTTTTAAAAAAATAATTCATTAAAAATATTTATGTATTTAATTTGGCTGCTCCAGACCTCAGGTGCAGCACGTGGGATCATTTTTTTAGTCGCAGCATGGAGAACAGTTTACAGTCTGTGTTAAAGTCGTTCAGTTGTGCCCAACTCTGCAACCCCATGGACGGGAGCCCACCAGGCTCCTCTGTCCATGGAATTCTCCAGGCAAGAATACTGGAGTGGGTCCCCATTTTCTTCTCCAGGGGATCTACCCAACCCAGGGATCAAACCCAGGTCACCTGCAGTGCAGGTGGATTTCTTTATCAGGGAAGCCCTAAGATCTTATACTGGCAGCATGGGAACTATTAGTTGAAACCCGTGGGATCTAGTTCCCCAACCAGGGATTGAACCCAGGCCCCCTGCATTGGGAGCACAGAGTCTTAGCCACTAGATCATCAGGGAAATCCCCATGTATCTTGGTAAGGAGGCAGAAGGAGATGTGACCCCCACAAAAGGCCACATGAAGACAGAGCAGAGAGAGACAGGTAGTTGCTGGCTTTGAAGAACAGAGTGACGCCATCACGAGCCATGAAATGCCAGCAGCAACTGGAAGAAGGCAAGAAACAGAGTCTCCCCGAGAGCCACTGAACGGAGCATGGCCCTGCTGACACCCTGATTTGAGCCCAGGGGTGCTGATTCAGTTCTGTTCTCCCAAACTGTGAGAGGACAAATTCCGGGTGCTTCAAGGCACTGAGTTATAGTCATCTATTTCAGGAGCCTCAGGAATGGATCCAGGACCCCTTCACACTCCAAAGTGTGTGTCCCTCGCTCAGTCATGTCTGACTCTTTGTGACCCCATGAACTGTCCCCAACCAGGCTCCTCTGTCCATGGATTCTCCAGGCAAGAACACTGGGGAGGGTTACCATTCCCTTCTCCAGGGGATCTTTCTGACCCAGGGATTGAACCTGGGTCTCCTGCACTGCAGGCAAATTCTTTACCATCTAAGCCACCATCTCTTCCTCGCCAGTGTTGGTTCACATCCTCAGCCTCTTGGACGCACATTCCTCAGCTCAGACCTCTACAAAGCTCAGACCCAGGTTTGCTGGAAAGTTCTCTCTTCCCTTCCCTAAGGGAAACAGGAAGAGCCATCGCTGGGAAGGCCTGAAATTTTTCCGAATGCTGGGGAGTACCCGACTCAAGTCTTACTGCCCGATGTACCAGCTGGGCCCTGGAGCCGGTGGGAAAAAAAAATACTATCACCACGCAAAAGGCAACGACGAGAGCATGCACACCACCCAAACACGGCCCCCGCACCATCCGCTGCCATATGCCTGTGTTTCTTGAAAAAGAAGCTCGAGAGAACAAACAAAAAGAAATTTCTCCCTTCCTGGGCGGGGGGCATCCCTTCCCCCCCCCAGTGAAAAGGAAGCCTCGGAGAACAACAGGTCCGCATGGGAACTATTAGTTGAAACCCGTGGGATCTAGTTCCCCAACCAGGGATTGAACCCAGGCCCCCTGCATTGGGAGCACAGAGTCTTAGCCACTAGATCATCAGGGAAATCCCCATGTATCTTGGTAAGGAGGCAGAAGGAGATGTGACCCCCACAAAAGGCCACATGAAGACAGAGCAGAGAGAGACAGGTAGTTGCTGGCTTTGAAGAACAGAGTGACGCCATCACGAGCCATGAAATGCCAGCAGCAACTGGAAGAAGGCAAGAAACAGAGTCTCCCCGAGAGCCACTGAACGGAGCATGGCCCTGCTGACACCCTGATTTGAGCCCAGGGGTGCTGATTCAGTTCTGTTCTCCCAAACTGTGAGAGGACAAATTCCGGGTGCTTCAAGGCACTGAGTTATAGTCATCTATTTCAGGAGCCTCAGGAATGGATCCAGGACCCCTTCACACTCCAAAGTGTGTGTCCCTCGCTCAGTCATGTCTGACTCTTTGTGACCCCATGAACTGTCCCCAACCAGGCTCCTCTGTCCATGGATTCTCCAGGCAAGAACACTGGGGAGGGTTACCATTCCCTTCTCCAGGGGATCTTTCTGACCCAGGGATTGAACCTGGGTCTCCTGCACTGCAGGCAAATTCTTTACCATCTAAGCCACCATCTCTTCCTCGCCAGTGTTGGTTCACATCCTCAGCCTCTTGGACGCACATTCCTCAGCTCAGACCTCTACAAAGCTCAGACCCAGGTTTGCTGGAAAGTTCTCTCTTCCCTTCCCTAAGGGAAACAGGAAGAGCCATCGCTGGGAAGGCCTGAAATTTTTCCGAATGCTGGGGAGTACCCGACTCAAGTCTTACTGCCCGATGTACCAGCTGGGCCCTGGAGCCGGTGGGAAAAAAAAATACTATCACCACGCAAAAGGCAACGACGAGAGCATGCACACCACCCAAACACGGCCCCCGCACCATCCGCTGCCATATGCCTGTGTTTCTTGAAAAAGAAGCTCGAGAGAACAAACAAAAAGAAATTTCTCCCTTCCTGGGCGGGGGGCATCCCTTCTCCCCAGGAGCCCTACCCCCACCGCATCTCCTGTCCCAGGCGCTCCCCAGTGGGGAAGGCATTACCTGGGGCCCTGCGCTCCGGCTTCCCCACCCCACGGTCCGCCCACCACTGCGCCTGGCGGAGAACACAGCAGGCCGTGGCCCTGGTGTCCACTCCCGTCGGCCTCGGCTGGCTCGAGCGGGGAAGCTGGAGGGGGTCTTACAGTGGCTGCAGTACCGTGGAAGGCAGCCTGGATTTTTTTAAAATTTAATTGATTTTTGTATGGCCACATCAGGTGTCTGTTGCTAGGCTCGGGCTCTCTCTAGCTGCAGTGAGCGGGGGCCTCTCTTCATGGCCGTGCACAGGCTCCTCATCTAGGTGGCTTCTCTTGTTGCAGGGCGTGGGATCTGGGGCCAACGGGCTTCAGGAGTTACGGCTCCAGGTTCTAGAGCGCAGGCTCACAAGTTGTGGCGTGTGGGTTCGGTGCCCCGCGGCATGGGAATCTTCCAGGAGCTGGGATGGGGCCTGTGTCCTCTGCATGGGCTAGCAGATTCCCAACAGCCAGGGATGCCCAGCCTGGACTTCTGGTTGAGGCACCTGAATCGTCGTCCCACCTCTGACCACTAGTCTCTTCCTTTTTCCCTATAAAGAGAGCAGCCGCTGTGGCCTGCCACCTAACGGCAGGTGCTCGGGGCAGGGAAAGTGGGTGATGCTCTAAGGCTTCCATCAAGGCGACCCCCTTCCCTCACCTGGGACTGGTTTAAGAAGCATGGAACTCACGTCTGGCCACTGAGACATGAGGTATCTAGGAAAGGTTCTCCGGCTCTCACAGAGGGGCTGAATGGCCTGGGAGTGACACGTGCAACCGTGACCGCTGTCCAAGGACCACGAGAGGAGCCAGCCGTGACCAGTGGAAGATCCTGGACCCCCACGATCCAGGACCCACCTCCTCCGGGCTTCAGGCTGGCTAATCAAAGTGCATGTTTCATAAGCCACATTCAATGGAAGCTTCAGTTCCTTGCAGCTAAAAGCATCCTAGCTGTCAACCCTTTGTTTTTTTGTTGTTTAGTTGGTAAGTCTGTGTCTGACTCTTTGCGACCCCATGGACTATAGGCTGCCAGGCTCCTCTGTCCATGAGACTGCGCAGTCAACCTCTAGCAGTGGTTAAAAAAAAAAAAAAGGGAAGAGAGAATCACCCATTTGGAGAATTCCATGGTGTTCCAGGGGCTAGGGCTTGGCGTTGTCACTGCCAGGACCCCAGGTTCAATCCCCTGTTGAGGAACTAAGATCGCATGAGACGCAACCAAAAAAAAAAAGAATCACCCGTTTGTTTCTGCCTCTGAGTCTATTTTATAACAGACCAACACTTCCATTTCAACTGTTGACTACAGAGTGGCCATCCCATTTGGTGATTAACCCACAGAATCTATGAGTCTGCGGCCACCGGTGCATGGTTCACACAACCCCAACTCGAAACTCTCCACTCCCGCCCTCAGAGCTGGCACGGGCTGCTCCTCCCCTCCTCCCGGCTGCCCGGTGGCCCGCCATCCCTTTAGATGGGGATGACCAAAGCCACAGTCTAGGATGGCAACGCCAGGGCAGGGAAGGCACCGGTCTCCTCGAAGCCCAGGGAGAAAACAAACCCTTCACTTCTCAAAGTCTCTGTGTATCAGATTACCTACAAGACAGAAACGGATTCCATGGCATGCATGCTCATCAAATTTAGATTCACTTCTCCCTCTGTGAGGACAGCACTTTTGTTGTATTGCCTTCTTGATACCATTTTCTTATATAGTTTATCAGTCTTCCAAATCACTTCTCAAATAAGGTGGGATACAAAGAAATGGAAACAAACCAATCCATTCATCCTTTTTGTTTTTGGCTTCGAGAGCTCTTCATGGCGGTGCGGGACTTTCCCTAGTTGCGGTGTGTAGGGGCTTCTTTAGTTGTGGTGTGTGGGTTTAGTTGCCCTGCAGCATGTCGGGTCTTAGTTCCCCGACCAGGAATCAAGTCAGCCTCCTGTGCATTGCCAGGCAGATTCTCAACCTCTGGACCACCAGGGAAGTCCCCCAACACCCTTTGGAAGGCCCTGGTGCCAGGCAGCACTCCTGGTCAGAAAAGCCCTGCCTTCCAGGAAGCAACCTACGTCTTCTCCCTAGTCCTTGTTTCCAATGCAGCAGGCCTGGGTTCCATCCCTGGTCAGGGAACTAGATCCCACGTGCTGCAACTAAGAGCGGGCAAGCCACAATGAAAGATCCTACATGCTGCAATTAAGACCCAGCACAGCCAAAAAATAAATAAACACACACACACACACAAAACAAAAAACCTCCTCAACTAAGAAAAATATAATACTATTAATAGCAGTTGCTACCTTTTACTGAGCACTTGCAAGGGGGCCCACGAGGCCAGGCCTGGCGATACCCCCCCATCATCCCCCAAGTCCTTGGATCCATGACTGGCTCCTGAAGCCCCACCCTAGTCCAGGTGCGCGGGCATCACACAATACAAAAATACAGGCTTTGACTCCATCCAGGAAATGCTTCCCCACCAAGAGGGCTGTTCCAAATGGAAGAGCGAGCAGCCTCGTGGGCCCGGGGGTTCCCCATCTCTGGGATTTTCACATGGAAGTTGCCTGCTTATCAAGGCCTCTTAGAGAAGCTTTGTGCATGTTGTTTTTTTTTCTGGCACTTCTATTGGTTTTTCATTTATCCATTTTCATCCATCTTTGTTCTTTGGCCTCAGTGGGCCTCCCACTGCAGTGGCCTCTCTCGCTGCAGAGCACTGGCTCTGGGTGCATGTGCTCCAGAGCTCCAACTCGGTCGTTAGACACATCGGTCCAGCTGCTCCGTGGCACGTGGGATCATCCCAGGCCAGGGATCAAACCGGCGCCCCTTGCCCTGCAAGGTAGAGCCCTTACCCACTAGACCACCAGGCAAGCCTTGTGCATGTTTTTAAAAACATGAGCATGCAGCCTGGATGGCAGTAGAGTTTGGGGGAGGCTGGATCCATGTGTATGTCTGGCTGAGTCCCTTCGACACTGTTAAAAGGCGATAACCCAATACAAAATGTTTTCAGTGTTAAAAAACAAAAACAACAAACAAATAAAATAAAGAGATGGGCATCCCCTGCAAAGATCCTTCCATCAAGTCACCCGGCCTGGGGGTCATGAGGGCAGAGGTCAAGGACAGTTCACGCTGGCTTTATGTGGAAAGGGGGGCAAGCAGGGCTTCCCTGGTGGTGCAGTGGCTAAGACTCTGTGCTCCCAAGGCAGCAAGCTCGGGGTTCGATTCCCTGTCAGGGAACTAGATCCTGATACAGCTAAAGATCCTATGCGCCACAAGGAAGATTGGAGAGCTCTGGTGTCTCAACTAAGACCCGGTGCAAACAGGTAAATAAATTAAAATAAACACTCTTTTTAAAAGTGAGGCAGGAGGGGAGCTAAGATGGCGGCGTAGAAGGACGTGCACTCATCTCTTCTGCAAAATCGCCTAAATTGCAACAAGTTTCTGAAAAACCATCGACAGGAGGAGGTTGGATCCAATCACAAAAGATACCCCACATCGAAGAGCAAAGGAGAAGCCACAACAAGACAGTAGGAGGGGCGCAATCGCGCTTGTAAAAGTCAAACCTCATACCCACCAGAGAGGCTGGGTGGGCCAAATACGCAAAGCCTGTTGCAAATCAAGACCCGGGAAAGGAGCAGTGACCCCCAAAAGGGACTGAGCCAGACCTGCTTTAGAGGGTCCAAGTGCCCCCTTGAGCTAGAAGTGCCCTTGAGCAGTCCTCGGAAGGACGGCACTCAATTTCCTTTGAAGGACGTTACCATTAACCCGGATCACAGAGCCCCCGAGGAGGACTGGAAACTCTGTTTGCACTGTGATCTGGGAGAGGGGAATAGCAATCCTGCACGAGACTGAGCCAGACTCACCTCTGAGTAATCTGACGTTTCCTGTGGTGGCAGGGGTCAACGGTGGCCTGCAGCAGGGTCGGGGTCACTGCGGAAGTGCTTCCCATAGAGCGTGTGGGAAGAAATCCTTTGTGAGACAGACGCCATTTTCCCTACTGTAGTTTGGCTGCTGGTCAAACTACAGGGAGGGAATTTAGCTCCACCCAGCAAAAGAAAAAGGGATCTGGATTAAGGATTAAGAAACTACCAGGGCCAGCCTGGGCGGGTCTTTCAGTTCTGGAATAGGCGGAAATAAACAAGCAGTAAAAGAAGTCTTCAGATCCAACCACTGCCAGAGGCAAGAAAGAGACTGATAATTCCTGAATAGTCAGCAAGAGACAGAAGAACATAAACATTCACTATTTTCATGGTTCTGTCTGGAGCTGAAGTTACTGCTGAATTTTTTTTTATTTCATTTTATTTCTTATTCTTTTTTATTGCCTTTTTAGGTTTTGTTTTGTTTTGTTTTAAACTATTGCTTTATTTATCTTAATTTGGCTGCACTGGGTCTTAGTTGTGGCATGTGGGATCTAGTTCCCTGACCAGGGATCAAACCTGGGTCTCCTGCACTAGAAGCACAGGGTCTTAACCACTGGACCACCAGGGAAATCCCTGTTTTGTTTTTTACTTGTTTTTTTTTCCCTTTTTTCCAAACCCCCACAGTCCCCACCCCATTTTTTTTCTTCGTTTGTCTGTTTCCTCCATTGAATTCTATTGAAGCTACTAATCTTATCAGTAAGACTGAATATATTCAAGTTTACATAATTTTTTTTTTCCTTCTAAATCACACATTTTATTTTGGTATAAACTTCTGGTTCCACATTGGCCTTTTATGGTTCTGTGGGGGTTTTATTTGTTGTTATTGTTTGTGCTTTGTTTTTCTATATTTTTCTATATACTTATCTCTGTTTTAATTTTTAAAATTTTTATATGTATTACTACTTCTATTCTATTACTACAACTATTTCTTTGCTTTCTCTGATGCTCTTTTCCTACAACACTAAACTCCAATACATACAAATCTTTATCTCCCTATATTTAACTTTGTAGTATTATTCTATATTTCTCTTCTATCCTCCATTCCTCTTTTTTCCCTTTTCCCACCATATTTCTTAGTCTGTTCTGTCCTCATTGCCTTATCCCCAGCTGGGACTCTGCTCTAGCATTATTCTCCAATTTGTGCCCTCGTTAGTTTGGTTATTAACTGGTGGATATCATTCTTGGTTTTCTCTATTCGCCGTGCTAACATATTATACTGTATTTTCTGTTGGAATGTTTGGGTTATGTTATGGCAGTATATGTTTGTGTGTATAATTCAGTACACTAGATAGTATTTGCATGACATTTTAATTGCCATTTGTCAAAGCTATACCTTCTGTTTCTCATTTACATATATATGTTTTAATACCATTTAATGCCATAACAAACCAGCCGTGAAATCTTCATTCCCTGGTCAGGCAACAAGCCCTGGGGTTTTAGGGAGGCAGTACCGACTCTGAAAGCCTACAATACCAGAGAACACCTAACACTAGAGAGCATTAAACAGAGAGAACTCCAACAAAGATAAACACTTGTATGCAAGTCCTGATATCAACCAACCACCAGCATCACCCAGACTAAGATGCCTCATCCAAACAACAAATAGCAACAGACGTAACTCAAAGTCTGGGAAAAGGAAACCCCAAACAGCTAGTTAAAAAATTAATAACAATTAAATGGCAGAGAAATACCACACAAGTGAAGGAACAATCTACAAACACACAAGTTCAAATAAATGAAGAGGAATTAGACAAACTTTCTGAAAGCAAATTCAGAAGAATGATAGTAAAGATGATCCAAAACAGAATTTTAGAGAAATTACAAGAAGCAACTAACACACTGAACAAAGAAATACAAGAACTTAAAAGGTAACAACCGGAGACAAACAACTCCACTGCTGAACTTAAAAACACTGTAGAAGGAGTCAAGAGCAGAGTATCTGAGACAGAAGACTGGATAAGTGAGCTGGAAGATAGAATGGTGGAAGTAACTGCTGAAAAACAGAATCAAGTTCAAAGAATGAAAAGAACAGAGGATAGCCTCAGAGACCTCTGGGATAGTATCAAACACACCAATATTTGAATTATAGGGGTTCCAGAAGAAGAAGAAAAAAAGAAAGGCTTTTAAAAATGTATTATTCTAACTTTTGTTTCCCTTTTCCCACCATATTTCTTAGTCTGTTCTGTCCTCATTGCCTTATCCCCAGCTGGGACTCTGCTCTAGCATTATTCTCCAATTTGTGCCCTCGTTAGTTTGGTTATTAACTGGTGGATATCATTCTTGGTTTTCTCTATTCGCCGTGCTAACATATTATACTGTATTTTCTGTTGGAATGTTTGGGTTATGTTATGGCAGTATATGTTTGTGTGTATAATTCAGTACACTAGATAGTATTTGCATGACATTTTAATTGCCATTTGTCAAAGCTATACCTTCTGTTTCTCATTTACATATATATGTTTTAATACCATTTAATGCCATAACAAACCAGCCGTGAAATCTTCATTCCCTGGTCAGGCAACAAGCCCTGGGGTTTTAGGGAGGCAGTACCGACTCTGAAAGCCTACAATACCAGAGAACACCTAACACTAGAGAGCATTAAACAGAGAGAACTCCAACAAAGATAAACACTTGTATGCAAGTCCTGATATCAACCAACCACCAGCATCACCCAGACTAAGATGCCTCATCCAAACAACAAATAGCAACAGACGTAACTCAAAGTCTGGGAAAAGGAAACCCCAAACAGCTAGTTAAAAAATTAATAACAATTAAATGGCAGAGAAATACCACACAAGTGAAGGAACAATCTACAAACACACAAGTTCAAATAAATGAAGAGGAATTAGACAAACTTTCTGAAAGCAAATTCAGAAGAATGATAGTAAAGATGATCCAAAACAGAATTTTAGAGAAATTACAAGAAGCAACTAACACACTGAACAAAGAAATACAAGAACTTAAAAGGTAACAACCGGAGACAAACAACTCCACTGCTGAACTTAAAAACACTGTAGAAGGAGTCAAGAGCAGAGTATCTGAGACAGAAGACTGGATAAGTGAGCTGGAAGATAGAATGGTGGAAGTAACTGCTGAAAAACAGAATCAAGTTCAAAGAATGAAAAGAACAGAGGATAGCCTCAGAGACCTCTGGGATAGTATCAAACACACCAATATTTGAATTATAGGGGTTCCAGAAGAAGAAGAAAAAAAGAAAGGCTATGAGAAAAATTTTGAAGAGATTCTAGTTGAAAATTTCCCCAACATGGGAAAAGAAATAGTCAATCAAGTCCAAGAAGCACAAAGAGTACCACACAGAATAAACCCGAGAAGAAACACAGCAAGACACATATTAATTAAGCTAACACAAATTAAACACAAAGACAGAATTCTCAAAGCAGCAAGGGAAAAGCAACTAGTGACATACAAGGGAAACCCCGTACGTTTAACAGGTGATTTTTCAACAGAAATGCTGCAGGCCAGAAGTGAATGGCAAGACACATTTAAAGCGCTGAAACAGAATAATCTGCAACCAAGAATACTCTACCCTTCAAGGATCTCATTCAAAATTGATGGAGAAATCAAAAGCTTTACAGATAAGCAAACGTTACTAGTAACACCAAACCAGCCTTACAACAAGTGTTAAAGGGACTTATACAGACAACAAGTATAACAGAAGAAGATCTACAAAACAAAGCCATCATGACATCTAAGATGACAAGAGGGTCATTTGCATCAGTAATTACTTTGAATGTAAATGGACTAAATGCCCCAACCCACAGAATGGGAGAAAATCATAACAAATGAAACAGACAAAGAATTAATCTCCAAAATCTACAAGCAACTCAGACAACTCAGCACTGGAAAAACGAACAACCCAATCAAAAAATGGGAAAAGGACCTAAACAGACACCTCTCCAACGACGACATACAGATGGCCCAAAAGCACATGAAACGATGCTCAACCTCGCTTATAATTAGAGAAATGCAAATCAAAACTACAATGAGATATCACCTCACACCCGTCAGAATGGCCATCATCCACAAATCGACAGACAACAAATGCTGGAGAGGGTGCGGAGAAAAGGGAACCCTCTTGCATTGCTGGTGGGAATGTCAATTGATACAGCCTCTATGGAAGATAGTATGGAGATTTCTTAAAAAACTAAAAATAGAAGCACCATACGACCCAGCAATTCCACTCTTAGGCTTATACCCTGATGAAATCAAAACTGAAAGAAGCACCTGTACCCCAATGTTCACTGTAGCTCTCTATACAATAGCTAGAACATGGAAGCAACCTAGATGCCCATTGATGAACGAATGGATACAAAAGCTCTGATACACATATACAATGGGATACTACACAGCTGTAAAAGGAAATGCAGAAGAATCAGACCTAATGAGTTGGCTGGATCTAGAACCTACCATAGAAAGTGAAATCAGAAAGAGAAGGACAAATCAATATATTAACACATATATATGGAATCTAGTAGGATGGTAATGATGCAGTAGCTGAAGAACAGTGATACAAGAAACCGCGTTTAACAGGTGATTTTTCAACAGAAATGCTGCAGGCCAGAAGTGAATGGCAAGACACATTTAAAGCGCTGAAACAGAATAATCTGCAACCAAGAATACTCTACCCTTCAAGGATCTCATTCAAAATTGATGGAGAAATCAAAAGCTTTACAGATAAGCAAACGTTACTAGTAACACCAAACCAGCCTTACAACAAGTGTTAAAGGGACTTATACAGACAACAAGTATAACAGAAGAAGATCTACAAAACAAAGCCATCATGACATCTAAGATGACAAGAGGGTCATTTGCATCAGTAATTACTTTGAATGTAAATGGACTAAATGCCCCAACCCACAGAATGGGAGAAAATCATAACAAATGAAACAGACAAAGAATTAATCTCCAAAATCTACAAGCAACTCAGACAACTCAGCACTGGAAAAACGAACAACCCAATCAAAAAATGGGAAAAGGACCTAAACAGACACCTCTCCAACGACGACATACAGATGGCCCAAAAGCACATGAAACGATGCTCAACCTCGCTTATAATTAGAGAAATGCAAATCAAAACTACAATGAGATATCACCTCACACCCGTCAGAATGGCCATCATCCACAAATCGACAGACAACAAATGCTGGAGAGGGTGCGGAGAAAAGGGAACCCTCTTGCATTGCTGGTGGGAATGTCAATTGATACAGCCTCTATGGAAGATAGTATGGAGATTTCTTAAAAAACTAAAAATAGAAGCACCATACGACCCAGCAATTCCACTCTTAGGCTTATACCCTGATGAAATCAAAACTGAAAGAAGCACCTGTACCCCAATGTTCACTGTAGCTCTCTATACAATAGCTAGAACATGGAAGCAACCTAGATGCCCATTGATGAACGAATGGATACAAAAGCTCTGATACACATATACAATGAAATACTACACAGCTGTAAAAGGAAATGCAGAAGAATCAGTCCTAATGAAGTGGCTGGATCTAGCACCTATCATAAAAAGTGAAGTCAGTCAAAAAGAGAAGGACAAGTACAATATACTAACACATATATATGGAATCTAGTAGGATGGTAATGATAACACACGCAGTGGAGCGGTGGAAAAACAGACATGGACAGTGGACATATGGACATCGTGGGGAATGAACAGTGGGTGGGAGGCGTAAAGGAAGTAGCATGAAAACCTATACTATCATATGCGAAAAAAATAGCTATTGTCATTGCGCTGTGAGAAAAGGGGATCCTGCAGGGGTGCTGTGCGATGGCCTGAAGGGGTGGGATGGGGGGGATATACATACGACTACTCTGGGATCATACATATCTGTAAACAACAAAACTCTGTAAAAGTAAAAAGTAAAATAAAAAAAAATTTTTTTAAGGTGAGGCAACGTAAAAAAGTAAAATAGCAATTAAAAAAAAAAAAAAAAAGTGAGGCAAGCTGGTAAACACGATCCCAGGAGCAAACCTGACCCACTTCAGCAAAGCGCTCCGAGTGCTCTGAAGTATATAGCGTCCTAGCATTCAGAGCAGGTGGACTCGCAGCCAACCACCTCCGAGGGCTCCTGGGGAAACCAAGATCCGGAGGGGACAGACGGTACCCCGGCCCTTGCACACCCGGCGCGGGGTCGCCCACGGCACGGAGGGCCCTCCCAGGAGCTGCAGCGCCGCACTGGCTGCAGAGCCCTCCCTCGTCCTCAGAGCAAGGCCTTTGGGAAAACACACCTTATGTCTTTGAAAACAGGCCATCGTTCAGACAGTATCCTGCTTTCAGGGTATGGCCCACATGCCTGCCTGCACTGCGTTCTCTCTGGGGCCTGGTCTGCTGAAAAAGACACCAGATGTACGAACAAACGAGAGCGCCCCGCCACGGCGGCATCTCTCCAATACGAGGAGGGGACCCAGGTGAGACAGATGAGGCTGCAGGAGTCCCTTTGTGTTCACTTCAAACCCAGGCTGAACTCTGATGCTGCAGGTCAGGACGGTGGTCCTGTGGGCGGGAAGGTGGGGCGGGGTGGCAGCTGGAAGGGGGCATGATAGAGGCTTCTGGAAGGCCGGGGATGCTCTGAGCTTGATCTGGGTCGTGACCTGAGAGATCTGGTTTCGCACATTTATCGAGCTGCTGACTTGTATTAGCTTTTATTCCCCCCCCCTTCCTAAGAAGGTTTTAAAAAGCCAGGTTTGGGATCCCCAGTGACACAGCAGGGATAGATGGCTTGGGCTTCCCTGGTGGTTCAGGGGTTAAGAACCCGCCGGCCAGTGCAGAGGACACAGGTTCAATCCCTCGTCCAGGAAGATCCCACAGGCCAAGCAAGGGGTAACGAAGCCCGTGAGCCACGCGCACTGAAACCCACAGGCTCGAGAGCCACGCGTGGCCACAGCACAAGCTACCACGAGGAGACATCCGCACACCCCAAATTGAGAGGAGTCCTCTTCGCCACGACTAGAGAAAGCCCACGGGCAGCAACGCACACCCAACCCAGCCCCAAATAAATATAAATAAAGAAATCATTTTTTTTTAATCGTAAGAAAAAAATTCAGGTAAAAGAGACAGTGGTCTTGATAAGTCTCCACAGCTTTGACCCAACCCTGCCTCGTCACAGGAAGGACTGATGCTGAAAGGGAAGCTCCAATACTTGGGCCACCTGAGAGGAAGTGCCAACTTGCTGGAAAAGACCCTGACGCTGGGAAAGACCGAGGGCAGGAGCAGAAGCGGGTGACAGAGGATGAGACGGCTGGCTGGCATCACCGACTCAATGGACATGACTTTAAGCAAACTCCAGGAGACGGTGATGGACAGGGAGCTGGCGCTGCCGTCCACGGGTTGCAAAGAGTCGGACACGACTGAGCGACTGAACAACAACCATCCTTGAATCATTTATCCTTTTTTTGCCCCCTCTCTGTCCACACAGCTTGCAGGATCTTGTCTCCCTGATCAGGGACTGAACCCAGGCTCTTCAGAGTGAAAGCTCTGAGTCCTACCCCTGGACCATCAGGGAATTCCCCTGTCGATTTATCCTGAGAAAAGTACGCAAAACACAAAGGTTTGTCTACAAACATGTTTCACTGAAGCAGGACCTATTTACATCCGTAAACACACACACCAGCACACGGGAACGGGAAACGGCAGGCCACCCTGAGCGCCCACGGGCTGAAGCCAGTGTCGTGCGGACAAACGACCTCTTGGAAAGCCAGACGGGTCGTGACCTGAGAGATCTGGTTTCGCACATTTATCGAGCTGCTGACTTGTATTAGCTTTTATTCCCCCCCCCTTCCTAAGAAGGTTTTAAAAAGCCAGGTTTGGGATCCCCAGTGACACAGCAGGGATAGATGGCTTGGGCTTCCCTGGTGGTTCAGGGGTTAAGAACCCGCCGGCCAGTGCAGAGGACACAGGTTCAATCCCTCGTCCAGGAAGATCCCACAGGCCAAGCAAGGGGTAACGAAGCCCGTGAGCCACGCGCACTGAAACCCACAGGCTCGAGAGCCACGCGTGGCCACAGCACAAGCTACCACGAGGAGACATCCGCACACCCCAAATTGAGAGGAGTCCTCTTCGCCACGACTAGAGAAAGCCCACGGGCAGCAACGCACACCCAACCCAGCCCCAAATAAATATAAATAAAGAAATCATTTTTTTTTAATCGTAAGAAAAAAATTCAGGTAAAAGAGACAGTGGTCTTGATAAGTCTCCACAGCTTTGACCCAACCCTGCCTCGTCACAGGAAGGACTGATGCTGAAAGGGAAGCTCCAATACTTGGGCCACCTGAGAGGAAGTGCCAACTTGCTGGAAAAGACCCTGACGCTGGGAAAGACCGAGGGCAGGAGCAGAAGCGGGTGACAGAGGATGAGACGGCTGGCTGGCATCACCGACTCAATGGACATGACTTTAAGCAAACTCCAGGAGACGGTGAAGGACAGGGGAGCTGGCGCGCTGCCGTCCACGGGTTGCAAAGAGTCGGACACGACTGAGCGACTGAACAACAACCATCCTTGAATCATTTATCCTTTTTTTGCCCCCTCTCTGTCCACACAGCTTGCAGGATCTTGTCTCCCTGATCAGGGACTGAACCCAGGCTCTTCAGAGTGAAAGCTCTGAGTCCTACCCCTGGACCATCAGGGAATTCCCCTGTCGATTTATCCTGAGAAAAGTACGCAAAACACAAAGGTTTGTCTACAAACATGTTTCACTGAAGCAGGACCTATTTACATCCGTAAACACACACACCAGCACACGGGAACGGGAAACGGCAGGCCACCCTGAGCGCCCCACGGGGCTGAAGCCAGTGTCGTACGGACAAACGACCTCTTGGAAAAGCCTGGATGGAGACTCGAATGTTTCATCCCCGTGGGGGGTGCCCACAGACGCCTTTCCCCTCTCTACTGTTGTTTTGTGGTTTGAGATGAGGAATATGACTTCCGCCTTTTGGAAAGAAGTAACAAGAATTTCATTCTTAAAAAAAGGTTTTGGGGGGCTCCCTAGCTCAGTGGTAAAGAGTTCACTTGTCAATGCAAGAGACACCGGTTTAACCCTTGATCTGGGAGGATCCCACATGCTGCAGAGCAGCTGAGCCCGTGAGCCTCAACTATGGAGCCTGTGCTCTAGAGCCCCGGAGCTGCAACTATGGAGCCCATGGGCCGCAACTACTGAAGCCCGTGTGCCCTAGAGCCCGAGGTCCACAGCAAGTCACCGCAACAAGAAGCCTGCTCACCTCAACTAGAGAGGAGCCCCCGCTCCCTGCAACTAGAGAAGAGCCCACCAGCAGCAGTGAAAACCCAGAATAGCCAAAAATTTTAAAATTTCTTTAAAAAATAGTTTCTGGTTTTTTTTTAATAACCAAGCCACACGCTGCCCCACCCCCAGCACAGGAAAGCAGCCCAGAGCCTGGGCAAAGGGCAGCCTGGGTGACGCACATGCATCACAGTCTCTTCCTAAGAAAACCAGGGAGAAGCTTTTGGAGGAGGAGCTGCAGCCTGGCTATGGGAAGCCCCATGGCCAACGAGTCCTGGATTCTGGAAGGCAGGGCTTTACCCCGCCCAGGTGGGAAAGGGGGCTCAGGAAGGAGGTTCTCTTCTCAGCTGGGGCCCCCAGGACCGGGCTAGGGCCACGCCTGTGCTCTGGGCGCTAAGGCAACGAAGGGAACCCTTCAACTCAGGCTGCGCCCCAGGAGACGGGGCGGGTGCTGCTGGCAGCGCAGGGTGTCTGGGTCACCCTCGGGCCTGCCCCAGCAGGACGGGGAGGCTGGGCTCTCGTGGGCAGACAGCTCCCCGGGGTCAGGTTTCCACTTCGTTATTTAAAGCCCGGCTCGGGCTCCTGGCGGGCGGGCAGGGGTGGCCACCGCCTGCGTGACCGGGATGAGCAATCGCAATCCTGACTCGGGCCCGCGTGCCTATGGTAACTGGCGTCGTGGCCTTGGAGACTAATCTCCAGGCTGCCGGCCGGCGGGGGCCTCTCGGGCAGGGCCGCTGCTCCCCGCGGAGGCCCCGGGCGGGGTGCGGCACCAGGCTCTCTCCCAGCTGAGGACGGGGCATCTGGCCTTGCAGCAGGGCCAGGCTCAAAACACACAGGATCCCACAGTCACAGCCCCCGCCGCACGCCACCCCTAAGGCACAGTCACGCACGTGGGGACGTGACCATGGGCACACACACGCCCAAACAACCACCCTTCCTTCCACAGAGCGCCCAGACAGACAGCAGGTGCTCCTGCCCTGAGGAGCCCCAGGCTGGGAGTTGAAAGGGCAGTTAAAATAGGTTCAGGAAGGAAAAAAAAAGATTCAAACAGGGTGTTGACTGAAGTCTTGGTTACATGGGGTACTGGAGAAGGGCACAGCAACCCACTCCAGTGTTCTTGCCTGGAGAATTCCATGGACAGAGGAGCCTGGGGGGCTACAGTCCAGGGGGTCACAGAGTTGGACACAACATGGGGTAGACACGTCGGTTAAGGGCTTCCTGGTGGCGCAGATGGTAAAGAACCTGCCTGTAATCTGGGAGACTCAGGTTCAACCCCTGGGTCAGGAAGATCCCCTGGAGGAGCAAATGGCCACCCACTCCAGGATACCTGCCTGGAGATTCCACAGATAGAGGAGCCTGGCGGGCTCCCGTCCATCCGGTCGCAGGGTCAGACACAACCGGGCGACTAACACATACACACACACAGGCTAAAATCCATCACGTCGGACACTTAAGATTTACGCATTTCACTGTAAGTAAACTATACGTCGGTCAAAGGTAAAAGTCAGAGCCAGGCAGGAAGCACTGGATGGCTGGCGGCGAAGTCAGGGAAGGCTCCGTGGAGGAGGTGACACCCAAGCTGAGTGCGGGGTCACATCAGATGGCAGCAGGAGTTTGGGGGAAGGAGGAGAGCCATACCCAGGCACTGCTCATTAACAAGAGGGACAACGGCCCTGGCCCGCGAAGGGCCCACCTCCTTAGAATGACGATATGCTGAGCACATACGGCAGGACCGTTTGAAGGAGAGCCAAATTACCGGCTGCCCGGGAAACCCCACCACCAGCCAGGGCTGCCCACGTGTCTCGGCTTCAGTCAAGCCCGAGCAGAGCGGCGGGTGGGGAGGGGAGCGGGCCAGGCTCCCCGTGGCTGGAACATCCAGGTCAGGGCAGGAAGTGGTGAGCGGAGACATGGGCGCAGCCACAGTGGCCGGGCCAAGGACTTCGGAAGGCCATCGCCTCTAGGGCAGCAGTCCCCCACTTTCTGGGCATCGGGGGCTGGTTTCGTGGGGATTTTTCCACGGACCGGGCTGGGGACGGTTCCGGCGGTATTGCGAGCGACGGGGAGCGGCAGATGAAGCTTACCCACCGGCCGCTCACCATGGACGGTACCGCAGGTTGGGGCCCCCCGCTTTAGGCCGTGGGGACCATCAGTGGGCGTGTAGCAGGGCCAAGACAGGGTCCGTTTAGGGGATCCTGACAGGTGGACTTCAGGGAGCAGGACCAGAGATGGTCACATCTTGGGGGAGGGGCAAAGGAACGGACGGATCTGACCGTCCAGCAGGACGGCGCTCTTGACCGACTGGCTGGGGGTAAGGGTGGGAGAAGGGGTCCCAAGAAGGGACCCCTGGGCTTCTGGTTCTGCTGACAGAGTAGATGATGGTTTCCCCGCTGAGCCGGGACCAGAGGGAGGAGGCTGGAGGACAGGCGGCCGAGAGGCCAGGGCTGAGACCCCGCGGGAAGACAGGAACCCGCGGGGGATCGGGGACCAGGCCTGGCTGGGAGCCCCGGGTGGGGGGAACACGATCCGCGAGATGCGGGGTCGGCAGGGCGGCAGCGAAGGCCGCGTGTGCGCTGGTGTGCCCGGAGAACGGAGTGGGAGAAATCTGGGAAACCGAGGACTGGAGAGACTCAGAGAGTCAGGGGAGACGAGAAGGGTGGAGGTCAGAGGTCAGGAGGCTGGCCCAGGAGCCCAGAGGAACACAAGGAGGACGGGCAGCCAACGGGTGGGGGGAAACCATACCCAGGCACTGCTCATTAACAAGAGGGACAACGGCCCTGGCCCGAAGGGCCCACCTCCTTAGAATGACGATATGCTGAGCACATACGGCAGGACCGTTTGAAGGAGAGCCAAATTACCGGCTGCCCGGGAAACCCCACCACCAGCCAGGGCTGCCCACGTGTCTCGGCTTCAGTCAAGCCCGAGCAGAGCGGCGGGTGGGGAGGGGAGCGGGCCAGGCTCCCCGTGGCTGGAACATCCAGGTCAGGGCAGGAAGTGGTGAGCGGAGACATGGGCGCAGCCACAGTGGCCGGGCCAAGGACTTCGGAAGGCCATCGCCTCTAGGGCAGCAGTCCCCCACTTTCTGGGCATCGGGGGCTGGTTTCGTGGGGATTTTTCCACGGACCGGGCTGGGGACGGTTCCGGCGGTATTGCGAGCGACGGGGAGCGGCAGATGAAGCTTACCCACCGGCCGCTCACCATGGACGGTACCGCAGGTTGGGGCCCCCCGCTTTAGGCCGTGGGGACCATCAGTGGGCGTGTAGCAGGGCCAAGACAGGGTCCGTTTAGGGGATCCTGACAGGTGGACTTCAGGGAGCAGGACCAGAGATGGTCACATCTTGGGGGAGGGGCAAAGGAACGGACGGATCTGACCGTCCAGCAGGACGGCGCTCTTGACCGACTGGCTGGGGGTAAGGGTGGGAGAAGGGGTCCCAAGAAGGGACCCCTGGGCTTCTGGTTCTGCTGACAGAGTAGATGATGGTTTCCCCGCTGAGCCGGGACCAGAGGGAGGAGGCTGGAGGACAGGCGGCCGAGAGGCCAGGGCTGAGACCCCGCGGGAAGACAGGAACCCGCGGGGGATCGGGGACCAGGCCTGGCTGGGAGCCCCGGGTGGGGGGAACACGATCCGCGAGATGCGGGGTCGGCAGGGCGGCAGCGAAGGCCGCGTGTGCGCTGGTGTGCCCGGAGAACGGAGTGGGAGAAATCTGGGAAACCGAGGACTGGAGAGACTCAGAGAGTCAGGGGAGACGAGAAGGGTGGAGGTCAGAGGTCAGGAGGCTGGCCCAGGAGCCCAGAGGAACACAAGGAGGACGGGCAGCCAACGGGTGGGCTCGGGGGAGCTGAGGAGCGGAAGGGGGTGAGGCTGTGGGGGTCTGCGTGAGAAAGCAGGTACAGAAAAGAGGGGTGAGAAGGGTTCCGGGGGCTTCGTTCTTTTATTATTAACGATTAATTCTATTACTTGGCTGCGCTGGGTCTTAGTTGCGGCAGGCGGGATCTGAAGTTGCGGCACCTAAAATCTTTTAGTCGAAGCGTGTGGGCTCCTTAGTCGCAGGATGTGGGATCGCCGTTGAGGCATGTGGGATCTTTCAGGTGCAGCATAGGGGATCTTCCACTGTGGCGCGTGGGATCTAGCTTCCTGATCAGCGACTGAACCCGGGCCTCCTGCCTTGGGAGCTGAGTCTCAGCCCCCGGACCACCAGGAAGTCCCGAGGAAGGGATGCTGGTTTGCCCGTGGAAAACAGCAGGCAGTCCACCATGCTGGCTGGGTAGATGAATGAGCTGCTAAAGGCACCAGAAGTCTGAGCGTGACGAAAAGGCACACGGGACTAAGCTGACCTCCACCATCTGCGGCACCCAAGGCCCTCCCCCAGCACGTCCAGCCCCGTCCCACCTGCACCTGGCCGGCCTGCATCCCCGGGCTGTCCCGTCCGCCCCTCTCCGTGTGCAGCGGAGGGAAAGGCCCCGGCTTTAGGCTGGGATGGTGTCCGCCCAGCTACCCCTGGCTGTGACTTCCAACGGGCAGCCAAACACTGCCTGTGTGTCTCCTCCTCGGCAACATCGTGCCACCAAATCCGCAGCTCTCGCCACCACGGGGACCCTGTGTGAGCGAACAGGTGATGTGTCCGGCTTGAGCCTGGGGATCCCTGAGCCCCTTTAAAGAGGCAGTCACCACAGGGTGTTGCCTCCTCCACACCGACATCACCCACTGAGCGGCTGTCTCCCGACACTACCCGTCTCCTGGTCTTCAGGGGAGCTCCCCCGGGGCTCCTGACCGGCAGCAGAAGGACCCTTCTGCTCCCGACGTGCTGGGGCACCTGGGAGGGAGTCGCAGGCCCAGCAGCTCGGCGGCGGAGGGCACGCCCTGGCTCACGGGCATCGGCAGAGCCGAGGGACTGGGTGTCAGGAGATGCTGGGAAGAAGCCAGCCCTGGGAGGGGCCCGCCCCCAGGGCCATCGCATCTCCCCAGAGTCCCCTTGCCAGGACTTCTCAGAAGGATGAGCAATGGGGATGAGGCGCAGGAAAAGACTGGGCAAAATAACGCGTATCACTGGTGGTGAGCGAAGCCCCGGGCGCTGGGCGGGCACACAGGCTCCTGCCCCAGCTGGCCACCCGGCCCCGGCCCCCTGAGGCGGCTGCTCCCTCCTGTTTCTGACCCCTGAGCCAGTAGGGATGGAGGGCAAGGGTTCCTGGGAAGGCTCCTGGCTCCTGATGACACCCTGAAGTAAAGGCTGGGTGCCACCCCTTCTGTGAACCTCAGTTTCTCCATCTGTGAGGTGAGGACTTGGGCTAGACGTTCTCAGCCCAGCTTTAATATATAAATGATTTAAGAAAGGGACCCGTCCCTGTCCTTCTATCCCAACCCCAGGGACCGGGCGAGCCTGGAGGAGCTCAGCTCCGGTCACACCATCCCCTCCTGAGGGCCTGACCACTGCTGCGACCCCCGTCAGCCCAGGAGCACGCACAGGACCAGCTCCCGGAGACCTGGGTCCAGTGCCCACCCCCTCCCAGGGAAGCGATGCTGGGCAACCCGCCTCCCCTCTGTGGGCCTCAGTCTCCCCTGACCAGTAAAGACATCCATGGCGTCCTGCTCCTTGCCCCCCTCACAGCGCAGCGATGGGAGATGAAGAGCCAGGCCCCCACGAGCCTTTCTGGCCACTGCCCACCTGGGCCTTGGGTCTGGCGGAACCCACTTCTCCACAAAGCCTCAGTCCCACTACAGCCATCTGTGATGCTCCCCATCTGACAGATGAGGACATGGATGCTCAGAAAGGCTGAGTAACTTGCCCCAGGACACACAGCAGGAAGACGTCAGGGCCAGTCTCAAAGCAAAATCTGCCAGAGAAGCAGACGGCCCCTCACCCCCAACCTTTCCCCCGAGCAGCACCCCCAGCATGGCTCACTGCCCGGTGACACGCGGAGATATTTGCAGAAGGGCTGAGAGGGTCTCCCAGAGTTCAACATTCCAAACTGTCTTTTTGCCTTCCTTCAGAGAGCAAGGGGCTTTGAGACAAGGGCCGGGCCTCCTTCCTGGGGTCACCGCAAGGCCCAGGGTGGGCTTTCCGGGTTCTGACCACCAGAAGGGGCCCCAAGGATAACAGATATCATCCTCTGAGCCACACACAGGGCAGAGGGCACTGCCAAGAACACGAGCCTTTCAGGATGTTGGGGCACATGGTGGAGACAGCAGAGAATTCTAGAAGCTGCCAGCCTTCCACGTGGTGTGGTCCCCAGCCTCTGGGTCACCCCGTGTCTGCCCCCCACGTCTGCAGCAGCAGATGCTGAGCCAAGAAAATGAGAGTGAGGAGGCACTGGTTCCTGTCCCCAAAGAAACCTGTCTGAAGCCTGGCATGCGAAGACGACTTCTCTATGTCCCTGCAGAGGAGGTCGGCATCCCAGACGGTGCCCCCAGCAACCCTATGTCCCCTCCCATTGGGGTCTCAGGTCCTGGCCCTCCAAGGCCTGCAGAGAATCCTCCTGAGGAAGAGGGGCTGACACACCCGTGAGCTGGCTCCCCGAGGTGGGCAGCAGGCGCCTGGACATGAGCCAGCTCCTGCTCCGGGCCACGCCCACCTGCCCCCAGCCCGGAGAGCTCTGAGCCATGCCGGGAGGATGCCCCGCGGGCGGTGACTCAACATCACACCAGACCCATGTACCACCAAGACTGGGTCCACCCCTCCGAGGAGCGTCACCACCCACGATACCCCGCCCCGGACAGCAGGGGGCGCTACCGTCGACGGTCCTTCAGCCCCATTCTACAGGCCCCAAGGACTACACCCGCTGGGATTCACCTGGACACCTAATGAGGCTCGAGGGCTCCCCGAGGTGACACCACGGGCGCCCGGGGACAGAAAATGGTGCCCCTCTCTCCTGCCTGGTCCCAGGGGCCATCAGCCGACCGTCCCTTGCCTTGATGACTGAGCAGCTTCCAGCCACCAGACAGGATCTAGTCAGCGCGTCCCACCACGGACTCCCCTCTCATCCGTTTCCAATGCCTCGATCACTCCCACCTCCTTATCGCCCCTGATCCACCTCGGTCTGCTTCCAGACCTCCCACCAGCTGTTCCGCCTCCCTGTGCCCGCCCAGCCTCCAGGAACAAGCAGCTCGGGAGGTTCCAGGGCACCCGCGGAGGGGCAGGGAGCCCCAGACCAAGGCTCATAAAATGTGATTTTAGATCCTGATTCTTGTAACTCTGGGACCTTAGCCATCTGAAAAGGAAAAGAGGTCAACAGACACCTAGGTCCCTGCCACCCAGGAGGCTCAGGAGGAGAGAAGGGTGACTGAGGGAGGCAGCAGGGGGACCCCCAAAACAGCCCTGGGGCCCAGCCTTGGGCAGAAGTCACATCAGCCATCCTGAAAGACAGACCCCAACCAGCTGCCAAGAGGGGGGTGTGCGGATGTGTGACTGGGTCTTACTTGCAGCACATGGGATTGCCAGCCTTCGTTGAGGCTGTGGGATCTTGAGCCCCAGCATATGGGGTCTAGTTCCCTGATCAGGGATTGAACTCAGGCTCCCTGCGCCGGGTGCAGGGCATCTTAGCCACCGGACTGCCCAGGAAGTTCCAAACCCCTCTTGCGGGGCTTATGTCTCCACACTTGGGTTTTCTACCACCTGGAGCCAAAGGCACTCCTCACGGACAGTCTGTCCCCTGTGCCACCTGCCGGGCCAGAGGGGCCCCGCACGCCGGGCAGCCCGTGTCCGAGGCTGGTGGTCAGGATTCAGCTGAATGTCAAGTAACCAGGCACAGTCACCGCCAGCGGCCTGGGGAGCCCCGCACGGCCGTGCACACAGGCACACACACGTGCACGCACACACACGTGTGTGTCTAAATAGCCTAGGAGATGAAGTGTTCTGAGGCTTCACACTGGTGCGCTCTGCCACACGTCAGCTGCCCTTCACGGAGGGGGAAACCCCCACACTGGGCTGCCTCCAGGCCAGGGGGACAAGATGCCCCCCACCACCCCTACCCTCCAGGGGTGTCTGAGAATCACAGCCCAAAGGGGGGAGAGGAGCCTTGATGACTGAGCAGCTTCCAGCCACCAGACAGGATCTAGTCAGCGCGTCCCACCACGGACTCCCCTCTCATCCGTTTCCAATGCCTCGATCACTCCCACCTCCTTATCGCCCCTGATCCACCTCGGTCTGCTTCCAGACCTCCCACCAGCTGTTCCGCCTCCCTGTGCCCGCCCAGCCTCCAGCAACAAGCAGCTCGGGCAGATTCAGGGCCCCCGCGCAGGGGCAGGGAGCCCCAGACCAAGGCGCATAAAATGTGATTTTAGATCCTGATTCTTGTAACTCTGGGACCTTAGCCATCTGAAAAGGAAAAGAGGTCAACAGACACCTAGGTCCCTGCCACCCAGGAGGCTCAGGAGGAGAGAAGGGTGACTGAGGGAGGCAGCAGGGGGACCCCCAAAACAGCCCTGGGGCCCAGCCTTGGGCAGAAGTCACATCAGCCATCCTGAAAGACAGACCCCAACCAGCTGCCAAGAGGGGGGTGTGCGGATGTGTGACTGGGTCTTACTTGCAGCACATGGGATTGCCAGCCTTCGTTGAGGCTGTGGGATCTTGAGCCCCAGCATATGGGGTCTAGTTCCCTGATCAGGGATTGAACTCAGGCTCCCTGCGCCGGGTGCAGGGCATCTTAGCCACCGGACTGCCCAGGAAGTTCCAAACCCCTCTTGCGGGGCTTATGTCTCCACACTTGGGTTTTCTACCACCTGGAGCCAAAGGCACTCCTCACGGACAGTCTGTCCCCTGTGCCACCTGCCGGGCCAGAGGGGCCCCGCACGCCGGGCAGCCCGTGTCCGAGGCTGGTGGTCAGGATTCAGCTGAATGTCAAGTAACCAGGCACAGTCACCGCCAGCGGCCTGGGGAGCCCCGCACGGCCGTGCACACAGGCACACACACGTGCACGCACACACACGTGTGTGTCTAAATAGCCTAGGAGATGAAGTGTTCTGAGGCTTCACACTGGTGCGCTCTGCCACACGTCAGCTGCCCTTCACGGAGGGGGAAACCCCCACACTGGGCTGCCTCCAGGCCAGGGGGACAAGATGCCCCCCACCACCCCTACCCTCCAGGGGTGTCTGAGAATCACAGCCAGGCGGGGAGAGGCAGCTACTGGGGAGGAGGGCGTGAGCCCGCGAGAGCTGCGATCGAAGGATAGAAAAGCCCCCTGACCTTCTAAGGCCCTGCCCTGAACATCCCAGCACCCAGCCTGCTTCTAAGTCACTTAACAAGTTTGTCCAGGATGCTTGCCGGGTCAGGCTGGGGGCGCTGGGGGCAGGGGTGTAGAGGGACAAGGCGGCAGGGCCCTGACCTCTCGGAAGCAGATAGACACGTACAAGGGCAGCTGGAACACAGCGGGTGAGGCAGGCTGTGCTGCAAGAGTGCAGTGAAGGGGCGCCCAACACAGGCCTGGGAGCGGGTATCAGAGAGGGCTTCCCGAGGGAGGTGACATCCAGGCTGAGATGGGCAAGAATTAGCCCAGAGAGATGGACGGGCAGCAGTAAAATGCGTTCCAAGGAGAAGCAAGAGCACACCAGAAAGCCAGACGGAACGCGGTACGTTCTAGAAACTGACGAAGCGCAGCATGGCTACCGTAGAAAGAGGCAGGGCCTCGAGGAGAGGGAGGCCATCGGACGAAGGTCTTTACCTGGACCTGACACGAGGCCCCGCGGGTCCCCATGGATGGTCTTGCCACTCCTGCAGCTTCACTTCCTATCACTGGATCCTTTCTTACACTGTTCACTATCCACCCCCGTCTACTTCTGGGTCAGAATCCCACCCGCCCTCCAGTCACCCCCTGCAGGCCGCCCTCAGGCACGCCGGGGCGGGGGCTTGACTCCAGAACCCAGCCGCAGGGCCCATAGCCCCGGATAGCCCGGCGCCAATGGTAGGGCTTGACACTGGGGGTGCCCGATCATCCGCTCCAAGGGGCTGAGAGGTGCAAAGGCCAAGGGGACTAAACGCTGCCTTTGGGGTTTCCCAGCCTGCACAAATTCCGGCACAGTACTGCCGGCGGTCTATGAGCAGACTAGCTCACAGCTCAACAGAATGGTCGTGTCTGGGTCTCTCGGGGCAGGCCTGGGGCTCTCCCAGGGCCAGCCTCTGGGATCAGCACACGACAGGCTGAGAAGACACTCTTCAGTGGGGATAAGGACCAGCTTGCCCCAGCTGAACACACGGATCCTCCCAGAACCCCACCATGTAGGAATAACCACGCTCCTTTGTTCAGATGAGGCTCAGAGAGGTAAAGCTACTTGCCTGAAGCCACACAGCTGGCTGGTAGTAGAACTGAGACTCGAACCCTTGCCTGTCTGGGGTTTCAAAAGCACCCTAATGGAAAGGGGGGAGCTCTGCCAAAGGAGCCTCTCACACACCCCCACCAAAGGAGGGACACTGGCCTCCCACCCAGAGCAACCAAGAGCATTGCTCCCCTGGATGGGCTGAGAGCTAAGCGTCTCAGACAGTGGCTGGCCGCGGGCAGGTGGGTAATGGACCAGGATCAGAGGGAGGATGTGGTTAACCCCGAGGGCTGCACCCCCAGCTAGAAACCAGGGTATACATGGAGAACAGGGGCAACCAGCTCCCTCCCAAAGGCCCTACCTCTCCCAAGCTGGGCCTCTCTGCTGAAAGCCGCCACGCCAGAAAAACCAGCTCCTGGATAAACATGAAACACCAGCCAGCCCAGTCACAGGACCCCCTTGGAGCCCGCCAGGACCACCTAGGAGCTGGCTGGGTGGGTGGGCGGGCAGGGGTCCTGCCTGCTCCAGGGAGCCACCCGTGGGGCACCCGGGGCCCCTTCGGCACAAGCCCTCCACAAATGCAGCCCACGAGTGTGCGTGGCCTTTTGGGGACACGGGAGGGGGGCAAGGGCAGGAGGATGGGGCAGCTGGCTCCTCAGGACAAGTCAGTGACTTCCTCACGAGAGACAAAGGTGACCCCCCAATCTCAAGCTGCTGCCCCCCAACAGCTCTCCCTTCCCTTAGGAAGCCACGACCCCCAGGGGACCCCCCAAGCTGTCACTGGGTGTCCGCTTCACTCAGGCACCGCCATGCGTGAGCTCACAGGCAGTGCTGCGTCCATTTTCTAGGTGGACAAACTGAGGCTCAGCCGGGTAGGTGGTCATCCAAGCCACACACAGTGGGCGGGCAGAGGACCTGGAATGAGCCTGACAAAATCCCGGGGCTATGCTGCCCACACGAACATGCAGGAGAGTGACCACAGCCCAGCCAAGGACCTCAGATGCTTGTCAACCAAGTTGCGTTTGGTCTTTTTTTTAAATTTGATCTCTTTTTATTGATTTGTTTTTGTTTATTTTCATCCGTCTTTATTCTTTGGCCTGTGTGGGCCTCCCAGTGCAGTGGCCTCTCTCCTTGCAGAGCACCGGCTCTGGGCGCATGTGCTGCAGAGCGCAGGCTGTTCACTGGACACACCAGTCCAGCCGCTCCACAGCACGTGGGATCTTTCCAGGCCAGGGACCGAACTGGCGCCCCTTGCACTGCAAGGCGGTGTCCTTACCCACTGGACCACCAGGGAAGCCCCGTCAACCAAGGTTTTTTTAGAGCCTTAACAGGTAACACTCCTCCTGGGTTGAGAAGATCCCCTGGAGAAGGGACTGGCTACCCACGCCAGTATTCTCGCATAGAGAATCCCAGGGGCAGAGGAGCCTGGCGGGCTGCAGTCCATAGGGTCGCAAAGCGTCAGGCACGATGGAGCGATGAACACTTTCAATTCTTCCAACCTTTTCAACAGGTAACTTGAACGGAGCAAGGACACCGGGGGCTGGAGGCCTGCATGTCCCCACCTCTGTCAGTCCAGGGGCTCGTGAGACCCCAGCCGAGTCTCACACTGGCCCTGAAAACCACGTGATACTCTCCTGTTCACAGACGACCATGCCAAAGCACGGAGACACGGTGTCACCCACCCGAGGTCACACAGCCCCGCTGTTTAACCCTAAAACATGCTTCTCTCTGCCCCCTTCCCCACCCGCTGATTTCAGAAAAACACAGAATACGTGGTTTAGAGTATACAGCCACAGAAATAGGGACCAGGGACTCACAGTCAGGGACCCCCGGACTCCTTGGGGAGTGGGGCACACAGAGATGGGCAAGCCACCACGAGGCACGGACAGCGCCCCTCCCTCCAGGCCCGCCCTTTGCCCCGGGGGCACCGGCTGTCTCGGAAGCCCACCTCCACTGCGGAGCGGGCGGAGGACTGTGGCCCCGAGGGCGGCCACAGGCAGGTGTAATTTCATCGGGAGCCTCCTGTCTGTGTGCGCGTCACCAGAAACCAAGGATGAAATTCCAGCTCTGCGGACACAAGGGTGCAGGGATCCTGGCTCAGGGGTGGCTCTCAGGGGGAGCGGGGAGGCGGAGGGGGTACCCCTGTGAACACAATGGAGCCGGCACCCCCTCCACGAGGCGGCCCCCAGCCAGGTTAAGAACTCAGCAAGCTGGAAAGGCCTGATCACTTCCACCGCGAAAGCAGCAGGGCTCCGTGGTACAGCCGTGCCATGGGACCCTTCTCAGTGACAGGAAGGAGCAGCTCCCGATGCCCGGCCACGCGTCAGAGGGAGTGAAAGACGCCAGATGCAGGCCGCACACTGCGTGACTGCACGCATGAGACGCGCGGGAGACGCAAAGCTAGAGAGACAGGAGCCGGACCCGCCGTCGCCAGGGGCCGGGGGAGAGGAGGAGGCAGGCCACGGCCAGTCTCGAGGGGACTCTGGGGGTGACGGAATGCGAAGACATTCGTGGACAGGGCAGGGTTGTGTGATGCAGACGTGGGTCGAGCTCCCTGGACGGCAGGCTTGTGACCTGGCCTCTCACCAGCTCCTCCTCTTTCCTCAACCATATGTACATGGTAACATGGAGGGGAGAGCCCCTCCCACAAGCCGGCCGGGGCTGGGTGCCAGGACCTGAGACCCTTACGAAAGCCGGTGCTTCTGTAAGTTCCTCACCGGCTTGTGGAGTGACTGATGGATAGATGGACAGCCACGGATGTCCCATGGGGTAGCTCTGCCAGGGGCCGGAAAACACATCTTGAGACGCCACCCGCTAACAGGCCTGGCCCCGTCCAAGGCTGCAGGACAGAAGCGGCCTGCAGGGTCTCCTCCAGCGCCAGCCCAGGGAGGGACATGGCCCCAGGGGTCCCCAGCTCACAGCTGGCCCTCCTCCCCGTCGCCACACAGCCTGGTGGGGCACCTACAAGCTGCCCAGGACCCCACGCCCTCAGGTGGGGGTCTCTGGCTTCCCTCCCCTGTCTCCACTCCAGACCTGCGCTGGGGAACCAGCAACCCCACTGGGGAGCGCCCAGCATGCACCGCCGAGCTCCCCAAGCCTGCAGAAGCACCCTGCTCGAGCAAAACCTTATACACGAGCAGAAGACGGGGACAGGAGACACTCCCCGGCTTGGGGCTCTCCCTCCACATTCCGGGGGCCTCAGTGCAACACAGGAGTTGGGGACTCAGGCCGCGGATGGCGGCAGGGTGGTCATTCCCAGCAGCCACCGCACTGTCCTCACCCGGTGTCCCTCCAAAGGGGCAAGTCCTCACGAGGAACCTCCCCCCAGGGGCCCAGAGGCAGGATCTCCAACCTCAACCGAGGACCAGCAGCGGGATGGCCTTCCCCGGCTCAGGACCGGCTCTGCGACGTCTAGGACTGCCAACCCTACCCTGAGGTCTGAAAGGCTGCCCCTGGCAAGTTCCGGCTCCTTCCAACATCACTCTCCTCTCTTTCTTAAACTTTCTATTCTATTCTTGGAGTTGTCTCTGTGGTTTGGTCGCTCGGTCATGTCCAAGTCTTTGCAGCCCCGTGGACCGCAGCACGCCAGGCTCCCCTGTCCTTCACCGTCCCCCGGAGCTCGCTCACACTCTCGTCCACTGCGTCCGTGTTAAGGAACAACGCTGCGTTGGCCTAAGCGTGCAGCGAAGCGATTCAGTCACACCCATACGTGCATCCATTCAACCTCACACTCCCTTCCCCTCTAGGCTGCCACATAATACTGAGCAGGCTCTCTGCGCTGCACAGGTGGTCCCTCCCAGCCCGTAAGGACCACTGTGGTACAGAAGATTTTGAACCACAAGGCCTCCCAGACTGGGGGTCCCCCGAGCCCCTCCAATAACACCCAGGTCTAATAGGAGATCCGGATCCTCGGACCCCAGACTGGAAAAAGCCCAACTCAGGAAACCGGCACCGCATGATTCAAACTCACTCTAGACCATCCCCGGAGCCTCGCGCTGAATCCTGAGCTCAGCCCCAGGCCCCAGCTACACCCCGAGCCACTACCCAGCCCCCAGGCCCCACTGTCTTACTGCCCAGAGGCCGCAGTGGGAGGGTCACCAGAAAACACAAGACCCACCCCCCCCAGTTCAGCTGAACTCTGTAAACAAGTACATTTTTCATCATTTATAACCCCCATGGGCTTCCCAGCTGATATTAGCGGTAAAGAATCTGCCTGCCAATGCAGGAGACATCAGAGACATGGATTCGACCCCTGGGAATCTGCCTGCCAATGCAGGAGACATCAGAGACATGGATTCGACCCCTGGGTCGGGGGGCTCCCCGGAGGATGGAACGGCAGTCCACTCCAGTACCTTTGCCTGGAGAATCCCACGGACGGAGGAGCCCAGCGGGCTTCAGTCCACAGGGTCGCCAAGGGTCAGACATGACTGAAGCGACCCAGCATGCATGCACATAACCCCCATACGCATTGCTCGTCACTGACCCCAAATCCAAATTTAACTGAGCGTCCCTATTTTAACTGCCTAAATCTGGTGGCCCGGAGCAGGTGGTCCTGAAGGAGGGAGACAGGTGGGCACACAAATAGCTCCGGGGCGGCCAGGCCCCACTCGGGACCAAGAGGAAGGGGGTCTGGAACAAGGGCTCCGCGCCCTGCCCGACACCCCGCAGCCCGCGCCTGGACAAAGCCCGGCCTCCGGGTTCAGGCCACCGAGCTCACCCCGACGTGAGCGAGGGCTGTGTCCTATACACCATCCTCCCCCAGAGCACTGCAGTTGAAATGACCAAAGCATCAGGAATTCCCCGGTGGTCCAGTCGTTAAGACTCTGGGCTTCCAATGCAAAGGGTGCGGGTTCAATCCCTACTCGGGGATTATGCCATGCCCCAACCCCCACTAAAAAAATCATACAAAATGACAAAACACCGACCCTAGTCAGACAGTCCAGACATCCTTGCTAATGAGGAGCCTGGGTGCCCAGCGAGGCCGGCTGCCTCTGGGACGCGTCTGCACCACTCAGCACTTGCACCCAGAAGTCTCTGTTGTCACCCTGTCTCCCAAAGGTGACACGCCCCTGGTTTCTGGCCAGGTCTGTGTCCTTTCATTCTCCCACAGAAAACAATCCTCCCACATTCTGCCTCTGCTTGTGAATTTCGGTCAAGATCTCCCTTCCCGTCTCCTTAAGGGTTCATATCTCATGAGCCGAGGACCCCACACCACCCCACCCCTCAACCCACCGCCGGGAGATGCTGGGCCCTCTGTCCTGGGTCCCCCTCTGCTCGCCAAGACTTAGTGAATTAACTCTGCAAGTCTTGCTCCCCGTGCCCCCCAAGCTCTCCACGGGCCCCCTGGAGCTGGGCACACACTGCAGATCTGTTCCAAGGAACGTGGCCAAGTCCCTGGTTGCCAGGCGTCAAAGAGAGAGATCCCCACAAACGGCGGAGACCCGGAAGACCAAGAGAAGCTGGATGGATGACATCTGGGGAGTAAAGCCCCAGGCTCGAGTCTGGGGAGGTGGGGAGAGGAGCCACCCAGAGGCTGCAGGGCAGGAAGCTTAGGGAAAGAGCCTCAGGTTGCTCCCATCTCAGGGCGGGCCCCAGAGATAGGAACTCAGGAACAACAGGAGAAAGTCTGCTTAGCTATTCGGACCCTGGGGCAAGACTTCATTCATTCACTCTCTCAGTAGGTATTTGGTGATCAGCCCTGGAAAACCAACACTTTGGTCACCTGATAAGCAGAGCCGACTCACTGGAAAAGACCCTGATGCCCCAGGGAAAGACTGAAGGCAGGGGGAGAAGGGAGCGGCAGAGGATGAGGTCGCTAGACAGCCTCAAGGGCTCAACAGAGACATATCTGAGCAAACTCCGACCAGTGAAGGACAGAGAAGCTCCTTGTGCTGCAGTCCACAGGGTCCCGAAAAGTCAGACAAGACTGCAGTCCCAATGCAAAGGGTGCGGGTTCAATCCCTACTCGGGATTATGCCATGCCCAACCCCACTAAAATCATACAAAATGACAAACCCGACCCTAGTCAGACAGTCCAGACATCCTTGCTAATGAGGAGCCTGGGTGCCCAGCGAGGCCGGCTGCCTCTGGGACGCGTCTGCACCACTCAGCACTTGCACCCAGAAGTCTCTGTTGTCACCCTGTCTCCCAAAGGTGACACGCCCCTGGTTTCTGGCCAGGTCTGTGTCCTTTCATTCTCCCACAGAAAACAATCCTCCCACATTCTGCCTCTGCTTGTGAATTTCGGTCAAGATCTCCCTTCCCGTCTCCTTAAGGGTTCATATCTCATGAGCCGAGGACCCCACACCACCCCACCCCTCAACCCACCGCCGGGAGATGCTGGGCCCTCTGTCCTGGGTCCCCCTCTGCTCGCCAAGACTTAGTGAATTAACTCTGCAAGTCTTGCTCCCCGTGCCCCCCAAGCTCTCCACGGGCCCCCTGGAGCTGGGCACACACTGCAGATCTGTTCCAAGGAACGTGGCCAAGTCCCTGGTTGCCAGGCGTCAAAGAGAGAGATCCCCACAAACGGCGGAGACCCGGAAGACCAAGAGAAGCTGGATGGATGACATCTGGGGAGTAAAGCCCCAGGCTCGAGTCTGGGGAGGTGGGGAGAGGAGCCACCCAGAGGCTGCAGGGCAGGAAGCTTAGGGAAAGAGCCTCAGGTTGCTCCCATCTCAGGGCGGGCCCCAGAGATAGGAACTCAGGAACAACAGGAGAAAGTCTGCTTAGCTATTCGGACCCTGGGGCAAGACTTCATTCATTCACTCTCTCAGTAGGTATTTGGTGATCAGCCCTGGAAAACCAACACTTTGGTCACCTGATAAGCAGAGCCGACTCACTGGAAAAGACCCTGATGCCCCAGGGAAAGACTGAAGGCAGGGGGAGAAGGGAGCGGCAGAGGATGAGGTCGCTAGACAGCCTCAAGGGCTCAACAGAGACATATCTGAGCAAACTCCGACCAGTGAAGGACAGAGAAGCTCCTTGTGCTGCAGTCCACAGGGTCCCGAAAAGTCAGACAAGACTTAGCCCCGGCACAGCCAACACCTGGGGCACCACGGAACCAAAAGCAAGCCTCGGTCCCTGTCCTGTCCCCAGTACAATCAGGGATGTGTAAGTCCTGAGTGTGACCGATACTGGGGCCGGGAAAGACAGGACGTCGTGAGGACAGAGGTGGCACCTCGGCCCGTCCTGGGGACGTTCCTGGGAAGGCTTCCAGCCCGAGGACATGACAGTCAGCTAAGTCCTGACAGAGGAGAGGAGAAAGGCAAATTCTACAAATTCTACAACCCGGACCCTTCCCTCCCACCCTATCCTAAGCAGGTAGGGCCATTCGAGGAAGCCCCGCCCCCTCAGGTGGAAAGAGCCCCTGACGTTAAGAGGAACAGCAAAGATGGTTCCGGAAGACTGCTGGTTTTAAAGAGTGGGCCCAGGAGGAAGTAGGGGGCCGGATGAGAGCCAGAGGACACGGACCAGAACCCAGAACGAGGACGGACCCACCGCATGGTCTTCGGTGCCAAGGTCACACCGAGGACACAAGCAGCCCAAGCCATCACCCACCGTGTCACCTGGGGTCTCCGACAATCAGACCGTTACCAAACAGGGTACCCCAGCTGCCGGAGACCAGAGGCGGCACACACAGGTGCCTCCGGACCCCTGTCCTTACGTCTGCCTTCCCAACGATTAGCAAGAGACCAGATACTGACAGCTGCCGGCTCGGAGAGGCTGCCTGAGACGAACGAACGAAGCACGCCGCAACTAAATGACCCTTCCCCGGCATCCAGACAGCCGTGCTCCTAAGTAGGTTAAACCTGCCCGACAACGCTATCTTCCCACGGCATCCAGACAGCCGTGCACTCTCTCAGTAGGTATTTGGTGATCAGCCCTGGAAAACAAGGTCACCTGATAAGCAGAGCCGACTCACTGGAAAAGACCCTGATGCCCCAGGGAAAGACTGAAGGCAGGGGAGAAGGAGGCAGAGGATGAGGTCGCTAGACAGCCTCAAGGGCTCAACAGAGACATATCTGAGCAAACTCCGACCAGTGAAGGACAGAGAAGCTCCTTGTGCTGCAGTCCACAGGGTCCCGAAAAGTCAGACAAGACTTAGCCCCGGCACAGCCAACACCTGGGGCACCACGGAACCAAAAGCAAGCCTCGGTCCCTGTCCTGTCCCCAGTACAATCAGGGATGTGTAAGTCCTGAGTGTGACCGATACTGGGGCCGGGAAAGACAGGACGTCGTGAGGACAGAGGTGGCACCTCGGCCCGTCCTGGGGACGTTCCTGGGAAGGCTTCCAGCCCGAGGACATGACAGTCAGCTAAGTCCTGACAGAGGAGAGGAGAAAGGCAAATTCTACAAATTCTACAACCCGGACCCTTCCCTCCCACCCTATCCTAAGCAGGTAGGGCCATTCGAGGAAGCCCCGCCCCCTCAGGTGGAAAGAGCCCCTGACGTTAAGAGGAACAGCAAAGATGGTTCCGGAAGACTGCTGGTTTTAAAGAGTGGGCCCAGGAGGAAGTAGGGGGCCGGATGAGAGCCAGAGGACACGGACCAGAACCCAGAACGAGGACGGACCCACCGCATGGTCTTCGGTGCCAAGGTCACACCGAGGACACAAGCAGCCCAAGCCATCACCCACCGTGTCACCTGGGGTCTCCGACAATCAGACCGTTACCAAACAGGGTACCCCAGCTGCCGGAGACCAGAGGCGGCACACACAGGTGCCTCCGGACCCCTGTCCTTACGTCTGCCTTCCCAACGATTAGCAAGAGACCAGATACTGACAGCTGCCGGCTCGGAGAGGCTGCCTGAGACGAACGAACGAAGCACGCCGCAACTAAATGACCCTTCCCCGGCATCCAGACAGCCGTGCTCCTAAGTAGGTTAAACCTGCCCCGACAACGCTATCTTCCAGACCCAGTTCTGCGACCTTTCTCCCCAAGTCCTCCCACGTTCTGAACAAGCCGGGCAGCGAGCGGCCACAGAGTTCCAGGCCTGCCTCGTCACCTCCTCCGCTGGGGTCCTCCGGGACCCTCCGAGTCCGAGTCACAACTTTCTAGGTCACCCTCAGGGCCGGCTACAGGACAGGGTGTGGTCTGAAGCTGCCCACATCCCCAAAGCAGGCTAGGAGTTCCCATGTCCTGTTCCCGGGGGCCGGGCCTGTCCCTCGGTCCACAGGTCCCTGTTCAGAAGACAGAGGGTACCTCCCCCGCCTTGGGTCCCCGCTCCTGCCCTGACTGCCCCCTTCCTCGCTGCCCTGGCGCCCGGCCCCTCCCTGCCAGCAGCCACCAGCCTCTCTGCCACCACGGTCGCTCACTCTGAATAAATAATCGATGCTCATGCCCTTTCCCTTGGGGAATGACGCTGCTGAAATAAACGGGCTGCTCCGAGCACCTCCCCGGGCGAGCACCTCCCCAGCCCCGAGGGCCCGGGCCGGGAGCAGGCGGCAGCAGCCCGAGCCACGGGCCATCACACACACGAGGGAGGCGACAGCCGGCAGGCTCAGAGCAGGCTCCGGACGGACACCCCTTCCTTCTAGCCTGAGTAGGAAGAGAAGCCCCCACGTATGCCCCTCCTCTAGAAGCCTGCCCGGCCTGCCCCACCTCACCAGCACCGCCCTCCAGCCAAGGCCGGGCAAGCAGACCCCTCTACGCGCTAAGTGGGCTCAGCCTCATTTGGACTGGGAGTGGAACCGGGGAGCCTCCCACCCCATGAGCCTGGGCCCCAGGGCCAGGTGTCCAGGGCTTGAGTCCCCTCCAGCAAGGCCAGGAGGGTGCCACTCTCAGAAGCACGGGCCCCTTCTGCCCTGGGCCCCTTCTGCCCTGGGCCCAGGCCCGGGAACCAGCCCTCTTCCCGGCCACAGGCTGGGGCTGGGGCACTCTCTGGAGAGCCATGAAGCCCATCATTCCCAGAGACTCACGATGGGATGGGTGTGGGCATCTAGCACCCCGCGCCCGCTCCAGGGCACCCCCCACCCATCCGTGGGAACTCAGGCAGGGCATCCCCAACTCGCCCCTTAGATAGGTTTGTGACCCCCTACCGCCACCCTCCGGGTCTCCTTTGCTCCCACCCCATCCGGAGCCCAACGGCCACCACGCAGGCCAGCCCCCTGCCCAGGGACCCCAGAGGGAACCACTGTGTTGGGGCAAGACTGGTGGCGTGGGACTCAGCCTCTGAGTGGGGGGCGCCGGCCCGGAGATTGGCCCAGCCCGAGAAAGGCGGAGGTCGGGGGAGCTGGGGGCGGGGGCCGCAGCCTGCCCAGCCCCCTCCGCTCGCACACGGGCGCCCGCCGCCCGGGCAGCGCCACTGACCTCATTCGCCCACTGCAGCAGCCTGTGGGCGCTCCCCACCTCCGGAAGGGCCGGGGGGGTGACAGCTCCCGGCTCCCCACCCCCTCTCGGCAGGTGGGGGCGCCCGTCCCTCCCCTCCCCTCCCCCGGCCCGAATTATAATCCCAGTCACGTGCCTCGCGATGCACCCCAAAGCCGGACCCAGATTCTGTAACACCTGGCGGGGGAGGGGCGGGGGGCCCCGAGGGTGGGAGGAGAGGGGAGAAGGGCCGCGGCGCCCGCCCCCCGCAAAAGTTTCTCTTACCTTGGAGGATCCCCAAGCGCTCCTGCCAGCGGCGCCCCGGCCCCGGCCCGCGGCCAGGACTCAGCCTCCTGCCGCTGCCTCCTTAATTAATCCGGGAGAATGGGGAAGGAGAGGCAGAGGGAGGCGCGGGGCGGCGGAGGGGCGGGCGGGAGGCGAGCGGGCGCGGGCGGGAGGGGCCCGACGGGGCTCTCGGGCCGGCCGGGGCTGGCGCTCGGCGGCCCCCACCCCGGCGCGGGCTGCGGCGGAGGGCGGGGCGCGGCGCGGGAGCGGAGCCGAGAGCGGGAGCGCAGGAGGCTCTTTGTTCTGTAATCCCAGTAAGATTGCCAGCCATTCGCCCCGGCCCTAATCCCAGCCCCGCGCAACACCACCCTCCATTGGCTGCCATTTACATACGGGATTAGCCCGCCCGGCCCGCCCCGCGCCCCGGCCTGGGCACCGCGGGGAGCGCCGCGCCCCGCCCGCGCCGGGCGCCCCGAGCGCGCGCCGCCCCAGCGCCCGCCGCCAGGGGCCCGCGGGAGGGCGGCCCCGGCGCCTCCTGGCTGCCCGCGACGCCCCTCGGCCTCCCCAGCGCTGGCCGGGACGGATTAGAAAGCCGCGGCTCGGCCTGGGAGACCCCGGGCGCAGGACCCCGTGGGGGCCGGGGGCCCTGGCAGGCCCCTGCCCAGGGACCCCAGAGGGAACCACTGTGTTGGGGCAAGACTGGTGGCGTGGGACTCAGCCTCTGAGTGGGGGCGCGGCCCGGAGATTGGCCCAGCCCGAGAAAGGCGGAGGTCGGGGAGCTGGGGCGGGGCCGCAGCCTGCCCAGCCCCCTCCGCTCGCACACGGGCGCCCGCCGCCCGGGCAGCGCCACTGACCTCATTCGCCCACTGCAGCAGCCTGTGGGCGCTCCCCACCTCCGGAAGGGCCGGGGGGGTGACAGCTCCCGGCTCCCCACCCCCTCTCGGCAGGTGGGGGCGCCCGTCCCTCCCCTCCCCTCCCCCGGCCCGAATTATAATCCCAGTCACGTGCCTCGCGATGCACCCCAAAGCCGGACCCAGATTCTGTAACACCTGGCGGGGGAGGGGCGGGGGGCCCCGAGGGTGGGAGGAGAGGGGAGAAGGGCCGCGGCGCCCGCCCCCCGCAAAAGTTTCTCTTACCTTGGAGGATCCCCAAGCGCTCCTGCCAGCGGCGCCCCGGCCCCGGCCCGCGGCCAGGACTCAGCCTCCTGCCGCTGCCTCCTTAATTAATCCGGGAGAATGGGGGAAGGAGAGGCAGAGGGAGGCGCGGGGCGGCGGAGGGGGCGGGCGGGAGGCGAGCGGGGCGCGGGGCGGGGAGGGGGCCCGACGGGGGCTCTCGGGCCGGCCGGGGGGCTGGCGCTCGGCGGCCCCCACCCCCGGCGCGGGCTGCGGCGGAGGGCGGGGCGCGGCGCGGGGAGCGGAGCCGAGAGCGGGAGCGCAGGGAGGCTCTTTGTTCTGTAATCCCAGTAAGATTGCCAGCCATTCGCCCCGGCCCTAATCCCAGCCCCGCGCAACACCACCCTCCATTGGCTGCCATTTACATACGGGATTAGCCCGCCCGGCCCGCCCCGCGCCCCGGCCTGGGCACCGCGGGGGGAGCGCCGCGCCCCCGCCCCGCGCCGGGCGCCCCGAGCGCGCGCCGCCCCAGCGCCCGCCGCCAGGGGGGCCCGCGGGAGGGGCGGCCCCGGCGCCTCCTGGCTGCCCGCGACGCCCCTCGGCCTCCCCAGCGCTGGCCGGGACGGATTAGAAAGCCGCGGCTCGGCCCGGGAGACCCCCGGGCGCAGGACCCGTGCCGGAGGGTCAAGGTCACCCAGCGGGCGCCGGGAGGATCCCTGGAGACACCAGGGCCCCGGAGCGACCGTGGGCCTGGCCCGGCGCGGGCTGGGGAGACTGAAGTGGCAGCGCCGGGTCACCCTTGCCGTGCCCACGTTGTTTCCCCGTGGCTTGGCCTGGGTGTCTTTTTCAGCCTTTGTCCCCGGGGATGGGAAGGAAGGCAGTGACATGCCCAAGGTCGCGGCAGATCCAGTTGAACATGCCAGGTCCCGTCTAGGCTGGGTAGCCCTCCTTCTGATCCCCCGACCTAGGGTTCTGCCCCCTTCCCCTCCCACCTCCCATCCTCATGCATCTTATATCATAATGAGGGGCGATCACCGGCGCCCTGAGCCCTGTGTTAGACCCTTGCATGCTGGATCCTGTGGGAGGGACAGGCAAGCCCCCAACCCTGGCCTAGAGGGAGAGAGCCAGACTGAATCTACTAGGTCCTCGCAAAGCCCACAGGGGCCCAGCTGGGCACACAACCTGCGGTTGGTAAAGGCTGACCTCGGTCAGTCCGGTCTCTCCCTGGCCAGCCCACCAGACTGAGAGAGCAGCAGGCCATGTCCACAGGGCCCAGTCCAAAGCCAAGCCCAGAGGGGGCCCTCGTGCCCACCAAACGCCTTGCCCACAGAGGGTATTGGCCAGAGCAATGGATTGGGAATGAGGCCGCAGACACCCCTCCATCCCACGCCACCCCTGCCCTCCCTGGCCATCCCCCTTGTTACTCAGATGTCTGGGGAGACCTCAAAGCACCCTCTCTTGTGGTCCCCCTCAGACAAACATCCCTACCCGCCCTGTGCTGGCCCTGGTGTGGCGAAATGTCTCAGGGGATGGGCCAGGGTCTGGAGCCTGACTATGTGGGTTTAAATCCTGGCTCTTCCTCTTACGACTTCTTGGGCCAGGCAGTTGACCCCTCAGAGCCTCAGTTTCCCCCTTCCCGCAGCCCCGAGTGGCCCAGGCGGATCACAGTGGCCCTGGGCACGGCTCACCGTGTCTACTAGGCATGTTACCTAGGTGTCACTTCCTAACATGAAAGCTGCAAGGGGGTCCTACTGGCCTTGCTTCACAGTGAGGTGAGTGGCTGCTTAGGGACATGCCCCACGGGAGTGGCATGTTAAGATTGGCTCCTTTGTCCTTGTTCTGCCCACTGCCCTGCCCTCCCTCCATTACCGTGAGGATGTGGGGGCGAGGCATGGCCTCAGTGGGCCCAGCTGGGGAAAGCTGGTACCAGGAAGGAAGGGCTGACTGGCTGGGCTGCCGGCTACTGAGCAGAACGCTTCCTGGACCGGAAGTCCAGGGGCAGAGTGCCAGAAACCTCTGGACCCTAGGGCCTAAAAGAGCTGAAGCCAGGCGCGTGCTCAGGACTGCCCTCTGCAGGCCGAATCCAGAGCAGCAGGCGTACAAGTAGAGGGCTGGGAGAGGAAGGGGCTCTCGTGCCTCTGGAACAGCCTGCTTGACCCCCGCCGCCCCCAGGCTGAGACTCAGGGAAGTGTGAGGCCGCAGAAGGCCATGGCCTAGCATGTCCAGGTCCTGCTCAATCGCCTGTGACTTGGGTATGACCGCCAGCTCCACGTTTACCGGCTGTGTGTCTAGTAGTCTGGCCACCTGATGCGAAGAGACGCCTCATTGGAATAGACCCTGTAGTTGGGAAAAATAGAAAGCAGAAGGAGAAGGGAACGGCGGAGGACAGGATGGTTGGGTGGCATCACTGAGTTAACGGACATGTGTGTGAGCCAGTTCCAGGAGATGGTGAAGGACAGGAAAGCCCGAGTCCATGGCTTCACAGAGTCAGACACGACTGAGTGACGGAACTGAACTGTCCTGGGCCCAGTTTATTGCCCTCTCAGGCCTCAGCTGCCTCATCTGTAAAATGGAGCCAAGGTAGTCCTTTCTTGATAGAATTGCTATGAGGATTAAATGACATATGTGTTTGGCAAAGTGCCTGGTGCGTAGCACGTGCTCAATAAAGGGCAACTCTCTCTGTGTGTTTCACTCTTCTTTTTTTGGCATCTGAGGGTCCTGTCTCCCCATAAGCCCAGAAACTCAGTGCATTTGGTGCCGGGCCTCTGACCAACAGCCTGGCCACCAGAGTGAACTGCCTTAGGAGCTCCACGCTCAGCGCCCCAGGGGTCTGGGCTCAGCCTGGCTCCCTACCTTCTTGCACAGTTTCCTCTCCCATCTTTCTGGGCCACTTTGGGCTCCTGGCTCCTTGGAGGTGCGACTCCCTGGGGTGGGAGGGGATGTGGATAGGACCCCCCAGCCACCTGTATGAAGGGATTCCTTCTCGGACGCCGGCACAAGCCCAGAGGAAGTCGGAGGCTTGGCTGTCCCAGCTGTGACTCCAGGGACCAACAGTGAGACTGGGAAACCCGGTGCCCTCATCTGGCAGCTCAGCGCCCCTCGGTACCGAGAGGGGCTGGATGGCCCCACGGCAGCCCAGTGCCGTGTGGCAGGGGTGGACTTCAAGGACTCCCAGTCCTCCACCTGCTGTTCTTTTCTGCCATCTCTGTGGCTTTCCTTGGATTTCCAGGAGGATGATTTTATCGGATAATTGCTATTTAGCCTTTAAAAACGAGAGTTGAATGGTTTCTGGATTTAACCACTCCTGTTACACCTATCTCTTATTGCATCCTGGAAACCGAAGGGGAAAGAGATTCGATGTCTGGATATAGGTTTTCCAGGCAGCAGGCAGGATCCATGAAACAAGGTCAGGCAAGTTGAACAGAGACTCTGCTAGCCTAGATGTTAAATGTTATCCCTACCAGCTGTGGAGAGAGGTGCTTCTCCAATGGATCAGTGGCAAAGAATCCACCTGCAATACAAAGGACGGAGGAAATGCAGGACATGCGGGTTTGATCCTTGGGTCGGGAAGATCCCCGGGAGGAGGACACGGTGACCTACTCCAGTGTGCTTGCCTGGGAAATCCCATGGACAGAGGAGCCTGGGGGACTCCAGACTGGCGGGTTGCAAAGGGTCAGACACAACTGAGCAACTAAACACCACTCCCCACCCCACCCAAAGTGTGTTCATTTCAACATGGACCAATATTTTTTAAAATCCGAGACATTTTTCATTCTTTTTCTTGTACTAAGTCTTTGAAATCTGTGTCTGTTTCGCACCTGTAACACATTCCAGATTGGGCTGCATAGATTTTAATGTGTCACGAGCGACCATGGGGGTCTGTGGGGTCGTTTTCCAACCCTCTTTAAGTTGCAGAATCTTTTTCCTTCCCCCAGTAAACTCTTGGAGAGAAAATTAGTCTGTTTGCTGCTCTCGCGGGGAGCAGAAGCGGAGGTCCCAGAGCTCCTTGCACATTTCCTCTGCTGGTTCCTCTGAGAAGCCCCTGTAGACTCCTGCTCGCCGTATTCCATCCCCTCTTCCGTGCTCCATAGAGCCACCATTGAGACTACCATGGTAATAACAGTAACTTGGGACTTCGGTGGTCCAGGGGTCAGGACTTGGTGCTTTCACTGACATGGACCCAGGTTCGATCCCTGGTCGGGGAGCTAAGAACCTGTAAATCAAAAAAAAAAAAAAAAAAAAAACAGAAATCCATCATTAACATGCACAGAATGCTTACTGAAAGCCAGTGCGTGCGTGCTAAGTTGCTTCGGTTGTGTCCGATGCTTTGCGATCCTACGGGGTGTAGCCCTCCAGGCCCTCCATGGGATTCTCCGGGCAAGAATACTGGAGGGGGCTGCCATGCCCTCCTCCAGGGGATCTTCCCGACCCAGGGATTGAACACACGTCTCTTACAATGCCTGCATCAGTAGGCGGGCTCTTTACCACTAGCACACCACCGGGGAAGCCCACTGTAAGCCAGCTTTGGTGCTGAACATCTTCCCGCATGCCCGTTCTGTGGAAGAAACAGCCTCAGGGAGGTACCTGGGAAGCATGGTCAAGTTGACAAGTCATCCCACCCAGAAGTGAGTCTTCTGTGGGCCCAGTTTGGAGGAGCTGGAACAAAGGGGCGCAAAGCCTTGGCCCCTCATGCCGTCCCCCACAGGAGCTCCTACTTCCGGACCTTCAAATCCCCACCCCCTCCCCCACCCCCAGCAGAAGCCGGCAGTACCAGGCCGCTGCTCTGCTAAGCAAATTTAGAGTTATAAATGAGTGAAGATTTAGAACAACTTCAGGGCCAGAAAAGGAAAAAACAAGGGGAAAACTCTTCAAAGCAACTTCCCCCAGATACTATAGGAAAAGAGCAAAGTCAGTAGAAAAGCTTCAGGGGGGACTTCCGCTCTGCCTGGGTCCACGGCGGGTGCGGGAGAGGGCCTCTGAATAGCCAGTCAGCTCTCCCCGCCTCCCCCCCATCCCCTCGGGAGTCTAGCCCAGCAAGAACAGAAACTCGGAGACCCGTCTGGGTAGTTTCGTCCCTCCAAGCCTCCGATTTCTCATCAGTTGATGGGGGCTCCTAACACAGCCAGAGGCCTTCCGTGAGTTCAGCCCCAGCCCAGCCCTGGCCCGAGGGCAGGGACCCGGTGCGGCAGGTGGATGAGCTGGATGTGGGGGTCGTGTTGTAACCCTTGGCCTGTTTCCTCCCCTGAGTCTTCTCTAAAGTGCAGATCCAAGGACTTCCCTGGAGGTCTGGTTAAGAATCCGCCTTCCAGGGCAGGGGATGCGGGTTTCATCCCAGATGGAGGAAGATTCCACGTCGGCCCTCCCAATGCAGCTACAAGTGCTCTAGAGCCTGAGCACCACAACCAGAAAAGCCTGCTCAGCACAACAAAAGATCTCGCATGCCACGACTAAGACCCGATACCGTCAAATAAATAAATACATATATTTTTCTTTTTTTTAAGCAAAGGTTCAGGGGACTTCCCTGGTGGACCAGTGGCTAAGACTCTGGGGTCCCAATGCAGGGGACATGGGTTCGATCCCTGGTCAGGGGACTAGATCCCACATGCTGCAACTAAGACCCAGTGCAAATAAATAAAAATAGTAAATATATTTTTTAAAAAAATCACAGGGTCAGACTCTTCCTGGAGATGTGTTGGCTCAGACACCAGAGAGGTCGGAATTCTGTACTTGAGTACCCAGTCCCAAGCTCTTTCTGATACACATTCGAGTTTAGGGAGCCCCAGCCTTCCTACTCTCCAAGGGTCGTCCAGGTTCTGGCATCTGTGGTCTAACCACTCTCAGCCCTGTGCCGTGTGGCCCTCCATGCTGGCTCCTCAGTCAGAGGCTGCCCGGAACCAGCTCAGCAGCCAGGCCTGACATCTGGCTGGTCCACATCAGCCCTTTGATGGGAGAGTCCGTTTCTGGGGCAGGGATCCCAGTCCTAGGAGCTCTGGGCCAGTACTGAGCACACAGTGCTGTCGGTGAAACAATGAAGCGGCCCTGGGCACCGGAGCCAGAGGGGCCGCCCAACTCAGCCTGCAGAGGGGAGGGGGTCCCGAGGCCATGCCCTCAGCCCCATGGGAAAGACTGAGCCAACAGCTCAGGCCCCTGTGGCCTCCACTCCATGGCCCCATTGGTCCAGGGCCTCAGCACCTGTTGAGAGCCTCTCCTCCCCAGATTTTCTGCTGCCTCCCTCCCCACCAAGGAGAAGACGTCACAGAGGGTCTCCCTATCTCCCTCACCAGCCTTCCCTACCACCCCGTCCTCCACGGGAAGGTCTGGCCCAGGCCTTGGAACCGAGTCTTTGCTTTTGGCTCAGCGCGTTCAGGAGGGTCTCGGCACACACAGGCCTTCTAAACCCAGCGCCCCGCCAGCCCTGCCCGGTCAGCTCCTCATCCTCCAGACGCCAGCCCTCCTGACCACCTGGACCCACGCCACCAAGGCTCTCGGAGCCCCTTGGGAAAGAGCAGGGGGCCACTCTGAGCGCTCTCTCCAGTTGGAATTCTACGTTGGGCCATGTTGGGAGCCCTGTCTGATTCACCCATTAATCCCCAGTGAGGGCAGATGTGGGGAGGGGTCCCCAGCACCCAAGCCACCACAGTAGAATTCCACAAACGTTTGCTGAATGAAAGGATGGATGAATGACAGGGCCTCGTCTGTCTGCCGTCGTGTGCCTTGCCGGTCTGTGTTCTCTTCCTCCCTCGCTCTCTGGGTTACTCTCCATCTGTTGTGGCTGTCTTTTCATGAAGCTCTCTCTGCCAGAATGTGCATGTGAGTCTGTTTCTGTGTCCTAGTGTTCTGCCCTGGCTTCGGTCTCTCCTTCTCCCGTCTCTCTCTGACTCAGTCTCCCTCTCTCTGTCTGCATCAGCTCCTTCGTGGGGTGCTCTCTGGCCTCTCTCTCCCTGAGACTTTTCTCTCTGGTCTCTGCGCCTCCGTGTTTGTCTCTCTCCGTCTCTGGGGTCCTCGTGTCGCTTGCTCTCTGCGACTTTCCTCACGCCTCAGCCGCCGCCCGTCTCCACTCTCTGCCTCCTCCTCCAACTCTCCTCTACTGGAATCTTCCAAGAACAGAAGGAGGCATGTCGTGGAGCTGGGGCCGTCTCCATGGTTGCAGCGGTGGAATAACTGAAAGATCAATCTGGAAAGACCGTCGCAGCAATCATTGCGACGTAATAGTTTCTGGGAGGCAGCGGGGGACTCTGTGTAAGGTGGCCAGGACAGCTGGGGGGCCCTGGCGGGAAAGGGCCGTCTGCGGCGACCCCAGGGCCTGTGTGTGTCCCAGGGCCAGGCTCTGACGGGGCCCCTTGGCCCTGGCCAGAAACGAGAGGGGAGGTGGGAGTGTGGGAGTGGGGGGGGAGGCTAATCTCACGCCTCCCCCTCCCCAGGGGTGTCCCTGCCTCCCTGAGCCTACCCGCCGGGCCCTGCTCCTGTTTATAATTTATGCTTATGGTCGGAATTATCAGCAATAATGATAACATGATTATAATTGCCGAGCTGCCTGGCTCGATTGCAGCACTGTTGGTAAATATTATGACAGAGAGTAGCATGAGGTCACTGCCTCCCAGAGCGTGAGGATGGGGTGGGGATGGGAGGGCCACCGGGGGGTTAGGCGGTCCCCCCACCAGCCACTCCCAGCCAAATCGACCTGCCCCTCCCCGGAGAACTTCGGCACAGCCATTTGCTGATTCATTTTAACCCCCAACGGTCCTCCCCGTGTCTGCCTTAAATCATTCCTGCTTTAGGCTCGGCCGTAAGCATTTAGAAGCCTGCAGAGTGTCGCCCCACCAACAGAGGGCTCTGCAGAGCTCTCCACCTGGGTGGTGAGTGCGAAGTGCTAGTTAGTGACCAGCTGCGTCTGGCTCTTTGTGACCCGTGGACTGTAGCCCGCCAGGCTCCGTTGTCCACGGGATCCTCCAGGCAAGAGGACTGGAGTGGGTTGCCATTCCCTCCTCCAGGGCGTTTTCCTGACCCAGGGCTCTAACCCCGGTGTCCTGCCTGGCAGGCGGATTCTTTTCCATCCGAGCCACCAGGGAAGCCCTTGGGAGGTGAGGGGGCGATGGAAAGGACGGTCCTTCCAGTTGGGTTTGACTGCCCATCCCACAGGACCTCAGGGTTGGGCTGAGGGGTCTTGGCAGGGGGCTGAGGGGCAGGACAGGGCCACTGCCATAAGCACAGTTCCCAGGGACAGGGGGTATTTCTGACAGCCAGAGGATCCTCTTTGTGCCCAGGAGAAGTGAGGCTGGAGGCTCAGGGTGGAAACAAGAATAAGAACTACACCCTGCCTTAGACGTAAGAACGTCCCCTCTAGGGAGCCCACTCAGAGCAGCCAAGGACGGGGACGAGAGGTGGCCACCGGAGCCGGCCAGCCGTCAGTCCACTCCGCGCCGAGCCCACTGGGTCTCAGCCTGCATTCTCCAGCAGCGTGGCATGGCCCTGGCTCTGATGTTATTAAGGACATGGTTAGAAAAGACAGGTGGGCCCTGAGAGTCAGAGTGAGGCCGTGGGCAAGCACAGAGGTGACCCAGGAGAGGTCCGAGGCGTTGGTAAGAACAGACCAGCCCTCTATGGGGTGCCTTGTGGGTGGCCAGGGCGAGTCCCAGCACTCCTGTTTTGTAGCTGGGGGCTCGGAGGCTCAGAGACATTTCCCAAGCGCATACAGTGGCAAGGGGGCACAGGCGGGAGGTGCCCTGGGCCTGTCTGGGGTGACTTGGAGCCTTCCCGGACAGGACAGCGCCGCCCGCCCCGCCCCCCTCCTGTGTGCTGCATTATTCATGAACCCTGCAGTCCCCCAGGCATAAACATTCAGAGGGAGCGTTTCAAATCCACTTTCCTGCTCTGAAAATAAATAAATGAGCAGAGAATGCAAGCGCACATGGAGGCCGGGGGCCGAGAGTCCTTTGAGCCCTGGGAAAGCTCGCAGATGGCCTATTTCTGTCCCCTCGCCCTGGCCCCTGACCGGCAGAGCCGCCTGCTTGGCAGGCTGGACCGAGCGCAGAGGAGAGTCTGAGGCCAGAGGCCCCTTTTTGCCTGCTTTTCCTGCCCCGGGCCAGGGACAGCCCACTTCCCGGTCCAGGTGACCCAGGTGACTCTGATGTTTGGCATTTCTTGGGTGCCAGGCAGTTGGCACGATCTTGGGACCCTCGGGGGAATGGCAGCTGGCCCAGTCCTGAGGAGCTGCCTTGGCTTCTCCCCAGGGTCGGGCCAGACACGCACTTCACTGGTGCTCTTGTGGCCTGAAAAATAAACAAAACAAGTGGCATCCTCCTGTCTCCCTGCCTGGAAGACGCCCCTGGAGCCGTCCCCGCCAGCTGCCTCTGCCCTTCCCCACAAGCCCCTCCGGAGGAGCAGGTCACCCAGGAGGCCCTCGTGCAGATCTCCAGGGTGGACCCTTTCCAGAAAGTGCATCGAAGATGGGAGTGTTCATTCAATTGAACTCATGTCAACGGTAATTAAAAAAAGGAGGTCGGTGCTCTGGGCCAAGGTCCCAGAAAATGGACTTGGCTTCAATAACAAGAGGATAAATGGGGAACTGCCCATGTGACGTTCAAATGGAGACCTTGGGTGGTCGGAGACCTGCAGGAGCTGTGATCTTCAGGGCTGGGCTGTTGAGATGAGGGGAGGACCAGGCAAAGCCGTCCAGGTAGCAAATTCGGAGGGATATAGTCATCAAAGGCATCCGCTCTGGCCCCTGAGGAAGGCAGAGCTGTGGGCAAAACATGTGTTCTTGTTCTACAGGAGACAAGGGTGGGGGATACACAGACCCAAGGAACCAGGGGCTCACCCTTGGAATCTCCCTCTCGCATCCCCATAACCACGGGCTCTGCCTGGGGCCCCATCCTGCTGCGAGAGAGCTGAGTGTGGGCGAGATTTCAGCCTCCACCTGCCGCCTCCGTGCAAACAGCCCAACCCTCGAGTTCTTGCCTCCCAGGTCCCAGGAGGCGGAGGGGCCCTTTGAGGTCTCAAAAGGGCAGTATCCTTTCAGGGACAACAAGCGACTGCTCTGGAGCAGGGAGCCAGGAATTGCTGTGCTACTGCAGACAGGTTCCTTTGCCTCTCTGAGCCTTTTTTTTTTTCCCAAAATAGGCGGAGTTATCTAATCTTCTCGTGGATTCCCCTGAACTTCACCTAAAATGGCCTAAAAGGGGCCAATCTAAACCGGAACCTAAGGGAACCAAGAGATGAAGAGGATGTTCAGACGGATGGTTAAGAGCATCAATCCCAGCCCTGCCCCTTGCTAGCTATATGACTGGACAAATGAGCTCACCTCTCTGCAGCTCTGTGACCGCATCGAACGGGACGAGGAGCTCACCCACCGTGAGGAGGTGCCATGGGAGGGAAATGAATCCGGGCGTCTGAATGGTCAGCACTTGCCTGGCATGTGTAAGGCTCCAGGGCATCAGCTCTGAGCTCCCCCTCTACCTTCAGTTCTAAGGGAGCCCATGAGGGAAGCAGGCTGGGCGCCTGCAAGGACAGACTCGCTGGATGTCCAGGTCTACCAAGCCAGGCCAGCGGGGTTGGACAGGCTGTGAACAGGCGACCGGGCTGAAGTCTAACTCACGTTCAGCTCAGCCAGGCCCAGGGGCTCGGGCTTGCTCCTACGGTCAGCTCATCATGCAGAGCACCTGGCACAGAATCTCCCCAAAGCAGAGCCCTTCTCGTGTGTGCTCAGAGGCCGCCAGCCCCCACCGGCCGGGCCCTCCTGAGAGGTGTCCCTCGACAGCTGTGGAATCTGAGCCACTTGCCCCAGCTCCCGGAGAACAACATCTTGTTCTTTTGCTTGTTTTTGGTCCTGTGGGATCTTCGGCAACCAGGGATCGAACCTGTACCCCCTACATTGGGAGCACAGAGTCTTAACCACTGGACCACGAGGGAACTCACCCTTGGAATCTCCTCTCGCATCCCCATAACCACGGGCTCTGCCTGGGGCCCCATCCTGCTGCAGAGAGCTGAGTGTGGGCGAGATTTCAGCCTCCACCTGCCGCCTCCGTGCAAACAGCCCAACCCTCGAGTTCTTGCCTCCCAGGTCCCAGGAGGCGGAGGGGCCCTTTGAGGTCTCAAAAGGGCAGTATCCTTTCAGGGACAACAAGCGACTGCTCTGGAGCAGGGAGCCAGGAATTGCTGTGCTACTGCAGACAGGTTCCTTTGCCTCTCTGAGCCTTTTTTTTTTTCCCAAAATAGGCGGAGTTATCTAATCTTCTCGTGGATTCCCCTGAACTTCACCTAAAATGGCCTAAAAGGGGCCAATCTAAACCGGAACCTAAGGGAACCAAGAGATGAAGAGGATGTTCAGACGGATGGTTAAGAGCATCAATCCCAGCCCTGCCCCTTGCTAGCTATATGACTGGACAAATGAGCTCACCTCTCTGCAGCTCTGTGACCGCATCGAACGGGACGAGGAGCTCACCCACCGTGAGGAGGTGCCATGGGAGGGAAATGAATCCGGGCGTCTGAATGGTCAGCACTTGCCTGGCATGTGTAAGGCTCCAGGGCATCAGCTCTGAGCTCCCCCTCTACCTTCAGTTCTAAGGGAGCCCATGAGGGAAGCAGGCTGGGCGCCTGCAAGGACAGACTCGCTGGATGTCCAGGTCTACCAAGCCAGGCCAGCGGGGTTGGACAGGCTGTGAACAGGCGACCGGGGCTGAAGTCTAACTCACGTTCAGCTCAGCCAGGCCCAGGGGCTCGGGCTTGCTCCTACGGTCAGCTCATCATGCAGAGCACCTGGCACAGAATCTCCCCAAAGCAGAGCCCTTCTCGTGTGTGCTCAGAGGCCGCCAGCCCCCACCGGCCGGGCCCTCCTGAGAGGTGTCCCTCGACAGCTGTGGAATCTGAGCCACTTGCCCCAGCTCCCGGAGAACAACATCTTGTTCTTTTGCTTGTTTTTGGTCCTGTGGGATCTTCGGCAACCAGGGATCGAACCTGTACCCCCTACATTGGGAGCACAGAGTCTTAACCACTGGACCACGAGGGAACTCCCACAATATCCTTTTCGGAGGTACAACTGGTCCAGACCTGTCCTAACCAAGGCCCCACTGGACCTGGAGCTTCCTGTTACCGCTGATGGCCGAGGCCGTCTTTCCCCGAGCTTGCTCTCTTTTTAAAAAAAAAAATTTTTTTTAATTTTTTTTTAAAAATTATTTATTTATTTGAGCATTCTGGGTCTTAGTTGCAGCATGTGGGATCTAGTTCCCGGACCAGGGCCCTACTGCATTGAGAGCAGAGTCTTAACCACTGGACCACCAGGGAATTCCCTAAAAAAGAAATAATTTTAATGGCTCTACTGGGCTCTTGTTGCGGCGTGGGCTTTTCTCCAGCTGTGACAAGAGGGGGCTACTCTTTAGCTGCGGTGCGCGGGCTTCTCCTGGCGATCACTTTAGTTGCTGAGCACTCGCAGACCTGCAGGTTTCTGTAGTTGCGATTCTAAGGCCCTAGAGCGCGGGCTCAGTAGCCGTGGTGCACGGGCTTCCTTGCTCCGTGGCTTGCGGGATCTTCCCAGGCCAGGGGTCGCACCTGGGATTCCTGCACGGGCAGGTGGGTTCTTTCGCACGGAGCCACCAGGGAAGCCTTCCCCAAGCTCTCGATCATTTTCCGTCAGCTGTCCCCAAGCATCTAGGACTCTAGTCTGTCTCATTTTCTGCTCTATGTCCTGCATCCAGCATGCTGCCAGGAGGACAGCAGACATGCACTCACTGGAGGGAGGGATGGGTGGGGTGAGCCTAGGTAGGGCCTGAGCCTGCAGGGCTGGGGGCCTGTCCCTGGGACACCATGTTTCACCTTGCCTTATGATGGTCCTCTGGGGCCCGTGTAAGACCATCCAGAGCTGCCACGCAGGTGGACACACATGCCAGGGCCAGCCAGGCACTCCGAGAACCCCAAGGCTCCAAGGCGGGTGGCCACTTGGCATCCTCAAAGTCCCTTGTCTGCCTGCCAGCGTTCCGTTCACTCCTCTAGGCCCAGCTTTCATGACATGGCCGCCAGTAAGGAGTCTCTGATCTCAAGCTGGTCAGCTGCCCCGCCAAGCCCCTGGACCCACAGGACGCTGACCCTGCTCTATAAAGTTTGCAGAGACTGCAATAAAGAAGAAGAAAGTCACACAGGACGTGCCTCTCTTCCCGCCTCACCCAGGGCTGGGGGCAGCGACAGAACTGCAGAACGAAGACAGAGGAGCGGCGGGGGCAGGGAGGGGCGTGTTGTTCAACCGGGAGGGAGGAAAAGCACGTGTCCTTAAGAGCACTAGAACGTTTCCCTTTCTTCCAGTCTCTCTTTCAGTGTATCATGGTGTTTAAAAACATTTGCGGGCTTCCCTGGTGGTCCAGTGGGTAAGGACACCGCCTTGCAGGGCAAGGGGCGCCGGTTTAAGCCCTGGCCTGGGAAGATCCCACGTGCCGTGGAGCAGTTGGACCGATGTGTCCAATTACCGAACCGGTGCTCTGGGGCGCATGCGTCCAGAGCCAGTGCTCTGCGACAACAGAGGCCGCAGCGATGGGAGGCCCATACGGGCCGAAGAACAAAGATGGATGAAAATGAACAAATGAAAGACCAATAGAAGTGGCCCGCCTGCTCCCCTCCCTCCCCACCTCACCCCCCTCAAATAAATAAATAAAAATAAATCTTTAAAAAAAATTTGCTGTTTAACGTCCTTCTAAGAAAATGTGAAATGCAAAATGATTAGCATTCTGCCACTTCATTCTTTACCATCCGTCCTTAGATGGTGTAACGCCAGTGTTACATGCAGCAGTCAGGGGAGAATTCCTGGCGGTCCGTCGGTTAAGCATCGCATGCTCAGGAGGACAGCAGACATGCACTCACTGGAGGGAGGGATGGGTGGGGTGAGCCTAGGTAGGGCCTGAGCCTGCAGGGCTGGGGGCCTGTCCCTGGGACACCATGTTTCACCTTGCCTTATGATGGTCCTCTGGGGCCCGTGTAAGACCATCCAGAGCTGCCACGCAGGTGGACACACATGCCAGGGCCAGCCAGGCACTCCGAGAACCCCAAGGCTCCAAGGCGGGTGGCCACTTGGCATCCTCAAAGTCCCTTGTCTGCCTGCCAGCGTTCCGTTCACTCCTCTAGGCCCAGCTTTCATGACATGGCCGCCAGTAAGGAGTCTCTGATCTCAAGCTGGTCAGCTGCCCCGCCAAGCCCCTGGACCCACAGGACGCTGACCCTGCTCTATAAAGTTTGCAGAGACTGCAATAAAGAAGAAGAAAGTCACACAGGACGTGCCTCTCTTCCCGCCTCACCCAGGGCTGGGGGCAGCGACAGAACTGCAGAACGAAGACAGAGGAGCGGCGGGGGCAGGGAGGGGCGTGTTGTTCAACCGGGAGGGAGGAAAAGCACGTGTCCTTAAGAGCACTAGAACGTTTCCCTTTCTTCCAGTCTCTCTTTCAGTGTATCATGGTGTTTAAAAACATTTGCGGGCTTCCCTGGTGGTCCAGTGGGTAAGGACACCGCCTTGCAGGGCAAGGGGCGCCGGTTTAAGCCCTGGCCTGGGAAGATCCCACGTGCCGTGGAGCAGTTGGACCGATGTGTCCAATTACCGAACCGGTGCTCTGGGGCGCATGCGTCCAGAGCCAGTGCTCTGCGACAACAGAGGCCGCAGCGATGGGAGGCCCATACGGGCCGAAGAACAAAGATGGATGAAAATGAACAAATGAAAGACCAATAGAAGTGGCCCGCCTGCTCCCCTCCCTCCCCACCTCACCCCCCTCAAATAAATAAATAAAAATAAATCTTTAAAAAAAAAAAATTTGCTGTTTAACGTCCTTCTAAGAAAATGTGAAATGCAAAATGATTAGCATTCTGCCACTTCATTCTTTACCATCCGTCCTTAGATGGTGTAACGCCAGTGTTACATGCAGCAGTCAGGGGAGAATTCCTGGCGGTCCGTCGGTTAAGACTCTGTGCTTCCCCCGCATCGCCCCAGCCTGTTCCTCCTCCTGGACCCACTCTTCTGTTCAGGAGTCTGTTTAACGGCTCCCTTCACCTGGGGCTCATCCCCCTTCCTGGAAACCAGAAACCCGCCTCCTTACCTCTGCTGCCCATAAGCTGTGCATCCTTGGGGTGGGGGGTGGGGGTACCTGCCCTCTCTGGGTCTCCTGTGAGAGCCGCGACGCTGCGGTTGCTTCGTGAACTTGCCATCCGCCAGGCCAGCAGGGGCGAAGGGGGTCCTTCTCTCTTGCCCACCTCTTTGTCATACTTGGGGACATTTTAAGGAGCTGTTGAGGTTCCTCGTCACGCAGCCCGGACCCCATCCTGGGGTGGGGTGGGGGTGTCCATCCCAAAGTGTGTTGGTTTCCTACCAGTTGGAGTTTCGCTGATGCCGCTGTATTTTCAGCGCTGGCATTGTGCTTGTATTTAGGTCAGGCCTATTTTAATTCCGCTGGGACTATTGCTGGGCCGAGGCCGCCTTCTGGGCCTGACCCAGAGACGTGCTGGGTTGGTTCAGCCCGACGGGGCTGCTGAGGGCTCTGGGAGGTGGCCGAGGGAAGGTGGCGGAGGTGTGGAGGGAGACGGGGCAGGACAGGCAGTCCTGGCCCCACACCCCGGCCTACCTAGAGCCCCTCCGTCCTGTTCCTTCCTGGCTGGACCCCCAACACACACCCTCAGCTGCTGAAGAGGAGAGAGACTCCTGGGCAGAGAATCCAGGGACACGGTTTCAATCCCACCAACGTGCACTATGATTTTGGCAAGAGATGCCTTCTCCTGCCTCAGTATCCCCCCCGTGCGATGAGGGGCCGCTTGAGGACACTAGCCAGCACGTCTAGGTCCTCCTGTCCCCGTGCTCAAGAGCCCAGGCTGGTGTCCTCATGCAGCCACTGGGTAGCTGTGTGACCTTGTCAAGTTACGAGACCTCTCTGTGCCCGAATGGCCCCAGCTGGAAAAGGGAGATAAAAATAGAACCCATCTCCTGAGTCTGGAGGGGGTGAAATGCTAGAAGGGTCACAAGCGCGGTCACATGGGCCCTGCCTGGAACTCAGGAACCGCTCGGCTGGAGGGATCTGGCCGGGGAGGTGTCCTTTCATCACCGACGTCCACCCAAGGTGCCCCTCCTCCGTCCAGGCCCGGGCCACGGAGGCCGGGCAGTCATTGACATTCTGACGACCAGCATCCTTTCCCGGCCTGAGTAAACCTAGCCAGCCTCTATCGCCAGATCTGGTAATTAATACCCTTGACGGTTTTTATTGGAACGAGGCAAGACCTGTACATGACTTGCTTTTTAATTAATAACCAACCTCCCTCCTCGCTCCCCTCCCCTCCCGCTGCTGTCCTTGAGGACAGGCCAGGGTGAGGGACCCAGCGTCGCCCAAGCCTGTTCGGCCAGCTCTGGAGGGAGGGGTGCGCGGTGGGACCCAAGCGGGCAGCCTTGCGGTCTTTCCTGACCCCCGCCCCCCAACCCCCCGAACACGCTCTGTGTAGAAGTGTCTGCTCTGGGCGAGGCCAGGCCCAGAGGAGGCCCCCGACCTTGGGGAGTGTGTCGCCCCAGGGGCCTGGATCCACAGACATGTCCGTTCTGAGAGCAGGCACTATAGGAGAAGTCTCTGGAAGAGTGGCGACAGAGACAGCCAGCCTGGCCTGGAGGCGCCAGGAAGATGCCTTTGAGCCGCTAATGTGGAGGATGACGTAGCTTTCCTGGTGGAATAGCAGGGACGCGGGTGCTGCAGGAGCAGGAGTGGCGGGCGCAAAGGCTCCCAGCGCGGGCGCAGAGGTTGTTCAGTTTCTCAGTCGTGTCTGGACTCTTTGAGACCCACAGATGGAAGCGCGCCAGGCTCCCCTGTCCCGTACCGTCTCCGGGAGCTTGCTCACAGAGGAGATCAGAATGGATGGCTCCTGTGCCGGGGGGCTGGGGGGCTCCCAGAACTTGGTGGGAGAGGAGGCTGAGGGGCCTGCCAGGACAGGACCTGGGCCCAGGGCTGAGGCCTGGCTTTCTCCTCAGCAGGGTGTATACAGAAGCGTGATGGGTCAGATCTGACTCTTTTAGAATCATTGCAGTGTGTGAAAAAGGGAGAGTCCTCCCCTTTGTGGGAGGGAACTAATCTGGTGCTTCAGTGATTAAATGCTACCAATGCAAGGGGTGCAGGTTCGATTCCTGGTCCGGGAACTAAGATCCCACAGGCTATGCTGTGCAGCCAAATGTTAAAGAAAAAAACAACTCGTGGGAGCCCGACTACAGTGGGGATCCCGGGCTGCCAGGCTCTGAGGAGGCCCTGCCAGAACCCAGGAACCTGGAGCGCCCCAGGGCACAGGGCCTGTGCTCCCCTAAAGCTGTCTCCTCTTCCTCCTGCTATTTCTTTTTTTTATCACAGAACCTTGTTGAGATTCAGATGAGTATCTCTGATCTGGGCTCCTTTGCCTAATGTCCCTCGATGAACATTTCTAAGGGGCCATAGAAGAAGACCGCACACACGTCCCCACATGGGGACCCCCTGGCTCTGAGAGGAACCTCACTTTGCTGGCAAGGAGCTCATCGCCATTGTCCTGGAAGCTCAGGCCCAGACGTGGTCTCGTTGAGCCTGATGGAGGGACCTCTGCCTCTCTGGGACCGTTTTCCCTTTGTGAAGTGAGGGGGCTGGCGGTGTGACCTCTAAGGTTCTTCGCCCCTTCTTGGCTCAGAAACCACAGCTGGTCTCCTTCCCTCCCAGAGAACCTGTAAGGGTGATGAGGATGATGATCCCATTTAACAGATGACAAAACCGAGGTCTGAAGAAAGGGAGGGGTTTGTCCCGCATCCCTCAGGGCTTCAGCATCCTTGTATCTCATGCCACAGGGCCTCCTGAGGAAGCTCTAAGGGTCCCCAGGGAATCTGGGGAGACCAGGCCCTCACAGGAAAATGAGGAAAGGAAAGCTGAGACAAGAAAAGGCCACGGTCCCTGAGGGCGGGAGCCGCCAGGAAACCCTTCCTTTTTTCCCCGTGTCTCAGCTCCAGTGACCTCCTTCCAAAAGTCTTCCCAAGATCTCTCACTTCTCTGAGCTACTTCATCCTTGACTGTCCAGGCCGCCCACTGACACCTGACCCCGCGGAGGGTCTTCCTCTCCCAGGATGCTCTGGTCTCCCTGAGGGACCACGGCCTCCCTGAGGGCAGGGAAGGATGCCTTGGTGCTCAGTCTTCTGTCTCCAGGTCCCGTGCGTGGCTTAGCACAGATCTGAGCCGACAGGGCTTGCTTTGCTTTCTTGCTCGCTCATTTGCGTCTGACTGTTTGTGATCCTTTGGACTGTAGCCCGCCAGGCTCCATGGGGTTTTTCAGACAAGAATACTGGAGTGGGCTGCCATGCCCTCCTCCAGGAAACATGGAGGCAAAATATGGATGAGGCAGGGCACATGCTTAACAGTCAAAACCGTTTTTCTGGTTCGGCTAGAGCGATCCTACCTGAGACAGAAATGCCATTACGTAAGACAGAGCTTCCTTAAGCCACTATCGCCTTGGGTTTTTCCAATCGAATACATGTCCCTGTCCTACCTTTCTTTTAAAAGTTTCACAACTTGACTCTCCACACATAGCGCTTTCGTTTGTCTGTGCTTGATTTTTGTTTATGTGGGAGGTGGGAATCTAATTTTATTCTTTTTCCATATGGACAGCTAATGGTCCTAGCATCCTTGACTGAATAGGCGAAAACAAAGTATAAGGTGTTTTGGAATACATTTAGTAAAAGTTACCCAAGACCTACATAGATAACATTGTAAAGTTAACTTTGGGGACGTGTTTTTTTTTTTAAAAAAAAAAAGAAAAACACTTAGATGTAGGCCTTCCCTGGTGGTCCAGGATTAAGACGCCACACCTGCACTGCAGGGGGCATGCGTTCAATCCCTGGTCAGGGAAGGAGGGTCTCAGAGGCCTTGAGGCTCCAGCAAAACCAAGAGACGACAAAAACCCCACTTAGATAATGGAAAGCTACACCATGCTTACCGACAGAAGGACAGTTCATGAATCAGAAAGCGTTTCTCTCCTAAATTAATCTATAAATTCAGCGCCATCCCAATCAAATCCTTAAGTGGGGTTTTCAAGTTATATTTGGAAAGATAAAAACAGGAAACTGGGGAAAATAAGGGTAGGAAAAGAAGATAAAAACCAGAGTTTTTTTTCCTTCTAAATGTACAAATGATGTGTATGCCACTGTAGTCTGTTGAAACTAAATAAATCACACCAGCAGTCAAAAAAGAAAACAAACAAACAAACAGAGGTGATGGTTTCTGCAGTGGTCCGAGACGGGTCAAGATTTCCCAATGAAATTGTTGGCATCTGTTATAGAGAAAAACGTCCATTTTTATCCAAAAGGCAAAAGCAGACCACTGCCAAGCAAGAGACGCACATTTGATCCCTGGGTCAGGAAGATCCCCCGGAGCAGGGCATCGTAACCCACTCCAGTATTCCTGACTGGAGAATCCCACGGACAGAGGAGCCTGGCGGGCCACAGTCACGGGGCCACAGAGAACTGGACACAGCTGAGCAACTCAGCAACAACAATAGCGGGGGAAACACAGCTGTTCCTGGGAGCGGTCGAGACATGGACAGCTAAGGGGCCCAGGGTGTCTTTGGGAGGACAGTGAAATGTTCTAGAATTTACTGTAATGCGTCACACAGCTCAGTGACCCTATGAAACATCATAGCACTTTAGATGGAAGGGTCGTATGGTATATGAACTAAATCTCAGGAAAGCTGTTAGGAAATAAAAAGAGAACAAAGGAAAACACACAGTACGTAAGGTGTCATCGATGTGTGGGTGTGAGTCCTGAGGCTTGCAGATTCTAAATAGGACCCCTCACGCAGCCAGCTGACTTGCAGAAATGGGCTGTTAACCTAGAAGTCTCCCAAAGCCCAGAGCGTCTCCCAGGGTTGTGACCTGGGATGGTGGGTTGGGGTTCTCTTACTGCGATAATTAGCAACCTGGTCTAGGCTCTAAGAAAGTTATACCCTCTGCTGGCAGGAGAATGCCTCCTTTTTTAGCTTAAAAAAAAAAAAAAAAAGCACCAATTTACAGACTTCCCTTGTGGTTCAGTGGTTAAGACTGCCTTTCCATGCAGGAGGTGAGGCTTCCTCAGGGAGCTAAGATCCCACATGACTCCCGGCCAAAATGAAAACAGAAGCAATGTTGTAACAAATTCAATAAAGCCTTTAAAAAATTTTTTTAACGGAGGTATTACAGACAGAGAAGCACACATAACACAAACGTACAACATATTGGGCTTCATAAACTGAATACTTGGGTGTACCCAGCATGTAGAAGAGGAAATAGAATCTTCCAGGCTCCAGAGGTCCCCCCATACCTCCTCTAGTCACCCCCTAACTCACGTGTTTCATTTTGTACACAAATATGTTTTGCCTGTCATCTTTTGTTTTAACAGATCTATTCCTTTTTTTTTTTTTTTTTTTTAGTGTGTACTTCTGGGCTTCCCTGGTAGTCCAGTGGGTAGAGAGTCCGCCTTGCAGTGCAAGGAGCACGGGTTTGATCTCTGGCCCAGGAAGATCCCACGGGCCACTGTGTCTGGGCTGGTGTGACCAATCGTGACCCAGCGCTCTGGAGCGCATGCTCTCAGAGCCGGTGCTCTGCAAAGAGAGAGGCCACTGTAATGAGAGGCCCACACAGGCCAAACAATAAAAGACGGATGAAAATAAATATAAAAATAAAAGAGGCATGATGGGGGGGAAAAAGTCTGTTTCTGTTCTTTTTTTTTTTTTTTTAAACATTTATTTTATTTATTTATCTTTTTGGGGGGTGAGGTGGGGAGGGAGGGGAGCAGGTGGGCCATTTCTATTGGTCTTTCATTTCTCTGTTTTCATCCGTCTTTGTTCTTTGGCTCCTGTGGGCCTCCCATCGCGGTGGCCTCTGTCATCGCAGAGCGCCGGCTCTGGGCACATGCGTCCCAGAGCTCCGGCTCGGTAATTGGACACATCAGTCCAGCCGCTCCGCGGCACGTGGGATCTTCCCAGGCCAGGGATCGAACCGGTGCCCCTTGCACTGCAAGGCGGTGTCCTTACCCACTGGACCACCAGGGGAAGCCCTGCTTCTGTTCTTTATGGCTGGAGGGCAACAGTGGGAACGAGGTGAGACAAACCTAAGAAATGGACACGGGCTTCCCTGGTGATCCGATGGGAAAGGACACCGCCTTGCAGGGTAAGAAATGGACATTCCAGGGGGTCCTGGTGGCCAGTGTTGGTCCTTGCAGGAGAGGACGGGGGTGGGAGGTCATCTTACTGGGCGGCCTGACTCATGAGCCCCAAAGATGATCTCTGTTCGCGATAAGCTCTGAAGGGGCCAGCCGCTCCTTGACCCTCGAACCACCAGGGGGACCCTCACCCAGCCTCCCCGTGTGGCGAGACTTGAACAGCACCCTCTGGAGCTGGGCACCCCGGTGGCGTGGCTTTCACACAGCCTTTAGAGCACACGCCTGGGCCATTCAGGAAGGGAGCGGGTCAGGGCAGCCTCGCGTGAAGCTGGGCCAGGTGCCTGGGGCAGACCTTCCCTTCTCCTCTGTCAGCAGCTGCCAGGACCCCAGGGGACAGGGTGGGACCTCCTACCCGGCACGGCCTCTGGGTCTGTGGCTTTTCTCCTGGCAGATTCTGCTCCGACTCCAAACCTGTGGGCATCCGAGACCATGGACGCGAAACCATGCAGGTCCTTCCTGGAAGCCTGGGTGGCCTGAGTTTTGAGGTGACCGCGTGCTTCAGTAAATCAAGGGGACATTTGCAAAGAGGCTAGTGAGCCTCTCAAGTCTCTGGGAATGAGGTTTGGGGAAAAAGCAGCAGAGAGCGGGCAGAGAGATGCACGGGACTGCCCGAGGGGAGAGTCAGGGAGGTGAGGCGGGGTCTCCGAGCAGGGCCCCGGTGGACTCGGGGTGAAGCAGAGGCCAGAGTCCAAAGGGGAGGAGGCAGAGCGTGAGAGCCTGGGTTTATGATCCCTCCTGCCTGTCAGGTCCCGCCTGTGACCTCTGACACCTGTTTATTCTCCTTGTGTCTCCCTCGCTCACCTGTCAAACAGGGTTGACAATGCACCCAGAACACCAGTGGCTGGCGTAGGGCAGTGAGGACCGGACGTCTAGCGGATGAAGAACACATAATCGGGCTTCCCTGGTAGCTCACTGGAAAAGAGTTCGCCTGCCCATGCAGGAGACACGGGTTCGATCCCTGATCCGGGAAGATCCCACATGCTGCGGAGCAACGAAGCCCATGAGCCACAACTATGGAGCCTGTGCTCTAGAGCCTCAGAGCCGCAACTATGGAGCCCGTGTGCCCTAGAGCCCGAGTTCCACAACAAGAGAAGTCACTGCCACAAGAAGCCTGCTCACCTCAACGAGAGAGTCGCCCCCACTCCCTGCAACTAGAGAAGAACCTGAGGCAGCAGTGAAGGCCCAGAATGGCCAAAAATAAATAAGTAAATAAACTGCATTTCTTTGAAAAAAAAAAAGAATACATAATCCTGGAAGAAAATGCTGATTTTAAATGGAGACCATCCAAAGCCAGCAAAGACTCGGAAAATTTTTTAAAATGAAAAAAATTGAAGATGAGAGAGGACCGCTTTAAATGTAAATGTGGGTGTATAACACAACGTTGTAATCAAGCAGTGCAAAAGGAAAAACCAGGAAATCGGGCTTAAATGTTACCCTTAATGAGAGCGGAAAATTAAGAGGTTTAAAATCATGGTAAAATAAAGTGACAAAATAAATGTGATTTAAGATGGAAGATCAAAGCCTGAAGTCTGAGATTAAAAGATTAAACGTGGGAAAGGTAAAGATGTAACAGGTTTCAGAAGATGCAGAAGACCACCCACGAGCTGAAGAGAGATTCTCAAGGGGACGGGCCGCTGGGTGAAGCAGTAACTTTGGGAATGAAGACAGCGCTGTTTACCTTCTAAATAAGAAGGGCACTTGAAAGAGGGCTCGGAGGAAAGCCTTCTTAAAGGAAACAACAGCCAAAGGCTAGGAGAAGACAGCCATGTAGAAAACAAACTGAAATTTCAAGTGAGTCAGGACAATTAAGAGACTTTAAAGGGCTACATGCTTTGTTTTTTAAATCTCTTGTATGCACAACTGTACGTTTATTTTCAATTGTTTATTTCCATTTGGGACTTCCCTTGTAGCTCAGCTGGTAAAGAATCTGCCTGCCATGCAGCAGACCTGGGTTCGATCTCTGGGTTTGGAAGATTCCCTTGGAGAAGGGAAAGGCTACCCACTCCAGTATTCTTGCCTGGAGGATTCCATGGCTCATCCATGGGTTGTGAAGAGTTGGACACGACTGAGCAACTTCAGCTCACTCATATTTGCCTGCGCCAGGGTCTTCAGCGCTGCATGTGGACTTTCTCTAGTTGTGGGGCGGGGGTGGGGGGAGCTCCTCTCATTGCAGGTGCTTCTCTTGTTACAGAGCACAGGCTCAAGGAGATGAGGCATACTCATATGAGGGTGCCCGAGCTTAGCTGCCCAGTGGCATGTGGGATTTTGCCAGACTAGGGATCGAACCCATGTTCCTTGCATTGGCAGGTGGATTCTTAACCACTGGATCACCGGGGATTTTAAAAAAAGAATACATAATCCTGGAAGAAAATCCATCCAAAGCCAGCAAAGACTCGGAAAATTTTTTAAAATGAAAAAAATTGAAGATGAGAGAGGACCGCTTTAAATGTAAATGTGGGTGTATAACACAACGTTGTAATCAAGCAGTGCAAAAGGAAAAACCAGGAAATCGGGCTTAAATGTTACCCTTAATGAGAGCGGAAAATTAAGAGGTTTAAAATCATGGTAAAATAAAGTGACAAAATAAATGTGATTTAAGATGGAAGATCAAAGCCTGAAGTCTGAGATTAAAAGATTAAACGTGGGAAAGGTAAAGATGTAACAGGTTTCAGAAGATGCAGAAGACCACCCACGAGCTGAAGAGAGATTCTCAAGGGGACGGGCCGCTGGGTGAAGCAGTAACTTTGGGAATGAAGACAGCGCTGTTTACCTTCTAAATAAGAAGGGCACTTGAAAGAGGGCTCGGAGGAAAGCCTTCTTAAAGGAAACAACAGCCAAAGGCTAGGAGAAGACAGCCATGTAGAAAACAAACTGAAATTTCAAGTGAGTCAGGACAATTAAGAGACTTTAAAGGGGCTACATGCTTTGTTTTTTAAATCTCTTGTATGCACAACTGTACGTTTATTTTCAATTGTTTATTTCCATTTGGGACTTCCCTTGTAGCTCAGCTGGTAAAGAATCTGCCTGCCATGCAGCAGACCTGGGTTCGATCTCTGGGTTTGGAAGATTCCCTTGGAGAAGGGAAAGGCTACCCACTCCAGTATTCTTGCCTGGAGGATTCCATGGCTCATCCATGGGTTGTGAAGAGTTGGACACGACTGAGCAACTTCAGCTCACTCATATTTGCCTGCGCCAGGGTCTTCAGCGCTGCATGTGGACTTTCTCTAGTTGTGGGGCGGGGGTGGGGGGAGCTCCTCTCATTGCAGGTGCTTCTCTTGTTACAGAGCACAGGCTCAAGGAGATGAGGCATACTCATATGAGGGTGCCCGAGCTTAGCTGCCCAGTGGCATGTGGGATTTTGCCAGACTAGGGATCGAACCCATGTTCCTTGCATTGGCAGGTGGATTCTTAACCACTGGATCACCGGGGGTGGGGGGGGGTCCAAAGGCCTATATTTTTTTTAGAATGGAGGGCAAACCCGGGAACATTTAGAGCTCCAGGATTTCAGCCACGAGGAGGGCGAGGTTGAAGCTTTAGGTGTGTCTTTCAGGATGGGGACCAAGCCATCTGACAACTGTTTATTGAGCATCTATTATGTGCCGGGCATGCATCAGTGTGAGGGCTGTGAATGAGTTACACAGAGCGCCTGCCCCTGGGAGAGACAGGTGATACACAAGTTTAGACTCTGGTCCCTGCCACAAGGGGATGGGGACCGTGTGTGTGTGTGTGTAGGGGGGGAGACAGGGTACCTACGTGTGTGTGTGCACAGTCACTTGGAATGGTTTCTCCAAGGTCTGAGCCAGGATCTGAGAGCCTAGCTGTGGGCAGATGGATGGATGGGTACCTGGCGGAGGTCCACGCAGGACGGAGGGATGCAGGCTAGACAGGGATGAATGTAATGATGTCTAGGCATGTGCTAGAGAGGGGAAAGATGAGGATGCTCCTGGTAGATTTCAGGCTAGAGACTTTTGGGAAATTGGAGGCCAAGGTGTCTGTGCAGGTTGGAGAGGGAGGCTGTGAGGGTGTGGGGGCAGCCCTGGAGGCAGCAGATACTTCCTTCTGCTGGGACACCTAAAGGAATGAGCAGAAGGCTTTGCCTAAGGTTCCAGAGAAGATTCTGGAACTAAATCTCTTATTATTCATTCTATGCCATAGTGTCTTCTACATGTACACTGGGTCCAAAACTTATGAATGAAGACATTTTTCAGCCACTCTAGGGATGCAGGAGGGGAACCATGAGACGTACCCAGAGTTGGGGCCGGCTAGGGAAACGTGCTGGAAAGTTTAGGACAGAGATTCTAGGTCTAAGAGGCATCTCCATGGGCCAGGGTGGGGCCTAGAGTTAGGAGGAGCGCAGTGAGGCCCCAGGTCCTGCAGGGTGGGAGACCACAGTGATGCGGGGAGGGAGATGGGTCAGGTGCTGGGCTGCAAGGTTCTGGTGACCTTGGGGTACATATCTACGCCCTGCGGGCCTTGGTCCCAGGGGGTAGATAGTCCCATAGAGGCCGAAGCAAGACGGAGAGGCGACAGGGGCAGAGAGCTGTAGGGCCACCCGCTGGGACATCTCGGTCCCCACTGGGTTCTGGTTTATGAACGTGGCCACGTGCCTTCTGTGCTGTGGGCCTCCGGCTCCTCCTCCGTTTTCAACCTACATTGGATGGACACGCAGCGGTGAGAGAGCTGAGGGCGACACCTGGTGGTGAGTGGGAAGCACTGCAGGTTTGCTGGATGGGTGCCCACGGAGCCCGAGGTGCGTTTATCCACCGGCCAGCTTCACGCCCAGGTTCCTCTGGAGGAGACGGTCAAGACTCCCCAGAGGACCTCCATGGTCCGGCTGACGTCTCCCTGGGGTGCGGGGAGCTGCCCTGTTTCAAGGGGTTTCCTTTAAGGAAACATAGCCCTGGGAGCTGCCCTGGCAACAGGGGCTGATAACAGCATAGCTCTCTGTCCGTCCACCCCAGGTGTTGTGAAGACGTTCCTGAGCTATCATAAGGAACACCTGGAGCCTCTCTACAGGGCTTGAGGGGCATTATGACCCAGAACCATTGTAATAACACACCAGGAGGTAATACCTAGTTTATGATCGACACCTGGCCTAAAGCACGTGTTATGATCGACACCTGGCCTAAAGCACGTGTTATGATCGACACCTGGCCTAAAGCACGTGTACACAATTACTTGTTGAAGTATAAAAGGGAGGAGCGAGTTCAATAAACTTGTCAGCAACCTGTAGAGTTGTCTGCCTCCTTGCTGTCCCTCTCAACCCCATCTTTTCTGTCCTCCTTTCTTTTCTTAGCCTATCTGCCACTCTCTTCAGGACCTGTTCGACTGCCGGCTGGCCCGGCACCGGGGCAGGCAGCGTCAGGAGGGGAAGTGGGATAAGAGAAATCCCAGTTTCTGAGACCCGCTTCCTCCAGGAGACAGACTTTGTGTTGGGGGGAGGGGATGTCACATTTGACTGTGCTGTAATTCCATTGTCCCGTACCTTGGAGAAAGGGGGAAACCCAGGAGGTTTAGGGGTCTAGAGAAGGGAGAACTAGAAAACACCTACTAGAACATCACAGTAACCATTACAGCAGGCAAGCTCTGCGGACCGAGGCAAAGCTCAGCGGTGAGGGAATTCCCTGGCGGTCCAGGGGTTAGGACTCTGGTGCTTTCCAGTGCCGAGAGGGCGAGTTCGATCCCTGGTCAGGGAGCTAAGATCCCACAAGCTGCAGAGCGTGGCCACAAATGAGAAGAATTCGTGATGAAAACAAACAAACAAACAAACAAAAACAAAACAAAACACAAACAAAAAAGAATGTGATGAAACTTTAAGGCTTGAGAAGTAGGGCATTTGCATCTCCTCCAAAATAGTTACGAATTATAAATGGACTAAAGCGGAAGTTGATGATGGAGAATTCTAGCACACGTGGCCTTCACCAGGTGATCCAGGTTAAGCCTCCTTGGCAAGAAGGCAGAAGAAACCAGGTATCCCCGGTGTGGAGCACCGAGAGGGCATGCACCTCGGGGCTCCGTCTAATCCCAAGAAAACACCAACTAGGGGACGGGGGCGAGAGAAGCCCCGAGTGCTCTTCAGATGGGTCCAGGTCACGAAAGACCAGCAAAGTCTGAGAAACTGCGGACTGGATGCTGAGTCCCTGCCCTGTGGGATCCTAGGTGGAATTCCAGAACAGAACAGGGGCATTTAGAGAAAGAACTGGTGGCATGCAGATAAGTCGGTCCTCGGGTCCACAGTGCCCTGCCAGGTCCGTGTTCTAGTTGGATCGTGTTCCTGTGGTCGGACAAGACGTCAACAGGGGAGGAAGCTGGTGGAGGGCGTGTGGGAATTCGACCTGCAGTTCTGTATGGCTGACCTTATCTCAACACTTAGAAGTTAGGAAAGTCCACCTGGGGTGCTGTGTGGAGACACCTGCTGTTCCAAGCGGCAGGCTCCCACCCCCTCCCGCTGTACCTCAGCCCTGGCCCTGGGGGGAGCACGTTGGCTGCCTCTCAACTGGACTGTCCAGCCAGGAGGGGCGTCCAGAGGCAGACGGAGAAGGAGCGACTTCCTTGCTCAGATGGGAGAGGGAAGGAAACCACCGGGTATAGACTTTAACCTAAAGCCTTCTATGGTTTCACTTAGATGCCACAGTGCACAAGGTCGGTTTTATATCTCCATTTTACAAATGAAGAAACCGAGGCTTAGGGCTTCCCTGGTGGTCCAGTGGGAAAGGACACCGCCTTGTAGTGCAAGGGGCGCCGGTTCGATCCCTGGCCTGGGAAGATCCCATGTGCCGCGGAGCGGCTGGACTGATGTGTCCAATTACCGAGCCGGAGCTCTGGAGCGCATGTGCCCAGAGCCGGTGCTCTTTGACGAGAGAGGCCACTGCAATGGGAGGCCCACGTGGGCCAAAGAACAAAGATAAATAAATGAAAGACCAAGAGAAGTGGCCAAAAAAAAAAAGAAACTGAGGCTCAGGGAAGTGGAGCCATGAGCCTGGCCTGCAGTCAGAGGGTGGCGGGCTGGGCTGGACCCCACGGACGATGCTGTCCAAGGCCGGCCCCACAGCGGAGGCTCCTTGGCAAGAAGGCAGAAGAAACCAGGTATCCCGTGTGGAGCACCGAGAGGGCATGCACCTCGGGGCTCCGTCTAATCCCAAGAAAACACCAACTAGGGGACGGGGGCGAGAGAAGCCCCGAGTGCTCTTCAGATGGGTCCAGGTCACGAAAGACCAGCAAAGTCTGAGAAACTGCGGACTGGATGCTGAGTCCCTGCCCTGTGGGATCCTAGGTGGAATTCCAGAACAGAACAGGGGCATTTAGAGAAAGAACTGGTGGCATGCAGATAAGTCGGTCCTCGGGTCCACAGTGCCCTGCCAGGTCCGTGTTCTAGTTGGATCGTGTTCCTGTGGTCGGACAAGACGTCAACAGGGGAGGAAGCTGGTGGAGGGCGTGTGGGAATTCGACCTGCAGTTCTGTATGGCTGACCTTATCTCAACACTTAGAAGTTAGGAAAGTCCACCTGGGGTGCTGTGTGGAGACACCTGCTGTTCCAAGCGGCAGGCTCCCACCCCCTCCCGCTGTACCTCAGCCCTGGCCCTGGGGGGAGCACGTTGGCTGCCTCTCAACTGGACTGTCCAGCCAGGAGGGGCGTCCAGAGGCAGACGGAGAAGGAGCGACTTCCTTGCTCAGATGGGAGAGGGAAGGAAACCACCGGGTATAGACTTTAACCTAAAGCCTTCTATGGTTTCACTTAGATGCCACAGTGCACAAGGTCGGTTTTATATCTCCATTTTACAAATGAAGAAACCGAGGCTTAGGGCTTCCCTGGTGGTCCAGTGGGAAAGGACACCGCCTTGTAGTGCAAGGGGCGCCGGTTCGATCCCTGGCCTGGGAAGATCCCATGTGCCGCGGAGCGGCTGGACTGATGTGTCCAATTACCGAGCCGGAGCTCTGGAGCGCATGTGCCCAGAGCCGGTGCTCTTTGACGAGAGAGGCCACTGCAATGGGAGGCCCACGTGGGCCAAAGAACAAAGATAAATAAATGAAAGACCAAGAGAAGTGGCCAAAAAAAAAAAGAAACTGAGGCTCAGGGAAGTGGAGCCATGAGCCTGGCCTGCAGTCAGAGGGTGGCGGGCTGGGCTGGACCCCACGGACGATGCTGTCCAAGGCCGGCCCCACCAGCGGGAGGGCTCGAGGTTGCCCTCCAGGGCTTCGACTTTGTCCACACCTCTCTGAAGCCCCCCGCCCCACGCCCTACACTGCACCCTGGGGCTTCCTACACCCCCAGGCTCTGAGCACCCTGTGAGCGGGCCTCTGAGTGGCAGATGGTCATCACCACTTCACGCCTGGCGGAGGGCCCCTCACCCTGCTTCAGGTGCCCTCCTTCCGTCCTGGGAGCCAAACCCTGGCCAAACAAGGACTCAGGAGGCTCCGTCTGTGAGATTCGAGCCCTGTCTGTCCAGCCTCAGACCCCACGCACTCCCAGCCCTGGTGGCAGTAAGGGCCAGAGACACCAGGCCCCTCACCTCCCTGTGACGCCCCTGCCCGCCCCCACTTCCTCCATCCCCGCCCACCCTCACAGCCCCTGCTTCATAGCCGCTCACACGGGGTTACAATGACCACTGGCCTGGGAGCCACGAGCGGGTGGGACTCTCACTCTCCTCTGACCAGGAGCTCTAGGCGTGGAGTTCCCACAGAAAATTAAACTAGTTCCCGAAACGCTTTACCCTGCGGATAGCGACCCATTGAGCATCCCTGCCTGGCAGGTGACCAGTCTAATAACCCAGGGCCTTGGGTAAAGTGGGGGGGAAACCCCCAAAAACGTAGGCCACAGGGTGTTTGTGGTGTTCGGTAAGTCTCAAGGGAAAGAATCTTTCTGCAGAAGCTCCCTGGATTTCAAAATACTGGGGGGATGAATTCTGGAACAGAGACCATTTATATTTGAGGCAGCGAAGCCTAAGGGTTGGGTGCAGTTTAAACTCATCCCTAGGACTTCCCTGGTGGTCCAGTGGTTAGGACTCTGGGCGTCCACGGCAGGGGTCTTGGGTTCTATCCCTGGTCAGGGAACTAAGATCCCACAAGCTATGAGGCAGGGTCAAAACAAACGAAACCAAAAAATTGAAAGAAAAAAATTTGGACCGTTTGGTTTGGAATTTCAGTCACTTACTAGGTTTATGATCTTCACCAGGCCCCTCATGCAGTTGCACAGGAAAACAAACAAACAACCCCCCCAAGACAGCAAACCCCACCCCCAATCTGCCTCAGATAAACACTCTGTCAAGATGGCTGCCCGCTTTGCCTCTCACTTCCATCTAGTCCCCGTGGGCTCCCTTGCCTTGGGATCAGCCAATGGGAAAGGTTGGCAGGAGGCAGGTTCAGTCCATGGGAGGGGTCGGCAGGAGGCAGAGGTACTTACTCCTCCAGCTCCTCCCCTATCGGGCTGTCCTGACCACCGCGGTGGCCGCCGCCCCGGAGTCCCTCGTGGGCTTCCTTAGCTCCGCCCACACCTGTGCACACAGCCCCGCCTTGAACCCTCCTTGTCTCCTGCACGGTCCCACGGCTTCTTCCAGGACTCTGCCGAAACAATGCTCGAGAAAGCAAAAAGTTGGGCACGTTCAGCCCTTAGAGAGCCTTGTTTGGTCTCTGTGGAGCGGCAATGGGGCAGGAGAGACCCTCAACTACACAGGCTGCAAAATGACTATAAAGCTTGCAAAATGCTGAGCATGTCATCGCTAGACATCGTGGTGCAGGAGACAGGATGAGCTCACTGAAGCTGTAAGCGGTCTCACTAGACTCATCACATGTGTTGGCTGGTCCATGACTATTTTGCACAGGGGAGACTTTTCGAGTTTTCCTTGTGGACCCACTTAAACCTCCAACAGATTCAAATGCAAACCTTCAGGCCTCCCTAGCAATCTCCTCTGGCCTCCGCTGCTGCCCTCTTGCTCTAGTTCTCTGCCACTTTTGCTGAGCTCCCTCTCCTGGACAAGGCCGTTCAGTCCCACTTATTCCACGCCAGGCGCCCTGAGACTCTTATCAGCCATCCACACTTGAGTAAGAATTAGCTAGCAGTCCACCAGCAATAGGATCAAGTCAGACTCCTGGCACCAGGGTGCCCATGAGCTCCGAGACACTGCAGGGAGCCCAGGAAGCCCACAGAGAGAGAAGCAGAAGCTGCAGGGGTCCTGGACCTCAGTCACAAGCTTTATTAACTCGAGCACAGACTCGCCACACTTCAACAATTCCGCTTTGGGGAAGGGAAGGGGAGGGTGAGAGGGCTTGGGGAGGGGCCCGGCTGAGCGCACACTGCGCAAGCGCGGGTGCTGACAGCGGGGAAAGCGCTTGCCACCTGCCAGCCGGCCCCCGGGGCGCAGCCCCTCCCGGCGTGGGCTTTTGGCTGTTAGTAGACTCATCGGTGCCGCCTGCGAGCAGGGCAGCTGCCTGATTTCGCTGGAGAGAGTCGTATTTGACTCTGGGTTAAGCCACTACATCGTTGCTTCTAGACCGTTGTTAATGAAACCGCATGCAAGAGCTACCGAAAGCCAGCGGGGGTGGGAGGGGCCGACTGGCTGTCTCCAGGGCGGGCTGCTTTGGGGCAGGGAAGTAAAGGCCATCCTGGGTGGCCTGGGCAGCCACCGCCTGCATACCTGTCCTGGTGCGACCGGGAAAGGGCTTCAAGGGCGACCAGGCATCTGCTCTACCTCTAGAAAGAGAGGCTCCTACGCTGGGGGAGGGGAGGACAGGGCAGGCAGCCACCCAGGGTCCCCCAGCTCTAGGGGTGGGCTTCAGGCAGCTGCTGGCATTTCCACCCACAACGAGGCTGGAGTGACTCGGTAGGCTGGAGGGGCGGCGGGGAGGTTTTTCTTCCCCAGTCATCCTTGGGTTCTTTTCTTGGAGACGGGGCTTACGTGCCCCGGGCAGATGCCTTGTACCACTGAATGGGGGCTGCTGGGACATGTGTTCAGACGTGTGTGCGTGGCCACGCCTCCCTGAAGGCTCGCCCCCGCGTGCCTGGCTGATTCTGTGCACCGGCGAGGTCGCAGTGGGTGTGGTCTCAGCGCGGCCAGCCCTGGAGCCCGAGGCTGAGCCTCCGCATGCTCAGAGCATGACTATAAATGTCCCGCCCACATGGCACGTGTGCACGCGTGACCTTTCTGAGTGTGTGTGGGCCAAGGGTCGGAGGGGGTATACATCGGGGTCCACGCGACCTGCAGGCAGGAGGTTGGTTTCAGAACATCTAGTCAACCCAGGGGATGGCACAGAACTGACCACTCAAAACGCACCTGGAGCCCTGGTTCTGGGCCCCTCGGTGGCCGCCTGGCCCCTGCTCCAAGCCAGGTCACTGGGGGTGGGGGACGGGAGGGAGGGGCTGCCAAACTTTCCTAATACTGTGGCTCCTGGCCTTGGGGACCCCGTCTGGCCAGCAGCTCAGAGCCGCACGTGTGCTGGGGCTGGGGTGGGAACGCAGGGGCCCCGCCACCCAGCACTCTGAACCTGAGGCCTTGCCGGGCGGATGGGCCGAAGGGAACTTGTACCACTATTTGAAAGAGGCTCAGCGTGTGGGGACGAGCCGCGGGGACGGCCTTGGCTTGGAAGTGGCTACAGAAAAGGGGGTCTCCTCCTGGCGCCTAAGGGCTGGATTTCCCTCCTTGGCACCTGAAGGGGAAGCCGAGGCCCTCCTCGGACCCCTTCCTGTGACGGTGGCTCTCTGGGGTCTCAGAAGGAACCCCCAGGAGAAGGAAGAGAAGAAAGTGGGTGGGGACATGCCCAGGGGGCCAAGACAGTCCTCAGGCAGCGCCTTCCGGGGAGAGGGGCCTGGTGGGATCGCCCCGGCCTCTCCAAGCCAACTCCAGAGATGCTGGGTGTCCAGGGCGTCCAGGCTGCAGGTGCCGGGGGGCCAGGCCAGGCCAGGGCTGTACCGCTCTCTGTGGAAGGTCGGGCTTGAGGAAGCCTCCTGGTCCAGCAAGGGGGTCGGGGGAGGGGGATTGTCCACGGCCGGTTGGATCGTTACTGTTACAAACACTGTTCTCGTCTTCAAAGCGACAGTCCTGCCCCCTGCCGGGAGGGGGCGCCACCGGGGCAGGCTGGAGGGGCTCTGGTCTGGACGGGCCGCCCACAGTGTCCCTCAGGGTCAGTGCTTGTCCTGGGAGAGCAAGGGCTTGGTCAGCGAGTGTCTCAGGAGGCTTAGGGACAAGTGGCAGAGGGTGGGGGAGGGAGGCTGGGAGAGGAGAACGCGGCTGTGCCAGGTCCTGGGGACAGCACAAGCAAAGGCCCTGAGGCAGGAGCGCTCTGTGCTGTGTGGCTGGGGCCTGGGTTTGATTCCTGGTCAGAGAACTAAGATTCCATAAGTCGTGGACAAAACAATCAAAATGAAATGAAATCATTTAGTCAACCCAGGGATGGCACAGAACTGACCACTCAAACGCACCTGGAGCCCTGGTTCTGGGCCCTCGGTGGCCGCCTGGCCCCTGCTCCAAGCCAGGTCACTGGGGGTGGGGGACGGGAGGGAGGGGCTGCCAAACTTTCCTAATACTGTGGCTCCTGGCCTTGGGGACCCCGTCTGGCCAGCAGCTCAGAGCCGCACGTGTGCTGGGGCTGGGGTGGGAACGCAGGGGCCCCGCCACCCAGCACTCTGAACCTGAGGCCTTGCCGGGCGGATGGGCCGAAGGGAACTTGTACCACTATTTGAAAGAGGCTCAGCGTGTGGGGACGAGCCGCGGGGACGGCCTTGGCTTGGAAGTGGCTACAGAAAAGGGGGTCTCCTCCTGGCGCCTAAGGGCTGGATTTCCCTCCTTGGCACCTGAAGGGGAAGCCGAGGCCCTCCTCGGACCCCTTCCTGTGACGGTGGCTCTCTGGGGTCTCAGAAGGAACCCCCAGGAGAAGGAAGAGAAGAAAGTGGGTGGGGACATGCCCAGGGGGCCAAGACAGTCCTCAGGCAGCGCCTTCCGGGGAGAGGGGCCTGGTGGGATCGCCCCGGCCTCTCCAAGCCAACTCCAGAGATGCTGGGTGTCCAGGGCGTCCAGGCTGCAGGTGCCGGGGGGCCAGGCCAGGCCAGGGCTGTACCGCTCTCTGTGGAAGGTCGGGCTTGAGGAAGCCTCCTGGTCCAGCAAGGGGGTCGGGGGAGGGGGATTGTCCACGGCCGGTTGGATCGTTACTGTTACAAACACTGTTCTCGTCTTCAAAGCGACAGTCCTGCCCCCTGCCGGGAGGGGGCGCCACCGGGGCAGGCTGGAGGGGCTCTGGTCTGGACGGGGCCGCTCCACAGTGTCCCTCAGGGTCAGTGCTTGTCCTGGGGAGAGCAAGGGCTTGGTCAGCGAGTGTCTCAGGAGGCTTAGGGACAAGTGGCAGAGGGTGGGGGGGAGGGGAGGCTGGGAGAGGAGAACGCGGCTGTGCCAGGTCCTGGGGACAGCACAAGCAAAGGCCCTGAGGCAGGAGCGCTCTCTGTGCTGTGTGGCTGGGGCCTGGGTTTGATTCCTGGTCAGAGAACTAAGATTCCATAAGTCGTGGACAAAACAATCAAAATGAAATGAAATCATTTATGTTCCGCTCTGTAACCATGACAGCAAAGAATGGCCCAGAAAAGACTCATGAACGGATGTGGAATCCAGGGGGGCATTTGAGTCAGGAAAAGAAAATCTACAAGGTCGTCCAGGGTCTCCACTGAACCCTCATTCGGAAAGAACCTGTAACTATCCAGTGGAGGGGTCCGACAACACCTTGACCGTGTGATCGAGACTCATTTCTAGAATGAAGGGAAGACGGACATCATGTGCCCCAGTCGTGATGCTGGGAGAAGAACATGACTTTGACGATTTCCGCCTGAATTGCAGAACCCGGCTCTTGTCACCAGGAGCCATCAGACACACCCCAGAGGAGGAACTGTCTATTGAAAAAAGAGGACTGTATTTCAAAAATGTCAATGTCATAAGAATCTACATGAAATCGGGGAACTGTTTCAGATTCAAGGAGACGAAAGAGACATACCAAGGAAATGCAATGAGCCTCTTTAACCTTAGACTGGACCTTGGACTGCGCGGGGAAGAGCCGTGAAGACACGCCAGGGTCAAGGGAAGAAAACGCAGAGTATGATGGGATATCTTATAAATCTCCTATCAGCCTGACAGTGTGCTGAGATTGACTGATGTCTTGTGCTTGTGTGAAATCATACCCTTTTTCTCAGGGCACACGGACTGAAGTCTTAAGAGCCAGGGGACGTGCAATGATACTCAAATGGTTCAGAAAAATATTACACGTACGGAACACATCTACACATAAAGAACAAAAGGTAAAGCAAATGGGGCAGACTCATGACAACATGCTATGGGGGAAAGGAGGGTTCATGCGCTAGGTGCTGTTTATTTTATTTTGCATCTGTGTGTAGGTATTTATGGGCTTCCCTGTGGCTCAGTGGTAAAGAACCTGCCTGCAATGCTGCAGACGCAGGTTTAATCCCTGGGTCGGGAAGATCCCCTGGAGAAGGATATAGCAACCTGCTCCAGTATTTTTTTTTTTGAAAGATTTTATTTATTTATTTATTTATTTATTTATTTATTGGAGGGGGTGGGTTGGGGAGAGAGGGGGCGGGCGGGCCACTTCTATTGGTCTTTCATTTCTCTATTTTTCATTCATCTTTGTTCTTTGGCCCGTGTGGGCCTCCCATCGCGGTGGCCTCTGTTGTCGCAGAGCACCAGCTCTGGGCTCATGCGCTCCAGAGCTCCGGCTCGGTCATTGGACACATCGGTCCAGCCGCTCCGTGGCACGTGGGACACACCAGTCCAGTTGCTCCACGGCACATGGGATCTTCCAGGGCCAGGGATCGAATCGGCACCCCTTGCACTGTAAGGCGGTGTCCTTACCCACTGGACCACCAGGGGGAGCCCCCGCTCCAGTGTTCTTGCCTGGAGAGTCCCCACGGTCAAGGAGCCTGGCGGGCTACGGTCCGTGGGGTCACACAGAGTTGGACACGACTGAGAGATGCACACTTCCACTTTCATTGTATTTGTCTGGCTGTGTCACGGGGACCTCCTATCTTTGTTTCAGCTTTTGAGATCTTCTAGTTTTGGCATGCAGGGTCCCCTTTCCTGATCAGGGATCGAAGCCAGTGCTCCTGCTCCTGGGAGCTTGGAGTCTTAGCCCCTGGACCATCGGGAAAGTCCCTCTAGGTGCGTTTTTTATTCTTGCAACTTATTTTTGTCAATTCAAAATTATTTCCAAATGAACAGACTGCATAGGACTTCCCTGGTGGCCTAGTAAAAACTTCACCTTCCAGTGCAGGGGGTAGGGGTTTGATAGTCAGGGAGCTAAGATCCCATGGGTCTCACGGCCAAAAACACACAATGTAAGACAGAAGCAGTTTTGTAACAAATCCAATAAAGACTTCACAAATGGTCCACGTTAAAAAAAAATCTTAAAAATTCCATTGTAAAAAAGAATGGTTCTTCAATATCCGCAAATCAATCAAATAAATTGAAAGACAAAAATCACATGATAATATCAATAGACACTGAAAACGCCTTTGACAAAATCCAACACCCACTTACGATAAAAACTCTTCAAAAAATGGGCATAGAAGGAGCCTACCTCCACAGAGTGAAAGCCATATATGAGAAGCCCACAGCCAACATTATTCTCAATGGTGAAAAGCTGAAAGCATTCCCTCTAAGATCAGGAACAAGACAGGGATGTCCACTTTCACCACTGTTATTCAACATAGTCCTGGAAGTTCTAGCTACAGCAATAAGAGAAGAGAAAGAAATAAAAGGAATCCAGATTGGAAAAGAAGAAGTCAAACTCTATTTGCAGACGACATGATACTATACATAGAAAACGCCAAAGTCACTATTAGAAAACTACTAGAGTTAATCAATGAATTCAGTAAAGTTGCAGGATACAAAATCAATACACAGAAATCACTCGCATTCCTATATACAAACAATGAAAAATCAGAAAGAGAACTCAAGGATGCAATTTCATTCACCACTGCAACCAAAAGAATAAAATAATCTAGGAATAAACCTACCTAGAGAGATAACAGAACTGTACACAGAAAATTACAAGACACTGATGAAAGAAATGAAAGACGACATAAACTGATGGAGAGATGTTCTGTGTTTCTGGGTCAGAAGAGTCGATATCATGAAAATGACCTCACTACCAATTATCATCTACAGATTCAATGCAATCCCTATCAAATTACCAATGACATTCTTCACAGAACTAAACCAAAAAGTAACCCAGCTCATATGGAAACACAAAAGACCCTGGATAGCCAAAGTAATCCTGGGAAAGAAGAATGGAGCTGGAGGGATCAGCCTCCCTAACTTCAGACTCTACTGCAAAGCAACAGTCATCAAGACAGTATGGTACTGGCACAAAAACAGAAATATAGACCAATGGAACAAGACAGAGAACCCAGAGATAGGCCCACGCACCTATGGGTACCTTATTTTTGACAAAGGAGGCTAAACTATAAAATGGGACAAAGACGGCCTCTTCAACAAATTGTGCTGGGAAAACTGGACAGCTCCATGCAGAAGAATGAAGTTGGAACATTCCCTGACATCATACACAAAGACAAACTCAAAATGGATTAAAGACCCAAATGTAAGACCAGAGACCATAAAACTTTTGGAGGAGAATATAGGCAAAATACTCAGTGACATAAAGCAAGATCTTCTACGACCCGCCCGCTAGAATAATGGAAATAAAAACAAAAATAAACATGTGGGACCTAATGAAACCTAAAAGCTTCCATGCAGCAAAAGAAACTACAAACAAGGTGAACAGACAACCCACAGAATGGGAGAAAATAATAGCAAATGAAACAACAGACAAAAAACTAATCTCCAAAATAAACAAGCAGCTCAGACAGCTCAATACTGAAAAAACAAACAACCCAATAAAAAAATGGAAAAAAGACCTAAAAAGACATCTCTCCAAGGAAGACATACAGATGGCCAAGAAACACATGAAAAGATGGGCAGCATCGCTTATTATTAGAGAAATGCAAATCAAAACTACAATGAGATATCACTTCACACCTGTCAGAATGGCCACAAAATCTACAGATAATAAATGCTGGAGAAGGTGCAGAAAAAAGGAAACACTCCTGCATTGTTGGTGGAATGTAAATTGATACAACCACTACGGAAGGCAGTATGGAGATTTCTCAAAAAAGTTAAGAATAGAAGCACCATTTGACTCAGCAGTCCCACTATTAGGCTTACACCCTGATGAAATCAAGATTGAAAGAGACACCTGTACCCCGATGTTCATCGCAGCTCTCTGTACAATAGCTAGATCATGGAAGCAACCTAGATGTCCATCGACGAATGAATCGATAAGGAAGCTCTGGTACATATATACAATGGAGTACTTCTCAGTTGCAAAAAGAAATGCAGAAGATTCGATCCTAATGAGATGGATGAGTCTAGAACCTATCATACACAGTGAAGTAAGTCAAAAAGAGAAGGACAGATATAGTATACTAACACACATATATGGAATCTAGTATGTTCGTACTGATAAATACACACACACGCAGAGCATTGACAGTGGGCAGAGGGAAAAGTGGGTGAGAAATATAGAAAGAGCAACGTGGAACCCTATACTATCTTATGTAAAAGAGATAACTATTGTCAATGCGCTGTGGGTCTGAGGGCTCGTACCTGCGGGCTGTGTGACGGCCTGGAGGGTGGGATGGGGGGGAATAGGACATACATAGGACGAATGTGGAATTATACACATCTGCAAACAACAAAACTCTGTAAAAGCGAAAAAGCAAAATAAAAAACTTGTGATTGTGGGGGAAAAAAGAATGTATATACATCAACTGTGAGTCTGTGTGTTAGTCCTCAGCTGTGTCTGACTCTTTGCAGCCCTATGAGCTACAGCCCGCCAGGCTCCTCGGTCCGTGGGATTCTCAGGCAAGAATACTGGAGTGGTTGCCACCTCCTTCTCCAGGGGATCTTCCCGACCAGGGGTCAAATCCAGGTTTCCAGCCCTGGCAGGCAGATTCTTTACCATCTGTGCCAGCTGGGAGGACCTATGCATCAACTATACTTGAATAAAAATTTTTTCAAGTTAACGTGCATACACATCTACAGACATATATACATACACACATAACAATCTTCGTTATTTGCAGGCATTCTGTTCTATAGAATCAAACTGATGTGGAAGTAGCAAAAACGGAACAGTCGCTCCAGCGAGCACACCAGGCTCCTGCAGATCTCTGACCCGGCCTTCTCGTGGACCCGTCAACAGGGAACCACGTTGCACGCGCGCATCTGCTTAAAGACACCTCCCTGCAGACATCCTGTTGGCCCACTAATGCGCTCAAGGCCGGCAGTAGGGACTCGTGCCTGAGAGAAGCTTCTCTAAAGTACTTTCTGGAAGGCTCCCTGCAGCCTTCCTGCCCTTAGGAACACAGGAGGGCTCTTCTCGAACACGAGACGAGGCCTGGGAGCCACTTTAAAACAGCGGAAATCACCAAGAAAAAAAAAAAAAGCATGAACAATGCGAAAAACGTGTCACTAACTAGACCGTGAAAAGGACACTTGTTTGCAGAACGAGCTACGCGAGAAGGCAGCACGGTGCTTCAGAGGGGCTCGTCTGGGAACGCGCCCTGTCTCAGGCAATCCCATTTCGCTCCGCTCTGCACGTGTCCATGAAGGACCATGAAGGTGCTGTGAGTGCGGAGTTTGGGGGTTACAAATAAAAACCACCCAGCAGCGAGCTCGTGAACAGAGAACGGGGAAGACCGGCTGCCGTGGTTGTCGAGTCGCTCAGTCGGGTCTGACTGTTGGTGACCCCGTGGATGGCGGCACGCCAGGCTCCCCTGTCCTCCACCATCTCTTGAGCCTGCTCAAACTCACGTCCATGGAGCCGGTGATGCCATCCTGCCCTCTCGTCCTCTGCTGCCCCTTCTGCCCTCTGTCTTTCTCAGCAACAGGGTCTTTCCCAGCGCTGGGGTTGGTTGCACATGTGTGTAGATATACAGACTTACACACACATACATGCTTAGCCAAGTTCAGGAAGCATGTCACTTTATTTATTTATTTTTAAACTTTTATTTATTTATTTTTGGCTGTGCTGGGTCTTTGTTGTTGTGTGGGTTTAGCTGCTCTGCGGTACGTGGGATCTTCCCGGATCAGGGATCGAACCTGGGACTCCTGCATTGGCAGACGGCTTCTTATCCACTGAGCCACAAGGGAAGCCCCAGCATGTCACTTTAAAATGCTAACCTTGGTCATCTCTGGGTACAAGGGCTACTGGGGAGGATTGTTTTTTCTGGCTGGGCCACACGGCTTGCAAGATCTTAGTTCCCGGACCAGAGGTCAGACCTGTGCCCCCTGCACCGGACGACGTGTGGAGTCCTAACCACTGGGACCACCAAGGAACACTCAGTATTTCTTTATGTAGTTTTGAATTTTTTCCCAAAGGTTTCCCAATAAGCACGTATTACATTATAAGAAAAGGGGGTTTGGGAAAAGAGAAACAAGGTTAAAGAGCAGGATGGTAACTGGATCAGGTTTGACTCCACTGCCTTACTTACTCCCTGAGCGACCCAGAGCCTCTTGCCCAATGTGTATTCTTGGTGCCTTTTCAAAGTTTCCTCTCCAGGGAAGTCAGCCTTTACAGGAAGGCCGTGAGAGTGACAGAGAAAAGCCCCTGGGGCAAGGGTGCCCCTTACCTCTTGTTTGTGGGGCTTGTCTTGCTGGTGGATGCCGTTTGCAGAACCGGAATTGCCGATGGCCTGTAAGGGTCAAAGGCGAGACGCTGAGCAAGGTTCACCAGCCAGCACTTCCCGGTTCGTCCACTAGATGGCGAGGTCTTCCCGACGGGACCATCTCAGGCTCAGGCCAAGCTCATTGAAATAGGGAGACCTAGGTTCTCCGGGGGGGCAAGGCTGCCTCTCTGCCCTTTCAGGATAAAGCCACGGACCCCAAGCTTGGGGTGGGACTTCTAAGGAGCAAAGTGGAGTCTCTCCCCCTGATCTGGGTGGGATCCAGCTCACCTGGGACTTGTCAGGACAGCTCCTCATGGCTTCCACGAGCCTCTCCACCTGCTGAGCCTGGTCCAGCGCCTCCCGCAGGACATTCTCTGTGCTTATCAGCTGGTGCTGCAGCCGCAAGAGCTCCGGGGCCGAGGACGAGGACGGGTCGATGAGGGAGTAGCGCCTCTGATCCGACAGGGACTTCTCTTTGTCCTGGAAGCAGTCGGAGAGAGGAAGAGTGTGTGTGTGTGTGTGTCTGTGTGTGTGTGTCCACAGATGACCCCACCCACTGGGGAGATGCACCTTCCTCGTGGGCAGCGTTCCACACAAGCCCTCCCTGCACCGCCCTCCTCCTGCTCTGCGCTGCTCCTGGACCCAAGCCGCCTCTCCACCCACACCTTCCCCAGCTCAGGAGGTTTTTAACCACCAAGCCTGTCGCTACTTTGCTTTGGTGCTGGGGACACTGCTGGGGGACACAGGAGAGGCTGCCCTGGGGGAAGGGTCAGCCAGTGACGTGGAAACTTAACCAGCCTGTGCTTCATGGAGATAGCCAGTGCAGTTCCATCCCCTCCACGTGCCTCTGGGGAAGCCTTAGAATGAACTCCCAAATCCCCACCCGCCCCAGGAGCTTGACTTTCACACTATGTCCAGGCATCCTGAGGACCGCAGAGGGGCCCATCACCCCATCTCTGCTGGCCAGACCTGCCACGGCTGGAAGGCGGCGCAGCAGCTGGGCTCGGCGGTTCCCACGCCCCCCATCTCAGTGCGGAGTGACAGACACCCCTCTCTCTTAGCCCTGCAAGTCTAAGGCTGCTCCCCTGGCAGGAGGCAGACCCTGTGGTCGCCTCCTGCCTGTGAGGCCCCTCTTCGCCTTCCGTCTCCGCCCCTGTGGCTGATGGGCATGAGTGGCTTGGCAGCAGCTTCCCCTGGCAGCAAGCCTATCCTCCCAAACCTCATCTATCCACACCCTGCAGCTGACCAGGCCCAGGAACTGGCCACGGGCTGGTCCTGAATGCTGAGCACGGGAGGATGGAGTGCTACGGTTCTGTCCTGCCCTACCAGCCTACGCCACCTGCACTTCTGGGGACTCCACGCTGTCCCTTTTCCTCCCTGAAACTGATGCATGCATCACCACTGCAGGACCCTGAATAAGGAGCTGGTTTTGGGTTGATTACTTCCCTGGATGAGGAGCTCACTACCTAGCAGTAGCCCATCCCAACAGAAGTTTAGGAAACCTGCCTTTGCATTGCATTGCCCACACAGCCAGCCACAGTGTCTACAAATGGGGCCACCCACAGCCCCTCCACCAGCTCCATCGCTGACCCTGCCAAGGGATCTAGGGGATTGACCTGGCTGTCCCTGGGGTGACTCCAGGAGGTGTCCACTGTCCATGGCCTCACATCAGGTAGCCCCAGCCCTACGCTGGTGACCCCCATCTCCCGGCCGCCCCCTTCCCCACGTACCAGCCCGGTCAGCTTCTCTCGTAGTCCCCGGATGTCATCCTTCAGTTTCTGCTCCTTGATCCGCCACTCGGCCTTGTGGACCTCGCGGCTCAGGTCCCTCTCGGGCCCTGGGGAGTGGCGATTGGCCTCTAGCAGCAACACCCGCAATTCATTCAGGCTCCTGGAAGGCAGCGGGCAGCGCAGAGAGCCGCGGTCAGTCTGGCTCCCTCGGCTCCACGCTCCACAACCGGCCAGGTGCCTGGAGACCGGCCACCCCGAGGGAGCCACTGGCTACCAAGAGACAGCCTCCGTGCCGGGTGGGGCCGGAGAGGAAGCACGAGGTCCGAGACCATCCGACCACAACTCGAGAGGGGCCTGGGTTTGGAAAACGGACCGTCAAGAGGACTTAGCCATCCTTGGACACTTTTTCTTACAATGGTTTTGAATTTTTTTAAATGGAATATTTCATTAAAAGTATTATAGAAGCCGAAATATAACGTACACACAAAATTTATATCATGTTATAAATACATGTAACTTGGGAGCTCAGCTGGTAAAGAATCTGCCTGCAAGGTAGGAGACCTTGGTTTGATCCCTGGGTGGGGAAGATGCCCTGGAGGAAATGGCAGCCCACTCTAGCATTCTTGCCTGGAGAATCCCATGGACAGGGGACCCTGGCGGGCTGCAGTCCATGGGATTACAAAGAGCCAGACACGACTGAACAACTAACGACTTTCATAAAATACATTTTATTTTATTCACTTATTCTTTAAAACATTTATCTATTTATTTGGCTGCATCAGGTCTTAGTTGTGGTGCACAGGCTCAGGAGGTGCAGCCGGCAGGCTGAGCTGCCCGGCAGCCCGTGGGATCTCCGTTCTCTGACCAGGGATCCAACCCGAGCTCCCTGCATTGCACGGTGGATTCTGAACCCCGGGACCACCAGGGAAGACATTTTAAATGCCTGATGTCAGGTAAGTTTTCTTTTCTACGTCAGCTCTCAATCCACTGGCAGTAGCTGCCTGGAATCCTGGGGTGAGATGGAGCCTGAGGGCAGAGCTGGGCTTTGCAGAGAAAGCGTGCAGTGATCGATTAGCCATGTCTGCCACGGGCACAGGCGGGGAGAAAGGACACATCCCTTTCAGCTCCTCCCCATGGCAGAATCTACTGTAGAGGAGGGGAACCTCCCTCCCTAGGTGGCTATGGCAGCTGACAACAAAGTGGAAGTTTGCAGGCGCTGACCCTCTGCCTTTCTTCCTTCTTCCTGCTCTGAGGGGGCTCCGATGGCCGGAGCTTCAGCAGTCGCCCTGCAACCACGAGGAAGAGTCTCACAGAGCGCAAGAGAACCACGCTATCGGCATGGGTATCCTGAGCCAGGGAACCAAATGCCAGCTGTCCCTACCTCCAGATTTCTTGTTACTATGAAAAATACATTCATCAAGAGACAGCCTCCGTGCCGGGTGGGGCCGGAGAGGAAGCACGAGGTCCGAGACCATCCGACCACAACTCGAGAGGGGCCTGGGTTTGGAAAACGGACCGTCAAGAGGACTTAGCCATCCTTGGACACTTTTTCTTACAATGGTTTTGAATTTTTTTAAATGGAATATTTCATTAAAAGTATTATAGAAGCCGAAATATAACGTACACACAAAATTTATATCATGTTATAAATACATGTAACTTGGGAGCTCAGCTGGTAAAGAATCTGCCTGCAAGGTAGGAGACCTTGGTTTGATCCCTGGGTGGGGAAGATGCCCTGGAGGAAATGGCAGCCCACTCTAGCATTCTTGCCTGGAGAATCCCATGGACAGGGGACCCTGGCGGGCTGCAGTCCATGGGATTACAAAGAGCCAGACACGACTGAACAACTAAGCACGACTTTCATAAAATACATTTTATTTTATTCACTTATTCTTTAAAACATTTATCTATTTATTTGGCTGCATCAGGTCTTAGTTGTGGTGCACAGGCTCAGGAGGTGCAGCCGGCAGGCTGAGCTGCCCGGCAGCCCGTGGGATCTCCGTTCTCTGACCAGGGATCCAACCCGAGCTCCCTGCATTGCACGGTGGATTCTGAACCCCGGGACCACCAGGGAAGACATTTTAAATGCCTGATGTCAGGTAAGTTTTCTTTTCTACGTCAGCTCTCAATCCACTGGCAGTAGCTGCCTGGAATCCTGGGGTGAGATGGAGCCTGAGGGCAGAGCTGGGCTTTGCAGAGAAAGCGTGCAGTGATCGATTAGCCATGTCTGCCACGGGCACAGGCGGGGAGAAAGGACACATCCCTTTCAGCTCCTCCCCATGGCAGAATCTACTGTAGAGGAGGGGAACCTCCCTCCCTAGGTGGCTATGGCAGCTGACAACAAAGTGGAAGTTTGCAGGCGCTGACCCTCTGCCTTTCTTCCTTCTTCCTGCTCTGAGGGGGCTCCGATGGCCGGAGCTTCAGCAGTCGCCCTGCAACCACGAGGAAGAGTCTCACAGAGCGCAAGAGAACCACGCTATCGGCATGGGTATCCTGAGCCAGGGAACCAAATGCCAGCTGTCCCTACCTCCAGATTTCTTGTTACTATGCAATGAAAATAAATCTACTCATTCCATCTGCCAGCACGTTTCCAGCTGATCCCCACTCCCATGCTAAGTACCACAGAGGCATGGAGTGGCTCACGGTGGCCTACATCAATCAAGAAGGGCTTCCAGGAAGAGGTAATGGGAGTCTTCAATAATTCTGAAGAGATTCAAGGGGTCCCCGAGACCAAGACGTTTGGGAACCATTCATCTTTCCTATGAGCTCTGCTTGGAGAACTGCGTTAAGAAGGATTCTGAGAGTGGACAGTATGGTGATCACTACTGAAGCCAGTCAGATCTGTACACTGGGGCCATCTCTGCCCTGCCTCCAGGGTCCTCTTAGCTGGGTGGAGCTCACCACCACCTACAGCTGACTCACCGCTCCTTCCGGAGCAGCTCCTGGCTGATGAGGACCAGCTGGCCCGAGGCATCGTGCGTCTTCCGGGACACGGCCTCCAGCTCCGTCTCCAAGCGCCGCTTCTCCTTCTGGAGGGCCTCCACCTTCTTCTCCCCCGACCTGCACCTGCTCTCCAGTGCTGAAGCCAGCCGGCGGGGCAAGGAGGGAGAGGGTTGGGATCGCCATGGGAAGCCGTCCCACCCAGAGGCCGAGGCCCGGGCGGGGAGCAGGTTTCCCCAGGGTGGGGGGTGGTCCCAGGGACACACGCCACTGCGTTGGCCTCTCTTGTCCTGCACAGCCAGGCAGCGAGGGGTCGCGAAGAGCTACTAGGAGAAACAGCACCCCACAGAGCAGTCGGGCCCTCTGGGTTCAGGAAAGCAGCCCACCCTTCGCCATCCAGCGCCTGGGCGTTTACACGGTCGCCTGGACGAGGGAAAGCTGCCACTTCACCCGGAGGAATCTTGAGGTCCACTGACCCATTATGCCACCTGAACATGGTAGGAACTGGGGAGGAGACGGGGTGGGAACTGGGGAGAGGAGGGGGTGGGAACTGGGGAGGAGAGCGGGTAGGAACTGGGGAGGAGAGGGGGAGGGAACTGGGGAGAGGAAGGGGTGGAAACTGGGGAGGAGAGGGGTGGGAACTGGGGAGGAGACGGGTGGGAACTGGGAGAGGAGGGGTGGGAACTGGGGAGGAGAGGGGTGGGAACTGGGGAGGAGAGGGGTGGGAACTGGGGAGGAGACGGGTGGGAACTGGGGAGAGGAGGGGTGGGAACTGGGGAGGAGACGGGGTGGGAACTGGGGAGGAGACGGGGTGGGAACTGGGGAGAGGAGGGGGTGGGAACTAGGGAGGAGACGGGGTGGGAACTGGGGAGGAGAGGGGGTGGGAACTGGGGAGAAGAAGAGGTGGGAACCGTTTCCCAGGAGGGAGGCCAGCCCGGGGGCACCACTGCTGGCATTCTGGTGGACAAGAAGCAGGGCCAGTTTGTCACTGTTACAGGTTCCAGACCCCTGACCTCCCCACCAGGCCACCCTCTGGCCTCACTTCCCCTGTGCCTTGCTCTGTGCTGCGGCCAGGGTCCTTCCCCTCCTGAGTCTAAAATCCTGGTGCATCTCCTAGGGACTGGAGCACAAATACCATATCAAAAGGCGGAGAGCTGGAAGCCGAGGGGTTTCCAAGCCCAGAAAGAGAGAGTTCATGCTGCGGCTTCAGAACACAAGGATCGGAGACCTGGCTCTGGGGAGAGAAGCCCAGGCTTGGCCCCCCGTGCTTTCGTGTGGCTGTCTCATTTGGCGTATGGGCTCTCAGTTCCCCAACCAGGGACTGAATCTGAGCCCCCGGCAACGGAAGCACCAAGTGTGAACTACCAGACTGCTGGGGAAAGCCCAGGCGCCCCACATTTATACGATGGACCGAGGGTGGCGGCTACTGCTCCCCACTGCCCAGGCGGAAGTCCAGGGCACGTGCACTGGGCCGGGCTGACGTCTCAAGGCAGAGTGGGGACGGCACCCTGGCCAGGCCACCCCGCCCACTCCACCCCACCCCTGCTGGCCTGGCCCGTGGCCCAGTGCAAGCCCCCACGTCTGCTCCGAAGGAGGGAGACTTACCACTTACTTGGGCCCTGAGCATCTCGGTCTGGGAGGTTAAGGCGGTCACCTCTTTGTCCCTCTTGTTCAGCTTGTCTTGCAGGCCTGGGGAGAGGGGAGAGGTGAGGGGCCAGCCATCCTCCAGGCCCAATGCTGCAGTCTGGCGGGTGAGAGGGTGGCCCTCCCGTCCAAGCCCAAAAATGAGGCCACACATGGCCTCCAGCGTCGCAGTGCTTCCTCACGCCAGTCGTCCTTCTAGATAACCCGTCCCGAAGAAGAGGCGCCCGTGTTGTGTGGTCTTGAGCAACTTAACTTGCAGATTCTCCACTTCCTCAAGAGCCAATGGTAACAGGTTAATAAAGGGGCCCAGGTCACCTGGCCACGTGCATTCAATACTGGATCGCCCAGAACAGTCTTGAAAAAGATGCATGGAAAGTTCTAGAAATGTACTAACTTTCTATACATTAATTTATAAATTCAATGGGATACTAGCAAAAAAGCCAACCAGACTGTAACTTTTGGGGAACCAGATCAGCTAACTCTAAAATCACTTGCAGGGGCTTCCCCTGGTGGTCCAGTGGGTAAGGACACCGCCTTGCACTGCAAGGGGCGCCGGTTCGATGCCCGGCCTGGGAAGATCCCACGTGCCTCAGAGCGGCTGGACCGATGTGTCCAATTACCGAGCCGGAGCTCTGGAGCGCGTGTGCCCAGAGCCGGTGCTCTGCAACGACAGATGCCACCATGATGGCATCTGTCGCCCACAGGAGCCAAAGAACAAAGACGGATGAAAATGGAGAAATGAAAGACCAACAGAAGTGGCCTGTCCGCTCCCCTGCCTCCCCAACCCAACCCACGCTCAAAATAAATAAATAAATCTTTAAAATAAAATAAAATAAAATAAAATCACTTGCAGGGGCTTCCCTGGTGGTCTAGTGGTTCAGACTCTTGCGTTCCCATGCAGGGGGCCTGGGTTCGATCCCTGGTCAGGGGAAATAAATCCCACATGCCACAACTAGGATCCAGTGGAGCCAAATAAATAAATAATTTTTAAAATTATTTAAAAAATAAAATCAAGGGACTTCCCTGGTGGTTCAGTGGTTAAGACTCTGTGCTCCCAATGCTGAAGACCAGGGTTTGATCCCTGGTCAGGGAAGTAGATCCTACATACCATAACTAAGACAGTTAAATAAATAAATGCAGTCAAAAAAAAAAAAAATAAAAATAATGTCTTGCGGCCTGAGAGGGGAGGTGAGGCCAGCCATCCTCCAGGCCCAATGCTGCAGTCTGGCGGGTGAGAGGGTGGCCCTCCGTCCAAGCCCAAAATGAGGCCACACATGGCCTCCAGCGTCGCAGTGCTTCCTCACGCCAGTCGTCCTTCTAGATAACCCGTCCCGAAGAAGAGGCGCCCGTGTTGTGTGGTCTTGAGCAACTTAACTTGCAGATTCTCCACTTCCTCAAGAGCCAATGGTAACAGGTTAATAAAGGGGCCCAGGTCACCTGGCCACGTGCATTCAATACTGGATCGCCCAGAACAGTCTTGAAAAAGATGCATGGAAAGTTCTAGAAATGTACTAACTTTCTATACATTAATTTATAAATTCAATGGGATACTAGCAAAAAAGCCAACCAGACTGTAACTTTTGGGGAACCAGATCAGCTAACTCTAAAATCACTTGCAGGGGCTTCCCCTGGTGGTCCAGTGGGTAAGGACACCGCCTTGCACTGCAAGGGGCGCCGGTTCGATGCCCGGCCTGGGAAGATCCCACGTGCCTCAGAGCGGCTGGACCGATGTGTCCAATTACCGAGCCGGAGCTCTGGAGCGCGTGTGCCCAGAGCCGGTGCTCTGCAACGACAGATGCCACCATGATGGCATCTGTCGCCCACAGGAGCCAAAGAACAAAGACGGATGAAAATGGAGAAATGAAAGACCAACAGAAGTGGCCTGTCCGCTCCCCTGCCTCCCCAACCCAACCCACGCTCAAAATAAATAAATAAATCTTTAAAATAAAATAAAATAAAATAAAATCACTTGCAGGGGCTTCCCTGGTGGTCTAGTGGTTCAGACTCTTGCGTTCCCATGCAGGGGGCCTGGGTTCGATCCCTGGTCAGGGAACTAAATCCCACATGCCACAACTAGGATCCAGTGGAGCCAAATAAATAAATAATTTTTAAAATTATTTAAAAAATAAAATCAAGGGACTTCCCTGGTGGTTCAGTGGTTAAGACTCTGTGCTCCCAATGCTGAAGACCAGGGTTTGATCCCTGGTCAGGGAAGTAGATCCTACATACCATAACTAAGACAGTTAAATAAATAAATGCAGTCAAATAAATAAAATTTTTTAAAAAATCACTTGGAAAAAGATTAAGAAAAAATAAGTAAATAACAATTTTGAAACAGGAAAAGAATTAAATAAAAATAAATAGTGTCACTTGGGAAAAGCAGCAAGACCAGCCAAGAGAATCCGGCAGAAAACTTCAAAGCATTAAATGCGTCATTATTGAGCATGCGTGTGCTCAGCCGAGTCTGACTCTCTGTGACTCCGTGGACCAGGCTGCTCTGTCCATGGAATTTTCCAGGCAAGAATCCTGGAGCCGACTGGTGCTTCCTCCTCCAGGCGATCTTCCCCACCCAGGGGTCGAACCTGTGTCTCCTGCGTCAGTGGGTGAATTCTTTACCACTGAGTCACCAGAAAAGCCCACAATTGCCCACATGATTTAACAATTCCACTCCTGAGTATGGGGTTCCCTTTTAGCTCAGCTGGTCAAGAATTTGCCTGCGATGCTGGAGATGTTGATTTAATCCCTGGGTCGGGAAGATCCCCTGAAGAAGGGATAGGTTCCCCACTCCATACATCTGGGAGGCCTGGGTTTTGGCTCTGGGTTGGGAAGGGCCCCTGGAGAAGGCAGAGGCTCCTTACTCCAGTATTCTTGCCTGGAAAAGTCCACGGGTCACAAACAGTCGGACACGACGGAGCGACTTCACGTTCACTCCTGCGTAGATACCCCAGAGAGCTGAAAACAGGGGCTCAGCAAGTGTCTGAAAATGCACGCGGGTGGCAGCCCTGAGTCACAGGGGCCCGGCGGTGGAAGCGACCCTCATGTCCGTCGACAGGTGAACGGATACCAAGGTGCAGTGGACGCACAGGATGGACTATTAGCCACAGACGGGAATGAAGCGCCGACATGTGCTGTGACAGGGATGAACCCTGAACACACGAGGCCAAGTGAAATAAGCCAGACACAAAAGGCCACACACCGTGGGATGCTCTCTATAGGAAATATCCAGACGAGGCAGAACCACAGAGACAGAAAGCAGATTCGCAGTTGTCAGCAGCTGCAACGAGGGGAAACCAGAGGATGACGGATGACTCATGCAGGGCTTCCTCTTGGAGCGATGAAAACACTCGGGAACTACGGAGAGGAGGTGGCCGCACGGCTCTGGGAACGGATGAATGCCCCTAAACGGTCTGCTTTCAAAGGCGGAGTTTATGTTCGTTTGATCTCGATTTGAAAACGGAGGGAGATTTCCCTGGTGGTCCAGTGGCTTAGACCCCACTCTCCCAAGGCAGGGGACCTGGGTTCGATACCTGAACAGGGAACTAGATCCTACATGCCACATCTAAGACCTAGCACAGCCACATACATAAATAAAATATGTCTTTAGGGAGAAAAAAAGAACGGCTGAGAGACCTTTGGGAAAAAAGAACAAAACAGAGCCAGAAGACTAGCCCTGCTAGAAACTGAAATATAAACAAAGTTTCAAAACATTGCAAACGGGCACAGGGACAGATAGGCCATCGGAAAGGAATCAAACATCTAGAAAGAGTCAGTTACCTGATGGAAGTTCAAGATGGTAAAGTTGATGAATTCCAATCAGGGCAGACAGGGAGATGAGGTTTTCAAAAATGGTGCTAAGTGGGATGTTGATTTGCCTGCGATGCTGGAGATGTTGATTTAATCCTGGGTCGGAAGATCCCTGAAGAAGGGATAGGTTCCCCACTCCATACATCTGGGAGGCCTGGGTTTTGGCTCTGGGTTGGGAAGGGCCCCTGGAGAAGGCAGAGGCTCCTTACTCCAGTATTCTTGCCTGGAAAAGTCCACGGGTCACAAACAGTCGGACACGACGGAGCGACTTCACGTTCACTCCTGCGTAGATACCCCAGAGAGCTGAAAACAGGGGCTCAGCAAGTGTCTGAAAATGCACGCGGTGGCAGCCCTGAGTCACAGGGGCCCGGCGGTGGAAGCGACCCTCATGTCCGTCGACAGGTGAACGGATACCAAGGTGCAGGGGGACGCACAGGATGGACTATTAGCCACAGACGGGAATGAAGCGCCGACATGTGCTGTGACAGGGATGAACCCTGAACACACGAGGCCAAGTGAAATAAGCCAGACACAAAAGGCCACACACCGTGGGATGCTCTCTATAGGAAATATCCAGACGAGGCAGAACCACAGAGACAGAAAGCAGATTCGCAGTTGTCAGCAGCTGCAACGAGGGGAAACCAGAGGATGACGGATGACTCATGCAGGGCTTCCTCTTGGAGCGATGAAAACACTCGGGAACTACGGAGAGGAGGTGGCCGCACGGCTCTGGGAACGGATGAATGCCCCTAAACGGTCTGCTTTCAAAGGCGGAGTTTATGTTCGTTTGATCTCGATTTGAAAACGGAGGGAGATTTCCCTGGTGGTCCAGTGGCTTAGACCCCACTCTCCCAAGGCAGGGGACCTGGGTTCGATACCTGAACAGGGAACTAGATCCTACATGCCACATCTAAGACCTAGCACAGCCACATACATAAATAAAATATGTCTTTAGGGAGAAAAAAAGAACGGCTGAGAGACCTTTGGGAAAAAAGAACAAAACAGAGCCAGAAGACTAGCCCTGCTAGAAACTGAAATATAAACAAAGTTTCAAAACATTGCAAACGGGCACAGGGACAGATAGGCCATCGGAAAGGAATCAAACATCTAGAAAGAGTCAGTTACCTGATGGAAGTTCAAGATGGTAAAGTTGATGAATTCCAATCAGGGCAGACAGGGAGATGAGGTTTTCAAAAATGGTGCTAAGTGGGTACTCTTGGGGAAAATAAATTAAAAAGGATTCTTATTTCATACCTGAGAGAAAGGAGAAGTCTAGATGGATCAGAGATTTAAGCACAGAAAGTGGAAATTGAAAGGTACATGGAGAAGCCACAGGATACATTCTAAAAAGAATAAACCCAGGATCCCCAAATAAAAGACTGATTTTTAAAAATTCGCATGGTAAGGGACTTCCGTGAGGGTCTGATGGTGAAAACTTGGCCTTCCGATGCACAGGTGCGGGTTCCATCCTTGATCAGGCAGCTAAGGGCCCACACGCCTTGAGGCCAAAAAGCCAAAGCCAGGGCTTCCCTGGTGGTCCGGTGGGTAAGGACACCGCCTGGCAGTGCAAGGGGCGCCGGTTCGATCCCTGGCCTGGGAAGATCCCACATGCCGCGGAGCAGCTGGACCGATGTGTCCAATTACCGAGCCGGAGCTCTGCAGCACGAGAGGCTACTGTGATGGGAGACCCACACAGGCCAAAAGAACAAAGATAGATGAAAACAGATAAATGAAAGACCAATAGAAGTGGCCAAAAAAAACCAACAAAAAGCCAAGGCCAAAAACAGAAGCAGTATTATAACAAATTCCGTAAAGACTTTAAAAATGATCCACATAAAAAAATCTTAAAAAATAAAACTTAATAAAACCAAACATACAGTCAAGTTCTCAATAAACCAAGCCGTCGGGTGCCCTCCTCAACTGGGGGGTGAGGGGCTAATGCACGCAGCGGGTAGCTCTCGTCCACGCGGCCAAGTCGCTTCAGATACGTCCCACTCTTTGCAACTCTGTGGGCTACAGGCTCCTCGGTCCATGGGATTCTCCAGGCAAGAACCCTGGAGTGGGTGGCCAAGCCCTCATCCGAGGGATCCTCCCCACCCAGGGATCGAACCCGAGTCTCTCATGTCTCTCCTGCATTGGCAGGTGGAGTCCTTTTTTTTTTTAATTATGGCCTCTTTTTAGTTTTTTAATTTTAGCTATTTTTCATTGGCCCATGTGGGACTTCCATTGCAGTGGCCTCTCTCGTTGCAGAGCACTGGCTCCGGACACAGGCGCTCCAGAGCACTGGCTTGTAACTGGACACGCCAGTCCAGCTGCTCCACGGCACGTGGGATCTTCCCAGGCCAGGGACCCAACCAGTGCCCCTTGCACTGCAAGGCGGTCTCTTTACCCACTGGACCACCAGCGAAGCCCTGGCAGGTGGATTCTTTACCAGGAGTGCCACCTGGGAAGACCACGAAGCTCTTACCAAACACCAGATGAATACAAAACAAAATGGGATGCAGCTCCGAGGCAGAACCCCCAGTCTTTCCCCAAAGCCCTGCACCCCTCCCAGCCCAGCGGCCACTCACCCTCCACTGTCTCCTTCATCCTGATCTTCTCCCCTGAAATGTCGTTGGATTCAATCATCTGAAAGGAGACCGCCTGGCAGTGCAAGGCGCGGTTCGATCCCTGGCCTGGGAAGATCCCACATGCCGCGGAGCAGCTGGACCGATGTGTCCAATTACCGAGCCGGAGCTCTGCAGCACGAGAGGCTACTGTGATGGGAGACCCACACAGGCCAAAAGAACAAAGATAGATGAAAACAGATAAATGAAAGACCAATAGAAGTGGCCAAAAAAAACCAACAAAAAGCCAAGGCCAAAAACAGAAGCAGTATTATAACAAATTCCGTAAAGACTTTAAAAATGATCCACATAAAAAAATCTTAAAAAATAAAACTTAATAAAACCAAACATACAGTCAAGTTCTCAATAAACCAAGCCGTCGGGTGCCCTCCTCAACTGGGGGGTGAGGGGCTAATGCACGCAGCGGGTAGCTCTCGTCCACGCGGCCAAGTCGCTTCAGATACGTCCCACTCTTTGCAACTCTGTGGGCTACAGGCTCCTCGGTCCATGGGATTCTCCAGGCAAGAACCCTGGAGTGGGTGGCCAAGCCCTCATCCGAGGGATCCTCCCCACCCAGGGATCGAACCCGAGTCTCTCATGTCTCTCCTGCATTGGCAGGTGGAGTCCTTTTTTTTTTTAATTATGGCCTCTTTTTAGTTTTTTAATTTTAGCTATTTTTCATTGGCCCATGTGGGACTTCCATTGCAGTGGCCTCTCTCGTTGCAGAGCACTGGCTCCGGACACAGGCGCTCCAGAGCACTGGCTTGTAACTGGACACGCCAGTCCAGCTGCTCCACGGCACGTGGGATCTTCCCAGGCCAGGGACCCAACCAGTGCCCCTTGCACTGCAAGGCGGTCTCTTTACCCACTGGACCACCAGCGAAGCCCTGGCAGGTGGATTCTTTACCAGGAGTGCCACCTGGGAAGACCACGAAGCTCTTACCAAACACCAGATGAATACAAAACAAAATGGGATGCAGCTCCGAGGCAGAACCCCCAGTCTTTCCCCAAAGCCCTGCACCCCTCCCAGCCCAGCGGCCACTCACCCTCCACTGTCTCCTTCATCCTGATCTTCTCCCCTGAAATGTCGTTGGATTCAATCATCTGAAAGGAGAGCCCAGTAAGGGGAACGCTCGCCTCTCCCTCTTGGTGCCCGGGCCCAGCCAGCCTTCCTCTCCCCAAATTTACGAAGACTTTTGGGGACTCACTGTAGCAGGGAGCACAGGTGTCTTCAGTCTGCTTTCCTGACAAGAGAACCCCATCCCGTGCTCCCAGGGCACCCTGAAGGTTGCTAATGAAGCATCCACGTGACCACCTCTTGTCCTTTCCTGTTTGCAAAATGTCTATTATATTAAATAGATGTCCCTTTCCTGGGAGATGGGTCCTGGGGCTCGGTTTCCACCGTTATCCAAAGGCAAGACTCATGGCCTCCATTTCCCACCCATAAAACAAGAACTGACCGCCATGGGGTGCGCAGAGCAGGCCCAGGGCCAGCTCCCAAACAGAGTTCAAAAAACGTGACTTCCTTTCTCTGTGGGCGTGCATGCTACGTCGCTTCAGTCGTGCCCGACTGTGCGACCCTGTGGACCCCCAGGCTGCTCTGTCCATGGGATCCTCCAGGCAAGAATACTGGAGTGGGCGGCCATTGCCTCCTCCAGGGGATCTAACACTGCTTTTAAAAAAACAAACTCAGAAACAAAGGAGAAAAAAGTCAACTAAGAAAAAAATTCTGTGTGGCAAACACCAACAGGCTCCTCGCTATTTCTTGGCAGAAATCTCTGGCCTCCTACACAAGCGAAGCTGGCTGTCTCCTGAGCCTGCAGTTGGCCAGACCCCGGCACTGCGTGTCGGGCAGCACAGATCTTAGCAGGCAGTCACCTCCATCCACCTGCCCCTCATACCTCTGCTCATACATCCCTAGTCTTGCTTTAGCCAGTCTTGTGATTAACAAAGCCCCCTAGGTCTTCATGGATACACATTGCAGGGAAGACAAGACCCACATTAACTTAAAAAAAAAAATTCTCATACGTAGACATGAGACCAAAAATCAAGTTGTCCTTGGATTCTTTACCAGGAGTGCCACCTGGGAAGACCACGCTCTTTGAACAAAACAAAATGGGATGCAGCTCCGAGGCAGAACCCCCAGTCTTTCCCCAAAGCCCTGCACCCCTCCCAGCCCAGCGGCCACTCACCCTCCACTGTCTCCTTCATCCTGATCTTCTCCCCTGAAATGTCGTTGGATTCAATCATCTGAAAGGAGAGCCCAGTAAGGGGAACGCTCGCCTCTCCCTCTTGGTGCCCGGGCCCAGCCAGCCTTCCTCTCCCCAAATTTACGAAGACTTTTGGGGACTCACTGTAGCAGGGAGCACAGGTGTCTTCAGTCTGCTTTCCTGACAAGAGAACCCCATCCCGTGCTCCCAGGGCACCCTGAAGGTTGCTAATGAAGCATCCACGTGACCACCTCTTGTCCTTTCCTGTTTGCAAAATGTCTATTATATTAAATAGATGTCCCCTTTCCTGGGAGATGGGTCCTGGGGCTCGGTTTCCACCGTTATCCAAAGGCAAGACTCATGGCCTCCATTTCCCACCCATAAAACAAGAACTGACCGCCATGGGGTGCGCAGAGCAGGCCCAGGGCCAGCTCCCAAACAGAGTTCAAAAAACGTGACTTCCTTTCTCTGTGGGCGTGCATGCTACGTCGCTTCAGTCGTGCCCGACTGTGCGACCCTGTGGACCCCCAGGCTGCTCTGTCCATGGGATCCTCCAGGCAAGAATACTGGAGTGGGCGGCCATTGCCTCCTCCAGGGGATCTAACACTGCTTTTAAAAAAACAAACTCAGAAACAAAGGAGAAAAAAGTCAACTAAGAAAAAAATTCTGTGTGGCAAACACCAACAGGCTCCTCGCTATTTCTTGGCAGAAATCTCTGGCCTCCTACACAAGCGAAGCTGGCTGTCTCCTGAGCCTGCAGTTGGCCAGACCCCGGCACTGCGTGTCGGGCAGCACAGATCTTAGCAGGCAGTCACCTCCATCCACCTGCCCCTCATACCTCTGCTCATACATCCCTAGTCTTGCTTTAGCCAGTCTTGTGATTAACAAAGCCCCCTAGGTCTTCATGGATACACATTGCAGGGAAGACAAGACCCACATTAACTTAAAAAAAAAAATTCTCATACGTAGACATGAGACCAAAAATCAAGTTGTCCTTGGACTTAAAACCTTTGAATCTGAGAGGCATGTGGGTCCAGACCAAGGTCCCACGGAGGAGGAAAATCACTGGGCATTCCTAAGGTCAACACCCACTCCCTGGTCCGAGGTCTGTGCTGAGGGGCCGCAGGCCATCCTGTGGGGCCACCACAGCCCCAACCGTGCCTGCTAAGGGAGTGCAGTGCTTGGGCCCCAGGCCTGAATCTCCGGCTCTGAGCAGCCCATCAGGCCATGTGCACACAGCTAACCCAGGGCTCTCCTCCTCTCTGCCCAGCATCGTGGGAGGGCACTTGCTAACAGGGACCCCCCCCGTGGGACGAGGGGGCAGATGGCCGGAGCAGTGGGACCTCAAGGCATGACACGAGCTGAGCTCCATTTACAAAAAAGCCACCCCTGTAGGCGGCCCTCCTGAACACTTGTTGCTCCAACATTACATTCTGGATTTAATGTACAAAGGAAACAGGAAGATCAAGAACCCCTGGGACTGATAAAAAGGTAACGATCCTCAGACTTCCTGGTGGCCCCGTGGTTAGGACTCCAAGCTTCCACTGCAGGGGCCCAGGTTCGATCCCTGGTTGGGTAGCTAGGATCCCACAAGCCTTGAGGTGCAGGTGGGGAAAAAAGCAACAATCTTGCTGCAAATTGTCCCTTCTGTAAGACTTAACTTTGCCACTCGGGGCGCCTTCTGCGGGCCCTTAGGCAATGAGGCTTGACATGAACTCTGCCACTGAGGGGCCGGGAACTCTGGGAAAGCTACTCCACCTCGGAATCTCGGTTTGCTCATCTATGAAATGGAGCCAGCATGGACCCTGAGGGAGTCCAGGTGAGATGGGGCGTCCCGGGGTCTGCCCTGGGGAGGGAGCCCAGAGCCGCTCACGAGGCCCCTCCTCGCCCTGCTGGAGCACCTGTTCACACTACCTGGGTCTCCATTGCCACCCAGGGTCTCCGCCTCCCCCATGCTGAGCTGGGACTTCTAGATTTGGAGCAAAGCGGACCAGGGTGGGAACAAAGCCCCTAGGTCTTCATGGATACACATTGCAGGGAAGACAAGACCCACATTAACTTAAAAAAAAAAATTCTCATACGTAGACATGAGACCAAAAATCAAGTTGTCCTTGGACTTAAAACCTTTGAATCTGAGAGGCATGTGGGTCCAGACCAAGGTCCCACGGAGGAGGAAAATCACTGGGCATTCCTAAGGTCAACACCCACTCCCTGGTCCGAGGTCTGTGCTGAGGGGCCGCAGGCCATCCTGTGGGGCCACCACAGCCCCAACCGTGCCTGCTAAGGGAGTGCAGTGCTTGGGCCCCAGGCCTGAATCTCCGGCTCTGAGCAGCCCATCAGGCCATGTGCACACAGCTAACCCAGGGCTCTCCTCCTCTCTGCCCAGCATCGTGGGAGGGCACTTGCTAACAGGGACCCCCCCCGTGGGACGAGGGGGCAGATGGCCGGAGCAGTGGGACCTCAAGGCATGACACGAGCTGAGCTCCATTTACAAAAAAGCCACCCCTGTAGGCGGCCCTCCTGAACACTTGTTGCTCCAACATTACATTCTGGATTTAATGTACAAAGGAAACAGGAAGATCAAGAACCCCTGGGACTGATAAAAAGGTAACGATCCTCAGACTTCCTGGTGGCCCCGTGGTTAGGACTCCAAGCTTCCACTGCAGGGGCCCAGGTTCGATCCCTGGTTGGGTAGCTAGGATCCCACAAGCCTTGAGGTGCAGGTGGGGAAAAAAGCAACAATCTTGCTGCAAATTGTCCCTTCTGTAAGACTTAACTTTGCCACTCGGGGCGCCTTCTGCGGGCCCTTAGGCAATGAGGCTTGACATGAACTCTGCCACTGAGGGGCCGGGAACTCTGGGAAAGCTACTCCACCTCGGAATCTCGGTTTGCTCATCTATGAAATGGAGCCAGCATGGACCCTGAGGGAGTCCAGGTGAGATGGGGCGTCCCGGGGTCTGCCCTGGGGAGGGAGCCCAGAGCCGCTCACGAGGCCCCTCCTCGCCCTGCTGGAGCACCTGTTCACACTACCTGGGTCTCCATTGCCACCCAGGGTCTCCGCCTCCCCCATGCTGAGCTGGGACTTCTAGATTTGGAGCAAAGCGGACCAGGGTGGGAACAGCCCCTCCAGGGTCTCGCCCCTCTGGTCTTCCAGAGCCCTCTCCCGGGACCTCCGTCCACGTGGCAAAGCGGCTGCCGTGGGACGGCTGTTCCATCTCGTTGGGACTTGCCGTTGGGGGGCTGCCCTCAGGTCCCCTGGGTCGGTGCTCAGGTTGGCAATGGGGCCCCCCACCCCTGCCCAGGGCCGGAGCTCCCGGCACTGGAGCAACTGGGACGCATCTGTGGGCTGGGAAGAAGGCTGCTCTTTGCGCCCAGGTGCGCTCCTCCCCAGGCTGGTCTGTGGGGACTGAGCCAGGTCGGCTCAGATGGCCTCGGGGCCCACGGTCAGCCGGGCCTGCTGCCCTTCTGAGGGCGGGGCCGAGTGCCCCCTGCTCTCCCGCGGGCAGGCTCTGAGGACGCTCCCCTCCCCAGCCGGGCCCCCGCGGCTGGGCCGCTGCCGCCGGCGGCCACCTACGTGGGCGTGCTGGGCGGAGCACAGGGACTCGACAGCCTGGAGTCTGTTCTCGGCGACCAGCAGTTTCTCCCGCAGCCTCTCGGCCTCCTGCTTGCTCTGGGCCTCCGAGCGCTGCAGCAGCTCATAGTCCAGCATCTTCTTCTCGGCCAGGGAGATCTGGTCCTTGAGGAACTCGATGGCCTGCGCCTGGCCCCGGTACTCCGCGTCCAGCTTCTCCAGCTCGCGCACCCGCAGCTCGGCGTCGCGGCACTGGTCCCGGGCCTCCTGCAGCTCCAGGCGGTGCTGGCCGGCCTGGCCCTCCAGCTGGGCTCGCCAGTGCTGCTGCAGCGCGGCCAGCTCCTCCTGGGCCTCCCGCAGCTTCTGCCGCAGCCCCTCCTTCTCCTTCACGTGCACGGCCGTCTCGATGTCGTGCTTGGCCCGCAGGTTGCCCAGCTCCAGCTGGTGCTCCATCTTGATGCCCTCCATCACGGCCTTCAGCTCCCCGATCTCCTTCTGCTGGGCGCCCGGGCCCGAGTTCAGGGTGGCCTTGAGGTCGTCCAGGGACTTCTGGTGGTCCGAGGCCAGCGAGTCCAGCTTGGACTTCCAGTTGTCCATGAGCCCCATGTTCTCGCTGGTGGCCTGCTGGACCTTGGCCTTGAGGTCCACCACCTCCTGGGCGTACTTCTCGTTGGCCGCCCGCAGCTTGTCCACCTCCGCCTGGTAGGCCCGCAGCGCCTTCTCGTACTTGTCCCGCAGCAGGCCGCTCTCCCGCTGCTGCGCCTTGCTGGCCGACAGCAGCCGCTCCCGCAGCCGCAGGGCCTCGGCCGCCTCGGGGTGGTCGGCGGGCGGCGGGCCCGCGTGCAGCAGGCACTGCTGCAGCTCCTCGATCTCCTCACGCCGCAGGGTCAGCTCCTCCTCCAACTGCAGCACCCGCGACTTCTCGGCCACCGTGGTCAGCTGCCGGAGAGAGCGGGAGGCTAGGGTCAGTGGGCCGGCGCGGGCGGGGGCGCGACAGGGGAAGGTCACGGGAAGGGAAGGACACCCCGCCCCATCCGAGCGCTGCCGGGCCTCGGACCCCAGTGATTCGGGGACTCGCGGGTCCCCGCTGCCCTCGCCGGCGTGGGACACACGGACGGTGAAAAGTAATCATCTAGGGCCGTCCCCGGTGATCCCGTGGCTAAGACTCTGTGCTCTAATGCGAGGGATGGTGGACTGAGCCGACAGGGGAGCTAAGAGCCCGCGTGCTGCATGGTGTGGACAAAAGCAGCAGCTAAGGAAAAAAGAAAAACCCTACTGGAGGTTACGGCTCTCTTCCAGTTGATGTTATTATTTTTAATACAATTTTATTTCTGTTTTGGCTGTGCTGGGTCTCCGTTGGCCGCACGGGCTTTTCTCTAGTTGTGGCGACTGGGGGCTCCTCTCTCGCGGCGTGCAGGCTTCTCACTGCAGCGGCCCCTCTCGCTGGGGGAGCCTGACTCTAGACACTGGTTTAGTGCTTGTGGCTCACGGGCTTAGTTGTTCCAGGGCCTGTGGGGTCTTCCCGGACCCAGGATTGAACCTGCGTCTCTGGCATTGGCAAGTGGATTCTTTCCCACTCAGCCACCAGGGAAGCCCCCCGTTTATGTTATTTTTAAAGGGCAGACACGACAGAGGGAATTTTGCATTATCCTGCTCGAGAGACGTCTCAGCGAGAATGAGGTGATTCACAGAGAGGCTGCTTGGAGGGGGCGGCCAAAGAAGGGTCCGGTTTAATGCCTCACATAGGAAAAAAATAAAATGACCCCAGACCCACGTTCTGATGGAAACCTCAGAGATCAGAGGCTCCATCCGCCCAAATTCCACCTGGATCAGGTCAGTGGCCACAGACTGGAGAGTAATATATTTGAAAATTTGAAATCGTTTATAAACTTAAGGATTTTGTTTCTGAAGATGGGTGACCTTTAGTTCAATAAACTTTTTTTTAAATCGAGGTTGGGCCCCAGAGGAAGAGGCCTCCGTGCGGAGGGCTTGGCCTGTCGTCTGCGGCCGTGTCGGTTTCCGCAAGCAGCCGCTGTGGGCACGCCCGGGCACGGCACACACGGTCACCTGGCGACGGCCCGTGTGCGGACAGGGCTCGCGTGCGTCCGCAGACGCCCACAGGCTCACCCGGGTGCTGAGGCCAACCTGTGGAAACCCGGGGCCCCCCGGCCCTCCCTCACGTGCTGGGTATGGTGGTGTTTCCCCGTCACCGCCGGCTGGCTGGCTGGCTAACTCTCTCCTCGGGGGAACGTCAGCTGGGCTTGCCACTGGGCTGGGCAGCTGTTTGCAGGTGTACCTGCCTCAGAGGCTGGCCCCAGGCGGGCATGGTGGGCCTGGAGGGGCCAGCAGCGTCTAGAGACTGGACTCAGAGCCACGCCCTGGGACTCGAGGGGCTTTCACCCCCGTGCAGAGCGTTCCCTGACCTCGGAACCACTCACACCCTGGGGATGATGGGGAGGCCCGTGCCCTGGGGACACCCCACACCCCTAACGTCCCAGCACTCCCGCAGCCCCGGGTCCTTCAGGCTGGCCCCTTGAGGCCGTCCCTGGCTCCACAGCTCCCCGACCTCTGCCTTCCACAGCCTGGGGAGAAGGGAGGTGTGCTTAGGTTGTCCACACGACGGGCAGAATTCTGAACACGACAAAGTACTGTCATGGCAATTCATGGGTCGGGGGAGGCTCTCCCGGGACCTCCCCAGCCCGCGGGACCATGAGCTGGGCAGCAAAGTTCCAGAGAACCAAGAGCCCCTCTTTCAGCCAGCATCCCACGGCCGGCTGCAGAGCCCAGAAGCACATTCCTAAACCGCCACTGCCCTCCTAGAAGGGGTGCAAAAGGGAAAAACCGGAAAACAAAACAGGAAGGAGAGCAGCCAGAGACAGAGAAAATAATAAAACAAGGAAGCTACAGGGGGCGTCAGTGGGCCAAGGCGCTGGTGTGCGGGCGGCGGGGGTTACCCGGTTGTCGGCTAATTCTCGGAGCAGCCGCTCGGCCTGCGCCTTCTCCAGCAGCAGGTTTTGCTCCAGCTCCCCAATGCGTGCGTGCTCCAGCTGCGTCTGGGTCTGGTCCACCCGGGGCAGGTGGTGAGGTGGGGACAGGAGAGAGGGCACAGGCGAGAGGAAGCCGGAGGAAGAGAAAAAGAGAGAGGCAGGTCATCTTCCGTGCGCAAGACAGGAGAGCAGGTCCAAGGCAGAGAGGAGATCCGCGGAGGTGGGGCAGGGTGGGCCTGCCGCCGGCCCCCCGCTTTCTCCAAGCTGGGCTGGTTTAAGGGCAGAGCACAGGCGGCAGCAACCCTGCCCAAGAAGGACCCCTGGAAGGGGCGACCATGGGCACCCGGGTCCCTTCTCTCAGCTTCAGGGAGCCCTTCCCCTCGAAGCCCCTGGGGAGGAACTCCAACCTGCTCTCCACGCCCCCCATCATGGAGCCTAAAAGCTGTTTCTCATTTTAGGGACAGAACCCTGGACCCAGGAAGCCCCCAGGATGGATGGATGAATAAATGCCCCAGGAGTGCTGGCCCCCAGGCCTGTCGTAAAGGCTGAAGCGACTGAAGGGAAGGCTTTCACATGTACCCACACCATCGTGATTCCCCTGGCCAGGCTCCAGGGCGGAGGCAGGGCTGCACCTCCCATCACCCGGCTTGGCCCCAGCAGGGCCCACGCCCCAGGCCCCGCTGAGGATGCCCGGGCTCCTCCCGAAAGCACAAGGGCACTTCTGTCCCCGTTTCACAACACCCGCTTCACACGACGGGCAGAATTCTGAACACGACAAAGTACTGTCATGGCAATTCATGGCGGGGAGGCTCTCCCGGGACCTCCCCAGCCCGCGGGACCATGAGCTGGGCAGCAAAGTTCCAGAGAACCAAGAGCCCCTCTTTCAGCCAGCATCCCACGGCCGGCTGCAGAGCCCAGAAGCACATTCCTAAACCGCCACTGCCCTCCTAGAAGGGGTGCAAAAGGGAAAAACCGGAAAACAAAACAGGAAGGAGAGCAGCCAGAGACAGAGAAAATAATAAAACAAGGAAGCTACAGGGGGCGTCAGTGGGCCAAGGCGCTGGTGTGCGGGCGGCGGGGGTTACCCGGTTGTCGGCTAATTCTCGGAGCAGCCGCTCGGCCTGCGCCTTCTCCAGCAGCAGGTTTTGCTCCAGCTCCCCAATGCGTGCGTGCTCCAGCTGCGTCTGGGTCTGGTCCACCCGGGGCAGGTGGTGAGGTGGGGACAGGAGAGAGGGCACAGGCGAGAGGAAGCCGGAGGAAGAGAAAAAGAGAGAGGCAGGTCATCTTCCGTGCGCAAGACAGGAGAGCAGGTCCAAGGCAGAGAGGAGATCCGCGGAGGTGGGGCAGGGTGGGCCTGCCGCCGGCCCCGCGCTGTCTCCCAGCTGGGCTGGTTTAAGGGCAGAGCACAGGCGGCAGCAACCCTGCCCAAGAAGGACCCCTGGAAGGGGCGACCATGGGCACCCGGGTCCCTTCTCTCAGCTTCAGGGAGCCCTTCCCCTCGAAGCCCCTGGGGAGGAACTCCAACCTGCTCTCCACGCCCCCCATCATGGAGCCTAAAAGCTGTTTCTCATTTTAGGGACAGAACCCTGGACCCAGGAAGCCCCCAGGATGGATGGATGAATAAATGCCCCAGGAGTGCTGGCCCCCAGGCCTGTCGTAAAGGCTGAAGCGACTGAAGGGAAGGCTTTCACATGTACCCACACCATCGTGATTCCCCTGGCCAGGCTCCAGGGCGGAGGCAGGGCTGCACCTCCCATCACCCGGCTTGGCCCCAGCAGGGCCCACGCCCCAGGCCCCGCTGAGGATGCCCGGGCTCCTCCCGAAAGCACAAGGGCACTTCTGTCCCCGTTTCACAACACCCGCTTCACAGGCTAACAAAGCCCGACATTCTCAGGGCGTCCGGGCTGGCATTTCCATGTCCCCCAACAGATCTGTGGGGGCAGTGGGAGGCTCAAGGCTCAGGGCATCCAGAGGGGTCTGGGTGCCAAGTTCTCGGTAGGGAGAAGCCAGAGGGTCCTCTGCCTCCTTCTGCTCGGCCTGTCGTCGCCAAGGAGAGACAAGGTGACAGCCCATCTGGGGGCAGTTCCGGAAAGGCAGGCTGAGCACCGCAGTGTGACTGCGCAAAACCCAAGAATTCACACCTGACTCAAGAATACACACCCGACTCGGTCTCACGGGAGGCCGTGAGAGTGCAGACGGACAGAAGGGTCTCAGGAACCCGTGTGTGACTCATCAGGAGCTACAGGGACCTTCCTGCCCCTCGGCTCCCCATCTGACTCCTGTGAATTTTCCCGAAGGAACAGAAGCACCTCTCTCTTTCCCCAAGAGGGCCGCACGGCGCAGGGCTGAAAGACAGCCAGGCTCAGCCCCTTCCAGAAAGTCACAGACTGAAGACCGTGACCCAACCCCAGCTTCTCAGGGGCCATGTTCCCCGCGCCCTTGTCTCCCCCTGACAGTGGGCTCGGCAACCCTGCCCGGGATCCACACTCGGAGGAAAACAAGGGAACGTCTGTCATGAAGTCGTGTCCCGCTCTTGGCCACCCCAAGGACGAGACAAAGCCTGGTCACAAACACCACACTGGTGGCTCCCGGGGCAAGAAGCCTCCTGCTTCACAATTTCACAGGCAACCCCATTCGGTACCCACACAGCCAGAGAAGGTGCTTTCCCATGACTTTCCAAACTCCCAGCCTCCTGGTCCGTGGGCTGGGGTCTCCCTGGTCGCACAGAAGACCCCAGCGGAGGTGCTCGTTCAGGTTCACCCATAGGAGTCCGGGGAGGGTGAACACCTCTGAAGGCTAGCGCTCAGTGAGGTGGACCATTTGGGTTTTATTCGGCTCCAAGACACAGACCAGGGCTTGAGGAGCAGTGGCCACCAAGCCTACGACGCAAGGGATTTTTTGGACTTGTAATGGGGCAGCACAGGGCACTTCTGTCCGTTTCACAACACCCGCTTCACAGGCTAACAAAGCCCGACATTCTCAGGGCGTCCGGGCTGGCATTTCCATGTCCCCAACAGATCTGTGGGGCAGTGGGAGGCTCAAGGCTCAGGGCATCCAGAGGGGTCTGGGTGCCAAGTTCTCGGTAGGGAGAAGCCAGAGGGTCCTCTGCCTCCTTCTGCTCGGCCTGTCGCGCCAAGGAGAGACAAGGTGACAGCCCATCTGGGGGCAGTTCCGGAAAGGCAGGCTGAGCACCGCAGTGTGACTGCGCAAAACCCAAGAATTCACACCTGACTCAAGAATACACACCCGACTCGGTCTCACGGGAGGCCGTGAGAGTGCAGACGGACAGAAGGGTCTCAGGAACCCGTGTGTGACTCATCAGGAGCTACAGGGACCTTCCTGCCCCTCGGCTCCCCATCTGACTCCTGTGAATTTTCCCGAAGGAACAGAAGCACCTCTCTCTTTCCCCAAGAGGGCCGCACGGCGCAGGGCTGAAAGACAGCCAGGCTCAGCCCCTTCCAGAAAGTCACAGACTGAAGACCGTGACCCAACCCCAGCTTCTCAGGGGCCATGTTCCCCGCGCCCTTGTCTCCCCCTGACAGTGGGCTCGGCAACCCTGCCCGGGATCCACACTCGGAGGAAAACAAGGGAACGTCTGTCATGAAGTCGTGTCCCGCTCTTGGCCACCCCAAGGACGAGACAAAGCCTGGTCACAAACACCACACTGGTGGCTCCCGGGGCAAGAAGCCTCCTGCTTCACAATTTCACAGGCAACCCCATTCGGTACCCACACAGCCAGAGAAGGTGCTTTCCCATGACTTTCCAAACTCCCAGCCTCCTGGTCCGTGGGCTGGGGTCTCCCTGGTCGCACAGAAGACCCCAGCGGAGGTGCTCGTTCAGGTTCACCCATAGGAGTCCGGGGAGGGTGAACACCTCTGAAGGCTAGCGCTCAGTGAGGTGGACCATTTGGGTTTTATTCGGCTCCAAGACACAGACCAGGGCTTGAGGAGCAGTGGCCACCAAGCCTACGACGCAGGGTGGCGTAAGGATGGATGTAATTTCTGTCTCACATGCCAACTTTAGAACCTGCCCCACTATGGGGTGTCTCAGTGGCCTCCCAGCTCACAGGAGAGAGGGGCCACGCCAGGGGGACAACCTCAGGCTCAGAATCACCCAGCAAGCTGGGGCAGCGTGACGCCTAGAGTACAGATGTAAGGACTCCAGAGCCGGAGTCTTTTGCCCCAAGCCAGCCTGACTCCACGCTGCGGAGACGCAGACTTTCAGCAGCAACACGGAGCAGGCATGGAGGCTCCGGAAGTGGGGACTCCCTGTGTTCCCGTCCAGATCCTGGACGCTGGGTGACGTCTGGGCTGAGCCCGTGACTTGCCCGTCTCCTGGCACGCACAGCGTCTACCTCACTCCAAAGCACGGTCTCCACCTTGGGATGCCCCTCGGGTAACAGAGGGCGGGTGCTCTCCATCAATCGGGGAGGGGGTCCAACCACACCAGGGGCTCCTGAAGGTCACAGGCGAGTTGTCCCCCTTCGTCCAGACCTCACGCTGCATGGCCAGGTCTCCACAGACCCCTGATTCTGAGTTCTAGTTCTTTCCATTACAGTGGGTGTTCTCAAGCCAATTAAAAATTACACCGAGGGGCTTCCCTTGTGGCTCAGTGGATAAGAACCTGCCTGCCAATGCAGGAGACACAGGTTCGATCCCTGACCCGGGAAGATCCCACATACCACAGAGCAGCTAAACTCACACATCAACAAAGACCCAATACAGCCAAAAAATAAATAAAAAGGTTTTTAAAAAAAAAAAAAAAAATTACACCGAGGTGCTTTTTCATCAACGAAACAAGAACCCAAAAGCCCTGGAGGTAAATCCCCAAGTTTCCAGTCTACCTGGAACCTCCAAATGTGTTGTTTTGAACAGGGTCTTTGCACATGTAAATAGTTATGACGTTCTCCCGGCTTAAGTTTAAGGTGGTCTGAGGACAAGTGGCCTTCCTTTAAGGAAGGTCATGTGAAGAGGCAGGAGCACGCAGGGAGGAAGGTCACGGTGGGGAGGGAGGTGATGCGGCCACAGGCGGAGGAACGCCAGCGGCTGCCAGTAATGCTACCAGAGTTGGCAGAGTGTCTCGTTATTGACCCTGCCCGCACCTCAATTTCAGACTTCTGACCTCCAGCACTGTGAGAGCATGAACGTGTGTGGTTTGAAGCCACCAAACTGTGGTTGTCTCCTTTTTTCCTTGCAGCCCCGAAGCGTACGAGAGAGGCCCCCCTCAGGCTCAGAATCACCCAGCAAGCTGGGGCAGCGTGACGCCTAGAGTACAGATGTAAGGACTCCAGAGCCGGAGTCTTTTGCCCCAAGCCAGCCTGACTCCACGCTGCGGAGACGCAGACTTTCAGCAGCAACACGGAGCAGGCATGGAGGCTCCGGAAGTGGGGACTCCCTGTGTTCCCGTCCAGATCCTGGACGCTGGGTGACGTCTGGGCTGAGCCCGTGACTTGCCCGTCTCCTGGCACGCACAGCGTCTACCTCACTCCAAAGCACGGTCTCCACCTTGGGATGCCCCTCGGGTAACAGAGGGCGGGTGCTCTCCATCAATCGGGGAGGGGGTCCAACCACACCAGGGGCTCCTGAAGGTCACAGGCGAGTTGTCCCCCTTCGTCCAGACCTCACGCTGCATGGCCAGGTCTCCACAGACCCCTGATTCTGAGTTCTAGTTCTTTCCATTACAGTGGGTGTTCTCAAGCCAATTAAAAATTACACCGAGGGGCTTCCCTTGTGGCTCAGTGGATAAGAACCTGCCTGCCAATGCAGGAGACACAGGTTCGATCCCTGACCCGGGAAGATCCCACATACCACAGAGCAGCTAAACTCACACATCAACAAAGACCCAACACACCCAAAAAAAAAAAAAAAAGGTTTTTAAAAAAAAAAAAAAAAATTACACCGAGGTGCTTTTTCATCAACGAAACAAGAACCCAAAAGCCCTGGAGGTAAATCCCCAAGTTTCCAGTCTACCTGGAACCTCCAAATGTGTTGTTTTGAACAGGGTCTTTGCACATGTAAATAGTTATGACGTTCTCCCGGCTTAAGTTTAAGGTGGTCTGAGGACAAGTGGCCTTCCTTTAAGGAAGGTCATGTGAAGAGGCAGGAGCACGCAGGGAGGAAGGTCACGGTGGGGAGGGAGGTGATGCGGCCACAGGCGGAGGAACGCCAGCGGCTGCCAGTAATGCTACCAGAGTTGGCAGAGTGTCTCGTTATTGACCCTGCCCGCACCTCAATTTCAGACTTCTGACCTCCAGCACTGTGAGAGCATGAACGTGTGTGGTTTGAAGCCACCAAACTGTGGTTGTCTCCTTTTTTTTTTCCTTGCAGCCCCCGGAAGCGCTACAAATGCTTGTCGCTTGTTCCTCCTGGTGGAGATGGCCCGTGGGAACGGTGGTGGGGAGTTTGCGAAGGGGGACCAAAGAAATCGTAGGCTTATAAAAGGGCATTTCATGCCACAGACTGGACGCTCTCGGGAGAGAGTAACCTGAGACGGAGCCCGTGGACAGGCCAACAGTCAAGCTCAGAAAGGAGGTGACAGGTTGTTACGGGGACGCCTCAGGTAGTTGAGGGAGGGAGCCGAGGAGGAGGAGTGAAGCAGAGAGATGGGGTGACAGAGCTGCAGGGGGGTCAGAAGCTCAAGGAAGTGTTCTGGGGGGTTAATTTTGACTTTAAGGTGGGTGGGGAGGAGAGGGACTTTGGGTCCATTTGCCTCCGGTTACCATTAATAATGGTCACAATAGACACAGCAGCAATGGGACTCCACTGCCCTCGGCTTGAATTAGCTGCCCTTCACGGCTAGTCCCACGCCTACTCTCCCAGCCAGGGCTGATTGGATCTGGCGTGGACACCTGATCCCAAAGCCAGACAGCCCATTGGCTAGTCTGGGACCAATCAGATTCTCTCAAGAGGCTGGGTGCCTGTGAGTACCGGCACCTGGGCGGGGCCAGGCAGGTGGGCATAGGGTGGGATGGGGTGGGGAGAAGGGAGCAGACGTGTCAAGAGACCTGCAGACTCACAGACAGACTGACCACGAGTCACGAGAAGGGGACGAGCGAGGGGGAATAAGCTCTGTTCCTGGCGCTGTTCCTCCTTCCAGGTCTCTGAACTGCCTGCCCTTGGTGCTGTGAGATTTCCCTTCAGCCTTTCCATTAGCAGGCCGACTGGAACTGGGGGCGGGTCTCAGTTCTTGGCAATCACAGACGTTTTTTCCAGGATTAATCCCCCACTCCCTTCAGGGGGCAGCCCCCCAACGGAAGAGCCTGCCGGATGTCACCACATGACCAGCCCCTTGGCTAAGTGAGGAACTTACACTGGAACACCCTGATGCCAGGCTGGGGTTCCTTCACCAGACTGTGCCCCCATATCCATCCTTTAAGCTCAAGGCAGCAAAACTGGCCCCAACAGGGGCAGCTGTCAGTGACCCCAGGTCACACACATCCCTCCCCAGCCAGGGTCATCCAGACACAGAACAGACCTTTGCACAATTCTGCTGGCTGCTGGAAATCAGAGGCGTCTTACACGGCCCTTCCACAACATCAGAAAGCGTTGTTTCCCCCTGGAGCCCAGAAACGAGCCAGTGCAGTGATTACTAAAGGGTGGTCTCCAGGTCAGCATCCCCTGGTGGCCTGTTAGAAATGCAGACCCCTCCGGCCCGGTCTGAACACTCCTTCTGGGGGATGAAGACTTACGCTGGGGAATCCTGGACCTAGGTCAACCTCATTTAACAGAGGAGCAAACAGAGGTCCAGGGAAAGGAAGAGGCTGCCCACGGCTGTCGGGGTGAGGACCGGAGTGTGGAGAGCGACGGAACAGAGGCCCTCGGCCTCATCGGATAGCTCTGGGCGTCCTCATCCGCCGTCACCCTTCAGGGAGCAGGGAGGGTCCTGGCAGAAAGGCATTCCTGCCCGCCCACCTGCGAGCAGACCCAGCGAGCCCTGCGACTCCAAGTGATTTGGCAAGGTGGGCTCGTGTCTGTCATGGGGCGCAGGGGTCCTTGGGTGCTTCACTAATGGACGTGAGGGTCCTCCATCCCTCAGCTCCAAAAGGGCCGGCGGGGTTGCAGCATGAGAACGAGGTCCACTGGGGCCTGGACCGCTTGGCCAGGGGCTGTGACCGAGGAGGCGCTACAACCGGCCCTCCTTACGGGGTGGACGCAGGCGTCCCGGGTCCTGGCCCAGTGACTGCTGACTCGCTCCAGCACTGAGCGAGTCTCTTCGCCTTCGGAGCCTGTTTTCCATCGGTACACTCTATCACTCAACCACAAGCGTTTCCAGCAAAATGTTCGCTGGAATTCAAGGAACAAAGGGCCGACTGGAACTGGGGGCGGGTCTCAGTTCTTGGCAATCACAGACGTTTTTTCCAGGATTAATCCCCCACTCCCTTCAGGGGGCAGCCCCCCAACGGAAGAGCCTGCCGGATGTCACCACATGACCAGCCCCTTGGCTAAGTGAGGAACTTACACTGGAACACCCTGATGCCAGGCTGGGGTTCCTTCACCAGACTGTGCCCCCATATCCATCCTTTAAGCTCAAGGCAGCAAAACTGGCCCCAACAGGGGCAGCTGTCAGTGACCCCAGGTCACACACATCCCTCCCCAGCCAGGGTCATCCAGACACAGAACAGACCTTTGCACAATTCTGCTGGCTGCTGGAAATCAGAGGCGTCTTACACGGCCCTTCCACAACATCAGAAAGCGTTGTTTCCCCCTGGAGCCCAGAAACGAGCCAGTGCAGTGATTACTAAAGGGTGGTCTCCAGGTCAGCATCCCCTGGTGGCCTGTTAGAAATGCAGACCCCTCCGGCCCGGTCTGAACACTCCTTCTGGGGGATGAAGACTTACGCTGGGGAATCCTGGACCTAGGTCAACCTCATTTAACAGAGGAGCAAACAGAGGTCCAGGGAAAGGAAGAGGCTGCCCACGGCTGTCGGGGTGAGGACCGGAGTGTGGAGAGCGACGGAACAGAGGCCCTCGGCCTCATCGGATAGCTCTGGGCGTCCTCATCCGCCGTCACCCTTCAGGGAGCAGGGAGGGTCCTGGCAGAAAGGCATTCCTGCCCGCCCACCTGCGAGCAGACCCAGCGAGCCCTGCGACTCCAAGTGATTTGGCAAGGTGGGCTCGTGTCTGTCATGGGGCGCAGGGGTCCTTGGGTGCTTCACTAATGGACGTGAGGGTCCTCCATCCCTCAGCTCCAAAAGGGCCGGCGGGGTTGCAGCATGAGAACGAGGTCCACTGGGGCCTGGACCGCTTGGCCAGGGGCTGTGACCGAGGAGGCGCTACAACCGGCCCTCCTTACGGGGTGGACGCAGGCGTCCCGGGTCCTGGCCCAGTGACTGCTGACTCGCTCCAGCACTGAGCGAGTCTCTTTCGCCTTCCGGAGCCTGTTTTCCATCGGTACACTCTATCACTCAACCACAAGCGTTTTCCAGCAAAAATGTTCGCTGGAATTCAAGGGGAACAAAGGGCCCGGTTAACACCGTTAGGGACATGCCCAAGAAAGAAGGGACGGGAGCCCAGCCACGGTGTCCTCAGGCCCAGCTCTGTGGATGCCCTGGGTCCATCCCACCCAGCTGCGGACGCGGGAAGCACGGTCCCTCTGGGGGCGCCTGGAGCTAAGCGATGCCCACTTCTCTCGTGACTGGCCCCTCGGCACTCTCCCAGGGCCTGATCTCTGACTCTTCCCCATCTCCCCCTCACAGCCGCCGCGCCCCTCCCCAGGGACCCAGAGTCGCTGCCCGGACCTCACGGACATTTGCCCTTCGAGGGCTGAGCCTGGGTGGGATACAAGCCCCGGCGGAGGTGTGGGGGCCTCTGACTCTTACCTCCAGGTCTCCCTTGGTGATGGACTCCTCTTCTACCCGGAACTGCAGATCCTCCACCTTCCTGCGGGAGGAGAGAGGCTGAGCAGGCTTCGCCCGCAGGGGATGGTCCGCCCTCAGTCACGTCCGACGCTCTGCGATCCTTTGGGCTGTAGCCCGTCAAGACTCCTCTGTCCATGGGATTCTCTGGGCAAGCGTACCGGAGCGGGTGGCCACGCCCCGCTCCAGGGGACCTTCCCCACCCAGGCATCAAACCCGCGTCTCCTGTCTCCTGCATAGCAGGTGGATTCTTCACCCACTGAGCCATCAGGGAAGCCTGTCAGTGGACCCCTCCTCAGAGGGGTGGGCTTTGCCAAGTCAGTGATGGCAGGGAGCGTCGAGGCCCCAGGGAGTCGAGAGTTCACCTTCAGATTAAGCAGAAGGGGCTGTCTTCAGAGCCCCGTGACCGAGGGGCGCGGAGCCTCCTGGAAACTCTCAGCCCTCTCCACTTCCTGGCCCAGGCTCTACTCAGAGAACACGGACTTCTCTAAGACAGGAGCGTATGAGAGACACCGGTTGAGGAAAAGATCCCTGGTGTTCTTACTTGCTGCAAGTGATAAATTCTTCCTTCTCGCTCCAGCACTGAGCGAGTCTCTTTCGCCTTCCGGAGCCTGTTTTCCATCGGTACACTCTATCACTCAACCACAAGCGTTTTCCAGCAAAAATGTTCGCTGGAATTCAAGGGGAACAAAGGGCCCGGTTAACACCGTTAGGGACATGCCCAAGAAAGAAGGGACGGGAGCCCAGCCACGGTGTCCTCAGGCCCAGCTCTGTGGATGCCCTGGGTCCATCCCACCCAGCTGCGGACGCGGGAAGCACGGTCCCTCTGGGGGCGCCTGGAGCTAAGCGATGCCCACTTCTCTCGTGACTGGCCCCTCGGCACTCTCCCAGGGCCTGATCTCTGACTCTTCCCCATCTCCCCCTCACAGCCGCCGCGCCCCTCCCCAGGGACCCAGAGTCGCTGCCCGGACCTCACGGACATTTGCCCTTCGAGGGCTGAGCCTGGGTGGGATACAAGCCCCGGCGGAGGTGTGGGGGCCTCTGACTCTTACCTCCAGGTCTCCCTTGGTGATGGACTCCTCTTCTACCCGGAACTGCAGATCCTCCACCTTCCTGCGGGAGGAGAGAGGCTGAGCAGGCTTCGCCCGCAGGGGATGGTCCGCCCTCAGTCACGTCCGACGCTCTGCGATCCTTTGGGCTGTAGCCCGTCAAGACTCCTCTGTCCATGGGATTCTCTGGGCAAGCGTACCGGAGCGGGTGGCCACGCCCCGCTCCAGGGGACCTTCCCCACCCAGGCATCAAACCCGCGTCTCCTGTCTCCTGCATAGCAGGTGGATTCTTCACCCACTGAGCCATCAGGGAAGCCTGTCAGTGGACCCCTCCTCAGAGGGGTGGGCTTTGCCAAGTCAGTGATGGCAGGGAGCGTCGAGGCCCCAGGGAGTCGAGAGTTCACCTTCAGATTAAGCAGAAGGGGCTGTCTTCAGAGCCCCGTGACCGAGGGGCGCGGAGCCTCCTGGAAACTCTCAGCCCTCTCCACTTCCTGGCCCAGGCTCTACTCAGAGAACACGGACTTCTCTAAGACAGGAGCGTATGAGAGACACCGGTTGAGGAAAAGATCCCTGGTGTTCTCTTTACTTGCTGCAAGTGATAAATTCTTCCTTCTCCTGCAACACAGGAGTGCTGAAGGCAGCACCCTTCCCCTCTAGGACGGTGGAGGGGATACATGATAGACCAGGCAGTAAATGAAGCACTAACCGTGCTGTTTTTACCAGAAGCACGCAGACACGCTGCAAAGAACTGTCCATGGGGAAGGAGGGAAGGCGGGCCTCTCCCCCTGCTGACTCCATTCTCATTCCCTCCCCGGAAACTCAGGGCGCAGAGTTCCAGCCCCCACGGCCTGTGGCTGCTTCCTGCTGCCCTGCTGCCGGGGTGGGGGCCGCCTCCAAGGAGACACCCACCCAGCCTCCGAGAGAGCCCCGGAGAGAGATGCATCACGGCTCACCAAGCGGCTACTCCTGGGGCCTTGGGACAGCTCCCAGCACCCAGAGGAAGGCACTGCTGGCCCGAGGGGGCCAGGGACCCACCCGAGGTCCCACAGCACGCACAGGCAACACTGGCACCGGCACGCAGGCCCTCCCGAGCACAGCGCCTCCCACAATGTCTCAAAGATCTGTTTGTGTTGGTGGGCATCCGGCGCGTCGCCACGGGAACCAGATGTGTGGGGCCCACCGCCCGTCTCAGGCAGATATAAATAAGCCCTCCTCTGCCGGAGTCAGACAGACACCACGGCCCCCTGGCACACACGCCTGGGCAGGAAGCCCAAGTTGGGGGAGGCAGGGGGCTGCGGGTTCCTACCGCGCAGGGGAGCAGAGGAAGATGCAGAAACCTGTGTATCAGCAGCTCAGAGACACAGAGAGGCTTCGGGACCCAGGGAAACCCTGACCCTTGTGGGCTCTGAACCCTGCCGGGTGTTCCAGGACCAAGCCAGCCCAGCGTTCCCACGCGGAGGGAACCCCGCTCGCCACTGCGGAAGGTCAGGAAGAGCCAGCGGCGCCGCTAACCGACTGGTGACCTCAGGCAAGTCCTTTCCCTGCCCTGAGCCTCAGTTTTCTCATCTGCGAGCTGGGGGCAATGCCTGCCTCCTGGGCTCATTGTAAGACAGAGAGGCAGTGCGGGTAAAGGGCCCACTCCGAGGGTTGAGGAAAAGATCCCTGGTGTTCTCTTTACTTGCTGCAAGTGATAAATTCTTCCTTCTCCTGCAACACAGGAGTGCTGAAGGCAGCACCCTTCCCTCTAGGACGGTGGAGGGGATACATGATAGACCAGGCAGTAAATGAAGCACTAACCGTGCTGTTTTTACCAGAAGCACGCAGACACGCTGCAAAGAACTGTCCATGGGGAAGGAGGGAAGGCGGGCCTCTCCCCCTGCTGACTCCATTCTCATTCCCTCCCCGGAAACTCAGGGCGCAGAGTTCCAGCCCCCACGGCCTGTGGCTGCTTCCTGCTGCCCTGCTGCCGGGGTGGGGGCCGCCTCCAAGGAGACACCCACCCAGCCTCCGAGAGAGCCCCGGAGAGAGATGCATCACGGCTCACCAAGCGGCTACTCCTGGGGCCTTGGGACAGCTCCCAGCACCCAGAGGAAGGCACTGCTGGCCCGAGGGGGCCAGGGACCCACCCGAGGTCCCACAGCACGCACAGGCAACACTGGCACCGGCACGCAGGCCCTCCCGAGCACAGCGCCTCCCACAATGTCTCAAAGATCTGTTTGTGTTGGTGGGCATCCGGCGCGTCGCCACGGGAACCAGATGTGTGGGGCCCACCGCCCGTCTCAGGCAGATATAAATAAGCCCTCCTCTGCCGGAGTCAGACAGACACCACGGCCCCCTGGCACACACGCCTGGGCAGGAAGCCCAAGTTGGGGGAGGCAGGGGGCTGCGGGTTCCTACCGCGCAGGGGAGCAGAGGAAGATGCAGAAACCTGTGTATCAGCAGCTCAGAGACACAGAGAGGCTTCGGGACCCAGGGAAACCCTGACCCTTGTGGGCTCTGAACCCTGCCGGGTGTTCCAGGACCAAGCCAGCCCAGCGTTCCCACGCGGAGGGAACCCCGCTCGCCACTGCGGAAGGTCAGGAAGAGCCAGCGGCGCCGCTAACCGACTGGTGACCTCAGGCAAGTCCTTTCCCTGCCCTGAGCCTCAGTTTTCTCATCTGCGAGCTGGGGGCAATGCCTGCCTCCTGGGCTCATTGTAAGACAGAGAGGCAGTGCGGGTAAAGGGCCCACTCCGAGGGCAGACCCCCCAGGTACAAGGTGTTCCCAGTGGCCTCTTCCTGCTGCTTCTCTGAGCCTCAGTTTCCTGACAGTGAAACGGAAATGAAGCTTCAGGACACAGGCTGTGAGCTCCCTGAGCAGGACGTGCCTGAGCAGAGGAGGGGTGTTCCCTGCGCTGAAAGGGATCAGGGGGTGGGGACCTGGGGCACCTGCCTCCCTCATGAGAGGTCCCCCGTCCCCTCCCCGGGGGTTCTCATGATGCCGCACGAGCCGGGCAGAGCGGGAACGGTGAACCCCCATCAGGAAGGACAGTAATGACAAGTACGGCATCTCTCCTCCGTCTCTCCCGTGGGCTGAGCTCCTTGGTGGCCCCGTGGTTACGATCCGGCACTCCCTCCCACGCGCTCAGCGCTGTGCCGGGCGCTACGCTGGAGCTCTCCTGTAAGCCCTCCCAACAGCCTGCAGAGGGCGACCTTCCCCTGCTTCGCGGATGAGAGGCCTGAGGCTTGCAGGGATCTTGCCGCCCGCCCAGGTAACGCCAGCCCGGGTAACGCAGCCGCTGCGCAGTGGGGGAGGCGAGGTTTGAACCTGCAGGTCCCGAGCCTCGCTTCTCCTGGCCACCCTCAGCAGGGCTCCAGGGGAGCGCCCCCTCAGCGCCAGGCAGGGGCAGCACGTACCTCCTCTCCTCCTCCAGCTGGTTGGACAGGTCCACCTTCTCTTTCCGCACGCTCTCCACCAGCAGCCGGGCCCGCTGCAGCTTCTCTTCCGCTTCTGCAACATACTGGGCCCCGAGCGGAGGGCCCGGACAGGGTCGGCCTCCTCCTGGGGACCGGGGGGACGGGGGAGAGGCAGCGGAGATGCGAGGGGCCGGGCCTGGGACCCCAGCCACCCCGCTCCCCAACCAGCCCTGGGTGGACGGGGACCGGGGTCTAGATGCGAGGGAGGAGGGCCAGCCTCGCCCACGGGAACCGCAGGCCCGCCTGCCCCCAGTTCCTGCCGCCTCCCTCAGACTCTTGAGGACGGAAGATCTTCTGTCTGGTGAAGACCCCTGTCGCGGCATACAGGCGAGCTTGGCCTTCGTAATTCCAGAACCCGAAGGGAGAGGAGCCAGGCTCCAAATGGGTACCGGGGACAGAGGAGGGGACAGGAGGGCGCTGCCACGTGGGGACAAGCATCAGGGAAGAGGAGACCCACGACGGAGGCAGAACCAAGGGGACAGGGGACGACGTCCTGCCCTGAAGCCCAGCTCCGATCTGCTCGGAAGCATAATCTCAAATGTGGACATCTGTACCTCCCCGCAAAAACACGTTCACATCAGTATTACTTAGAAAGAGTGAGGAGCAGGGAACAGGTCACGAGTGTGAGGACACAGCCTGGGAGGGATGGCAACACAGTCAAACGGGGAAGAATTTCCCAGGCCCTAGAGATCATGCTCGAACTGTGTGTGTCAGACGCGCAGTCATGGCCAACACTTTGCAGCCCTTTGGACTATAGCCCGCCAGGCTCCTCCATCCATGGGATTTCCCAGGCAAGAGTACTGGAGTGGGTTGCCATTCCCTTCTGCAGGGGAGCTTCCCGACCCTGGGATCGAACCCAGGTCTCCTTCACTGAGGGTGGAGTCTTTACCGTTCGAGTCACCAGGGAAGCCCTGCTCACACGACAGGAAGAAGGAATGAGTAGAATAGGCAAGTCAGTATCCGGCCGTTGGAGGGAAGATCGCCGGGAGGACAAAGGACGTTGGGAACGCGCATCTCCGTATCCTCTGCGTACCCCAAGTTCTCTCTGAGCGTGACTGGTGGGCAAGACAGGCCGGAGGAGGCCGCTGGAGCCCTCTCGGGGCCTCGCCACCCCGCCTGCCTGCCTACCTGCTCATGCTGCGCCTTGAGCAGAGCGATCTCCTTCTCCACCTCGCAGATGTGGCTCGTGGCCTTGGCCACCTCGGCCCGCTCCAGGTCCCGCTCAGCCAGCAGCTGCTCGATGTGCTGCTGCTTCTCCTTCAGAGCCTCCTGCAAGGCCGTGGTGCCCGAGATCTTGCGGGCGTAGCGCGAGGAGGTCTCGGTGAGCTGCAGGAAGGCGCGGGGGCAGGCGGGACTCAGGGGTGCGGAGCTCTGTCCGGACAGCCCCCAGCTATCCCGCCGATGGGGCGGCCCAAGTGCCTGGACTCCTGGACTCCGGCTCCTCCCCGTCCCAGGGCCCTAGACACTCGGCGTACCTAACGTGCACGGAGTCATGATGCTGGAGAGCCAGGGAGCTGCCCACTCCTAGGAGAGTCGAAGCCCCAGGGGCTCCACCCCATGGTGGGAGCCCTCACCTGGGTCACCTTCTCCTGGCCCGGGAGGAACCCTGTGTGGGTGGGGCTCTGTTCAGCAACCTCGCCTCCACTCCTCACCCAGGTGACTGTGCCAGCCTTTCTAGACTGCTTGTCCTCCACCCAGAGGACCTGCTCTGCCTCCGCCTGACCCTCTTTAGCGCCCAGGAAAGGGCTAGTCGCTCAGTGTGGCCCCATGGACTGCAGCCCGCCAGGCTCCTCTGTCCATGGGATTCTCCAGGCAAGAATCCTGGAGTGGGCTGCCCTGTCCTCCTCCAGGGGATCTTCCCCACCCAGGGCTCGAACCCAGGTCTCTCTCACGGCAGGCGGATTCTTAACCACTGGGCCGCCAGGGAAATCCCTACATCTTCAACGTTGTTCAAAAAGTCCAAACTTCTCCCTGAGCACCTGAAATGGATCTCAGTTTAAGGACCTACGTTCCCAAGTGCCCCTGTTCTTTTATAGAAACTTCTATTAAATATTTAAAGAAAAAAATATCCCTTCAAGCAGACAGGTGCCTGGAACCAAAGCAAGTCAGAGGATACCCAAACCTCTGCGTCCCCTCCCTCCACACTGCCGTATCCATGCCAAGGCCACCCTCGCCAGCCCCGCCCTCACCAGGCCGCTGCGGCTGGGCCGGCCGCCCACAGAGGAGGCCACGGAGCTGACAGAGCTGATGGAAGAGCTGCTGGGGCTGTGGGTCAGCGCCGAGACCCCCATGGCCATGCGCTTGGTCTTCTTGGCCTTCGCCGGGCTGGTGGACGGGAAGCCGATGCGGATCACCTTGTGGATGGGCGCGAAGAGACCAAACTTGGGTGGGCACTGGAAGTACCTGGGGAGGCAAAAGAGACCACCTTTAGGGCCCCACAGCCTGCAGCCTGGCCTGCCTCTCCTGTCGCTTCAGAGCCCAGCAGAGAGAGAGGCTCCTCCGTGGGGACCATCACCCGTACCCTAAGACCAACAGACCAGACTCTCAGGGCCTGAGATTCTGCATAGCTTTGAAGAGCCGCTGGATGTATTTCTGGGGAGTGGGGGAATAACCACTGACAAGCACCTCCTCTGTGCCCGTCCCTTGACGTAAATGCTCATTCCAATCCCCAAACCACTCTCATTATCCATAGCTCACAAATGAGACATAGACTCAGAGAGGTTTAAGTCACCTGCCCACAGTCACACAGCTGGTTAAATGGCAAAGCTGAGGCTGGAGCCCGTGACCTTCAAAGCCCCCTGTGCTTTGGCTCCAAAACACCAGTCAGAGGCCCAGGCGTACCTTCAGCCCCACTCTCGTGGCTGTGCCTGGACCACCCCCAGAGCCAAGGCTCTCTGCCCATGGAGGTCTGGGCATGGAGAACCAGAAGCCCGAAAGAGACACCTTAGGGCTGGGGTGGGGGATGCTGCCCGACCTTCCTCTGAATTCTGAAAGCAAGAGTAAGTGGAGAAAAAATATCGCCTTGAAAACAGGGAGGCAAGTGTTGTCATGGAAACTCAGCACCATCTTCTCTCACCACCTCTCTGGCCACGGATTCCACATGGGACCAGCGACCTCGACCTGCACAGTTTATGGCTCACCTTGAAAACACCACTGCACCTCGTCTTATTCGAATCCAGCGGACGGACTGCCGAAACGGGCTTGCGGGACCCCTCACCTTAGCCCCCCGCCCCAGACGCTGCTCCCTCCTCACAGCACCCCAGGCGCCGTCTTAGACCTTCTCGACCCAGAATTCCTGACAGTCCCTTTCATTAGAGATGCGGAGAAACCCGGGGCCCGGCTGTGAGCCTAGCCTGAGCTGCAGGGCACCAGGCGCTGTCTGATCACTGCCTCAGTCAGCCAGGGCATCTCCCAGGAGGCAGGGGCCACCGCGTCTACTTTTCTGGTCCTCCCACCGCACTCAGCCACAGCGGCATGGGGAAGGGACCACAGGGACAGATGACTCTCCTCGCACTTGCTCGTGACTCTCTGTGTGACCTTGAGCAATGACCTCTCTGGCCTTGGTGATCTCATCTGTAAAATGGGGATGACAGTCCCACCACCTGCTTCCGGGAGCTGCTCTGGCAGGAGGGCGCTGGCACCATCTCTACGCGGTCGCTGCTCACACGGGCATCCTCCACCAGGGTCCCCACCCCGTCCCCTGCACCCAACCCAGAAGAGGGCCCCGCTTCCTCCCGCCGCAGGGGAAGCCCAGCGTACCTGGTGCCTGCCACTGCCCCATCGTTCTTCCCCAGGGGCTCGTCCAGCTCCACGCCACACCACTCGCCTTTGGCAAAGTCTGTCTCGCCCACGTACCGCACCACACCAGTCTTCGTCCCGCCAACCTGTGGGCACACGGAGAGACTTGGGTCCAAAGGATGCAGTGGGAATGGCAGAGACGGCACAGGCACCCAGGGGCCCGGGCTCTTACACATCTCCCTTCCAGTAGGCAAGGGCAAGGGGACATTGGAAGGAGGCCCCTCAGCTGGGAGGGGTGAAGGTATAATCAGGGCTTCCCACGGCTACCCTGAGCGAGCGCTCTGGAGTCAGAAAGACTATGACTCGTATTCGAACGCTGCCCCTGACAAGCTGGTTGACCTTGGCCCAGTTACCTAACGTTTCTGAGCTTCAGCACCTGCATCTGTCAAAAGGACTTTGGTGAGCATTAAGTACTGTTTAGGCAGTGTCTGGCACATACTGTAGTCTCAACCAATGCTATCCTTTTAAAGATCGTTGGAATGGGGGCTGCCGGGAACTAGCCAGGAGGGGAAATAGGGAATTATTATTTAATGGGAGCAGAGTTTCAGTTTCACAAGATAAAAAAGATCGGTTGCACAACAACATGAACCTGTTATTCAACATCACTGAACTGTCCTCAAAAATGGTTCAGACAGTAAATGTTACGTATATTTTACTTTTTAAATTTTTTGATTTATTTTTGACTTGTGCTGGATCTTCACTGCTTCTCAGGCTACTCTAATTGCAGCCCAAGGGCTCCTCATTGCAGTGACTTCTCTTGTTGCGGAACATAAGCGCGAGAGCACAGGCCCGCAGTCATCGGGCACAGGCTCAGCTGCTCCAAGGCCTGTGGGATCTTCTCGGATCGGTATCGAACCCGCGTCTCCTGCACAGGCAGGTGGATTCTTTACCACTGGGCCACCAGGGAAGCCCCGCATTTTACTTTTTAATTTTTAAACTTAATTTTTATTGGCGTATAGCTGCTTCACAATGTGGTGTTAATTCCTGCTGTACAGCAAAGTGAATCAGCTATACATACACATTTATCTCCGCTGTTTTGGATTTTTTTCCCACTTAGGTCATCACAGGACGCTGAGTTGAATTTCCTGTGCTAGGCGGTAGGTTCTTACCAGTTCTCTGTTTCATACATAGTAGTGAATATATGCCCACCCCTATCTCCCAATTCATCCCACTGCGCATTACATGCCTTTTACCAGTTTAAAAAAACTCATAGGACAGACCAATAATCAGGAAGGAATATCACTGTAAAATGGTTTTAAAGTTTTTAGTTAAAGTTACAAATATACATAATGAGTCAAATACTTCCAAAGCCTTAAAAATCCCTGGGAGGGGCTTCCCGGGTGGTCCAGTGAGTAAAGAGTCCGCCTTGCAGTGCAAGGGGCGCCGGTTCGATCCCTGGCCTGGGAAGATCCCACGTGCCGCAGAGCGGCTGGACCGATGTGTCCAGTTACTGAGCCGGAGCTCTGGAGCACATGCGCCCAGAGCCGGTGCTCTGCCACGAGAGAGGCCACTGCGATGGGAGGCCCACACAGGCCAAAGAATTAATATGGATGAAAATAAATAAATAAATAACCAGTAAAAGAGGCCAAAATTAAAAAAGAAAAAAAAGTGCTAAAAAAAAAAAAAAAAAGCCCTGGGAGTTTCTCCACCTCTCCCCAGAAGCACTTCTAAGATGATGTCTTAGGTGGTGACACGGATATTTCTAATTGACAGTCATAGATGGCCCTGTGCATACTGGGCTTCCCTGGTGGCTCAGATGGTAGAGAATCCGCCTGCCATGTAGGAGACGTGGGTTTGATCCCCGAGTCGGGAAGATCCCCTGGAGAAGGGAACGGCGACCCACTCCAGTAGTCCTGTCTGGAGAATGCCATGGCTCATTTATGGGGTCGCAAAGAGTTGGAAACAACCAAGCAACCTGGGAAAAAATAGGGCTCCTGGTCCATTTTTTCAGTTTGGGGTGACATCTATTGACTTCTCGCCAAGAGGAGGCTGCACACACCCCGACTGGCTCTCCACGGAGAGAAGACTTCGTTTTGATCAGACTCCAGGTGGACAGATCCGGGACGTAAGTAAACACTAGTCACAGACTCGGGTGGGTGGTGCAGATACGTTCCCTTCCCAGCACCAATTTTCCTCCAGATAACAACTGTCTTTTATGATTGTTTATTAGTTTTTATGGCCTTCACACTAATTTTTTTTTTTTTTAAACTGCAATTGATTTTTTTTTTAATTTTATTTATTTATCTTTTGGGGGGTGTGGGGTGGGGAGGGAGGGGGATGGGCGGGCCACTTCTATTGGTCTTTCATTTCTCTATTTTCATCCGTCTTTGTTCTGCGGCTCCTGTGGGCCTCCCATCGTGGTGGCCTCTGTCGTCGCAGAGCACCGGCTCTGGGCGCATGCGCGCCAGAGCTCCGGCTCGGTAACTGGACACATCAGTCCAGCCGCTCTGCGGCACGTGGAATCTTCCCAGGCCAGGGATCAAACCAGCGCCCCTTGCCCTGCAAGGCGGTGTCCCCACCCGCTGAACCACCAGGGGAAGTCCCCCTTCACACTAATTTAACCCCAAACTCTCTCCGACGTCTTCATCTCCTGCCAAAATGTGCAAAGGCAGGGGTAACCCCATCAAGTTCTTTCTGGAAAAAGACTCTCTTAGAGCCAGGTGTGGCTGCCACCCCAGGCCACCTGTCACCATTGCCTTGAGGAGTCCCTTCCTCTCCCTCCTGGGCTGGACTGCCCATTTCTTGGATGCAGTATCTTCCTTTCGTTTCTGGTTTATGCATGCATGTTAGTAGAGCTTTCCACTGCTTTCTAAGAAGAGGTGAAAGAAAAAATAAAATATTTGAGCCTTTGCCTATCTGAAAAATAAAAATTCTTTTTTTTTTTTTGGTCTGGGTTGTGCAGCTTACAGGATCTTAGTTCCCTGACCAGGAATTGAACCTGGGCCCTTGGCAGTAAAAGTGTGAAGTTCCAACCCGAGCTCAACAGTCGTGGCCCATAGGCTTGGTTGCTCTGTGGCATGTGGGATCATCCCAGACCAGGGATCAAACCTATATGTCTGCATTGGCAGGTAGATTCTTTTTTTTTTTTTAAATTTTTTGGCCTCTTTTATTGGTCTTTCATTTATTTATTTTCATCCATCTTTGTTCTTTGACTAGTGTGGACCTCCCATTGCAGCGGCCCCTCCTGTTGCAGAGCACCGGCTCTGGGCGCATGTGCTCCAGAGCGCTGGCTCGTAATTGGACACACCAGTCCAGCTGCTCCATGGCATGTAGGATCTTCCTGGGCCAGGGATGGAACCAGCGCCCCTTGCATTGCAAGGTGGACTCTTTACCCACTGGACCACCAGGGAAGCCCCAAGGTGGCTTCTCTTATCACACAGCACAGGCGCTACGGCGAGCAGCTTTGGTAGTTGGAATGCACGGGCTGCATTCCCCTACGGCAGGTGGCATCTTCCCAGACCAGGGATCGAACCCGTGTTCCCTTGCACCGCAGGGCAGATTCTTAACACCGGACCACCAGGGAAGCCCTCTCCTGCCCTTCTGTGGACTGGGTTGTTTGTTTTTGGATACTGAGCTGCACGAGTGATTTGTATATCTTGAAGATTAATCTCTTGTCAAATCCCTTTATTTGTTCACATTTTCCTCCATTCTGTGGGTTATCTTTTCCTTTTGTTTATGTTTTCCTTTGCTGTGTAAAGGCTTCAAATTTCATTGGGTCCCATTTGTTTATTTTTGTTTTAATTTTCATTACTGTAAGAGGTGAAGGACCACAGGTCTTCAGCACTCCAGTCCCCAGCTTTTTCCAGTTTAAGCCTGGCACATCCATCCTGGTGGGCTGGATCCGTGAATTATAATAACTAACATTTTGAGAGCAGGAAGCATCACACACTGTCTGCAGGCATTGCATGCGTTTCAACCTACAAGGGAGGTACTCTTATAAAGTTCTCATGTTACAGATGGGAAGACTGAGGCCCAGAAAGGTTAAGACACTTGCCCAGGGTCCCACAGCGGGGCCCGGCTTTACCAGTCTCCCTGGTCCCTCTGTGGCTCTGCACAGGCGTGGCTGTCCCCAGCCTGGATCCCACCCGAGCTCCCCGCATGGGTTCTCCTGGCTGCCCCCAAGGCACCCACGCACCCAGGTCGGGGGCGGGACTCACCAGCACGCGGTCTCCCAGGCGCAGGTCCTTGTCGCCGCGCTTCACGGAACCACTGTCCGAGAGGTTGGAGCCTGACTCGTTGCCGGTCTTGACCGAGCTGTTGAGCACGCTCTCCCGCAGGGGGATGACGCGGCTGGTCAGCGGCGGCGTGGCGGTGCCCGAGTGCAGCGACAGGTTCTGGGCGGTCAGCGACTCGACCGAGTGCGCGTCGCTGCCCGAGCCCTCGGCCGCGGGCTGCCGGGTGAGCTTGGAGGGCCGCGTGAAGATGCCCTGCAGGGCCGGGCACTCGAAGTAGCGCACGCCGCCCACCGCGCCGTCGTTCTTGCCCACCGGCTCGTCCAGCACCACGCCCGCCCACTGGCCCGGCGCGAACTGCGTCTCGCCCAGGTACTGCACCACGCCCGGCTTCACGCCGTTCACCCACACGCGCTCGCCCACCACGAAGTCGCCCGCGAACTCGTCGCCCACCTCCGCCGCCTTGGCGCCCGGCTTCTCGGGGGCGGCTGGGGGGCCCGGGGCCTGCTTGTGCAGGGGGGAGCCTGCGGGGGAGAGGAGAGAGGCAGGGCTGAAGGCTGGACCCTCGGCAGCTCCCCAAGGGCCGTCCAGCGGGCGGGGGTCCCTGCGGCTGACGGATGGAGAAACTGAGGCTGCTGGGGCTGGGAGTCCGGCTGGGGGTGAGTCTTATTCCTCCTGGGCTGGGGGCCTCTCCAGCTCTGCCGGCGCCTCTGGAAGGTTCTAGGGATGAAAAGCTCAGGACAGGGCTTCCTCAGAAAGCTGTCCACCCAAAATAAAGTGTTACAGGCAGTTCCCTAGTGGTTAGGATTCTGGGCTTTCACTAACAGGACCCGGGTTCAATTCCTGGTTGGGGAACTGATACCCTGCAAGCCTCGCGGTGGGGTCCCTTCCCCTGCTAACCAAGGTTACAGAGGATTTCCCTTGGCAGCCCAGAGGTTAAGACTGGGCATTCCAATGCGGGAGGTGTGGGTTCTGGCTCTGGTCAGGAAGTGAAGCTCCCACAGGTTTCGTGGTCAAAAAAGAAAACACAAAGAGAATACTGTAACCAATTCAATAAGTATCTTTTTAAAAATGCTCTACATAAAAAATACTTTAGGGCTTCCCCTGGTGGTCCAGTGGATAAGGACACCGCCTTGCAGTGCAAGGGGCGCCGGTTCGATCCCTGGCCTGGGAAGATCCCACGTGCTGCGGAGCGGCTGGATCGATGTGTCCAATCACCGAGTCGGAGCTCTGGAGTGCATGCGCCCAGAGACAGCGCCCTGCGAAGACAGACGCCACAGCGATGGGAGGCCCACAGGAGCCAAAGAACAAAGACGAATGAAAATAGAGAAATGAAAGACCAATAGAAGTGGCCCGCCCACCCCCCTCCCTCCCCACCCAAAAGTAAATAAATAAATAAATTTAAAAAAAAAAAAAATACTTTAAATTCTTTTTAATTAAAAAATAAAAAAGACTTCCCACTGCTCAGAGTCACTCAAGACTGAGGGCCGGTGAGCCCACGATGGAGGGTCACGTGCTGCTTGCATCCTCCAGAGAGCTCAGGCCCTCAGCTGTGCATCTGAGACCACTCGGGGTCCCACATGGGACTCAGATCTCGTGGGGTCGCTGTGCCCCGCACTTGCCTCCCCAGGCAGTTCTGGGCCCCAAAAAAGGCTCCTCTTTCTTGACAACTGGCCACAGCTATCGGGACAAGGAAAGAGCCAGAAAACCCTCTTCCTCCAGCACCGCATCGTCCCCTCTTCCCCTGTCCCTAAGCTGCAGTCCAAGCCTCAGGGCCCACTGACCCGGGAAAGTGGGGGCGAGGAGGCTGGGGTGGAGTGAGCCCTGAGCCCCATTCCTGAACTGAACTCCAGGCTCTGTGGCCTGCACTGGGCCCCCTGATTCCGTCCCTCTTCATAGAAGGAATGACCTCAAGGCTCAGAGAGGCAAGGGCCTTGCCCAAGATCACACAGCAGAAATGGGGACTCAAACCCACGTTGGGGGCCCTGCCTCCCAGGCCTGCGCTCTGATGTGCTCGAGAAAAGACGGAAGGGGACATCCTGCTCATGTGTGTGTGCAGCGTGTGGGCTGGGTCACTGGTCAAGTCTGACTCTGTGTGACCCTATGGAGTAGCCACCAGGCCCTCACATTCTCCGCAGAAATGGGGTGTTTCGTGGTCAAAAAAGAAAACACAAAGAGAATACTGTAACCAATTCAATAAGTATCTTTTTAAAAATGCTCTACATAAAAAATACTTTAGGGCTTCCCCTGGTGGTCCAGTGGATAAGGACACCGCCTTGCAGTGCAAGGGGCGCCGGTTCGATCCCTGGCCTGGGAAGATCCCACGTGCTGCGGAGCGGCTGGATCGATGTGTCCAATCACCGAGTCGGAGCTCTGGAGCGCATGCGCCCAGAGACAGCGCCCTGCGAAGACAGACGCCACAGCGATGGGAGGCCCACAGGAGCCAAAGAACAAAGACGAATGAAAATAGAGAAATGAAAGACCAATAGAAGTGGCCCGCCCACCCCCCTCCCTCCCCACCCAAAAGTAAATAAATAAATAAATTTAAAAAAAAAAAAAATACTTTAAATTCTTTTTAATTAAAAAATAAAAAAGACTTCCCACTGCTCAGAGTCACTCAAGACTGAGGGCCGGTGAGCCCACGATGGAGGGTCACGTGCTGCTTGCATCCTCCAGAGAGCTCAGGCCCTCAGCTGTGCATCTGAGACCACTCGGGGTCCCACATGGGACTCAGATCTCGTGGGGTCGCTGTGCCCCGCACTTGCCTCCCCAGGCAGTTCTGGGCCCCAAAAAAGGCTCCTCTTTCTTGACAACTGGCCACAGCTATCGGGACAAGGAAAGAGCCAGAAAACCCTCTTCCTCCAGCACCGCATCGTCCCCTCTTCCCCTGTCCCTAAGCTGCAGTCCAAGCCTCAGGGCCCACTGACCCGGGAAAGTGGGGGCGAGGAGGCTGGGGTGGAGTGAGCCCTGAGCCCCATTCCTGAACTGAACTCCAGGCTCTGTGGCCTGCACTGGGCCCCCTGATTCCGTCCCTCTTCATAGAAGGAATGACCTCAAGGCTCAGAGAGGCAAGGGCCTTGCCCAAGATCACACAGCAGAAATGGGGACTCAAACCCACGTTGGGGGCCCTGCCTCCCAGGCCTGCGCTCTGATGTGCTCGAGAAAAAGAACGGAAGGGGGACATCCTGCTCATGTGTGTGTGCACGCGTGTGGGCTGGGTCACTTCGGTCAAGTCTGACTCTGTGTGACCCTATGGACGGTAGCCACCAGGCTCCTCTGTCCACTGGGATTCTCCGGGCAAGAATCCTGGAGTGGGTTGCCACGTCCTTCTCCGGGGGATTCCCTCGACCCAGGGACTGAACCTGCGCCTCACGTCTCCTCCACGGGCAGGCCTGGTTACACACAAAAGGACAGAGCAGAGCTCACACTCATCATGCTTTGTGTGTGTCCAGCTCCTGGCCCCCAATGCAGGGCCTCCTGTGCAAGTGGGGGCCTTCCTTAAAAACAAAATTCCGAAAAGCAGTCAGAACAGGTGGGCTCAGTCGCTCAGTTGTGTCCAACTCTTGGCAACCCCATGGACCGCTGCCCGCCTAGTTCCTCTGTCCATGGGATTCTTCAGGCAGGAAAATGGGAGTGGGTTCCCAGAGCAAGAGGAAGCCACAAATCTGATGGCACTCCAGCCCGGGTTCCACGTAACACTGGCCAAGTGGCCCATGGGTCACGCTAACAATGAGGGGTCAAGGTTGTCATTAAAACAGCAGCTGCGGGGGCTGCCCTGGTAGCTCAGTGGTGAAGAGTTCACCTGCCCATGCAGGAGACACGGGTTCGATCCCTGACCCGGGAAGATCCCACATGCTGTGGAGCAATGAAGCCCGTGAGCCACAACGATGGAGCCTGTGCTCTAGAGCCTCAGAGCTGCAACTATGGAGCCCGTGTGCCCTAGAGCCCGAGTTCCACAACAAGAGAAGTCACTGCCACAAGAAGCCTGCTCACCTCAACGAGAGAGTCGCCCCCACTCCCTGCAACTAGCAAAGAGCCTGCAGCAGCAGTAAAAACTCAGAATAGCCAAAAATAAATAAATAAAAATGGGTTTGTTTAAAAAAAAAAAATGCCATCAGTTGCTGCCATCCATGGAGTGCCAACATCATGCCCTCAACAGACTGGGTGCTTTTTTATACATTACAGTCTTATCTCTTTTTTTGGCCACTTTTATTGGTTTTTCATTTGTCTGTTTTCATCCATCTTTGTTCTTTGGCCCGTGTGGGCCTCCCATCGCGGTGGCCTCTCTCGACACAGAGCACCAGCTCTGGGTGCCTGCGCTCCAGAGCTCCGGCTCCGTAGTTGGACACATCAGTCCAGCCGCTCCGCGGCACATGGGCTTGTCCCAGGCCAGGGATCGAACCGGCGCCCCTTGCACTGCAAGGCGGTGTCCTTACCCACTGGACCACCAGGGAAGCCCCTACAGTCTTATCTTGCAGACTAGGAAACGGAGGTTGCAGAACTCGCCCAGCCTCGAGCCGGGCCCAGCTGGACTGGTGCAGAGGCTATGTGTACGGCAGGCAGGCCCAGCAGGTGCCCTTCCCATCTCTGTTTTCAGAACACTACCCAATGCGGAGGAGCTCTGGACGTCTGCCTTACCGGACAGCAGCGGCCCAGGTAAGGGCCGACCTGTTGTCTGTGCTCAGGACACAAGAGGGGCTCCAGGTCGCAGGGGACCCGATGTGGCTATTCTTGGCAAGACGCTGCCTATGCAGCTGTCACCCCAGCTGTCTCGGCCCAGGCTGACCCCCAGGTAATGTCCTTTCTTCCTCAATGCTCCCCCTTCCAGAGGTCACAGGCCCAGGGACCAGTTGTTTGGACAGCTGCTAAAACCCAGGCCAGGCGCGGGGCAGCTGCGCTTGGGTGTTCCCGTATGTTTCCTCTTTGGTGGCCCAGCCTGTCAAGCGCAATGAAGCCCGTGAGCCACAACGATGGAGCCTGTGCTCTAGAGCCTCAGAGCTGCAACTATGGAGCCCGTGTGCCCTAGAGCCCGAGTTCCACAACAAGAGAAGTCACTGCCACAAGAAGCCTGCTCACCTCAACCCAAGACTCGCCCCAACTCCCTGCAACTAGCAAAGAGCCTGCAGCAGCAGTAAAAACTCAGAATAGCCAAAAATAAATAAATAAAAATGGGTTTGTTTAAAAAAAAAAAATGCCATCAGTTGCTGCCATCCATGGAGTGCCAACATCATGCCCTCAACAGACTGGGTGCTTTTTTATACATTACAGTCTTATCTCTTTTTTTGGCCACTTTTATTGGTTTTTCATTTGTCTGTTTTCATCCATCTTTGTTCTTTGGCCCGTGTGGGCCTCCCATCGCGGTGGCCTCTCTCGACACAGAGCACCAGCTCTGGGTGCCTGCGCTCCAGAGCTCCGGCTCCGTAGTTGGACACATCAGTCCAGCCGCTCCGCGGCACATGGGCTTGTCCCAGGCCAGGGATCGAACCGGCGCCCCTTGCACTGCAAGGCGGTGTCCTTACCCACTGGACCACCAGGGAAGCCCCTACAGTCTTATCTTGCAGACTAGGAAACGGAGGTTGCAGAACTCGCCCAGCCTCGAGCCGGGCCCAGCTGGACTGGTGCAGAGGCTATGTGTACGGCAGGCAGGCCCAGCAGGTGCCCTTCCCATCTCTGTTTTCAGAACACTACCCAATGCGGAGGAGCTCTGGACGTCTGCCTTACCGGACAGCAGCGGCCCAGGTAAGGGCCGACCTGTTGTCTGTGCTCAGGACACAAGAGGGGCTCCAGGTCGCAGGGGACCCGATGTGGCTATTCTTGGCAAGACGCTGCCTATGCAGCTGTCACCCCAGCTGTCTCGGCCCAGGCTGACCCCCAGGTAATGTCCTTTCTTCCTCAATGCTCCCCCTTCCAGAGGTCACAGGCCCAGGGACCAGTTGTTTGGACAGCTGCTAAAACCCAGGCCAGGCGCGGGGCAGCTGCGCTTGGGTGTTCCGCCGTATGTTTCCTCTTTGGTGGCCCAGCCTGTCAAGCGCAAACCTTCATTCAATCCCCTCATCTCACCCCAGGGAGCAGCTGGCAGCCCCCTGGGCTGAGAAGGTGCGGCAATCCCCCAGCGTCCCCCGCCCCCCAGGGCGCCATCCGTCACACACTGGCTGGGCCTGGCTAAGCCCCTTCCCAGGTCTGGGCCTCAGTTTCCCCACGGACTATGAAGGGTGAGGTCAGAACGTGCCAGGGTCCCGGGAGGCGCTGACATCCCTACGAGCCCCACGCCTTCCTCCAGAGGAGCCAGCGTGTCATCAGAGGCCTGGCTGATGGGCTGAGCTTCTGGGCCGGCTCTAGAAGCTTCTCGAGGGCAGAGCCCGGGCCTCACCCCTCTCCTGGTTCCCTCAGGGACCAGCAGCCAAGGCCCGAGAAAGCAAAGGGCAGCGACAGACCTACACCGCACGGCAGCAGCTGATCCTTCCGCAGACACCAGGCACCAGGCACCGACTGCGGGTTTCAAGTTCAAAGAAGAACTCGGATGAAAAGGGCTAAAGGATGTGATGTGGAGCGCCAGCAGCTGGTGGCCTGCAGGAGGGGCTGCCCAGACAGGAGTGCATCCTCTCCTCTTTCAGCAAAGTCTCTGGTCCCGCCCTCCCTGCGGAAACGGTTTTTGTTGCTCAGTTGTGTCCAACTCTTTGCGACCCCATGGCCGGCAGCACGCCAGGCTTCCTTGTCCTTCACCGTCTCCCGGAGCCTGCTCAACCTCATGTCCATGGAGTCGGTGATGCCATCCAACCATCTCCTCCTCTGTCGCCCCCTTCTCCTTCTGCTCTTCCCAGCATCAGGGTCTTTTCCAATAAGTTGTCTCTTCGCGTCGGGCGGCCAGCGTATCGAAGCTTCAGCTTCAACTTCAGTCCTTCTGATGAACAGTCAGGGATTGGCTGGGTTGATCTCCTTGCTGCCCAAGACTCCCAAGAGCCTCCCCTAGCACCCCAGTTTGATAGCATCCATGCTTCAGCACTCAGCCTTCTTTATGGTCCAGCGGCCACAGGCATTTTCCACATCCACCAAATCTCAGCCACCAGGGACCCTGTTCGCTGAGCACCCAGTGTCCGATGCCAGCCCAGCCAAAGGGGTGTGGGGAACACCGGGACCTCAGCTACAACTTAGCCCGCCTCCTGCCTGGCAGGAAGGAACCAAAGTCACGGGGCCTGGGACTGGAGAGAGAGGGCTCACTGCGAATGGCAGTGGGAGCTCCTGCCCAAACCTCGGCCCCGACAGTCACAGGGCTCATTTCCTCACCTTCTCCGAGAAGCCTTCCTTGACCACTTCCTCTGAAAGCCTACCCACCTGCAGCATCCTCTAATAGCTTTATTCTTCCAGAGATCGATCCCACCTTCAAAAGTGTATGTCTGCCTTCCAGACGTAAATGGAAGCCCTTCGTGGGCGGGGTTTCCTCTCTGGTACCCAGGCCTGGACCCTGGCGCAGGCCCTCAGTGCCAGTTGCCCTGCACAGCCTGCTCGGGACCGGGGCCCACCCTGGCTCGGTGCTGGGTGCAGGGTATCTTTGCTTCTCGGGCTGCAGGGCGTTGGTCGGTCACGTTTTTCCAGTTCAGGAATCAAACCTCTTCTCTCACCTCACCCTCTGCCACCATCCCTCAGTCTCCTTCCCAGAAAACAAGCTTTTCTCTCTCTACCAAAACGTTTATTACATGGATCACTCATCTACTCTGCAGAAAAAAATGTAAACATAGCATAGCTACTGATTTTTAAAAACAGACCTAGAGTTCATCATATAAACATAATCACCGTTTACATCCTGGCCTTTGTTTCTCTCGGCTTGATCCTGTGCATGCGTGCATACACGGTATTTAAAAGTCCAAACACAAGCTAGGACAGTTAGCCATGATTACTCGGTCCTCTGCTTTTCTTGCCAAGGGTGTTTTTCCATCCAGCAGCTTCTAGAAGAAAGTGGTTCCACCCCTCCCCAACGACAAGACTCTGGATCCGCATCTCCGCCCCTCAGCTCTAGAAACTTCTGCGAAGATGCCATGCCCTCCGTAGTCACCGTGGTGGGCCCTCCCCGGCCTCATGGTGCCCGGCCCTGCCGTCCATGCTCCTCTCAAGGCGCCCGGCTCCCAGGCCGCACTGAGCTCTCTCTGCCGCCTCCATTCTGGCCCCGCCCCAGGGATCCTCTCCGGCGGGTGGTCTCCATCCGCACCTTTCCACCTACACTGTGGTCTGTGGTGAGCCAGGAAAGGCTGGACTCCTTCTCCAGGGGAAAGAATAATAATATTGGGCTGGCCAAGAAGTTCGTTCTGGTTTTTCTGTAAGATGCTACAGTTTTGGAAACCCAAACGGACTTCCCGGCTAACCCAGCAAGAAGAATCGCCCTGATCCGGTAGCCTTTCCCAATTCCCACAGTGTAATTGTCCCACCGGGGCCCATCCCAAGCCGCCAGCATGACGTCATTGAACACGGAACTGGGGAGAGACGATATATAGGGCTTCCAACATATAGTGAATAACCTCAATAGCAGGCTTCTCTGATGGCTCAGGGGTAAAGAATCCACCTGCAAACAGGAGACGCACGAGATGTAGGTTCAATCCCCGGGTTGGGAAGATCCCCTGGAGGAGGGCGTGGCAACCCACTCCAGGATTCCTGCTGGGACAAATACCACAGACAGAGGAGCCTGCAGGCTACCGTCCACGGGGTCACAGAGAGTCGGATATGACCGAAGGGACTAAGCACTCATGTTGAACCTCAAAAAGGCTAAAATATCTCACGAGGAATGAACCGTAGCATCTTCCCAACAGTAAGACAATAGCGGTGTCTGTGGTGTAAATGCTACTGGGAGTAACACTGGAAGTCGTGAGCTCTGAATATGGATGACCTTTGTTTTTGATCGAGCGTGCTTAATTTTAAGTTCACACACTCTGGTTGTGTAAATAACGGCTGTGAATCTGGCTTGCAAACTTCCTGTCACCACTGGTTCTCACGAGGCAGCCGGGGCCAGTGCCAGCCCACCCCTGGGCCTGCCCATACCCTGGCTGGTGGCCATCGGAGACCCGTCTAAATCCTCCAGACCCTGTAGATGAGAGACAGGAAGAGGAGACAGAGGAAGCCCGAGCCCCTGGCCTGTCTCCCACGCTGGGCACGGGGTGGGCGGGGGGCCAGACGCAAGAGAAAGGTTCCTCTCCTCTGGTCCGTACCTGGGAACCCTGTGCTCTTCTGTAATCTTACCCTCTCCTGCACCTTAAGCTGCTGTTTCTATGCTGCCGTGTTTCTGCCTTTTTTCTTTAGAAAAAAGACATTAATAAATTCTCCTTGTAAAAGATCTAAGCGACGTGGACATGGGGGAAGGAGAGGTGGGACGAGGTGAGAAAGTAGCTTTGAAACATGTTCATGGCCACACGTAAAACAGCCCGTGGAACCTGCCGGAGGCGGCGGGGAGCTCAGACCGGGTGCTCTGCGACGACCTAGAGGGACGGGATGGGGTGGGAGGCAGAGGGGAGATTCAAGAGGGAGGGGATATAGGTACATCTATGGCTGATTCTTATGGATGTATGACAGACACCCACACGGTATTGTAAAGCAACCATCCCCCTATTAATTAAAAATGTATATCCAAGGGACAGAATAAGATGTAGAAGGAAGCTGGACCTCAGTTGTTCTCCCCAGTCCAGATCCCCTCCCTGGCTGCCAGACTTGCTCCTCCAGCAGCTGCCTACTCCTGGATGTCCTCCAGGATTTCACACCTGGCATTGGGCACCAGCGGCCCCCACCTCCATAAGCTCCTCCTCTGTCCTCCCCAGCGGCCCCCACCCACCCGTTTTCTCAGGCCACTAATCCTCATTGCTCCTTTCCTTTCTCCCCACCCCCTAATTCAGTTATTCATCAAGACCTGGCGATTTCACAGAAGTAACTCCTAAATCCATCTCTCTCTCTAGAGTCTCAGAGACCCCTTCCAAGATCGAGTCCTCGAGATTTCACACCTTGCCCAGCACATAAGTTTCCAGAAAGGTCTCCCAGCCTCCAGTCTCTAGCCCTCAGCTCCAGGCCCTCTAGAGAGCCGTCAGAGGGAGCCCCTAAGGACAAACCCACCACATCCTCACTCCTCCTGATTCATGTACTCCTCCGGAGCGGGGGTGGGGGGGTCCCTTTTCATGTTAACCTTTGGCTTTTATGACAAGCCCATGCTACTTGTGTAATAAAATGAATAATGCACAAGAAAAAAAAAATAGTTGAAAAAGAAATTTTGAAAAGAAAATTTGAAAGAGAAAATAATAAAGCAGGGAATGTCACATGCAGCCCATTTCACAAGGAAATCATATAGAAAGAAAAGGACTGACTCAGTATCTTGTCATCCACAAAGCAAAGCCCCCAACACAGTAAGCAGTTCTATAAATTATGATCAAGTCTTGCAGATTATTAAGTACTCTTTGAAAGTAATTTTTTTTTCAAAAAAAAGAAAAAAATTTTCAGGTGACAGGGGAAGGGCTGATGGTGCCTGGTGAGAAAGGGTTTAAGAGGGTCACGGGGCACAGGGGCACAGGCGTGAATGCTAGGGGTGGGGACATGGCAACAGGATAAAAGGGAATCAACTTAGAAAAAATAAACAAGAGGAGCCATGGAGGGACCTATGGTGGTGAAGCGACATGAACTAAGGAGCGTGAGGAAGTCGGCCCTCTGCCCCTGAAGGCCAGAAGGAATAAAGCATATCTACGCATGTTCCATAGAACTAATTTCACAGTGTGTTAACAGGGATCATGAAACAAAACCTTCATCTCCACTTTCAAACAAAACTTGAGAAGCAGGGACTTCAGCAAAGTTAAGGTTACATTGCGGCAGGACTTGTCAGAGCCTTTAATGTGTGAATGGACGGTGTGATGACTCAGGAGGGGCAGTAAACAGGACTTGTCATCCAAAGTCAGACACCGTGGAGAGAAAGGCAGTGCTGTGACACAGCATTACGCCAAGACAAGCAGAAACGAGGGCTGTCCCCAGCAGTGCATGGTCACTCTGACCTAAAAATACAGCATTTCCCTCTGTGCCACTTCAGGAAATGCTGCCTGCCCATCGGACCAGCTCCAACACGCCCTTGTGGGCACTGCCACGCCACCGAGCCCCATTCGTCCTCGGTCTGCACAGCCTGCCACCCAAGTGGCCAGAGCACACGTCTGCACCCCGCCCAGAGCACAAGCCTGCCTCTCCATCCCCGGAGCCCCAGGACAGGGCTGACATGCAGCCCGGCCTCCACCCTGCTTTCCCCTCCGCGGAGGCCCCAAGGCAAATAGTAACTGCCCCACCCCTCCCTAGCAGCATGCAGCTGTGGGACCCGCGCTCTCCTCGCAGGGACCCAACACAGGATCGAAAGGCAGGGATGGGGCTTTTAGAGCATTCCTCAAGAGAGCCAACTGTCCCAGATCCCTCCAACCCAGCCTGACCCAGGCATGACCTACCCTCTGGGGCACGACCCCGGCATCTCCCCTGCTCCGCTGTCTCCAGCCATCTGCCCCTGCAGAAAGGGCCCTCTCTGTCCGCCCGTTCGGGGCAGGTCCCCGTGCTAAGGATGGCTCAGCATCCTTCCCGAGCCAAAGGGAACTCAGAAGCCCCTTCCACACCCGCTGCTCCCAAACCCGGGGGACAGAGCACCCACCCAGCAGACGCGGCTGGAGCCCCAGGGAGAAACAGACACAGGAAGCTTACCCTGGAAAGAGCAGAGCCAGCTCCCCATGGAGAAGCCCTGCTCTGGCCCCGCCAGGCAGCCGGGCGGACAGGCGCGGGCAGCTGGGCCCCTGCTCCCCCCGTCTCCCATCGCCCCCCACTCCCGATCGATTCTGGGCGATGGCAGGAGCATGAGGCAGCAGCCCAGCCACAGAAAAGCTCCGCTTGGCTTTCCCCATCCTGATGGCATTGAGAAGTTGAGGATGTGGTTAGGGGAGGAGAGCTAAGAGCTGACCTTGAAGGGAGGGAGGGCGGGAGCGTTGCCCGGGCCAGGGCCGGCTCCGCAGAAGCGAGGGCTGGACGCTGGCCCTGCGTCCGCCCAGGCGTGCACGGCCTCTGGGACGAGTCAGTTAAAATCGGGCGGGGAGGGATGCCCCCTACCCTCCTGGGGGACATCCCAGGTGGCGCTGGCGATCAAGAGTTCGTCTGCAATGCAAGAGATGCAGGAGACCCGGTTTCGACCCCTGGGTCAGGAAGAGCCCACTCCAGAAGAGAAGAGCCTGACGGGCTGCAGTCCGTGGGGTCAGAGAGTTAGACAGGACTGAAGCGACTGAGCCCGCCCACACCCCGCCCAGGGCACGCAGGGTAAGAGACACACATCGTGGAGGGGGCCGGGGTCTAGGGCTGGAGGCCGGCTGTGGAGCCCTGTGAACGCCCCCCTGGGCGACAGGATGGCGTTCACGTCTGGAGCACCCACAGGGTGTCGGGGTCCCGGGGTCCGGCTCAATCAGCCGGAATTGAAGAGCTGCTGGCCCCTTGGGGGAGATCAGGATACAAGGCGTGAACCCTGCCCCGAGCAGCCGCTCCTTGACGGAAGGGCACTCCCGTGCACGCGTGTCGTGGAGCTCCCGTGGGCAGGCGGGTCGCGCGGGTGTCATCGTCCTCGTCAGAACTGACGGCTCCTGGCACCCTGCCCACCCGCTCAGGGTCCGAGCAGAGCGTGGGATTAGACCCAGGACCCCAGCCACCCCAGCCTCCTCGCCTCTGGTCCGGGGCGGTGGGTGCTGGCAACCTGAGCCAGCTTTTTGAAAAATGTATTTGTGTATTTATGTATCTGGCTGCGCTGGGTTTTCGTGTCTACACTCAAGGCTTTCTCTGGTTGCAGCCAGTGACCTCTCTCCAGTGGCAGTGCACGGGCTTCTCCGGGAGGCGGCTTCTCTTGTCGTGGAGCACGCGCTCCGGAGAGCTCAGGCGGGCTTCAGTGGTGGTAGCGCACGGGCCTGGCGGCGCCGCGGCATGTGGGATCGTCCCAGACCAGGGCTCGAACCCGTGTCCCCTGCACTGGCAGACGGACTCTCCGTCGCTAGACCACCAGGGAGGTCCCCTGCGCCAGCTTTCGACGGAGCCCACGCTGTCTCACAACCCCAGCCCAGGCCCACTCTGGCCCTGTAACTCTGGGCAACTCAGCTGAGCACTCCAAGCCTCAGTTCTGTCATCTGTAAAATGGACAGAAGAGCAGTTCTCTCACTGGGTCGTTAATGAGAAAGAAATTTAAGACGACACCTGCTGCAGGGTCAGCTTGTAATGAGTATCAAATGGCATCCCCGTTAGACGGGACGTCTCTGGGGCCGGACCACGGCGTGAGGGATGGGAGGGGCCCTCCGAGGACCCACCTGCCCCAGTCGGGGGCAAGGCTGTGAGGACCTCGACAGCGGTCTACGTCTGTGCCTTCACTCAGCAGCCCCTGCGTCTTCCCCAGGTCCCTGCAGCCAGCCCATCCTTTCCCAGAGGGACACCCACAGCCTGGCCCGGCCTGCCCCCGCCTGAGGCTCAGAAGGAGACCCCAGAAGCGCGGGGAGGATGGCGCACGCTAGCCCCAGGGTGTCGGGGTCCCGGGTCCGCTCAATCAGCCGGAATTGAAGAGCTGCTGCCCCTTGGGGGAGATCAGGATACAAGGCGTGAACCCTGCCCCGAGCAGCCGCTCCTTGACGGAAGGGCACTCCCGTGCACGCGTGTCGTGGAGCTCCCGTGGGCAGGCGGGTCGCGCGGGTGTCATCGTCCTCGTCAGAACTGACGGCTCCTGGCACCCTGCCCACCCGCTCAGGGTCCGAGCAGAGCGTGGGATTAGACCCAGGACCCCAGCCACCCCAGCCTCCTCGCCTCTGGTCCGGGGCGGTGGGTGCTGGCAACCTGAGCCAGCTTTTTGAAAAATGTATTTGTGTATTTATGTATCTGGCTGCGCTGGGTTTTCGTGTCTACACTCAAGGCTTTCTCTGGTTGCAGCCAGTGACCTCTCTCCAGTGGCAGTGCACGGGCTTCTCCGGGAGGCGGCTTCTCTTGTCGTGGAGCACGCGCTCCGGAGAGCTCAGGCGGGCTTCAGTGGTGGTAGCGCACGGGCCTGGCGGCGCCGCGGCATGTGGGATCGTCCCAGACCAGGGCTCGAACCCGTGTCCCCTGCACTGGCAGACGGACTCTCCGTCGCTAGACCACCAGGGAGGTCCCCTGCGCCAGCTTTCGACGGAGCCCACGCTGTCTCACAACCCCAGCCCAGGCCCACTCTGGCCCTGTAACTCTGGGCAACTCAGCTGAGCACTCCAAGCCTCAGTTCTGTCATCTGTAAAATGGACAGAAGAGCAGTTCTCTCACTGGGTCGTTAATGAGAAAGAAATTTAAGACGACACCTGCTGCAGGGTCAGCTTGTAATGAGTATCAAATGGCATCCCCGTTAGACGGGACGTCTCTGGGGCCGGACCACGGCGTGAGGGATGGGAGGGGCCCTCCGAGGACCCACCTGCCCCAGTCGGGGGCAAGGCTGTGAGGACCTCGACAGCGGTCTACGTCTGTGCCTTCACTCAGCAGCCCCTGCGTCTTCCCCAGGTCCCTGCAGCCAGCCCATCCTTTCCCAGAGGGACACCCACAGCCTGGCCCGGCCTGCCCCCGCCTGAGGCTCAGAAGGAGACCCCAGAAGCGCTAAGGGGGCCTGTGCAAGCCTCCCGTGGCCCCATCTTCCCCACGACGGCCCAGCCGTGTTGGGCCCCCGAGGGCTGCTCCTGAGCCCCTGGGAAGCCCTTCCCCCAGCAGTATCGGGGCCACCCGCTGGGAGACCTGCACTCCCCCTCATCTTCCTCAGGCCCAGGACAGAGTCCCAACCCTGGGCAGCCCGAGGGACAACTCCCTTCTAGGCTCGCTCCTGCCCTGGCCCACTCACCCTCCTCCCTGGGCCCCTCGAGCTGCACTCTGTTCTCGTCCTCGAGAGACCTCAAGACTCAGGGTCTCGGCAGCCACGACGGCCTCTGCCCAGCGCCCTTCCCCTGACCTCGGCTGGATGACTTCCTGCTGGGCACTCAGATCTCTGCACCCCTACGCCTGATCTGAAGCAGCCTCTGGGGGGTCCCTCCCATCTGGCTTGGCTGCCCCTGACCTCAAGCCCCACCCATGTCCTGGCCCTCTAGCTGGTCCCGGATCACCACCCTGGGCATCTGCTCTGACCCCCTCCTGGTATGGGAGACCCTCTCCGAGCAGGCCGCCCCCCGCCGGCCACGCTGCTCCCTGTATGTCACCACTCTGGGAACCAACACAAGCTGGGGGTTGGGGGGGAACTGGGGGAATCGATCCAGGCTCGGCCCTTGGCAGACCCTCCACCAGGAGGCTGAGCTCACGCTCTGGGAGGCTGCCACGGCCCCGATTCCCAGAGCCACTGCTCCCCCCACCCGCCGGCAGGCTCCCGCCGCCGCTGCCAGACCCTCTCTTGGTGCCCCGGTGCCCACTGCGAGTCCCAGCCTCCCTGGGGAACGGGCTCCTCCAGCACCTTGGAGAGCAGATGGCCAGTTCCACAGGGTGGGTGTGGACCAATAGCAGGGAGGGGGCCCGTGTTCCGGTGCTGGTGTCACAGGTCCTGCCTCTGCGGGGACTCCTGCTCTGAGACCTGGAGCCAAGACAAAAGCAGCTCTGGGCACAGAAACCTCCCGTCCCCTCTCAGGGTCCTCGCTCTGGCCAGCCGCTCCCTCCCCAGCCTGGGACTTTGTCTCTCTCTAACCTGCAAAGGCACGGGTGCCAGAGCCGGCTTCCCAGGGGGCGCTAGTGGTAAAGCACCTGCCTGCCAGTGCAGGTGGACATAAGAGACGTGGGTTCGATGCCTGGGTTGGGAAGGTCCCCTGGAGGAGGGCATGGCCACCCTCTCCAGTATTCTTGCCTGGAGAATCCCATGGACAGAGGAGCCTGTAGCCTGTGGCCACAGCCCACAGAGTCGCACAGAGCCACACATGCCTGGACCGACTTAGCGTTCATGCACGTACTCCGGAAGAGCGCATCCAGCGCACCTGCAGCCTTTGGTCGCCAGGGAGTCTCCCGGCAGCGAGCACGGCTCTCGATCAATCAGCCATTCATTGAGCGACACCCTCTCTCCTCATAACACACCCCCTGCGGCGCTGGGGTCCAGGCCTCCCTGGCAGCTCCCAGACCAGCGTGACCAGGTGGCAACCAGCAGGCCCCACAGGGCTGTCTGCTCCCCTTCCCTCCAGGGACCATGGCGCAGCCCCTCGAGACGATGGCAAAGATGACACTGTCCTAGCCGGGTGCACGTGCCCCACGACGCAAGGAAGTGCGCCGCTGTCCGATGCAAGGCTGGAAACAAACCACGACTGAACTGCTCAGAACAACACGTGCAACAGGAAGACCAGAAGGAAGCCGATGACGGTGGGGGGCTGTGATTTGGTTAGATGGAAGGGTCATGGGAGTTCCGTCTTTTATCACTCAGATTCTTCCATAATGAGATTATGGATGGATGAAAGGAAAAGAAATTACTCTCTAATGAGCCTCGTGCCTGTAGGCACTTCGTGTTTATTAACTCCACGAGAGAAATGTTATTATCCCATTTGCGGCTCTGAGAGGTTAAGGAACTCTTCCAAGGTCACAGAGCAGGGGCAGAGCTGAAAGGGGCCTGAGAGCTGGATCACAGCAAGAACTTTCCGCCCGGCATACTGCAACCACACGCACGCACTTTCCTCTTATACTCGCCATGCTCCCTTCTGCCCCTGGGCCTTTGCACGTGCTGTTACCTCTGCCGGAGTGCCCTGTCCTCCTCACAGAGTAAACCACCACCCTCGGGCCTCAGCTCACGATCCCCACCTCAGGTAAGACTTTGCTGACCTCCCGGACCGGGTCAGGCCCCAGTTACAGGACCTCACGACACTGAGCATCCCACCACCAGACTGGCGATCCCCTCAGGACTGGGACCACGTCCAGTCTGGCTCAGAGTGGTTAGGACCCCGTCCATAGAGCAGGCCCTTGGCTTATGCTTGTTGAATGAACAGGATCGTCTACAGCCACTAAAAATGACACACGTGAGAGATTTTTAGGGACATGAGAAAGTTCACTTGATCGTGTTAAAAGGAAAAAAGCCGATTCTCAAGTGGTGTCTGCGGCAGGATTACAGACAGCTAAGAAACAAAGTGAAAAGATATAAACCAAAATAATAACGCTGGGCTGGGTGGACCAAAGCGTTTGGGCTCTTCTGTTACCTCGTACGGAAAACCTGGAATGAACTTGCTGGCCAACCCAATAGCTGCCTTTAAAGAGGACAGGCAATTTCACGGCCACATCAACCTTCCCAACCGCGGCACAGTGCCCTGTCTTGCCTTGATCACCAGAAAAAGTCAACCACTAACAGCTCTACTCATCAGCCTTCAGAGCTGGCGCCTTTGGCCAGAGCACCCGGCCTGCCACCTGCCCTGCGGGCCACCCTCCACCCACCAGCAGGAGGCTCCCCGCGTGAAGTTCAAAGGGCATGGACCTGGGTGGCAGACAGGAAAGCCGCGGGGAAGACGGGGACCCTCTCAGACCCTCGAAGGGGAGTGAGTGGGGGGCGGGCGGCTGGCAGAGGCTGGGGTATGAATGGGGCTGTGTTTTCCAGGCTGAGTGAGGTGGGCAAGGTGCCATGTCTCCCTGGGCCTCCACGGCCTCCTCCCTAAGGGACGCCAACAGACGTACCCACCTCCTGGAGCTGGAAGAGCGCCCAAAAGGAACAGCGCACACAAAGCGTGTGTCACGGCCAACGCTAGTGAATTTTCAGAGGGGTGTCGTCAGACATCAAGAAGAACTTCCAGGGGCTTCCCTGGTGGTCCAGTGGGTAAGGACACCGCCTTGCAGTGCAAGGGGCGCCAGTTCGATCCCTGGCCTGGGAAGATCCCACATGCCGCGGAGCGGCTGGACCGATGTGTCCAATTACCGAGCTGGAGCTCTGGAGCACATGCGCCCAGAGCCGGCGCTCTGCGACAACAGAGGCCACCGCGATGGGAGGCCCACAAAGGTCAAAGAACAAAGATAAATAAATGAAAGATCAATAGAAGAGGCCAAAAAAAAAAAAAGAACTTCCAGGATTCACTGGCCTCCAGGCTAGCTCAAGTTCCTTCAGCTCTTCCAGGAGGACCGCGGACCCCGGCCCCCGCCCCGGCCCCTCGCCCCTCCACCCTCGGCCTGCGCACCTTCCTTAGAGCCGGTGGCCACCACGGTGGCGGAGGCCGAAGGTGACCCAGTGGACGTCCGACCCATGGGGCTTGAGTGCTTCCCCCCGCGGCCGGGGGGCTTCAGGCCACTGGGCTTCTGCATGGTGGAGCCACTCGGCGGGCAGAGGAGGGTCCGCGCAGGTCAGGTGCTCCCCGCCATGGTCACGCGCCTGTGGGCAGACGACAGGGGGCACAATGTCACATCACCGGGTCAATTCACGCCCCTGTCCCCGGGGGGCAGGGACCCTGGTCACCCCGCTGTCTAGACGGGGAAGCTGAGGTCCAGCGGAGCGGCCGCGGGGGCGGGCTGTGCACCTGCTGAGGCTGCAGGGTGTGCGTCCTGCTCTGTCGGACGCTGGGCCGAGGCGCTCTCTCTGCCCAGGTCCTGGGGCCAGGCGGTGAGACGCAGGAGTGCGCTGGCGCGGGGGTGTGCGGCACACACTGCACTAACCCCGGCAGCCCCGGGGCAGGACCACGCTGGTCGGCACGGCTGGTGGGTCACGCCCCAGTGGACCTCAGACCCTCTAGGGCTAGCCCACGGCTCACGTCCTCCTGACACGGGCTGGCTAAAGCAGCATCTGATTCAATCAACCCCTCTCACCACACAGGCCCCCGGCCAGCTCTTGAGTCCAGCAGCCGCCCACCCCACCCCCAGGGCGGGGACACCCACAGAGGAGCTTGCACCCGCCCCGACCCCCTTCCAGGACAGACCCAGTGTGCCCTCCGCCCGCCCTCCCTCGACTAAGCAGAGGAGGACACGATGCACGGGACACTCGGTTGACAAAGGGGGGCTCCTGAGAGGGGAAGCCCCGTATCCATGGTGATCTGTTCAGGGGACCAGCTGGCAGTAAGACGGAAGTGGCTGCGGGGGGCTCGGGGGAGAGGTGGAAAGGACAGGCCCACCGTCCCCTGCTCCACCCCCTCTGCCCTGGGCGGACACCCCTCCTGTAGCAGGCGTCCACGGAGGGCTCCCCACAGGCGGGGCCTGTCCTGCCCCAGAGCCGCAGGCAGGATGCGCCCTCTGCCTTGGGAGCCCACTGTCCAGGGGGGAGAAGCGATGCAGAGCACCTCGGGCAGAGAGGATTCTGGGAGAAAGCATCCCCTCCTCAGGACCTCGGCAACAAGGAGACCGGTGCCTTCCGGGCATTCAACTCCTGCGGTTGGGGGTGCCATATCGTACCCCACGCTTGGTCACAGAATATTATTCCTTTTTAGAGAACTCTTTCTCCATCCTTTTTTTTTTTTTTAAATTGTATTATTTATTGTTGGCCGCGCTGGGTCTTCATTGCCGTGCTCGGGCTTTCTCTAGTTCTGGTGGCTTCTCTAGTGGCAGAGCATGGGCTCTAGGCTATCCAGGCTCCAGCAGCCGCAGCCGGTGGGCGTGGCGGCGGTGGCTCCCAGGCTCTAGAGCACAGGCTCAGTAGCTGTGCCGTCTGGGCTTCGCGGCCTGGCAGCTTGTGGGATCTTCCTGGACCAGGGGTCAGACTGGTGTCCCCTGGGTTGGCAGGTGGATTCTTCACCACTGAACTACTTGGCTACATTAACTGCTATTTAAGTATGATAATAATTATTATCAGGAGCTGAGTCTTTGGAATAAGACCATTTGAGTGGTCAACTCTTGGTTCTTCTATCTATTGGTTGTTGGTCTTGGGCTAGTTGGTACCTCCAAGGCTAAGTTTCTTTATCTATGTGTACATGCTCAGTCGCACTTGACGTTTTGCATCCCTAGGGATTATAGCCCTCGAGACTCCTCTGGCTGAGATTGCCCAAGCAAGAATACTGGAGTGGGTAGCCATTTCCTTCCCCAGGGGCTCTTCCTGACCCAGGGACCTAACCCATGTCTCTCACGTCTCCTGCATTGGCAGGCCGGTTCTTACCACTGAGCCACCAGGGAAGCCCCATATGACTTTTGTGGGCTGACCCCGAATCCCCACACTTAGAGTGGACACATGACCCAGGCCTGGTGGTGGCCCCGTGACTAGCTGAGGGAGGATCTCGTGGCCCAGGGAGCATCAGGGCCTGGGCTCTGGTTGGAGCCTGTAGGAAGAGGTGCTCTCCCTGTTCTGGGCTGCCTGGCTGAGGGCTGAAAGCCCGGAGCTGCAGGGTCACCACGTGGAAGAGCCTGCCAGGGAAAACGCCAACCCAGAGAGAGCAGAGTGGAGTCTCAGGATTCGGAGGGCCTGGATCCTGCGGAACCTGAAGCTGATGCCTTGAGCCCTTCACTTACATCGGCCAACAAATCCCGACACACACACAGGTGTTCTTGCGTCTTTTTAGTCTAATTCTCACTGAGGACACTGTCCCCTGCAACCCACCTTCCAGGTGGCTCAGTGGTCAAGAACCCACCTGCCAAGGCAAGAGACACACGTTCAACCCCTGGGTCGGGACGATCCCTGGAGAAGGAAATGGCAACCCGCTCTAGTAATCTTGTCTGGGATATCCCATGGACGGAGGAGCCTTTACAATCCGTGGGGTCGCCGCGTTGGACGCAACTTGGCAACGGAGCAGTCAAGCAAGTTACTGGCGATCAAATACGCGCTGACCGACACAGACGCCAGCCCACGGGGCTCACGGCGGGAACGTGTCCAGCGTCCCCAGGACGGCTCTCAGGCCAGCAGGACGGCCGGCTACGCTCTCATCCCCCCGGCACGGCCAGGGGCAGAGCCGGCGCCTCACCCAGGGCGACCAGACACAGGACAGCGGCAGACAAGCTCCCCCAGGCCACGGAGCGGTGGCACCCACGTGCCCGAGTGAGCTGGTGCCTGCCAGCCTTGGCCTGCCCCCCAGAATCCACCAAATCCAGCCTTCCACTCCACCGACCAACGCCCTGACACCCCAGGAGCTCTGGGGCCCAGAAGTCACTTGCCATCGGGTTTGGGTCAAACTATACATGGTCCCGAGGGTAGGAAGGTTCTCACGCTGGACTGTGGTGATGACTGCCCAGCTGTATGTTTATCCTAAAAGTCATCAAATTAAAAATTTTTAAAAATATAAAAAATAAAAGACATCAAACAGATAGTTTAATGGTAGGTATATTAGATCACAACTTTCTAAAAATTCCATCAAAAATAGAATTCCTGAAGACTCCCCACGGAAATTCGTGCAGTGGCCTTCCAGGCCTTCCTCACACTCCACTGCGGCCCTCGCTCACCCCCTCCACTCTAGTCATACGCACTCACGCTAAGCACACTCCAGCCGCAGGGCCTTTGCACACGCTGTTCCCGCTGCCTGGACGGCTTTTCCCTCCAGGGTGCTGCTCCCCTCCGTCAGGGGTCTGCTCCAGTGTGCCCGTGTAAGAGAACAGTCCTCTCCCTCGCCTCCCCTGCTCTGTCTTTCTCTACTGCCCGCAGACAGGCCTTGAGTCTGTTTTGTTTCCTGTGGTCGTCTCGGTCCTGCTGGAATGGCCGGTGCCCACAGGTGCTCAGGGGACCACTTGAGTGGATAACAATGCCTCAAGGCCCCCCTCGCCTCCCAGGGCCCCGCCGCCAGGACGCAGTGGCTTGTGATGATCAGCCGAGCTGGCCATCGCACACCGTGGCTTTGCACGCGGCTGGTCCGGACTCCTCACGAGCCCGAGCGCTCTCGGAGACAAGCACCAGGCATCGTAACTCTGTCTGTCCCTGCAGGCTCCCCACCCAGCCTCCCTGCCCAGGACCCTGCCCGTCCTCCCCCGCCCACCTCCCAGACTCTGCCTGTGTCTTTTCTCCCGTTTCCCTTCCCATATCCCAACCACATGAGAGACACGTGGCCCGGTGCCACCTCCTCCGGGAAGTCCTCCGGGACCTCGGGCCCACGGAGCCCTCCGGATCACACACTGGGCCAAGGAGAGGGGATACTGTTCTCTGACCTTCAGCTGCCTTCTGGGAGCCCACAGGCCACCCCAGGGGTGGCCACAGTCTCCTCTCTGGGACCCAGCCCTGACAGGGTGCCTGGCACAGAGCTCGTGATTCATGGCTCAGAGGACAACAAGTCTCCAGGGACAGATTTCCAGAGGCCCCCACCACTGACCTCTGCCCTCTCAGACCCTGATGACCCAGCAGCATCCAGTACAAGGAACCTACTGTGTGCCTGGTCTTACGCCCTGGCGAGGAAGGACATCTTCCAGATGAGCATCTGATGCTCAGGGAGGCACCCAAAGCCACGCAGGCCTCAGGAGCTGGGCCAGAACCGGACCCAGGGCTGCCCCTGCCTCCCCGCACTGCCTGGCCCAGGCCTGAAATAACGTTTGCGAGCCCTCCGGCCTCTGGGGAGAGCGGCCACGTGCCTCACCGACCAAGGAGCCCAGAGGAACCGGGGAAGAGAGCAGAATCGAGGCCGCGCTACTCAGTTCCGGGAGGACTGGGGTCGGGGGCTCAGGGAGGAGAGGCAAGCGCCCAGCCCCGGCCCCGCCCCCGCCCCTGCCCCGCCCCGGCCCGCCCGCGGCAGGCCTCCAGCGCTGGGGAGCAAAGGAGAGGGATGGAACAGGAAGCGGGGCAGGAGGCCCCTTTATGACTCAGCCCCGCTCATGGGAGACAGGAAGAGGGGTTTCTTGGAAAAAGCTGGGACGTGCGGCTGTGCTGGCCTCTGGCCGCGCTGGCCATCGCACACCGTGGCTTTGCACGCCTGGTCCGGACTCCTCACGAGCCCGAGCGCCTCGGAGACAAGCACCAGGCATCGTAACTCTGTCTGTCCCTGCAGGCTCCCACCCAGCCTCCCTGCCCAGGACCCTGCCCGTCCTCCCCGCCCACCTCCCAGACTCTGCCTGTGTCTTTTCTCCCGTTTCCCTTCCCATATCCCAACCACATGAGAGACACGTGGCCCGGTGCCACCTCCTCCGGGAAGTCCTCCGGGACCTCGGGCCCACGGAGCCCTCCGGATCACACACTGGGCCAAGGAGAGGGGATACTGTTCTCTGACCTTCAGCTGCCTTCTGGGAGCCCACAGGCCACCCCAGGGGTGGCCACAGTCTCCTCTCTGGGACCCAGCCCTGACAGGGTGCCTGGCACAGAGCTCGTGATTCATGGCTCAGAGGACAACAAGTCTCCAGGGACAGATTTCCAGAGGCCCCCACCACTGACCTCTGCCCTCTCAGACCCTGATGACCCAGCAGCATCCAGTACAAGGAACCTACTGTGTGCCTGGTCTTACGCCCTGGCGAGGAAGGACATCTTCCAGATGAGCATCTGATGCTCAGGGAGGCACCCAAAGCCACGCAGGCCTCAGGAGCTGGGCCAGAACCGGACCCAGGGCTGCCCCTGCCTCCCCGCACTGCCTGGCCCAGGCCTGAAATAACGTTTGCGAGCCCTCCGGCCTCTGGGGAGAGCGGCCACGTGCCTCACCGACCAAGGAGCCCAGAGGAACCGGGGAAGAGAGCAGAATCGAGGCCGCGCTACTCAGTTCCGGGAGGACTGGGGTCGGGGGCTCAGGGAGGAGAGGCAAGCGCCCACCCCCGGGCCCCCTGCCCGCCCCGCCCCCGCCCCGGCCCCGCCCGCGGCAGGCCTCCAGCGCTGGGGGAGCAAAGGAGAGGGGGGATGGAACAGGAAGCGGGGCAGGAGGCCCCTTTATGACTCAGCCCCCGCTCATGGGAGACAGGAAGAGGGGTTTCTTGGAAAAAGCTGGGACGTGCGGCTGTGCTGGCCTCTGGCCGCGCTGCGGCCGATGGGGGCGGCCTGGAGACGTGCTGACTTCAGGAATAGCTGCAGGACCCTGCCGGGTGCGCGCCTCGGCGTCATCACCTGGTGAACCGGAGGACACTCGGCAGCCACGTGGGGCGCACGGACGAGGGGGGCCGCGGAGGAAGCCCCACCGGGTCCCTCCGCGCCTGGCACGCAGGCTGGGCAGAAAGGGCCGCGTCTCTCCCGTCAGGTCTCTGCAGGCCTGGGATCCACACGCTGCCTGGGACCCGGGGCCACGACAAGGCGGGCGAGGCCCGGCGGCCTGCAGCCCAACGGGCCCCGCTTTGTGCCGCCCTCGATCGCCATTGACCAAAGACAGCCCCAGGCTGCGTTTCAGGGTTTCCATTTCAGCCGTCCCAGGGGTGGCAGGCTGCAGCTTCGGGGCGGGGGTGGCGGGGTGCTGGGGCCCAAGAACTTTCTGCCAATCGGAGGCCCACGGTGAGCCCCGGCAGAACGGGGAAAGGTGCCAAATAGGCCAGCGGAAAGCCCACGTCCTCGTGCCAGCGTCGCCCAGGGGGCACGGGAGGCGGCACCAGGAAGTGGGCGCCCAGGGCGAGACCTTGGCTCAGCCATCAGCCCTGCTGGGCTCTCCTGCTGGGAGGGCAGCCCTCCCCACACAGAGGCAGCTCTCTGGGGGGCGGCTCCTCCCCACCCCAGGGGTCCCCTCAGGGGGGTGCCCAAGCTCCCCCTTCTCTTCTGAGCCACGTGGCATGCAGAGATGGACTCTCTGTGGCCCCTGCCTACTCAAAGCAAACTCAAAGCCTGGCAACCACGGGGCTGGAGTGGGGAGAATGACGGGTGTAACGGGAGCTGGGGCGGGGGCTGGGGGCCAGGCCGGCCAGACAGCAGGGCCCTGACCCCGACGCTGCCAGGTCGACCAGACAGCTGAGGATTTAAGGGTGCTTAAAATGGGGCAGGGGGATATCCAGAGGCTGAAAGGGACACTTGGCGGAGGGTGGGGTGGGGGTCTCCCAGACATCAGGCTGAGACGACAAGGAGCCACGGAGGACCTCGAGCAAAGGATCTGACAGATACCGGATAAGCAGGGCTTTTTTTAAATCACAAGCACATCAGTTTTATTATGTCAAGTATGTATACAAGTTGTAGGGAGTTTCTGACTAAATCCTTTAAAGTTTTTTTTTTTGCTCTTGTTTCATTCTTCTACACATTGGAAGACAAATCTTGTTTTAATTTAAAAAGAATTATTCCTGGAGCGTAACTGCCTTAGCACTTCGCATCACCTCTGTGGACACACAGACAGACAGACAGACACACACACACACACACACACACACACACACACACGTGCCCTCCCTCTCGAATCACCCTCATGCACCCCCACCCCACCCCCTAGGCCATCCGAGAACCCCAGGCTCAATTCCTTGGGCTAGGCGGCAGCTGCCCACTAGCTACCTATTTTTATTGTTTTATTTTCACTGGAGGGCAATTCCTTGTCCGTACTGGGACGGTTTCGTCCATCCCGCAACATGAACGGGCCACAGGCACGCGTGTGCCCTCCACCCTGAGCCCCCTCCTCGCCGTGGGTCTGTCAAGGCTGCTCTCCCCTCCTCCCCCCCCCCCCCGGCCGTGCCCACACGCCCATCCTCCAGGCCTGTGTCTCTACTCCCACCTGTAGATAGGCTCATCTGCACTATTTTTCTAGATCCCATAGCTACACATGTTAAGAGACAACATTTGTTCTTCTTCCTGACTGGCTTCACTCTGCGACAGACCCTGGGAGCTGGGATGGTGGGGTGGGGCTGCTGGGACAGACAGGGCTCCGTGAGGCCTGGACTGAGACGGAGGCGGGCGGAGAGGAACGGACGCTGAGCAGGTGGCAAGCAGTGGTCGGGGAGGTGGGGGCAGGCAGGGCTGCGGATAGGACCCGGAGTAGCGCCTCCCCGGGCCCCTGGAGTGGGGAGAATGACGGTGTAACGGAGCTGGGCGGGGGCTGGGGGCCAGGCCGGCCAGACAGCAGGGCCCTGACCCCGACGCTGCCAGGTCGACCAGACAGCTGAGGATTTAAGGGTGCTTAAAATGGGGCAGGGGGATATCCAGAGGCTGAAAGGGACACTTGGCGGAGGGTGGGGTGGGGGTCTCCCAGACATCAGGCTGAGACGACAAGGAGCCACGGAGGACCTCGAGCAAAGGATCTGACAGATACCGGATAAGCAGGGCTTTTTTTAAATCACAAGCACATCAGTTTTATTATGTCAAGTATGTATACAAGTTGTAGGGAGTTTCTGACTAAATCCTTTAAAGTTTTTTTTTTTGCTCTTGTTTCATTCTTCTACACATTGGAAGACAAATCTTGTTTTAATTTAAAAAGAATTATTCCTGGAGCGTAACTGCCTTAGCACTTCGCATCACCTCTGTGGACACACAGACAGACAGACAGACACACACACACACACACACACACACACACACACACGTGCCCTCCCTCTCGAATCACCCTCATGCACCCCCACCCCACCCCCTAGGCCATCCGAGAACCCCAGGCTCAATTCCTTGGGCTAGGCGGCAGCTGCCCACTAGCTACCTATTTTTATTGTTTTATTTTCACTGGAGGGCAATTCCTTGTCCGTACTGGGACGGTTTCGTCCATCCCGCAACATGAACGGGCCACAGGCACGCGTGTGCCCTCCACCCTGAGCCCCCTCCTCGCCGTGGGTCTGTCAAGGCTGCTCTCCCCTCCTCCCCTCCCCGCCCGGCCGTGCCCACACGCCCATCCTCCAGGCCTGTGTCTCTACTCCCACCTGTAGATAGGCTCATCTGCACTATTTTTCTAGATCCCATAGCTACACATGTTAAGAGACAACATTTGTTCTTCTTCCTGACTGGCTTCACTCTGCGACAGACCCTGGGAGCTGGGATGGTGGGGGTGGGGGCTGCTGGGACAGACAGGGGCTCCGTGAGGCCTGGACTGAGACGGAGGCGGGGGCGGAGAGGGAACGGACGCTGAGCAGGTGGCAAGCAGTGGTCGGGGGAGGTGGGGGCAGGCAGGGCTGCGGATAGGACCCGAGGAGGTAGCAGCCCTCCACGCAGGAGGGACCCGGAGAAGGGAGGGCTCACTGGGGGCCACGCTGGATGTGAAGTGACTCAGGTCTGGGGCGCCCATCTTGAGGGCAGGGTCAGGGGCTGGAGGGGAAGAAGAAGGGCACCACAGGGCACCAAGTGGAGGGCACCCAATGGCCGCCGGGCATGAGCAGGCCAGACAATGTGGGGCTCCCCAGCCATCAGGGAAATGCAAATCCAAGCCGCCGGGAGATCCCATTTCCCACCCAATCAGATGGGCAGAAAGTCAGAGAGCTAGGTGATACCAAGTTGCTGGAAAGGCCTGGCGCAGGGGCCTGGGGGCCTGTGCAGCGTGCACACAGCCGGCGGCACGGAGGGGGCGGCGTGGGTGCAGAGGAGCCCCACCCAGGGACCTGGGCCGAGGGTCCAGGAGACACTGACACACAACACCCGTGCACCAGCAAGGAAATATGGGCTGGGGGCTGGGGCTGGGGCTGGGGCGGGCAACGGGAAACTTCATTTGAATTTATATATATATATATTTGCCAGGCACTAGAGATCTTGGATCTTCCTGGTGGCATGCAAACTCTTAGTTGCAACATGTGGGACGGAACCCAGGCTCCCTGCATGGGAACTCAGAGTCTTAGCCACTGGACCATATTTCTACTTGGATGACTTGTTTCTCTGAGTCCTGCAGGCTGTACTTGGGAGTTCACAGTGTCCTATATATTCTCTCAGAGTGCCTAAAATATTTCAAACATTTTTTAAAACTTTATTTACTTTTTTGGCGGCCTGGTAAGACATGCGGGATCTTAGTTCCCTGACCCCGAATCAAACCTACATTCCCTGAAATAGAAGTGTGGGTTCTTAACCACTGGACCACCAGGGAAGTCTCTTTTAAAAAAAAAAAATTAAAGATAGACACAAGGGGGACAGGAAACAATTCCGCCTTCCCCATTACACAGCCGCCAAGAGGAATCGGGAGCAGGCCCCAAATAGAGTGAACCCCACAGGTGCTGACCCTCAGGCCCGGGCTCCGGAAGGCGGGCTCTTATGCAGGCATGGTACGGGCACCCCCAGCTCTGCCCCGCAGGGTACCCCAATATTCATGCCTGCACTGGAAACCTAGGGCTACCCCAACTTCCGAATCCAGCAGGGCCCCCACACCCAATGTGACCACCAGCCTCCACCCAGCTGGTACCCACTGCCCATGCCATCCTGCTGGGAACAAAGGCTCATTTTGCTTGCACGTGACTGAGGCTCTGGTAATTTCAGCCAGTCAAGCTGGAGTCCCCAGGGTCAAGTGGAGAGCGCACCCTTCCTGAGAATACTGCCAGCTCACACAACCGCCCTACGGGCCTGGGGAAGCCGGAGACGGCGCCTGTGTGCCTAGGCCCGAGGCCCCACGCTCGCCCCTGCTCTCGCCCGGGCGGGAAGACGAGACCGCGCACAGGCTGTGTAAGCTCCACATCCCCCACCCAGCTGCCGGCCAGCAGCAAGAGCTGCGACGGGGGACCGAGGAAGAAGGGGGCGGGGGTGGGCCCTGCCTGGGTGGGGCTCGCCCCAGGGCATCCAGGGGGCCCAGCAGCCATCTAGACCCAGCGTGGGGAGGGAGCCTGGCCGAGTCTCACAGCTGGGCTCGGGCTGGAACGTGAGCTCCACCAGCGGATGTGGCTTCAAGGAAGGGAGCGAAGGTGAAGCGGGGGAGACGACAGGGCAGGGCCCCCATGGGGCTGAGGGGGAAGGAGAGGCCCTGGTCAACCACCCATCTCCCAGGAACCTGCAGGGAGGACAAGCAGGGACCGAGTCCAGTGGGTTCCACCTGCAGCCATCCTGCCGTCCTCACAGCCTTTGAGCTCTGGGTTGTGGTTCTTCATTTGTTAAGTCAGTATCTTCCTCGTCCTGCCCGCCACCGGGCTGACTGCCGAGCCCTGGGAACGGTCAGCCTGTCAGGCCTCCCCAAGCTGGACACACTGGGGCATGCATGGCCATCTTCCCATCTTCCCCTTGGGCTTGGAGTTCAGATCCTGTCTCCCAGCAAAGGGGACCAGAGCTTCTGCCCTGTCAGTCTAGGGAGGGGAAGGAATGTGGATACACTTTCCTGAATTACAGACACACACACACACACACAGCTGGCAAGCTGACAACCAGGGCACAGCCATGGTCACAGGGAACCCCCTCCTGGCTGTGCGGCCACTGCCAGACCCAGTGACCGGACAGCTGGGATCCCCCCGCCACTGGCCCAGGACACTGGACAGGCATCTGCTGAAGGGGGTCCCTTGTCAGACCCAAAGAGAAGGGTTAGCTGCCTGACTCACTTTTGTTCCCATTTCACAGGATGGGAAAACTAAGGCCCGGAGCAGACCATGAAGGATAATAAGAGACAACTGCCCCAATGAAGTAAAGCTGTTCTGGGCAACAAGGTCCCCGAGACCAGATAAGAGTGAGAGGCCCAGGGAAGGGGGGCGCCTGTTGAGGTCACCCAGTGATCAGGGCAACAGGAAGGAGCAGGCTCTGGCATGCTGCCTCTCAGGCCAGGATGCTAACCCCATCATCTTTCACTCTGCCTCCTTCTCTTCTGGTTTCCATGGCAGCTGCATCCAACCCATCCAGGCCAGGGCAGCCGCGGGAGAGCCAGCCAGCTCCTGGGTCCTCCTGGGTCCCAGCCTGCCGCGCCTCCTCCCTGGGGCTGGGACTTGCACAAACAACTCAAAATGACCCCTGAGCAAAGGGAAGTCTCTATTATTATGATTTTTAACACCAAATCCACTTTGTATTGGGGTAGAGCCAATCAACCATTTATAGTTTCAGGTGAACAGTGAAGTGGAAAGGGCAGCCTTTACAATAAATGGTGCTGGAGCAAATGAACAGCTATGTGGGAGAAAAGTGATCCTTTCTGTGGCTGGCAGAATAACAGCTCCATCCCTGGTCCTCCTGAATATATCAGTTTACGTGGCAAAAGCAAATTAAGGTTGCACATAGAACCAAGCTGCTAATCAGCTGACCCAAGAGATTATTCTGAGTTACCCAGGCAGCCTCAATGTAATCACGAGGGTCCTGACAGATGGAAAGGGGGAGACAGGAGAGAGAGAAGCAGAGAGATGCAAAGGACCCAACCCGACACTGCTGGCTTTGGGGATGGAAGCAGAGGCCAACAGCCAAAGAATGCAGGTGGCCTCTAGCAGCCGGAAAAGGCTTCCAGAAACAGACTCACCCTAGACTCCCTAGAAGGCATGCAGCCCTGCTGATGGTAGCCTGGGGAGATCCATTTCAGACTTCTGACCTCCAGAAGGGTAAGCTAATACATCTGTATTGTTTTAAACCACTAACTGCGTGGTCATCTGTTCAAAGAGCCACAGGAAACTAATAGGCTTACTTCACATCACACAACAATCAGCTCCAGACAGACAGCCGAGCGAAAACGCGAAAGGTAAGACAATCCAGTTTTTAGAAGACAGGAAAGAGGATCTGCCTAACCCTGGAGCAAGGCAGAGATGTCGGCACAGGAAGTGCTGAACACTAAGGGGAAAGGCAGACAAACGGGACAATATGCTTCTGTGAATCAAATGATACCGCTGGGGCAGAGGGTGGGGAAGAGAGAGAGGGAATGAACTTTGTAATTGCTGTATTCTGCAAAGACTCCTATTCCGAACATGGATGTTGAACCTCAACAAAAAGGTGTTTTCTTTTTTAATTACTGGTTTCGGGGTGACTGGGCAGCAGGAGTCGAGGAAGCAGGGCAGGCCCCGGTCACTAAGCCAGGGGTGGGCCCTGCTGCTCTGGGGCTCCCCGCCCCCAGCAGGTGACCCCAGCCAGCACCGAACCACATGAAGTGACTGGAGCCTCTGCCTCCCCCACGGGTCTGTGGGCTCCTCACGGGCAGACCCGAATCCTACGAGGCTCCAGCCCCCAGGGCCTGGCACACTGTGGTTCTGTGCTCACTAGAGAGCCCTCCAGCACAAGCTCCCTTCCCTAAAGATGCCCCGTGAGTCCCACTCCAGCATGCCCTCGCTCCCGAGCCTTCCCCTGTAGACAGGAGGTGGGGCAGGCTGAGCCCAGAGGCCGGGGCGTGGCTCCTCACCCACACGAGGTGAGGGGACACAAAGCAGGGCCCGCGATGCAGGGCCAGGGTGTAGGTGGCCTAGAAAAAGGACGAACCCGCCAGGGGCCCAGGGGTACCGCCTGGGAAGGGCCAGCCAGGGCTGCTGGCGGGTGGAGGCAGGGTGGGAAGGAAGGGGCCAAGAGGGGCAGAATCTGGGGCCCGAGGGGTGAGGTTAGTCTTTCACAAGTCCCCAGAGTCAGTGATTTCTTTTACTGCTTTCCGGAAGGCACCGTGCCCCCACCTGTGCCTCTCAGTCACCAAACTCTGGAGGAATGCCATTGACATCCAGGCACAGTCGTGTCCCCTCGGTCCAGGCCTCTGCACACACTGTTCCCTCAGCTCGAATACCCTTCCAGTCATTCGCTGGCAAGACCCGTCGCCTCTCTCACTGAGAGCAGCGTGAAAGGACAGGTTCTTAGAGTTGGTCACCGCCGGACTTTCGGTACCGAGGACAGCGCCCAGCACACAGGAACTCAGAAGATGTTCAGGGAATACATGAATGAATTAAATGTCCTCCTCTGCCTCCACTGGGCTTCTCACTTTGGCACTAGTGGTAAAGAACCCGCTTGCCACGGCAGGAGATGGAAGAGACCCAGGTTCGATCCCTGGGTCGAGAAGATCCCCTGGAGGAAGGAACGGCCACTCACTCCACTGTTCCTACCTGGAGAATCCCATGGACAGAGGAGCCTGGCGGGCTATGGCCCACAGGGGCACAAAGAGTTGGGCACAACTCAAGCGACTTGGCACGCACACAGGCCTGGCTCCATCATCCTTCCCAGGTGGACCTGGAGGCCCACAGCAGCCTGTCAACCCCATGGCCACACTCACTGGCCAGCTTGGCGTGATCTCTGGAAAGGAGACAGAAGGGTAACCCAATATTCCAACTAACTCACATTCTTCTAGAATCCCAGCACAGAGCACACCCGGCAGAGCCTCTGCTCACCAGTGAGCCCAACAAGCAAAGAACCAGATAATAAGCTCCCTGTCACCGGAGGTAATCAACCAGAAACAGAAGCCTGTAGACAGGAGGTGGGGCAGGCTGAGCCCAGAGGCCGGCGTGGCTCCTAAACCCACGAGGGGGGCAAGCAGGGCCGCGATGCAGGGCCAGGGTGTAGGTGGCCTAGAAAGGACGAACCCGCCAGGGGCCCAGGGGTACCGCCTGGGAAGGGCCAGCCAGGGCTGCTGGCGGGTGGAGGCAGGGTGGGAAGGAAGGGGCCAAGAGGGGCAGAATCTGGGGCCCGAGGGGTGAGGTTAGTCTTTCACAAGTCCCCAGAGTCAGTGATTTCTTTTACTGCTTTCCGGAAGGCACCGTGCCCCCACCTGTGCCTCTCAGTCACCAAACTCTGGAGGAATGCCATTGACATCCAGGCACAGTCGTGTCCCCTCGGTCCAGGCCTCTGCACACACTGTTCCCTCAGCTCGAATACCCTTCCAGTCATTCGCTGGCAAGACCCGTCGCCTCTCTCACTGAGAGCAGCGTGAAAGGACAGGTTCTTAGAGTTGGTCACCGCCGGACTTTCGGTACCGAGGACAGCGCCCAGCACACAGGAACTCAGAAGATGTTCAGGGAATACATGAATGAATTAAATGTCCTCCTCTGCCTCCACTGGGCTTCTCACTTTGGCACTAGTGGTAAAGAACCCGCTTGCCACGGCAGGAGATGGAAGAGACCCAGGTTCGATCCCTGGGTCGAGAAGATCCCCTGGAGGAAGGAACGGCCACTCACTCCACTGTTCCTACCTGGAGAATCCCATGGACAGAGGAGCCTGGCGGGCTATGGCCCACAGGGGCACAAAGAGTTGGGCACAACTCAAGCGACTTGGCACGCACACAGGCCTGGCTCCATCATCCTTCCCAGGTGGACCTGGAGGCCCACAGCAGCCTGTCAACCCCATGGCCACACTCACTGGCCAGCTTGGCGTGATCTCTGGAAAGGAGACAGAAGGGTAACCCAATATTCCAACTAACTCACATTCTTCTAGAATCCCAGCACAGAGCACACCCGGCAGAGCCTCTGCTCACCAGTGAGCCCAACAAGCAAAGAACCAGATAATAAGCTCCCTGTCACCGGAGGTAATCAACCAGAAACAGAAGCCTGCTCTCTGAGTGAGCTCCCGCTCCAGTTCCTGCTGCCCAGGGAGGCTCTCGCGAGCTGGCAGGGCTGTTATCACTGTCAATAACAACATGAACCAGAACCCGCTGAACGTCTCCCCGCCCTTCCCCGTGTTTCGCTCTGAACCTGGGCCGTGTACCAGGTGCAGGAGTCTGGGCGGGATGGGGCTCTATCCCCTGCCGAGCTGTGTGAGCCCAACGAGTTACACACCCGTAATATCTGTTGTGCTGCAGGCACGTCCAAGCCCTCTACAGGTATTAGCCTGCAAGCAGCCCTGTGGCGAAGACGCCGCCGTGAGCCGTCATGACTCACGGGGGCCCGGGGCCGGCAGGTCATTCGCGGGGGATGACACAACTGAGCAGCGGCAGGTGGGATTCCCACTCAGGTCCTCTGGCCACGGTGTCTGTGTTCTTAAACACTGCTCTTTTTCAAAACGTTGTTTATTTGGGGCCACACTGCAGGGCATGCGGGATCTTGGTTCCCCACCAGGGATGGAACCCATGCCCCCTGCACCGGGAGCACGGAGGCTTAACCAGTGCACCTCCAGGGAAGTCGTCCTTAACCACTGCTCTGTATTTCGTCAGGTCTGGGAGAACAAGGGCACAGTCTGAAGCAGGTCAGGAGGGCGCCCGCGGCCCTGGGAGCCGACGTCCCAGTCCTCAGCACGTCGGCCAGCGGCCCCGGCCACCTGCAGCTTCTGGCCTCTTTCCTGGGCCCCACCCATCCAGCACCCTGAGTTCCAGCCGTCCGGAGCGTCTCCCTGCTCCTGAAGACACCCCGCCCGTCTCCTGCTCTGCCAGGAGGCGTCCACCCCTCTCCTATCCCTTAGCCAAGCCCTGGGGCCAGCGTGGGTGTCTGGAGCTCTCCGCACACCCCTGCATCACAGACCCCGGCACCCCTCCCCAGACGGGGACTCTCCAGCGGGACCAGACCGGCTCCTGGTTCCCAGGGTCTCACTCCTCACGGAGGGGCCAGCTGTGGGCACCGGCCCCAGTTCTCGGTCCCTGCACCCCGGCAGCTGCTGCTAAGGACCCTCTAGGAGGAGGGTTATCAAGACCACAAGGCGCTGCCGCCCTCCCTACTCCCTCTGCTGGGGGCCCCCCCGGGGCCATGCGGTCCAGCCTCTTCCTGGGGCTGCCACCCCTCACTCAGGCTTTCATGTTACATATAGCAGGGGCTTACACCAGAGAAGGCGACAATGCAGAGCCACTGCAAACTCCTTATCCCCCTGGATCCGGCTGCTAGAAAGCTCAGAGTGCAATTACTGGCCAGTGGAAGGTGCCCCAGCCCCTACAGCTCCATCTGAGGTTTGCTACCCCCGGCTTCTCCCTGCCCGGATTTTCTCATGTCTTTTCCATCTCGTTAGACTGCGTTTATCTTTGTAAATCACCCTGGGTCCTTTCTGGAAACAGACAAACAACACCCCTGACCCTTTCGTGTGTCTTCTCTCTGCTCTGTGTTCCCAGGGCCCAGGGCAGCCCTCGCTCAGAAAGAAGCCAAATGTGGGCGGAGCGAGCCAATCCACAGGCAGATGAGCTTCCGCAGGGAACAGTCGACAGCAGAAGCGGGAAGAGCAGAAGCTGTTGTATCCTGTTGAAAATCAGGATACAACGTAGCAAAAAGAGAAGAAAAAAAGCCAGTCTGGAAAACACCTAATGTCATTTCCTCTTTCCTTGCAGGGAGGGTCCCACAACCAGACGCCTGGCTTCACAGCAGGCCTGGGAGAATGGTGGGTTCCACGCTGAGCACCCCCCGAGCTGGACGCTCGAGTCCCTGCTGCCCCCCAACCTCTTCACTTTTCTCTCTCTCCGCCCCTCGGGAAGGCGCTCCTCCTCGACCCCGAGTCCACGCACCCTTCAGGACACAGCTCAGGCCTGTTTCCCCGGAGAGTCCCCTTGGCCACCCCACCTATGCCGCGCCTGCCTCTGGGGGACCCTCGCGGGGACCTGGACTATTGCTGGAGCCACGACCCCCCTTGGGCACGAAGGCTCTTCGGCTCTGGCCTTAAAATGTTCACTGATGGTGTTTACACGTGTGGAAAGCGGCTGACAACTTCCTAACGCAGCAAAAGCTTCCGGAAGGCAGGGTCCGAAACTGAGGCGCGCTGTGCGCCCTCCACACGGAGGGGCCGGCCTCCGCTCAGCCTCCACGCAGGCCCAGCCTCAGTGCTGGATGCTGGGGACTGGGGCGGGGGCTCCCGGGGAGGAGGTGGGCGCCAGGCTGGGTGCAGGAAGGAGCACAGCTGCCCCGGAGGAGAGGAGAGCTGAGAAAACCAGGCCCTCGTCGTGAGCCACACGCCCTCCTCTCACGGTGAAGCCGCCGCTGCAGTCAGTGCTGCCCTCGGGGACCCCCAGGGTCAGAGCTGCTCCCTGAAGACGGACGTCGGTACGTGGACGCGGCCCCAAATTCCTGCCTCACTAATAAAAGCCACCTGATGTGCTCTGCTCTCTATTCAGAGGGGACATGTGTCTTCATCGTTTCGAAGCACTTCCTCTGAAAACGTGGAGCTCTGTCGCTGCTCCTGCAGAGGAAGGAACCGTGGGATGGGGTGGGTCCCCCCTGCCAGCGACCGCCCCCACCTCCGTCCCCCGGCGCCTGAGGGGAGCCCATCCTCTGCCCCAAGCTGGGTGGGAGGCCTGCAGGGGACCCCAGGGATGAGGACGCCCCCACTCCCCTGTCCTCGGTCAGCACGCGCCCAATCTCATACCACCACACCAGCTGTGCCCACTACTGCCCACTGCCCGAGACCACGGAGCCTGCCTGCCACCCCATCGGCTGGGCACCCTCACCCCGGCTGGACCCATCCAGCTCTCTGGCACCCGGAGAAGACTGAGGGGAGCGTCCCTGAGGGGTCCTGTGGCCTCGAGCTGAAGCCAAGCCACCATTCGGGGCAGCCAGGCCAGCCACCCAGAGAGAGCAGCCTGCAGGAAGAGGAGAAGCCACAGAGGCACCAGGAGAGAATGAAACCAGAGTCCAGAGAGGATGGCGGGAGGAGGAGCCAGCTTCCCAGGCCCTAGCAGAGACGGTGCCTGCTCAGTTTCCCGCGAAGTTCCCTTCCTCTCAACTCCCCTTTCACTTAACCTAATTGGAGGCGGGTCCCGCCAGCTGAGGTGGGGGGGCCCTGAGAGCCAGAGAGGGTCTGGACTGTGAACTTGAGCCCGTGGGATGGAGGAGTCTGGGGAAGGCATGGCCAAAACCTCGCTTTCAGGAAGTGAACCAGAGTCGGCGAGCGGGGTGGTGGAAGGACCTACAGTCTTTCAGGAACACAGGAGATGCTCAGCAAATGCATGGAGGGATTTCTCTGGTGATCTAGTGGCTAAGACTCCCAGCTCCTGACGCGGGGAGCTGGGGTTTGATCCCTGGTCAGGGAACTAAAGATCTTGCGTGCTGCAACAAAGACCTGGAGCATCCAAAGATATATAGACGTACAAAACGTGTGGAGGCCAAACAGGGAACCCTCTCCATGTCTTGAATTCCCCATCCGCAAAATATAAACAATGTTATCGGGCTATCCACAAATGACCACATGCCTTCTGTCAACTACAAACCGGCATTTACCAATTACATTACCAATGTCTTGACAACAAGGACATTTGCCCTCTGCCTCTGCAGAGACCAGACCCTGCGCTATTGAGAGCTGCTGACCTTCAATGCTCCCTGATGGGAGATTGGGGTGGGGTAGAGGCACTCTGTGCTCCAAGGAATCTGGTGGAGCAGGTCTTGAGATAGGTAAGTGACTTCTTAGGAATAGATTTTATCATCTCAATTCTTGCATCTCCTCACACCCAAAAGCGCTAAACAGATCCAAACCATTTGTAAAACAAAAACCCCTTTGGAAACCCTTTACTCGATGGCATTTGAATTTCCCCCCACACTGAGACCCTTATTATTGGCTTTCCTCCCCTCTGTCTCTGGAGCAGTCTCAGAGCTGTCTGGGTGCTGCCTCCCAGGGTGCAGTCCTAATTATGCCCCAAATAAAACTTAACCCACAACTCTCAAGTTGTTCATCTTTTAGGTGACACTTCAAGAGCTTAGGCTAGGCCTGGCTGCCAGAAAGCACCATGGGAGAGGCAGCTGGCCAAGAGGACCGGAGGATGCCAGCTTTCCCAGGCCCTAGCAGAGACGGTGCCTGCTCAGTTTCCCGCGAAGTTCCCTTCCTCTCAACTCCCCTTTCACTTAACCTAATTGGAGGCGGGTCCCGCCAGCTGAGGTGGGGGGGCCCTGAGAGCCAGAGAGGGTCTGGACTGTGAACTTGAGCCCGTGGGATGGAGGAGTCTGGGGAAGGCATGGCCAAAACCTCGCTTTCAGGAAGTGAACCAGAGTCGGCGAGCGGGGTGGTGGAAGGACCTACAGTCTTTCAGGAACACAGGAGATGCTCAGCAAATGCATGGAGGGATTTCTCTGGTGATCTAGTGGCTAAGACTCCCAGCTCCTGACGCGGGGAGCTGGGGTTTGATCCCTGGTCAGGGAACTAAAGATCTTGCGTGCTGCAACAAAGACCTGGAGCATCCAAAGATATATAGACGTACAAAACGTGTGGAGGCCAAACAGGGAACCCTCTCCATGTCTTGAATTCCCCATCCGCAAAATATAAACAATGTTATCGGGCTATCCACAAATGACCACATGCCTTCTGTCAACTACAAACCGGCATTTACCAATTACATTACCAATGTCTTGACAACAAGGACATTTGCCCTCTGCCTCTGCAGAGACCAGACCCTGCGCTATTGAGAGCTGCTGACCTTCAATGCTCCCTGATGGGAGATTGGGGTGGGGTAGAGGCACTCTGTGCTCCAAGGAATCTGGTGGAGCAGGTCTTGAGATAGGTAAGTGACTTCTTAGGAATAGATTTTATCATCTCAATTCTTGCATCTCCTCACACCCAAAAGCGCTAAACAGATCCAAACCATTTGTAAAACAAAAACCCCTTTGGAAACCCTTTACTCGATGGCATTTGAATTTCCCCCCACACTGAGACCCTTATTATTGGCTTTCCTCCCCTCTGTCTCTGGAGCAGTCTCAGAGCTGTCTGGGGTGCTGCCTCCCAGGGTGCAGTCCTAATTATGCCCCAAATAAAACTTAACCCACAACTCTCAAGTTGTTCATCTTTTTAGGTGACACTTCAAAGAGCTTAGGTTCCCGCAGAGCAAACACTCAAAATGCACAGTTGCTGTTTTAACCAGGGTGACTGTCTCCCCAAGGACCCCTGGGCAGGTGCTTTGGTCTGAAGGTGCCAACTACACAGGTTGCAATCCTTCCCACCTAGGGAGAGTATCAGGAGGCGGGGCCTTTGGGGAGGTGAGGTCAGGAGGGTGGAGCCCTCATGCTTGGGATTAGTGCCCTTTTATTTATTTACTGCCGATTAGTGCCCTTTTAAAAGGAACCCCCTCAGAGTCCCAAGAGCTCTCAGAGCCCCCACAGAGCTCCAAGCCCCTCCACCACGTGAGGACACACAGGCAAGTGCGACCTGGAAAAGCGTCCTCACCCAAGGCAGGCTGCCACGTGGCTCTCAGACTTCCAGCCTCCAGAGCCGTGAGCAGCACTTGTGCTGCTCAGAAGCCTCCCGGTCTGTCGTATTTTGTCAGAACAGCTCAGACAAAGATCACAGGGAGCCTTGAGGTTCAAGAATACAGCTTCTCTCCTCTGGGCAGGAAGCAGAGGTGGGGGAGGTGAATCAAGAGGGCAGGATCCATCTTTAGGGCGGCAGGTCCAGGGAGGAGAGGTCAAGGGGAAGCTGTCCCCTCACCGCGTGGACACAGGCAGAGGGCGCCGGGACGGCCAGGGTACGGGGTGGTGGGCTTCCCGTTACCAAGGGAGCTGGGCCAGGGCAGAGAGCACAGCCCCGGGAGGAGACCATCAGGGCCTCGGGCAAAGGCGGACGGGCAGGAGTGCCTGACGGTGGTCCACCGGCTGGAGAGGCGAGGGGCCGCTCGTGGGTGTGGCTGGAGGCGGGAGGGCCACCCTGGACAGCAGCACCAACAAACACCGGGCATTCTCTCCGTCCAAGGACACACGCTTCACACATACCCATCCATGCAGTTCTCGCCACACCTCGAAGAGGCAGACACCTTAAGCATCCTCAAGTTCTAGATTGGGAAACTGAGGCAGGATGAAGCAAAGCCGCTTGTCCGAGGTCACACAGCGAGGAAGTGGCAGGGCTGGGCTTTGCACCCCGGCTGTCAGGCTCCAGCCCTCAAACTTAATTGCCAGAGTGGAGAGAAGACGCTGCAAAGGCCTTGGTGCCTCTGGGACTGGGTCCCCTGCTTGGGATTCCAGGATCTGGGTACAGAATCCCAGGCACCTGCTTCCCAGCCTGCCGGCTGCACCTGGGGACCCACGGAGGCACAGTCTTGGGCACTGAGGCTCCCCCCAGGTGCCCTCCACCAGACTCTAAAGCTCCCTTCTGGCCCATCCCCCGCCCCCTGTCCCACCACCCCTCCCAGGCCAGTACTGGAGACGCCAATGCATCCGGGGCTTCCGGAGAAGGGGGTCTAAGGGGTCCCACCTGGGAAAGTGGGACAGACCCATCCCTTCCCTCAACAGAACCTCCCCTGCCTTAAACCTCGTCCCTCAGTCACTCAAATCCTCTGCTGCTCTCCTGACCCACCCGCCACGCGGTCTCGACTCCTATCCCTGCCCAGGCTGGCTCCTCTCCCTCCAGCCCCGGTCTGTCGTATTTTGTCAGAACAGCTCAGACAAAGATCACAGGGAGCCTTGAGGTTCAAGAATACAGCTTCTCTCCTCTGGGCAGGAAGCAGAGGTGGGGGAGGTGAATCAAGAGGGCAGGATCCATCTTTAGGGCGGCAGGTCCAGGGAGGAGAGGTCAAGGGGAAGCTGTCCCCTCACCGCGTGGACACAGGCAGAGGGCGCCGGGACGGCCAGGGTACGGGGTGGTGGGCTTCCCGTTACCAAGGGAGCTGGGCCAGGGCAGAGAGCACAGCCCCGGGAGGAGACCATCAGGGCCTCGGGCAAAGGCGGACGGGCAGGAGTGCCTGACGGTGGTCCACCGGCTGGAGAGGCGAGGGGCCGCTCGTGGGTGTGGCTGGAGGCGGGAGGGCCACCCTGGACAGCAGCACCAACAAACACCGGGCATTCTCTCCGTCCAAGGACACACGCTTCACACATACCCATCCATGCAGTTCTCGCCACACCTCGAAGAGGCAGACACCTTAAGCATCCTCAAGTTCTAGATTGGGAAACTGAGGCAGGATGAAGCAAAGCCGCTTGTCCGAGGTCACACAGCGAGGAAGTGGCAGGGCTGGGCTTTGCACCCCGGCTGTCAGGCTCCAGCCCTCAAACTTAATTGCCAGAGTGGAGAGAAGACGCTGCAAAGGCCTTGGTGCCTCTGGGACTGGGTCCCCTGCTTGGGATTCCAGGATCTGGGTACAGAATCCCAGGCACCTGCTTCCCAGCCTGCCGGCTGCACCTGGGGACCCACGGAGGCACAGTCTTGGGCACTGAGGCTCCCCCCAGGTGCCCTCCACCAGACTCTAAAGCTCCCTTCTGGCCCATCCCCCGCCCCCTGTCCCACCACCCCTCCCAGGCCAGTACTGGAGACGCCAATGCATCCGGGGCTTCCGGAGAAGGGGGTCTAAGGGGTCCCACCTGGGAAAGTGGGACAGACCCATCCCTTCCCTCAACAGAACCTCCCCTGCCTTAAACCTCGTCCCTCAGTCACTCAAATCCTCTGCTGCTCTCCTGACCCACCCGCCACGCGGTCTCGACTCCTATCCCTGCCCAGGCTGGCTCCTCTCCCTCCAGCCCCCTTTGGCATCCTGGCAACAAACTTCTACCAAGAGCTCCATCAAGCTTCCTGGCCCACCCCCTCCTCCAGGTGTGCTCCCAGCTCCCCCATCACGGCGCTCACGGGATGGGGCTGGGCGGCGCTCCCGTGGGGGCAGCGAGGCCCCAGCCCTGTGTACCTGCCAGCCCCTGGCAGTGCTGGGCCAGGTGACAGCCGCTGAATGAATGAAGGGTTCATTGTTTACGCTACAACTGGTGCGAGCCTTGCCCCACGTGGTCCTCCCCGCGCCCTCCTCCCCCTGCACCCGTCTGTCCGCACAACCCCTAGGAACATCCCACGGGCGTCTCACAGGGGTGAGGGCGGCTCCCTCAGAAGCGAGAGGCGGCATCTCAGAGATTAGGGTGCTGGGCTCAGCCCGGTGATTGGCTTCCCTCCAGGTGCCCCCTCTTCTCCAGGGTGGGGCTGGGGCTTGCGTGGCAGTGCCCAGTGGGCACCCGCCCCGCCCAGGCCCCGCCTAAAGGACCCGAACGGGCGGGCCCGCCGGCCCACGAAGCATCCTCGGGGCGGCCAGGGCCCCTCCCGCGGGGAGGGCAGAAAATGTGCTGCCTCACCAGCCACGAGCGCCAGCTTCGGGGGGGGCCACCCCTGCAGGAAGACGCCCCACCTCAGCCTCCTCCTATCCCCCTCTCCACCGTGCACTTTCACCAAGTTTTGCAAAGGGCCTCGGCCAGGCGACCACAGCCAGCGGGGCGGGGGCTCCCCGTCCTCCCAGACCCCGGGTCTGGAGAAGGGGGCTGTGCGGCCGCGCCCACCAGGCTCCGCTCCCCCCATCCCCCGCGGGGAGCCCAGAGCCCTGCGGCGCGTGCAGCCGCCCAGCGCTGCCCTTGGCAGCAGAGACGGGCGGCTCCCGAACATCTGGGCCGAACCCCTGGAGGGGACACCGAGAGTGCTGGTGGGTGACGCCTCCACCGAGGGGACGCGCCGCCCGGGAAGGGCTCTCCGACGCCCGCAGCGCCCCCTCCTCGCCTGCAGCGGCTGGGGGAGCTGGGGGTACCCCGGGAACCAGCTCCCGCGCCCTCCCGCCGCCCCCACGCCGCGCGCCGCCTCGGGGTCGGCCGCCGCCCCCGCCGCCCCCCGCAGCCCTCGGCCCTTTGTTGCCCGGCGAGCCCCCTCCCTCCGGGCGCCCCCGGCGGCTCCTACCTGCGCCCTCCAGCATCAGGCCGCGCGGCCCCTCCTCTCCGGGTCGGGGCGCCGCGGGGCAGGGATGCCGCGGCCCCTCCCGGCGCGCCGCTGCCCCCCGCCCGCAGCCCCTCCTGGCGCCGGGGCTCCGCGTCCGTGCGCCGGGCCGGGGCCTCGCGCCGCGCGCGCGGCCGGCTGGGCGGCGGCAGGAAGGCGGGAGGCGCTGACCCGGGCCGCCCTGGCCGCCGCCTGCGCTCCCGGCGGCCGCGCCGAGCCGAGCTGAGCGGGAGCGGAGCGAGCGGCCCGGCTCCGGGAGGGAACAAAAGGGGCCGGCGCTGGGGCGGGCGCGCGAGGGCGGAGCCTGGCGCGGCGGGGGCGGGCGGGCGCCCGCGCGGCCTCGCGGTTCTCGGGCTGCGGCGCCGCGCCGCCAGGGGGCGGGCGGGCGGAAAACGCGGCGGCCGGCTGCAGGGCGTCCGAGGCGCGCCAGCCTCCACCTCGGCGCTCGGCCCCTATGGGCGCTCGGATCGTGGTTGACGGAAACGCGTCCTTCAGCCTGACTGAGCTCACGAGGATGTCTCAGACCACGGAGAGAGGCGGAAGCTCGGGAAGCTGCGGAGAGGGCTGGGGAAGTGCCTGGAGTTTCCGGGAAGGCTTCACGGGGGAGGTGATGGTTGAATGAGACAGGGTGAGGAGGGGACAGTGTAGCTGAGCCGCCAATTCCAGGTCTTCCTGAGCGGTCTCGAGGCCAGAACGAATGGAGACAAATGGAACGAAGGTCTTGGTGATGTGCTTCCAACGCTTGTTAGAAAGAATGGTACCCCAAATACAGAGGGAATCCTACACCATCCCCCCAAGGCAGGAGCTGTCTCCTCGGACATCAGAGGGCTGACACAGCTACCCACCCACCGCCGACCCCCGGAGGTCAAGGGCAGAGGCTGCGTGGCAGCCACGGGGCTGAGAAGTAACTGGACCGCAGCACCCACAGGCGCCTGGCTGTGGCTGCTCTCTGTATTTTCGTTCTCCTTTTCCCCGTGGATGAGCTCACCCCAGTCCCTTTGCCCCTGCTGGGTCTCCTCTCCCCTCGCTTTCCCCTTGAAGTCCACCTTAAATGAATGCACCTCCCTCATCCTGCATGGGAATGTGGGTGTGTTGATGGGGGTGGGCACTGCATGTTGAGGCTCTGCGGAGCGCAGGTACCAGGCCCAGTCTTGTTTCTGTGCCCTACGGCACCCAGTGCCCGGCCCGACCAAGCTTGCCACAGAGCCTGTAATGACACCTGTTGAGCTGGGCTTCCCCGGTGGCTCAGCCGTAAAGAATCCACCCACAGTGCTGGAGACACAGTTCTGATACCTGACCGCTCAGACGATGAAGAATCCACCTGCAACAAGGGAAACCCGAATTCCATCCCCGGGTGGGGAAGATCCCCTGGAGGAGGGCATGGCAACCCACTACAGTATTCTTGCCTGGAGCATCCCACCGACAGAGGAGCCGGGCAGGCTATGGTCCACGGGGTCACAAAGAATCGGACACAATGTATCGATTTAACAACGACAACAACATCAGGAAGGGAGCCCAGGATGATCATGAAGGCCAGGGGGTCCTGATGATGGAAAGAAGGCAGGACTCAAATCAGAGACACCTCAGGACCTTCTCCTGGCAGCTCGTGGGAGCAGGGTGAAGCCCTAAGAGGTCAGCTGAAGGGCTGAGGGGCTCCAGGCTCCAGCTTGGGGCCTGAGATGCTGGGGAGAGGGGGGGACTGCATGGGAAACAAGGGGAGGGGGCCAAGCCAGGGGTTCTTATGTCTTTAGGGTCACACAGGCCTTTGGAACTCTGAATTCATGGGGGCTCGCCCCAAAACCTGCAACATGCTTACCCACCTACATGCATGCACACGCGCACGTGGACACACAGGGAGAATTCTGCAGGCAGGCTCAGGCCATTCACAGCCCCCAGAAGCCTACCTGGTCAGTACGCCAGTCTCTAGAGCAGGAGAGAGGACCCAGGACAGACAGGGGTCACTGGGATGCAGCAGAAAGTGTGATCTGCCCGAACTAGGGCGGCGAGGCAGGGGGAACGGGGTGACCCAGATCAAATGGCACCTGGGCCCCGGGGGCACATTTCCCTCCTGTGATATCGAGGCTTCTGGAACCGGGAAATCAGCCAGAGTTCCCAGGACCGCAGCCCGACAGGGATGGACTGAGAAGGTTCCTTGTTGGAAATAAAGCCTCTGTCCGTTCAGTCCCAGCCCCTGTTTGCACAGGTGGGGACACTGAGGGCCAAAGCGATCCAAGGGGACTTCCCTGGGGTCTGGTGGTTAGGACTCTGCGTTCCCAATGCTAGAAGGCATAGGTTTGATCCCTGGTCGGGGCACTAAGATCCCACGTGGCAAAAAAATAGTCAGCAATTTACCCAGCTGGTGCTGCGATGCACCTGAGCTCACCTGTGCCACCTGCAGGTTCGGTCGACGCCTCTGCCCCCCTCAACCCCCTTCCTCAGCGACAGCGCCACCCCCCTGTTATGCAGTCCAGCAAGGAACGTTGCGGGGTACCAGCGTCCCCTAACATGGAAGGTGGGCGGGGCTGCAAGGAAGCAGCTCACCGGAGAGGGTCTGCTGCTCCGGCTGCCGCCAGCCTTGTCCCAGATGAGAGAAGACCATCTTGCACCTTGCTGAAGCCTGGACTGGGGTGTCCTGCAGTGGATGTGGAGGGTGGAGCGGCCCGGGGAATCAGGCCTGCGTAGGGGCGTGGGAGGGGGGAGGGCGGGGAGGAGGGCTCTTCCCCCAGGCCTTTTGTCTTCCCAGAAAGTGCTGATTTGCCCATTTTCCTGCTGACAGTGGCCATGACTGGCAGCCCCATAAGGTGTTTCATGGGAAGAGCCCGCTGGGAGTCACTGGTCAAGGCAGCCCTCTCTGGGGAGAAGGGTGCTGGGAGAGGGGCAGCCCCTCTCCCGCGACGCTGGTTTAATTTCTTAGGACCAACAGGACAGTCACCTGACAGACGATGTTGTAGCCTCTGAATTGCTGTTTACAAGGAATTCTGTAATAACTGTCCTGGGAAGCACTGCTGGATGTCTGTCTAATGAAAACAAGCACAGCCTACCAGGGTGGGACAGCAGAACCGCAGCCTGGGAAGCCATCTGGTAAACCGTCGGTGGGGGGGCACCTGTTACACGGTGACCTGTGGGTGGGGAGACCGAATGGGACGTCTCTCTTCCCTTTTCTGCGTTTTCCAACAAAAGACATGTAAACCCAAGCCCTATTTCTGTTCAGACGACCGTTGGCATGTGGTGCCTCCGTTAAACACACAAAACAGAATTGTTTGGATGTTGTCGTGGCCTTGGGCAGAGTGACATCGCCATGGAGACATCAGCTGAGCCCGAAGCCCTCTGGAAGCCACACCCTCACTGACAAACACCAGGGCTTGGTTCTTCCTTGGGAAGAAGTTGTTCCCCCTCCCTCTGGTGGATCCTGGGCTCAATGAGTGACCCGAGGCCGGCGTGTCTGAGTTCTTATTACGGGGTAGGCGTATGGATTGTGGGAATCCACAAAGACCACCCCCGGGAGAGCCAGCAAAGGCTGTTTCTTCAGCCCTTGCTCTGGCTGGGGATCAGCTGCACCCCTTGTGTTTGGCAGAGACCCAGGGGCCGCCGGGGAGTGGGAGGGGTTCAGCGAGGACCTGAGGGAAGGCACAGGTATGTGGGGCATTTTTTTGTCTGTGCTGTGTCTTAGTTAAAGCATGCCAGATCTTCAGTCTTCACTGTGGCATGCAGGATTTTTTTTTTTAGTTGAAGCATGCAGGGTCTAGTTCCCTGACCAGGGATCAAACCCAAGCCCCCTGCGTTGGGAGTGCAGCGTTTTAACCACTGGACCACCAGGGAAGTCCTTCAGATGTGCCTTGATGGGAGGCTGCTGGCTGGGTAAGCTAGAAGAATGAGGATCACCTCTGGTTGGTGAGGGAAGCCTCTGTGATCGGCTTTGGGGTTGATTCTAAGTCAGAAATAGAAGCAAAAACTTCAGAAGCCAGCAGTGACTGCTGTCATTTTAGGATAAAGGAAACCAAGTTGGAGAGGTGAAGGGACATGCCCAAGGTCACAGAGGTTGTGAGTGCAAGATGAGCCAGGGCCTGGGGCAGTCAAAACTCTGATCTTCCCTGGGTGGGGAAAGATCCCCTGGAGAGGGAAATGGCAACCCAGTCCATTATTCTTGCCTGGATAAGGAAGACGTGGACAGAGGAGCCTGGCGAGCTACAGTTCCCTGGGGTCAAAGAGTCAGACACGACTGAGTGACGAAGCACGCACGCACACCAGGCTTCAGAGCTGGGCTTCCTCCTGCCAGTAAGGAGAGCGCAAGGAGATCGATGTCACCTTAAACTCCACTCTGAGGGCCTTCCCTGCGGCGTCCAGTGGTTAAGACTCTGAGCTTTCACAGCAGAGGGTTCAGGTTCAATCCTTGGTCAGGGAACTTAGGCCCTCCACACCACAAAAAAAAAAGAAAGAAAGAAAGAAAATTTCTTGATATTAATAAAAATGAAAACACAACGTATCAATTTAAAAAAAAAAGAAAAATTAACAACTCCAATTCGAGCTCTGCTTGTTCCCAGCTTTATGACCCTGGGCACATAACAGGCATCTCGCCCCTGCTCCCCATCCACAGGGTTCTTGTAAAAGTGCCGGTTTCAGGTGCACATGCTGAGTGCGTACTGTATACTGCATTGATTAGTCGCTGAAGGCCAGCACCCTTCTGAGCACCTGAGATTTGTAAGTTCGCAGCACCCTCAGGGTGCCCTCGGAGCAGGGGGCTGTGCCCGCCCCATCCACAGGTGAAGCCCTGAAACGCACGGGCAGCTAGGAGCAGACCCCATGGGATCCAGGCCGCCTGGGGCCAGAGTCTGCATCCTTTTTGGACGTTTCCTGTCAGTCGCGCTGGGTCTTTGCTGCTGTGAGGAGGCTTTCTCTCGTTGCAGGGGGTGCACGGGCTTCTCCTGGTGATGCTCCTCTCTTGGGGAGCACAGGCTCCAGAGCGCGGGCTCCGCAGTTGTGGTGCCCTGCAGTATGTGGGATCTTCCTGGACTAGAGGTCCCCTGAACCTGTGTTCCCTGCTTTGGCAGGTGGATCTGAACCCCTGGACTGCCAAGGAAGTCCCCAGAGTCTGTGTTTTAATCCCTACACTTCCTGCCTCCCAGGTGAAGCAAAGGCCGTGAACAGGCAGCAGGCAGGCACCTGCGACCCCGGGGGACGAGGCACAAATCCTCAGCTGAGGCCTGATGTGGGGCTGCTTCTCCCTGGGCAACTCCTGAGTGGGCTCCTTCAACAGGGGGCCTTGGAAGTGGGGGACTGTGGAAGGAAGAGACCAGCCCCTCCGTGGGTGGCCAGTACACCCACTCGCTGAGTCTCAGGTGACACACGTCTAAGGACGCCACTGCCGCCATGGTTCCCACGGGAGTGGCTCCTCTGGAGGGGAAGTCTGCCTCCTGGGGATGAAGCCATGGGTGCCAGCGCCCGCACAGCCCCGAGGATATAGCCTTCCTGGATCCCCAAAGGGGCCACAAGCACTCAGCCTCTCCCCTCACCCAGGGAAATCTCTGGAAGGAGCTTCTGCCGGGCCCCTCTGCTGTCCACCCTGAAGCCTTCCTCCCCAGCTACTCTTCCTCATCTCTGTTTCCACGTCTCCAAGTTCACACATCTGTGCATTGCATCATTGGCCGATGGGGTGACACACCCGGGAATCATGTTTGTTCGGTTTCTCTGAGCCTCTTGCCGGGGAGCCTGCTGGTACCTTCCTCCCGGCCGCTGAGCCCTCCAGGTCACCCTGCCCCTCACCGCCTGCAGCCCTCACCTGAGGGGGACGCCTCTCTTCGCTGGGGTCTTCTGGGTCCTTCTGAAAAGTCACACTAATCCCTCCCCACCAGAAACACAAAATTGAAACTGAAGTCTTCCCTTTTGTGACTTTACTATGAAAAGATGCTGAAAACAAACAAAGCAAAACCACACAAAACCACTGGGCTGTCACCATGATTTCCTGCAAGAAAGGACATTTTAACCGCATCGAACGGTGAGACTATCCTTCGGGAATAAAGGACAGCCCTTTGAATAGAGTACATCTGGCTTTCTGGAAAATTTTTGTTTTATCCACTTTGAGGCAGACAGAGGTCCAGATTGGCCGTTGTCCCTGGAACAGGAAGGAACCAGAGTCCTGAGGAGGCTCACTCTGGCCTCCAGGCCCGGGGTGCTGGCTTTCCTGGTCCCGCCCTGTCCTGGCGCTCTCTGCCACCTTGGCTGCCTTACCAGACTGGAACCGAGCTGCCCGATGAGACTTTTCTTAGGTCAAGCCACACAGCCTTCCCTCCTCCCCACTCCCTCCCGCTGGTGCCCCTGAGCCTTGGTGCCATTCTACCGCAGCGTCTGTGAGCCAGATGTTTGGCGAGAAGCTAGGAGGTCACGTGTCCAAGCCCTGTTGCTTTTCAGCAGGAAAGATGAAGTACGATTAGACAAAACGTCATTAGGAAAACCACGAGCCCTCTTCAAACAGCAGCCTCCTTTCTCTACGGCTCACCCCTGTGGCTTCACCATTCATAAACTGTCTCCTCATCCCACAGATGTGGTCCACGGGTGCCTAATGGAAACAGTTAGAACTCATATTGAAACTGCTAGTGTCCCAGCAACAAAGTCCCCTTTACTGCTTGTAAACCCCTTCGCCCCTTTTCTGCCTAGTGCATGTCTACAAAACTGCTTGGAAAAGATGCAGGCACAGATATCTCAGAATAAAGTGAGAAGAGCTCTGATGAAGTTGTGGGGTAAGGGCTTTGGGCCACATCTAATTCTCAACGCACGGAGCCAAGGGCAGCTTTCTTGGAGGAGGTGACAGCCCAGACGTGTCTCGACGGATACATGTGTGGCAGGCAGAGGGGGCCGCCCCGGAGGGATGTGAGAGGAACCTCGAGGAGCTCAGCCTGTAGAGCAGCAGGGAATGGAGACTGAGGGGAGGGTGCAGGGCAGCCTCAGTCTTCTTGTCTGCAAAATGGGAATGCCAGGCTCTACCTCCCCCTGCGCATACAGACAGACAGGGTACAAAGCCTGAGGGCTCTGACAGAGGCGTGACCAGGCTGCCTGGGGTCAGGTCTACCTCTCAGCTGTGGGGCTGAGAAGCCAGGACGTGTGCCAGGGAGTTCAGGGCAGTGGGGCTGCACCTGTGAAGCATGTTCACGCCTATCTCTCCCTGTTGGCCGGACAAGGAGACAGAAGCCGGGACGTCAGCAGGAGTGGGCAGCTCTGAGCAGGATTTAGCAGGCAAGGGAGGAGGAGGAGGTTTTTTCTGTCTCTGGCAGGAGGCAGGCAGTCTGTGAATGTCATCAGGGAGCCGGTGCCTCTCCTCCTCCCCGAGCCTGGAGAGCCGAAAGCCACTTCGGCACAAACCCTCCACGGGGCTCCGAGCCCTCCAGACACTGAAGAGGGCCCTGCCTCAGCTTCCCCATGACCCACCGCTGTTGCTTTTTCTCCTCGCCAGGCTCCCCAGCCCTCCCTACAAGGTCCCTGGGCTGCTGCTGGTGCAGGGAAGAGCCAGGTCCGGCCGTCCCCACTGCTTGCTCCTTTCTTCTCTGCAGTTCCATCCTCCTGGGCAATGCCCTGAAGTGTCCAGAGCCCCCCCAGCAAGTCAGAGCCGCCACAAATGAAGAGGGTCTCGTCAGGACCTTCTGGTGGTCCAGTAGTTAAGAATTGGCCTTCCAGTGCAGAGGACATGGGTTTGACCCCTGGTCAGAGAATAGAGCCGAATACCACAGCTAGAGACGCTCACATGCCGTGCCAGAGCCCACACGCACCCGCTGGTTGCCCAGGTGGCTCAGATAGTAAAGTATCTGCCTAGCATACAGGAGACCCAGGTCCGATCCCTGCCTTTCCCTTCTCCAGGAAGATGCTCCAGAGAAAGGAGATGCCCTGGAGAAGGGAATGGCAACCCACTCCCGTACTCTTGCAGCGGTGTCTCGCGGATACATGTGTGGCAGGCAGAGGGGGCCGCCCCGGAGGGATGTGAGAGGAACCTCGAGGAGCTCAGCCTGTAGAGCAGCAGGGAATGGAGACTGAGGGGAGGGTGCAGGGCAGCCTCAGTCTTCTTGTCTGCAAAATGGGAATGCCAGGCTCTACCTCCCCTCGCATACAGACAGACAGGGTACAAAGCCTGAGGGCTCTGACAGAGGCGTGACCAGGCTGCCTGGGGTCAGGTCTACCTCTCAGCTGTGGGGCTGAGAAGCCAGGACGTGTGCCAGGGAGTTCAGGGCAGTGGGGCTGCACCTGTGAAGCATGTTCACGCCTATCTCTCCCTGTTGGCCGGACAAGGAGACAGAAGCCGGGACGTCAGCAGGAGTGGGCAGCTCTGAGCAGGATTTAGCAGGCAAGGGAGGAGGAGGAGGTTTTTTCTGTCTCTGGCAGGAGGCAGGCAGTCTGTGAATGTCATCAGGGAGCCGGTGCCTCTCCTCCTCCCCGAGCCTGGAGAGCCGAAAGCCACTTCGGCACAAACCCTCCACGGGGCTCCGAGCCCTCCAGACACTGAAGAGGGCCCTGCCTCAGCTTCCCCATGACCCACCGCTGTTGCTTTTTCTCCTCGCCAGGCTCCCCAGCCCTCCCTACAAGGTCCCTGGGCTGCTGCTGGTGCAGGGAAGAGCCAGGTCCGGCCGTCCCCACTGCTTGCTCCTTTCTTCTCTGCAGTTCCATCCTCCTGGGCAATGCCCTGAAGTGTCCAGAGCCCCCCCAGCAAGTCAGAGCCGCCACAAATGAAGAGGGTCTCGTCAGGACCTTCTGGTGGTCCAGTAGTTAAGAATTGGCCTTCCAGTGCAGAGGACATGGGTTTGACCCCTGGTCAGAGAATAGAGCCCGAATACCACAGCTAGAGACGCTCACATGCCGTGCCAGAGCCCACACGTACCCGCTGGTTGCCCAGGTGGCTCAGATAGTAAAGTATCTGCCTAGCATACAGGAGACCCAGGTCCGATCCCTGCCTTTCCCTTCTCCAGGAAGATGCTCCAGAGAAAGGAGATGCCCTGGAGAAGGGAATGGCAACCCACTCCAGTACTCTTGCCCGCAGAATCCCTTGGACAGAGGAGCCCGGTGGGCTACAGTCCATGGGGTTGGACATGACTGAGCAACTAACACTTTTACTGTTATAGGCAAATAGGTAAATATTTAAAAAAAAAAAAAAAAGAGGGTATTAACCTACTGAGGATCACCCAGCCTCCTTACCAAAGGGACTGCATCTCTCAAATCATGAGGGGCCTGCACACACCCAGCCTTCTGCTGCGTCTCCCTGAGTTACTGCCTGAGGGCCCCCTCTCCACGGCCGTGCCTGCCCGCTCCCCACGAGTGCGGGTGCTTCGGGGACAGGTCACTGGCCAGGGACTGATTCGCGCTCTAGCCTCTTTGCCCCAGGTTTGGGGTCAGCACGCTGACCCCGGTCTCCTCCCTGGAACCTCGTAGAAACACAAGTCTCTGTGAAGAGGCGACTATGAAATAGTTATCCATGGACGTGTCCACTTTCCATGGGGTGGTTTGTTTTTTCTCATAATGATTTGCAAGATTATTCACACTTTATCCATTGGAAAAATTGGCGTCTCCTAGCTTGTGGCTTGTTGTTTAACTCTGTTTACCATGCCTGTAAGTTTTAAACGTGTTTCCAGGTGGTGCTAGTGGTAAAGAACCCCCCTGCCCATGCAGGAGACAAAGGAGACGTGGGTTCGATCCCTTGGAGAAGGAAATGGCAACGCACTCCAATATTCTTGCTTGGAGAGTTCCGTGGACAGGGGAGCCTGGTGGGCTACTGTCCCTGGGGTTGCAAAGCTCGGATATGACTGATATGTGCGTGCACACACACACACACACACACACACAGAGTCAAATTTATCACCAAATTTATCAGGGGCCGAGCACACAGTGGGAGAGAATCACTCCAGTACATTACAAGAGGCCATCCAGCCCTGGTCAGGCAGGTTTTTCAAAGCCCTGATTCAGCCCCCACCAGCCCTGCGTCCCCCCAGAACCCCCACCCCACTGACTGCACTGTTTCCACATATGCACACGGCATCCAGTGCTTCTGCCTTTCCAGCTTCTCTTCTGAGCCTGGGGCTTCAGCCCAGATGTCGCCCACCCCCTCCCTGACTCCTGCCCCCGTGGGAGGGCAGATCCCTCCGGCCCAGCCCAGGGCTGTTTGCAGACAGGAGTCCCTCTGCCCTCTCCTCCGGGTCCAGGGTGAAGTCAGCAGCCCGGCCCTCGGCAGGACTGGTTCTAGCAGATTCACAGATGGTCACTGAAGCCAGGAATGCTTGACTTCCTGTTTTGTGTTCCGTCGGCCATTCTAAACCAGAACTTTCTTTCCCACAAGAGGTAGTTCCTCGAGTTACTAACACCGTCACCCTACTCTGAAAACAGGAGATTTGGGAGACTTTTCATCTGGATTCAAGTCAAAGTTTAGGCCGAGGAAGCAGTGAGTGCAGAATTGATGTCTTTCAACTGTGGTTGTTGGGGAAGATTCTTGAGAGTCCCTTGGACAGCAAGGTGATCAAACCAGTCTATCCTAAAGGAAATCAACCCGGAGTGTTCATTGGAATGACTGGTGCTGAAGCTGAAGCTCCAATACTTTGGCCACCTGATGCGAAGAGACAACTCTCTGGAAAAGATCCTGATGCTGGGAAAGATGGAAGGCAGATGGAGAAGGGGACGACAGAGGACAAGATGGTTGGATGGCATCACTGAGTCAATGGACTGGAGTTTGAGCAGGCTCTGGGAGATGGTGCAGGGCAGGAAAGCCTGGTGTGCTGTAGTCCACGGAGGCACTAAAGAGTCAGACATTACTCTCTGACTGAAAAACAAATAACAATGAAGGAAGCAGTGAAAGTTCAGAGTCCAGCTCTACCTGGGTTCAAATACCCCCTATCAACTCAGGCACTTGCTGGCTGCCTGCCTTTGGGTTAATTGATCAGGGACTTGTTCAGTTCTCTCCTGTATAAAAATAGGAAGAAGGGTTTCTTTGCTACAGACTTGTAGAGATTAAATAAACATTGTTGCAGGAAATAGCTTCCAGCATTGAGCCTGGCGTAGGAAAAACAGTCCATGTCCAAAAAAACAAAACTTCTCCTCACTCCCAATTGAGGTTTGACAGAAGTCAGAACTGAGAACAAGACCAAGTAAGAGGCGAAAATTCATGACAAGAAACGCAGGGGAAGAAAATTTTTTAAAAGAGAAGGCATCAGAAAGGTGAGGGAGAAAAATTGCTGAGGCTCAGAGAAGCAAGTCCAGACACCAAGCTGAATTCACCTGTATAATTAAGAACGAACCTTGCGTCATTTTCCAGGATTTCCACATCTTTGAAAGAAGCAAAGAATGAGAAATATCCAATCAACCTATAAGATCTCTATCACTCATGCGTGTGTACGTGCTGAATCGCTTCAGTTGTGTCTGACTCTCTGCGACCCTATGGACTGCAACCCACCAGGCTCCTCTGTCCATGGGCAAGAATAATGGAGTGAGTTGCCGTTTCCTTCTCCAGGGGATCTTCCTGATCCAGGGATCCAACCTGAGTCTCTTCCATCTCCTGCATTGGTAGGTGGGTTCTCTACCACTAGGGCCACCTGGTAAGCCCATATCCACCACTCATGGCCAAACGAAAGAGTCAATCTGAAAGGGTATATACTGTGTGATTCCAATTATAGGACATTCTGGAAAAGGCAAAAACATGGCCAAAGCAAAAAAAATGAGTGACTGGTTGGGATGGGAAGGGAGAATTGAATCTGTAGAGCACAGGTGATTTCTAGGTTTAGAAACTATTTGTGTTTAATACTGTAATCATGAATACACACACGACATTATGCCTTTGTCAAAATCTATAAACCGATGAATATAAAGAGTGAACCTGGGCTTCCCTGGTGGTCCAGTGGGTAAGGACACCGCCTGGCAGTGCAAGGGGCGCCGGTTCGATCCCTGGCCTGGGAAGATCCCACGTGCTGCGGAGCAGCTGGACCCATGTGTCCAGTTGCCAAGCCGGAGCTCTGGAGTCCATGCGCCCAGAGCCGGTGCTCTGCGACAACAGAGGCCACCGCGATGGGAGGCCCACAGGAGCCAAAGAACAAAGACGGATGAAAATAGAGAAATGAAAGACCAATAGAAGTGACCCGCCTGCCCCCCTCCCTAACCTTCGCCCCCCCAAAAAAGAGTGAACCTTCAGGACTTCTCTGGCAGTCTAATGGTTAAGACTTTACCTTCAGTGCAGGGGTGTGGCTTCAATCCCTTGCGGTAGAACTAAGATCCCACATGCCACAGGGTGTGGCCAAAAGTTACAAATAAATACAACATTGAAAATCTACTATAATTCAATTAGAAAGAAAAGGGGGTGAACCTTGGTTGTGTTGGTCCACTGTTAGGACTCCATGCTTTCACTGCCAAGGGCCTGGGTTCAGTACCTGGTTGGGGAACTATGATCTCACAAGCTTTCCTGTGTGGCGCCCCCCCGCCCAAAAAAGAAAAAAGAATAAACCTTAATGTAAACTATAGACTTTAGTTAATAATAATACACCAGTGTCAGTTCACTAATTGTGATTAAGGCACCACATTAATGCAAGATGTTAATCATAGGGGAAGCTGAGCCCCCAAAAGGGCGTAACAGGGGAACTCTCTGTATTATGTGCTTAATTTTCTAAAAGTCTAAAAAAGTGTTCTGACGAATACAATATTAAGTTTAAATTTTCTTAATTGCAGGACATGTGATGCAGTGGAAAGAACCAAGGGACAGGGAATGAGAGATTATCACTGACTAGTTGAATGGCCCTGAGCAAGCCCCTTGCCCTCTGAGCTTGTTTTCTCATCTTTAAAATGAGGGCATTGTGCTAGATTTTCTCCTAAACACCGCCTCCAACTAGAAGATGCCCTGACTTCAGTGTAACATTCTGAAGGATAGACAAAAGTGTAGAGTTTCTCAAGGAACAGCCCTATGAAAAAACTTCAGAATATGTGGGCTGCAAGTAGTTTACCTCCAGGAACTCTCCAGTGGTATAGAATACGCTGAATCTCCACTCCGATCACCTTCATCAGCGAATTCCAATCTCCTCCAAATAACATGCAGGAGGCGACAGCAACCAAAACGCTAAACTGTCTCTGGTCCCTACCAGCTGGCGGGGGTTTTCTTCTCTTCTTGGCTTGGCCTAGAACCTCATATTTTATTCATGAAAACTGAGGCCCTGGGAGGCCTCGGCATAAACAGGATGTAAATATTTGCAGCTGGTGAGGGAGAGGTGGCATTTGATCGGGACTGTCCAGAGTGGGGCCCCTGGACAAAGCTTCCTTGGGACCCGCCCACCTCCATCTCCTCCATAGGTTGGGAGTGGGGCTTGTGCAGGCTCCACCTCCATCTCCTCCTGTTGGAGCTGGGCTTTGCAATCCCTTGCGGTAGAACTAAATACAACATTGAAAATCTACTATAATTCAATTAGAAAGAAAAGGGGGTGAACCTTGGTTGTGTTGGTCCACTGTTAGGACTCCATGCTTTCACTGCCAAGGGCCTGGGTTCAGTACCTGGTTGGGGAACTATGATCTCACAAGCTTTCCTGTGTGGCGCCCCCCCGCCCAAAAAAGAAAAAAGAATAAACCTTAATGTAAACTATAGACTTTAGTTAATAATAATACACCAGTGTCAGTTCACTAATTGTGATTAAGGCACCACATTAATGCAAGATGTTAATCATAGGGGAAGCTGAGCCCCCAAAAGGGCGTAACAGGGGAACTCTCTGTATTATGTGCTTAATTTTCTAAAAGTCTAAAAAAGTGTTCTGACGAATACAATATTAAGTTTAAATTTTCTTAATTGCAGGACATGTGATGCAGTGGAAAGAACCAAGGGACAGGGAATGAGAGATTATCACTGACTAGTTGAATGGCCCTGAGCAAGCCCCTTGCCCTCTGAGCTTGTTTTCTCATCTTTAAAATGAGGGCATTGTGCTAGATTTTCTCCTAAACACCGCCTCCAACTAGAAGATGCCCTGACTTCAGTGTAACATTCTGAAGGATAGACAAAAGTGTAGAGTTTCTCAAGGAACAGCCCTATGAAAAAACTTCAGAATATGTGGGCTGCAAGTAGTTTACCTCCAGGAACTCTCCAGTGGTATAGAATACGCTGAATCTCCACTCCGATCACCTTCATCAGCGAATTCCAATCTCCTCCAAATAACATGCAGGAGGCGACAGCAACCAAAACGCTAAACTGTCTCTGGTCCCTACCAGCTGGCGGGGGTTTTCTTCTCTTCTTGGCTTGGCCTAGAACCTCATATTTTATTCATGAAAACTGAGGCCCTGGGAGGCCTCGGCATAAACAGGATGTAAATATTTGCAGCTGGTGAGGGAGAGGTGGCATTTGATCGGGACTGTCCAGAGTGGGGGCCCCCTGGACAAAGCTTCCTTGGGACCCGCCCACCTCCATCTCCTCCATAGGTTGGGAGTGGGGGCTTGTGCAGGCTCTACCTCCTGATTGGAGACTGGGTTTGGGACTCCAGTGCCCTCCCAGTGAGTCCGGGTGCACCCCCTTCTCCTAGTCCTCTGCTCCCTTCATCTGCATTCCTGGGTGTGAGACTGGATTGGCCTTCTGGCACTCGCGGAAGTGCGGGGTCTCCTCTCCAGCCCCCCACCTGCCCTTCCTGCCACCAGGCTTCCTTTGTTTCAGCTACAGAGAGGCTCCTAACACCCCTCTCCCCCCATCCTCCCCTGTCATTCCCCCGACTGTCCTTCCTCAGGGCATTGTCCCTTTGCTTTTACCAATGATTCCACTGCACGTGAACTCACCTCTGTGAGCCTCACCTGCTCTCTAAGACCCTCTCCGTCCAGATGTGTGCAGGGACCACACCCTTTCCTGGAACCCAGGGCTGCCCTGTCTGGGGGTAGGGGCTAGGGGGTGGGTCTCTCCAGGAGAATAGCTCCCTCTCAGCCACCAGGACCCAGCCTGGGTGTCACTGCCTCCCAGGATCCATCCTGAGGCTTCCTTTCCAGATCTGGGTGCCTCCCCACACCTGAGACCTGGGATTTCCTTATTGTAGCACCTTGCACTGAGTGGAGGCCCCTCCTCATCCGCACCCCACACTTCCATAGGGCTTGGACTCTCTGGCCCTGTTCACTAAATACTTATTGAATAAATGAATGGATGGAAGGATGGATGAATAGATGGATGGATGGATGGATGGATGAATAGATGGATGGATGGATGGATGGATGAATAGACGGATGCATGGATGGATGGATGGAAGGATGGATGACTAGATGGATGGATGGATGGATGGAAGGATGGATGAATAGATGGATGGATGGAAGGATGGATGGATGGATGGAAGGATGGATGACTAGATGGATGGATGGATGGATGGAAGGATGGATGAATAGATGGATGGATGGAAGGATGGATGAATAGATGGAAGGATGGATGGATGGATGGAAGGATGGATGACTAGATGGAAGGATGGATGGATGGATGGAAGGATGGATGAATAGATGGATGCATGGATGGATGGATGGGGACGTAACTCAGTTATGCGTCTGTGGCCGCCTCTTCTCAGAACCACCCTCAGAAAGAACTCTTCACTCCCACTCCTTCGCTCCATGGACATCAGACTGCTCTCTCGGGACCTCCCACACACTGGGCACTAGCCTTTCTTGTATCTCCTCACCTCCCGCCCCCACAGCCTGGGCACCACACATCCCTGCACCTGCAACAGTTCCTGGAGCATAAGAAGTTGCCGTCTGGGTGGAATGGGTTGGGAGGCACCCAGTGGCCTCAGGTAGGAGGAAAACATTTCCATCTGTGAAACGCATTCTTCTTGGAAATGACGCCCTCAGGGCTTACCAAGGAATGCCCGCTGCCTGTGTGAGCCTGAGTGGGCATGCTGGGACGGAGCTCTGTTTAAAATGTTCCGCATGCCTTCTTCAGAGGAGACCCATGCTTCGCTGTGTCTGGCATCAAGGCAGACATGAAACAGACCTCTCCGAATCGGGGCACCAGCTGGCCAAACTGGACCCAGGTGAACCATTCACCATGGAAGCGGTACTGAAACCGTGGGTGTGAGAAGTAATATCCTGGGGAGACTGCTATTGAAAGAAATGCCAAACCACTTATATGAGGGGTTTTTTTGAATACAATTAATCAACCCCACACTGATCCTATGAGGACACAGTTTTCTTCAGTATAGGACTGTTTTTCTCTCTCTCTCTCTTTGGTCACGTAGCTTGTGGGATCTTAGATCCTTGGCCAGGGATGAAGCCCATATTCTAAGCAGTAAACACACAAAGTCCTAACCCCTGGACCACCAGGGAATTCCCAGGACTTCTTTAAGTGGGCCTTCTGATCTGGCAGCCCAAATATTCCACACCACAGAGTACCCAACAGGAAGGAAAAACAAACAGACCGGCCACAGGAGCCTATCCTGGTTCTGATGTTCCTTTTGGGAGCGTCCTTCCCTCCTCCGACGCCCACTTCCGCCCCTGCATGCACTGACACCTGAGCAGAGGGGCAGCCTGGCTACATGTCCAGGCCCCCAGACATATGATATTAGAACCTCCAGAGCGGATGTGAGCCTCTGCCTCCCGAAGGTACAATCGCTAGATGATTCCCTGCAGTCAGGCTCCAGCAAAAACATGTTCTCTCAGCAATCACCTTCATCATGTTAAAATGTAGTCATTTTAACCTTACCAACAGGGAGTGAGAGTAACAGGACAAAGTTGGTGATTAAGTAGTTAATCCCACTAGGGGACTGTAAGTAAAGAAAAACGTATGAGAGACCCTGTCAGTTAATGACCACTCAAGAAAGCAGGTTTGCTTAACCACAAAACCCAGCAGGCTTGCTTAGCAACAAAACCATGCAGCTGAAGCATGAGACATGCCCCCGGACAATAAAACAATGGTGGCATGAGCCCCACATCCTGCCCTGTGAGCTCAGTGAGTTAATGATCCCTAGGACATGCTTCTTGGTGCCTGTGAAAACAAAAACCTAAGGAAAAGGTGACATATTGAAACCTGAGATGATTTTCCATACATTAGTGTATGTTTTACCGCCTTTTGCTCTTTTTCCCTTGCTCCTTGACAGTCTCTGCTTGATCACTGTAGGGACGAGAAACCTTCCCCACCCGACCTGGGGGAGGAGTTGTTAATGGAAGCTTGAGGCCTACTTAGGAATGATGATGAGAAGTGAATTCACCTGCCAACGCAGGGAGTCGTGGGTTCGATCCCTGATCCAGGAAGATCTCACATACCCTGAAGCAACTGAGCCCAAGATGAGACGCCCGTGTGCCGCAAGGAAAAGCAGTGAGACCACGCGCTACAACTACTGAAGCCAGAACTCTCTAGAACCTGTGTCCACAACTAGAGAAAAGCCTATGCAGGGCTTCGCTGGTGGTCCAGTAGGTAAGGACACTGCCTTGCAGTGCAAGGGTGCGTTCTGATCTGGCAGCCCAAATATTCCACACCACAGAGTACCCAACAGGAAGGAAAAACAAACAGACCGGCCACAGGAGCCTATCCTGGTTCTGATGTTCCTTTTGGGAGCGTCCTTCCCTCCTCCGACGCCCACTTCCGCCCCTGCATGCACTGACACCTGAGCAGAGGGGCAGCCTGGCTACATGTCCAGGCCCCCAGACATATGATATTAGAACCTCCAGAGCGGATGTGAGCCTCTGCCTCCCGAAGGTACAATCGCTAGATGATTCCCTGCAGTCAGGCTCCAGCAAAAACATGTTCTCTCAGCAATCACCTTCATCATGTTAAAATGTAGTCATTTTAACCTTACCAACAGGGAGTGAGAGTAACAGGACAAAGTTGGTGATTAAGTAGTTAATCCCACTAGGGGACTGTAAGTAAAGAAAAACGTATGAGAGACCCTGTCAGTTAATGACCACTCAAGAAAGCAGGTTTGCTTAACCACAAAACCCAGCAGGCTTGCTTAGCAACAAAACCATGCAGCTGAAGCATGAGACATGCCCCCGGACAATAAAACAATGGTGGCATGAGCCCCACATCCTGCCCTGTGAGCTCAGTGAGTTAATGATCCCTAGGACATGCTTCTTGGTGCCTGTGAAAAACAAAAACCTAAGGAAAAGGTGACATATTGAAACCTGAGATGATTTTCCATACATTAGTGTATGTTTTACCGCCTTTTTGCTCTTTTCCATTGCTCCTTGACAGTCTCTGCTTGATCACTGTAGGGACGAGAAACCTTCCCCACCCGACCTGGGGGAGGAGTTGTTGATGGAAGCTTGAGGCCTACTCAGGAATGAGGATGAGAAGTGAATTCACCTGCCAACGCAGGAGTCGTGGGTTCGATCCCTGATCCAGGAAGATCTCACATACCCTGAAGCAACTGAGCCCAAGATGAGACGCCCGTGTGCCGCAAGGAAAAGCAGTGAGACCACGCGCTACAACTACTGAAGCCAGAACTCTCTAGAACCTGTGTCCACAACTAGAGAAAAGCCTATGCAGGGCTTCGCTGGTGGTCCAGTAGGTAAGGACACTGCCTTGCAGTGCAAGGGGTGCCGGTTCGATCACTGGCCTGGGAAGATCCCACGTGCCACGGAGCGGCTGGACCGATGACCAATGTGTCCAACTACTGAGCCGGAGCTCTGGAGCACATGCGCCCAGAGCCGGTGCTCTGCAGAGAGAGAGGCCACTGCGATGGGAGGCTCACACAGGCCAAAGAACAATAGAAGTGAAAATGAAAGACCAATAGCCCCTGACGAAATCAAAATTGAAATAAGCACCTGTACCCCAATTCACTGCAGCTCTCTATACAATAGCTAGAACATGGAAGGAACCTAGATGCCCATCAACGAACGAATGGATCCAAAGGCTCTGGTACATATATACAATGGAATACTACACAGCTGTAAAGAGAAATGCAGAAGAATCAACCCTAATGAGGTGGCTGGATCTAGAACGTATCATAAAAAGTGAAGTCAGTCAGAAAGAGAAGGACAAATACAGTATATTAACACATATATATGGAATCTAGTAGGATGGTGATGATGGCACATGCAGTGAAGCGACAGAAAGACAGACATGGACAGTGGACATATGGACACTGTGGGGAAGGAACAGTGGGTGAGAGGTGTAAAGGAAGTAGCATGAAGGCCTGTACTATCATAAGTGAAGAAAATAGCTCTAGTCATTGCTCTGTGAGAAAAGGGGATCCTTCAGGGGTGCTGTGTGATGGTCGGGAGGGGAGGGAAGAGGGGGATATACATATGACTAATCTGAGAACATACATATCTGTAAACAACAAAACTCTGTAAAAGTTAAAAGCAAAATAAAGGTTTAAAAAAAAAAAAGAAAGAAAGACTAATAGCAGTGGCCAAAAAAAAAAAAACCTAACAGAAGTCTGAGTTCTACTCCATTTTACCAACACAAAGACCCCTCCCCACAACACACACTGCTGTCCTCCCCAGAAGGAAATACAGCTAACATTGGTTGCTTTGGGCAGACAAAGTGTCTTTAAAAAAAAAAATCTTTTCTTTTTAATTTTTAGGGCTTCCCTGGTAGCTCAGTGGTAAAGAGTTCGCCTGCCCATGCAGGAGACATGAGTTCCATTCTTGATCCAGGAAGATCCCACATGCTGTGAAGCAACTAAGCCCGTGAGCCACAACTATGGAGCCTGTGCACTAGAGCCTCAGAGCCGCAACTATGGAGCCCATGGGCCGCAACGACTGATGCTCGTGAGCCCTAGAGCCGGAGGTCCACAACAAGAGAAGCCACCGCCACAAGAAGCCTGCTCACCTCAGCGAGGGAGGAGCCCCCACTCCCTGCAACTAGAGAAGAGCCTGTGGCAGCAGTGAAAACCCAGAATAGCCAAAAAGAAATAAAGTAATTAATTTAAAAAAAATTTTTGAATCTTTACAAATTTTTCTTTTCTTTTGCTTTTTTTGACTGTGCCACGTAGCATGTGGGATCTTAGTTCCCCCGTCAAGGATTGAACCCACACCTCCTGCATTTGAAGTTCAGAGTCTTGGTCACTGGACCACCAGGGAGGTCCTCAGAGATATGGTTTCTTTTTAAATACGTTGGATTATGCTTTTCCTGTGACTTTTTCTTTTGCATGAAGATCTTTCCATTTCATCATACGTAAGTGGCCTTTATTTTTAAGTGACTGTACCTCATGAATATATCATAATCTACTTACTCATCCTGCTACAGATGGACATTTCTATCGTTTCCTGTTTGCTTCCATTCTAAACTGCTGCAATGAGGAAATTCCCAGCAGTTCAGTGCTTAGGACTCTCACTGCCAATGGTCCAGTTTTGATCCCTGGTGAGGGAACTTAAATCCCACAAGTCGTGCAGTATGGCCCCTGGAAAAGAAAAAAAAAAAAAAAATCAAAATAAAACTGATGAATGAAAATCCTAGTACATACATCTTTATGCACAGGTGTATTTCCTTCAGACAAGTTTCTAGAAGCAGATTCTGGGTCAAAAATGTAAAGATCTAAAGCAGCACTAGAAACTGACACGTTACTCTCCAAAAGGGCTTTACAATTTGTGGAGAACAGAAAAAAATGGACAAACAGAAAAACCACAGAGGAGGAAATGTCAAAAGTCAACACATATATTAAGATAAGCGTATCAAGAAAACGAAGGACTTTCCTGGTGTCCAGTGGTTAAAGATCCGCCTGTTTGTCATGTATTTGATCCCTGGTCAGGGAAGATTCCACAGGCCGCAGGGCAACTAAGCCTGTCCTCTGCAACAAGAGAAGCCACTGCAATGAGAAGCCTGCACACCCCACCTAGAGAGGACTCTCCTGTTCACCCCAACTAGAGAAAGCTTACATGCAACAACAGAGACCCAGCACAGCTAAAGTCAATAAACAAATAAATTTTAAAAAAAGAAGAAAATGAGAATTAGACCATTTCCTGGCAGTCCAGCAGTTAGGACTCGGCACTTCCACTGCAGGGACCTCAGGTTTGGTTCCTGCTGGGGAATATTTTGCATTTGGTGCGGTTTGGTTGAAAAAAAATTTTAAAAAGAAACTGAAAATTAAGACAGCAATGTACATACACATATGGTATAGCTTACAGATGATATGTGTATTACCTATAACATACATGTGTATGCCTATATATATGCACACCAGATTGGCAAACTCTCATTGGCAAAGTGTTAAACTGCTGTCTTGATGACGTTGAACCGAGTGCAAGTTCTAGTCTGGCATCCGGGCCAGACGGAGATGGCAGCGGTGGTTACACAGAGGCCAGGCCACACGGGCAGACTGAGGGCGGGACGAGGGGAGATCTGGGATAAACAAACAAAACGGAACAAAATGAGAAGCAAAACATCCAGACAGGCGAACGATCTAGGCTCTCCAGTGTGGGGCCCAACGGTCCAGCACACCTGGCAGCCCTGGGGTCAACCGTCCTGCTGCCCCTACCGCCCACCTCATTATAGCCCCCAAGTCTCGCAGCCCCTGTAGTGAAAACCCAAAGGCGTGGGGAAACGTTTGTCCGTTCTTAAGAAGGCAAGAAGTGCGTAAAACAGTTCTCAAAATCTCCCAAACGAAAAACTTTGCATACAAAAGTTACTGAACTGAAACTGCTTTTTTTGTAGACTAGCTGGTTCTCTGGGAGAACAGAAAAATGGACAAACAGAAAAACCACAGAGGAGGAAATGTCAAAAGTCAACACATATATTAAGATAAGCGTATCAAGAAAACGAAGGACTTTCCTGGTGTCCAGTGGTTAAAGATCCGCCTGTTTGTCATGTATTTGATCCCTGGTCAGGGAAGATTCCACAGGCCGCAGGGCAACTAAGCCTGTCCTCTGCAACAAGAGAAGCCACTGCAATGAGAAGCCTGCACACCCCACCTAGAGAGGACTCTCCTGTTCACCCCAACTAGAGAAAGCTTACATGCAACAACAGAGACCCAGCACAGCTAAAGTCAATAAACAAATAAATTTTAAAAAAAGAAGAAAATGAGAATTAGACCATTTCCTGGCAGTCCAGCAGTTAGGACTCGGCACTTCCACTGCAGGGACCTCAGGTTTGGTTCCTGCTGGGGAATATTTTGCATTTGGTGCGGTTTGGTTGAAAAAAAATTTTAAAAAGAAACTGAAAATTAAGACAGCAATGTACATACACATATGGTATAGCTTACAGATGATATGTGTATTACCTATAACATACATGTGTATGCCTATATATATGCACACCAGATTGGCAAACTCTCATTGGCAAAGTGTTAAACTGCTGTCTTGATGACGTTGAACCGAGTGCAAGTTCTAGTCTGGCATCCGGGCCAGACGGAGATGGCAGCGGTGGTTACACAGAGGCCAGGCCACACGGGCAGACTGAGGGCGGGACGAGGGGAGATCTGGGATAAACAAACAAAACGGAACAAAATGAGAAGCAAAACATCCAGACAGGCGAACGATCTAGGCTCTCCAGTGTGGGGCCCAACGGTCCAGCACACCTGGCAGCCCTGGGGTCAACCGTCCTGCTGCCCCTACCGCCCACCTCATTATAGCCCCCAAGTCTCGCAGCCCCTGTAGTGAAAACCCAAAGGCGTGGGGAAACGTTTGTCCGTTCTTAAGAAGGCAAGAAGTGCGTAAAACAGTTCTCAAAATCTCCCAAACGAAAAACTTTGCATACAAAAGTTACTGAACTGAAACTGCTTTTTTTGTAGACTAGCTGGTTCTCTGGGAGGGTTCTTTTTTATTATTATTATTCTTTATTTTAAAGATTTTACAGAGTTTTGTTGTTTGCCAACATGTATGTTCCCAGATCATTCATATGCATATCCCTGGACCCTCCCCCCACCCAGTTCCCCCCCTCCCACCCCTCCAGACCATTGCCCCAAGTGATTGTAGGTACTCCTATTCCCTTAGCACAATGACCATAGTTATCTTTTCCACACGTGCCAGTATAGGTTTCGATGTTACTTCCTCTATGCCTCCCTCTCACTGTTCGGTCTCCACAATGTCCTTATGTCTATTCTCTGTTTTTCCATGAGTTCACTGAATGTGTTATCATGACCCTCTTAACTAGATCCCATATATATGAGTTTGTATACTATACTTGTCTTTCTCTTTTTGACTTACTTCACTTTTTATGATAGGTTCTAGAGCTAGCCACCTCATTAGGACTGAGTCTTCTGCATTTCTTTTAACAGCTGAGTAGTATTACATTGTATATATATACCAGAGCTTCTGTATCCATTCATTTGTTGATGGACATCTAGGTTGCTTCCATGTTCTGGCTATTGTATAGAGAGCTGCAATGAACATTGGGGTACAGGTGCCTCTTTCAGTTTTGATTTCATCAGGATATAAGCCTAATAGTGGGATTGCTGGGTCATAGGGTACTTCTATTTTTAGTTTTTTAAGGAATCTCCATATTGTCTTCCATAGAGGTTGTATCAATTGACATTCCCACCAGCAATGCAAGAGGGTTCCCTTTTCTCCGCACCCTCTCCAGCATTTATTGTCTGTCGATTTGTTGATGATGGCCATTCTGACGGGTGTGAGGTGGTATCTCATTGTGGCTTTAATTTGCATTTCTCTAATGATAAGCAAGCATGAGCATCGTTTCATGCGCTTTGGGGCCATCTGTATGTCCTCTTTGGAGAGGCATCTCTTTAGATCTTTTTTCTGGGAGGGTTCTTAAAGGGGTGTGCGCACGTGTGTGTGTGTGTGTGTGTGTGAAGTCACTTCAGCCCTGACCAACGCTTTGTGACCCCATGGACCGTAGCCCGCCAGGCTCCTCTGTCCGTGGGATTCTCCAGGCAAGAATCCTAGAGTGGGTGGCTGTTTCCTTCAGGGGATCTTCCCGACCCAGGGATGGAACCTGAGTTTCCTAGGTCTCCTGCATTGCCACTTGAGGCAGGCTCTCTGACGTCCCTAGCCCCACCCCATCTAAAATGCCACCCTGTGAGGACAAATGAAGGCCTTTTAAAAGATGCACTGCAGACTCTTGTGTAGGTATTTTTCTCCCACCCCCCTCAAAACAGAGGTGTCTGGGGGCCATGGGATCGGAGCTTTGTCCCTGAGGGGTGTAGATTTTTTAAAATCATGTATCCTCTGGACACTTCTGCTCGGGGGTGTCGATGTAAACTTGACCCGTGCTTCCTTTATTTTAGTGATATGTCTTCATGATAATTCTATTTAGTTATTTTTGGCCAGTGTACGTTAATTTCCCAACCAGGGACTGAACCCGTGCTCCTTGCATTGGAAGCAGAGTCTTAACCACTGGACCGCCAAGCAAATCCCCACCTGTGCTCCCTTTTACGGCTGAGCCCACAGGTCATCGGTCCCTGGGTCGGGAAGACTCCCTGGAGAAAGAAATCGCAACCCCCCCCCAGGATTCCTCCCTGGAGAATCCCATGGACAGAGGAGCCCAGCAGGCTTCAGTCCACAGGGTGGCAGAGTCAGACACGAGTGACCGACAGAGCATGCCTGCCGCGGGAGGCGTCCGCGCCGGCACGACGCTGCGGGACACTGTGACAACACCCGGGGGCAATGTGGGTCCTCTGGCGCCCGGACACAGCTCTTGTGCACTGCAAAGTTCACTTGCAAATTACTAAGATTTCTTTGACGTGGCAAATGTACACCTTTGAAAAGTGTCCTTCCTCAAGCTTTCGAGTTCACTTTACAAATCTTACTTTTCTTTTCCTCGCTGTAGCTAATTATTATTATTATTATTTTCTGGACGCGTCTCGAGGCTTGCAGGACTCAGTTCCCCCGACCAGGGAGTGAAGCAGGGACACGGCAACGAAAGCCCCGAGTCCTAACCACGAGACCACCAGGGAGCTCCCCCGTGACGTTTTCTTTCTTTTGATTTTTAAAGGAGGCCAAGGTTTAACTTCTGTCTTAGTGGTGAGTCCATGAACGTGACTACTATTTTCAGATTATTTGACATGCTTTACAATTTCAAATTCAGAAGTGAAAAGACAGCAGAGGGCAGTTATGCATGCATTTCCTCCCCAGGCACCCTCGTCTCCCTCTAGACCATTTGACGCAGAGCAGCCAGAGGGATGGAAACGCAAACTGGGTCATGCGGCTTTTACCCAACCTCCTCCGGGGGTTCCCTGCTCTTGTCCTGCACCACCTGGCCCCGAAGGCTTCGTCCCTCTCCCACCCGGATGCCCACTCACCCCAGATCGATCAGCCTCTCTGGATCTCAGACACTCATCCCTTCAGGACAAACGGAGCATCTCCGCTGGGTGGGCACTACAGGCGGAGGGGAGGAGGGGAGAGCAGGACAGAGAGGATCTGTTCTTAACAAGCTGTCATTCAAGGCAGGGAAGCGAGCACTAAGTAAGGCACGGTTGTGTGTTAGTCGCTCAGTCATGTCCGACTCTGCGATCCCATGGATGACAGCCCACCAGGCTCCTTTGTCCATGGGATTCTCTAGGCAAGAACACCAGAGTAGGTAGCAGCCATTCCCTTCTCCAGGGGATCTTTCCGAACCAGGGATCGAATCCAGGCCTCCTGCACTGCAGGCAGATTGCCGTCGGAGCCACCAGGCAAGCCCAAACAAGGCAATAAACCCAGATATCTGTGGGTACGAAGAGCAGAGAAATAAACAGGGTGATAGGAGACAGTAGTGGGAGAGAAGGAGAGTCAGGAGGTGCCTGCAGGCAAAGACAACTGATGTTCAGGTCTCAGGTTCAGGACTCAAATCTCAGGTCGAAGGCCACTCCCCAGCAAAGGCCTTCTTTAGCTCCCTGGTGGGGGGGTACCCTGGTGCTGATATCCTAATAGCCTATCAGTGCTTTTGCTTTTTCTTAATAATTTTGTTTATGTATTTGGCTGTGCTGGGTCTTTGTTGCTGCTCAGGCTGTTCTCTAGTTGCAGCGAAGGGGCTACTCTCTAGTTGTGGTGTGCAGGCCTCTCACTGAGGTGGCTTCTCTTGTGAAGAACAGGCTCTAGGGCATTCAGGCTTCAATAGTTGTGGCTCCCGGGTTTCGTTGCTCCAGGGCATGTGGGGTTTTCCCTGATCAGGGATCCAATCCCTTGTCTCCTGCACTGGCAGACAGATTCTCTACCACCAAGCCACATGGGAAGCCCCTATCAGTGCTTTTTTCTAACACATCATACTTGGCTGCTGGGTGTCTCTCTCCCTTCCTACAATGGAAGCTTCAATGTGCTCTGCTCACACATCCAATGCCTATAAGTGGCTGCAAGCTTCCGATCAATATCATTAGGCAGAAACGGAGTCAGGCTAAGTGATTTCCAGCTTCCAAATCCTACAAATCTAATCAGGGTAATTCCCGAGGACAAATCCGTATACTGGAGACATGTTTAGGATGTATGCTTTCCCATTACATAATGAGCCTTTTTTTTTTTAACCTCTAAGTCAGTGTTTTTTAAATTTTTCATCCATCTTTATCCTTCGGCCAGTGTGGGCCTCCCACTGTAGTGGCCTCTCTCGTTGCAGAGCACCGGCTCTGGGCACATGCGCTTCAGAGTGCTGGCTCGTAACTGGACACATCGGTCCCGCCGTTCCTTGGCATGTGGGATCTTCCCGGGCCAGGGATCAAACCTGTGCCCTGGCACTGCAAGGCAGACTCTTTACCCACTGGACCACCAGGGAAGCCCCATAATGAGCCTTTTAATACTGAAAGTGCTCGTGAGAATGTTAGAGAAATCCTACTGGTGATGGAAGACTGCTGTGTCTGAAGACCAACAATTATTTCAGTGACAGTTATCAGCATTGTTTTTGTAAAGAACAATGGCTAAAATTCATAAAGAAAGCCACTGGAAAACAACAAGTAAATTTTTAAAACTTCAATGTAGGACTTCTTTGGTGGTCCAGTGGTTGAGGATCCGCCTGCCAATACAGGGGACATGAGTTTGATCGCTGATCTGGAAGATTCCACGTGCCAAGGGGAAATTGAGCCTGTGGGCCACAACTACTGGGCCCTCGCACCCTAGGGCCTGTGCCTGTAACAGGAGAAACCACTGCTGCTAGAAGCCTGAACACTGCAACTAGAGAGCAGCCCCTGCATGCCCAACTGGAAAAAGCCAGTGCATGCTGATGAAGTCCCCGTGCAGCCAAAAATAAATGAATACTACTAATAATAAAGTCAATGTAAATCAAGAGGGGCAGCAAGTAGGTTCAGTGTTCTGGACCAATGGAGCCTACGAGTGCATGGGAAGCAGACATCCTGGCAGCACCTGGGCTTGCGATGCCACCAGGTTTCCAGCCCCACGTCCTGCAGTGTCACGTGGGAAGTGGACTGTACTTTAAACGTCAAAGTCAAGGTGTCATTTTGCCCAAGCTTTGTTGCTTGTCCCATTGGATAAGTTGGGTTGAAGCCTCTGCCTTTAGGTAAAGGATTTTGTTTTCAGTTTTCCAGCTTCCAAATCCTACAAATCTAATCAGGGTAATTCCCGAGGACAAATCCGTATACTGGAGACATGTTTAGGATGTATGCTTTCCCATTACATAATGAGCCTTTTTTTTTTTAACCTCTAAGTCAGTGTTTTTTAAATTTTTCATCCATCTTTATCCTTCGGCCAGTGTGGGCCTCCCACTGTAGTGGCCTCTCTCGTTGCAGAGCACCGGCTCTGGGCACATGCGCTTCAGAGTGCTGGCTCGTAACTGGACACATCGGTCCCGCCGTTCCTTGGCATGTGGGATCTTCCCGGGCCAGGGATCAAACCTGTGCCCTGGCACTGCAAGGCAGACTCTTTACCCACTGGACCACCAGGGAAGCCCCATAATGAGCCTTTTAATACTGAAAGTGCTCGTGAGAATGTTAGAGAAATCCTACTGGTGATGGAAGACTGCTGTGTCTGAAGACCAACAATTATTTCAGTGACAGTTATCAGCATTGTTTTTGTAAAGAACAATGGCTAAAATTCATAAAGAAAGCCACTGGAAAACAACAAGTAAATTTTTAAAACTTCAATGTAGGACTTCTTTGGTGGTCCAGTGGTTGAGGATCCGCCTGCCAATACAGGGGACATGAGTTTGATCGCTGATCTGGAAGATTCCACGTGCCAAGGGGAAATTGAGCCTGTGGGCCACAACTACTGGGCCCTCGCACCCTAGGGCCTGTGCCTGTAACAGGAGAAACCACTGCTGCTAGAAGCCTGAACACTGCAACTAGAGAGCAGCCCCTGCATGCCCAACTGGAAAAAGCCAGTGCATGCTGATGAAGTCCCCGTGCAGCCAAAAATAAATGAATACTACTAATAATAAAGTCAATGTAAATCAAGAGGGGCAGCAAGTAGGTTCAGTGTTCTGGACCAATGGAGCCTACGAGTGCATGGGAAGCAGACATCCTGGCAGCACCTGGGCTTGCGATGCCACCAGGTTTCCAGCCCCACGTCCTGCAGTGTCACGTGGGAAGTGGACTGTACTTTAAACGTCAAAGTCAAGGTGTCATTTTGCCCAAGCTTTGTTGCTTGTCCCATTGGATAAGTTGGGTTGAAGCCTCTGCCTTTAGGTAAAGGATTTTGTTTTCAGTTTTGTTGCCTCTCCACATCCTTCCTTTTTTCTGGAGATGCCCTTGGTGATGAGTCTGAGAGTGGAGCCTAGAGGTGAATTCAACTTCCTGGGAGTTCACAGATTTGTAGAGAAAGAAGGAGGATTCCCTTGGACTCCGCTTTGCCCTTTCACTAGAGTCCGCGGTCTCTCCAACACTCCCTGGTCCTCCCTCCCCACGGCATGGCTGCCGTGCGGCCCTGGAGGAGTGGCCGGGGCTTTTGAGATCTGAGTTCTGTCTGGGCCCAAGCCCAACAAATCACAGAGGGCTCGCTCTAGAAAAAGGTAAAAAATGTCCTGCTGGTGCAGAACGCCCCAAAGATGGCCTCTTCCTGATTCTTCTGGTTTTCCAAGCACATCCATGCACTCGGGGTCCTGGAAGTACTGACAGGCCCCCTGGAGAGTGCAGTCTTTTTTTTTTTTTTTTTTTTTTAACCTTGAGTGCAGTCTTTTTAGAGAACCAGGAAAGGGGAAAGAATGATGCACCATTCCCTGGACTTACTGAAGATGTTTAGTTTCTGAACTGTGAATGTACGCCTCTGTCTGTGTGTGCATGTTAGCTGACTCTAAGGAAAATATGAATATTACCCCAGGAATAATCCCAAGGAAAAAAAACCACAAAGAGACATTTCCAAAAAAGTTCCTATTTCAAAAAGCATGTGTATTTTCTCCTCCAGGGAAAACAAGGACCTGTGAAGAGTGATACTAAAAAATTCAGGATGGCTCCGTTAGTTTAAAAGGAAATGAAAGCAATACAGCCAACTTCAAGTAGTTTTTCCGAAATCATATAAAAGGAGGGAAGACAAACACTTGCCTTCATTTCTGAACCTGGAAACTTGAGTAATTACCATCATTAAAACAAACACCTTCAGGAATCAGGTCAAGTCAAGGGCAGCAAGTAGGTTCAGTGTTCTGGACCAATGGAGCCTACGAGTGCATGGGAAGCAGACATCCTGGCAGCACCTGGGCTTGCGATGCCACCAGGTTTCCAGCCCCACGTCCTGCAGTGTCACGTGGGAAGTGGACTGTACTTTAAACGTCAAAGTCAAGGTGTCATTTTGCCCAAGCTTTGTTGCTTGTCCCATTGGATAAGTTGGGTTGAAGCCTCTGCCTTTAGGTAAAGGATTTTGTTTTCAGTTTTGTTGCCTCTCCACATCCTTCCTTTTTTCTGGAGATGCCCTTGGTGATGAGTCTGAGAGTGGAGCCTAGAGGTGAATTCAACTTCCTGGGAGTTCACAGATTTGTAGAGAAAGAAGGAGGATTCCCTTGGACTCCGCTTTGCCCTTTCACTAGAGTCCGCGGTCTCTCCAACACTCCCTGGTCCTCCCTCCCCACGGCATGGCTGCCGTGCGGCCCTGGAGGAGTGGCCGGGGCTTTTGAGATCTGAGTTCTGTCTGGGCCCAAGCCCAACAAATCACAGAGGGCTCGCTCTAGAAAAAGGTAAAAAATGTCCTGCTGGTGCAGAACGCCCCAAAGATGGCCTCTTCCTGATTCTTCTGGTTTTCCAAGCACATCCATGCACTCGGGGTCCTGGAAGTACTGACAGGCCCCCTGGAGAGTGCAGTCTTTTTTTTTTTTTTTTTTTTAAACCTTGAGTGCAGTCTTTTTAGAGAACCAGGAAAGGGGAAAGAATGATGCACCATTCCCTGGACTTACTGAAGATGTTTAGTTTCTGAACTGTGAATGTACGCCTCTGTCTGTGTGTGCATGTTAGCTGACTCTAAGGAAAATATGAATATTACCCCACGGGAATAATCCCAAGGAAAAAAAACCACAAAGAGACATTTCCAAAAAAGTTCCTATTTCAAAAAGCATGTGTATTTTCTCCTCCAGGGAAAACAAGGACCTGTGAAGAGTGATACTAAAAAATTCAGGATGGCTCCGTTAGTTTAAAAGGAAATGAAAGCAATACAGCCAACTTCAAGTAGTTTTTCCGAAATCATATAAAAGGAGGGAAGACAAACACTTGCCTTCATTTCTGAACCTGGAAACTTGAGTAATTACCATCATTAAAACAAACACCTTCAGAATCTTGAGTCATCTGAGGTTCTTGCCCCACTGGCAATGACCTGAAAAGAATGAGGAAGCACAAGTTTTCGTCCCTACACAATGGTAAATTGTGTCCAGTGCCTTGAACTTGCGAGCCTGGCAGCATCGGGGGAATAAGCAATTGTCCGTGTGTGCTAAGCTGCTTCAGTCGGGTCCTATAGACTGCAGCCCGCCAGGCTGTCCATGGGATTCTGCAGGCAGGAATACTGGAGTGGGTGGCCATGCCCTCCTCCGGGGGATCTTCCAGACCCAGGGACAGGACCTGTGTCTCTTACATCTACCTGCATTAGCAGGTGGGTTCTTCACACTACCACCACCTGGAAAGCCAATTGGCGGATATCAATTCCATGCCCCTGCTTATGTACAAGGGACTCTCCTGGTGGCTCAGTTGGTAAAGAATCTGCCTGCAATACAAGGAAAGAAACTAGGAATCGGTGCGCAGGTACCATGTCCTCAGAGAGCTAAGTAAGCACTCAGGTTGGAAAGATGAAGCCCAGAATCTACACATGAAAAATGAACAGAACAGCAATACCGTCTTCCCCAGTAAATCTCCATAATGAGGAGGGTTTCCTGAGGGAAAGAAAACTGAAGGGATAAAAGGAGCAAACGGTTACTTACAGTATAGATTCTGGAGCCCATATTTATTTGAATGACGAAGGGAAAGTCGCTCAGCTGTGTCCGGCTCTTTGTGACCCTATGGATTGTAGCGTGCCAGGCTCCTCTGCCCATGGAGTTCTCCAGGCAAGAATACCGGAGTGGGTTGCCATTTCCTCCTCCAGGGAATGACGAAGGGAAAGTCGCTCAGCTGTGTCCGGCTCTTTGTGACCCTATGGATTGTAGCGTGCCAGGCTCCTCTGCCCATGGAGTTCTCCAGGCAAGAATACCGGAGTGGGTTGCCATTTCCTCCTCCAGGGGTTCTCCCCAGTGCAGGGATCAAACCGAGGTCTCCCGCATTGCAGGTGGACTCCTCACCCTCTGATCCACCGGGGAAGTCCAGTCAACTGCCTAAAAGACAAGGTGTTCTCTCTGTAACGTATACAGATTTTAACTGATGATGGAAAGAAAACAGCCATGGGGCTTTAACCAGCTCTCTGAGGACAGGACCCAGTTCCTCACAGCTGACCCAAGCTGTTGTGGAAACATGGATCCTTATTGTTCATTAAGGACACTCATAGTGAACCCTTACAGAGCCTTGTGCTAAGTACCGGGGATAAAGAGGTTCCAATCCTTCTCTTCAATTCACTTTCCTTTTGTTTTTGGCCAGGTGGTGGTTTTGAGGAACCTAAGTTCCCCTATGAGGGATTGAACCTGAGCCCTCGACACTGAAAGTGCAGACTCCTAATCGCTGGACCGTCAGGGAATTCTCCAGTTTAAAGAGTAATGTCAGATTTTATTCTGAAACTATGATGCAATATGGTAAGTGCGATAAAACTGAATTTTCTACAAACTGTTTTGGCAACATGGTGGGTTGACGCCATCACTTATAACCCAGTGACGTTGGGAAATGAGTCATTCTCACGCCTGTTTCTTCATCTATAAAACGGGGAAAACATGCGTATCCATTTTGGGACTAGTGCATAAAAGAAGACAGTAAATATAGTCATTACTCGTAATAGTTATTATTTTTATTGATTATCCTTATTATGATAATTAGGCTACAGGAGGAAAGATTAGTTCAAGAGGAAGAAAACCAGCCCGAAAGAATGCTAAAGGTACTTGTGAATATGCCGGACCTATATTTCCGGAATGAAACTGAGTCATATATTACAGAGGGACAGTTCCTCCTCTACAAAATGAGAGTACTTCTCATTTCGTAGCAATGTGAGAATTTCCGGATAATCCACGCCATGTTCCAGAGTGGAGGAGCCCGCCTAACGGGAGCTGGTGTTCCGCTCGGGTCCTGCGTCTGGGCGGAAGGTCCACGGGCCCCGGCTCCTCGGCCCCGGGCAGGACGCTCCTGTCCTGCCGGGTCTGCCCGGCGCGGGCCCCACCTCGGCACAGCGGTTCCCGACGGGCCGCGCAGAGGGCCTCCCAGACAAATCCCACAAAGACGAGAGCCAACCAACTCCACCGGGAAGTCCAGTCAACTGCCTAAAAGACAAGGTGTTCTCTCTGTAACGTATACAGATTTTAACTGATGATGGAAAGAAAACAGCCATGGGGCTTTAACCAGCTCTCTGAGGACAGGACCCAGTTCCTCACAGCTGACCCAAGCTGTTGTGGAAACATGGATCCTTATTGTTCATTAAGGACACTCATAGTGAACCCTTACAGAGCCTTGTGCTAAGTACCGGGGATAAAGAGGTTCCAATCCTTCTCTTCAATTCACTTTCCTTTTGTTTTTGGCCAGGTGGTGGTTTTGAGGAACCTAAGTTCCCCTATGAGGGATTGAACCTGAGCCCTCGACACTGAAAGTGCAGACTCCTAATCGCTGGACCGTCAGGGAATTCTCCAGTTTAAAGAGTAATGTCAGATTTTATTCTGAAACTATGATGCAATATGGTAAGTGCGATAAAACTGAATTTTCTACAAACTGTTTTGGCAACATGGTGGGTTGACGCCATCACTTATAACCCAGTGACGTTGGGAAATGAGTCATTCTCACGCCTGTTTCTTCATCTATAAAACGGGGAAAACATGCGTATCCATTTTGGGACTAGTGCATAAAAGAAGACAGTAAATATAGTCATTACTCGTAATAGTTATTATTTTTATTGATTATCCTTATTATGATAATTAGGCTACAGGAGGAAAGATTAGTTCAAGAGGAAGAAAACCAGCCCGAAAGAATGCTAAAGGTACTTGTGAATATGCCGGACCTATATTTCCGGAATGAAACTGAGTCATATATTACAGAGGGACAGTTCCTCCTCTACAAAATGAGAGTACTTCTCATTTCGTAGCAATGTGAGAATTTCCGGATAATCCACGCCATGTTCCAGAGTGGAGGAGCCCGCCTAACGGGAGCTGGTGTTCCGCTCGGGTCCTGCGTCTGGGCGGAAGGTCCACGGGCCCCGGCTCCTCCCGGCCCCGGGCAGGACGCTCCTGTCCTGCCGGGTCTGCCCGGCGCGGGGCCCCACCTCGGCACAGCGGTTCCCGACGGGCCGCGCAGAGAGGGCCTCCCAGACAAATCCCACAAAGACGAGAGCCAACCAACGTCCCTTCCTGGAGCGACCAGCCTTCTCGGAAGGCAATGCGATCGGGTCTCGCCTACCTCTTACTCAGGAGGCAGGACACGAGGTCTCCCGTAGCAACTGCGGCCAGTAGCAACCGGCCCCGGGCCAGGCCTGTGCCCGCTGCGCAGGCGCAGAAAGGGGCGGACGCACGGCTTCCGCTCGCGCCCAGCGTCCCTCAGGAACAGGGGCGGGACCTGCGTGGTGACGTCACGGGGCGGGGTCTCGGGGAGGCGGGAAGAGACGGCGGGAGAATGGAGGCGCAGGAGAGCAGCTGTGGCACTGGCGAGTGCGGGGCCCAGGACCCTGCCCCAGGCCCCAGCAAGGCCCCCGGCAGCGCTGGCCACTACGAACTGCCGTGGTGAGGACCCAGGCCATCCACGATGGGTTCTCTGGATGTGTGGGTGGGCGAGTGGCGGACGGTGCGTCCTAGGGTAACCAAAGGGGCGGGAGCTCATTCGAGGGCCGCCTGAGCAGCGCAGGAGGTCCCGGGGTGCCGTCCAGTAGATTACTATTTGCATATGGCAAGAGATGTGGGTCAGTGAGCCCACCTGGGGTGGGGAGTGGCCAACCTGAACGAGGGAAGCGGTGTTTTGGTCCCAGCTATGCTCATTGTAACAGCCACCCCCACTCTGCAGCCAGGCGCTCTGCTAGCAGCGGCTCTGGACGCAGGTTCGGAATCGGAGTGATCTGCGGAAAGCAGCCTCCTGTTTTCTGTCGTTTGCTGACTTTAAATAGCAGCATCCTGGGGAGCTGGGAGGAAATGGTGACCTGCGGCGTCACCTGCCACTGGCACAGGTGTGGAGCAGGCTCTCTGCCCAGGTCTCTCTCCTTGTGCGCACCTCTCACACTGGGCACGGTAATTGTAATGGTTTCTTCCCTGCCCGCTGTGTATTCCCGTCCCTCCAGCCCACCCCACTTCTAGGAGAGAACAGATACCTAAATGAAAGGCAGTTTAACGTATTGACATACCTATGCTGCGCTGTCTAGTCCTCCAGCCACTAGCCACATGAGTCGGCTGAGCACTGGAGATAATGCTAATCCGAACTGAGATAGGTTGTAAGTGTTCTGTATACACGGGATTTCAATACTTAGTTTGTTTTTAAGCTCATTAGTAATTTTGATTATATGTTGCAGATGATAGCATTTTGACATCACCGACTCAATAGACATGAGTTTGAGCAAACTCTCAAGAGATAGTGAAGGACAGAGAAGCATGGTGTGCTGCAGGTCATGGGGTCACAAAGAGTCGGACAGGATTCAGGATTCAGCGATTGAACTACACAAGTGATTTTTTTTTTTTTTTGGCTATTCTGGATTTTCACTGCTGCCACAGGCTCTTCTTTAATTGCAGGGAATGGGGGCTACTCTCTAGTTGAGGTGAGCAGGCTTTTTTTGTTGTGGTGGACTTGTCCCCAGGCCCCAGCAAGGCCCCGGCAGCGCTGGCCACTACGAACTGCCGTGGTGAGGACCCAGGCCATCCACGATGGGTTCTCTGGATGTGTGGTGGGCGAGTGGCGGACGGTGCGTCCTAGGGTAACCAAAGGGGCGGGAGCTCATTCGAGGGCCGCCTGAGCAGCGCAGGAGGTCCCGGGGTGCCGTCCAGTAGATTACTATTTGCATATGGCAAGAGATGTGGGTCAGTGAGCCCACCTGGGGTGGGGAGTGGCCAACCTGAACGAGGGAAGCGGTGTTTTGGTCCCAGCTATGCTCATTGTAACAGCCACCCCCACTCTGCAGCCAGGCGCTCTGCTAGCAGCGGCTCTGGACGCAGGTTCGGAATCGGAGTGATCTGCGGAAAGCAGCCTCCTGTTTTCTGTCGTTTGCTGACTTTAAATAGCAGCATCCTGGGGAGCTGGGAGGAAATGGTGACCTGCGGCGTCACCTGCCACTGGCACAGGTGTGGAGCAGGCTCTCTGCCCAGGTCTCTCTCCTTGTGCGCACCTCTCACACTGGGCACGGTAATTGTAATGGTTTCTTCCCTGCCCGCTGTGTATTCCCGTCCCTCCAGCCCACCCCACTTCTAGGAGAGAACAGATACCTAAATGAAAGGCAGTTTAACGTATTGACATACCTATGCTGCGCTGTCTAGTCCTCCAGCCACTAGCCACATGAGTCGGCTGAGCACTGGAGATAATGCTAATCCGAACTGAGATAGGTTGTAAGTGTTCTGTATACACGGGATTTCAATACTTAGTTTGTTTTTAAGCTCATTAGTAATTTTGATTATATGTTGCAGATGATAGCATTTTGACATCACCGACTCAATAGACATGAGTTTGAGCAAACTCTCAAGAGATAGTGAAGGACAGAGAAGCATGGTGTGCTGCAGGTCATGGGGTCACAAAGAGTCGGACAGGATTCAGGATTCAGCGATTGAACTACACAAGTGATTTTTTTTTTTTTTTGGCTATTCTGGATTTTCACTGCTGCCACAGGCTCTTCTTTAATTGCAGGGAATGGGGGCTACTCTCTAGTTGAGGTGAGCAGGCTTTTTGTTGTGGTGACTTGTGGTGGAACTTGGGCTTTAGGGTACACGGGCTTCAGTAGTTACAGCCCATGGGCTCCATAGTTGCAGCTCTGAGGCTCTAGAGCACAGGCTCCATAGTTGTGGCTCACAGGCTTAGTTGCTCCGCAGCACGTGGGATCGTCCCGGATCAGGGATAGAACCCATGTCTCCTGCATGGGCAGGCGAACTCTTTACCACTGAGCTACCAGGGAAGCCCAAGTAATTTTGGTTACATGTTGAAAAGGATAATATTTTTAATACATTATGTTCTCTAAATTATTAGTAAAATTAACCTCACCCATTTTCTTTCTACTTTTTTCGATGTGACTGTGAGAAAGTTTTCAATGACATACATGGTTTGCGTTATAAATTTCACACACACTCTATTTTAGATGCTTAAAGATACTTCCGCATGCAAAGCAAACTGTGTTGTCGTAGAGCTTACATTTGATAAAGACAATAAAGTAAGAAATTAAAAAACAAGTAGACATATAGGATTTTTTTTTTTTTAAGATTTATTTATTTATTTATTTAGGGCGGGGGTCGGGTTGGGGAGGGAGGGGAGCAGGCAGGCCACTTCTATTGGTCTTTCATTTCTCTGTTTTCATCTGTCTTTGTTCTTTGGCTCCTGTGGGCCTCCCATCGCAGTGGCATCTGTCGTCGCAGAGTGCCAGCTCTGGGCACACGCGCTCCAGAGCTCCGGCTCGGTGATTGGACACATCAGTCCAGCCGCTCCGCGGCACGTGGGATCTTCCCAGGCCAGGGATTGAACCGGCGTCCCTTGCACTGCAAGGCGTTGTCCTTACCCACTGGACCACCAGGGGAAGCCCCATATAGGATGTTTGATGGTGACGGGCTCTAGGGACCAGATAGCTGTGGGGGTCAGGGAAGACCTCTGATGAGATGCTATTTGAGTGAAGACCTGAGTTCGGGGAGTAAGCTGTGTGGCCGTGCAGAGAGCGAGCTCTCGGGCAGAGGAATAAGCTGTGCAGCCCCTGGAGGAGGAGTGTGTTTGCCTTGTTCAAAGTCTAGACCAAAGTTCAGCACCAAACATTCCCAGGTGACGGTGCCTCCCTCCCCAGGGCTCCCAAGCCCCGTGGCTTCTATAAGAAGCTTAGCCTTGTGGTAGGATTTGCTAAGCTCCATCTCCCCTCTAGTGCAAAAACCTCCCTGAGAGCAAGAACCGTGTCTTGCTCATCTCTGCACCTTCTCGTTTCCTCCTCCTGAGAGTTCTAACTCTTTCCACAGCACTTGGCACCTGGCAGGGGCTGAGGATGAGGAATAAATGAGTAGGAACAAGAATGCTCCATCTACTCACCTTGGAGGAGAGCTGTCTGTTTTCTGCAGTCTGTGGCAAACAAGCTGCTTTTTAAAATTATTATTATTAATATTTGCGGCCCATTCTTTATCTTTTTTACATATGTATATATTTTGGCCTCTTTTGTTGGTCCTTCATTTATTTATTTTTATCCATCTTAACTCTTTGGCCTGTGTGGGCCTCCCATTGTGGTGGCCCACCCGTGTTGTAGAGCACCGGCTCTGGGCACATGCGCTCCAGAGCGCTGGCTCGCAATTGAACACACCGGTCCAGCCGCTCCATGGCATATGGGATCTTCCCATGCCAGGGATCGAACCGACGCCGTTTGCACTGCAAGGTGGACTCTTTACCCCCTGGACCACCAGGGAAACCTGCAAACAAGCTGCTTTGCATGCAGCTGCTCTTTGGAGCAGAACTAGTACCTGGAGGAACTCAGAGTAAATCAGGGAGTATAATAAAGGGCAGAGGAAGTCCTGACGGTCAAATCATGGCAAATCTACTTCCACTTCTTTTTTTTTTTTAGGTAAGAGATGGATTTATTCAGATTCAGAGAAAGCACACTCCACAGACAGAGTGTGGTCCATGGCACAGCAAATCCAGTGGCCTACTTCCACTTCTATTCTCAGAGCCAAAGAAAATCAGTTTTCTCTTTCTGTCATCGCATGGCTTGTTTATTAATGAAGAGAGAGACGTCTTAGAATTCCCTGGCAGTCCAGTGGTTAAGACGCTGAGCTTCCAGTGCGGGGGATGAGGGTTTGATCCCAGGTTGGGGAACTAAGATCCCATATGCCTTGTGGTGCAGCCAAAACAAAATTAATTAATTTAAAAAAAAAGAAAAAGAAGTATTGTCCTGAAAAAGCCCCTAGCCTGTCCAGCCCACACAGCCCTGGTAGGATCACAGAATAGGCCTACCGTTTGTGTCTAGCCGGCCCCGCTGGGCCCCTGGCACAAGTCTGCAGACACTGGCAGGTAAGGGATGAGAAGGCGGCTCAGCCGCACCCGTGTCTGTCAGAGCAAATGATGTCCGAGCTGCGTGCGCCGGGCCTCTGCTGTGACGGGCAGACTGGGATGCCATGCCGTGCCATGCTGCTCCAGATGGCCGGCCCTGGCCCTTCTCCAGCACCAACAGGTGTTTCTCTGCTGTAACGGGTTTGAAGCCCTTGACGCACGATTCTCAGGCTCTTGACTTTTCAAACGGCCCTCAGACCCCTCTTTCAATTTAAAACCTGCAGCCACAGGGTATCTATTTATTGAATGTATATCGCCTTCTGACCAAGCTCCTAGGATGGCCCTTTGGTCTTTTCTTTCTGGGTAATTTGAAAAGAGCCCTGTCTACACCTTTACGCATTTTCTTATAAACAGGGTTGAAAAATACAGACCAGTAAAGTTGAACGAAATTGTCGGAAATGAAGACACTGTGAGCAGGCTGGAGGTGAGTGAGGTTTTTTTTTTTTTAAAAAAATATTTTATTTATATTTATTTGGCTGCATTGGGATCTCAGTTGTAGCATGTGGGCTCTAGTTCTCTGACCAGGGATTGAACTTGGGCCCCCTGCACTGGGAGCACAGAGTCTTAGCCACTGGACCACCAGGGAATTCCTGGTGAGTGAGTTTTTAAGACAATTTATTTTATTATTCCTTGGAGAAGGCAGTGGCAACCCACTCGAGGATTCTTGCCTGGAGAATCTCATGGACAGAGGAGCCCAGAGGGCAGCAGACCGCAGGGTGACAGGAGTGAGAACAAGCAAGAATGTCCAGCTGTGGAGTGAGCTTTGAATTTCCAGCCCTAGAGGTCTTTAGGCAGAGTCTAGAGGCCCAGTGGTTTGAGACGTGACAGAAGGGGTCTCCACAGTCACTGGGGCTTAGACTTCAGGGGCTACCAAGGTATTTATTCTACAGACCTAATTCATTTGGCAAATGGTTGAGTGTCTTCTCTGGGCCGTATGCAGTGCGGTGTTAGGAACTGTTGATAACCTTGGTGGACAGAATAGACTTGATCCCAACGCGGCGTGGAATCTATAGTCTCGCCGGGACAGCGTTAACGTCGACGGGCCGTGTGATCAGTGCTCCGCTGGGGGACGCCCAGGGGCTGTGGGGGCCCGTGGGAGGAGGTCAGGAAAGAGTCGACCTGGTTACAGTGCCTTCTGTCCCTAGTGGAAGAAGTGACACCAGTGCTCAGTGAGTGGGAGCCCGTCAGACCTCGGGGGTCGGGGGTGGAGAGAGGAGAGGCAGCAGGCACACCATGTGCCGCGGCCTGGAGGCGAGCGCGTGTGGCCGGGGAGCCCCGGCTCCCGCCGTCTGCAGGTGGACCACTTCTCACGAGCGTTTCTGCCCTCAGGTCTTTGCGAGAGAAGGCAACGTGCCCAACATCATTATTGCGGTGAGTACCGGGTCCTGGCCGCGTCAGACACCCTGGAGCGTGGGGTTCGCCCCCTCTTAAGTGCCGTCTTGTGCACAGAGCTTCCTCCTCAGGGAAGCCCACGGCCTCAGAGCCCAGACCACTCTTCTCGACCACGGGCGACACGTCCCTCCCGTGGCTCCGGCCTGCAGGCTGGTTGCTCTGGAGATTTTGGTGGGCGTCGGGCTCAGGATGGTTCTGGGCGGAGGTGAGCAGTCAGTGGGAACGTCCGGTCGCCTCCGTCCTGTTGGCTCGGAGCACTCACTGGAGGTCTCCTTCCCAGGGCCCCCCGGGAACCGGCAAGACCACCAGCATCCTGTGTCTGGCCCGCGCCCTGCTGGGCCCAGCCCTCAAGGAGGCGGTTCTGGAGCTCAACGCTTCCAACGACAGGTACGCCCTGGGAGTTAGGCCGGGAGGGTCACGCGGGGGATACATTTTGGGTTGTCATAGAAACAGCCTTTTTCAGGGGTGGTCTCTGGAGCGCTCGGTGCTAATCTCTCCGATGAAGGGGGACCAGGACTGCTGGTTTGTTGATGTGGTAACATAACTACTTGACATACGGGTTTCATTTTTTTTTTTTTAAATGGCAATTTTAAATATTGCTTTTAATTGTGCTGAACTATATAACACATAGTATGTGCCATTTAAAAAAATATATATTTACTTGGCTGCCTCGAGTCTTTGTTGCAGCACACAGGATCTTTTAGTTGCAGCGTATGGGATCGAGTTCCCTGACCAGGGATCAAACCTGGATCCTCTCTCACTGGGAGCTCAGAGTCTTAGCCACCAGACCACCAGGGAAGTCTCCCCCGGTTTACTGTTTAGGCACAGGGTAGCTGAGGATTATATGAAATGAGGACCTGTTGGTGTCACATATTTGCAGAGCCTGCTTTTGGCTAGTCCCTTGAAGACGCAGATCTTCACTCTTCAGTGGTTTGGGTTCCTGGTTTTAATGATACATGTCGGCCTGAAACCGGCTCTCCGTGCAGTGAACTGCTCATCAGCCATCATGAACATACCTGCAGTTGAGCCTTTTTATAAATCCGAATTCCAGGTAGCCGATACGAACAGGTTCAAGCTTATCCTTCCGTCTTTTTCTTCTCATTCATGTATCATCAGACTCACTAGTTTTGAAAACCTGGGTGGCTCTTAATTTTGTTGAAGAGAGGATGGCCTGTAATTGCAAGTATTCGTAATTTTAGACTTCTTTGAGTGATCATTACCATGGCTTTTTTTGTTCATTGATCATCTATTTCCTTCCAGTCACCTTTTTGTACACACCTGCCTTCAGCTTTTGATTGCTTACAGACTATCATCATGGGTGTTCAGACATCACCAAAGATGAAAGAGTAATGAAGTCCTTATTAACAGTGAGAATTGCCCCCCAAAGAAAGAGACTTAAAAACTAAAACTGGGTCCAAGATGCTGTCCCAAGGGTTAAAAGTCCTGCATGGAGGTGACTGAATTGGTCTCAGAAGGTGACAGTAACCTTGTGGTTCATTGTTTCAGGGGCATCGATGTGGTAAGGAACAAAATCAAAATGTTTGCCCAGCAGAAAGTCACCCTCCCCAAAGGGCGACACAAGATCATCATCCTGGATGAAGCGGACAGGTAGAGTCTCCCATCCAAGTACTAAGCAGGCCCGACCCTGCTTAGCTTCTGAGGTTAGACGAGATCGGGTGTCTTCAGGGTGGTATGGCGTAGACAGGTGGAGTTCCTTGCTGAGAATTGTTGACCTTGATCTCCAGGTCTCTTGTCTGGCTTTATTAAATTAGGAGGAAAAGCTCTTACCATGGCACTTCTGTAGTAGATTTGCTTATCCTGTCTTGAGAAGCAATTCAGTAGGGGCCTGAGCCTGAAACCTGATCTTGATGAAGTAACCTACAGATACTTGCTTAGGACAGTTCATGTGTTTGTTCCAGCCTCACTGACATGGATAATTTAAATGACTCTTTTGGAATTGCGGTGAAATATACCTCACAGAAAATTTACCATTTCAGTCATTTAAAAGTGTACCATAAAAGAATGAAAGTGCACCATTAGTGGCATGGAGTACATTCACAATGTTTTGCACTTGTTACCAGTATACCTGAGAACCTATTAAGTGACGTGTAGAAAAATAACAGTAATTCATGGATTTTGAAGAGATTTTAGAAAATGAGGACCGTCTGGCTTTATTTTGTCTTCAGTTTTTCTACCATGTATTTTTCCACAGTGGGGATGATAAGAATTTTTATATCCTGGTTTTCCCTTGTAACAAAAAAAGTAGACTTCCATATTGTTATAATCTTGTTGTGAACATAGTGGGGGTTTTTTTGAACATAGTTTTAATTGCTGTATCCTGTTCCATCTTGGGGCTGCATCTTAGTCATTTTACATAACAGGCATTTTACTGTGACATTGTTTACAGCAGTAACAGCTACTAACATTTTCCCAGCACGCGTATGTCAGCGTTCGCATCATGCCAGGCTCTCTGCTACGCGCTCCGTGTGTTACTGTCTTGTTTAGTTGTAACAAGCCCTGAGGTGGGCGGTAGCATTGTCTCCTTACGTGTGTTAGTTGCTCAGTCGTGTCCGACTCTTTGCAACCCCGTGCACTGTAGCCCACCAGGCTCCTCTGTCCAAGGAATTCTCCAGGCAAGAACACTGGAGTGGGTAGCCATTTCCTCCTCCAGGGGATCTCCCTGACCCAGGGATCACACCCCGGGCTCCCGCATTGCAGGCAGTTTCTCTACCGTCTGAGCCACCAGGGAAGCCCAGTCTCCTATGCTCAGTGACATTGAGGCCCAGACAATTAGCCTAAAGGTCCCACATGAGCGGATGAAGGAGGCGGCCCCAGGCGGCTCGCGCTCTGTCCGTGTGCAGCCTGCCGGCGGGAGACCAAGCGGGGTCCCGGAGAGAGACAGAGCGTGCCCCGTCAGGAGAGTGGGCTTTCCAGGGTCTCTTGGAGGGGACCGGGGAGAAGCAGCTGCAGGCCGCCCTTTGTGTTCTTCTCCTCAGCATGACCGACGGAGCCCAGCAGGCCTTGAGGAGGACCATGGAAATCTACTCCAAAACGACCCGCTTTGCCCTCGCTTGTAACGCTTCCGATAAAATCATAGGTGAGGGTCACGTCTGCGTGGCTTGGGGTCCACGTGGCGCTCCCGTGGCTCTTGAGCAGCACAAGAGAGGGCCTGGTGGGTTAGGAGCGTGGAGACGGGAGAGGTTTGCAAAAGCTTTCACGTACGAGGATCCAGGTGGACTGCGCTGTGACCTCAGGACCGGCTGAAGGGTCTGCCTGGGCAGGCGGAGACGGTGGATGAGAGCACTCTGAGGAAGGCCCGTGAGGCGGCGGAACAGGGTGGATCAGAGAGAGACCCACCAGGGCTTGAGATCGTGGGGACGCTGGGGTCACAGCCTGAACCAGCCGTCCAGGACGGCTCCCAGAGGTCGCATTCGTCCGTCTGGTGCTTCTCCCGTGTGCCAGGGTCTCCCAGGGAAGCTTAAAGAAGCCAGGCAGATGCCCCGTTACCAGGTACCCCAGCCGGCCGGGGGGTACCCTGCCAGAAGGACCCAGACATCTCGTGTACACGGGGGTTCCAGGGCCCCCCAGCCGGGCACTGACCCTCCTGTGGGCTCTGGCAGCTGCATGTCTCTGTCCTGCAGGGGCTTCCCCTTCTGGGAGAGGGCAGCCAAGGTCAGCCCCGGCCGTGTGAGCTGGAACCTTTTTTTAATTATTATTTATTTATAAAGATATATTCATTTTTACTTTTTTAAAACTTTTTATTTATTTTGGGCTATTCTGGGTTTCCACTGCTGCCACAGGCTCTTCTCTAGTTGCAGGGAGTGGGGGCTCCTCTCTCGTCGAGGTGAGCTGGCTTCTTGTTGCGGTGACTTTTCTTGTTGTGGAACTCAGGCTGTAGGGCACACGAGCTTCAGTGGTTGCGGGACGTGGGCTCCATCGTTGCGGCTCCGAGGCTCTAGAGCCCAGGCTCCATCGTTGTGGCTCACAGGCTTAGTTGCACCGCAGCAGGTGGGATCTTCCTGGATCAGGGGTGGAACTTGTGTCTCCTGCGTGGGCAGGTGAGCTCTTTACCACGGAGCTCCCAGGGAAACCCGAGCTGGAGCCTTTATTGGTCAGTGTTTGAAGTCGAGCCCAGACTGCCAGTCACCTGCTGGGCGGCGGGGAGTGGTGCCAGCCACAGGTGGGCCGCAAGCACCACGTGGCTGCTTCCTAGTAGCTAAAGGACCCACAGGGTCACACCATGCTCTGCGCGGGAGCCCGACCCTCTTCCCGTCTCCTCCAGAGCCCATCCAGTCCCGGTGCGCCGTCCTCCGCTACACCAAGCTGACGGACGCCCAGGTGCTTGCCCGGCTCCTCAATGTCATAGAGAAGGAGCAGGTGCAGTACACAGACGACGGCCTGGAAGCCATCATCTTCACCGCCCAGGGCGACATGAGGCAGGTGCGCGCGGCTGCCGCTGCAGCCTCCCGGGCTGGCCAGGCCCCTCGTCTTAGCAGGAGCCGGAGGTGCCAGCTGCCGGGGAACAGCAGAGCCAGACGGGGGTGGGCGAGACACATTGACCCGACACACTGATGGGGGGCGGTAAGCTTGAACTCCGAGAGGAGAGATGGGGGCAGGTGGAGACCGAATAATCTCTCTGGCTCTGTTTCCGTTCCTGGGCAGGCATTGAACAACCTGCAGTCTACTTACTCGGGATTTGGCTTCATCAACAGCGAGAATGTGTTCAAGGTAAATGCTGGCGTGGGCTTCACTGTCGGCAGGGCAGCGTGCCCCGGCCGGGCTGGTGGAGCAGGGATGGTGGGAGGAGGGACGTGGTCCCCGCTGCTGCGGGGCTCTCCCCCTGGAGAGCAGGAGGGGCTCGGGACAGTGAGAGGGGGCCACGCCCCGCTGCCGCAGCCAGCCCAGCGCCCAGTGCTTTCACGTGGGTCCTCTCTGGTCCTCATGCATCCCTGCACACGGATGTGTGTATCATTTTGTGACTGAGGAAACAGGTCCGAGGTCACGCAGAGGCTGAGGCTCGTCCAAGGCAAACCTGTTCCTATTCCAGGTGGGAGATGGGCCCAAAGACTCCTAGTTCTTAAGTGGATTCTAAGAATCCTTGGGGCACGTGGTCCTCCCAGTGATGTAGGGCAGGTGACCCGTGACGTTGACGCTGTCCCATGAACATACGTTCCTTACTGACTCTTGTAAATTCATCTCATGTGGGTTTTTTTTTAATTATTTAAAATTGTTTCCTGGCCTCGCCGCACAGCTTGTGGGATCTTGGTTCCTGACCGGGATCGAACCTGGGCCTCCGGCAGTGAAAGTGCTGGGTCCTCACCCCCTTTTAAAACCACAGGGTCACACCATGCTCTGCGCGGGAGCCCGACCCTCTTCCCGTCTCCTCCAGAGCCCATCCAGTCCCGGTGCGCCGTCCTCCGCTACACCAAGCTGACGGACGCCCAGGTGCTTGCCCGGCTCCTCAATGTCATAGAGAAGGAGCAGGTGCAGTACACAGACGACGGCCTGGAAGCCATCATCTTCACCGCCCAGGGCGACATGAGGCAGGTGCGCGCGGCTGCCGCTGCAGCCTCCCGGGCTGGCCAGGCCCCTCGTCTTAGCAGGAGCCGGAGGTGCCAGCTGCCGGGGAACAGCAGAGCCAGACGGGGGTGGGCGAGACACATTGACCCGACACACTGATGGGGGGCGGTAAGCTTGAACTCCGAGAGGAGAGATGGGGGCAGGTGGAGACCGAATAATCTCTCTGGCTCTGTTTCCGTTCCTGGGCAGGCATTGAACAACCTGCAGTCTACTTACTCGGGATTTGGCTTCATCAACAGCGAGAATGTGTTCAAGGTAAATGCTGGCGTGGGCTTCACTGTCGGCAGGGCAGCGTGCCCCGGCCGGGCTGGTGGAGCAGGGATGGTGGGAGGAGGGACATGGTCCCCGCTGCTGCGGGGCTCTCCCCCTGGAGAGCAGGAGGGGCTCGGGACAGTGAGAGGGGGCCACGCCCCGCTGCCGCAGCCAGCCCAGCGCCCAGTGCTTTCACGTGGGTCCTCTCTGGTCCTCATGCATCCCTGCACACGGATGTGTGTATCATTTTGTGGCTGAGGAAACAGGTCCGAGGTCACGCAGAGGCTGAGGCTCGTCCAAGGCAAACCTGTTCCTATTCCAGGTGGGAGATGGGCCCAAAGACTCCTAGTTCTTAAGTGGATTCTAAGAATCCTTGGGGCACGTGGTCCTCCCAGTGATGTAGGGCAGGTGACCCGTGACGTTGACGCTGTCCCATGAACATACGTTCCTTACTGACTCTTGTAAATTCATCTCATGTGGGTTTTTTTTTAATTATTCAAAATTGTTTCCTGGCCTCGCCGCACAGCTTGTGGGATCTTGGTTCCCTGACCGGGGATCGAACCTGGGCCTCCGGCAGTGAAAGTGCTGGGTCCTCACCCCCAGACTTCCAGGGGATTCCCCCGTCTTGTGTTGGAGGAATCTGTGATGATGGTGTTAGAGGTTCTCCCTCGCCGCCGTGGGTCAGCACCAGACTCTCCTTGGTGACGACTTTGGTGGCGAGAGAGGCAGTCCCAAACCCAGCTCTGACGGCTGGAGACTCAGACCAACGAAGACGCTGGTTCCTGAGCTTGCCCAGACATTGCTCTGCCAGGGCTCCCCTCGGCGGGGCCCCGTCCACTCCTGACCGCCTCCGCTCTCTGGTTTGGGCAGGTCTGTGACGAGCCCCACCCCTTGCTGGTGAAGGAGATGATCCAGCACTGCGTGAGCGCTGACATCGATGAGGCCTACAAGGTGAGCCTCCTTGCTCCTTCCTGACGGGCTCCTTGAGCGGGGCAGCGGGGTTGCTCCCTGGGCTGGGCGCTTTGGTCCACCTCATTCTTAACTGATGGCTGGCTAGAAGCTGAGGACCCTTGTAGGTGAAAAAGCCGTCTCAGAGGCTCTAAATCACACAGCCTAAGAGTAATGGACCTGGAGTCCAGCATCATGCCCGTCTACTCTAGTTGTATTCTCTGCAGTAGGAATTTGTCCACTTGGGCCATGAGGAAAGAAGAGCCCAGCTCTGCCTTTTTCTTTTTCTTTTTTTTTTGATATTTATTTATTTATTTGGCTGCGTTGGGTCTTCGTTGAGGCACACAGGGTCTTTCCTTGCTGCACGTGGACGCTGTAGTTGTGGCACACACGCTTCACTGCTCCTTGGCAGGCGGGATCTCAGTTCCCCGACCAGGGGTCGAACCTGTGTCCCCTGCATTGCAAGGTGGATTCGTAACCGCTCGACCACGGGGACGTCTCTAGCTCCTTGCTTTGCAGAGAAAGCCATCTTTCTCCCTGTGGAGGGGAGCTGCTCCCCTCTGTCTTCTGAAGAGCCTTGGATAAAGACGTTACAGGGTGTGGTGGTGGACCGTCTTGCAGCATGGTTTAACACATTTGCAGTATTCTCTCCCTGCCTGCTGCGGGGATGGATCACCCCGCACGACCTACGGGGCTCGGCCCTCCAGCAGGGCGGCCACGCCGGGCTGATTCTCAGGAGGACCAGTGCTGTCGTAGATGGTCTTTCGCTCCCATCGCTTGGATGGTGTGAGTCACATGCTCCCAGCCGAGTGACGGGCCCGCACGGCTGTGGGTTTAGCCTCACTTCTCCAGTTCTCCTGCCGTCCGCAGTCACGCGGCCTCCGTGTTTTCTTTTCCAGATCCTCGCTCACCTGTGGCATCTCGGCTATTCCCCGGAAGACATCATCGGCAACATTTTCCGCGTGTGCAAAACTTTCCAGATGGCAGAATACTTGAAACTGGAGTTTATCAAGGTCAGTGAGAGGAGAGCAGTGCCTCGCTCCTTGAGAACGTGGGCCACGCCGCAATTTTGTCACCCTCGCGGGCCAGGCGCCTGGACGATGCTCCATCAATGGCTGACTGTCCCTGGGGGCTGGGGGCTTGTATAGGCCGGTCCTGCCAGGCCATGACCTGGTGTGCCGTGGGATGGCTGTGCTCGTGAGGAGAGTGGTATTTGCTTACATGTTGTGTGAGTAAGATTGGTTGAGATGTAATTTAAATAAGAGTAAAAGTCATCCTCTTGGGTGTATGCTATTGACACATGCAGTCTGGCTTTTTTTTTTTTTTTGCATTTTTCTTAGAAATACCCATCAAAGAGCTTCCCAGGTGGCTCAGTAGTAAAGGCGACGTGGTTTCAATCCCTGGGTGGGGAAGATCCCCTGGAGGAGGAAGTGGCAGCCCACTCCAGTATCCTTGCCCAGAGAATCCCATGGACAGAGGAGCCTGGTGGGCTACGGTCCATGGGGTCACACAGAGTTGGGCAGGACTGAGCATGCACACATCCATCAAAGAATCATCAGCATTCTTTTAGGAAATAAATTGAACTCACAGTTCATTTTCCAGCTGGAGTTTTAGTTCACTGCGTCAGTTTTGAGCAAATCGTTCGTTCAGATGTTCAAAAAATCTTTGCCTTGCTTTGCAGAGAAAGCCATCTTTCTCCCTGTGGAGGAGCTGCTCCCTCTGTCTTCTGAAGAGCCTTGGATAAAGGCGTTACAGGGTGTGGTGGTGGACCGTCTTGCAGCATGGTTTAACACATTTGCAGTATTCTCTCCTGCCTGCTGCGGGGATGGATCACCCCGCACGACCTACGGGGCTCGGCCCTCCAGCAGGGCGGCCACGCCGGGCTGATTCTCAGGAGGACCAGTGCTGTCGTAGATGGTCTTTCGCTCCCATCGCTTGGATGGTGTGAGTCACATGCTCCCAGCCGAGTGACGGGCCCGCACGGCTGTGGGTTTAGCCTCACTTCTCCAGTTCTCCTGCCGTCCGCAGTCACGCGGCCTCCGTGTTTTCTTTTCCAGATCCTCGCTCACCTGTGGCATCTCGGCTATTCCCCGGAAGACATCATCGGCAACATTTTCCGCGTGTGCAAAACTTTCCAGATGGCAGAATACTTGAAACTGGAGTTTATCAAGGTCAGTGAGAGGAGAGCAGTGCCTCGCTCCTTGAGAACGTGGGCCACGCCGCAATTTTGTCACCCTCGCGGGCCAGGCGCCTGGACGATGCTCCATCAATGGCTGACTGTCCCTGGGGGCTGGGGGCTTGTATAGGCCGGTCCTGCCAGGCCATGACCTGGTGTGCCGTGGGATGGCTGTGCTCGTGAGGAGAGTGGTATTTGCTTACATGTTGTGTGAGTAAGATTGGTTGAGATGTAATTTAAATAAGAGTAAAAGTCATCCTCTTGGGTGTATGCTATTGACACATGCAGTCTGGCTTTTTTTTTTTTTTGCATTTTTCTTAGAAATACCCATCAAAGAGCTTCCCAGGTGGCTCAGTAGTAAAGGCGACGTGGTTTCAATCCCTGGGTGGGGAAGATCCCCTGGAGGAGGAAGTGGCAGCCCACTCCAGTATCCTTGCCCAGAGAATCCCATGGACAGAGGAGCCTGGTGGGCTACGGTCCATGGGGTCACACAGAGTTGGGCAGGACTGAGCATGCACACATCCATCAAAGAATCATCAGCATTCTTTTAGGAAATAAATTGAACTCACAGTTCATTTTCCAGCTGGAGTTTTAGTTCACTGCGTCAGTTTTGAGCAAATCGTTCGTTCAGATGTTCTGGTTTTAAATATTAAACTCCTTCCTCACTTATTAACCAGATTTAAACTTGACTTTCTCCCCCCCAGGAGATTGGATACACACATATGAAAATAGCAGAAGGCGTGAGCACACTTCTGCAGATGGCGGGGCTCCTGGCCAGGCTGTGTCAAAAGACAATGGCTCCTGTGGCCAGTTAGAGCAGAGGCGTTGCTCGCTGGGTCACCAGCGTCCTCGTCACCGAGAGGCAGAAGTCATGGCCTTGCGGAAGAAGTGATGCCTTGTTCCAGCCTGGGAGCACGTCTTCCTGGCTTTCACCTTGCTTCCAGCACATCTCCCCTCGCCCTTCGAGCGTTCACACTCGGCCTCAGACTCACGATGGGGAAGAGACCTTCTGGGACCCGGTGCCTGTCTGTTCTCTTATTGGCGTTTTCCTAATAAAACCGTCCAGTTTTGTCGACAGAGAAGCGGCAGGGCAAGGCCAAAGGAAAACTAGCTTCTTGTCTCTGTGCGCGCGCCCAGCGTCCTGTACGTAGAGAGGTGATTCGGAGAATAGACTGGACAGGCAACTCTCAGGTTTCCTAGAAGCCACAGGGACCATCCCACTGGGTAAGGCAGGGATTGGTGTGATTCACCAGCTGCTCACAACAGTCCACGGCCCTGAGCCCTTCAGAAAGGGCTTGGCAAAATCGCGGAGTGATTTGCTTAATTTTTAATTTAAATAAAGAGTAAAAGTCATCCTCTTGGGTGTATGCTATTGACACATGCAGTCTGGCTTTTTTTGTTTGCATTTTTCTTAGAAATACCCATCAAAGAGCTTCCCAGGTGGCTCAGTAGTAAAGGCGACGTGGTTTCAATCCCTGGGTGGGGAAGATCCCCTGGAGGAGGAAGTGGCAGCCCACTCCAGTATCCTTGCCCAGAGAATCCCATGGACAGAGGAGCCTGGTGGGCTACGGTCCATGGGGTCACACAGAGTTGGGCAGGACTGAGCATGCACACATCCATCAAAGAATCATCAGCATTCTTTTAGGAAATAAATTGAACTCACAGTTCATTTTCCAGCTGGAGTTTTAGTTCACTGCGTCAGTTTTGAGCAAATCGTTCGTTCAGATGTTCTGGTTTTAAATATTAAACTCCTTCCTCACTTATTAACCAGATTTAAACTTGACTTTCTCCCCCCCAGGAGATTGGATACACACATATGAAAATAGCAGAAGGCGTGAGCACACTTCTGCAGATGGCGGGGCTCCTGGCCAGGCTGTGTCAAAAGACAATGGCTCCTGTGGCCAGTTAGAGCAGAGGCGTTGCTCGCTGGGTCACCAGCGTCCTCGTCACCGAGAGGCAGAAGTCATGGCCTTGCGGAAGAAGTGATGCCTTGTTCCAGCCTGGGAGCACGTCTTCCTGGCTTTCACCTTGCTTCCAGCACATCTCCCCTCGCCCTTCGAGCGTTCACACTCGGCCTCAGACTCACGATGGGGAAGAGACCTTCTGGGACCCGGTGCCTGTCTGTTCTCTTATTGGCGTTTTCCTAATAAAACCGTCCAGTTTTGTCGACAGAGAAGCGGCAGGGCAAGGCCAAAGGAAAACTAGCTTCTTGTCTCTGTGCGCGCGCCCAGCGTCCTGTACGTAGAGAGGTGATTCGGAGAATAGACTGGACAGGCAACTCTCAGGTTTCCTAGAAGCCACAGGGACCATCCCACTGGGTAAGGCAGGGATTGGTGTGATTCACCAGCTGCTCACAACAGTCCACGGCCCTGAGCCCTTCAGAAAGGGCTTGGCAAAATCGCGGAGTGGGGCTTCCCTGGTGGAGACTTTGCACTTTCACTGCAAGGGGATACCGGTTCGATCCCTGGTCGGGGAGGTAAGATCCATCATGCTTTGAGGGACAGCAAGAAAACTTTAAAACTATACAAATATACATTTCTTAAAAAAAAAAAAAAAGTCACCGAGGGAAGGTGGTATGGACAGACCTGGGGAACCTCCCTCCAGGGCACCTTTTCCATGTAGCCAGGCATGCTTGTTGCATTAGAATTTCCCAGTGGATTTTGTATTAATTTGTAGAATTACTTTTTTTATTTGTTGACAAAGTGCTATCGTGAAGCCAGGCAGGACTGACTGCAGATCGGAACGGGACAGGTGGCCAACCGGCGTGTTCTAGACGTTTTTCCCTCTTAATTTTCTCACTAGCAGCATTGACTTGTGGCAAGAACTGATGAGGCATCTGGAAAGAGGCCCTCGTCCCCTGCCTTCTCTCCAGGCCTCAGCGTTTTGGGCTTTATTAGGAATATGTATTTGGCTGCGCCGGTCTTTGATGCGGCATGCAGGATCATCAGGGTTCACGGTGGCACACGGGATCTTTAACTGAGCCCCACGAGCTCTTAGCTACAGCACATGGGATCTAGTTCCCGGGCTACAGGGGGTGAAGCCAGGCCCCCTGCATTAGGAGCACACTCTTAGCCACTGGACCACCTGGGAAGTCCCTCAGGGACCCCTTTCTATGAAACAGGCCTGACCTTCATTGCCTTACGAGGTTCTAGAGAGGCAGGGAAAGCAGACAGGCGAATCACCGCTCTGAAACGGGCAACATTTATTGAGACACGGCGGTTGCAGGAGGCATTTCGTTTCCCTGACTCTGGCTTTTCTGACCCCCACGGTCCCTCAGGCCCCCGTCTCTCCCACGAGACGGTCCTGGTCCTGTTCCTGCCCCGCCTCTCCACCGGCCCCCCGCACGCTCCGCCCACAGCGGGCGCTCCCACTCAAGGAGCGTGGCTCTGGCTGTGGCTTCCTCTGCTTCAGTCCACTGAGGCCCACAGGAGGGCAATCCAGCGCGCCCCTAACCGAAAGGAAGGACATCTAATGCTTCTTCCAGGAGACAAGGTCTGCACAGCCTCGACCCTGAAACGCAGAACATTAAATACAACGCCACCTGTATAAATTAACTGTACAAGCTTATCTATCACAGAATCCCAGACGCCAATGTTAGCAAGCAACTCGGGACCAAGACCCAAAGCAAAAAAGGACACGAACAGCCATGTAGTACGATGTTTTCAATGTGGTTGGGGGATTCGATGGCCCTCAGTCTGGGCATGTGACCACAGCAGGAGCCCCTCGGGCCCAGGCTCCTTCCTTCACCTGCGGGAGCCGCTCAGAGGGCAGTCCCGTTTAACTGTCCTTTCCTGGGCTGGGTGCCTTGTGGCCGGCCGGCGGGTCCTCAGGATGCCTTGGTGTCCCTCCCTGGGGTAGCCGTAGGGGGATCTAGAAGTTAAGCAGCTCAGGAAAGGGGATCCTATACATGCTTGCCTGGCTCCTTCAATGAAGAGGAAAGGGATTTGTTAAAAAGGAGAAGGTTCACCTGGCCCGACGCCTTGTCCCCTCAGCCCCAGAGCAGCCGGCAGGTGGGGGAGGAGACACAGCCCTGGTCAGTGTCCATGAGCAAAGAACCTGCCCATCAAAACGAGCGTGTTTCTTGTTCCAGGAGCTTCTGCCTTTTTTTTTTTTTTTTTTTTGGTGAAAGACAATGTGGCATCTTAGTTCCCAATCAGGGATCTGACCCCCGACCCTCTGGGCGCTGCTCCGGCCCCAGCGGTCTGCTTTTCCCTTGGGATGTGCTCCCCGCCCCCCACCACCGTGGCACCGCCCACCACCCCGGACCCTACCTTCCTCCAGGTCTTCCCTAGGCTTCCACGGACGCGGCCACGTCTCCGTTTACATAATCAGGCTCCCCGTCCTCATCTGGGCTTCCTGGGAAGGGCGGCGTTTCCCTCAGGGTTCCCTCTGCAGATCCGTGGGACGGGCGGTCAGAGGGGTTCACAGGGACACGCCCATCCCTGTCCCCACAGATGCCACCACAGAGCCCACAGGAAGCACGACGCTGGGTGGGGTGTCTGTCCCCGTCCGCTCCGGCATCTGCCAGGGGCTGTGCTGCCTGGAGCCAGGCAGGTGCGATTCCATCCGTGCGGCTGGACGGGCGGTGGGCCGGGGGGCCCCAGCCTCCGCGGCCACGATGCTCTTGAGGGGCTCCTCCCACACTCGCGCCTCTCCAGGGGCTCACGCACCAGAAGCTTCGCTGCGGGGCCAGCTGAACTGGCCTCCGGGGAGCCCTCCTGGCCCCGCCCTCGCAGACCAGGTCCCCGCAGCGCCCCCTCTCTCCCCCTCCCCCTGATTAGGTGTCCCAGGTCAGCTTCCCCCGAAGGTGCCCATTCGGGAGGCCTGGGATCCGGCCGCATACCCACGACTCTCTTGGACTCCCGCCACTGCTGGATGGACGCCGAGTTCTGATAATCCTCGGACCCCTCGTCCCCTGCAGGGAGAGCACCGGGAGGGGCAGCCTGCCTCGTCCTCGCCCTCGAGGGAGGGAGGGAGGGAGGGAGAGCCGGGTCTGCGGGAGGGGCGCCTGCCTCCCTGCCAGACCTGGCTCCTCCCCCGGGCGGGCGGCCTCACCTGATCCCGTTCTCTTCGGCTTGCAGATGAGCACGTTCTCATAGGAGTTGGTGTCGTCGTCATCTGCCATGGAGAACAGAGACGGTGCCGGGCGTGGGGGCCCTGCCCGACAAGCCTGGCCGGCCGGCCCTCCCTCCCTCTGTCTCGTGAGGCCCCCTCCGAGTCCCCCAGGGCCTTGAAGAAGCTTCTTAATGGGTGCTGGCCTGACTCCTGCGTCCCCGACCTGGGGCTCCTCTGCCTTTTGGGGTGACTCCTGAATGCTCAGGGGAGGGGAGATGAGGGGGCAGGCCCACAGCAGATAGTTCAGAGAAGGGAGGCCCATCTCTGTGGGCACAAAGAGGGGCGGGAGAGCCACTGGGGGCCCAGGAGACAGGAGCCTGCCTAACCCTTCAGGTAGGGGGACAAGCTGAGGGGCCTCTGCCTGGGGGCCTAGGCTGGCTGTGGCCTTATCAGAGTCTGGGACCCTGGCATTGTCCCCAACCCCTCCCAGGGGAAGCTTAGCACGAAACACTGCTCCACCTGCAGGCACCTGTGTCAAAAAGGCTCTGAGAAGTGAGAGTGTCCCCCCAGTTTAGAAGCACAGAGGGAAAAGAGGACTTCCCTTCCATTCCAGCCCGGCCCAGGCAGGAGCCCAGGCCTGGGCACCTCTCAGCAGGCACTGCCCAGCCTCTTGTTCTATAAAGTGCAGGTGTTAAGGGTTCCAGCATCTTCAGGGCTTGCAGGACGTGGCATCCTTCAAGCAAAGCTGCCCATCAGGGCCTTCCTCCAAGGACCCACGGGTGCCCAGCCTTGGGGCGGGGGGTGGATGACAAGGGGACCAGCCTGCCCCCGTCCCTGCTCTCAGTTCCTCCTCTGCTCCTGACTCCTGCTGCCCCGGTCCCTTCCCTCCTCTGCATCTCAGCTCCTGCCCTCATTACCAGCCTCCTCCAGCCTCCCGGCCTTCCCAGCCACCTCTGGCCCCGCCTCTGGGGCGTGGCTTCTGAGCTCCCAGGCCCTCTCGTCCCCCCCACCCTCTTCATCTTGGCCTCACCTTCTGGGGGCTTCTGGAACTGCTCGTAATTGTAATTATAATAGTCCGTGGCAATGGGGTCTCTGGCAAGACAACAGAAGACACAGCGCCACCTGCTGCAGGCCCGTGGTGGGGGCGGGGGCTTCGGGCGGGGGCCGGGAGGCCGCGGCTGGTCCAGCCATCACTCCCGCTGGAGCCCGTGGGGGCTCGGCCAGGGTCTCGCGCCTGAACCCCCCTGGGGCTGAGAGGGTGGCGGCCCGGGCCCAGCCACCTCCCCGTGTGACTTTATAAGCGAGTCGCCTCTTGCCCTGGGCCTCAGTTTGCCCAGCAGTGAGACAAGGAGACGTCCTGGGGGCCCTTCCCCTCTGAGGGTCTGCGAAACTCTACTGGGTGACGCCGGAGGAGCGCCGATCCCCTCCAGAAGCTCTTCCCCCCGCCCCCCCGCCCCCAGCAGGACTGCATCCGTCCTCGTTCCTACAAAGTCATGGTCATCTGAGGGGCAACCACCGTGCTGCAGAGAGGCTGCCCGGGCCTAGGCTGGCTGTGGCCTTATCAGAGTCTGGGACCCTGGCATTGTCCCCAACCCCTCCCAGGGGAAGCTTAGCACGAAACACTGCTCCACCTGCAGGCACCTGTGTCAAAAAGGCTCTGAGAAGTGAGAGTGTCCCCCCAGTTTAGAAGCACAGAGGGAAAAGAGGACTTCCCTTCCATTCCAGCCCGGCCCAGGCAGGAGCCCAGGCCTGGGCACCTCTCAGCAGGCACTGCCCAGCCTCTTGTTCTATAAAGTGCAGGTGTTAAGGGTTCCAGCATCTTCAGGGCTTGCAGGACGTGGCATCCTTCAAGCAAAGCTGCCCATCAGGGCCTTCCTCCAAGGACCCACGGGTGCCCAGCCTTGGGGCGGGGGGTGGATGACAAGGGGACCAGCCTGCCCCCGTCCCTGCTCTCAGTTCCTCCTCTGCTCCTGACTCCTGCTGCCCCGGTCCCTTCCCTCCTCTGCATCTCAGCTCCTGCCCTCATTACCAGCCTCCTCCAGCCTCCCGGCCTTCCCAGCCACCTCTGGCCCCGCCTCTGGGGCGTGGCTTCTGAGCTCCCAGGCCCTCTCGTCCCCCCCACCCTCTTCATCTTGGCCTCACCTTCTGGGGGCTTCTGGAACTGCTCGTAATTGTAATTATAATAGTCCGTGGCAATGGGGTCTCTGGCAAGACAACAGAAGACACAGCGCCACCTGCTGCAGGCCCGTGGTGGGGGCGGGGGCTTCGGGCGGGGGCCGGGAGGCCGCGGCTGGTCCAGCCATCACTCCCGCTGGAGCCCGTGGGGGCTCGGCCAGGGTCTCGCGCCTGAACCCCCCTGGGGCTGAGAGGGTGGCGGCCCGGGCCCAGCCACCTCCCCGTGTGACTTTATAAGCGAGTCGCCTCTTGCCCTGGGCCTCAGTTTGCCCAGCAGTGAGACAAGGAGACGTCCTGGGGGCCCTTCCCCTCTGAGGGTCTGCGAAACTCTACTGGGTGACGCCGGAGGAGCGCCGATCCCCTCCAGAAGCTCTTCCCCCCGCCCCCCCGCCCCCAGCAGGACTGCATCCGTCCTCGTTCCTACAAAGTCATGGTCATCTGAGGGGCAACCACCGTGCTGCAGAGAGGCTGCCCGGGCCAGGGGCTTCCAGGGCCGGCGGCCTTCTCAGGGAAGGCAGAGGAGGAGGAGGGGCGGTGGGGGCGAGGAGGAGGTGGCCAGGGCCCGGAGAAGGCCGCTCACATGTAGGCTTCATCTGATGTGTGTCTGCTTCCTGCAGGAGGGGGTGAGAATTAGGCCAGAGCACCGGGCCGAGGGCCCCTACCACAGCCCCCTCCTCCCCAGAACCCCCCTACCTTTGCTGAAGTTCTGGTACCTGGGGGAGGCAGAATCTGGAAGAGAGGGCAGGCCCATTGGCTCACTGTGGTTTCCCCAGCCCCGCCCCCTCCAGATGTTCCCAGTCTTCCCACCTTCCCGCCTGCTCTCTGTCCCCTCCCCACACGGGGCTGGCCTGTCTCCCCTCTGGGAAAGCGTCTTGCTCAGCACCTGTCCCCTCAGGTACTCCCCTGTCCCCCGCGTATTCGCCTGTCTCAGTCCTCCTTGACCACTGCCCCACCCCAGTGTCCCAGCTCACTCACCCTCGAGGCTGGGGGAGAATCGCAGCATCTTGTCCTTCCTGCATAGGAGAAGAGAGGGGCTGGGAGGAGGCCCTGGGGTTCCTGGGGGTCTGGAGCCTACAGTCCCCCTGGTGGGGTCCTCAGACCCAAGACCTGGGCTCCACCGGATGGGGACCCCGGGACTCTTCTCATCTCCCCGGGATGCCTCCCGTGGAGCCGGGATAGGGGACTCATGCCTACCTTGCCGCTGCCATGTTGGAGGCCGTGTCCCCGGGCCACGCCTCCCTGACCACTGCAAAGGACGAGGGGGTGTTGGCTGGCCCTGGGCCAGCGTCCCGGCTTGGCCCCCTCACCCCATCACCCTGCCAGATCAGGCCTGGCCACAAACGGAAAGGACTTTGAGATGGATACCCCAACCCCGAGCCCAGCCCGGGACCCGTCTCCGGGACTCACGGGTGTAGGTCCGCGCCACGGCAAAGCTCTGCTGATTCTCCTGCCTGAAAACACACAGAGCAGGGCTGAGTCTGGGGCTGGCCTCTGGGGGGGCTTCAGGGCCGGCGGCCTTCTCAGGGAAGGCAGAGGAGGAGGAGGGGCGGTGGGGGCGAGGAGGAGGTGGCCAGGGCCCGGAGAAGGCCGCTCACATGTAGGCTTCATCTGATGTGTGTCTGCTTCCTGCAGGAGGGGGTGAGAATTAGGCCAGAGCACCGGGCCGAGGGCCCCTACCACAGCCCCCTCCTCCCCAGAACCCCCCTACCTTTGCTGAAGTTCTGGTACCTGGGGGAGGCAGAATCTGGAAGAGAGGGCAGGCCCATTGGCTCACTGTGGTTTCCCCAGCCCCGCCCCCTCCAGATGTTCCCAGTCTTCCCACCTTCCCGCCTGCTCTCTGTCCCCTCCCCACACGGGGCTGGCCTGTCTCCCCTCTGGGAAAGCGTCTTGCTCAGCACCTGTCCCCTCAGGTACTCCCCTGTCCCCCGCGTATTCGCCTGTCTCAGTCCTCCTTGACCACTGCCCCACCCCAGTGTCCCAGCTCACTCACCCTCGAGGCTGGGGGAGAATCGCAGCATCTTGTCCTTCCTGCATAGGAGAAGAGAGGGGCTGGGAGGAGGCCCTGGGGTTCCTGGGGGTCTGGAGCCTACAGTCCCCCTGGTGGGGTCCTCAGACCCAAGACCTGGGCTCCACCGGATGGGGACCCCGGGACTCTTCTCATCTCCCCGGGATGCCTCCCGTGGAGCCGGGATAGGGGACTCATGCCTACCTTGCCGCTGCCATGTTGGAGGCCGTGTCCCCGGGCCACGCCTCCCTGACCACTGCAAAGGACGAGGGGGTGTTGGCTGGCCCTGGGCCAGCGTCCCGGCTTGGCCCCCTCACCCCATCACCCTGCCAGATCAGGCCTGGCCACAAACGGAAAGGACTTTGAGATGGATACCCCCAACCCCGAGCCCAGCCCGGGACCCGTCTCCGGGGGACTCACGGGTGTAGGTCCGCGCCACGGCAAAGCTCTGCTGATTCTCCTGCCTGAAAACACACAGAGCAGGGCTGAGTCTGGGGCTGGCCTCCCACAGTCCAGGGACAAAGAGACAGGACAGACGGACTGGGAAGGACAGACCCGCGGGAGAGCTGGGGGTGCTGCCCAGCCTCCAGGACTCACATCCAGGGCTTCCCAGTGCCCTCCTCCTGTCTGCGGCTCTCCTGCCTGCCCACGGGGTCCCCACCCTTCTCACATGGCTCTGGGCTGGAGCCGGCTGCCCGCCGGGATCCCCAGAGAGGGTTAGGAGGGTCTGTGGGCAGGGCTGGGCGAGTTGCTCAGGGACCTGGAGGTGCATTCAACCAGGAGCAACAAAGAAGGTACCCCCTCATGTACCACCCGGGAATGCTTAATATTCCTTTGAGAACGTGGCCCACTTGAGATGTTCAAACACGCCAGTGACTGACGAGGCCACCTCAAGGCTTAGCAGACACGGCTAGGCATCCAATCAACACCTTCTTCCCTTGAAACAGACCCTGATTTTTATTTAGACTGTCACGCGCCCATCTAAAATACTCTATTTCCCAATAAATGAGACGACCTCCAACTAAAAGCCTTCAGCCCAGCAAAGGAAATCATCGACAGAACAAAGGCAATCTATTTGGTGGGAGAAGGTATTTGCAAATGATGTATCTAATAAGGGGTGAATGTCCCTTATACTATAAAACATAAATAACTCATACAACTCAACAACAACAACAACAAAAACTGATTAAAAAAAGGGGCAGAGGGCTTCCCTTGTGGCTCAGTGGATAAGAACCTGTCTGCCAATGCAGGAGACACAGGTTCGATCCCTGAACCAGGAAGATCCCACATACCGCAGAGCAGCTAAACCCACATATCAACAAAGACCCAGCACAGCCAAAAATAAATAAATAAAAGTTTAAAAAAAAAAAAAAGGGGCAGAGGTGGGAGGCATAGAGGGGGTAACATGGAAACCTATGCTATCATATGTGAAAAAGATAGCTATGGTCATTGCGCTGCGGGAATAGGAGATCCTGCAGGGGCGCGGTGCGACGGCCTGGAGGGGTGGGATGGGGGGGACTGGGAGGGGAGAGGGGACCAGGAATATGCATATGACTGATCTGGGAACATACATGTCTGTGAACAACAAAACTGTAAAAATTAAAAAAATTAAAAAAAACGGGCAGAGGAACTGAACAGACATTTTCTAAAGAAGACTTAGAGATGGCCACGAGACACGAAAAGATATTCAGCATCACTAATTATGTGGGAAACAAATGCAAATCAAAACCATGATGAAATATCACGTTAGAACTGTTAGAAGAATACTGTTATCAAGAAAGCAAGGAATGGGTTTCCCTGGTGGTCCAGTGGGTAAGGACACCGTCTCACAGTGCAAGGGGCGCTGGTTTGATCCCTGGCCGGAGAAGATCCCATGTGCCGTGGAGCGGCTGGACTGGTGTGTCCAGTTACAAGTCAGCGCTCTGGAGCGCATGCGCCCACAGCCAGTGCTCTGCAACGTGAGAGGCCCTGCAATGGGAGGCCCACACAGGCCAAAGAACAAAGATGGATGAAAAGAAATAAATTAAAAAAAAAACCAAGAGACCAAAATTTAAAAAAAAAAAAAAGAAAGAAATAACAAGTGTTGGCAAGAATGTGGAGAAAAGGAAACCCTTGTGCATGGTTGGGGGGATGTAAATTAGTACAGTCCCTATAAATTTAATATGGGGGTTCCCCCCCAAAAAAAACAAAAACAAGAATAAAACTGCCATATGATCCAGCAATCTCACTGTGCTTAATGAAGTGGAAGCCAAGGTTGTTGGGCTTTCAGGAAAGCTCCCTGAAGGGAGCACTGCCTGCCGGGATGCACCCTTTTGGTCCTTCTCCTTCATTTTCACTACCTGGAATACGGAGAGGAGGGCTGGAGCTTGGGTTGCCATTTTGGCCCATGACGTGCCTTTGAGAGTGAATGCCTCGCCTAAGGAGAGCGGAGGAGGTGAGCGAATCATGAAAGCATTTTGGGTCCCCTCCATGGACCCGAGGAGGGACCTGGTCCAGGCGTCCAGGAGCTCCTGGACGATGCCCTACATCCACGGAGGAGGGTCCGGCGTGGCGTCCCAGGGGAAATGGTGCAGAAGCCGGGCCTGGCGCACACAAGCTGGTAGGACTGAACCCATGTGAGGTGGGGAGAGCCCGAGTCTCGCCTCCTACCTCCTCCCACACGGGCCTCTTTTCCCAACTCCCAAAGGAGGAGGTTTACTCTGGGCCTCTGGCAATCTTCAGCTCTAAGACCAATCAGGGGCCTGGAGGGGCGGGGACTGAGGGAGGAGGGCAGAGGGGAGACACGGAGGCACCTGACATGGGGCGTGGGTGTGGGCAGTAGGGGACCAGGCGAGCCCAACCAACCCCTGGTGGAGCTCGTGGGCTAAGGAGCCAGAGGACCACGAGGCCCCCCAAAAGCCTGGGAAGGTCCAGCCCCGGCCCCAGGAGGGAGCATGGCTGGGAACACTGTATTTTTGGATTTCCCTGTGGTTTTTCAGTTGCAAAAGGAAATGAGAGAGGCTGTGTGCGCGCGTCTGTATGTGAGTGCCTGTCCAGGCGTGCAAGCAAGCGCTGTACGTGTGTGGGAGACGTGCACGCATGAGCAGGTGCTGGGGGAACCTGGGAGTGTGCATGGGCGTGCAGGCTGTGCACTTGTGTCCACCAGGCCTCGTGAGCACTCGCTGGCTGCAGCCCTCCGGCCCGAGGCCCGCCACTCTGCTTGGGGGCCAGGACGGCGTGTCATGCCCCCTTCCCCACCACCGCCCTGCTTCCAGCTCCCGCGGCTCGCTTGACCCGCAGGACAAAGGCCACCGTCGAGAGCTTCCTTCCTTCGAATTCAGCTCGCTTCTCTCAAGACACGCTCACTCTGGCCACAACACCCTCACGACCGTGTGCACGCCGGCCTGACGTCAGTGATGGCCCACGCTGTCCCCTTTCTCTGGAGCGTCCCCTTTCACCTGCCTCTCTTCAAATTCTTCCCACCTTCTCCAGGAGGCCTTCCCTGATCCCCCAAGTTTCATACCCACATCTCTGAGCTTCTTTAGGGTTTTCTAGAGGAGACTTGGACCCAGTCACTGGTCTCTGTCCCCCCACTGCACCTGGAGCATGGCATTCCCTCCACCGCTTCCCCCCCCCCGGTCAGGTTGGGGCAGGGTCTGGAGGGTCCCTGGGCACCCCTCCATCCCTAATCGCTGAGGACCCACTGCTCCTGGCATAGAGGAGTGAGTGAAGGGGTGAGCCCGAGTCTCGCCTCCTACCTCCTCCCACACGGGCCTCTTTTCCCAACTCCCAAAGGAGGAGGTTTACTCTGGGCCTCTGGCAATCTTCAGCTCTAAGACCAATCAGGGGCCTGGAGGGGCGGGGACTGAGGGAGGAGGGCAGAGGGGAGACACGGAGGCACCTGACATGGGGCGTGGGTGTGGGCAGTAGGGGACCAGGCGAGCCCAACCAACCCCTGGTGGAGCTCGTGGGCTAAGGAGCCAGAGGACCACGAGGCCCCCCAAAAGCCTGGGAAGGTCCAGCCCCGGCCCCAGGAGGGAGCATGGCTGGGAACACTGTATTTTTGGATTTCCCTGTGGTTTTTCAGTTGCAAAAGGAAATGAGAGAGGCTGTGTGCGCGCGTCTGTATGTGAGTGCCTGTCCAGGCGTGCAAGCAAGCGCTGTACGTGTGTGGGAGACGTGCACGCATGAGCAGGTGCTGGGGGAACCTGGGAGTGTGCGTGGGCGTGCAGGCTGTGCACTTGTGTCCACCAGGCCTCGTGAGCACTCGCTGGCTGCAGCCTCCGGCCCGAGGCCCGCCACTCTGCTTGGGGGCCAGGACGGCGTGTCATGCCCCCTTCCCCACCACCGCCCTGCTTCCAGCTCCCGCGGCTCGCTTGACCCGCAGGACAAAGGCCACCGTCGAGAGCTTCCTTCCTTCGAATTCAGCTCGCTTCTCTCAAGACACGCTCACTCTGGCCACAACACCCTCACGACCGTGTGCACGCCGGCCTGACGTCAGTGATGGCCCACGCTGTCCCCTTTCTCTGGAGCGTCCCCTTTCACCTGCCTCTCTTCAAATTCTTCCCACCTTCTCCAGGAGGCCTTCCCTGATCCCCCAAGTTTCATACCCACATCTCTGAGCTTCTTTAGGGTTTTCTAGAGGAGACTTGGACCCAGTCACTGGTCTCTGTCCCCCCACTGCACCTGGAGCATGGCATTCCCTCCACCGCTTCCCCTCCTCCCCGGTCAGGTTGGGGCAGGGTCTGGAGGGTCCCTGGGCACCCCCTCCCCATCCCCTAATCGCTGAGGACCCACTAGCTCCTGGCATAGAGGAGTGAGTGAAGGGGTGAGGGGTGGGGGCAGGAATGCCCAAGGGGGTGCCCACAGGGATGCCCCCGCCCAGGGCACACAGAGTCACCGTGTTGCGGGCCTGGAGACACTCACAGACTCCTTTGCTCATAGATTTTCTCAGACTTCTTTGCACCTGCAAGAACAAGACCAGATTAGCAGGCGCCCTGGGGCCGGGTGGGAACTGAGATCCATCTCCCCTGTGCCCTGGGCAGGCCTCAGACCGGACGTGGGGGCTGAGCCGCCAATCGCTGGGGGCCACTTGACGCTGGCCGGGTTTGCTCACTGTTTATTTAGGGGAGCGGAGCCCGGCCTCCCCTCCCGTCCCTTGTCCAGCGCGAGCCGTGCCAGACGCGTGCACTTGACCCAGCGGAACCAAAGCTCCCAGGGAACCAGATACATGTCTTCAGAGAATGTTTAGGGGCGGGCCGCTCCCCGCCCCCCGCCCCGCCCCGGGTTCACTTCTGCCTCGCCAGGCTTATCGGACTGTCCCTTCCGCGCATCCGGGCCCGGGCCTCACGGGCTCTCAGGCAACGCCACCCGTTCCTCCTGCGCGCCCGTGACCCCGGCCTTTACCTGGGCGGGAGCAGCGCACGCACAGGCCCGCCGCCGCCCCCAGCAGCAGCAGCAGGGCCGCCCCCGGCCACAGTAGCTCTGTGTCTGCGCTCATGTCCGCTCCTGGCCACTCCTCCTGTGGGGTGCAACGGCGGGGGAGGGGGGGCGCTGTGAGCTGGGGGCTGCAGGGCCGCCCTCTAGGAACCCGCCTCACGGTCCCCCCCCCCCTTTCGAATTCAGCTCGCTTCTCTCAAGACACGCTCACTCTGGCCAAAAAGCCGTGTGCACGCGCCTGCGTCAGTGATGGCCCACGCTGTCCCCTTTCTCTGGGCGTCCCTTTCACCTGCCTCTCTTCAAATTCTTCCCACCTTCTCCAGGAGGCCTTCCCTGATCCCCCAAGTTTCATACCCACATCTCTGAGCTTCTTTAGGGTTTTCTAGAGGAGACTTGGACCCAGTCACTGGTCTCTGTCCCCCCACTGCACCTGGAGCATGGCATTCCCTCCACCGCTTCCCCTCCTCCCCGGTCAGGTTGGGGCAGGGTCTGGAGGGTCCCTGGGCACCCCCTCCCCATCCCCTAATCGCTGAGGACCCACTAGCTCCTGGCATAGAGGAGTGAGTGAAGGGGTGAGGGGTGGGGGCAGGAATGCCCAAGGGGGTGCCCACAGGGATGCCCCCGCCCAGGGCACACAGAGTCACCGTGTTGCGGGCCTGGAGACACTCACAGACTCCTTTGCTCATAGATTTTCTCAGACTTCTTTGCACCTGCAAGAACAAGACCAGATTAGCAGGCGCCCTGGGGCCGGGTGGGAACTGAGATCCATCTCCCCTGTGCCCTGGGCAGGCCTCAGACCGGACGTGGGGGCTGAGCCGCCAATCGCTGGGGGCCACTTGACGCTGGCCGGGTTTGCTCACTGTTTATTTAGGGGAGCGGAGCCCGGCCTCCCCTCCCGTCCCTTGTCCAGCGCGAGCCGTGCCAGACGCGTGCACTTGACCCAGCGGAACCAAAGCTCCCAGGGAACCAGATACATGTCTTCAGAGAATGTTTAGGGGCGGGCCGCTCCCCCGCCCCGGGTTCACTTCTGCCTCGCCAGGCTTATCGGACTGTCCCTTCCGCGCATCCGGGCCCGGGCCTCACGGGCTCTCAGGCAACGCCACCCGTTCCTCCTGCGCGCCCGTGACCCCGGCCTTTACCTGGGCGGGAGCAGCGCACGCACAGGCCCGCCGCCGCCCCCAGCAGCAGCAGCAGGGCCGCCCCCGGCCACAGTAGCTCTGTGTCTGCGCTCATGTCCGCTCCTGGCCACTCCTCCTGTGGGGTGCAACGGCGGGGGAGGGGGGGCGCTGTGAGCTGGGGGGGGGGCTGCAGGGCCGCCCCCTCTAGGAACCCCGCCCCTCACGGTCCCCTGACGGCCCCCCAGCAGAGCTTTGTGTCACCTGCCCTCCCTGTGCTGGGAGCAGACAGGGATCAAACCAGCCCTGTTCCTCCATCGGACCCCAGACCCGCCCCTCGGCCCCCCAGGGCCATCCTCAAGTGCTGGAAGGTTCTGGAAACCCACCCGACAGCAGCACACATAGGCGCACGCGCCCACGCATGCCTTCGCTTAGTCCGCCCACCCGCCCTTTGAGGGAGAGCCTCTTGACATTTCACAAACAAGAGTAACGGAAGCCAGAAATCCCACAACTGCAAAGAGGAGACAGGATTTGAATTCCAGCCTCCAGACCCTATGGGCTTCCCAGGTGGCACTAGCGATAAAGAGCCCAGCTGCCCACGCATCAGACATAAGAGGGGCGGGTTTGATCCCTGGGTTGGGAAGACCCCCGGGAGGAGGGCGTGTGAGCCCATCCAGTATTCTTGCCTGGAGAGTTCCATGGATGAGGAGCCTGGAGGGCTACAGTCCGGGGGGTCACAAGGAGTCCTCCATGACTGAGTGACTGACACTTTCACTCACTTTGAAGAAAACAGCTGCTTTACCCTTATTTATGTGGCCTGGAGGGTAGCGCAAGATGGTGCCGAAAATATATAATCTCCTTTGGGAGAGAGCCCTCTTTCCTAAGAAGCGTTTCACTTTGGGATTTATTTTTTCCATGAGTCTGAGGATGGAATGAAGAAGCTCCAGATACATGTCTTCAGAGAATGTTTAGGGGCGGGCCGCTCCCGCCCCGCCCGCCAGGTTCACTTCTGCCTCGCCAGGCTTATCGGACTGTCCCTTCCGCGCATCCGGGCCCGGGCCTCACGGGCTCTCAGGCAACGCCACCCGTTCCTCCTGCGCGCCCGTGACCCCGGCCTTTACCTGGGCGGGAGCAGCGCACGCACAGGCCCGCCGCCGCCCCCAGCAGCAGCAGCAGGGCCGCCCCCGGCCACAGTAGCTCTGTGTCTGCGCTCATGTCCGCTCCTGGCCACTCCTCCTGTGGGGTGCAACGGCGGGGAGGGGCGCTGTGAGCTGGGGGGGGGGCTGCAGGGCCGCCCCCTCTAGGAACCCCGCCCCTCACGGTCCCCTGACGGCCCCCCAGCAGAGCTTTGTGTCACCTGCCCTCCCTGTGCTGGGAGCAGACAGGGATCAAACCAGCCCTGTTCCTCCATCGGACCCCAGACCCGCCCCTCGGCCCCCCAGGGCCATCCTCAAGTGCTGGAAGGTTCTGGAAACCCACCCGACAGCAGCACACATAGGCGCACGCGCCCACGCATGCCTTCGCTTAGTCCGCCCACCCGCCCTTTGAGGAGAGCCTCTTGACATTTCACAAACAAAAGTAACGGAAGCCAGAAATCCCACAACTGCAAAGAGGAGACAGGATTTGAATTCCAGCCTCCAGACCCTATGGGCTTCCCAGGTGGCACTAGCGATAAAGAGCCCAGCTGCCCACGCATCAGACATAAGAGGGGCGGGTTTGATCCCTGGGTTGGGAAGACCCCCGGGAGGAGGGCGTGTGAGCCCATCCAGTATTCTTGCCTGGAGAGTTCCATGGATGAGGAGCCTGGAGGGCTACAGTCCGGGGGGTCACAAGGAGTCCTCCATGACTGAGTGACTGACACTTTCACTCACTTTGAAGAAAACAGCTGCTTTACCCTTATTTATGTGGCCTGGAGGGTAGCGCAAGATGGTGCCGAAAATATATAATCTCCTTTGGGAGAGAGCCCTCTTTCCTAAGAAGCGTTTCACTTTGGGATTTATTTTTTCCATGAGTCTGAGGATGGAATGAAGAAGCTCTACCAAGGGGGCCCCCGGCAGTCGGAGGCAATGGGGGATGGTACCCTCTCGTAATGGTAAAGAATGCACCTGCCAATGCAGGAGACAGAAGAGATAGGGCTCCGGTCCCTGGGTCAGAGGATCCCCTGGAGAAGGAAGTGGTGACCCACCGCAGGGTTCTTGCCTGGAGACTCCCACGGACAGAGGAGCCTGGCGGGCTACGGTCCATAGGGTCGCTGGCTCTGCTGTCTCACACAGACCCAGCTTTGTCCCCCAAACTCAGAGTCCGTAGCCCCTGCTGCCCCGGAGCCTCCGGCAGCCCCTACCCACCCTAGGGTGAGTCTCTGCTCCCAATCCAGGGCCTCCCGGGGAGGCGGGGCTGTGACTTCCATCCCTCTGCCAGGGGGTCGGCTCTCCCATCCTGGGAGCTGGGGGAGGAGGGAGGTCGGGAAGGCCTCTCGGAGGAGGTGGGCCAGTGACCAGGAGGGGAAGAAGGCCGCCTGGGCAGAGGGACCTTGGCGGCTGGTGGAGGGACGTGCTGGGAGACAGGGCTATGAAGCCTGTCCTCAGTCACGGGCGGGTCCCAGCCTCGGGGCCTCAGCGAAGTCATAGGCAGCCACCCAGGAGGGCCTGGGGAGTGCGGGTTCAGCGCTCGAGAGGGACCCTCCAAGGAGATTTGCTGCAACTGAAAGAGACTCAGCCCCCTGGCGATGGCCAGTGACCGAGCCGAGGGCAGCGGGGGTCCTGCAGGGCCGTGCCCCACGGTGGGCACGTGGAGCCCGTGTCACGGAGTGCCCCCTCTGTGAACACCCGCTCCTCCCGCCTCGGCCACCTGGGAGCTTCTGCCCGGGCTGGGTGAGAGCCGAGCTGTGGGCGGCCCTCCTCTGCTTTCGGGCTCCCCAGAGTCCCGCACCATGGCTCCCGGCTGCCCCTCCCCTCGAACCCCCATGGCAAAGATGAAATCCCCCTCCACGCAGGGCCCGGCCTCAGCCAGGGGCCCGTCACAAAGCAGCCACCGCTCCGTCCCTCAGATGCCAAGTGAGGCACCAGGAACACAACCGTGCCCAAACCTCGTGCCCTGGGAGCCTCCGCGTGAGGAGAGGGTGCTCTGATCACCCCGGGATGCTTCCCAGGGCCCTCCACGCCCCGGTGCTCCAGGAGCCCGGGTTCTGTCCTCCCGGGCCCCACGCCCTCCTCCCTCCCTCAGCTCCGGGGCCGCCTCCCTCTCGGGCCTCCAGCCCAGGCCCACGTCCATCCGGGGCTGGAGCAGCTGGTCTTGGAGGCGGGACCCCTGCCTGTAGCTCAGGCTCTCTGGGCCCTGATGTTCTCATCTATACCATTGGCATCAACCAGGGCCTTCCGCAAAAAAGTTGTGGGGAGGACAAACATGTCCAGCCTGGACCACGGTCAGGGTTTCCGGAAGAGAAACTTGCTGACCATCTCAATTCTGGCTGGATGGTTTGGATCGTTTCCTCAAGAGTCCCCTGTTGACACATTAATTCTTTTGGTCAGGACAGGGGCTCTTTCAGCCCCTGGGGAGGGCTGGGGGTAGACACACAGCGGGCTGCCCCTGGGGGACAAGGGTCCAGCACTGGCCACCCGCCGGGTCTGCTTAAGACCCCAAGAGCACGTCCACACTCTCAGCTTGGCACTCGAGGCCCTGGCCCAGGGCTGCCAGCTCTGGTGCCCTCCCTCCCGGAGGACCCTGGCCACGAGGAAGCCCTCTTGCTTCCTGGCTCGGCTGTTTGGGGATGAGTATCCCAGTCAGGCGCGCCCCCAGCCCCGGCCCATCTCCCCCTACCTGGCACTGGGTGGGGGACGGGAGACAAGCATGAAAACTCAAATACCATTCCCATGGCTGAATCTCCACCTCACCGGCCTTCCGTCCCTCTGCTAAATGGGGGGAAAATGACGGTCAACTCTCATTATAGGAGGCCCAGCCCTGAGATGACCCTGGGAGGTGCAGGTGATGGCGGCTGGTGTGGAGAGAGTTTGACCGGGACCTCCGAGAGTCGTCATCACTGTGGTCCCCGCGGAGGTAGGGGCGGCTGCCTCCTGGCTGGACAGCCTGCTCTGGACAGTGTGGGGCGACCCTAGCTGAAGCTCTCCGTGCCTGGTCCCCCAGACACGCAGGCCCGAGCCCCGACTCCTGCCCCAGGCAGGGCATCGAGCGGGGACGGTCTCCAGGAGAGCGTGGCCGTGGCCCCAGCTCCATGGCTGTCTCAAACGTGAGCAGTGGCCTCTTAAGAGAGGTGAGCCCCTTTCTTCCAGCGGAGGAGAGGGCGGCCCAGAGAGGCAGGACCCCTGCCCAAGGTCACACAGCCGAGCGGTCACAGAGCCAGGATCCACATGCAGGGCAGCCAGCCTCCAAGGCCCACACTCCTTCAGGCAAATCGTTTCTTACATCACACTTTAAAGAATCACCTGATATGGTTTTTAGAAGACTCATTTGAGGAAAAAACCGTGACGGCCTCTTCCCCGAGGCTGAGACTGACTCAGTTTGTCCTCTCTCCTTGGTCTCCCGTCCAGGTCTGAGGACAGGCGGGGTGGGGGCAGGGGACAGAGAGGAGCTGGGCCCTGGCAGCCCCAGGAGGGCCCCAAGGGACCGGGCCAGGCTGGGTGGAGTGGGGAGGGGAGGGGAAGGCTGTCACAGCCTGTGGCCTTCAGGCCAAAATAGCAGAAGGGGAAGTGGGCAGTTTTCAGATGAACAAGGTTTGCAGCAGGCCCAGGGCGGAAGAGCTCTCAGGGCTGAGGCTGGGCTGAGCAACCTCAGCCTCCCGCCCGAAAGGCCCTTGGCCAGCCTCCTGGCCAGCCCTCCAGCCCTCCCCGTGCGGTGGAGGAGGAAACAGGCCGGAGGAAGGGCAGGCTGCGGCTTGAAGTGGAGCCCCAGGTCCCTGTCCTTGCCCCAGGGAGGCTTTATGCGTCGGACTCTGCTCTGTTTTCCCAAATAACCATGGCCTTCAGATATCTCTCATGAAATGTTTAATGCTCCAGAGACCCATGTGGGGACCCGGGCAGGCCCTGTTCCCGGCAGAGGTGGGGGATGGTGAAAGCCATGGCCACCCGTGGACAGAGCAGGCCCCCTGCAAGCATCCCAGGGCCTACAGTTTCTCAGATCGTCGCTCACCCCAAGCAGGGAGCTGGTGGCCAGGCTGGGGGCTGCGTGGGGCCCCCAGGAACGCTGTTCCTCCGGCCTGGGGCAGGACGGGGCCTGCTCATCTGGAGCGCTTCTCCCATCCTCCCAGAGCCCCGTGGCAGGGTTGTTACAGTCCCATTTTACAGATTAAGAAACCAAGGCTCGGCCTGTGCTCTGGAGCCTCGGAGCCACAACGATGGAGCCCATGTACCTCAACTACTGAAGCCCGTGTGTCCTAGAGCCCAAGCTCCACAACAAGGGAAGTCACCACAACAAGAAGCCTGCTCACCTCAACCAGAGAGGAGCTCCCACTCCTGCAACTAGAGGAGAGCCTGCAGCCGCAGTGAAAACGCAGAATAGCCAAACATTAAACAAACAAATAAAAAAAAGAAACCAAGACTGGGAGTCCTCAGGAGCCCGTCGTGGCTCCTCGGCAGTCTCCGGGAGCAATGGGGCCCCAGGGCTTCCCAGGGCTGTGCAGGCTGAGGCTCTCTCCTTGGTCTCCCGTCCAGGTCTGAGGACAGGCGGGGTGGGGGCAGGGGACAGAGAGGAGCTGGGCCCTGGCAGCCCCAGGAGGGCCCCAAGGGACCGGGCCAGGCTGGGTGGAGTGGGGAGGGGAGGGGAAGGCTGTCACAGCCTGTGGCCTTCAGGCCAAAATAGCAGAAGGGGAAGTGGGCAGTTTTCAGATGAACAAGGTTTGCAGCAGGCCCAGGGCGGAAGAGCTCTCAGGGCTGAGGCTGGGCTGAGCAACCTCAGCCTCCCGCCCGAAAGGCCCTTGGCCAGCCTCCTGGCCAGCCCTCCAGCCCTCCCCGTGCGGTGGAGGAGGAAACAGGCCGGAGGAAGGGCAGGCTGCGGCTTGAAGTGGAGCCCCAGGTCCCTGTCCTTGCCCCAGGGAGGCTTTATGCGTCGGACTCTGCTCTGTTTTCCCAAATAACCATGGCCTTCAGATATCTCTCATGAAATGTTTAATGCTCCAGAGACCCATGTGGGGACCCGGGCAGGCCCTGTTCCCGGCAGAGGTGGGGGATGGTGAAAGCCATGGCCACCCGTGGACAGAGCAGGCCCCCTGCAAGCATCCCAGGGCCTACAGTTTCTCAGATCGTCGCTCACCCCAAGCAGGGAGCTGGTGGCCAGGCTGGGGGCTGCGTGGGGCCCCCAGGAACGCTGTTCCTCCGGCCTGGGGCAGGACGGGGCCTGCTCATCTGGAGCGCTTCTCCCATCCTCCCAGAGCCCCGTGGCAGGGTTGTTACAGTCCCATTTTACAGATTAAGAAACCAAGGCTCGGCCTGTGCTCTGGAGCCTCGGAGCCACAACGATGGAGCCCATGTACCTCAACTACTGAAGCCCGTGTGTCCTAGAGCCCAAGCTCCACAACAAGGGAAGTCACCACAACAAGAAGCCTGCTCACCTCAACCAGAGAGGAGCTCCCACTCCTGCAACTAGAGGAGAGCCTGCAGCCGCAGTGAAAACGCAGAATAGCCAAACATTAAACAAACAAATAAAAAAAAGAAAAGAAACCAAGACTCGGGAGTCCTCAGGAGCCCCGTCGTGGCTCCTCGGCAGTCTCCGGGAGCAATGGGACGGCCCCCAGGGCTTCCCAGGGCTGTGCAGGCTGGGCTGGGGAAGGCGAGGGCAGGAGAGGGGCCAGAGCCCCAGAAACAGCTGCCCCCCAGCGCTGCAGGGTCTGAAGCAAGGGCCCCCTAGCCGGAGGGGGGATCCCGGAGAGGACAGGGGCCAAGGGAGGAGGTGCTGGGTATCCTGGCTGCTTCCTAGCCCTCCCAGCAGGCAGCCAGATCCTCTTGCAGGGCCACCAGGGCCTCTCCCACCCCCCCAGGGTCTCTCCCACCCCCCCAGGGTGTCAGGGGGAAAGCCACAGGACCCCTGCCTTGGCACCAGGCTCCAGGCACCCCTGGGAAAGGCTTACCTGAGAGCGGGGAGCTCCTCACTGCGGCCACCTCATCCTGAGCCCACGCACCTGCCCGCGCCGATGCCAACGCCACAGACACTGGCGGGCAGCAGGCGAGGCGGCGGGCTTCCTGTCAGCCACTGAATCATCCTTCACACATCCGCTGCGCTGCCGGCCAGGCCCTGCTCACGGCAGACGGAGGCGGAGAGACAGAGAGAGACACCCAGAGGCCCAGAGAACAGAGACACGGACACACGCAGTTCCCACTGAAGAGACATGCAGCGACTCGGGCCTCATAGAGAGGAAGAGGCACAGAGAGAGACAGGGAGAAAGAGAATGAAATGGGGATGCTTGCCTAGACACGAACAAGCAGCGAGAGAGTAGGCAGACATGGACGCACTACACATACACGCAAGCACAGAAATACATGTCCACGCCCAACAGACACACTCACACACATGAGGAAAGACAGAAAGAGATGCACACACAGAAGGGAGACACAGATGCAGAGAGAGAATGAGAAACAGGTGCAGAGGCTCAGGCACGTGGCCAAAGCACACCAGAGCAGACGTAACAAACGGCCAGAGACAAAGACAGATGGACAGAGGAGTGGACAGACGCCGGCATCCAGGAAGGGACCTTGGTGACAGAGAGAAGGAAGGACAGTCACAACTGCCTGGGAACCCCCTCAGCCCCATTTTCCAGACGAGGCTTGTGGAGGCGGGGAGCCGGCCTCAGGCAGGGTGGTGAGAGCCCGGCCTCCGCTGCCTCCGCCTGCTGTCCTGGCATCCAGCCATAGAGGTGACGGAGGTGCTGGACAGATGGGAGTGTCCCCCAGCACTTCCTGTTAGTGGTCCCCCAGCAACCGCGTCCAAGGAACTGAACCCTTAGTGGTACCCCACCTGCTAGGGACGCCGGGGAAGCCCACGGGGTCACCTCAACCCCCGTCTGTCAGGCATCTGAGCCTGCGCCCTCCAGCTCTGGGCCCCTCTCTGCTGGGACCGGCTTTCTCTTCCAGCCCCGGTCCTGCCCGGCCAGGGGACAGCGGGAACCTAGAGAGATGCCAGGGCTGTGTGCTCACTGCTGCCACCCCGTGGCAGAGAAGGGCAGCGCGGAGACGGGAGCTCTCGGGGGATCTCCTGGGCCCTGAGCGCCAGAACGCGTCCTCAGCCTTGAAAGTGGGGGCACCAGGGTTAAAGCCAACCTCACCTGACTCCCACACCTGTGTCTGAGACTCATGGCTACCTCCTCATCCCACGTAGGGACAATGTTACATTTATGTCCCATTGCAATTCTTGCAGGAAGATCTTCCTTTTTCTAGACTGGAGGCTCAGGGGCTAAGCTGGATTTCAACCCAGATCCCAAAGCCTTTTCTTTTCACCGCTCATGAGTACAGGAGCGCGCTGGGATCACCTGCCTGGCCCCTCCTCACCCAGTGGGACAAGGCTGTGTTGGTTTCCGTCCTCCTTGGACGTCGAGCTTGACCAGGATTCTCTGTCTGCAGAGATGGACAGAGGTCTGGTGTGTCCAGTGGGAGTGGAGCTCTGTTCTGCATGCTGGCTTCTGCAATAGCCTTCTTACTGACAGCGGATCCTGGAGAATGGATCAGTGACCACTGCCAACCACAGTGGCACCTAGGAGTCTGGGCCCATTTTTTTCCATCTATAAAAACAGGTCTGGGCTTCCCTGGTAGCTCAGTGGCAAAGAGTTCGCCTGCCAATGCAGGAGACACGGTTCAATCCCTGATCTGGGAAGATCCCACATGCTGTAGAGCAACTAAGCCCGTGAGCCACAACCATGGAGCCTGTGCCCTGCCTGGAGCCTCAGAGCCACAGCTACGGAGCCCATGGGCCACAACGACTGCAGCCCGTGTGCCCTAGAGCCCGAGTTCCACAACAAGAAAAGTCACCGCAACAAGAAGCCTGCTCACCTCAACGAGAGAGGAGCCCCCACTCCCTGCAACTAGAGCAGAACCTGCAGCAGCAGTGAAAACCCAGAATAGTCCAAAATAAATAAATAAATAAAATACAGTTCTTTAAAAGAAAAAAAAAGAGGTCTGTCAACCCGAAGACCTTTCTGAGTGGAAGGAGGATCCCACTCTAGGTAAGTCTCAAATTTCTCCAAGTTCTATTTTATTTAAAGACCATTCAGATGTAAGTTAGAAAAGAAACTTTAAAAACTAGACATCTCGGGCTTCCCTGGTGGTCCAGTGGGTAAAGAGTCTGCCTTGCAGTGCAAGGGGTGCGGGTTCACTCCCTGGCCTGGGAAGATCCCACGTGCAGCGGAGCGGCTGGACCGACGTGTCCAATTATGAGCCAGCGCTCTGGGGCGCATGCGCCCAGAGCTGGCGCTCTGCAACGAGAGAGGTCACTGCAATGGGACGCCCACATGGGCCAAAGAATAAAAAAATGGATAAAACTAAGTATGAATAAAAGAGGCATGATGAGGAAAAGAGAAAAAAAAGAACCTAAAAAACCCTACAAAAACCTAAATATCTCAACAACCCTTCCTCCCATCAGACATTTTCTGCCCAGTTGTATAAATGCCAGTGGACTCTTTTTTTCAATTCAATGGTTTCTGGTGTATTTTAAACATTTATTTTATTTTTATTATTTATCTTTTGGGGGGTGGGGTGGGGAGGGAGGAAGATGGGCGGGTCACTTCTATTGGTCTTTCATTTCTCTATCTTCATCCGTCTTTGTTCTTTGGCTCCTGTGGGCCTCCCATCGTGGTGGCCTCTGTTGTCGCCAAGTGCCGGCTCTGGGCACATGTGCGCCAGAGCTCCGGCTCGGTAATTGGACACATTGGTCCAGCCGCTCCGCAGCACGTGGGGATCTTCCCAGGCCAGGGATCGAACCGGCACCCCTGGCACTGCAAGGCGGTGTCCTTACCCACTGGACCACCAGGGGAAGCCCTTTGGTGTATTTTTAAAAGTTGTGACAAAATATATATAACTTATGTTATTTACCACTTTTAAGGGTGCAACTCTGAGGCATGAATTATTCAGTGTTGTACAACCTTCAGACACGGCTATTTGACTCTTCAGCTCACAGCTGAGTGTCAGTTGTGTGCACGTGTTTCAGAAGCAAGCTAAGTAGTGATGCAGCCGTTCTCAGAACCTAACCATTTTAAGGCTGAGAATCTTCCAGGGTCAGACGTCCTTTAAAGACTGACAAGTAGGTATGGGTTTTCTTCAGATGTATGCACCTTGAGAAGTGTATACAGCATTCTAGAAGCCCCTGGAGCCCGTCTATAAAGCTGTCTGCTACCCTCGACTCTTAAAGTACAGACAAGAATCGCTCCTGCCCCTCACGTCCAGGCATTTATGACACTTTTCTTTGGTCATGAGCTCACTACCCCACAGAGCCAAGAGCCCAGAACAGTCCCTCATTCTTCCACCTCCCTGCATCTAGGTGCTGGTTTTGCCATTTATGTGCATTCTTTTCAAGCCTCCAAAGTACTTATCGAAAGTTGAAGTGTAGTTGACTTACAACATTGTATACATTTCTTTTGTACAGAAAGTGATTCAATTATACACACGCATTTCTTATTTTATGTATCTATTTATTCATGTATTTATGTATGGCCATACCATGCGGCATGCAGGATCTTAGTTCCCCAACCGGGGGTCAAACCCATGTCCCCTGTAGCGGAGGCATGGTGTCTTCACCACTAGACCACCAGGGACGTCCCTACAGACACTTTTCTCATAGCAACAACAAAAGGCCTTTTCCACCATGGTTCCTCTTGGATACTGAACAGAGCTCCTCAAGCTCGATACAGTTGACTTGGTCTCCATTCTGTATGTGTGTGTGTAATGCGTATGAAGCGATCACGCTGTGTGGCTCTTCTCTTGGGCGCGCCTCTGGGAGGGGAACTGCAGAACGTGGAAACAGCCAATCTCCAGGTTAATGCTCATTTCAAATCGATTCCCATGGTGTCTGTATGCACTTACACGCTCACTTGTAACATGTTAAAGAGACCACCAACTAGTCGGGCTTCTTGATTCTGGCCTTTTGGATGGGTATAGAAATAGTACCTTCTTTCTGTCTCGATGTCCAGTTCCTTGACTGCTGATGAGGCTGAGTGATTTAGGGCTGTATTGCCTCTCCTGGGAAATGCTTGTTTGTTATTTTGCTTAGTTTTCTATTGAGTTCATTTTCTTTTACCAAGTTGCAGGAAATCTTCATCACTCTCCATGTGCTTTTAGTTCCTAGCATCTCTATGTTATTCATATTTTGATATATTACTTAAAAAAAAATCTGGTGAGTATATTCTGTATTTCAAGAGTATGAGGCACATGAATGAATGAGTTGCTCAGTCGTCTCCAACTGTTTGCAACCCGTGGACGAGCCATGGACGACTGCAGGCAAGCGTATTTGAGTGGGTAGCCTTTTCCTCCTCCAGGGTATCCCAACCCAGGGTTTGAACCCAGGTCTGCCACACTGCAGGCAGACTCTTTACCATCTAAGCCACCAGGGAAGCCCAAGAATACTGAGGTGGGTAGCCTATCCCATCGCCAGGGAAACTTCCCGACCCTGGAATTGAACCTGGATCTCCTGCATTGCAGGCAGATGCGTGAGACTTCTACCAATTTCAAGGAATCCAGGTGCTATTTACAGAGCCCCTGAGTGACCTGGAAACCTGTTCTGATCTCCCTCCATCCTATCCCACTTAAGAGAGATAAATTTCTAGGCCAGTATTTCATTGCCTTCTGTCCCAGGGTGAACAGGCACACTTCCTCTAAGTTCCTGAACTGAAAACCAAAGGGCCCGTCCCAGCAAAGGAGCCGGCTTTTGTTTGTGTATTTGATATTTTACAGTTATCACAGATCAGGTAAGAGATTAGTAACTAGTAGTATCTTACAACTAGATAGTCTTTATTATTCTGGCTCATTTTCATGTCAAAAAACTGCCAAAGGAAAACTCTTTTAACACACTAGATGTGTTCTGAAGCCTGTTTACCTCACTCAAACGAGAAAGTAACTCAGACACCTCAATGGTGTTACAGATTGGCCAAGAAAATGGAAAAAACAGAGCTAAGCTCCTCACCGACAAGGGTAGACATGGTCAGGCCCAGGTCCCCGGAGCAGCCTGCCGTCCACACAACCTCCCCTCGGGGGAACCTTCTGGGCTGACCCCCTGCCCTACAGGCTGAGCACCCTGTCTGGGGAGGGTAGGGACAGCCAGGAGCACCATCGCAACACCCTGACGGCTGATCCTTCGGAAAACTCGGGATGTGATCTGTCAGCCTCCCTTCCTGATTTCCCTGGTGACACCCCACTTTGCAGACGGCACGGAGCAGTTAAGTTGATAAAAACAGGCCACTGGGAAAAAAAAACAAAAAACAAAAAACAGGCCCCTGACTCCATCCTCCAGGGGACAAGTAGCCCCACGGACAGCCCTGGGCCCCTCAGGTCCTCCTGAGGTGGCCATTCCCAAGAGCGAACCTTGTCATGGTGTGAGTGACCCTGCATGACCTCAGCAGTCATCTGGAAACTGAGGACTGAAGGGATGCAAAAGTGTATTTGAAGTACAACTCGTGAAAAGAGATTGTAAGTAAGTTTAAAAAAAACAAACAACACCCAGGCACGTGCGTCTCAAGAGGCTGCGCTGCACCATCTCACGACATCGTGAAGTGCCGTTTCTCGCATGTCTCAAGCCAGAGGGACTTTACCAAACCCAAGTGAATCAGTTTTTCTTCTTGTAGACTTAAACCTCTACCAAGTCATTTCCTTCACTGAGAGACCCAGGCCAATCCTCAGCAATCACGAATTGAAAGGGGACACTGGGGGCTTCCCTGGTAGTCCAGTGGGTAAGGACACTGCCTTGCAGGGCAAGGGGCGCCGGTTCCATCCCTGGCCTGGGAAGACCCCACGTGCCGCGGAGCAGCTGGACCGATGTGTCCAATTACCGAGCCGGAGCTCTGGAGCGCATGCGCCCAGAGCCGGCGCTCTGCGACGAGACACCGCGATGGGAGGCCCGCAGGAGCCAAAGAACAAAGACGGATGAAAATAGAGAAATGAAAGACCAATGGAAGTGGCCCGCCCGCTCCCCTCCCTCCCCAACCCGACCCCCGCCCAAAATAAATTAAAAAAAATAAAATCTAAAAAAACAAAACAAAACAAAACCTACAATGAGATATCACCTCACACCCATCAGAATGGCCATCATCCACAAATCGACAGACAATAAATGCTGGAGAGGGTGCGGAGAAAACAGAACACTCCTGCACTGCCGGTGGGAATGTCAATTGATACAGCCTCTATGGAAGACAGTATGGAGATTTCTTAAAAAACTGAAAATAGAAGCACCATACGACCCGGCAATCCCACTCTTAGGCTTATACCCTGATGAAATTAAATCTGAAAGCAGCACCTGTACCCCAATGTTCATTGCAGCTCTCTACACAACAGCTAGAACATGGAAGCAACCTAGATGCCCACTGACGAACGAATGGATACAAAAGCTCTCATACATATATACAATGGAGTACTACACAGCTGTAAAAAGAAATGCAGAAGAATCAGCCCTAATGAGGTGGCTGGATCTAGAACCTATCATAAAAAGTGAAGTCAGTCAAAAAGAGAAGGACAAGTGCAATATACTAACACATATACATAGAATCCAGTAGGATGGTGATGGTGGCATATGCAGTGAAGCAATGGAGAGACATGGACAGTGGACATTGTGGGGAAGGAACAGTGGGTGGGAGGCGTAAAGGAAGTAGCATGAAGGCTTGTACTATCATATGTGAAGAAACTAGCTATAGTCATTGCTCTGTGAGAAAAGGGAATCCTGCAAGGGTGCTGTGTGACGGTCTGGAGGGGTGGAATGGGGGATACACATGAGACTAATCTGGGAACATGTGTATCTGTAAACAACAAAACTCTGTAACAAAGTTAAAAGTAAAATAAAAGTTAAAAAAGAAAAGAAAAGAAAAAAAAACACTCCATTGAGACTGGTTTCTAGGAAGCCAGTTCAAGGACAGTAGAGAGAAACCAGATGTCAACTATTCTTCTCAACCTACCCGAGGGACATTCACACAGCTGGCACAAACATTCACGAAAATGACCCTCTTACTCAGCTGCTGAGTTGGGGAAAGACCTGCCTTCAACGCAGCATTAAAATGCTTTCCGTGGTATCTAAACATGTTTGTGAGAAGCAACCCCGGCCACATCTGGGGGAGGCAGAGAGTCAGCTGCAGGCTCATTTCAATGACAAAAAAACCTCTGAATGACCCGAAGACCTAGAGGACCCTGCCAAGCATCCGCATGCCCCAGGCCCCTGAAGATGGGATCCTGAGGACCTTTGGTTAGAATCCTCAGTACGGAATGGACTTCGAGCCTCTGGCCACAAGCCCCAGGACACCCCTCCAGGAGACCAAGTCTAGTTCCTTAGCTTTGAGCAGAGGGCTTTCAGCCTCAGGGACGCTCTTGCTTCCCTTTTAACTCAAAGCTGGCTGACATCGAGTCCGCTCCTCCAAGTTCTCTTGGCTGGGGAGCGGCTGCTGGCACGCACCCTCCCTCCCCCTTCCCCCCTCCAGATTAAGTTGCAGTCAGGGTCTGACTGCAAGGAAGTGAATTCTGCCCCTTCTCCACCAGTCAGGTCTCTCCCAAACGCCCTGCACCTTGCCCACTGGGTTCTAAAATCACCCAACTACACAGCAGCGCCTCCTCAATATAAGCCTGTTTGCCATGACAGAGCACCCAACACAAACATCTGTACCATACCTGTGAGTTGTTTAAAAACAAGCAGATTTAGGGGAAAAAAAAAAAGAGAAAATGTTGGCATCCTATTTCTGATCATCACAAGCTTCTAAAATAACCTCACAAATCGAGTAACTTCTGAAAGCAAAAGGATTCGCTCACTTAACAGGACATTCTACCAAATGCAGACCCTACTTTCCAAATTTAAAACTAAATTTCAGGAGCAGCTAAAAGAAAAAAAAAAAACCTCAAAAATAAAGACAAGCATTAAATATTACGTAAGGTTTTTATTTAAAAGATCATTCACAAAATACCATATCCATAGATTTACTTTCTGTCATATAGCTGAATGTGTTAAGTGTTTGGAATTCCATTCTTACATTTAAAAGTCAACTGGACTGCCCAGAAGTTTAGATGAATTTGTTTTGTTCTGTATCTTTTCCACATTGAAGATGTAAGTAGGTCATCTGAAAGCATCGGGTTGGATTACAACCACATAATGCATGTCTTTCTTTAGTAAGTACTGGTGTTACACAAATGGTTCTTATTTCAGAAGCAAAGACGACAGGTGGAAGGAAGGAAGGAGGCCGAGTTCTGTAAGCTGCCGAGCCCTGGTGACAAAGACAGGGGCAGAAGCCGAGGCGGGCAGCGGGCGAGGAGCTGCTGTCTAAGTGCGCCGCGCAGGCCAGGCTGCCCGGCCCTCCCGTCTCGCTGGTGAGGGTCTCTCTTTTCCTGGGGCTCTAGTTGACTGTGAATTGCTCAGTGGGATGAACAGGGACTCGGGTGCTAGGTGTCCCAGTCCAAAAGCTGCCGTCCCGCTGCCCGGCCCTGGGGGAGTGCTGCACACGACTTGGGAGTGAACGTCCTGAAGCTGAGACCTGGTGACCACGGGCCACCTCCCAGTCCCCTGAGCTGCAGTCAGATTCTCAATTCATCACGCGAGACAGAGTAAAGTGCCAGACTCTAGGCCCATTTTCACTCTAAAATGAAGGGATGGTGAGAAGCACAGTGTCTCACTGCGACTTACACTGGGGACACATCAGCAGAGAGCGCGATGCAGGATACGGACAGCGGGGGTCCGAGGAAGCCTACAAAGGGAGCCCAGCCCAGCACCACCGCCCGCGGTCCCTGAAGCACCTCTGTGTCCGGCGGAGCCACAGAGGAGCCTCAAACACGGCTGGTGACCGAAGGAAACCAGCGTGGACACGGTGTTGGAAGAGCAATAAAACCCCGAGCACAGCCGCGCGCAGCACCTCTCCCCCACGCGCGCTCCCCACCCCCAGAGGTCCCATCACTCTCTCAGGCTCCGCCGTTCCAAACGGGAGCCTGTTCTGCTTGGACAGCCCATCTGGGAAGGGGGCGGTGGAGTCAGGGCCACCTATAAGCAGTTACAGGGAGGAATCTGCAGAGATCAACAGACATTTCACCTCTGTTTTGCAAGCCAGGTGCCCCAGACTCTCGTCTGTTGATCCCAGCCGACTACAAACAAGATGCTACCCAGCGTGGGACTTGTTTTCTTCCCTGGAAGCCACAGCAACACAGAACTCGACATGCAGGGCAGGGGAGAAGCACTGAGAACTCGCAAAGGAGATGGCCGGCGTGGCTAAAGGAAAAGGCCGAAGTAAGGAGAGAAACGAAGCAGCCCTTCCACCCAGAGAGCTCCTGCGTGGCGGCCGCCTCTGTCCTTCCAGAGAAACTCTCGTGTGCCGGAAGGAAACAAGGAGCGAGAAGGGAGAAGGACGGAAGGCAAGTAGGAAAGGAGTGGCAGGAGAAGAAAATTAAAAAAAGAAGCACAAAACAGGCACTAGGTAGATACAGCAAAGCCAAGAATGTACTAAAAACCACTTGTTAACTGCTGACATGCACCCACGAGCTGTGTTTCCGCTGTAAGACAGGAGGACAAAGGTCAGGCGCAGGAACGGTAGCTGCAGGACGGCCGGTCCGGGGGGGCCAGGCGGGCTGTGGTCTCACTCGATCGCCCCCTACACCCCAGTCCCTCCCAACCACAAGCTCATTCTTGCTCCTTGTGTACGACTTCCTCTCTGGGCCTGGCTCCCCCGAAGATGGCAGAGTTGGGGTTGGCTACTTGATTGAGGGGCGTTGCGACTGTTCGAGGTTTAAGCTGGAGCCGTGGTCTCTGTGCTCTTTCCTCTGAGGGAGGAAACACAGCGTGCTTACAGAGGCGCCCTGAGAAGGCGCCCTCCGCCTCCCCGTTCACCCCCCCACCATACCTTCTGTGGGTTCTCTGAAATCCATGTTGGACCCTCGAGGGGGAGGGCCGTCTCTGAAACGACTTCCCATTGGGGGGCCTGTCCGCCGGTCCCCTGGGCGACCTCCTCCCCGGCTTCCTAAGAAGTCATCCCTGTAACCTGCGGAGGGAAGGGGACACTGAAGACTTCCAACACGCCTGTCTCAAAGCTGACCACATGGCCGTGTGAACTGCTGGAGCTCTGAACTCTGGTTTGCCCAGCACGTGAAGTTTTTCCAAAATCAAATGCACTCAAAATGAGTCCAAACATGAATCTGGTGGGTAACTGCGAAGCTAACAGACTTCTAAAATAAAAAAAAATTGTAGGAGAGAAAAATGAAATGAGTTGTTTAAATTCTTAGCTTTCAGGAAAAGCCCATAAAACTATACTCTAATATGGCTTAAAACAAAATGAAACTTCTCAAAGCATATTGTGTTCTTTTAAAGTATAATCTACAGTTATTTTTTAAAGAATGAAATCAAGAAGTTACAATTTAGAATACACAATCACANCCAGAGAGCTCCTGCGTGGCGGCCGCCTCTGTCCTTCCAGAGAAACTCTCGTGTGCCGGAAGGAAACAAGGAGCGAGAAGGGAGAAGGACGGAAGGCAAGTAGGAAAGGAGTGGCAGGAGAAGAAAATTAAAAAAAGAAGCACAAAACAGGCACTAGGTAGATACAGCAAAGCCAAGAATGTACTAAAAACCACTTGTTAACTGCTGACATGCACCCACGAGCTGTGTTTCCGCTGTAAGACAGGAGGACAAAGGTCAGGCGCAGGAACGGTAGCTGCAGGACGGCCGGTCCGGGGGGGCCAGGCGGGCTGTGGTCTCACTCGATCGCCCCCTACACCCCAGTCCCTCCCAACCACAAGCTCATTCTTGCTCCTTGTGTACGACTTCCTCTCTGGGCCTGGCTCCCCCGAAGATGGCAGAGTTGGGGTTGGCTACTTGATTGAGGGGCGTTGCGACTGTTCGAGGTTTAAGCTGGAGCCGTGGTCTCTGTGCTCTTTCCTCTGAGGGAGGAAACACAGCGTGCTTACAGAGGCGCCCTGAGAAGGCGCCCTCCGCCTCCCCGTTCACCCCCCCACCATACCTTCTGTGGGTTCTCTGAAATCCATGTTGGACCCTCGAGGGGGAGGGCCGTCTCTGAAACGACTTCCCATTGGGGGGCCTGTCCGCCGGTCCCCTGGGCGACCTCCTCCCCGGCTTCCTAAGAAGTCATCCCTGTAACCTGCGGAGGGAAGGGGACACTGAAGACTTCCAACACGCCTGTCTCAAAGCTGACCACATGGCCGTGTGAACTGCTGGAGCTCTGAACTCTGGTTTGCCCAGCACGTGAAGTTTTTCCAAAATCAAATGCACTCAAAATGAGTCCAAACATGAATCTGGTGGGTAACTGCGAAGCTAACAGACTTCTAAAATAAAAAAAAATTGTAGGAGAGAAAAATGAAATGAGTTGTTTAAATTCTTAGCTTTCAGGAAAAGCCCATAAAACTATACTCTAATATGGCTTAAAACAAAATGAAACTTCTCAAAGCATATTGTGTTCTTTTAAAGTATAATCTACAGTTATTTTTTTAAAAAAGATAAGCCTGAAATCAAGAAGTTACAATTTAGAATACACAATCACACACGTACACACAGAAAGCGAGATACGAAGACAAAAATACGAAGTCACCTCTGGGTGACACTCCTCCCTTTTCTGTTTCTGCTGCGATTCAGGCGTGGCTCATTCTAAAAGCAAAATGCCTGTGTGTAAACAAAGCTGTGAGCAGCCCCACTGCCCCACCAGAGTGGGAGTCAGGGAACAGCAGGATCCTCAGATCCAGCCCACACTTCCTCAGGCTGCAACGAGGTTTTGTCCCCCATTCATTTCTCTGCGCATCTGCTAAGATAATTACCAACAAAAGTAGACTGCATGTCATTTAGAATTAAGAGGAAGCTACAATTCCCATCAGTGTGAAGTACCTTCTCAATGGCCATATAAAACCTTAAGCCTTAGTTCTGCATTTAACTGAAAGTCAAGGGGAAGGGTTGCTGTTTGAAGACGACCGGGTGGCGCTAGTGGTAACGGACCCGCCTGCCAGTGCAGGAGGCAGGAGAGACCAGGTTTGATTCCTGGGTCAGGAAGATCCCTGGAGAAGGGCACGGCAGCCCACTCCAGTGTTCTTGCCTGGAGAATCTCATGGGCAGAGAGAGAAGCCTGGCATGGGGTTGTAAAGTCAGACACGACTGAGCAAAAATGTCAAGGGTAGCAAGGAATTTGTAAACTGATCAAGCTATCTGTAACGCAGTTCAGAGACTACGCTGAACAATTTCAACAGAACAAGTTGTGAAAACAACTCCTCTAAACAGATTTATACCCAGAGGAGCACTGCTCTGGGGAAACCCACTCGGACACATAATCAAGCAGAAGGTTCTTTACAACATCTTAACCACCAGAGCATTCGCTGCTCATGAAACAAGCTCAATCAGGAGTCACTCATCTAACCTGACATTCTTCCCAATCTCAACTGTAAAGTGTACCTCCCCTCACTAGGTATCAAAGTAAATTTCCTTTTAATGAGATCAGTTTTTGTTCCAGGGTATAGCAGAGAACAAATCAGCTCATGTCCTTACTGACAAGGCACAGAAACAAGTATTTGCTACAAAGACATTTTAGAGCTAAGAAAAGCAATGGTCAAGTGGACCACGTCCACCTTTAAAAAGCAAAGAGGTCATCAGGACTATTCATCACTAAGAGGGAGCCACCAGGAACCATTCGTCAGAGGCTTTCTGTAAGTTTCCAGAACCTCCACACGCCTTCTAGCCATCACGGTGCTTCTCCTCATGCTGCACACACAGGCTGCCACCAAGGGGCTCTGCTGCGCTAAACCCAAGACTCAGGGCGAGATGAAGGCGTGTGTCAGAGCAGCAGGCGAGGAAACAGAAACAAGACGAGGTGGACCAGTTCCACTTGGCCGCAGCACGGAGGCTTTCAAGTCCCACCCCAAACACCGAGGTTCTGAGAGAGGCTTCATGCACGCCTCGGTGCCTTCCACAAACTTCTTTCGTGAGAGGAACTAAAGCACAGTCTGGCCAGGCAAGTGACTCGCAAGAACCGCACAGCAGCAGCAGGAGGGAAGTGGCACCTTAAATACTGAGCCTGGGGGGGTGGGCGCTAGTGGTAACGGACCCGCCTGCCAGTGCAGGAGGCAGGAGAGACCAGGTTTGATTCCTGGGTCAGGAAGATCCCTGGAGAAGGGCACGGCAGCCCACTCCAGTGTTCTTGCCTGGAGAATCTCATGGGCAGAGAGAGAAGCCTGGCATGGGGTTGTAAAGTCAGACACGACTGAGCAAAAATGTCAAGGGTAGCAAGGAATTTGTAAACTGATCAAGCTATCTGTAACGCAGTTCAGAGACTACGCTGAACAATTTCAACAGAACAAGTTGTGAAAACAACTCCTCTAAACAGATTTATACCCAGAGGAGCACTGCTCTGGGGAAACCCACTCGGACACATAATCAAGCAGAAGGTTCTTTACAACATCTTAACCACCAGAGCATTCGCTGCTCATGAAACAAGCTCAATCAGGAGTCACTCATCTAACCTGACATTCTTCCCAATCTCAACTGTAAAGTGTACCTCCCCTCACTAGGTATCAAAGTAAATTTCCTTTTAATGAGATCAGTTTTTGTTCCAGGGTATAGCAGAGAACAAATCAGCTCATGTCCTTACTGACAAGGCACAGAAACAAGTATTTGCTACAAAGACATTTTAGAGCTAAGAAAAGCAATGGTCAAGTGGACCACGTCCACCTTTAAAAAGCAAAGAGGTCATCAGGACTATTCATCACTAAGAGGGAGCCACCAGGAACCATTCGTCAGAGGCTTTCTGTAAGTTTCCAGAACCTCCACACGCCTTCTAGCCATCACGGTGCTTCTCCTCATGCTGCACACACAGGCTGCCACCAAGGGGCTCTGCTGCGCTAAACCCAAGACTCAGGGCGAGATGAAGGCGTGTGTCAGAGCAGCAGGCGAGGAAACAGAAACAAGACGAGGTGGACCAGTTCCACTTGGCCGCAGCACGGAGGCTTTCAAGTCCCACCCCAAACACCGAGGTTCTGAGAGAGGCTTCATGCACGCCTCGGTGCCTTCCACGAAAGCTTCTTTCGTGAGAGGAACTAAAGCACAGTCTGGCCAGGCAAGTGACTCGCAAGAACCGCACAGCAGCAGCAGGAGGGGAAGTGACGGCACCTTAAATACTGAGCCTGGAACTGAAGGCATCCCGGAATCCCGTCCACCCCAAGATTCTCATGAGCCCCCCACTCCCAAGGGAGGATACACAAAAAAGATAAAGCGGAGGCTGATCATCACACCTTGCTGCACAAGTGGAAAATTCCTTAGGGAGACGTACAACTCATGTGATGGGAAGTGATGTTTGTTTTTTCTTTTCTAATTTCGACCTCTTTTATGGGTCCTTCATTTATTTATTTTCATCCATCTTTTTTCTTTGACCTGTGTGGGCCTCCCATTGCAGTGGCCTCTCTCGTTGAAGAGCACTGGCTCTGGCCACATGTGCTCCAAAGCAATGGCTCGTAATTGGACACACCGGTCCTGTCGCTCTGCGGCACGTGGGATCTTCCCGTGCCAGGGATCGAACCAGTGCCCCTTGTGCTGCAAGGTGGACTCTTTACCCATTGGACCACCAGGGAAGGCCAGTGATAAGGCTTTTCACTGCCAACACGGAGAAGAAAAAAAAGAACAGGCTTGCAGAAGCACCATCCATTCTTTCTATGGTTTTCCCGTGTTTTTTGAAAAGCTCACAAACATGTATCAGACCTATGAGAGTTCTACTCCAACAAGACCTGTACTCAGTGCGCATAGTGCAAGTTTCACATTCGGTTGCGGAAAAACCAATCACCTCTGTCATCTGGGCCTCCTTTCCTGAATCCAAAGCCGCCTTTATCTTGTTTTCTGCCTTCTGCAATGTCCACGCGAAGTGACCGGTCACCCAAGAGCTAATAAGGAGAAAACACTGTTAAGTACTAGCAAGGAAAAAACCTCAGCTACTAACCCCACAGAGAAACTGGAGTCTACTTACTGCACCATCGTATGTCAAGGCTTCCTTTAGGGAGTCCACTTCATCAAATTCTACATAGCAGAATCCTGTAAGACAAAACAAACCCTGATTTCCTCAAGGAATTCTGGGTGAGACAGTGGGATCCAGTCTGCACCCTCTCCCTACATCTGAACTTCCACTTCAGTTGCATCTAGACAGCAACGGACTCACAGAACCTGAAAGTGCATATTTTACTTCCTAATAAACAGAACGTAACTGGTGGTCCTCCTCTTAAATTATGTTCTACTTGGCGAGAAAGTGCTCGCCAAGTAGGTACTGAAACAGGACCTGGGTTTTTATGAAGCTTCTTTGTATATTAACCATAATATTTAAACCCTGCTTGGGTCACTGAAAAGCTGTTAGTTCTGACTTCAAAATGAACCTTAATATAACCTCAAAGGGGCCTTAAGACACAGATTTCAAACTGGATACCAAACATGCTTTGAAGGACTAATGGGCTGAAGGTGCCTACTACTTACTACTCAGGTAGCTGGTATAAAATGTTTTAAAAGCTAATAAAACATACCCTTGGCAGCCAGCGCCTCCTCCTAGGATAGTGACCGATTAAAGACAGCTAGCCTGGGTGCTTCGTCCACCACCGGAGCCCCTGGGCTAGACTCTGCCACGGGCCTGTAGGCAGAGGCCACTCCAGGCAGAGGAAGCCACACTCCCACCTCCACCTTCAACCACTGAGTAAGTTTTTCATGCTACCCACAACACTGCCTTTTCCTTGCTGTCTGGGTTACATTTGGGTTAAAACCCATCCCCAACCCGTATGACGACTGCATGTCCCCTTTGAAGCCCACTAGATGGCAGGTGTTTCTAAAGCCAAAGTCTAAACTTCTCCTGCTCACTATCTGCCCACACAGACAATGGCTGGAGAGTGCCCTGCCCCCTGCCGCCAACCCACACCCGCTCCCTGGATCCACGCCCTTCCCCCAAGTGGGCTCATTCAGTGTTTAGAGGAACCAAGAAAACCGCTTCCAGATGCACAGAGGCATCAACAGCCTGGCTGCTCCGGTGCTCACGCTCCACGGCTGTTGCAGACGCGCATGAGACGCTCTCTGGAAACCTGCTGCCGCCGGCTCAGCCCAAAGGCTGGCTTGAGCCACACATCTTTCTTCCCTCTGATAAAATGTTCCCAAGTGGCTTAATGCTAACAAAGTAGCCAAAATAAAACCTACTGGGAAACTTTTTTTATGGTCATGTCCACAGCAAATGAGAAACTGCATTCTAAATGCCTTGGTAATGACCATTCACCTATATAGTTCTACCTTCAATATGAATTCCTAATGCTTCCTAGCAGTGGGACTCCCTTCTACAAGCCTGACACATTTCTTTTTTCCCACTATTTGATCACTTACCATAAAAAGGTTCCAGGTCCTCAGGGTAGAAAGCTTTCAAAATGACAAAACACAGACCCACCCCGTTGTCTCTTGCGCAGTCCCCACCGCCCCACCAGCCCCTGCTTTTCATGGATGGACTTCTGGGTCAACAAGCAAACCAAACGCCCCCATGCCCCACATCTTAAGTGTTTAAATACTGGGCACATCTCCCTCCAGGAAGCCCTGAGACTCGCCTAGATGCTAACGCCATTTGATTCCCTGTGCTTAGTCCTTCTCTGCTCAGGAGCCCGTAAGGGACCAACCCACAGACGCTAACCTTATCTGAAATCTGACCCCAGCATTTCTCCAAACACATGCTATGAAGTCACAAATGTAGACTGATAACAAGTACTAGGCTACTTTTTAGACTTCATAATCAACCAGATTAGAGGAAAACTACACTCCCAAACTGTATGCGTCCACTAAGGTCATCTGCATCTGACGCGCTGAGTTCTATCTGTTCATTTCCCTCCTGGGAACTCCTTTCCTGGAAGACCTGATTGCCATCCAGGCAGGCAGACTTCAGATCAACTTGGATGCATAACACGTGTTCTACAAACTGGATTATGTATAAAATCCTTCCCCCATGTAAAACTGAAGGCCTGAGTGAAAGGGCAATGTTTATTTCAGCTCCTTCGACTAGGCAGCTCTCTGGTTTAGAGCCTTCTCCCCTTACAATAACGCAGAGTAAAATCCCCCAAACTCACCTTTAAATTTGTCTGTGTCTTTGTCTCTGACTAGCCGTACACTCCTTATGCTGAGATCCTTAAAGATAGCGTCTATGTCGCCCTGAACAGTATTAAAAGGTAGATTTCCTACATATGCCGTGTAGGGGGGCTCTGTGGGCAGCTCCTTCTGGCTCCGGGAACCATGGCCACCAGCACTGCCACGGGACCTGGAGGGGAAAGACAGGATTCAGGTCTGCCCGTGTGTTCTTGCTAAGGGCCAAGCAAAGCGCCTCCCACTCAGCCACCCAACCCAGGCGCAATAATCCTATCTAATGCACATAACGTCTCCATGAAATGACAGAGTATTACAAAATTTACTTACGGAAAACGAGCCTATTTTTGGATGATAAAAATGTCCACAGGAATACACAATCTGTGTAAACATAGATTTCCCTGGAGAATCAGCTCCCAACAGAACGCCCTCCTAGAGAAGAGGGGTTCTCCTATTCACTGCGTGAGGACAGAGCAGAGCCTGAGCCAGAGCCCGCCTCACACCCAGAAACGCACTGGCCACGTCCTGCCCCGCAGCTGAAGTTTTCAGTGAGCTGCTCTTTGGGACTGGGCACTGTTATGTCTGAAAGCGGTATAAACACTTGAGAAACAGAGAACCAATTATAATCTACATACCTAAAATTCATTTGTTCAACGTTTATTAAACATCTGGCAGAAAACAGCCCTTTGCCCTCAAGTAGCCTGTGTCATAAGTCCTGGCAACAGCGGTATTTAAACACTTTGTTAGAAAAACAGGTCACAAATGTAGACTGATAACAAGTAGTACTTTGCTATAATCAACCAGATTAGAGGAAAACTACACTCCCAAACTGTGCGTCCACTAAGGTCATCTGCATCTGACGCGCTGAGTTCTATCTGTTCATTTCCCTCCTGGGAACTCCTTTCCTGGAAGACCTGATTGCCATCCAGGCAGGCAGACTTCAGATCAACTTGGATGCATAACACGTGTTCTACAAACTGGATTATGTATAAAATCCTTCCCCCATGTAAAACTGAAGGCCTGAGTGAAAGGGCAATGTTTATTTCAGCTCCTTCGACTAGGCAGCTCTCTGGTTTAGAGCCTTCTCCCCTTACAATAACGCAGAGTAAAATCCCCCAAACTCACCTTTAAATTTGTCTGTGTCTTTGTCTCTGACTAGCCGTACACTCCTTATGCTGAGATCCTTAAAGATAGCGTCTATGTCGCCCTGAACAGTATTAAAAGGTAGATTTCCTACATATGCCGTGTAGGGGGGCTCTGTGGGCAGCTCCTTCTGGCTCCGGGAACCATGGCCACCAGCACTGCCACGGGACCTGGAGGGGAAAGACAGGATTCAGGTCTGCCCGTGTGTTCTTGCTAAGGGCCAAGCAAAGCGCCTCCCACTCAGCCACCCAACCCAGGCGCAATAATCCTATCTAATGCACATAACGTCTCCATGAAATGACAGAGTATTACAAAATTTACTTACGGAAAACGAGCCTATTTTTGGATGATAAAAATGTCCACAGGAATACACAATCTGTGTAAACATAGATTTCCCTGGAGAATCAGCTCCCAACAGAACGCCCTCCTAGAGAAGAGGGGTTCTCCTATTCACTGCGTGAGGACAGAGCAGAGCCTGAGCCAGAGCCCGCCTCACACCCAGAAACGCACTGGCCACGTCCTGCCCCGCAGCTGAAGTTTTCAGTGAGCTGCTCTTTGGGACTGGGCACTGTTATGTCTGAAAGCGGTATAAACACTTGAGAAACAGAGAACCAATTATAATCTACATACCTAAAATTCATTTGTTCAACGTTTATTAAACATCTGGCAGAAAACAGCCCTTTGCCCTCAAGTAGCCTGTGTCTGTCATACAGAACATAAACACCTGTGAAGGCACACACGCATGCTGTGTGCATGTCTGCAGAGACGGGTTAAAAAAGAAAAGGCAGGTGTTCGTTTAAGGAACTAAAAACACGGAGGTAGAAAGGGCTGGCTAAAAGGGTCCATGAGAGGTTCTGTGGGTGCCGGACAGAGGACTGAAAGCCAGGGCCGACTGACCGCAGACCAAGGGTGAAAGCCAAGTGAGCCTCGGTGAGGACGGCGGCCAGACCGGGGCTTGAGCAGGAAGAATGCGGGAGGAAGGGCCGCCGGCTCGGACTCTGCGAAGACGGAGGACCTCCTTCAGGCACGCGGCGCTCTGTGGGGCCGGGGTGGTGGAAGAGCGCACCCAGGGCCATCCACGCCCTCATCGCGCCCCAGCCGCACAAAACTGCCCGTGGCTTAAGACTCTAGAGGTCTTCAAGGATGACAGGTGCATCGTAAACCCTGCCCTCCCTGATGTCCCCGGCTCCACAGGATGTGAGTGTCTCACCGAGTAGCTCACCAGGCCCACAGTGCAGCGGGCCTGGAGCCAGCTGGGCAGAGCATTCACGCGTGCCAGTGACCCGAGAGACAAGGCTGGAGACAAAGCCCAGAGCGCATACATGCACGCAGTGTAATGACACACGGTCATCAACCCATCAAATAAAAAAAGTCAGCTGTCAGGAGTCCTTTGAGCTAAAATTCTTGTGAGATACTGTAAGGTCAGAGGGCTTAACTCTAAATAAGCTGTGTTACATGAACGCACTTTCTAGAACAGGCTGAAAACACAGAAGACTCATTTGGCACCTTGGCTGGGGGAAGGATCTCTTCCAAAAAATCTCTGCACCTCAGTCTTCTCATCTGTTATTTTATAAATATTCAAACTCCTATGCTATAGAAGAGCTTAACCACAGAAACACTTCACAAAGACTGATTGCTTCAGACCAGTTAAGAACAACACTGCAGTGCTGTGGGTAGATTAAACAGCCTGCAGGATACACTGGTCATGCGGAAGCGGGCTGACTAGCCACTGTGGATGTAAACCAGACAGGAGACGAGGCAGAGCGGCACTTGAGAGACAGACGGCGGAAGGAAGGTCTGTGTTGCAAACCCCCAGGCCCGCCACTGAGCAATGGTCCTGCCCACTCGTGACAGTGGCCCACAGGGATTCTATTGATACGCGCGCGCGCGCGCGTGTGTGTGTATATATATATATATATAAATGCTTTAAAGTAATAATTACATCCTTAGTCATTTAGGAAATCCAACTTTTCAACCCCAGGTGGAACCAAAATCCTTTAGAGACAAATCATGCTTCTTCACTCCAATCAACAAAATATCTGAATGTCTATCAAATATAGAGCACAGTATTAAAGGGCACAAACCTAAGACTCAGTTCCTACCCTCAAGGAGTCAGTAATTCAGCTAAGAGGGCCCAGGTATCTAGAAAGAAGAACTCAGATCACAAGAAAAAGATGGCAGAAAGCTCTGGAGACAGTAATGAGCACCATCTCTGCAGGATGGAGCAAAAGGCACTTGAGCTCTACCTTCCAGACAGCAGACAAAACCCTGAACCCAACAGGAGAGCCTGTGAGTAAGCACAGATAAGCAAGAGAGAGAGGAGACTGGAGGAAGCGTGGCTATAAGAAAAAAGCAGCGAAGAGGTTATCACACTGAGATCAGTTGGTAAGTGGATGAAATACTATTAAGTGTTCAGGACTGGCTTCCAAAGTATGTAAGATACTCTACTGGATTTCCCTGGTGACGCAGAGCATAGGAAACTGCCGTTCAATGAGGGGACACGGGCTCAATGCCTGGTCCGGGAAGATTCCATATGCTGTGGAGCGACTAAGCCCATGTGCCACAACCACCGAGCCCCTGTGTCCCAGACACTGTGCCCCGGGGCAAAGAGAAGCCTCTGCAACGAGAAGCTCGCCCACTGCAGCTAAAGAGCAGCCCCTGCCTGCTGCACCCAGAGAAAGCCTGCATGCAGCAACCAAGACCAAGCAACACAACAGCTCTACAGAACTCAGGCAAGCCCCGTGGACCTTGGAGTAAAGACACTTTGCCTCGAGGAAGATCTTCCTCTGAGTGTATGGATTCCCCAAGGCCTTCCGTCAGGCCTCAACACTAAACCCCTTCATCCAGACAACTGTCTTTACTACCGGTGTGTGAAAGCCCCTCGACGTTTCTGGTAAGCACTGCGGGTGGTGTGGGGGCAGGGCCTGTGGTGAAGTCTTCGATGAGCCCTGTTTCAAGGAGCTCCTTCTGCTGTGAATGGGACCTTAATAATTCAATCACATCTGGAAGATAACAAAACGCAGTGAGGGAAACAGAAAAGTCTTTCTCAGCCAGGAACTCCTGCCTTGTTCACTGCTTTATCTCCAGAATTGTAAGAGTGTCTAGTCCTTATCGGGGTGGAAGGAATGCAGCTACAAACTTGCCAACTCTTCAGTACTGCAAGTAACTTCTTTCACCAAGATGGATCTTCTTCTCTGGAAGAAAATTTAAATTTTCAGACAGCCTCAAAATGCAAAATTCACCCGCCCCAAGTAACTTCTTTTCACCAAGATGGTCATTCAAAAAGGCAGAAACTCTGAACCCATCTCTGCAGGATGGAGCAAAAGGCACTTGAGCTCTACCTTCCAGACAGCAGACAAAACCCTGAACCCAACAGGAGAGCCTGTGAGTAAGCACAGATAAGCAAGAGAGAGAGGAGACTGGAGGAAGCGTGGCTATAAGAAAAAAGCAGCGAAGAGGTTATCACACTGAGATCAGTTGGTAAGTGGATGAAATACTATTAAGTGTTCAGGACTGGCTTCCAAAGTATGTAAGATACTCTACTGGATTTCCCTGGTGACGCAGAGCATAGGAAACTGCCGTTCAATGAGGGGACACGGGCTCAATGCCTGGTCCGGGAAGATTCCATATGCTGTGGAGCGACTAAGCCCATGTGCCACAACCACCGAGCCCCTGTGTCCCAGACACTGTGCCCCGGGGCAAAGAGAAGCCTCTGAAAGAGAAGCTCGCCCACTGCAGCTAAAGAGCAGCCCCTGCCTGCTGCACCCAGAGAAAGCCTGCATGCAGCAACCAAGACCAAGCAACACAACAGCTCTACAGAACTCAGGCAAGCCCCGTGGACCTTGGAGTAAAGACACTTTGCCTCGAGGAAGATCTTCCTCTGAGTGTATGGATTCCCCAAGGCCTTCCGTCAGGCCTCAACACTAAACCCCTTCATCCAGACAACTGTCTTTACTACCGGTGTGTGAAAGCCCCTCGACGTTTCTGGTAAGCACTGCGGGTGGTGTGGGGGCAGGGCCTGTGGTGAAGTCTTCGATGAGCCCTGTTTCAAGGAGCTCCTTCTGCTGTGAATGGGACCTTAATAATTCAATCACATCTGGAAGATAACAAAACGCAGTGAGGGAAACAGAAAAGTCTTTCTCAGCCAGGAACTCCTGCCTTGTTCACTGCTTTATCTCCAGAATTGTAAGAGTGTCTAGTCCTTATCGGGGTGGAAGGAATGCAGCTACAAACTTGCCAACTCTTCAGTACTGCAAGTAACTTCTTTCACCAAGATGGATCTTCTTCTCTGGAAGAAAATTTAAATTTTCAGACAGCCTCAAAAATGGCACTAAAATGTACTTCATTTGGTTCTGGCTCTGTCTCCCCAGAGGCAAACCTTTCTTCCATTTAACGATTTCTTGGGTTAGCTGGCTGCAGTATTCCTCTTAAGTGAGAGAGTGCAGAGACCTCCACTGGTCTTGCCATTGGTCAGGGGCATCAAACTGCACCGTTATTCATGACTTGCACTATTTTTTTTTTTTTAAAGATTTATTTATTTATTTTGGGCGGGGGTCGTGTTGGGGAGGGAGGGGGGCGGGCGGGCCACTTCTATTGGTCTTTCATTTCTCTATTTTCATCCGTCTTTGTTCTTCCGCTCCTGTGGGCCTCCCATCGCGGTGGCCTCTGTCGTCGCAGAGCGCCGGCTCTGGGCGCATGCGTTCCAGAGCTCCAGTGCTCTGGCTCAGTAATTGGACACATCGGTCCAGCCGCTCTGCGGCACGTGGGATCTTCCCAGGCCAGGGATCGAACCGGCGCCCCTTGAACTGCAAGGCGGTGTCCTTACCCACTGCGCCACCAGGGGAAGCCCACACTATTTTTTAAAACTGGGTTTGGTTTATCAATATCAATATTCTAGATTCCATATATATGCATTAATTTTGTTTTCCTCTTTCTGACTTACTTCACTATGTACCAGGCTCTAGGTTTAGCCACTTCCCTAGAACTGACTCAAATGTGCTCTTTTTTTATGGCTGAGTAACAATTCCTGCTTATTTAACTTACACACAGAGCACATTATGAATGAGACATGCCAGGCTGGATGAATTACAAGCTGGAATCAAGATTTCTGGGAGAAATATCAACAACCTCAGATATGTGGATGATACCACTCGTACGGCAGGAAGCAAACGAGGAACTAAAGAGCCTCTTGATGAAGGTGAAGGGGGAGAACGAAAAAGCTGGGTTAAAACTCAACACTCAGAAAAGGAAGATCACGGAATCTGGCCCCATCACTTCATGGCACGTAGAAGGGAAAAGGTGGAAACAGTGTTGTCATCTCCTTCTCTTGGGCTCCAAAATCACTGTGGATGGTGACTGCCGCCGTGAAATGTGAAGACAACTGCTTCTTGGCAGGAAAGCAGACACACCTAGACACAGTGTGCTAAAAGAGCAGAGACATCCCTTTGCAGATAAACGTCCATACAGTCAAGGCTGCTGTCTTTCCACGACTCATGCGTGGATGTGAGAGCTGGACAGTAAAGAAGGCTGAGCGCCGAAGACTTGAGGCTTTTGAACTATGGTGCTGGGGAGTCCCTTGGAAAGCGAGGAGGTCAAACCATTCAATTCTAAAGGAAATCCACCCTGAATAGTCCTCAGGACTGATGCTGAAGCTCCAGTACTTTGGCCACCGGGTAAGAGTCGACTCACTGGAAAAGACCCTGATGCTGGGAAAGACTGAAAGCAGAAGAGGGTGACAGGATGAGATGACTGGATGGCATCGCTGACTCCATGGACACGAACTCGGGCAAACCCCGGGAGATGGCGGGGGACAGAGAAGCCCCGTGTACTGCAGTCCACGGGGCCGCAGAGTTGGACACGACACGGCGCCTGAACCACCACATTCCCATGTACGGATCCACCACAGCCTACATGGAGGGCAGGGATGCAGGCGCAGCCGCAGAGAACGGACCTGGGGACACAGAGGGGTGGGGGAGGGGAAGAAATGGAGATGTGGTGTGGACACGTGCTCACTCTCGGGTGCAGGGTGGACGGCAGGTGAGGGGCTACGGTGTACCACGGGGTGCCCAGGCGGCCGCTACGATCCGCTGCCAAGACAAAAGGCAGGCTTTCAAGCAAAACCAGAATTTTAAAAAACTTGTGTCCATCAACATAAGCCTCTCAATACCTGAAATGTTCTGATGAAACCGACCGTGACATGAATGAACATGATTTTTGACACTGTACAGAGAAACGTGTCAACTTTGGGAAGCTCTGCATAACTCAGTGAACTGGTATTTTCCAAAGGGCCCAAAAAATGCACAGGTGAAAGATACACCGATAGAAGATGGATGTAGATGGATTTTAACAGAACAGGATGAAAAGTTTATCATGACCATTAACCTTTATGGATATGACCACTAGTCAAGTTTTGGTACAAGAACAAAGGAGACTATGTACCATTATCTGAAAAGGCTATTAAAATAGTCCTCCCACTTCCAACTCCTCATGTGGGTAAGGCTGGATCTTCTTCATGGATGTCAGACAAATAAAACCACCTCCAGACTGACTACACGAACAGCTACGAGAAACCAGCTGTCTTCTACTAAGCCAGATATTCAAAGGATTCCAGGAAATTCCCTGGTGGTCTAGTGGTTATGATTCCACACCTTTACTGCGGAGGGTCCAGGTTCAATTCCTGTTTGGGGAACTAAGATCTTCCAAGCTTCAAGGCTTGGCCAAAAAAAGTGGGGGCCTTTTCAAAAGTGCAACTGATTATTTCAATTACAGAAGAATACTCTGAGAGCAAGGGAGAGCACCAGCTCCATCCACCCTACGCTGGAGTGCAATGGAGGTGCCGAGCTTTCAGCAGAATGTCAGCAGACTGGAGCACAACAGACTACTCACCACTCTACTGCCAATGGCAAACGAAACACTAGAACCTTAGAGAGAGAGGTCAGCCCGGTGCAAAAGCAACACAAAATACACTCAAGACTGGGTACAATCGATTCCTGATCACCTGGGATCTTGTTTTGACTTGCTTTCTGAGCGACAATGGTGTCCCTGGTCCCTTCCTGCGGGAGAGTAACGCCCGCTTCAGTACTGCTTCCTGACCACCTTGCTGGTTACGACACACGACCACGGAGACACCTACAGGGACTGTGTAATCATGATCCAAACCCAAGTTTTGGGATTCTGACAAACCTGTCATTCCTCTCACCTGTGAGCCACACTTACAGTTGAGACATCTTATCTAGCGTTTTAGATGAGAGAGAAGTTGCCTTACAAAAGAGCCAAAGACAGAATTGCCTGGCAGTCCAGTCGTGGGGGCCTGGGTTTGATCCCTGGTAGGGGAACTAAGATCCTACAAGCCACGTGGTGCAGCCAAAAAGTATGCAACAAAGCCACGCCGGACCAGCTTCTGCAGGTGGTGATGGTCTATAGTGGTCAGTGCTGCACCTGAACACAGCCAGTGCTGAGACACCCTGTGTGTGCGTGCTCAGTTGTGCCCGACTCTTTATGACCCCAGGGACTGTAGCCTGCCAGGTCCTCTGTCCATGGAATTTTCCAGGCAAGCATAATGGCAACCCATTTCCTTCTCCAGGGGACCCTCCCAACCCAGGGACAGAACCTGGGTCTCCTGCACTGGCAAGTGGATTCTTTACCACTGAGCCACCTCGGCAGCCCCAGACGTGTACGGATGTGAATGAAACTCTGTGACCAAGATTATCATTGAAGAAGATCTGATCAACTCTCCTATCATCCTGCTAAATTTCAAACATCTCAATAACTGGTAACTTCTGATCTGAGGAGATGAAAATAACCTTAACCATCTGGAACACAAAAACCCTGGCACAGATCCATCACTACCTGTTTGCTGCCCTGTGAAGTTTCCGGACCCTCTCCAGACACGGCCTACGGAACACACAAATTCACCAAAAGGTTTTTTAAAACTACTTTTTTTACCTGAGCAATAGCTCCTCAGGACTTTTACATGAAGATGAACTCAAGTGGAAAATTCCAAAGTCATCCATAGAAAGTGCTTCATAGCAAAAGGGCTTTTTATTAAAAAGCTTAGGGTCACCGGCCTTCAGACTGGGTACTGCCTTCCGGGGACTTTTGACTTGCTTTCTGAGCGACAATGGTGTCCCTGGTCCCTTCCTGCGAGAGTAACGCCCGCTTCAGTACTGCTTCCTGACCACCTTGCTGGTTACGACACGACCACGGAGACACCTACAGGGACTGTGTAATCATGATCCAAACCCAAGTTTTGGGATTCTGACAAACCTGTCATTCCTCTCACCTGTGAGCCACACTTACAGTTGAGACATCTTATCTAGCGTTTTAGATGAGAGAGAAGTTGCCTTACAAAAGAGCCAAAGACAGAATTGCCTGGCAGTCCAGTCGTGGGGGCCTGGGTTTGATCCCTGGTAGGGGAACTAAGATCCTACAAGCCACGTGGTGCAGCCAAAAAGTATGCAACAAAGCCACGCCGGACCAGCTTCTGCAGGTGGTGATGGTCTATAGTGGTCAGTGCTGCACCTGAACACAGCCAGTGCTGAGACACCCTGTGTGTGCGTGCTCAGTTGTGCCCGACTCTTTATGACCCCAGGGACTGTAGCCTGCCAGGTCCTCTGTCCATGGAATTTTCCAGGCAAGCATAATGGCAACCCATTTCCTTCTCCAGGGGACCCTCCCAACCCAGGGACAGAACCTGGGTCTCCTGCACTGGCAAGTGGATTCTTTACCACTGAGCCACCTCGGCAGCCCCAGACGTGTACGGATGTGAATGAAACTCTGTGACCAAGATTATCATTGAAGAAGATCTGATCAACTCTCCTATCATCCTGCTAAATTTCAAACATCTCAATAACTGGTAACTTCTGATCTGAGGAGATGAAAATAACCTTAACCATCTGGAACACAAAAACCCTGGCACAGATCCATCACTACCTGTTTGCTGCCCTGTGAAGTTTCCGGACCCTCTCCAGACACGGCCTACGGAACACACAAATTCACCAAAAGGTTTTTTAAAACTACTTTTTTTACCTGAGCAATAGCTCCTCAGGACTTTTACATGAAGATGAACTCAAGTGGAAAATTCCAAAGTCATCCATAGAAAGTGCTTCATAGCAAAAGGGCTTTTTATTAAAAAGCTTAGGGTGTACTGTACCAACTACTCTTCTCTCCTACCAGGTTTTGGAGAACATCTGGGCAAATGGCTAACACTCGCCTTTGTCTTTTGATATTCTGATGAACAGCATCCTACATGAGAATATTACTTAGGATCCACTTCTGGTACATTTGTCAAAAGCCAGAAGTAAAAAATATCCCCAGGCTCTGCATCCTACGACTAACCCTGTAGTCCCAAACCAACTCAAATCCCTAGGATCTGCCTTAATCTGAACTTTTCCCTGTTTTTAAAAAGAGTTTTTCTGGATGCTTCCAAATGTTTTCTGAAACGAGGCGGGGGGAAATAAACCTAGTTATTAAATTTCAAGATGACTGAAGCATAAATTTGATGCCTAGAAACCTGCCCCAAAGGCAACACTTGTACGTGTAATCCAACATCTATTTCGTTTTTTTATTAGCAAATAAAGTATTCTTTGTAATAACAGGTGGCGCTGCCTCCCCCAACTTCCACGTTCTAGGGCCACGAATGAGGCTGGGAACACTCTTGTACCCAAACAAGCTTTTATTTGAGCCATCCCCAAACCTAGATATTAAATGATCATTCTTCACCAAACAAAGATACTTTGGGGGATTGAAACTCAGGAGACGGGACACCTCAGTAGGACCTATTGTGAAGTTGCCCTGGGAAAGCCATCCTTTCTGCACATCACACAAAGGCCAAGTATGCCCTTGACGAACAGCAAGGTGTTTATAGTCTATCGTCTACATTCTGAATGAAGTTATCATTGAAGAAGATCTGATCAACTCTCCTATCATCCTGCTAAATTTCAAACATCTCAATAACTGGTAACTTCTGATCTGAGGAGATGAAAATAACCTTAACCATCTGGAACACAAAAACCCTGGCACAGATCCATCACTACCTGTTTGCTGCCCTGTGAAGTTTCCGGACCCTCTCCAGACACGGCCTACGGAACACACAAATTCACCAAAAGGTTTTTTAAAACTACTTTTTTTACCTGAGCAATAGCTCCTCAGGACTTTTACATGAAGATGAACTCAAGTGGAAAATTCCAAAGTCATCCATAGAAAGTGCTTCATAGCAAAAGGGCTTTTTATTAAAAAGCTTAGGGTGTACTGTACCAACTACTCTTCTCTCCTACCAGGTTTTGGAGAACATCTGGGCAAATGGCTAACACTCGCCTTTGTCTTTTGATATTCTGATGAACAGCATCCTACATGAGAATATTACTTAGGATCCACTTCTGGTACATTTGTCAAAAGCCAGAAGTAAAAAATATCCCCAGGCTCTGCATCCTACGACTAACCCTGTAGTCCCAAACCAACTCAAATCCCTAGGATCTGCCTTAATCTGAACTTTTCCCTGTTTTTAAAAAGAGTTTTTCTGGATGCTTCCAAATGTTTTCTGAAACGAGGCGGGGGGAAATAAACCTAGTTATTAAATTTCAAGATGACTGAAGCATAAATTTGATGCCTAGAAACCTGCCCCAAAGGCAACACTTGTACGTGTAATCCAACATCTATTTCGTTTTTTTATTAGCAAATAAAGTATTCTTTGTAATAACAGGTGGCGCTGCCTCCCCCAACTTCCACGTTCTAGGGCCACGAATGAGGCTGGGAACACTCTTGTACCCAAACAAGCTTTTATTTGAGCCATCCCCAAACCTAGATATTAAATGATCATTCTTCACCAAACAAAGATACTTTGGGGGATTGAAACTCAGGAGACGGGACACCTCAGTAGGACCTATTGTGAAGTTGCCCTGGGAAAGCCATCCTTTCTGCACATCACACAAAGGCCAAGTATGCCCTTGACGAACAGCAAGGTGTTTATAGTCTATCGTCTACATTCTGAATGAAGTTACTGAAATAATGCAGGGCGGGTTCCTGAAATCAAAACATCAGAAGCTTTTAATTCACTAGTCAAGGATTTTTTTCTGAAACAATATCGGTCCACACAGAGAACTATACAGAATCGGAATGAAGCTAAAAGTGATTCCTTCTCCAGGTCTGGAGCACTCAGGAGAGGGACGACTTTTGCCAGTAGGCACGTAGCAATGGCCAATAAGGCACTCTGATCTAAGGGAAGGATAAACACAATGCTATCGTGTGCTTGTTTTGGTTGGTCTTCAGCTGCCAACCCCCAGCCTCCCCTGTAAAGGGAAGGGAATCAGCCCTCTCTAGGCCTTCCGACCTGACCCAGTCCTGGTCTCATGGCGAAACGGGCCCGGGGACTCGCAGCGCAGGACAACAGGACGCCGCTGCCGCGGGGAGCCTAACCGCCGCCGCCCCCTCCCCGAGCGCGCCATTTCCAGGCCCCGGTCCTCCAGGCGCCTTCTGCGAGGCCTCCCCGGCCCAGCCGGACACCTACGCTCGCCGCCCCCGGTGTGAGCGCGGGAAGGCCGCCGCCCGGGGGCTCCCGACTCCGCCCGCCTCCCGCGCCGAGCCGGGGCCCGCGCACGGCCGCCCGCCTCACCCTCTGCCGCCGCCGAAGCTGCTGTAGGCCCGATCGTCGTAGGTATCGAAGTCCGCCATTTGCCGTCTCCGCTGCGAGAGGAACCAGGGTGAGCGAGGAAGGACCCCGCAATATAACTCCCCCCGCCCCGCCGCCGGGGCTGTCCGCCGCGCCGCCTGATCGCAAATCGCACGCACGCACGCGCGCGTGCGCGCACGTACGCCGCGCCGCGCCCGGCCTGGGCCGACGGGCCTCTGGTGGCCCCGCGCGCTGGGCGGCCCACGTGGTGCGGCGGCGCGTTGGCCGCGCGCCTGGCCTCGCGCTCCGGCCCATTGTGTGCTAGCCCCCGAGCTTCCCCCGTGGCCGCCTCCGGCCCCCGCCCGCCCCGCCCTGCCCGGGGCCGTGAGCCTGGCCCTCCCTGCCGAACCCCCGGTGGCGCTTTCCGCGTGCTGCGGAGGCCCCTCTCCGGGCTGGCCTTGGAATCTGCGCCGGGCCGGCGGGGCTCTCTTGTCGTCTGGCTTTACGAACTCCAGACCTGGCAGGGACCCCAGCGCTCTCCTCCGCTTGGCCCCGCTCCGACACCTATCCGGCCAGGGTGTCGCTCGCTAACACCAAAGTAAGGGTGTTAACCTACCTCCCCAAAGATGGGGACCCCACTGAGCAGAGTATTCGAGCATTCGTTGAGAACGCGCAGGGGCACAGGACCTGGAAGGGTGAGATTGGGGTCAGGATCTGAGCCTGCGAGGCAATGGGGATGACTTTTTGAATCTTGCCTTCAGGGGTGATTGCCACCTAGGTATTGGTGGTGGGCAAGGGGTGCTGTGATTCGAGTGAAAGTTGTCCCCGAACCAGTCAGAGAGTTTGGAGAGCATTTGGAAAAAGGATTCTGTCCTGACGTCTGGCTGTTGCAATTTCGTCTAGCTATAGCACGGATTTGGAGATACAATGAGAATTCATTAAAGTGGTCATTTCTCAGGTTTGTGATTGAGATTGTGGTAATAATGGGTACGCGGTATACTTTGGTGTCTAGGAATAATTGAAAGGAACATCATAGACTATTTGCAGTGATGGCCTAAGTGGTAAAGAATCTGCCCGCAGTGAAGGAGACCCTGTTCAACCGGGAAGAACCCCTGGAGAAGGGAATGGCAACCCACTCCAGTATTCTTGCCTGGAGAATTCCGTGGACAGAGGAGCCTGGCAGACTATAGTCCATGGTCAGATGACCCACATTAGTCGCGGCTGAGCGACTAACACATTTTTTTTCGTTTTCATGTCCATTATTGGTATATTTAAACATTTTCTGCTACTTTACTCCATGCCTAAATGGCAGTGACAGGACAGATTTTAATCTTTTTTTTTTTTTTTTGCTTGTCTCTTTCTTTCCAAGAAAAAAACCACTATCCAATCGATACAAAGTAATCTGGACTCTGCCCCTTACTAGATGTGTGACATCAAGCAAGTTATTTACGTTCTTTAATGTCTCAGTTTTATCATCATTTTATCGTAAAGGGGAGAGTATCAGCCACTTCCTCCGATTGTAAAGCTTAAATGAAAAATTTTTTATGCCAAAGTCTCCCAGCCCACAGCTCCCTCAAAGTGAGATTCTGGAGGACCGGAACCTGTGTTGAGAGTTGTCGTCTCCCCCAGGGCCCCGTGGGAGAGAGAAGAGAGTGATTTATGATGAATGAAGTAAAGGGAGGGAGGGCTTCCGGGAGGCGGATGCTGGGGCTCTCTCATCACCAGGGCCATCCATGGGCCACCCGCTCCCACCAGGCTTTATCTCCCTCTCTCTACTTAGCCCAGCTCTCTGCATCGAAATCACAAAATCTTGACCACTGGGCTACCAGGGAGGTCCTTTGTAGGTTCCATTTTAAACTGCCTATGTTTAAATCCTGGCCACACCACTTCACTACTAGTTGTGTGACCTCCAGCAAATGGTTGTAATAGTTGTAACAGTTGTAATAATCAGCCATTTTTAAGTTTTTAAGTTTAGAAATGCTGGTGTTTTGTTGGTGAAATGCTGTTAAGTTAACCTAAAATAATCTCAAATGTGAATCCTTTCTATGTTGGGATTAAAATCAATGGCGTCGTCAATTTAGGTGACCAGACAGACTGATATTCTGTAAATCTGTGAAGATCCGCCCCCACGTGACCGTCTGTAAGTGTCTGTGTGGAGCTACTGCAAAGCTTCTGTCATAAGCATGCCTGCTACTCTCAGTCAAAGACTTTCCAAACGAGGGAAGGTGAGTATGAGAGAAACATGGAATCTCCATCTATACATGCTGGAAATAAAGAAGAAAAAATACTGCATATGCTTTCTTTTTAACCCAAGCTAGAGTTTAGTGGCACAATGTGATGTTTCCATTTTGGGCTGTTGGAAGTTTGCATCATTTATATACACGTTTTTGCGTAGAAACAGGTTTTCCCGTCTCTTGGGTGTCTGTCTAGCAGCAGAGATGGTGGACCGCGCGGTGCAGCCTGGATCTTGGGAGCATGACTAACAAGCTTTTCGCTTTTCCCCTGGAAGTATCCCCAGGCTCTGTTTGCTCTGTTTACCCCCAGAAGCTTCCCTCTTGCCCAATCCTTCCGCCTAAAGGCAATCACTTTTTTTTGGTTGGGGGGAGAGGCTCGAGAGACCTTGGTTCTCTGCCCTGGGATCAAACCCACGCCCTTGCAGTGGAAGTGCAGAGTCTTAACCGTTAGGCCTCCGGGAAGTCCAGCAACCTCTCTGTAATCATCGTGAGCAGGCTGATTTGGAGTTCTCTTCCAGATTGTTGTGTGTTCTGGAGACCTCGGGCCTCTCCTGTTTGGTGTGTCTTCTGAGTTTCCATCCCAGTGGATTGTGCCCCTGGGGATTTTGACATTTCTTGCTATGAGCTCATCCTTAGGGTGGCTGGTTCTTATTTTTTTTCTTCCAGTAGAACCTGTCGCAGCCTGGAACTTGGGACCATGACTGAAAAGCTTTTCCCTTTCTGCTTCCCCCCACCCGCCCTGAAAGGATCCACGGGCTTTGTCTGGTATTTATGTCATTGTTTCGAGTTGGACGTTTTCTAAACAGTTGCTGTCCAGTAAGTTGACACCCCAAACTGGGCGCTGCTGAGTTGGGAGTTCTGGTCCACAGGCCGACATAGACAAGCTTGCTTGTCATCTCCTTGTAGATGGCTATTTAAAACACAAAAATTGGATTTATTTATTTTTGGCTGGGTCTTTGTTGCTGAGTGGGCTTTTTCTCTACTTGCAGCCAGAAAAGGCTTCTCTCTAGTTGTGATTTGTGGGCTTCTTGTTGCAGTGGCTTTTCTCTTGTTGCTGAGCATGGGTTCTAGGGTACATGAGCTTCAGTAGATTTAAGTAGCTCTCAGGACCTTCCCTGAGCTCAGACATGCTCCGAGGGCTGTCTCCTGTCCCCACATGGGCTTAGCTTGCTCCCGCTGGTCTCCCCAGCAGGAGGGCAAGCTCATTAGCTGTCATCTGCAAGGCTCAGTCCCCTCTTGTTTCTGGTATCTGAGGTTTCTCTCTTTCCTGGGGCCTCAGCTGAGCATTGAAAAACATTTCTGTTCTGTCCCCCTGGAGGAGGTATGGAACATTTAAAAGGTAGTTCATGTGACTGTGGAACTGATTTTTTTTTTCTTCTATTTACTTTTAACCAAATGACATTGAAATTTAAACAGGCACTGGAGGCTTGTGGCTCCCACACGGGAAAGGGTGGCCTTGGGAAGGGAGGAGGAGCTCACCACCCGCCAGGCTCAGGGCCGACCAATCCCAGGGCGTGGACAACCTGCATTCCTGCCTCTGAGGCCCTTGATGGAGGTCAAATGGGTTGGCCTAGATTCCATTCTGTGGGACTGATGAACGGGCCAGTCAGTGTGGGGTCAGGCCCGGGCGGTGCCTCAGGGGTCTGTATGCGCCCCGCCTGCTTGTATCTGTTTGGGGTGTGACACGGAGTTGAGAAGGCTCAGGACACCTTAAGTGACGGAGCCCTGGATGGCCTTTTCTTGCCCCTTCAAGCCTCAGCTTTCCTTCTCCCTCCCCTCCCATCTCCTTCGTCCTGTCTTCAGCCCTTTCCTGACCCCAGACTCTCCCTAGAGAGTTCTTCTTTCCGGCGCTTCAGCTCCCCTGGGTGTTTGTTTCCATTACAGCCTCACACATCTCGGGATTCCCCAAACTGGCCCGGCTTTGCCAAGCCTGCAGGCCCTGGCCCACGCTGACGAACGTCTGGTTGGGGGTTGGGATGGTGGGAGGAGCTGTTAAGGAGTGTGGGATGGACGGGTGCACACTGCTCTGTTTAAACTGGACAGCCAGCAAGGCCCTGCTGTGTAGCACAGGGAACTCTGCTCCATGGCCAGTGGCAGCCTGGACGGAGGGGAGTGTGGGAGTGAAGGGACACGTGTGTGTGTGTGACCGAGTCCCTTCACTCTTCACCTGACTGTCACAGCGTTGTTGATGAGCTATAGCCCAACCCAAACTGAAAAGTTGAAAAAGAGCCGGTCTCAAATGTCACCTTCCCTAGAAAGCCCAACTTCTTTACTCCCCACATACTCAATATACGTCCCTTTTCTAATACGTATGTACACACATATGTGTATCTACACGCATAGCGTTTCTTTGTAAGAGTAAGCTTTATGTGTATGCCACATAAGCAAAATCCACGGCTTGAAAAACATTTCTGTTCTGTCCCCTGGAGGAGGTATGGAACATTTAAAAGGTAGTTCATGTGACTGTGGAACTGATTTTTTTTTTCTTCTATTTACTTTTAACCAAATGACATTGAAATTTAAACAGGCACTGGAGGCTTGTGGCTCCCACACGGGAAAGGGTGGCCTTGGGAAGGGAGGAGGAGCTCACCACCCGCCAGGCTCAGGGCCGACCAATCCCAGGGCGTGGACAACCTGCATTCCTGCCTCTGAGGCCCTTGATGGAGGTCAAATGGGTTGGCCTAGATTCCATTCTGTGGGACTGATGAACGGGCCAGTCAGTGTGGGGTCAGGCCGGCGGTGCCTCAGGGGTCTGTATGCGCCCCGCCTGCTTGTATCTGTTTGGGGTGTGACACGGAGTTGAGAAGGCTCAGGACACCTTAAGTGACGGAGCCCTGGATGGCCTTTTCTTGCCCCTTCAAGCCTCAGCTTTCCTTCTCCCTCCCCTCCCATCTCCTTCGTCCTGTCTTCAGCCCTTTCCTGACCCCAGACTCTCCCTAGAGAGTTCTTCTTTCCGGCGCTTCAGCTCCCCTGGGTGTTTGTTTCCATTACAGCCTCACACATCTCGGGATTCCCCAAACTGGCCCGGCTTTGCCAAGCCTGCAGGCCCTGGCCCACGCTGACGAACGTCTGGTTGGGGGTTGGGATGGTGGGAGGAGCTGTTAAGGAGTGTGGGATGGACGGGTGCACACTGCTCTGTTTAAACTGGACAGCCAGCAAGGCCCTGCTGTGTAGCACAGGGAACTCTGCTCCATGGCCAGTGGCAGCCTGGACGGAGGGGAGTGTGGGAGTGAAGGGACACGTGTGTGTGTGTGACCGAGTCCCTTCACTCTTCACCTGACTGTCACAGCGTTGTTGATGAGCTATAGCCCAACCCAAACTGAAAAGTTGAAAAAAAGAGCCGGTCTCAAATGTCACCTTCCCTAGAAAGCCCAACTTCTTTACTCCCCACATACTCAATATACGTCCCTTTTCTAATACGTATGTACACACATATGTGTATCTACACGCATAGCGTTTCTTTGTAAGAGTAAGCTTTATGTGTATGCCACATAAGACTCAAAATCCACCCAGGAGTCTAAGGTAAAAGTTTGTCTCCCTCCCACACCCGGGGCTCCAGGCCACCCAGGTCCTCTTGCTGAAGACCACGGCCCTGCCTCAGGGCTGTGGACACCCTTCCTCCAGGGCCTTGTAGATTTCACAGCAGTGGCCTGGACGGCAGGATAATCTTGGCCTCTGTAGCTTCTCTGAGGGCCTGATGCTTGGGCACACCACCGCCTGCGGACAGGGATAGGGAGAGGGGGTGCACGGAGCTGTAAGGAGGGGTCTGGACTGAACCTCACACTCCTGAACCCCTGCCCGACAATGAGCGGGACCTGTTCCATAAACAGCACTGGTGGGTATAACAAGGGGGTTTGCAGGGGGTGCTGGTGGCCGTGGTAGGGTAGATAAATAAGTGGTCATGTCATTCAGTTGAGTAGCTCACCAACGTTAGAATAAATCAGCTACAACTACACACGATGTGGATGGGTGAAAGAAGCCAGACCCAGGGATGCCCCTGGTGGTCCCGTGGCTAAGACTCAGCACTTGCACTACAGGGGGCCGGTTCCATCCCTGGTGGGGGAACTAAGATCTCACGTGCCTTGCGGGGCACCCAGGGAAAAGCCAGACATAAAAGAACATACTGAGTCTATATAATAGTCATCCAGAACCAGGCAAAGCTAAGCTCCTGTAATAGAAGCCATGGCACACGCTGGCACTGGGAGGCTAGAATCTGCCACTTTTATCTGGATGCTGGTCACTTGGATGTGTGAAGATTCGTTGAACTTTTCCCAATGTGTACTTCTGTATGTGCCTGTTATACTTGAAGCTAGTTCCTGGTTGGTTCCTGGGTTTCAACCAAGAAAAAATAAAACAGGAACGAGAAAGTTTTGATTATGCTGAAATAGTGATCTCTAAGATTGTAAGATGGTAGAAAAAAAAAGGAGAATCGTCCATTAAAAGTAAGCTGTTTTCTGGGAAGAGCAGGAACCTCCATTTGCTGGTGAAGCCACAGTGTAATTGTGTGCCGCACCTTCTTTACTCCCACATACTCAATATCGTCCCTTTTCTAATCGTATGTACACACATATGTGTATCTACACGCATAGCGTTTCTTTGTAAGAGTAAGCTTTATGTGTATGCCACATAAGACTCAAAATCCACCCAGGAGTCTAAGGTAAAAGTTTGTCTCCCTCCCACACCCGGGGCTCCAGGCCACCCAGGTCCTCTTGCTGAAGACCACGGCCCTGCCTCAGGGCTGTGGACACCCTTCCTCCAGGGCCTTGTAGATTTCACAGCAGTGGCCTGGACGGCAGGATAATCTTGGCCTCTGTAGCTTCTCTGAGGGCCTGATGCTTGGGCACACCACCGCCTGCGGACAGGGATAGGGAGAGGGGGTGCACGGAGCTGTAAGGAGGGGTCTGGACTGAACCTCACACTCCTGAACCCCTGCCCGACAATGAGCGGGACCTGTTCCATAAACAGCACTGGTGGGTATCACAAGGGGCTTTCCAGGTGGTGCTGGTGGCCGTGGTAGGGTAGATAAATAAGTGGTCATGTCATTCAGTTGAGTAGCTCACCAACGTTAGAATAAATCAGCTACAACTACACACGATGTGGATGGGTGAAAGAAGCCAGACCCAGGGATGCCCCTGGTGGTCCCGTGGCTAAGACTCAGCACTTGCACTACAGGGGGCCGGTTCCATCCCTGGTGGGGGAACTAAGATCTCACGTGCCTTGCGGGGCACCCAGGGAAAAGCCAGACATAAAAGAACATACTGAGTCTATATAATAGTCATCCAGAACCAGGCAAAGCTAAGCTCCTGTAATAGAAGCCATGGCACACGCTGGCACTGGGAGGCTAGAATCTGCCACTTTTATCTGGATGCTGGTCACTTGGATGTGTGAAGATTCGTTGAACTTTTCCCAATGTGTACTTCTGTATGTGCCTGTTATACTTGAAGCTAGTTCCTGGTTGGTTCCTGGGTTTCAACCAAGAAAAAATAAAACAGGAACGAGAAAGTTTTGATTATGCTGAAATAGTGATCTCTAAGATTGTAAGATGGTAGAAAAAAAAAAAAAGGAGAATACGTCCATTAAAAGTAAGCTGTTTTCTGGGAAGAGCAGGAACCTCCATTTGCTGGTGAAGCCACAGTGTAATTGTGTGTGCCCCCTGAATTCCCCACCATGTGAATGTGTTTCTTACTCGAGATTTCAGATTGGCCTTTAACAAACATTATGGAGCCCCGCTGTAAGCCAGGCACTGGCGGGGCACACTTCCTGCAGTCCTTGGTAGGGCAGGTAGGCACTGTGGTCTCCTCGCCTGAGCGCTTGCCTGCGGGTACCACAGCGCACGTGCGGAGCCCCCCCCCCCTCCTGTGATGGAGAGCTTCGGAGGTGTCCGGATCTCAGGTTCCCCAGGTCTGCAGCTTTCACGGATGTGCTCTGGTGCCTTAGGATTCAGGAGAAGGGCCCCAATGGCGGCCACCCCAGCTTTAAGCACCGTGATTCTGTTTTATATTATAGTCAGTTCTGTGAAGCTATTGTTTGAAAAATAACTCCATTGCCAAAAGAAGTCCAGAAGCACCTTTTCTTTTCTTTTCTTTTTTTTTTAAATATTTTTATTTATATTTATTTGACTGCATTGGGATCTCAGTTGTAGCATGTGGGCTCTAGTTCCCTGACCAGGGATCGAACATGGGCCCCCTGCATTGGGAGTAGAGAGTCTTAGCCACTGGACCACCAGGGAATTCCCAGAAGCACCTTTTTATTCTTTTTTTTTGGCGAGGGTGGAGGGGCCGGTTGGGGAGGAAGGGGGGTGGGTGGGTCACTTCTATTGGTCTTTCATTTATCCATTTTCATCCATCTTTGTTCTTTGGCCCGTGTGGGCCTCCCATCGCGGTGGCCTCTGGTGTCGCAGAGCACTGGCTCTGGGCGCATGCATTGCAGAGCTCCGGCTCAGTAATTGGACACATTGGTCCAGCCGCTCCACGGCACGTGGGATTCTCCCAGGCCAGGGATCGAACCAGCGCCCCCTGCACTGCAAGGCGGTGTCCTTACCCACTGGACCACCAGGGAAGCCCCAGAAGCACCTTTTCTAAGGAAACCTTTGCCCAGAAATTCTCAATAGCCTCTTGGATACACACCTCTTTTTATGGGACTGTCCTGCAAGTTGCAAGGATCTCAGCGTCCATCAACACGTCACGTCACTGTGAGGAGGAAGAAAGCACAGAGTGTACAGCCCATGAGGGGGTTTGGTGCTCTAACCAAAGCGAGACTCTTTACTGGTGTCCTGGATGGATACCGCCAGAGACGGGGAGCTCACCAACAACATTATGTGAATGTGTTTCTTACTCGAGATTTCAGATTGGCCTTTAACAAACATTATGGAGCCCCGCTGTAAGCCAGGCACTGGCGGGGCACACTTCCTGCAGTCCTTGGTAGGGCAGGTAGGCACTGTGGTCTCCTCGCCTGAGCGCTTGCCTGCGGGTACCACAGCGCACGTGCGGAGCCCCCCCCCCCTCCTGTGATGGAGAGCTTCGGAGGTGTCCGGATCTCAGGTTCCCCAGGTCTGCAGCTTTCACGGATGTGCTCTGGTGCCTTAGGATTCAGGAGAAGGGCCCCAATGGCGGCCACCCCAGCTTTAAGCACCGTGATTCTGTTTTATATTATAGTCAGTTCTGTGAAGCTATTGTTTGAAAAATAACTCCATTGCCAAAAGAAGTCCAGAAGCACCTTTTCTTTTCTTTTTTTTTTAAATATTTTTATTTATATTTATTTGACTGCATTGGGATCTCAGTTGTAGCATGTGGGCTCTAGTTCCCTGACCAGGGATCGAACATGGGCCCCCTGCATTGGGAGTAGAGAGTCTTAGCCACTGGACCACCAGGGAATTCCCAGAAGCACCTTTTCTTTTCTTTTTTTTTTTTGGCGAGGGTGGAGGGGCCGGTTGGGGAGGGAGGGAGGTGGGTGGGTCACTTCTATTGGTCTTTCATTTATCCATTTTCATCCATCTTTGTTCTTTGGCTCCTGTGGGCCTCCCACCGCGGTGGCCTCTCTTGTCGCAGAGCACGGGCTCTGGGCGCATGCATTGCAGAGCTCCGGCTCAGTAATTGGACACATTGGTCCAGCCGCTCCACGGCACGTGGGATTCTCCCAGGCCAGGGATCGAACCAGCGCCCCCTGCACTGCAAGGCGGTGTCCTTACCCACTGGACCACCAGGGAAGCCCCAGAAGCACCTTTTCTAAGGAAACCTTTGCCCAGAAATTCTCAATAGCCTCTTGGATACACACCTCTTTTTATGGGACTGTCCTGCAAGTTGCAAGGATCTCAGCGTCCATCAACACGTCACGTCACTGTGAGGAGGAAGAAAGCACAGAGTGTACAGCCCATGAGGGGGTTTGGTGCTCTAACCAAAGCGAGACTCTTTACTGGTGTCCTGGATGGATACCGCCAGAGACGGGGAGCTCACCACCTCCCCAGGCCACCACGGCACATCCAGCCGCTCTGCCTCCACAGACAGCTTCCTTTCCCCCCTGTAACGTCCACCAGTTAGTTCCAGGTATCAGCAAAACACGGAGAGTCTCAGCAGCCGGCCTGGGAAGCTGTCCCCAGGTCTCCACTCCACTCTCGAGGGAGCTTTCTGGATCCTTACGTTCTGTTTTCTTGCCCCTGAATGAGCCCAGCCCCGACCTAGGCTCCAGCCCCTCCGGGAGCGCCACATTGTCCGACTTCGAAGACTGCGAACAGGACTCGACGGTTCACGGCAGAGGTCACCCACGAGGCCGCGGGGGTCCCCCGACTCCCACCTGGGACCTTTGCTTCAAGCCAGGACCCCTGGACTTCACACCCCACTCACTTCCTGAAGAGCCAGTTGGTTCTGGAGGAGGAGGGGTGATGCCTTAAAGAGGCGTCTGCCTCCAGGTGAGGGACCGAGAGGAGAGGGCCGCTGCGCTCGGCTGCTGGCGCGACTGCTGTGGCCCACGGGGCCCAGGGCCTCGTCTCTCCCGTCACCTCGCTGCTTCTCTTCGGTTCTGCTTTCCTCTACCACCCAAGGTCACATCTCGATTTTTGTGATCATTCCCATTGGAGACTGACTGCAACCCGGAATCTCGGCGTATCAGGTTAGGTGGTGCCCTGCACCTCGGCTGGGCCCCGATGTGACCAGCAAAACAACAGCAGCGCAACTGTGACATGCTTCGCGGAGAAAGCTGGGGAAACTGACTTTGGACTAGATGGTAGATAAAGACTGGAAATGATGGTTCATTTTCTTTTTTTTTTTTAGTATGTCTGTATTTGGCTGTTCCAGCTCGTCACGGCAGCACGTGGGATTTGGCACCCTAACCAGAGATTGACGGGCCCCCTACACTGGGAGTGCAGAGGCTCAGCCACTGGATCACCAGGGAAGTGCTATTGTGTGTGTGTTTCTTTTTAATTCAGTTAAAATATTTTTCGGTTTCTCTTGGGACTCCTTTTGGATACCCATCTGGGCCCTTACTCAATAGAAACTGCTTATCTTATTGTTAATTTTCTTGAGTCTGATAATGGTTTTGTGGTTTTGAAGAGAATGTATTTTTAGGAGAAGTCTGCATTTGAAGTATTTGCTACGTTCAGGAAGTGAAATGTCATGATGTTTGCAAATTGATTTCAAATGGTTCAGCAAAACCAACCAGCCAGACAACCAACTAACCTTGTACACACGGATCAGCAGATGTTAATAATTGCTGGATATAGGTGGTGGGCAGAAGGGACTCGCTGATCTGTTATTTTAACTTCTCTTAATATTTGAAATTCATCATCATGAAAAGTTTGCAAAAAAAAAATCTTTCCTTCAGACATCCCTTTGGGGGGAAATTCCACTGTGGTCCATTGACTCCCAATGCAGTGAGGGTCAGGTTCGATCCCCGGTTGGGGAACTAGATCCCATGTACCACAACTTAAAGAGTTCATATGCCACATCTAAGACCCAGCCCAGCCAAAGAAATAAAGAAATATTCAAAGTTAAGAAAAAAATCAGAACCAAAAGAAAGCAAGTCACATGTTGGAGGCAGACAAAGCGAGTCTGAGACCCTGGTTAGGGCTCACCAACCCCAGACTCGAGGCAGCAGGTGGGTTCGGGGGTAGGATGACCCAGAGGCCCACGCTGGCGGCTGACCTCAGATGGTGGTGCAGCGGGAAGGTGGGCAGAGGCCTGACTGCAGGGCAGCCCAGAAGTAGACTGCGTCCTGGAGACTTGATGACTAGACAGATTGAGAGAGAGGAGGGCACAGCCCAGGGTGGCTGCTGGGTGGCTGCCTGGGTTGGAGGGGTAAGGATGACCCTCTGCAGTGGGAATCCCAGAAGGAGCGCAGCATGCTGGGGGAAAAGAAAGTCTGCGTCGGTGTTCTTGGCCTTTGATGTTTGGGGGTCTTCCTGCCACAGGCTGGAGACCTGGAGAAAAGATGAGCGGGAGGCCCTGGGTCGGGCAGCCCAGCTGCAGGTCGAGTTCCCTGAGAATCAGTGAAAGTTGAGGAAAGAATGAGTGGGCAGGGGATGGAGAAGGAAAGCTGAGGCTTTAAGGGGCAAAGGAGGCCATGCAGGATCCTGATTGTCACCTGAGGTGTCCTTTGTTGTTGTTCAGTCGCTCAGTTGTGTCCGACTTTTTGCGACCCCACGGACTGCAGCGCGCCAGGCTTCCCTGTCCTTCACTGTCTCCCGGAGTTTGCTCAGACTCATGTCCATGAAGTCAGGGATGCCATCCAACCATCTCATCCCCTGTTGCCCCCTTCTTCCCGGCCGATCCCTCTCAGCGCTGGGTCACACCCCAAACAGACAAATCGCTGGGCTCTCTGTTTGTCTGGACAGACACATGCAGACTTCTGAGGCGCCCCCAGGGCCCGTCCTCCAGGCCCATCCTCAAGCCCATGTGGGTATAAATCCACAGAATGGAATCCAGGTCAACCCACATGCTTCCCTCGTGACCTCCAGGTCCTCAGAGACCTGGACTGAGGCTGGAATGCAGGCTGTCCACCCTGAGGGTAGTCTGACCTGGCCAGCCTGTGACGGGGTGGGGTGGCAAGCTCCGCCCTCCTGTTTTTGGGGAAGGGAGAATGATCTTTATTGAGCAGTTACTCTGCAGTGTCACCAGGGATCAGACCTGCACGGCAGGCATTCTGCTGACGGCAGGTGTCAGGAGGCAGCAGCCACTCATGCATTCCTGTGTTCATCATGCGCTAACTCAGCCTCTCCTGTGGGCCACGAAAACGCATTAGACACAAAGTCTAAGACACCAGGAGCTGAATCAGAACACTGGGGAAGTGAGTTGCGTTTCTCAAATTGTGCGTGGGTGCTAAGTCGCTTCAGTCGTGTCTGACTCTTTGTGACTCTGGACAGTAGCCCTCCAGGCTCCTCTGTCCACGGGATTCTCCAGGCAAGAATACTGGAGTGGGTAGCCATGCCCTCCTCCAAGGGATCTTGGAAACAGTGACAGACTTTTGTTTTCTTGGGCTCCAAAATCACTGCGGATGGTGACTGTAGCCATGAAATTAAAAGTCGCTTGCTCCTTGGAAGAAAAGTGATGACAAACTTAGACAGCGTTTTGAAAAGTAGAGGTATCACTTTGCTGACAGAAGTCTGTATAGTCGAAGCTGTGGTCTTCCTACTAGTCACGTATGGATGTGAGAGATGAACCATAAAGAAGGCTGAGCACCTGAGAATTGATGCCTTTGAACTGTGGTTGTTGGAGAAGACTCTTGAATCCCTTCGACTGCAAGGAGATCAAACCAGTTCATCCTAAAGGAAGTCAGCCCTGACTGTTCACTGGAAGGACTGATGCTGAAGCTGCAGCTCTAATACTTTGGCCCCCTGATGCAAAGAAAGGACGACTCACTGGAAAAGACCCCGATGCTGGGAAAAATAGAAGGCAGAAGGAGAAGGGGACAACAGAGGACGAGATGGTTGGATGGCATCACTGACTCAGTGGACATGAATTTAAGCAAGCTCTCAGAGCTGGTGAAGGACAGGGAAGCTTGGCATGCTGTAGTCCACGAGGTCACAATGAGTCAGACACAACTGAGCGACTGAACTGAGCTGAACTGAGGAACGGTGAGGCTTGCCTTTTGTCCCTTGAACTTAGGAAGAACGTATGCATTAGTCCACCATTAAATATAGTGGGAATCACGGGGGGTTTTTTGTAGCTGCCTTCAATCAGTTTAAAGAAGTCACCTTCGATTTTTAGTTGGAAAAAATGTGGATTTTGTACTTTACCAGTGGATCAGACCTGCACGGCAGGCATTCTGCTGACGGCAGGTGTCAGGAGGCAGCAGCCACTCATGCATTCCTGTGTTCATCATGCGCTAACTCAGCCTCTCCTGTGGGCCACGAAAACGCATTAGACACAAAGTCTAAGACACCAGGAGCTGAATCAGAACACTGGGGAAGTGAGTTGCGTTTCTCAAATTGTGCGTGGGTGCTAAGTCGCTTCAGTCGTGTCTGACTCTTTGTGACTCTGGACAGTAGCCCTCCAGGCTCCTCTGTCCACGGGATTCTCCAGGCAAGAATACTGGAGTGGGTAGCCATGCCCTCCTCCAAGGGATCTTGGAAACAGTGACAGACTTTTGTTTTCTTGGGCTCCAAAATCACTGCGGATGGTGACTGTAGCCATGAAATTAAAAGTCGCTTGCTCCTTGGAAGAAAAGTGATGACAAACTTAGACAGCGTTTGAAAAGTAGAGGTATCACTTTGCTGACAGAAGTCTGTATAGTCGAAGCTGTGGTCTTCCTACTAGTCACGTATGGATGTGAGAGATGAACCATAAAGAAGGCTGAGCACCTGAGAATTGATGCCTTTGAACTGTGGTTGTTGGAGAAGACTCTTGAATCCCTTCGACTGCAAGGAGATCAAACCAGTTCATCCTAAAGGAAGTCAGCCCTGACTGTTCACTGGAAGGACTGATGCTGAAGCTGCAGCTCTAATACTTTGGCCCCCTGATGCAAAGAAAGGACGACTCACTGGAAAAGACCCCGATGCTGGGAAAAATAGAAGGCAGAAGGAGAAGGGGACAACAGAGGACGAGATGGTTGGATGGCATCACTGACTCAGTGGACATGAATTTAAGCAAGCTCTCAGAGCTGGTGAAGGACAGGGAAGCTTGGCATGCTGTAGTCCACGAGGTCACAATGAGTCAGACACAACTGAGCGACTGAACTGAGCTGAACTGAGGAACGGTGAGGCTTGCCTTTTGTCCCTTGAACTTAGGAAGAACGTATGCATTAGTCCACCATTAAATATAGTGGGAATCACGGGGGGTTTTTTGTAGCTGCCTTCAATCAGTTTAAAGAAGTCACCTTCGATTTTTAGTTGACTGGGATTTTTTTTTTAAACAAGGAATGGATGTTGAATTTTTGTCATATGCTTTTAGTACCATTTGATACGATCTGGTCATATGATGGGTTATATGGATTAATGGATTAAAAATTGAGGTAACTGATATACCTTAAAATTCACCATTTTAAAAAGTACAATTCAGTGGTTTTAAGCACTTCCACAGAGTTGTGTAACCACAACCATCTAATTCCAGAACACCTTCTTCATCTCCAAAATCAATTCCATACCCATTAGCGATTACTCCCTGTCTACCCTTCCCCCAACTAACCTATTTTCTGTCTGAGTTTGCCAGTTTTGGACATTTCATATATACACGATCATCAACATACGACCTTTTAGGTCTGGCTTCTTTCTCTTAGCGTAGTGTTTTCCAGGTTCATCCATGCTGTGGTATGTATCAGAATTTTGTTCCTTTTCACGGCCGAATAATATTCCAAGGTATGGACATACCAGATTCTGTTTATCTATTCAGCAGGTGATGGACATTTATTTGGATTGTTCCCACTTTTTTTTTTAAAAAAAACATTTATTTATTTGATTGTTCCAGGTCTTAGTTGCAGCATGTGGGATCTAGTTCCCTGACCAGGGATCAAACCCAGGACCCCAGCATTGGGAGCTCAGAGTCTTAGCCACTGGACCACCAGGGAAGCCCCTGTTCCCACTTTTTGACTCTTATGAATAATGTGACTGTACACCTTCATGTATAAGTGTTGGTGTGTGCATTCCCACTTCTCCTGTTTGTAAACCTGAGAGTGGAACGGCTGGGTCATAACTTAGTGTTTAACATTTTGAGGAACTGCCAAACTGTTCCGCATGACAGCGGCACCATTTTATATTTTCATTAGCAGAGAATGAAGCTTCCAGTTTATCTACACTCTCACTAACACTTCCTTTTTCCTTTGTTTTAAAAATTATTGGGCTTCCCTGGTGGTCCAATGGATAAAGAGCCTGCCTTGCCACTGCACCAGTTCGATACCCGGCCTGGGAAGATCCCACGTGCCACAGAGCGGCTGGCCCAGTGTGTCCAATTATGAGCCAGCACTCTGGAGCACATGCACCCAGAGCCGGTGCTCTGCAACGAGAGAGGCCACTGCAATGGGAGGCCAAAGAATAAAAAAGATGGATGAAAAATACATGACTTAGAGGCCAAAAAGAAAAATATACTATGTTATATGGTCATATAGATGGGATTAGATGGATTAATGGATTAAAAATTGAGGTAACTGATATACCTTAAAATTCACCATTTTAAAAAGTACAATTCAGTGGTTTTAAGCACTTCCACAGAGTTGTGTAACCACAACCATCTAATTCCAGAACACCTTCTTCATCTCCAAAATCAATTCCATACCCATTAGCGATTACCCCCTGTCTACCCTTCCCCAACTAACCTATTTTCTGTCTGAGTTTGCCAGTTTTGGACATTTCATATATACACGATCATCAACATACGACCTTTTAGGTCTGGCTTCTTTCTCTTAGCGTAGTGTTTTCCAGGTTCATCCATGCTGTGGTATGTATCAGAATTTTGTTCCTTTTCACGGCCGAATAATATTCCAAGGTATGGACATACCAGATTCTGTTTATCTATTCAGCAGGTGATGGACATTTATTTGGATTGTTCCCACTTTTTTTTTTAAAAAAAACATTTATTTATTTGATTGTTCCAGGTCTTAGTTGCAGCATGTGGGATCTAGTTCCCTGACCAGGGATCAAACCCAGGACCCCAGCATTGGGAGCTCAGAGTCTTAGCCACTGGACCACCAGGGAAGCCCCTGTTCCCACTTTTTGACTCTTATGAATAATGTGACTGTACACCTTCATGTATAAGTGTTGGTGTGTGCATTCCCACTTCTCCTGTTTGTAAACCTGAGAGTGGAACGGCTGGGTCATAACTTAGTGTTTAACATTTTGAGGAACTGCCAAACTGTTCCGCATGACAGCGGCACCATTTTATATTTTCATTAGCAGAGAATGAAGCTTCCAGTTTATCTACACTCTCACTAACACTTCCTTTTTCCTTTGTTTTAAAAATTATTGGGCTTCCCTGGTGGTCCAATGGATAAAGAGCCTGCCTTGCCACTGCACCAGTTCGATACCCGGCCTGGGAAGATCCCACGTGCCACAGAGCGGCTGGCCCAGTGTGTCCAATTATGAGCCAGCACTCTGGAGCACATGCACCCAGAGCCGGTGCTCTGCAACGAGAGAGGCCACTGCAATGGGAGGCCAAAGAATAAAAAAGATGGATGAAAAATACATGACTTAGAGGCCAAAAAGAAAAATATATATATATGGCCATCCTGTGGGTGCCGAGTGGAAACTCAGTGTGGTTTTCCATGGATTTATTTATTTATTTTTTTAATTATTGCTTTATTTAATTTGGCTGTGCTGGATCTTAGCTGTGGCACGTGGGGTCTAGTTCCCTGACCAGGGATCGAACCCAGGCTCCCTGCATTAGGAGCACAGAGTTTTACCCACTGGACCACCAAGGAAGTCCCCACATGGATTTACTTTTGAAATGCTGAACCAGTATCACATTCCTGGGAGAAGTCCTCCTTAGCCCTAGTATATTATTCTTTTAAGGTATATCATGGTGTGTAGTTTTCTTCCTGTACTGTTTCTTCGGTATTAGGGAGAGAATGACACATCTGTGTACAAAGGAGACTTGGTCTTGTTAGGTGGTGGCAGGAAGTTCTTAGAGCTGTATGGAAATCAAATATGGTAGAAAGGTGAATGGGTGATGAGTAGCCAAAGGGGTGGAGTGTGCCGGCTGCTGATGGTACCTCAGCCCCAAGCCCACTCCACCTTCTGTTCTGATGCTGTTGCTGGACTGCTGAAAACTACATTTCCCAGACTTCCTTGCAGCTGGCTTCCTGTTGAGGTGAGACTAGCAGGGGCCAGGTGAGAGAAACCAGAACATGGACTCGGGGAAGAGAATTTCTTCCACCCTCCAGTTCAGCAGGAGCAGATGTTTAGCTCCAGCACTGCCTATTTTTGCATCCATTGCCTTTTTTTTTTTTTTTAATTATTTTTGGCTGCCTCAGGTCTTAGTTGCGGCACACAGGCCCCAGCACACGTAGTGCACAGGCTTAGTTGCCCTGCGGCCTGTGGAATCTTCGTTCCTTGACCCGGGATCAAGCCCGTATTCCCCTGCATTGGAAGGTGGATTCTTAACCCCTGGACCGCCAGGGAAGTCCTGCACTTACCTCCTTAGAAGTTCGATACCGGCCTGGGAAGATCCCACGTGCCACAGAGCGGCTGGCCCAGTGTGTCCAATTACAAGCCAGCACCCTTGAGTGCCTGTCCCCAGAGCCAGTGCTCTGCGACAAGAGAGGCCACTGCAATGGGAGGCCAAAGAATAAAAAAGATGGATGAAAAATACATGACTTAGAGGCCAAAAAGAAAAATATATATATATGGCCATCCTGTGGGTGCCGAGTGGAAACTCAGTGTGGTTTTCCATGGATTTATTTATTTATTTTTTTAATTATTGCTTTATTTAATTTGGCTGTGCTGGATCTTAGCTGTGGCACGTGGGGTCTAGTTCCCTGACCAGGGATCGAACCCAGGCTCCCTGCATTAGGAGCACAGAGTTTTACCCACTGGACCACCAAGGAAGTCCCCACATGGATTTACTTTTGAAATGCTGAACCAGTATCACATTCCTGGGAGAAGTCCTCCTTAGCCCTAGTATATTATTCTTTTAAGGTATATCATGGTGTGTAGTTTTCTTCCTGTACTGTTTCTTCGGTATTAGGGAGAGAATGACACATCTGTGTACAAAGGAGACTTGGTCTTGTTAGGTGGTGGCAGGAAGTTCTTAGAGCTGTATGGAAATCAAATATGGTAGAAAGGTGAATGGGTGATGAGTAGCCAAAGGGGTGGAGTGTGCCGGCTGCTGATGGTACCTCAGCCCCAAGCCCACTCCACCTTCTGTTCTGATGCTGTTGCTGGACTGCTGAAAACTACATTTCCCAGACTTCCTTGCAGCTGGCTTCCTGTTGAGGTGAGACTAGCAGGGGCCAGGTGAGAGAAACCAGAACATGGACTCGGGGAAGAGAATTTCTTCCACCCTCCAGTTCAGCAGGAGCAGATGTTTAGCTCCAGCACTGCCTATTTTTGCATCCATTGCCTTTTTTTTTTTTTTAATTATTTTTGGCTGCCTCAGGTCTTAGTTGCGGCACACAGGCCCCAGCACACGTAGTGCACAGGCTTAGTTGCCCTGCGGCCTGTGGAATCTTCGTTCCTTGACCCGGGATCAAGCCCGTATTCCCCTGCATTGGAAGGTGGATTCTTAACCCCTGGACCGCCAGGGAAGTCCTGCACTTACCTCCTTAGAAGTTCTAGCTCCAGCTGGACTCCAAGCCTTCCCCCGCCCAGGACACATCAAAAACCTAAGCACTGTTCTCCTAGGGCTCCTCTCTCCACGTCTCCAGCTTCCAAGGTGCCCCCAGTATCTCCTGGTCTGTGTTTGCAGCCTTGTGCAGACACCTCCCACGTTGAATCAGGGCTGGTCTGTGTGACCCGTGGAATACGGTGGGCCTGAGCCTGTGTGGCTGAGACTAGGTGCTAAAAGGCAGAGTGAGCCTATGCTTTGCTCTCTTGGGATGCTCACCCTAAGGGACGCTGTGAGGACACTCCAGGGGCCCCTGTGGAGACGCCAGCTCAGCTTGCAGCCAGGAGCGTGAGCCACGCACGGCAATGGACCCTCTGGCCCTAGTGAAGCCCTCAAAGGATTGCAGCTCTGGGCAACATCTGACCACAAACATAGGAGGGACGCCAGGCCAAAAGCACCCACCACTGCTCCCAATTCTAAACAGAGATGTTGAGCCACAAGTGATCCGTGTCATTTCAAGCCACCAAATTGAAGGGGTGAATTGTTAACCTGACACCATATTCACCTCTTTAAATGCCCCAGTCAAGGAGTGGCAGCTACTTCCTGCAGTTCATCAGAAACAGTTATGTCAGGACCCCTTTGTCCTTCCATTGGATTAGCCAGTTCCCTGGATTAGAGGACCTACACTTGAAATAACTAGGGCAGGTTCTGGTTTGGACTGCCTCCATTTCAGGGGGAAAAGAAAAGCAAGCCTGAGGTCAGAGCCATCTGGCCCCTAGCCTCTGCTCTCCTGCTCCTCCCACTTCAATCCGATAACCCTGTAAATTCTTCCACCCTCCAGTTCAGCAGGAGCAGATGTTTAGCTCCAGCACTGCCTATTTTGCATCCATTGCCTTTTTTTTTTAAATTTTGGCTGCCTCAGGTCTTAGTTGCGGCACACAGGCCCCAGCACACGTAGTGCACAGGCTTAGTTGCCCTGCGGCCTGTGGAATCTTCGTTCCTTGACCCGGGATCAAGCCCGTATTCCCCTGCATTGGAAGGTGGATTCTTAACCCCTGGACCGCCAGGAAGTCCTGCACTTACCTCCTTAGAAGTTCTAGCTCCAGCTGGACTCCAAGCCTTCCCGCCCAGGACACATCAAAACCTAAGCACTGTTCTCCTAGGGCTCCTCTCCCCACGTCTCCAGCTTCCAAGGTGCCCCAGTATCTCCTGGTCTGTGTTTGCAGCCTTGTGCAGACACCTCCCACGTTGAATCAGGGCTGGTCTGTGTGACCCGTGGAATACGGTGGGCCTGAGCCTGTGTGGCTGAGACTAGGTGCTAAAAGGCAGAGTGAGCCTATGCTTTGCTCTCTTGGGATGCTCACCCTAAGGGACGCTGTGAGGACACTCCAGGGGCCCCTGTGGAGACGCCAGCTCAGCTTGCAGCCAGGAGCGTGAGCCACGCACGGCAATGGACCCTCTGGCCCTAGTGAAGCCCTCAAAGGATTGCAGCTCTGGGCAACATCTGACCACAAACATAGGAGGGACGCCAGGCCAAAAGCACCCACCACTGCTCCCAATTCTAAACAGAGATGTTGAGCCACAAGTGATCCGTGTCATTTCAAGCCACCAAATTGAAGGGGTGAATTGTTAACCTGACACCATATTCACCTCTTTAAATGCCCCAGTCAAGGAGTGGCAGCTACTTCCTGCAGTTCATCAGAAACAGTTATGTCAGGACCCCTTTGTCCTTCCATTGGATTAGCCAGTTCCCTGGATTAGAGGACCTACACTTGAAATAACTAGGGCAGGTTCTGGTTTGGACTGCCTCCATTTCAGGGGGAAAAGAAAAGCAAGCCTGAGGTCAGAGCCATCTGGCCCCTAGCCTCTCTGGCTCTTCCCCTGCTCCTCCCCCACCTTCAAACTCAGCTTTTGAAAAGCGGGGCCACCACCTCCATTTCCCCTCGTATCTGTCCCCACCCACACCTCCATGCCTGTCTTCCCAGACCAGGCTTCTAGTCAGTAAGTTCCTCTCTCCTCCCGTTCCCTTAGGACCCCCAGACACACGTCACAATGCGGGATCTGGGGTGGGGAGTTTGGAATTTATTTTATTATTCTGAGTCTGGGTCTTCTTCCTTAGACGTCACCGTTCCTGGAAGGAGGTGACGCTCTGTCACCTCCCGGAGTCGTAGTCCCACGGGCCTGTCTCGATGGGTTTTCCAGGTTCAAAGTGCACTGAGAAGGCTTCACAGTTTTAATACTTCCTAGATGCTCAACTGAGGCAAAGTGACAACATGGCCCCCCCACCCCTGCCTGCCGAAAAAAATGAAACCCCAAGCCCCTGGCAGCCGCTGCTGCAGCCGTTATGAAAAAATAATACAAACTCTTCTTAAAAAATAGATTAGACAGAAAGAACTCAGAGGAGAGAGGGGCACGGGGAGGGGCTGCTTCAGCCACTGGCGAGGGGCCTGGGCAAAGGCCGGGGAGGGGTGCTGAGATGAACGTCAAGGGGCCGCGAGGCTGGGGGCCTCGGCGTGGCCTCGTCCGCTACCCCAGCCTCCCTCTGCCGCTCCTCCCTGCAGCTCTGGCCCCAGGACCGCGGCTCCCCTCCCTCTCCCGGGACCCTCCCTTCATCCTGAGGCCTGGTACCTGCTTCCCACTAAAGTGGCTTCAGTAAAGAAACAAAAAGACCCAAAGCAAGGGAGGGCTGCTGCCCGGCCCCAGGGATTTCCACCCCATTGGAGCAGACCTCTCTCGGCTCTGGGGAGTTTGAATAATTATCAATACCTGCTGCTACCCAGACAACCCCCAGCCCCCTGGAGGGCCCCAGACTCCCTGTCTGCTCCTGGGAACACGCCTGATGGGCCACGGTCTGTCCTCCCGCCTCGGAGGAGCTGCAGACGGGGGAGAGGGCACGGGAGGGCAGGGGAGGCAGGTGCGGGACGGGCGGGGCGGGGGGGAGCTCACACGGACCCTCGAGCTCATGCACGGAGAAGCGTGAGGGGGCGGCCCCACCAAGACAGAGGTAAGGCAGGGCGAGGTGATGGCGTGTATGTGACCAGACCAGCGCTGGGGCCGGGGGCAGAGGCAGGGTTGGGGGCGCGGCCCACAGGCTGGGAGAAGGCAAGTCAGGGCCTGGTGCAGGAGGGAAGGTCTGGGTGTCCACTGCCCCGCGGAGAGGCCACGCAGCGCCGCCGCCTCCTGCAGAGGACTCCGGGGGCCGGACAGATCGCCTGGAGGCAGGCCGAGGCAGCCAGGTGGGCTGGGCTCAGTCTGGGACCTCAGGGTGGGCGGGCAGTCCGCTCTCGCCGCGCCGGTAGGTCTCCCAGAAGCCCCTGTCCAGCTGCTCCAGCTGCGGGCCCAGTGGCAGGTGGCCAGCCAAGTGCATGCGGAGGGTCTCCAGCCACTGCTCCAGCTTCACGAAGGAGGGCCTGGGGGGACAGGAGATGGGGGGATGGGGGGTTCTGGCTCTGCTGGGGATCGCCCCACCCTCAGCCCCCCTCCCACTCACCTCTTCTCGGGGTCCAGGTCACAGCAGCGCACGGTAATGGGGAAGAAGCTCGGGGGGCAGTTTGGAGGGCAGTAGCGGTCCAGGAAGCCTCGCACATTGAGGCCAAAGTCCATGGTGCGTGGCAGGTAGTCCGGGTCAGCGTTCACCCGCCCGATGATCTGTCCGGAGGAGGCCCGGGAGTCACCGGGGGCCCCTGGGGCTGCGCGCCACCCAGGAGGGTTTGGGGGTGGGTCACACCAGGCCTGGCACCCGTCTGACCGCGGGGATGCAGGCTGTGGTGGGCAGCCCCGGTCTCTGCAGCTGCCCTGGCCTGGGGCCCCAGCAGACTTCCAGCCTGCAGCCTGGGAGCCTGGGGAGTGGGGTGGAGCTGGCCGCTGCCTGCCCTAGGACCTACCTCACACAGGACGATTCCAAAGGAAAACACATCCACCTTCTCATCATAGCTGCGGCCTGGACGGAGAGAACACCATCAGCAGGTGCACAGGGCCAGGGATGCCAGCTGGCGAAGGGGACAGGCCAGGGACCGCCCACTGGGGGATGCGCTGGCCAGCAGGCCGGGACCAGGAGGCAGGCCGAGGCAGCCAGGTGGGCTGGGCTCAGTCTGGGACCTCAGGGTGGGCGGGCAGTCCGCTCTCGCCGCGCCGGTAGGTCTCCCAGAAGCCCCTGTCCAGCTGCTCCAGCTGCGGGCCCAGTGGCAGGTGGCCAGCCAAGTGCATGCGGAGGGTCTCCAGCCACTGCTCCAGCTTCACGAAGGAGGGCCTGGGGGGACAGGAGATGGGGGGATGGGGGGTTCTGGCTCTGCTGGGGATCGCCCCACCCTCAGCCCCCCTCCCACTCACCTCTTCTCGGGGTCCAGGTCACAGCAGCGCACGGTAATGGGGAAGAAGCTCGGGGGGCAGTTTGGAGGGCAGTAGCGGTCCAGGAAGCCTCGCACATTGAGGCCAAAGTCCATGGTGCGTGGCAGGTAGTCCGGGTCAGCGTTCACCCGCCCGATGATCTGTCCGGAGGAGGCCCGGGAGTCACCGGGGGCCCCTGGGGCTGCGCGCCACCCAGGAGGGTTTGGGGGTGGGTCACACCAGGCCTGGCACCCGTCTGACCGCGGGGATGCAGGCTGTGGTGGGCAGCCCCGGTCTCTGCAGCTGCCCTGGCCTGGGGCCCCAGCAGACTTCCAGCCTGCAGCCTGGGAGCCTGGGGAGTGGGGTGGAGCTGGCCGCTGCCTGCCCTAGGACCTACCTCACACAGGACGATTCCAAAGGAAAACACATCCACCTTCTCATCATAGCTGCGGCCTGGACGGAGAGAACACCATCAGCAGGTGCACAGGGCCAGGGATGCCAGCTGGCGAAGGGGACAGGCCAGGGACCGCCCACTGGGGGATGCGCTGGCCAGGAGGCAGATGCCAGCCACCTCCGTGGGATCAGGCCGTGGGCTCCAACCCTCCCTGAGCCCACCCCGTCTGAGCCAGCCTGCTGGGGGGCAGGGGCAGGGTGAAAGCCCGCGGCGAGGGGTTCCAGGCCCCAGCGCAGTCACTGACCAGCTCTGTGACTCTGGGCGTGTCATGGACCTTGTGTGACCCCAGAAGATAACTCCGTCAGCCCCTTGGGGCCTGTGAATACTACTTTTATTGGGAAGATAAAGTATGTATCTGAAGATATGACTCAAGACCCTGCGAGGAGAGCACCCTGGATTACCTGGGCAGCTCCTAAATGCCACCCTGTGTGTGCTCGCTCAGTCACGTCCGACTCTTGTGACTCCACGGACTGCAGCCTGCCAGGCTCCTCGGTCCATGGGATTCTCAAGGCAAGAACACGGGAGTGGGTGCCATTTCTTTCTCCAGGGGATCTTCCCGACCCAGGGATGGAAGCAGAGTCTTTACCACTGAGCCATCGGGGAAGCCCCCAAATGCCATCCTAAGTGTCTCTGAAGGTGACCGAAAAGGAGCAGACGCAGAGGACGGGGCAGCCACGTGGAACCAGAGGCAGAGACTGGAGCACCATGACCACACGCCCGGATGCCCGGGCAGGAGCCTAGACAGAGCAAGGCACGGACTCCCCCACGACATTCCCTGGGGGGAGCCTGGCTCGGAGACGTCAGACTTCTGGAGTAAGCACTCAGTGGGTGTTCGTCTGTCACAGCAGCCTCAGGGATGGATACAGGTTCTCTGAGCCTCAGTTGCCTTAGCTGTAAAATGGGAACCAATACCGTCTACCTAACGATGTTAAAAGATAACCAGGGGGCTTCCCTGGTGGTCCAGTGGGTAAGGACACCGCCTTGCAGTGCAAGGGGGGCCGGTTCGATCCCTGGCCTGGGAAGACCCCACGTGCCGCGGAGCAGCTGGACCGACGTGTCCAATTACCGAGCCAGAGCTCTGGAGTGCATGCGCCCAGAGCCGGCGCTCTGTGACGACAGAGGCCACCGCGATGGGAGGCCCACAGGAGCCGAAGAACAAAGACGGATGAAAAATAGAGAAATGAAAAACCAATAGAAGTGGCCCGCCCGCTCCTCTCCATCCCCAACCTTCCCCCGCCCTAAATAAATAAATAAATAAATAAATAAATCTTTAAAAAAAAAAAAAGATAACCAGGACATCATTGACTGAATTCTAACTAATTGACAAACCTTAACGAATCCTCATACTACTCCTTAAAGATAGGGACTGTTTTCTTTTTAATTAAAATCTTAAAAAAAATTTTTGTTTATTTTTTTTGTTTTCTTCAAGATAGGGACTATTAGCTCCCCTTTCAAGGGCTTCCCCGCTGCTCAGATGGTGAAGAATCCATCTGTAATACAGGAGACCTGGGTTTGACCCCTGGGTCAAGAAGATCCCCTGGAGAAGGAAATGGCAACCCACTCCAGCATTCTCGCCTGGAGAATCCCACGGACCGAGGAGCCTGGTGGGCTGCAATCCATGGGGCTGCAAAGAGTCGGACACGACTAGCAACTAACACGTTCACTCTCTTTCACTTTACAAGTTAAGTTGTTGAGGGGTGGGTTACATGCACTTTGATCAGAGTGGCTGTTAAGATGACCCCAGGGCTGCCTGTCCTGACCCTGTGTTCGTATATCCCCTCCCTGGGGACGGGCTTTCTCACACCCAGTCTGGGCACACATGGGATCACTGTGTGACAAGCCTGAAAAAAGAAACAGAGCCGGAGAAAGGGGCTCTGCAGGAGGCTGAAGAATGGCCCTGGGGACGCCCTGGACTCTGAATCTGCTGCCGCTCACGGACGCCGAGGTTGACTCAGTTAAGGATCTGGCAACGGGATTATCGGGGGTTAGTCGGCAGAGCCCTGTGTGATCACAAAAGTCCTTATGAGGGAGAGCAGGGGGTCCTGGAGGGAGACGTGACGATGGACACGGATGTCCTCGAGAAGAGGCCACAGGGCTGGTCGGGCTGGAGGAGGGGCCGGAAGCCGAGGCGTGAGGCCGCCTCTGGAAACTGCAAGAGGGACAGACACAGCTCCTCCTGGCTCCAGCCGCTGGAAGGCACATCGAGCTGGGGAGTGCCAACCGACACGAAGGCCAGAGCCGGCGCCGGACGACAGAGGCCACCGCGATGGGAGGCCCACAGGAGCCGAAGAACAAAGACGGATGAAAAATAGAGAAATGAAAAACCAATAGAAGTGGCCCGCCCGCTCCTCTCCATCCCCAACCTTCCCCCGCCCTAAATAAATAAATAAATAAATAAATAAATCTTTAAAAAAAAAAAAAGATAACCAGGACATCATTGACTGAATTCTAACTAATTGACAAACCTTAACGAATCCTCATACTACTCCTTAAAGATAGGGACTGTTTTCTTTTTAATTAAAATCTTAAAAAAAATTTTTGTTTATTTTTTTTGTTTTCTTCAAGATAGGGACTATTAGCTCCCCTTTCAAGGGCTTCCCCGCTGCTCAGATGGTGAAGAATCCATCTGTAATACAGGAGACCTGGGTTTGACCCCTGGGTCAAGAAGATCCCCTGGAGAAGGAAATGGCAACCCACTCCAGCATTCTCGCCTGGAGAATCCCACGGACCGAGGAGCCTGGTGGGCTGCAATCCATGGGGCTGCAAAGAGTCGGACACGACTAGCAACTAACACGTTCACTCTCTTTCACTTTACAAGTTAAGTTGTTGAGGGGTGGGTTACATGCACTTTGATCAGAGTGGCTGTTAAGATGACCCCAGGGCTGCCTGTCCTGACCCTGTGTTCGTATATCCCCTCCCTGGGGACGGGCTTTCTCACACCCAGTCTGGGCACACATGGGATCACTGTGTGACAAGCCTGAAAAAAGAAACAGAGCCGGAGAAAGGGGCTCTGCAGGAGGCTGAAGAATGGCCCTGGGGACGCCCTGGACTCTGAATCTGCTGCCGTCTACGGGACGTCGCAGGTTGACTCAGTTAAGGATCTGGCAACGGGATTATCGGGGGTTAGTCGGCAGAGCCCTGTGTGATCACAAAAGTCCTTATGAGGGAGAGCAGGGGGTCCTGGAGGGAGACGTGACGATGGACACGGATGTCCTCGAGAAGAGGCCACAGGGCTGGTCGGGCTGGAGGAGGGGCCGGAAGCCGAGGCGTGAGGCCGCCTCTGGAAACTGCAAGAGGGACAGACACAGCTCCTCCTGGCTCCAGCCGCTGGAAGGCACACAGTCTGGCTGATGCTGGACCTGAGCTGAGGGAGCCTGATGCTGCACTCCTGACCTCCTCAACTATGGGACAATTCGTGCGTTTGTTTAAACTTTTTGGCTGCACCGCAGGGCATGTGGGGTCATAGTTCCCTGACCAGGGATCAAACCCACACCCCCTGCATTGGCAGCGTGGCGTCCTAACCATGGGACTGCCAGGGAAAGTCCCTAAGATAACGTGTGTTTTTAAGCCAAGTTGTGACGATCTGCTGCGGCAGCAAAAGGAAACGAATGACAGGATTCGGCCGCCCGCTGCTCCGCCTGCAGCCCTGGGGTCCTGAGGCTGTCCCTCGGGGAACTGACGACTCACCATTGATCATCTCGGGCGCCATCCAGTAGGGGTTGCCCACCACCGTGTACCGCTTCTTCCGGTCTGGCTTCTTGAGGCTCCGCAGGTCTTCCGGCTGCGTTGTCTTCTCGTCCACCATGAGCCGCGCCAGCCCGAAGTCGGCCACCACCACGTTCTTGTTCTGGGGTGACGGGGAAGCGGGCCTGTGCTGAGACGCGCTCCTGGCGACCACCTGCCCCTCCCTCCTCTGCCTTCTGGGGGCAGCCGGTGGTCCCTCCGTCACTGCCCGTGAGACCCTGGGGGCTCTCTGTCCCCAGTGCCTCATAGTCCCCAAATCTCTCTGAGTAAACCTACCCAGACCACGCTGGCCCACACACCCAGGGCTCCCTCCAGGCGCACAGGCCCTGGTGCAGCCGTTCTGTGTGAAGGCCACCCTCCCAGCCACCCCGCTAGTCACGCACATCTGGGAGTGTGGTGGGTGGGGCTCCCACGGGCCCCTCCGGCAGCCCTGGCGGCTCACCTCACGAACCAGGCAGTTGTGGGAGTTGAGGTCCCGGTGGATGATGTTCATGGAATGGAGGTAGGCCTGGCGGGCTGGAGAGGGCCGAGGCGTGAGGCCGCCTCTGGAAACTGCAAGAGGGACAGACACAGCTCCTCCTGGCTCCAGCCGCTGGAAGGCACACAGTCTGGCTGATGCTGGACCTGAGCTGAGGGAGCCTGATGCTGCACTCCTGACCTCCTCAACTATGGGACAATTCGTGCGTTTGTTTAAACTTTTTGGCTGCACCGCAGGGCATGTGGGGTCATAGTTCCCTGACCAGGGATCAAACCCACACCCCCTGCATTGGCAGCGTGGCGTCCTAACCATGGGACTGCCAGGGAAAGTCCCTAAGATAACGTGTGTTTTTAAGCCAAGTTGTGACGATCTGCTGCGGCAGCAAAAGGAAACGAATGACAGGATTCGGCCGCCCGCTGCTCCGCCTGCAGCCCTGGGGTCCTGAGGCTGTCCCTCGGGGAACTGACGACTCACCATTGATCATCTCGGGCGCCATCCAGTAGGGGTTGCCCACCACCGTGTACCGCTTCTTCCGGTCTGGCTTCTTGAGGCTCCGCAGGTCTTCCGGCTGCGTTGTCTTCTCGTCCACCATGAGCCGCGCCAGCCCGAAGTCGGCCACCACCACGTTCTTGTTCTGGGGTGACGGGGAAGCGGGCCTGTGCTGAGACGCGCTCCTGGCGACCACCTGCCCCTCCCTCCTCTGCCTTCTGGGGGCAGCCGGTGGTCCCTCCGTCACTGCCCGTGAGACCCTGGGGGCTCTCTGTCCCCAGTGCCTCATAGTCCCCAAATCTCTCTGAGTAAACCTACCCAGACCACGCTGGCCCACACACCCAGGGCTCCCTCCAGGCGCACAGGCCCTGGTGCAGCCGTTCTGTGTGAAGGCCACCCTCCCAGCCACCCCGCTAGTCACGCACATCTGGGAGTGTGGTGGGTGGGGCTCCCACGGGCCCCTCCGGCAGCCCTGGCGGCTCACCTCACGAACCAGGCAGTTGTGGGAGTTGAGGTCCCGGTGGATGATGTTCATGGAATGGAGGTAGGCCTGCGGGGGGACGAGCCTGGGGATCAGGGCTCGGCCACGTGAGAGACCCCAGCCCCGCCCCGGCTGCCCCGCGGAGGCCCCCACCTTCCCCCCTCACTGGATCCCCTCTGTCCATCTCAAAGCTTCCTATGGCTTCCATTTCTAAATTCCTGGTAGAATTTGGGGGAGTGGTAGAGAAATTTTTTGGCAGGGGGCCTGCATCGTGAGGCATGCGTGATCTTCGTTCCCTGACCCGGGAGCAAGCCCACGCCCTCTGCATGTGGAAGCATGGATTCTCAACCACCGGACGGTCAGGGACGCCCGTGCCAACTGCTGCCCCTGAAATCAGAGCCTACTCACCATCCCCGAAGCGATGTCCTTGGCAAAGCTCACCCTCTGACTCCAGGGGTACTGGCTGTCCTGAGGGTGGGGAGAGAGTGACGGAGATGAGTCACCAGGCCACAGGGGCAGGGCATCGGGTGAGAGAGAGACAGGAAGGGGCGAGTGGCCTGCAGGGTCTGATGGCCTCCCCCACTCTCTTCTGTACCCTCTAAGGGGTGTGGGCGAACAATTCCAAACAATTTTCTGACAGAACTGGTTTGAGATCAGAGGCCGATCCTCAATGAAGAGCCTAGGAGACTGGAGCCCCGGAGGAGCTGCTGGGCCCAGGGTCCCTCGGCGGGAGTGGCTGGGACAGGACACAGGTCGTGGTGGCGGGGGCGGGACGGAGAGGGAGGTTCTGCCCGCGCTCACCATGCTCTTGATGATGCCCCGGAGCGTGCCGCCTTTGATGTACTCGGTGATGAAGTTGAGCCTTTTGTCCTTGTAGAGCACCCCGATGAACTTGAGCACATTTGGGTGCTCCAGGCACCGCATGACCTTCACCTGGGGGGAGGGGCGTGCAAATAGGCTTCGCCGCATCTTTTCCAGCCGCTGTCCTCCCCGAGGCACCATGGACAGCTCCGAAGACGGCGGAGTCTCCGCGCCCCAGCCCGCCCTGGAGCTCCTGGGCGCCTGCCCCCGCGGCGCCCTTTGCTTAGGCCGCTCCCACCCCCGGGGGTGCCCCCGTCTCTCTCGCCCTCCTGGCAGGGAGCTTCTCTTCTTTCAGTGAGGGTCACTTCCTCCCGGAGCCCTCTCCGGCCGCCCCCTCTCCGAGGGGAGGGAAGGCAGGTCCTGGGGGCTGATGGAAAGGGGGCGGCAGGCCCCTCACCCACCTCCTTGAGGAATGTCCGCTGGGTCTCCTCGTCAAAGCGGATCAGCTCCTTCATCACCATCACCTCGCCCGTTTCCCGGTGTGTCACCTGCGTGGGGACACGGGGGCGCAGGCTCGGCTCCAGGCCGCCCTGAAGGAGGCCATCCCCACCCCAGGCAGATGGGCAAATCGGGCTGAGGTCGGAGGCCTGTGTGGACATGGGGCAACCCAGCCAGTCCGTTTTATATAAGCCTGAACCTTCTAGTCTGGTCATAGCCAGGAGAATCAGAAGCAGGAAAGGGCTGGTGTCCTACTGGGAGTGTGAAGAGGATGAGCAGCCCAGAGGCCGTGAGGGGCCGGCATTAGGCTCAGGAGAGGGGCCCGTGGGGAGGGAGCCTTTAGGGCCAGTCTGGGCCGCCTTCCCATGCCCCAGCCCGAGGAGCCACTTTCCCTCGCCCCCCTTCACGCAGTCCGCCCATATACAGTAGGGCCCTCGCCTTAACTAGTTCAAGGAGAGCCTGGGCCAGGGAGGCTGGAAGCCAGACACCTTTTCCTGTGGCTGCCTGGGGGGGACGCTGGGGGGAAGACCGTGGAGGGCCGACGGGTCACCCGCAGATCACCGCCCGGCTCCCACCCACGGCCCCGACCCCCGGCAGGCCCCGGACCTTGATGGCCTGGCCGAAGCAGCCCTTGCCCAACACTTCTCCGTGGATGAGGTCCGAAGGCCGGAAGATGCGGTGCGGCCGGCAGACCACGCGGAGGGACTCGGAGCGGCCCAGGTCCTTGCGCTGGGAGGCTGGGGAGCCCAGCGAGCCGGCACCCGGGGACCGGTCGATGCTGCAGCTCCTCCTGCGGAAACACATCGGGCGCCGGGGGCCTCTGGTGGCAGGTGGAGGCCCGGCGGAGGGCCCCTCGGGGCAGGCCAGGCCTCGGCCGGCGCCCTTCCTCCTGCCTGCCACGCCCCAGCGCGGTCGGTCCACGCGCATCCCCGGCTCAGTCGGGGAGGGTGGCGGCGTGCAGCTCTCCCGGGGTGGTCAGGAGGCACCTGCCTGACCCCGAGGCCAGCACCCGGCGCCCTGTCTGGCTTGGACTTCCTGTTCAGGAAGGAATGTCTGCCCCTGGCTTTCTCTGCCTGGCAACGCCAGGTCAGACACTCTGCCTCCCAGCACGAGAGTCCCAGGCCCCAGGTACAGAGGCAGACGACCCGAGCGCAGCCTGCAGGGTGGTCTGAGCTCCAGACAAACGGGGGGACACAGGCCTTCAGAGTCCCCGTTTCTTAGCATAAAGGCTGTCACCCCAGGTGTCTCCCCAGAGCCTTGTCCTGAGCAGACCCTGCGTGAGCGGCACGAGCACAGGCCGTCTCTCCGCTTCTGTCTTGGGCCCCGCCTCCCTTCAAGAGGTGCCTCTGCCCGCTCCGGGCTGGACCCCACAGGAGTCCTCCAGCTGTCTCTGGTCCTGGACACCCTCCTGCCAAGGGGACCAGAGGGGCTCTGGAGGCCATCACTGTGCTGCCCCACCCTGCCCCGGGATGGCACCAGCTTCCACCTCGGAGGCCACCCCTCAGCAACACACGGGAGGCCACAGCAATCCGAGGGAGCGCTGAGCCAGTGGCTCCCGGAAGCCAGGGAGCTGGTCGACCCTGGAAGGTCTGTCCTCCCCAGCTGGGGGCGCTGCTTCCCCACGGGCTCCTTATTCCCCGTCCTCTTTCCAGCTCTCTGCACCCTTGGCTGGCCAGCTCTTTTTTTTTCTTTTTTTGGCAGGACGGCCTCCTGCATGAGTCTGTGAGCTACTGGAGGGCAGGGACCGGGTCCCACCCTTCCTGAGCCCCAGCATTAGTGAAAGGACTGAGCAACAGAACATCACGGCACAGGGCTGACTTACAACACAGGCTTCTGACGGCCGGAGCTGCCCGCCTCGCTGCTGGGCGTGTGAGCTGGGGAGCCCAGGGGGCTAAGCTCAGCCCCCGGCCCGTGGCCCAGGGTGTCATGGGGGTCATGCTCAAGAGTCAGCTGGAGCAGGCGGCTGGTTTCCTGGATCAGCAGGTCGATCTGGGGAAAGCAAGCGTGTGGGGACAGGGGAGTCCCGGGTGAAGGGCAGCGGGCACGAAGGCGTCACCTCTCATCCCGCCTCGCTAGACCCAGGACCCGTACCTCGTCCAAGGGCACGTTCCGGATGGGCGTGCCGTTGATTTCCAGGATCCGGTCCCCGACGTGGATGGAGTTCTTCACATCTGGGCTCATGCAGCCCGGGTCCACGCTGGGGGCACAGAGCGAGTCGGTCAAACCCGTGCCTGCCCCGGGTACAGAGGCAGACGACCCGAGCGCAGCCTGCAGGGTGGTCTGAGCTCCAGACAAACGGGGGGACACAGGCCTTCAGAGTCCCCGTTTCTTAGCATAAAGGCTGTCACCCCAGGTGTCTCCCCAGAGCCTTGTCCTGAGCAGACCCTGCGTGAGCGGCACGAGCACAGGCCGTCTCTCCGCTTCTGTCTTGGGCCCCGCCTCCCTTCAAGAGGTGCCTCTGCCCGCTCCGGGCTGGACCCCACAGGAGTCCTCCAGCTGTCTCTGGTCCTGGACACCCTCCTGCCAAGGGGACCAGAGGGGCTCTGGAGGCCATCACTGTGCTGCCCCACCCTGCCCCGGGATGGCACCAGCTTCCACCTCGGAGGCCACCCCTCAGCAACACACGGGAGGCCACAGCAATCCGAGGGAGCGCTGAGCCAGTGGCTCCCGGAAGCCAGGGAGCTGGTCGACCCTGGAAGGTCTGTCCTCCCCAGCTGGGGGCGCTGCTTCCCCACGGGCTCCTTATTCCCCGTCCTCTTTCCAGCTCTCTGCACCCTTGGCTGGCCAGCTCTTTTTTTTTCTTTTTTTGGCAGGACGGCCTCCTGCATGAGTCTGTGAGCTACTGGAGGGCAGGGACCGGGTCCCACCCTTCCTGAGCCCCAGCATTAGTGAAAGGACTGAGCAACAGAACATCACGGCACAGGGCTGACTTACAACACAGGCTTCTGACGGCCGGAGCTGCCCGCCTCGCTGCTGGGCGTGTGAGCTGGGGAGCCCAGGGGGCTAAGCTCAGCCCCCGGCCCGTGGCCCAGGGTGTCATGGGGGTCATGCTCAAGAGTCAGCTGGAGCAGGCGGCTGGTTTCCTGGATCAGCAGGTCGATCTGGGGAAAGCAAGCGTGTGGGGACAGGGGAGTCCCGGGTGAAGGGCAGCGGGCACGAAGGCGTCACCTCTCATCCCGCCTCGCTAGACCCAGGACCCGTACCTCGTCCAAGGGCACGTTCCGGATGGGCGTGCCGTTGATTTCCAGGATCCGGTCCCCGACGTGGATGGAGTTCTTCACATCTGGGCTCATGCAGCCCGGGTCCACGCTGGGGGCACAGAGCGAGTCGGTCAAACCCGTGCCTGCCCCGGGCAGCCAAGGTCAAGGGGATCAGATCAGAGGCGTGGGGGCAAACCAGGCTGTCTTGCGAGCCTGGGAGGTGGTCGCCATCTGGAACTCTGAACGCTGAAGGCAGGTTTGGTGGAAAGAGTTCTACATTCACTACAGCACCCACCGTGGGCGCGAACATGAAGGACAGTGGCATGTCCAGAGGTATTTGCCGCGGTATAGGAGATGCTTGGGCTTCCCTGGCGGCCGAGGGATGGTAAAGAACCCGCCTGCCAGGGCAGGAGATGCGGGTTGGATCCCAGGGTCGGGAAGATCCCCTGGAGAAAAGAATGGCAACCCACCCTGATATTCTTGTCTGGAGAACCCCATGGACGGAGGAGCCTGGCGGGCTACAGTCCACAGCGTCGCACAAGAGTTGGACACGACTGAGCAACTGAACAAGATGCCTGGGGGCCCCTGTTGAACAGGCCGTGGTCTCTGCTCCTGCGCCCCCGTGTCCCCTGGAGCTTCCTACTGCCTGGCATGCTTGCGGCAGATGAGTGTCAAGCGTCCTAAGAGGGTCTGGACCCGCTGGCTTCCTGTGTGACCCCCGAACAGGCCTGCAAGACGAGCCTAAGGCTCCCACTCCTCTGAGATCGGCCGGAAGGAGTGCACAGCCCTTCCCCAACCACAGCTGCACCGTGAGATGGGGCTGGTGCCCTCTGTGGGCCGGCCACGCGCTAACGCACAGAATGGCCAGCCTGCTGCAGGGACTGGCTTCTTTGAACCCCTGGGTGTTTACGATCTGATTTCATTTTGTCTTCATTAAAGCACTTCAAGAAACGTCTCTGCCCTGAGATGGGGAAGGGCTTGTGAGGAGGGGTGCTGTGGTGGCGAGCGGGACCGAAAGGAGACAGAGAGCTTGAAGAGAAACAGAGTTGGGCTTCCCTGGTAGCTCAGTGGTGAAGAGTTTGCCGGCCAATGCAGGAGACACGAGTTCAATCTCTGATCTGGGAAGATCCCACATGCTGCGGAGCAACAAAGCCCGTGAGCCACAACGATGGAGCCTGTGCTCTAGAGCCTCGGAGCTGCAACGATGGAGCCCGAGGGCCCGAGAGCCTGAGTTCCACAACAAGAGACATCACCGCCACAAGAAGCCTGCTCACCTCCACAAGAGAGGAGCCCCCACTCCCTGAAACTAGAGAAGAGCCTGTGGCAGCAGTGAAAACCCAGAATAGGCAAAAATAAACAAATAAGTAAATAAAGAAGTTTTTTAAAAAAAGAAACAAAAGCCAGAGTCCTAGCGATTTTTCACTTATTGAGAGTCTGCTCTCCCATGAGAAGCACTTCCTGACATGGCAAAGTCAGGCATCCCATGCAGCAGGGAGCACAGAGCCGGAAAAAATCATCGTGTAGTGGCCATCACAGTGATCATCACGACGGGGAGGACGTATCCATGGAAGCGAGACCTCTTTAGGGAACGGCTGCTGGGACAAGATCGCTACACATTCAGACCTCCCAGAGGACTCCCTGGTTACCCTGCAAAGGGGAGGAAGTCCTTTACAGCAGAGGCAACAGACTGCCCTTCAACCACATCATCAAAGCTGACATCTGCAGTAAACGGCACACTTTACTGACCTTCCTGTTTCTACCAGTAAGATACTCAGGGAAGGACACAGCATCACTTATCCGGTCAAAATGCAAGACATAAATCGAAGGAAGAGGAACCCAGAGTCAAACCCAAATGGGGGAGGCACGCTCCTCAAGAGCTGACCCGTGCTGTTCTCAGATGTCAAGGTCATAGAGGATGATGAAAAGCTGAGGAACTTGCACAGATTAAGAGAGACAGTCTGAAGAGATAGGAGGATTCAATGCAATCTGTGATCCTGGATCTTGGATCAAGGTGAAAATTGCCATGAAGGACAGTATTGCAAAAAACGGGCAAAATCTGAATTTGGGGTTGTACGTTGGATAAAAGTATTGCATCAGGGCTTCCCTGGTGGTCCAGTGGGTAAAGAGTCCGCCATGCAGTGCAAGGGGCACTGGTTCGATCCCTGGCCCAGGAAGATCCCGCGTGCCGCAGAGCAGCTGGACCGGTGTGTCCAATTATGACCCAATGCCCTGGAGCGCATGCGCCAGTGCTCTGTGATGAGAGAGGCCACCGCGATGGGAGGCCCGCATAGGCCAAGGAATAAAGATAGACAAAAATAAATAAACAAAAAATAATAAAAGAGGCCAAAATTTAAAAAAAAAAGTATTACATCAGTGTTAAATTTCCTGATGGTCACAGTGGCACTATAGGATATGATGGGTAATTGCGGAAGAGAGTGCCTTTATTTTTAGGTGACGTCTGAAGTGTCTGGGGGAGGGATGAGTCAACGGTGCCTCCAGCTGACTCTCAGCGGATTCAGTGAATAACAGCAATATGTCACATGCGTTTGTGTATAAATGTATATAAATAAGTATATATATGTACATACAAATACCTACAGATACACACAGACGAAGAGACACACATACCTCAAATGTGACAAAAAGTTAAAAATGAGGAACTCAGGCAAAGGGTTATGCACGCTAATTTGCTCGAGTCGTCTCTGACTCTGCAATACCACGGACTGTAGCCCGCCAGGCGCCTCTGTCCATGGGATTGTCCAGGCAAGAACACTGGAGTGGGTTGCCATGCCCTCCTCCAGGGGGTCTTCCCCACCCAAGGATCGAGCCTGCATCCCTTATGCCTCCTGCATTAGCGGTGGTTCTTTACCACTAGTGCCATCTGAAAAGCCCAAAGGAAGGTATAGGTGTTCAATATACTTATAGTTCAGCAATTTTTCTGTAAATTTGGAATTTTCAGGATTAAAAAGTTTTAAATAGTGAATATATTCTCACAGATAGAGCCAAAACAGCCTTAAAATGTATTCCTGGGGACTTGGTTAAGAGAGGCAGTCTGAAGAGATAGGAGGATTCAATGCAATCTGTGATCCTGGATCTTGGATCAAGGTGAAAATTGCCATGAAGGACAGTATTGCAAAAAACGGGCAAAATCTGAATTTGGGGTTGTACGTTGGATAAAAGTATTGCATCAGGGCTTCCCTGGTGGTCCAGTGGGTAAAGAGTCCGCCATGCAGTGCAAGGGGCACTGGTTCGATCCCTGGCCCAGGAAGATCCCGCGTGCCGCAGAGCAGCTGGACCGGTGTGTCCAATTATGACCCAATGCCCTGGAGCGCATGCGCCAGTGCTCTGTGATGAGAGAGGCCACCGCGATGGGAGGCCCGCATAGGCCAAGGAATAAAGATAGACAAAAATAAATAAACAAAAAATAATAAAAGAGGCCAAAATTTAAAAAAAAAAGTATTACATCAGTGTTAAATTTCCTGATGGTCACAGTGGCACTATAGGATATGATGGGTAATTGCGGAAGAGAGTGCCTTTATTTTTAGGTGACGTCTGAAGTGTCTGGGGGAGGGATGAGTCAACGGTGCCTCCAGCTGACTCTCAGCGGATTCAGTGAATAACAGCAATATGTCACATGCGTTTGTGTATAAATGTATATAAATAAGTATATATATGTACATACAAATACCTACAGATACACACAGACGAAGAGACACACATACCTCAAATGTGACAAAAAGTTAAAAATGAGGAACTCAGGCAAAGGGTTATGCACGCTAATTTGCTCGAGTCGTCTCTGACTCTGCAATACCACGGACTGTAGCCCGCCAGGCGCCTCTGTCCATGGGATTGTCCAGGCAAGAACACTGGAGTGGGTTGCCATGCCCTCCTCCAGGGGGTCTTCCCCACCCAAGGATCGAGCCTGCATCCCTTATGCCTCCTGCATTAGCGGTGGTTCTTTACCACTAGTGCCATCTGAAAAGCCCAAAGGAAGGTATAGGTGTTCAATATACTTATAGTTCAGCAATTTTTTCTGTAAATTTGGAATTTTCAGGATTAAAAAAAGTTTTAAATAGTGAATATATTCTCACAGATAGAGACTTCCTGTAGATACAGCCTTAAAAATGTATTCCTGGGGGACTTCCTTGGTGGTTCAGTGGCTAAGACTCTGCGCTCCTAACGCAGGGGGCAGGGTTCAATCCCTGGTCAGGGAACCAGACCTCACATGCCACAACTAAGATCTAGTGCAACCAAATAAATGAAATAAATAAATAAATATATAAAATATATATTCTTGGGACTTCCCTGACAGTCAGTGGTTAGGCCTCTGCACTTTCACTGCAGGGGCCTGGGTTCAACCCCTGATCAGGGAGTGTGTATGCTTAGTTGCTCAGTCATGTCTGGCTCTTTGCAACCCAATGAATTGTAGCCCACCAGACTCCTCTTTGGTATGGCCAAAAAAACAATATAAAAGTATATATAGGGCTTTTCCTGGTAGCTCAGTGGTAAGGAGTTTTTCTGCCAATGCAAGACTCATGGGTTCGAACCCTGAGCCGGGAAGACCCCACATGCTGAGGAGCAACTATGCCCGCGAGCCACAACTGTGGAGCCTGTGCTCCAGAGCCTCGGAGCCGCAACGATGGAGCCCACGGGCCGCCGCTACTGAAGCCCGTGTGCCCTAGAGCCCGAGTTCCACAACAAGAGAAGTCACCGCAACAAGAGGCCTGCTCACCTCAACTAGAGAGAAGCCCCCACTCCCTGCAACTAGAGAAAACACTACAGCAGCAGTGAAAGCCCGTAACAGCCAAAAATAAACAAATTAAAAAAAATTTTTTAAAGTGTATATAGATAGACAGATTCCTTAGATTGTCTCCCTTGCCTTCAGTTTCCTGCTAAAGTAGTGGGGAGGCTCGGGCAAAGATGAATTTGACTTCCTTAAAAATCCTATTATAGGGGCTTCCCTGGTGGTCCAGTGGGTAAGGACACCGCCTTGCAGGGCAAGGGGCGCCGGTTCGATCCCTGGCCTGGGAAGATCCCACGTGCCGCGGAGTGGCTGGACCGATGTGTCCAACGACCGAGCCGGAGCTCTGGAGCGCACGCGCCTAGAGCCAGTGCTCTGCAGCGACAGAGGCCACTGCGAAGGGAGGCCCACACAGGCCAAAGAACGAAGATGGATGAAAATAAATAAATGAAAGACCAATAGAAGTGGCCAAAAAAAAAAAAGTCCTATTATAAACAAAATACACATAAACAAAATGAAAAGTGGTCAGCTAGGACTCTTAAAACAAACAAGTCAATCTGGCCAGCAGCCTTTGGGCAAGCGAGGTTGCTTTCGAGAAGGGTGTGGCCCCTCGCAGAGACTGCTGGGAAAGCAGACGTTGGCTGGAAAGAATGCTCGCCCAGTGAGGGAGGCAGGGAGGAGAGGCCATTGACTCTCTGTTCCTAAAATTCTGCCCGACTGTCAGGGCCCAGCTGGTCTGGGAGTTTCCCTGTTTCTCTCACCAGTCTGTCTGCTCACTTGAGTAGGGAAGGCAGCTGCTGGCCAGACCGATGCTCCTGATGGGGTTGGAGACGCAGAGCCAAGCCCCGCCTTCTCCTCTCCTGCCCCCGACTCTCTCGAGAACCATCTTCACTTCTCACCAGGCCCTGGCCTGGTACCTGGCAGGTATGTAAGGACTGGCTCTAAAGGATGCTGGCTCTCGGCTCCTACACCCAGAAAACTATTTCCCAAGGTTCCACGGAGGCCCAGGAGAAATCTTAGAAGGCCCCAAGGTATCTGACTTCCTCCCTGTTTAGACAAATATTACCAAGCTCAGCGAGGACAAGGGAGCTGCCCAACGTCACACAGCATATGAGCCACTGGCTTAGCCTCTCAACCTTCATTTATTTCTTCTTACATCTCAGCCCTTTTCTTACATCCTTTGGAATTTTCTTTAGGGATGATCTGCTAGTATCAAACCCTGTTTTGTTTGCCTTAACAAGTCTTTATTTCACCTTCATTCCTTTTTTATTAACATTGTTTATTTATTTTCTTCTATCTTTATTCTTGGGCCTATGTGGGCCTCCCATTGCAGTGGCCTCTGTTGTCGCAGAGCACCAGCATGCGCTCCAGAGCTCCGGCTCGGTCATTGGACACACCGGTCCAGCCGCTCCACGCCACATGGGATCTTCCCAGGCCAGGGATCAAACCGGTGCCCCTTGCACTGCAAGGCAGACTCTTTACCCACTGGACCACCAGGGAAGCCCCCCTCTTTTTTTAAAATAGTTTTATTTATTTACCCACTTGTTATTTTTTGGTGCTGTACTAGGTCTTCCTCTCGTTGCGGCCGTGGGGGCTACCTGTGGTGTGTGGGTTTCTCATTGAGAAGCACAGGCTCCAGGCACGTGGGCTCAGTCACTGTGGCCCCCAGGCTCTAGAGCAGAGGCTCTGCAGTTGAGGCGCACAGGCTGAGTTGTTCCAAAGCCTGTGGGATCTTCCCAGACTGGGGATCGCATCTGCATTCCTGCACTGGCAGGCAGATTCTTTACCGCTGAGCCATCAGGGAAACTCTTCACCTTCAGTCTTGAAGGATATTTTCAGATTTTTTTAAAAAAGTATTTACGTGGCTGTGCTGGGTCCTAGTGGCGGCAGGCAGGATTTCTAGTGGCGGTATGCAGGCTCTGGTTCCCTGGCCAGGGATCGAACCTGTGCCCCTGCAATGGACACTTGGGAGTCTTAACCACTGGACCACCAGGAAATCCCAGTCTGTTCTTTTTTTGAAGGAAATTTGCTTTTTCCCCTAGGGCTACTTTTACGATCTTTTCTTTTGCCTTCCGTGCAGTAGTTTCACTAGCTGGGGTGGCCCATGGGTAGATTTCTTATTTTTCTGTTTGGGATTTACTGGGTTGAGTCTGCGGATTGATATCTTTTATCAGCTCTGGGAAGATCTCAGCTATTAAAATACAGCCTGTCCTAGGCTCTCGTCTTCTGGGATTCTAGACAGATAATTAGACCCACTCACTCTGCCCCCTGCACATCATAACCTGTCTCTTCATCTAGTCGTGGTTCTGCTTCTCCAGCTGTTTAAAACCCTACTTACTCTACTGCCAAACCCGTATTTCACTTCTAGGGGTTGTGTCTGGTGCTTTTTCAAATTCACTTGCTCTTTACGGACTTTTCCCAAGCCTCTCTTACTCATGAAACAGAGGGAGTGTGATTCTGCTGTTTCTCGTCGTCTCGCATCGATAGCATCTGCAGCTCTGCTTCCGCCCCCGGTCGCTGCTGGCTCTCGCTCACCGTGACCTGTGCCCCCACGCGCTCTGTGGGTTTTGACGCGTGGCTCACCTGCCTGGGGACCCTCATCTCTGGGAAGTTCTCTGAGGCCCGGAGGTGGATTCCTCCGGAAAGCATCAGCATCTGATTCTGTCAGGGCTTAGGGACATTCCCAGTGGAGAAGTACTTTAAGCTTTTACAATTTCGCCTGGAGGTCCGTTTCAGGAACCATCCAAGAGCAGAGGCTCTGCAGTTGAGGCGCACAGGCTGAGTTGTTCCAAAGCCTGTGGGATCTTCCCAGACTGGGGATCGCATCTGCATTCCTGCACTGGCAGGCAGATTCTTTACCGCTGAGCCATCAGGGAAACTCTTCACCTTCAGTCTTGAAGGATATTTTCAGATTTTTTTAAAAAAGTATTTACGTGGCTGTGCTGGGTCCTAGTGGCGGCAGGCAGGATTTCTAGTGGCGGTATGCAGGCTCTGGTTCCCTGGCCAGGGATCGAACCTGTGCCCCTGCAATGGACACTTGGGAGTCTTAACCACTGGACCACCAGGGAAATCCCAGTCTGTTCTTTTTTTGAAGGAAATTTGCTTTTTCCCCTAGGGCTACTTTTACGATCTTTTCTTTTGCCTTCCGTGCAGTAGTTTCACTAGCTGGGGTGGCCCATGGGTAGATTTCTTATTTTTCTGTTTGGGATTTACTGGGTTGAGTCTGCGGATTGATATCTTTTATCAGCTCTGGGAAGATCTCAGCTATTAAAATACAGCCTGTCCTAGGCTCTCGTCTTCTGGGATTCTAGACAGATAATTAGACCCACTCACTCTGCCCCCTGCACATCATAACCTGTCTCTTCATCTAGTCGTGGTTCTGCTTCTCCAGCTGTTTAAAACCCTACTTACTCTACTGCCAAACCCGTATTTCACTTCTAGGGGTTGTGTCTGGTGCTTTTTCAAATTCACTTGCTCTTTACGGACTTTTCCCAAGCCTCTCTTACTCATGAAACAGAGGGAGTGTGATTCTGCTGTTTCTCGTCGTCTCGCATCGATAGCATCTGCAGCTCTGCTTCCGCCCCCGGTCGCTGCTGGCTCTCGCTCACCGTGACCTGTGCCCCCACGCGCTCTGTGGGTTTTGACGCGTGGCTCACCTGCCTGGGGACCCTCATCTCTGGGAAGTTCTCTGAGGCCCGGAGGTGGATTCCTCCGGAAAGCATCAGCATCTGATTCTGTCAGGGCTTAGGGACATTCCCAGTGGAGAAGTACTTTAAGCTTTTACAATTTCGCCTGGAGGTTTTCAGAACCATCCAAGGAGGTCCGTTTGGCAGGGCAAGCCAAGCGTGTGAATTCTCAGGGGGAGTCCCTCTGCCCTTCCACTCAGGTTCAGATCAGTGTATTTTCCAGTTCTGAGAGTTGGTGGAGGGGCACGGCACTGGTGGACGGTATGGTTTCTTTCTTATTCTTCCTCACCCTGAAAGCACTTTGGAGTCCCAACTTCACGGAAGAAGGGCAAGTGTTCTCTATCAGACTCACTTTCCTGGAGCAAGTCACTCCGGCTTTGAGAGGCTCCGCCACAAGACTTCAAAACTGAAGCTTACTTCACCCAATTCAGAACTGCCCTCAAGGCATGGCTGCCTTCCCTGTGCTACTGCCACCCTCGGGCTCCCTCCATCCTTGTTCCTGACCTGGTGACTTCTCTTTATAGTTGGGTCACACAGGGAGTAAGAGAACATTTTAAATATTTGATCTAGCATTTGCTGTGTTGCTTTTCTGGAGCAAGGATGGGCTTAGACATCTGGTGTACCAGGTTGTTCGAGCCGGGCTCCATCTGGGCTCACATGCTTACTCGTTCTCAGTCCCCGCCCCAGACGCGGCCACCCACCCAGAGCCTCCGTGCCCGCCGCCGCACCAGCTGCGGCCCCGGCCGGCCAGCCACTCACCCCTGGACGCGGACGGTGTGGGCGTGCTCCGTGCTGCAGCCCGGCGGGCCGTGCGGGGGGTCGATGGAGACCGAGAGGCCGCGCTTGCCATGAGTGGAGGCTGGGATGGAGACCAGGGTGACGGTGTGGGGCAGGTGGGAGCTGGGGGAGTCGGGCAGGATCTGCTCGATGACGGGGGTGACCACGGTCTGGTAGTAGCAGTGGCCGCTGGAAGCGCCGCCGGTGGGGCGACCCCGAGAGGGGGAAGAATGCCGTCAGGACAATGACCAGCGTCACCCTCACGAGCCCGCAGCCCCAGGCTCTTTTCTCCCCCTACCCTCCCCTTCGTCGGACGGCTGGGAGCAGGACCCGGGCATGCCGCGCCAGCCCCGTCCCTCTCTGGGCTCACGCTCGGCTGCCAACACTGTCTAGTGGCCAGGATGAGCCCTGGGGATCCATCCCGTTGGGGAAGAAGTCATTAAAAGTTCACTTGGGATCCTCCAAAGCCATGCTGCCCTCAAACCCAGCTTTATCTTGTTGTTGCGCTTAAGGATTTGTCTGATCTTTGTCCCTGGCTCTAAATCCTTGGAACAGGACTGGCTTCACTTCTCATGAGCCCCTCCACCCACACCTGAGCTGATGGGCTTTTCTGTTTGCTTTTGTCTGTTGTGTTTTTCTTTCTAGTCACAATTTTTATTTATTTTTTTGTCTTTGTTTTTTGAGTGTTTGAGTTAAAGAGCCGACTCAGGCGGGGGTGGTGGGGGTGGGAGCAGGCAGTTCACCAGAACGACCGACCACGGGATGAGAGGCTGCGGCTCTGACCCAGCCTGACCTCGAGGGAGCCCAGGTTCAACCCCACACCCAGTGATTCAGCTAATTAAGCTACGTAACAAAACCCCAATAAAAACTCTGGTGAGGCTGGGGAGGACGGCTCACGTGTCGTCCTGATTCCACGAGTCCAGATTCCATCAGCGGAAAGCACGGCAGCTCCGCACTCCACACCTCCCGGACCCCACCCGTGTGTCTCTTCGCCTGGCTGGTCCTGATTGACAGCTTTTAGTTTTGCCTCCTTTGTCACAGATTAATTGACCCTAGGTGCGTGGGGGCTTATTTCTGGATTTTCTACCCTATTTCATTGATACATATTTCTATTTTTGTGCCAGTAACATACTGTTTTGACGAATGTAGCTTTGTAGTATAGCTTTTAGTAAAAACTGTGTGATGCCCTCCTGAGCCCTGTGAGTCACTGAGTGAAGTATCAGATCCGAGGGGGTTATGGGGATCTCTGAGCCTGCAGCCCGTCAGTCAGAAGTACGAGTGGCCTGGGGAACCCTGCACGTGTGTCTGAGGTCAGGGTGGTCTTGCTGGGGACGAGTCCTGAGCGTGCAAGGTGAGCACTCACTCAGAGGGCTGATGCCTGAGGCTTCCTCCGCTGCCCGCTGGGTCTTGTTTCGCAGTGGTTTTTACACGGTCACTGTGACCGCCCCCGTGTGGCAAGGGGAAGGGTGCTGGCGTGGGAGATCTGTGGTGCGGGTGGGCATGCCAGACTCCGGGAGGGGCTGGCGCTCACCAGTACAGCTTGGAGTGCTCCACCAGCGTGTAGGTGTCCCCGTCACCGATGAAGGTCCCGCACGTCAGGCAGATGAAGCATTCGGGGTGGTATTTCAGCTCCCCGGCCACCTGGCAGGAAGAGAGAGAGAGAGAGAGAGAGAGAGAGAAGGAGGGTGTGTGTGTGGGTGTGGGTGTGGGTGTGAGTGTGGGGGTGTGGGTGTGTGTGTGCGGAAGGGCAGGGGTCACACAACCCAGTTCGGCAGCCCCTCTGGCCTCCGTAGCTCCTCCCCTTGGCCTCCTCTTAGAAGGGCAGCCCTGAGCCCACTTCGGAGGCAGAGCTGGCTCCAGAGACGGGGGCTGAGGGATACAGACAGACAAACAGGCTTGGGAGGTGCTGGAGCGTCAGAGACCCAGTGAAAAGAACCAGAGAGATGAGGGGACAGAGACCTGGGGGTGGGGAGGAACCTGTGAACTCACACACACACACACACACACACACACACACACAGGCATGGGCCCCACCAGGGAGGCGGGGAGGGCGCTCACCATGACCAGCCCCTTGGTGATGTGCTCCGAGCACCCGTGGCAGGACTCGCCGTAGCGGGCCCAGTAGTCCTTCTTGCAGAAGAGCCGCCCATCCTTCTCATAGTACTGGTGCGAAAGGGAGGCGCTGCACTCGCAACACCTGGGAGAGAGGGGAGCTGGGACTCAGCGGGGCCCCTCCTCCCTCCAGCCTAGCCACTGCGTGGGAGCGGCCTGCGGTGGGGCACCGGCACGGCGGGTGGAGGCAGGGGTGGATTCGGTGCCCACGGCCCCTCGCCCAGAAGCCTGGGTGCGTGTGGCCTGAACAACCCCCCAGGGCCGTTCTGCACCCAGAGTGTCCGGTCTACCTCCGAGTCCTGGGTGGTGAGGGGCTTCTCATCTGACAGCCCCCGTCCCTCGTCATGCAAAGAAGACGGCCCGGCCAGGGCAGGAGACCGACTCAGTCGCCAGCCAGCGCAGGGAGGAACCTGGGAGCCCAGGATTCAGGCTGGGGCGGTGGTGCTAGACTGGACTGGGGCCCCGCTCTTCTGGCCTGCCTCCTCTCCCTCCCTCTCCTCCCACTGCCAGCACGGGGAGGCAGCCCTGGCTACCGATGCAGACGGCAGTGACCTTCTGGAGCTGTGAAGCTGGGAAGTGCTAGCATCTTCCCATTCTTTAAAAGAACTCACGAACTCAATGGATATGAGTTTGAGCAAGCTCTGGGAGATGGTGAAGGACAGGGAAGGCCAGCGTGCTGCCCTCCATGGGGTCTCAAAGAGTCGAACACAACGGAGTGAGAACTGAACCGGCTGAATTATTTAATTGGGGGCATAGCTGCTTTACGATGCTGGGTTAGTGTCTGCTGCACAACATAAATCAGCTATAGTATACACATATCCCCTCCCTCTTGAACCCGCCCCGCCTCTCTAGGTCATCACAGAGCATCGAGCTGAGCTCCCTGTGTCACACAGCAGCGTCCCACTAGCTCTCTACACGCACAAGTGTGCATACGCCAGGGTGCCCTCTCAATTCATTCCCCTCTCTCCGCTGTGTCCACAAGTCCATTCTCTACATCTGTATCTCGATTCCCGCCCTGAAAACAGGTCCATTAGTGCCATTCTTCTAGATTCCATACAGATGTGTTGATGCACGATGTTCGTTTCTATCTTTCTGACTTACTTTGCTTTGCATGACGGATTCACCTTTCCATTTTCTTGTTTACATTGACGTAACCCTCCTAGGCCACCATGAGCCAGGCATAGCTATCTCCATTTAAAGAGATGAGACAGATGAACTTCAGAGGACCTACTCTACCCAAGGTTACACACACGGGTACCGCAGGGCCCCCAGCGATGCTCCCAGGCCCACTAAGACACAAGGCAGGTGTTCAGCTCAGTATAGGCCTGTCAGTCAGTTGAGGGAATCGCCTGGCTTTCTAGGGGTCCAGCACAGGGAGGCCTGGCTGGAGGAGCCCCTGCAAGGGCAGGATGGGGAGAATGCTCTTTGGCCTTTTCCTAGGCACACCTCCGCAGGTCAGGAGCTACACCTGTATGCCTGGCTTTCTTCCACTCAAGAATACTGGGGTGGCGGGGCCCAGTAGCCCAGCTAAGCGAGGGGGAGCAAATGCCAACATGGACTCCTAGCGACTGATTCGCCTTCTGCTCCTGGCCGGGGGCCCGCTGGGTTCCCAGAGCCCGGCCCAGGGTCCTAGTGTGCACAGGTATGTCTGAGTCAGCGAACACATGGTGCAGAGAGCTCCTGGGGGATGTGTCCAGATAGGCTGCCAAGGTCACTGAGCAACAGGAGGACCAGGCTCAGAGCTCGTGGATCAGCCAGGGAACCGGCCAGGAGGGAGGAGGGCAGGAAAGACAGGGGCTGGGTCACAGGGCCCGGAGTCCCAGGCAGCCAGGGAAGCCTCCACTCTCCTGTAGCCCGCACAGGGCAGCCCTCATCAACGGCACTCATGGCTCCTGATGAAGGACGGATGCTGAAGCTGAAGCTCCAATACTTTGGCCACCTGATAGGAAGAGACGACTCACTGGCAAAGGCCCTGATGTTGGGAAAGATTGAGGGCAAGAGGAGAAGGGGGTGACAGAAGATGAGGTGGTTGGATGACATCACTGACTCAACAGACATGTGTTTGAGCCAACTTTGGGAGACAGTGATGGTCAGAGAAGCCTGGTGTGCTGCAGCTCATGGGGTTGCAAAGAGTCGGTCACTACTTAGCAAATGAACGACAAAGTTCCTGAACTAGGGAGCTGGGGAGGAGGAGGGAGTGGACATTATTAAGAATGCTGGTGGGACACTGTCCCTTTAAGAGGATCCAGCCAGTTCCCCATTGTCTGGGAGCCTGAAGTGGGGGCTGGGGATCACAGCTAGGGGCTTCAGACACAAAATGCCAAGGATCTGAAGTCAGGAAGAGGGGGCTGATGAGCTCTCTCTGTGATGGGTAGAGGGGGGAGAGTGGGCAGGGAGAGAGCCTGGAGACAGCGCTGGGATGTGAGAGGGGGCGGAAGCGGCGGCTGGACCAGAGCCATGACGTCATCTGTTGCCCCGCAGCCCTTCCTGCCCCTACCCTCGTGGCAACTGTAGTGGGTGGACGTCTAACCACAGGGTAGGCGACAGGCAAGGAGGACACTGAGACAGGACGGAGGACGCCCAGAGGCGGGGAGCTCCCCCAGGGACGGGGAGGGGGGGCCCCAGCGCAGCCCCCAGGGGATCTAACCTAGCGCCAAGGTGCAGGCTCCGCAGAGAGGCGGGGTGCCCGCAGCGCACAATGATCCGTGATTCACTTCGCCCTTTCACCGACCCTCCGCGCCGCGCCGCGTCACTGGAGTGTCACCGTGGGAGTCTCCCCCTCACTCCCAGCCGGCAGGAAGCAGGCCTCCTCCCCCACCTCACGGGGCGGGTCTGGAGCAGCCGCCTTCTTCTCCGGGAGAATGCTCTTCTGCCTGCAAACTCCTACTCATTCACTCACACACAAACATTCATCACTGCAGCGGCCCTGGGAGGCCCTGGAAGACCTGACGCTGATTCACTCCAGCTATGAGAGTGCCGCCAGTTCCCCAGTAACCACTTCCTTGAAGCCGGCTCCGATGCCCTCCACGGCCCCTCAGGCCCCTCACGCTGCAGGCCCACCAGCCTCTGCCTTTAACCTGCCAGCTCCCAGAGGTCCCGCTCCAGGCACCGACAAACGCTGGTCCCCGAGGAGAGCAGAATTATCTCCTGCAGGAAGCCCTCAGCCCGGGGACAGGGGACCTCCATCTCAGATAGGGGATCCAGCCCAGGGCCACACGGCAGCTGGGTGGCTGGCCCCTGGGGCCTTGGGGGACCTTTGCTGATGGAAAGCACACAGGAGCCCCTCACCCGGACATCATTCTGGAGGAGGAGGGAGTGGACATTATTAAGAATGCTGGTGGGACACTGTCCCTTTAAGAGGATCCAGCCAGTTCCCCATTGTCTGGGAGCCTGAAGTGGGGGCTGGGGATCACAGCTAGGGGCTTCAGACACAAAATGCCAAGGATCTGAAGTCAGGAAGAGGGGGCTGATGAGCTCTCTCTGTGATGGGTAGAGGGGGGAGAGTGGGCAGGGAGAGAGCCTGGAGACAGCGCTGGGATGTGAGAGGGGGCGGAAGCGGCGGCTGGACCAGAGCCATGACGTCATCTGTTGCCCCGCAGCCCTTCCTGCCCCTACCCTCGTGGCAACTGTAGTGGGTGGACGTCTAACCACAGGGTAGGCGACAGGCAAGGAGGACACTGAGACAGGACGGAGGACGCCCAGAGGCGGGGAGCTCCCCCAGGGACGGGGAGGGGGGGCCCCAGCGCAGCCCCCAGGGGATCTAACCTAGCGCCAAGGTGCAGGCTCCGCAGAGAGGCGGGGTGCCCGCAGCGCACAATGATCCGTGATTCACTTCGCCCTTTCACCGACCCTCCGCGCCGCGCCGCGTCACTGGAGTGTCACCGTGGGAGTCTCCCCCTCACTCCCAGCCGGCAGGAAGCAGGCCTCCTCCCCCACCTCACGGGGCGGGTCTGGAGCAGCCGCCTTCTTCTCCGGGAGAATGCTCTTCTGCCTGCAAACTCCTACTCATTCACTCACACACAAACATTCATCACTGCAGCGGCCCTGGGAGGCCCTGGAAGACCTGACGCTGATTCACTCCAGCTATGAGAGTGCCGCCAGTTCCCCAGTAACCACTTCCTTGAAGCCGGCTCCGATGCCCTCCACGGCCCCTCAGGCCCCTCACGCTGCAGGCCCACCAGCCTCTGCCTTTAACCTGCCAGCTCCCAGAGGTCCCGCTCCAGGCACCGACAAACGCTGGTCCCCGAGGAGAGCAGAATTATCTCCTGCAGGAAGCCCTCAGCCCGGGGACAGGGGACCTCCATCTCAGATAGGGGATCCAGCCCAGGGCCACACGGCAGCTGGGTGGCTGGCCCCTGGGGCCTTGGGGGACCTTTGCTGATGGAAAGCACACAGGAGCCCCTCACCCGGACATCATCTCTCAGGCCCACATCTGTGCAGCAGCCAGGAGGCAGGTGGGGCAGGCCATGCCTGGCTCTTAGGATGCCCCACACTGCCCCTGCCCTACAAAGGGTGCCAGAGAGAAATACTGGGGACAGGGTACCCCCTCCCCGGGAGCAGGTGATGGCAGAGCTGACTCTAGGCAGGAGAGGGGATGGGGGTGGATGAACAGGCAGGCTGGGAAATAGTGGTGACCCCGCGATGAGAGGGCAGTCCCTCCCAGGGGTGCCCCCTACCCAGAAGCATATATATTCCTAGATACCAAGGTGCAGAAGAGCAGCTGCGGGACCAGCTTCACGGGAGACTGTACCCAAAGGGCCAGAAGCCTCCGCCTCGGCCTGCTTCCCCCAGACAGGCAGCCAACAGTGACCAAGGAGTTTCACTTCTGCCCTGCAGCCAGGCCTCAGGTGGGTCTGTCCCACGGCGGCGCCCCCCGACCCCAGCTCTCACACCGCAGGCCCCGCCTGAGGCCTGGGACAGGTGGGGAGGGGGCTTTCCACTTACTTGGCCCCTCTGAAGAAGAAGCGGCATCTTTTCGGGTCGGAGGCCAGCATCCTTTGCAGCTGCCTACCCCAGAAGGCCCCGGAGGCCTATGGGGAGCACCAGGGTGGGCCGAAAGGCCCGCTTCCCCGTCCCACTCCAGGCCCTGGGGATTGGAGGCGGCCGAGGGAGGGGCTAGCGTGGCCACGCCACAGGGGAGGCGGCGGCGGCCGTGTGGGTGCTAGCGGACCTGGTCTCAGCTCAGAACAGGAAGCAGCCTGGGCTCTGGTGCAGGCGGAGTGGCCTGGCTGCCACTCTGCCCTCAGCCCTGCACATCCGAGAAGGGCACCCTCTGTGCCCCTCGGCCTCTTTTTGGCCCTGCTGCACAATGTGGGGGATCTTAGCTCCCCAACCAGAGATGAAACCTGCACCCCCTGCATTGGGGGAGTGTGTGTGTATGTGTGTGCGCTCAGTCATATCCAACTTTTTGCAACCCTATGAACTGTAGCCCACCAGGCCTCTCCGTTAGTGGAATTTTCTGGCAAGAATACTGGAGTGAGGGCTTCTCTGGTGGTTCAGTTGGTAAGGACACCGCCTTGCAATGCAAAGGGCGCCGGTTCGGTCCCTGGCCTGGAAAGATCCCATGTGCTGCAGAGCAGCTGGACCGATGTGTCCAGCTACAGAGCCACAGCTCTGGAGTGCGTGCGCCCAGAGCCGCTGCAATGGGAGGCCCACACAGGCCAAAGAACAAAGATAAATAAATGAAATACCAATAGAAGTGGCCAAAAAAAAAAAAAAAAAACACTGGAGTGGGTTGCCACTTCCTTCTCCAGGGGGTCTTCCCAACCCAGGGATTGAACCCATGTCCCTTGCATCTCCTGCAGTGGCAGGCGGATTCCTTACCAAACAGAAAGTTTGCATTGGGAGTGTGGAGTCTTAACCACTGGAACCCCACGGAAGTCCCTCTCAGCCACAGCTGTGACAAAAGCACTTGGGACTTTCTGGGGACAGGGAGCAGCTGCTTCTTCCGGTGCTGCCCCCAAGGGAACAGAGGCTGATTTTCACAAGCAGTCCATCTTCCTTCCCTGATGGTGCCCCAGAGAGGGGGGCTTCCCAGCCCGGGCTCCGGCCCCCAGTGCCAGCTGCGTGCTTAGCTCTCTCCAACCTCGCCAGACCCACCAGCCTCCAGGGAGACGTTACCAGAGCTACAACCGCCCCAGGGCTCCTGCACCACAGGCTTCTGGGAAGGGACCTCCCAGAGGCAGCAGCTGGGCCAAAGGGAAGCCTGGACCACCCTGTGCCTGACCCCGACCTTCCAGGAGGCTGGAACAGAGAAAGGGGCAAACCTCACATGCCCCGTCCCTACAGCCCCCACCTGGGACCTCACTCTTCTGCTGGATAACAGGGCAGGGTCCCCTCCCAAGCCAGGTCCTGGCCCACTGCTGCCCTTCGGTGGCTTCTGCAGGCACACTCCTGCCCTCCCCCCATGACCAAGACCAGAGCCCCCTGCCCAGCCCATGCACAGGGGTCCCAAAGTTCTTCCCTTGATTTCTTTTGGCCTCATCTTGAATCCCCTCCTCCAGCCCCCGGTGGGCTGCCTTCTCTGGCCTTTCCACCTGGAACTGGTCTCAGATCACCGCAGCCAGTTCTGGGAAGGGCAGGGCCACTCTGGTGAGCCCACTGCACCACCAGCTCACCAAGACAGGGCATGATGCATGACCAACGTGGCCCCTGCTCCACCAGAGCCAACGGACCACTGGTCGCCTCTGCACCTGGGGTGCAAAACCAGAGTGCCCCAGCCCCTCACCAGCCCCCAGCTTCCCCTCAACAGTCTCTTACTCCTTCAACTCTGTGGAGGCAGTTCAAGTCCCAGCTCCTATTGTAACAGCAAGTTCCTTGATTTGTCCTACTGGAGTGGGTTGCCACTTCCTTCTCCAGGGGGTCTTCCCAACCCAGGGATTGAACCCATGTCCCTTGCATCTCCTGCAGTGGCAGGCGGATTCCTTACCAAACAGAAAGTTTGCATTGGGAGTGTGGAGTCTTAACCACTGGAACCCCACGGAAGTCCCTCTCAGCCACAGCTGTGACAAAAGCACTTGGGACTTTCTGGGGACAGGGAGCAGCTGCTTCTTCCGGTGCTGCCCCCAAGGGAACAGAGGCTGATTTTCACAAGCAGTCCATCTTCCTTCCCTGATGGTGCCCCAGAGAGGGGGGCTTCCCAGCCCGGGCTCCGGCCCCCAGTGCCAGCTGCGTGCTTAGCTCTCTCCAACCTCGCCAGACCCACCAGCCTCCAGGGAGACGTTACCAGAGCTACAACCGCCCCAGGGCTCCTGCACCACAGGCTTCTGGGAAGGGACCTCCCAGAGGCAGCAGCTGGGCCAAAGGGAAGCCTGGACCACCCTGTGCCTGACCCCGACCTTCCAGGAGGCTGGAACAGAGAAAGGGGCAAACCTCACATGCCCCGTCCCTACAGCCCCCACCTGGGACCTCACTCTTCTGCTGGATAACAGGGCAGGGTCCCCTCCCAAGCCAGGTCCTGGCCCACTGCTGCCCTTCGGTGGCTTCTGCAGGCACACTCCTGCCCTCCCCCCATGACCAAGACCAGAGCCCCCTGCCCAGCCCATGCACAGGGGTCCCAAAGTTCTTCCCTTGATTTCTTTTGGCCTCATCTTGAATCCCCTCCTCCAGCCCCCGGTGGGCTGCCTTCTCTGGCCTTTCCACCTGGAACTGGTCTCAGATCACCGCAGCCAGTTCTGGGAAGGGCAGGGCCACTCTGGTGAGCCCACTGCACCACCAGCTCACCGAAGACAGGGCATGATGCATGACCAACGTGGCCCCCTGCTCCACCAGAGCCAACGGACCACTGGTCTCCTCTGTACCTGGGGTGCAAAACCAGAGTGCCCCAGCCCCTCACCAGCCCCCAGCTTCCCCTCAACAGTCTCTTACTCCTTCAACTCTGTGGAGGCAGTTCAAGTCCCAGCTCCGGCTATTGTAACAGCAAGTTCCTTGATTTGTCCTAGCCTCCGGTTCTAACATGGAAATTGGGCCAAGGATGGTACCTCTGACAGTTACGGTGAAGGTTTGCTGACATGACACCCCAAGTCACCTGGCAAGAGTGGCTCCTATGATTCATCTTTGCCACAGAGCGTCCCGCTTCGATCTGCAGCTCTCCCACTCTTAGTCAGGGTCCGAGGTCAGGTCTTATGAGCACAGATCCCTGAACCACTGTGACGGGACCCTGACCCAGGACCACCAGCCGCCCACGGGAATAGCACCTTTCAGCAGCATTTCCGCCCACACGCCGCCCCTGCTGCCTGACCTGCTGCCGGCTCCCTACTGCCCTCAGGAGCTCCTTATCTAGGTCTTCAGGGTCCTTCACAGATCAACCCTAACTCTGCCTCCTCCCATGCCCTCGACTCACTCTGTTCCACTGGAGCTGTTCCCAGCCCCTCGACGGCTGGCACTACCCCGTCTCCCTGCCCCTGTGCATGTGGGTTTTCTTGGCCTATTCAGAGCCCCCTTCCTCTTTGAAGGCCTCCTTCTGAACAACTGATTGGAAACCCCAACACACGGAACCCGCCTCTCCTCTGGGTCCCCAGCCAGCGTGGGCGCTGTGTGCTCACTTCACTCCCTGGCCGTGTATCAGGAGAATCAACTGCTCTGTGCCCCAATGAATAGAAACCATACATATCCAACGGTAGAGTCCTTTAAACCAGTGTCTGGCCCTTGCTAAATTGTAGAAGATGTCAGAAGTTATTTTAAAAAAAAAATCCTTGTTGGCGGCTCCCACGGACTAACCCCTTGATTTCTTTTGGCCTCATCTTGAATCCCCTCCTCCAGCCCCCGGTGGGCTGCCTTCTCTGGCCTTTCCACCTGGAACTGGTCTCAGATCACCGCAGCCAGTTCTGGGAAGGGCAGGGCCACTCTGGTGAGCCCACTGCACCACCAGCTCACCGAAGACAGGGCATGATGCATGACCAACGTGGCCCCCTGCTCCACCAGAGCCAACGGACCACTGGTCTCCTCTGTACCTGGGGTGCAAAACCAGAGTGCCCCAGCCCCTCACCAGCCCCCAGCTTCCCCTCAACAGTCTCTTACTCCTTCAACTCTGTGGAGGCAGTTCAAGTCCCAGCTCCGGCTATTGTAACAGCAAGTTCCTTGATTTGTCCTAGCCTCCGGTTCTAACATGGAAATTGGGCCAAGGATGGTACCTCTGACAGTTACGGTGAAGGTTTGCTGACATGACACCCCAAGTCACCTGGCAAGAGTGGCTCCTATGATTCATCTTTGCCACAGAGCGTCCCGCTTCGATCTGCAGCTCTCCCACTCTTAGTCAGGGTCCGAGGTCAGGTCTTATGAGCACAGATCCCTGAACCACTGTGACGGGACCCTGACCCAGGACCACCAGCCGCCCACGGGAATAGCACCTTTCAGCAGCATTTCCGCCCACACGCCGCCCCTGCTGCCTGACCTGCTGCCGGCTCCCTACTGCCCTCAGGAGCTCCTTATCTAGGTCTTCAGGGTCCTTCACAGATCAACCCTAACTCTGCCTCCTCCCATGCCCCTCGACTCACTCTGTTCCACTGGAGCTGTTCCCAGCCCCTCGACGGCTGGCACTACCCCGTCTCCCTGCCCCTGTGCATGTGGGTTTTCTTGGCCTATTCAGAGCCCCCTTCCTCTTTGAAGGCCTCCTTCTGAACAACTGATTGGAAACCCCAACACACGGAACCCGCCTCTCCTCTGGGTCCCCAGCCAGCGTGGGCGCTGTGTGCTCACTTCACTCCCTGGCCGTGTATCAGGAGAATCAACTGCTCTGTGCCCCAATGAATAGAAACCATACATATCCAACGGTAGAGTCCTTTAAACCAGTGTCTGGCCCTTGCTAAATTGTAGAAGATGTCAGAAGTTATTTTAAAAAAAAAATCCTTGTTGGCGGCTCCCACGGACTAAACACCTTCCAGTGGTGGATGCCCTGACGCCAGTCGGCTTTCCCACTTTACTCTTGCTCTTTCTGGGGTGCTTTTCTGCCCGAACTCTGCTGTCCACTGAGGGGGCCAGGCCATCACCATTCATCTTGGCACCGGCTGGGCCCTCTGGCTGGAACTGCTTCTCACCTGGGAAACCCCCCATCCTCTGGACCCCACTCTGGCCCTTCGGAGCTCTCTAAGGCTGTCCCCTGGCCCTGCTTCTCACGGTGATTCTACTGGATAGCTGGGCCACCCCTGCAGCCCCACGGGCACGGCCACCACCTTGGTCCTACTGTCCTCTACTCGGGAGCTGGTGCCCAGCCGGAAGGGACCGGTCTTACTGGTTACACACCTTCGTGACCAGCCCGGGGCCGTGAAGGAGGTCCCTCTCCCAAGGCCTGATCTCCCCCCTCTCCCCAGAGCACCTGCGCTCAGAAGCTAAGGGCAGACAGCCCAATTCCTGTCCCCCCTCCCCACCAAGGTGCCAGGAAGCTTTGGGATTATGAGCATAAAGGCGGGTCCCCCCTGAGAGGTCTAGAATGACAAAAAAGAGAGGCTTACGGGGGCTTCTAATCCAGATGCCTCATTTTAAAGCTGGGGAAACCGAGGCCCAGAACCAGCGAGGGGTCGCCCTGTCTCTGGCGGGCCTTCCTTCGGGCACCCAGCCCCAGGCACCGGCCCTACCTGAAGCAGTCTGTGTGCCAGTCCGCGCTCAGGGCCTGGAGGTACTGGCCATCGTAGATCCTCTGGCCACAGCTCGCACACACGGGCAACTCGCTTCCTGCCGGGGTGGAAAGTGGGTTAGGGACCATTCTCAGGAGGTGCCGCTGGCTGCAGGCCTGCCCTGCCCTGCCCTGCCAGACCCCGTGGGCACCTCCAGCAACCCGCCCTGTAGCCCTGCAGCGCCCAAGTGGAGCAGCGTCTGTGTGGAGCAGGAGAGAGAACGCAAGTCTGAGAGTCTAGCTGAGACCAAGGCTCAGTCCCCAAGCCCCACTGGGCCTCAATTTCTCTCTCTGTAAACTGAGGAGGAGCAGATAAACATCCCCTCGCATGGGCATTCTTCAACTCAGGGTCCAGCAATGAAACTGGGGAGAAAGAGAGCAGTATCATTAGAAATAAGGCAGTGGATGACGTGCCTGTCTCAGCCCCCTCTCCTTTCCTGAAAGGAAGAGAACCTTTCTGGACAGTGCGAGGGTGGTGTGTCCAGCACTAAAGCCCCATGGAATATGTGGCTATGCCCTGGCTTCTTGAGGGGCTGGGTGGGGGGCGCAGGCTGGGCTCCCAAACACCTGCTCCAGGGAGGCCTGGCACCTCTTCAAGATGGGCCACTAGGCATGCTTAGTCATCCTTGGGGCCTGGCACCCTCAGAGCAGGGTGGGCCCTAGAAGATCTCCCGGCTTGCCCTTTCCCATTGCACAGATGGGGAGACTGAGCCCTGGAGAAGGTAAGGCTTGATGGGTCACCAGCCAGGCTCCAAGGCCACAGCCTACCCCTCCAAGAGGACTCAGGGGCCCAGGAGCTTCCATAAGGCGGGCCTCTGCTCCAAGTGGACCGTCATGGACCTGGGGAAGGGCCAGCAGGGGAAGGCAGGGCTAGAGGAACTGGCAGAGAAGGACCTTTATGAGACCAGGTGGGCCTATGAGATGGCTCAGATGAGGAGACCCAGGAAAGCAGACCCCAGGAAGGGACTCGTGAGGGTCTTCATACAGACCGTCCTGCAAACGCCAGCCTTGGGCCCCAGGAGGAGAAAGGGGCAGAAGAGAGGTTAGGATCATTCTCCCAGCCAAGATGAACAGACGGGCAGGCATTGGGTTTGGTGCAGGGAGAGGGGGTGGAAGCCGCAGCACACATCAAAGATTCGAGGACTCGTGTCTCTGTTCTGCTCATCCTGCCCCTAGGCTCCCAACCACCAGCACCAACTGCCAACTACGCGGCCGCCAACTGTAAGAGCGGAGAAACTGAGGCCCAGCAGGGAGCGCCTGACTCAAGGTCAGGGAGCCGGCCAGACGCGGGGCTGCGACTCGGACCCAGGGCTGCGGCTTTCCCAGCGACTCTTTCTTCCAAGGCCGGTTAGAGAAGGGATGAGGGGTGGCCCGGGGCGAGCCTGGGATGGACACGGCAAGCGCGGATGGAGGCCAGGGCTGAGTGGGCTGTGCCCGGGGTTCCTCCGAGGTGGTCGAGGTGGTCGGTCGGTCGGGGGATGGGAGAAGGCGGGGATGAACGGGAGGAGGGGCCCTCCGCCTGCGGGAGGGCAGCCCACCGGGGCCAGGGAGGGGAAAACGAGATGAGAGCTCTTCAGGGAGGGGCCTGCGGGCTTCGGAAGGACGAGCTCATCCCAGAGGACACAGGGGCGCGGCCTCGCGGCAGACCCGGCCTCCGCGGCAGGCAGGCCCGGCCCCCTCCCGCGCCCCCCGCTTCTCCGTCTTCCCCAGCGCAGCGCCCCCGCCCGCCCGTCCCCCAGGTCGGCGCCCCCCGGCCCGCATCCCGCGCACCTTCCTCTCCCATACGTTCTTCCCTCCAGGTGCAACAAAGTAGCGTCAACCTCATGCACTCGGCGGGGGGCGGGGCCCGGCGGGGTTGGGGCTGGGGGCGGCCCGGGCCCCGCTCGCTCGCCCGAGGCCGCCGCCGCCGCCGCCGGCCAGGGAGGCGGGGGCGGAGAGCACGGGCCGGGCCGGAGTGGGCTCTGGGCTTGCGGCACCGCCGCCGCCGCCGCCTCTCGGATACCGGCTCCGGCACCAGCTCCGCGCCGCGGCGGCCTTGGGAGCAAGCGGAGGGGCGGGCCGGGGCGGGGCCTCCGAGCTGCGGCACGGGGGCGGGGCGGGGCGCAGGCGAGCAACGGAACTGCCCTGCGCGGCCCCGCCCCTAGCCCGAGGCCCCGCCCCTCGCCCGCGGCCCCGCCCCGCCCCGTCCCACTCGGCTCTGTTCTCCATTCATTCATCTTTCCGCGAGCACTACTCTCCACGTCACTTTGCAAAGACGCGGAAGCCAAAACTGGTTTAGGTGGGACGTGTGCTCTGACGCGGCAACCCAGGGGTGTAGAAGCCGTAAGAGCGGAGAAACTGGGGCCCGCAGGCGCCTGACTCAAGGTCAGGAGCCGGCCAGACGCGGGCTGCGACTCGGACCCAGGGCTGCGGCTTTCCCAGCGACTCTTTCTTCCAAGGCCGGTTAGAGAAGGGATGAGGGGTGGCCCGGGCGAGCCTGGGATGGACACGGCAAGCGCGGATGGAGGCCAGGGCTGAGTGGGCTGTGCCCGGGGTTCCTCCGAGGTGGTCGAGGTGGTCGGTCGGTCGGGGGATGGGAGAAGGCGGGGATGAACGGGAGGAGGGGCCCTCCGCCTGCGGGAGGGCAGCCCACCGGGGCCAGGGAGGGGAAAACGAGATGAGAGCTCTTCAGGGAGGGGCCTGCGGGCTTCGGAAGGACGAGCTCATCCCAGAGGACACAGGGGCGCGGCCTCGCGGCAGACCCGGCCTCCGCGGCAGGCAGGCCCGGCCCCCTCCCGCGCCCCCCGCTTCTCCGTCTTCCCCAGCGCAGCGCCCCCGCCCGCCCGTCCCCCAGGTCGGCGCCCCCCGGCCCGCATCCCGCGCACCTTCCTCTCCCATACGTTCTTCCCTCCAGGTGCAACAAAGTAGCGTCAACCTCATGCACTCGGCGGGGGCGGGGCCCGGCGGGGTTGGGGCTGGGGCGGCCCGGCCCCGCTCGCTCGCCCGAGGCCGCCGCCGCCGCCGCCGGCCAGGGAGGCGGGGCGGAGAGCACGGGCCGGGCCGGAGTGGGCTCTGGGCTTGCGGCACCGCCGCCGCCGCCGCCTCTCGGATACCGGCTCCGGCACCAGCTCCGCCGCGGCGGCCTTGGGAGCAAGCGGAGGGGCGGGCCGGGGCGGGGCCTCCGAGCTGCGGCACGGGGGCGGGGCGGGGCGCAGGCGAGCAACGGAACTGCCCTGCGCGGCCCCGCCCCTAGCCCGAGGCCCCGCCCCTCGCCCGCGGCCCCGCCCCGCCCCGTCCCACTCGGCTCTGTTCTCCATTCATTCATCTTTCCGCGAGCACTACTCTCCTCCACGTCACTTTGCAAAGACGCGGAAGCCAAAAACTGGTTTAGGTGGGACGTGTGCTCTGACGCGGCAACCCAGGGGGTGTAGAAGCCGTAGTTAGGAGTTTCGGTCTCCATGCGGGGAGCCCGTCTGCTGGATAGCGGCCAAGAACCAGGACCCGATCCGGAAGAGGCATGGCAGACCTTGAGGACCATAGGAGTTGTCTCGGCCGGTGTCCTGTCCCTCTCGGAGGCCTTGCATTGAGGGCTGGCCCCAGCGGGGTCGGGTCGGGGAGTGGGGAGGAGAGGCAATGGCCCACATCTCAGGTCCTCCCCAGCTAGGCGGGGTGCTAAAGGTGCAGACGCTGGGGGGGACTGTGACGACTGTGCCCAGGGATTTACTCCTGTCGGTGCTGGAGACCAGGAGCGGACGCCGCTCTGCCCAGGGTTCAAGAGGAGGCACCTCCAAACGGGGTTTTGAGTGAAGTGGCCAGAGGCACTGGGCCGTTCCCAAAGCGCACGTGCTCAGTCCAGCCCAGGAAGCTTGAAGCATTCTGCCTACAACAGTCTTTCTGAGGCCCGTCCTCCCGCCTCATCCCACTGCCTGGGAGCCTGTAAGGGGAGAAGATGACCCACACACTCAAGTTCATCTGGTAAACAAGGGACAGAGCTGTCCACACTCCAACTCCAGCCATCAAGTTTGTATAGATTTTCTCCAGCCAGGGCTTTGTCCAGTGGCCTACATGAAGGGCAGTCCCCTGGGGCAGAAAACAAAACATTATTTTTCCTTCTACCTTCTTTCCTCCCTCCTAACCTTTTTCCTTCTTTCTTTTTCTCTCTCCCTCTCTTCCTTCTTCCCTCCCTCCTGCCCTCCTTTCTTAATGCTCAGACTGATGCTTGTCTTCACCCTAAAGTACTTATGATGAAAGTATCCTAAGGAGGTGTGTAGGTGCTCAGAGGCTGGACAGTTTTTGTTTGTGACTTTCCTGTAGAGTAGATATCAGGCAGGGTCCAGGCAGGAAACAGGAGCATTCTGCGGGGATTACTGAGGCAAATACTAAAGGGAACTTGACAACTGACTGGACAGACTTAAGGGAAATCCATGAAGACAGGCACAGCCTCCGGGTGGCGGCAGTTCGCACCCCTGGGTGAAGCGGCTTGGGAGAGGCCCCAGTGCCTCGGGAGAGGGTGGGCACTGAGTGGACCTAGAGGGGCTGTGGGCCTCTGCCCAGTTAACTGGAAGACGTCATTCAGTTTTAAAACACGAACCCTTAGAGAATAGACCTGTGGCTGTTTAAAATTCTGGAAAAGGAAGCAGAGATTGAAGATGATGCTGATGCTGTAAGACGCGTGAAAAGATGGAGCGGACCGTTCCCTGTCCCGGCGGAGCGCCTCGGCAGCCACGTTTCCCCGGGAAACCAAGGACCAGCTCATCGGATCTGACATCTTCAGTCACGTCACTCATCCAAGCTGCCTCTTTTTAACTGAAAGCAACGAAGCAATTGTTTACGTTTAATAAATAAGCGCATTTAAATGTTGTTCGTCTCATCTCTACAACCAGGGGCTTCCCTGCTGGCTCAGATGGTAGAGAATCTGCCTACAATGCAGGAGACCTGGGTTCGTTCCCTGGGTGGGGAAGATCCCCTGGAGAAGGATACTACCCACTCCAGTATTGTTGCCTGGAGATTTCCACTAGTCCATGAAGTCACAAAGAGTCGGACTCGACTGAGCGACTAACGCTTTCACTTTCGTCTTTAGAACATTCTCCTTCACACTCCAACTCCAGCCATCAAGTTTGTATAGATTTTCTCCAGCCAGGGCTTTGTCCAGTGGCCTACATGAAGGGCAGTCCCCTGGGGCAGAAAACAAAACATTATTTTTCCTTCTACCTTCTTTCCTCCCTCCTAACCTTTTTCCTTCTTTCTTTTTCTCTCTCCCTCTCTTCCTTCTTCCCTCCCTCCTGCCCTCCTTTCTTAATGCTCAGACTGATGCTTGTCTTCACCCTAAAGTACTTATGATGAAAGTATCCTAAGGAGGTGTGTAGGTGCTCAGAGGCTGGACAGTTTTTGTTTGTGACTTTCCTGTAGAGTAGATATCAGGCAGGGTCCAGGCAGGAAACAGGAGCATTCTCGGGATTACTGAGGCAAATACTAAAGGGAACTTGACAACTGACTGGACAGACTTAAGGGAAATCCATGAAGACAGGCACAGCCTCCGGGTGGCGGCAGTTCGCACCCCTGGGTGAAGCGGCTTGGGAGAGGCCCCAGTGCCTCGGGAGAGGGTGGGCACTGAGTGGACCTAGAGGGGCTGTGGGCCTCTGCCCAGTTAACTGGAAGACGTCATTCAGTTTTAAAACACGAACCCTTAGAGAATAGACCTGTGGCTGTTTAAAATTCTGGAAAAGGAAGCAGAGATTGAAGATGATGCTGATGCTGTAAGACGCGTGAAAAGATGGAGCGGACCGTTCCCTGTCCCGGCGGAGCGCCTCGGCAGCCACGTTTCCCCGGGAAACCAAGGACCAGCTCATCGGATCTGACATCTTCAGTCACGCCACTCATCCAAGCTGCCTCTTTTTAACTGAAAGCAACGAAGCAATTGTTTACGTTTAATAAATAAGCGCATTTAAATGTTGTTCGTCTCATCTCTACAACCAGGGGCTTCCCTGCTGGCTCAGATGGTAGAGAATCTGCCTACAATGCAGGAGACCTGGGTTCGTTCCCTGGGTGGGGAAGATCCCCTGGAGAAGGATACTACCCACTCCAGTATTGTTGCCTGGAGATTTCCACTAGTCCATGAAGTCACAAAGAGTCGGACTCGACTGAGCGACTAACGCTTTCACTTTCGTCTTTAGAACATTCTCCTTAAACTCTGTTTTTGCATTGTTATGTGATGAGCATTTAAAAAATAATCCATACAATCAAGAATGTATGTCATGGGCTTCCCCTGGTGGTCCAGTTGGTAAGGACACCGCCTTGCAGTTCAAGGGGCGCCGGTTCGATCCCTGGCCTGGGAAGATCCCACGTGCCGCGGAGCGGCTGGACAGATGTGTCCAATTACAGAGCCGGAGCTCTGGCGCGCATGCGCCCAGAGCTGGTGCTCTGCGACGACAGACGCCACCGCGATGGGAGGCCCACAGGAGCCAAAGAACAAAGATGGATGAAAATAGAGAAATGAAAGACCAATAGAAGTGGCCCGCCCGCTCCCCTCCCTCCCCAAACTGACCCCCGCCCAAAATAAATAAATAAATAAATCTTAAAAAAAAAAAAAGAATATGTCATTTGTAAGTGACTGTCTACGTGTGCAGGTGACCCAGGTTCCATCTCTGGGTCGGGGAGATCCCCTGGAGGAGGGCATGGTAACCCATTCCAGTGTTCTTGCCTGGAGAATCCCATGGACAGAGAAGCCTGGTGGGCTACAGTGCATAGCATCACAAAGAGTCGGACACACTGAGTGACTAACACTTTTTCGCTTTTACTCCAGGTCAATGATTAGGATTTCTCCAAATTGCCAAATTGCTGCCTGGCTGAACACAAACTGGTACCAAAAGACTCCATAGGGACACTCACAGGACGAGCCCCGGACAGGGGCCAGAGCCTGAACTGTCCTAGCCTAGAAAGGGACAGAGAGTTGGCATCACGGGATCCCTGCTGTCAGATGCAGCCTGCCCACTCCTCGCCCACTCTGACATCACCCAGGCCCGTGGCTCTGTGACTCCCCTGCCCTCTCCTTGAACTGCAGACACAAGGAGCCAAATATCTCCGTGACACCTCTTGGATGGTAAACGAGCCCCTCAAACTTAATGCATCCAGATCAGAGCTCTTAATCTGTGCCCGGATCTGCTCCTCCCCCAGTGTGTCTCGTCTCAGCAAATGACACGCCTGTCCTTTTGTGGCTCAGCCCAAATTCAAAGGCATCCTCAGTTCTTTCTCCCTCTTCCTTTTCTTGCACCTGTGTGGGTGTGCTCAGTCAAGTCTGACCCTGCGGTAACACAGACGGTGGCCTGCCAGGCTCCTCTGTCCATGGAATTCTCCAGGCAAGAATGCTGGAGTCGGTTGCCATTTTCTCCTCCAGGGCATCTTTTCCACCCAGGAATTGAATCTGCATCTCTTACCTCTCTTGTATCGGCAGGCAGGTTCTTTACCACTAAGGCCGCCTGCATTTGACCCACCGGCAAATCCTGTTGGCAGAGCCTACTGGTTCTCTGTCGATTCAGAATCCCACTGCTTTTCCCTCCGGTCCTGCCTCCTCCCTGGTCTAGCCCCGAGGCATTCCCCGGTGATACTCCAGATCTTCTGCACGCGTGAGTCAAAGTGTGACATTTTCTTGCTTTCAAATCCCAAACTCCCATGGCCACCACTAGGGGACCTAGTCCTTGGCTACTTCTTCGCTCCTGTTTCTCCTCTCTTTTGCTCTTTCCGTGGGTAGCCACGGTGCATCTCTCTGGTCTTGTAACTTCCCAAACACAGGTTCATCACAGAGCCTCTCACTTGAGATTGGGTGTCCCCAGCCATCCCAACTGATGTCACGTTCTTTCTTGCTTTCCGTCTGTCTTCTTCCCTGGCTTTTTCATAACACGGATTCACCTGACGTTAGAAAGAATCGTTTATTCACTGTGATCAACGACTGCGCTCACAGTGGCGGAGGCCAGAAGTCCCAGCTCAGTTGCACTGGCCAACGTCAAGGGCTGCATTCCTTCCGGAGCCTCTAGGGGAGGATCAGTTCCTTTCCCTTTCCGGCTTCTTTTCCTGTTAAAATTGTGGTTAAAAAAACCACTGAAAACTGCATAGTATCAATGAATCATCTTGATCATTTTTCAGTGTACATTTCTACAGGTTAAGTACAGTTGACCCTGAACACTTCAGGGAGTTAGGGCTACCGACACCCCCTCTCCCCCGCCCCCTGCTGCCCTCACACAGACAGCGTACACACACTCAGTTGTAAAACCTGCTTGCTGCTATCTCTATCTTAAAAGTTGAGGGCTACCGCAAACAACGGGGAAACAGGACTTGACTCTCTGTTCTTTTTATCCGCGTATTGAACTCTCATTGTGTGGGTGTGCTCACTCACGTCTGGCCCTGCGGTAACACAGACGGTGGCCTGCCAGGCTCCTCTGTCCATGGAATTCTCCAGGCAAGAATGCTGGAGTCGGTTGCCATTTTCTCCTCCAGGGCATCTTTTCCACCCAGGAATTGAATCTGCATCTCTTACCTCTCTTGTATCGGCAGGCAGGTTCTTTACCACTAAGGCCGCCTGCATTTGACCCACCGGCAAATCCTGTTGGCAGAGCCTACTGGTTCTCTGTCGATTCAGAATCCCACTGCTTTTCCCTCCGGTCCTGCCTCCTCCCTGGTCTAGCCCCGAGGCATTCCCCGGTGATACTCCAGATCTTCTGCACGCGTGAGTCAAAGTGTGACATTTTCTTGCTTTCAAATCCCAAACTCCCATGGCCACCACTAGGGGACCTAGTCCTTGGCTACTTCTTCGCTCCTGTTTCTCCTCTCTTTTGCTCTTTCCGTGGGTAGCCACGGTGCATCTCTCTGGTCTTGTAACTTCCCAAACACAGGTTCATCACAGAGCCTCTCACTTGAGATTGGGTGTCCCCAGCCATCCCAACTGATGTCACGTTCTTTCTTGCTTTCCGTCTGTCTTCTTCCCTGGCTTTTTCATAACACGGATTCACCTGACGTTAGAAAGAATCGTTTATTCACTGTGATCAACGACTGCGCTCACAGTGGCGGAGGCCAGAAGTCCCAGCTCAGTTGCACTGGCCAACGTCAAGGGCTGCATTCCTTCCGGAGCCTCTAGGGGAGGATCAGTTCCTTTCCCTTTCCGGCTTCTTTTCCTGTTAAAATTGTGGTTAAAAAAACCACTGAAAACTGCATAGTATCAATGAATCATCTTGATCATTTTTCAGTGTACATTTCTACAGGTTAAGTACAGTTGACCCTGAACACTTCAGGGAGTTAGGGCTACCGACACCCCCTCTCCCCCGCCCCCTGCTGCCCTCACACAGACACGCGCGCGCGCACACACTCAGTTGTAAAACCTGCTTGCTGCTATCTCTATCTTAAAAGTAAAAGAATCGATGGATGATGACTCACCCAGGCCAGGAAGCTGAAACTGGAGAGAATCAGGACTTGACTCTCTGTTCTTTTTATCCTGCGTATTGTGAACTCTCATTGAACACGAGCATCTCCCCACACTTTGTTCAAGATCTGTAAAATGAAAATACTGGTTCTATATTTTTGGAAAAAAATTTACATGTAAATGGACATTCCCAGTTCAAATGAATGTTGTTCCAGGGTAAACCATATATTTACACTGTTGTGAAACAGATCTTCAAAAGAACATTATTTTTTATGGCCATACCATTTGGCTTACCAGATTCTAGCTCCTGACCAGGGATTGAACCTGTGCCTCTTGCAGTGGAAGCATAGGTTATAACCACCAGACCGCCAGGGAATTCCTCAAAACTTAAAAAAATGATCTTTTATTTATTTATTTAATTGGAATATAGTTGATTTACAATATTGTGTTTCAGGTGTACAATAATGATACACATATATCCAGTTTGGTTTTTTTTAAAAATAGATTTCCCATAGAGGTCATCACAGAGTGCAGAACATCTTCATCCTGCAAATCAGAAGTCTGGTACCCATTCAACAAGCCCCCACCTTTCCCCCTCTCCCCCAGCCCCTGGTGACCACCTTTCTACATTGTCTCCATGAATTTTGATGCATGGCTTTAGATGCTTCATCCAAGTGGGCTTGTGCAGAATTTCTCTTGGGACTGATTTATTTCACTCAGCAGAATGTCCTCTAGGTTCATCCATGTTGTAGCATGTGACAGGATTTCCTTCCTTTATAAGGCTGAATAATATTCCACTGGAGATATACAGCACACTTTTTGAATTCAGGCATCTGCTGTTGGATATGTAGCTGTTTCCATATCTTGGCTGTTGTGGATAATGCTGCCATAAACATGGGAGTGCAAATACCTACTCAAGAGCATGAAGTCATTTTCTCCCATTACACATCACACGTGGAACTAATGGATCATATCTTGCCATCTTTGCCCCCTCCCCCCCTGCCCTCACACAGACACGCGCGCGCGCACACACTCAGTTGTAAAACCTGCTTGCAGCTATCTCTATCATAAAAGTAAACGAATCGATGGATGATGACTCACCCAGGCCAGGAAGCTGAAACTGGAGAGAAGCAGGACTTGACTCGCTGTTCTTTTTATCCTGCGTATTGTGATCTCTCATTGAACACGAGCATCTCCCACACTTTGTTCAAGATCTGTAAAATGAAAATACTGGTTCTATATTTTTGGAAAAAAATTTACATGTAAATGGACATTCCCAGTTCAAATGAATGTTGTTCCAGGGTAAACCATATATTTACACTGTTGTGAAACAGATCTTCAAAAGAACATTATTTTTTATGGCCATACCATTTGGCTTACCAGATTCTAGCTCCTGACCAGGGATTGAACCTGTGCCTCTTGCAGTGGAAGCATAGGTTATAACCACCAGACCGCCAGGGAATTCCTCAAAACTTAAAAAAATGATCTTTTATTTATTTATTTAATTGGAATATAGTTGATTTACAATATTGTGTTTCAGGTGTACAATAATGATACACATATATCCAGTTTGGTTTTTTTTAAAAATAGATTTCCCATAGAGGTCATCACAGAGTGCAGAACATCTTCATCCTGCAAATCAGAAGTCTGGTACCCATTCAACAAGCCCCCACCTTTCCCCCTCTCCCCCAGCCCCTGGTGACCACCTTTCTACATTGTCTCCATGAATTTTGATGCATGGCTTTAGATGCTTCATCCAAGTGGGCTTGTGCAGAATTTCTCTTGGGACTGATTTATTTCACTCAGCAGAATGTCCTCTAGGTTCATCCATGTTGTAGCATGTGACAGGATTTCCTTCCTTTATAAGGCTGAATAATATTCCACTGGAGATATACAGCACACTTTTTGAATTCAGGCATCTGCTGTTGGATATGTAGCTGTTTCCATATCTTGGCTGTTGTGGATAATGCTGCCATAAACATGGGAGTGCAAATACCTACTCAAGAGCATGAAGTCATTTTCTCCCATTACACATCCACACGTGGAACTAATGGATCATACGGAGGTTCTAGGTTTTGAACAATTATTTGTTTTTGGTCGCGCTGGGTCTTCGTTGTTGTGGCCAGGAGGGCTGACTCTTCACGGGGACGCAGAGGCGACTCATTGCAGTGGCTTTTCCTGCTGTGGAGCTGGGTTCTAAGCACACAGGCTTCAGCAGGTGTGGCTCGTGGGCTCTAGAGGCAGGCTCCACGGTATGCGGAATCTCTCCGGACCAGGGGCTGAACCCTTGTCTCCTGCATTGGCAGGCAGATTGTTGTCCACCGTGCCACCGGGAAAGTACCCCCCCTTTTTTGTTGTTTAAATTTTGGCCTCTTGTATTGGTTATTTATTTATTTATTTTCATCCATCTTTATTCTTTGGCCTGTGTGAGCCTCCCAGTGCGGCGGCCTCTCTCCTTGCAGAGCACCAGCCTTGGGCGCATGCGCTCCAGAGCGCTGGCTGGTAATTGGACACACCGGTTCCAGCCGCTCCGCAGCACGTGGGATCTTCCCAGGTCAGGGATCGAACTGGTGTCCCTTGCACTGCAAGGCAGACTCGTTACTCGCTAGACCACCAGGGAAGCCCTCTTGGACCTTTTTTTTTTTTTAAATTCAGTTTTTTGAAATGTTTGAGTTGCTTCAGTTTCAAGCATATTTTGGATCTTCACCTATATGAAATATATGATCTGAAGGTAATCTCGCATGTCATAGGCAGTCTCCACTCTGTGGATGGCTTCCCTTGCTGTGAGGAAGCCTCGTAGCTTAATGCCACTCCACTTGTTCATTTTCACTGCTGTCCTTGGGTATTATCCAAAAAAATCATTATGCAGACCAACGTCAAGAAGCTTTCCCCCTGTTTTCTTCTGGTCGTTTTATGGTTTTGGGTCTTAGAGTTGTCTTTAATCCATTTGCAGTTGATTTTTATGTATGGTGTGGGATAGGGCTCCAATCTCCTTCTTCTGCATCTGGATATTCAGTTTTTTCCAGCATCATTTATTGAAGAGACTATCCTTACTTCATGGTGTGTGGTTGGTACCCTTGTGGAAGACAAGTTGCTTGTAAATGCATGGATTTATTTCTGGACTCTCTATTCTGTTCCACTGGGCTCTCTCTTTCTCTCTATCACTTAGTTTGTAATATATTTCGTAATAAAGAAGAGTGATGCCAGGGCTTCCCTGGTGGTCCAGTGGGTAAGGGCACCGCCTTGCAGTGCAAGGGGCACCGGTTCAATCCCTAGCCTGGGATGATCCCACGTGCTGCGGAGCGGCTGGACTGATGTGTCCAACTACCAAGCCAGAGCTCTGGAGCGCATGCGCCCAGAGCCGGTGCTCTGTGACAAGAGAGGCCACTGCGATGGAAGGCCCACACGGGCCAAAGAACAAATGAGTAAATGAAAGATCAATAGAAGTGGCCAAAAAAAAAAAGAAGAGTGATGCCTCTAGCTTTATTCCTCGTGTTCAAGACTGTTTCGGTCATTGCATGTCCTTTATGGTTCTATATGAATTTTAGTCCTGTTTCTATGTGGGCTAAAAACCTCCTGTTCTGCCGTCTTGCTAATGTCATTTCTCTGTAGTTTTCTTTTTCCCATGGTGTCTTTGTCCGCCTGTTGGGTTAATGAAACAGTATCAGGGTAATGCTGCTGATCTGTTTCTCCTCTTCAATCTTTTTTGGAAGAGGTTCAGGAGAATTGGTATAAATTCTTCTTCAAATATTTGGTAGAATTCACCAGTGGAACCATCTGGTCTTGGCTTTTCTTTGTTGGGAGGATCGATGATCTGAAGGTAATCTCGCATGTCATAGGCAGTCTCCACTCTGTGGATGGCTTCCCTTGCTGTGAGGAAGCCTCGTAGCTTAATGCCACTCCACTTGTTCATTTTCACTGCTGTCCTTGGGTATTATCCAAAAAAATCATTATGCAGACCAACGTCAAGAAGCTTTCCCCCTGTTTTCTTCTGGTCGTTTTATGGTTTTGGGTCTTAGAGTTGTCTTTAATCCATTTGCAGTTGATTTTTATGTATGGTGTGGGATAGGGCTCCAATCTCCTTCTTCTGCATCTGGATATTCAGTTTTTTCCAGCATCATTTATTGAAGAGACTATCCTTACTTCATGGTGTGTGGTTGGTACCCTTGTGGAAGACAAGTTGCTTGTAAATGCATGGATTTATTTCTGGACTCTCTATTCTGTTCCACTGGGCTCTCTCTTTCTCTCTATCACTTAGTTTGTAATATATTTCGTAATAAAGAAGAGTGATGCCAGGGCTTCCCTGGTGGTCCAGTGGGTAAGGGCACCGCCTTGCAGTGCAAGGGGCACCGGTTCAATCCCTAGCCTGGGATGATCCCACGTGCCGCGGAGCGGCTGGACTGATGTGTCCAACTACCAAGCCAGAGCTCTGGAGCGCATGCGCCCAGAGCCGGTGCTCTGTGACAAGAGAGGCCACTGCGATGGAAGGCCCACACGGGCCAAAGAACAAATGAGTAAATGAAAGATCAATAGAAGTGGCCAAAAAAAAAAAGAAGAGTGATGCCTCTAGCTTTATTCCTCGTGTTCAAGACTGTTTCGGTCATTGCATGTCCTTTATGGTTCTATATGAATTTTAGTCCTGTTTCTATGTGGGCTAAAAACCTCCTGTTCTGCCGTCTTGCTAATGTCATTTCTCTGTAGTTTTCTTTTTCCCATGGTGTCTTTGTCCGCCTGTTGGGTTAATGAAACAGTATCAGGGTAATGCTGCTGATCTGTTTCTCCTCTTCAATCTTTTTTGGAAGAGGTTCAGGAGAATTGGTATAAATTCTTCTTCAAATATTTGGTAGAATTCACCAGTGGAACCATCTGGTCTTGGCTTTTCTTTGTTGGGAGGATCGATGACTGATTCATTCTCCTTTCTTGTCACTGATCTGTTTAGATTTCCTATGTTTTCACCATTCCATCTTGGCAGATTGTGTGTTTTTAGGAATTTATTCCTTTCTTGGAGGTTATTCAATTTGTTGGCACATGTGTCTCCCAGATTCTTTTAAGGATACTTTTTAATGACATTTAGGGCCCACCAGGATGATCTTCCCATCTTAAGATTCTTAATCACATCTGCAAAAACTTTCCATAGGAGGTAACGGCCATGGGATGAATTGCAGCCCCCTGAAATTCATATGTTGAAGAACCCCCCCAACACCTCAGAATGTCACTGTGTTTGGAGCTAGAATCTTTAAAGGGGTTATTAGGTTAAAATGAGGTCATCGGAGTCTTCCCTGGTGGTTCAGTGATTAAGACTCCATGCTCCCAACGCAGGATGCCTGGGTTTGATTCCCTGGTCTGGGAGCTAAAATCCTGCATGCCACCACTAAGACTGGATGCAGCGAATAAATAAATAAATAAATATTGAAAAAAATATAAGAACTAAAAACAAGGTCATCAGAATGGGTTTTGATTCACTATGATTGGTGTCATTCTAAGAAGAGGAGACTAGGAGGCACGTATGCACAGAAGGAAGGCCACCTGAGGCCACAAGGGGTAGACGGACATCTGCCCGCCAAGGAGAGAGGCCTTAGGAGAAACCAACCCTACCCACACCTTGACCTTGGGCTTACAGCTTCCAGAACTGCGAGGGAATAAACTTTTGCCACCTAATCTGTAACACTTTGCTACAGCAGCTGGAACAGACTACTAGTGATATTTACAAGGTTTCAGGGATCAGGGCCCGGGTCTCTTTGAGGCGGTTATCAGCTTGGCACATTAGTTTACTGGCACGCAGGGAGTTTAATCTACTTTGTTCTTACAGCAATGGCTCTCCTCAGGGAATTGCATTCTGGTGTGATGTTAAAAGTGTCCAACTCTTTGCAACCCCATGGACCGTAGCCCTCCAGGTTCCTCTGTCTCTGGGATTCTTCAGGCAAGAATCCTGGAGTGGGCTGCCATTCCCTTCTCTAGGGACTCTTCCCAATCCAGGGACCAGACCCGAGTCTCCTTCATTGCAGGCAGATTCTTTATCATCTTGGCCACAAGGGAAACCCATTCTGATGTGGAGAGTCAGACAACACATACAGGGTGGCCCTGGCGACTTGGAGATAAAGATTCTGTCTGCGAACGCTGGAGACACAGGTTTGATCCCTGGGTCGGGAAGATCCCCCAGAGATGGGGGAGGGCAACCCACTCCAGTATTCTGGCCTGGGAAATCCCATGGGTAGAAGAGCCTGGCGGGCTCCCGTTCATGGGGTCACAGAGGATGGATGTGACTAAGCGACTAAACAGCAACAACAATAGCAACGTGGAGTGTGCTCCATGGTGACGTGAGGGCGGGTGTTGGTCAAAGGTGCTTGGAAAAAGAGAAGGCGGGGCCGAGTGCGGGAGGAAGGTATAGTTTGCAATTTTATGTCCTGAATTAATGAATGAATTTTAAAGTGTAGTTTGACCGTGCCACCTGGCTTGTGGCATCTCAGCTCCCCAACCAGGAGTTGAACCTGTGCCCTCAGCAGTGGAAGCGAGGAGTCCTAACCACTGGCCTGGGTGTTCGGTAACTTCAGTCGTGTCCAACTCTTTGCAGACCTGTGGACGGTAGCCCTGCCAGGCTCCTCTGTCCTTGGGGATTCTCTAGCCGAGAATACTAGAGTGGATTGCATTTCCTCTTCCAGGGATCTTCCCCATCTAGGAACTGAACTTGCGTCTCTTCGGTCTCCTGCATTGGCAGATGGGTTCTTTAGCCCTAGCGCCCCCTGGGAAGGCCTAACCATGGGATGACCAGGGAGTTTCCTGGAGTTTGCACTTTCCGAAAGGGGATCAGGAAATCACCTTCTGAGAAGGTGACCTTTGAGTCAAGACCTGAAGGAGGTGAGGGTGCCAAGCGCGTCGAAAGCGGAGGGAAGGACGTTCTGAGCAGGAGAGACGGTGGATGTGGAGGTTGCAGAGGGGCTGGCCTCTGCCCAGCCCCCAGGAAAGGGGAGAGGGCAGGGTGACCGCATGGCCTGTGGGGGGCCGAGTAGCAGGAGGCGAGGTCAAAACAGCTGGTCCAGCTCAGGTTAGGACTCCTTGGTCATGGAAGGGCCTCTGGCTCGGGCAGACCGCAGCCACTGCAGGATTCTGAGCATATGCGTGACCTGAGCTGACTTATATTTTAAAAGGATTGTTTTGGCTGCTGTGGGGAGAGCAGGCTGAAGGGAAGCCAGGGCAGGACGGGGAAGCCCCATCTGCAAGCTACGTCAGTTGTCTAGGCCAGAGCTGCTCGGGGGTCTGGGCAGGGACCCTGGGGGCGGGGAGGGGCGGCTGGTCTCTGGTCACCTTCTGAAGGCAGGGCCCTGGGGTTTGCTGGTGCACCTGGCGTGGGGAGTGACCGGGAGGAGGGCCGCCGGAACCACAGGAGCTGAGATGCAGAAGGTGGGGAGGGGAAGGCCAGAGCAGGTTTCAGTAGCGGTGGGAGGGGGACCCCAGGCTCCCCAGGGTTGTGAGCCTTCCAGCGGTTGTGAGTGGACACGGCCGGAGCTCAGGGGGGAGGTCTGTGCTGGGAGAGTCAGTCTGGGAATTGTTAATGCCTACAGGGCATTGAAAGCCATCAATTATGAGATACCAAAGCAAAGGGGCTCCAGGGCTGCAGGTTGGGACCAGCCAACTTTCAGAGTCTGGAGAGCTTGTGGAGGAAGGAGCGAGGGATCTTTCTGCTGCACAAATAAGTCAATGAACGGATCACGTTGGCCACGACTCCCGGGCGGGCCGTTGCTCTCCACTGATGGTCACCGCAGCCTGCCGTGGTCTCTGTGAACGCACCCTGCTCCCTTGTGATCCATCCTCCCGCCAGGCGCTCTGGGCCTCCACAGCGCCCGCTGCCCTTCCTCCCGGAAAGGCCTGACCCTCTCCGCCCTCTGCGCTATTCTCGGTCTGGTGAATTGCTTTCTGTGCTCTGTTGTCCTCTGGGTCATAGTCCCCAAGCATCACCCCAGCCCTGTGCGCTTTCCACCCTGGCTCCTGGCACTGTGGGGGCCTTGTGCACACACGGCAGACCCCACCCACCCTCCCGCACACCTGCCACCCTTGTGGCTCCCTCGGGTGCCCCCTGGCCCTGGGGCTCCCTCTCGGGAGGATGGACACAGACCTGAGTCCATCTGGGTGGGCCCTGAAAGTGGACTGGGTGGTCTGGGGGGAAGTTCTGGAATCTGGGGGTCTAGATGGGAGGTGTGGCCCTGAGGGGAGGGGGTCGGCCCTGGGGAATGCGTGCCGCCCAGAGTGCTACTCAGTCTTCTATTGCGCCAGCGGGGTGTCCCTTGTTATTATTATTTTTAATAATTATTTTTATTTTACTTTTACAGAGTTTTGTTGTTTACAGATATGTATAATCCTCCTTGTTATGTTTTGTAAAGAAGTACAGTGGTGCCTTGAGGCTTCGAAGGTGGCGCTAGGGGTAAAGAACCCACTTGCCGTTGCAGGAGACCTAAGAGACACGGGTCCGATCCCCTGGGTTGGGAGGATCCCCGGGAAGAGAGCACAGCAACCTGCTCTAATATCCTCGCCTGGAGAATCCCACGGATAGAGGAGCCTGGAGGGCTACCGTCGGACAGAGTCAGGCATGACTGAAGCGACTTAGCGCACACGCACCCAGCGTGGCGCCTTCCGCTGCGTGCGACAGGGAGGGGCGGTGCGGAGGGAAGCGCTCCTCTGTCTTTTTTAAGTGGCGCCACTTCTTTTCTCTTGACTGTTTACCAAGGTCAAGGCCTCGTCCGGACAGAAGGGTCATTTTTGCTTCCTCCGTTCATTCAGCTGCACCCACAGCGTCCAGAGGCGGAGGACTTGGGGCTGAGGGCTGAGGGCTGGGGAGGCGTGTCCCGCTGGGAGAGCCCATCGCCCCGGAGGAATGAGACCCGCTGCAGCGGGCGTGGGTCAGGCTGGCCGCCCTGCTCCCTCTACAAAGGGAATCTCATTCTGAAAGGACAGGCTGAGCTCGGAGAAGGGTCCATTCACCAGAAATCAGATTTTGGTAAACGAAGATGCGAAAGTGGAAAATATCATTCACTCAGTCATGTCCAACTCTTTCGCAACCCATAGACTGTAGCCCATCAGGCTCCTCTGTCCATGGGATTCTCCAGCTGAGAACACTGGAGTTAAGTTGCCATTCCCTTCTCCAAGGGGTCTTCCCAACCCAGGGAAGCAGCCCCTCAAACACACTTTGACCAGGTTCCCCAAGGCTGAGACCTGTTCCCTACCCGGACCGGGAGCTAAAGGCTGATGAGAGATTACAAAGGAGGCTGAGAGACAGTTTCCTTTCGAAGAGTTTCATTTATTCGTCTTTTCTGAAGCAGTTAATTCTTTTTTCTAATTAAAAAAAAATGTGTGCTTCATCCAGAGTTATACCAAAGTGATTAAAATGAATTTTCTAATGGAGATAGAAAATCTGATCTCCTCAGACCAGAAAAAAAAGAAAAGGTCTTTTTTCTAATCGTTTCCATACACCACAAAAATAAAACCAAAGGAGAACATCCACAATCAAAAATAATCCCCAAATATCCAGGACAAAAAATAAAATATTTATTGATCTATCACAGCGAGACACAAAGAGATGGGCGGGCAGGGAGAAATGCTCTGAGTACAGTGGCTCGAGGGGGCACGGGGGGATACAGTACTGCGTGGGGGGAGGCCCAGGCTGGGGGAGATTCCTGCGGCCCCAGCCGGCACCGCCCCTGGCACCCAGGGCTCGCGGCCCCTGCGTAGGGGTGTGTGCGGTGGGGCGGAGGCAGGGCACCAAGGGCTGCCTCGACGGGCTGACCGAGTTGACGGTGGGGGCGCCCGGCCAGCTCGTGGCGCCGGGCGGCCAAACGGGGACAAGGACGATGGACGGATGGACAGATGGGCGGATGGATTCCACGAGCGCAAGAGGGCGCTTCCCGAGGCGGGGGCGGGGGCGCGTCTTCGGACCTGAAGGGGCTCCCCGTCCCCTGACGGGGGGAACCGTGATGGGAAGGGAAGACGGGGCCAAGGAGGCCAAGAGATGGCGTGACCCAATCCAGCTGGAGGGTTTCGATGGTGGGGTACGAAGGGGACCGCAGCCAGTGGGGGGTGCTGGTGGGCAGGGGGAGGTGAGACTGGCCGGGAAAGGTCTGCACCATCGTTCAGGGGAGCCCCGGGAGGAGCCCAGGTGTTTCCCCCCCGAAAATATCATTCACTCAGTCATGTCCAACTCTTTCGCAACCCATAGACTGTAGCCCATCAGGCTCCTCTGTCCATGGGATTCTCCAGCTGAGAACACTGGAGTTAAGTTGCCATTCCCTTCTCCAAGGGTCTTCCCAACCCAGGAAGCAGCCCCTCAAACACACTTTGACCAGGTTCCCCAAGGCTGAGACCTGTTCCCTACCCGGACCGGGAGCTAAAGGCTGATGAGAGATTACAAAGGAGGCTGAGAGACAGTTTCCTTTCAAGAGTTTCATTTATTCGTCTTTTCTGAAGCAGTTAATTCTTTTTTCTAATTAAAAAAAAATGTGTGCTTCATCCAGAGTTATACCAAAGTGATTAAAATGAATTTTCTAATGGAGATAGAAAATCTGATCTCCTCAGACCAGAAAAAAAAGAAAAGGTCTTTTTTCTAATCGTTTCCATACACCACAAAAATAAAACCAAAGGAGAACATCCACAATCAAAAATAATCCCCAAATATCCAGGACAAAAAATAAAATATTTATTGATCTATCACAGCGAGACACAAAGAGATGGGCGGGCAGGGAGAAATGCTCTGAGTACAGTGGCTCGAGGGGGCACGGGGGGATACAGTACTGCGTGGGGGGAGGCCCAGGCTGGGGGAGATTCCTGCGGCCCCAGCCGGCACCGCCCCTGGCACCCAGGGCTCGCGGCCCCTGCGTAGGGGTGTGTGCGGTGGGGCGGAGGCAGGGCACCAAGGGCTGCCTCGACGGGCTGACCGAGTTGACGGTGGGGGCGCCCGGCCAGCTCGTGGCGCCGGGCGGCCAAACGGGGACAAGGACGATGGACGGATGGACAGATGGGCGGATGGATTCCACGAGCGCAAGAGGGCGCTTCCCGAGGCGGGGGCGGGGGCGCGTCTTCGGACCTGAAGGGGCTCCCCGTCCCCTGACGGGGGGAACCGTGATGGGAAGGGAAGACGGGGCCAAGGAGGCCAAGAGATGGCGTGACCCAATCCAGCTGGAGGGTTTCGATGCTTGGGTACCAAGTGGACCGCAGCCAGTGGGGGGTCCTGGTGGGCAGGGGGAGGTGAGACTGCCCGGGAAAGGTCTGCACCATCGTTCAGGGGAGCCCCGGGGAGGGGAGATCCCTCAGGGGCTGCCCTTCCCTCCTCCCTCCCCGCAGGAAGAATGAAAGCACCGACACTTAGCACCAAGTTCCCCTGGAGATGGACAGCGTGCGGAGGGGGAGCTCCTGGGTGGGAAGGGGCTGGGGCCAGGGGGTCAAGCCCACCCACCCCTTGCCTCTGAAGGACGGGCCTCCCGGGGCCCGCTCGGCCACCAGTCTCTCGTCTCCTTGCCCTGTGGATTTCCAAGGCCGCCCGGCCTGCCCCGTTCCCTCCCGGGCTGGGAACGCTGGACGGGGCGTGGGATGGGGGGGACGTGGGGTCACAGAGGGTTTACATTCTCCACCAAGCAGTAGCACCAACGTTGATGAGGTCGTGAGTCAGGGGTCCCCGGAAGCTCACTTTCTCTTCCGGCCACAGGACTTCCCCAGGCAGGCCCCGGCTGGAGGCGGGGGAGGCACACCCAACGGTCAGGCACGTGCTGGCCGCTGCTCAAGGCCTTGCCCCGTCTGCCCAACTCCCAGCTCTTCTCACAGCCACATCACAGTGGGAAACAGAGGCGCCAGGGAGCCATGGGAAGCCTGCCTGTGACCCCGGGCCAAGCTCTGTGCCCTTTCAATGTACGAGCTCCCACTGGGCTGGTGGATGGTAGCAGGACTCCTGCCCTTTCCTGGGAAGGATCTCACCGGTTAACCTTGTTTCAGATCATCAAGGCACCAGGGATGGGTAGTAGGGCCTGGTGCAGGACCTACCCCTGCAGGAGCGAGATGTGGCTCACTACCGCCACCTGGTGGCCGTGGGCACCGGGTGGTCAGGAGACCATCTCTCCCTGCGCAACTCATCCAGGGTGTGTGTTGGGAAAGCAAGCAGGGTGATAGGCCGCAGGCACCAGCTGGTGCTGAGAGCCTTGTGCCCTGGGCGAGGTCAGGCTGCTCTTAACTCTGCCTCTCCCTGGCCGCTTTGTCTGCGGAGTAGGAAGCAGGTGGGAGTAGAAAGGAATCCACCGCCTGAGCAAGCTGGGGCTTCTCTGGGTCTCCTTCGGGCATTGTTTAGGCGGTGCCTTGGGAGGGACGATCAGACATTGCCAGAGGCACATCTGCATCTTGGAGCCAGAGTGTGGCTCTAGGACCACCGCGAGCTCCACCCTCCAGCTCCCTGCACCAGGGTTCCCGTGGCTGTGTCCACGCGCTCTCTCCTCTGGCCTTCCCAGTCCCTCCTCCTCCTCCTCCTCCCTTCTCTTCCTCTCGGCAACTCCCTGCAGGGGCGGGTGTGGGTACCAGGGAGGAAGGGGCATCCAGGCCTGGCCTGGATGAGCCTGGAGGGCTCCTGACCCACTCTCGGCTTTGAGCGTCTCTGTCGGAGGTAGACGAGGCGGTGGCTAAGGTGTCCAGCCCCCCGCCAGCCCCTCCGCCTCCCTGCCAGGCCTCCTCTGACCCGCCTCCCCCTCTCCAGGCTGATGGCCCTGTCCCCTGTCTCTGTCCTCCCCCACCCCACCCTCTTCCAGGGGTGGAATCTACTCACGTTGGTATCCCAGGGCTCCCAGGGCCCCTCCGAAGGGCTTGGGAGGTTTGACTGCGGAGGGAAGGCGGGGTTGGGGAGGTGAGGCTTTTCCAGCTCTCCCGGATCAAGGCCCCCCCGTCCCGGCACCGCCACCTGCCGCAGCCGTTCCCCAGACCTCTCTGCTCCAGCCCGACCCGCCTGGCCAGCCTCACTCCCTGCAGATGGCCCCCTGCCTGTGGAGGTCTGCGCAGCTCTGAGACGATCCTGCCCTTTCCTGGGAAGGATCTCACCGGTTAACCTTGTTTCAGATCATCAAGGCACCAGGGATGGGTAGTAGGGCCTGGTGCAGGACCTACCCCTGCAGGAGCGAGATGTGGCTCACTACCGCCACCTGGTGGCCGTGGGCACCGGGTGGTCAGGAGACCATCTCTCCCTGCGCAACTCATCCAGGGTGTGTGTTGGGAAAGCAAGCAGGGTGATAGGCCGCAGGCACCAGCTGGTGCTGAGAGCCTTGTGCCCTGGGCGAGGTCAGGCTGCTCTTAACTCTGCCTCTCCCTGGCCGCTTTGTCTGCGGAGTAGGAAGCAGGTGGGAGTAGAAAGGAATCCACCGCCTGAGCAAGCTGGGGCTTCTCTGGGTCTCCTTCGGGCATTGTTTAGGCGGTGCCTTGGGAGGGACGATCAGACATTGCCAGAGGCACATCTGCATCTTGGAGCCAGAGTGTGGCTCTAGGACCACCGCGAGCTCCACCCTCCAGCTCCCTGCACCAGGGTTCCCGTGGCTGTGTCCACGCGCTCTCTCCTCTGGCCTTCCCAGTCCCTCCTCCTCCTCCTCCTCCCTTCTCTTCCTCTCGGCAACTCCCTGCAGGGGCGGGTGTGGGTACCAGGGAGGAAGGGGCATCCAGGCCTGGCCTGGATGAGCCTGGAGGGCTCCTGACCCACTCTCGGCTTTGAGCGTCTCTGTCGGAGGTAGACGAGGCGGTGGCTAAGGTGTCCAGCCCCCCGCCAGCCCCTCCGCCTCCCTGCCAGGCCTCCTCTGACCCGCCTCCCCCTCTCCAGGCTGATGGCCCTGTCCCCTGTCTCTGTCCTCCCCCACCCCACCCTCTTCCAGGGGTGGAATCTACTCACGTTGGTATCCCAGGGCTCCCAGGGCCCCTCCGAAGGGCTTGGGAGGTTTGACTGCGGAGGGAAGGCGGGGTTGGGGAGGTGAGGCTTTTCCATCTCTACCGGATCAAGTCCCCCCCGTCCACGCACCTCCACCTGCAGCAGCAGTTCCAAAGACCTCTCTGCTCCAGCCCGACCCTCCTGTCCAGCCTCACTCCCTGCAGATGGCCCCCTGCCTGTGGAGGTCTGCGCAGCTCTGAGACGATCCCCTCCCGGTCAGACCCCAGCCACGCTCCCCAGGGGCAGCCTCGCCCCCATGGACGGGCTCTGGGCTCAGCCTTCCTGACCACCTGCTCCAGTGGGCCCTGCTCTTCCCCTCCTGTTGCTTTCCTTTTCTCTGGGACCTGTCAACCTCTCTGGTCAGACCCTACGACCTGGGGTGACCCAGGTCCCTGTCTCACTCACGGTGCCCAGTCACGGGCCAGGCTGGGAGCCCTAGGGATTGGGGTTCTGCATCTGAGAGCTGACTTCTTCAGTGTCTGCAGTTATGCTGGGGGCTCCCTCAAGCCCCGACACCAGAAGGCCAGCCCAGGGCGGTGGCTGCACGAGCCGTTCCCTGCACAGGATGGACCCCCCATGCTGTGCAGAATCTCAGGGCCCTGCTTGAAATGGGGCCCCTTGTTCTCACGGCAGACTCACCACCAACTCCCAGACCTCCGGCTCCGGCACCTACAAGGCAAGCAGAGGGGTTGTACATGTGCCCGCCCTGGGGAGCCCGCCAAGCCCACCCCTGAGACGGGCACGTTCTGGGCCTGGGTGTCGGGAGCCCTGCCAGCGACCGGGTGACCTTGGGTCCTCTCTGAAACCCTCAGTTTGTCACATCTGAACGTGGGGTCTTGGAAAAACTGATGGTTCCTGGCCTTGCATGGGAGGAAGAGGGGAAGAAGGAGAGGCTGAGCTCTGTGGCATCTGAGGATGTGGGTCCTCTCCCCCACCCCGGGTCCTGGCTCAGCCCTTCTGAGATGAACCGGGGGAGGAGGGGCGGGGCGCTGGGCATACCTGGGAAAATAGGAGACAGTCCGAAGCCAGGCCTTGCTGCGACTCCTGTAGGAGGGGTTGGGGGTGGGCGTGCACTGGGTCACCGACTGCCTCTACGCCTAAGACCACCTCCTCCTGCTGCCCCGCCCCCATTTCTCAACAAAGCTGGTCCCCGCCTGGCCTCCTGGTATGAGGCCCCGTCGCCTCAGCTCATCAGCCTGGCGTCTGAGGCCCACGTATGCACGCCTGACCCGAGGCCTTTCCCGGACTGTCCCCTCCACCCTCTCTCCGACGTGGCTCCGGAGTCCCCAGGCCGGCCAGCCAGGCTCAGCTGAGGCGGGCACAGCAGAGGTGGTCCCCCCCTCCCGGGAATAGCCTACCGGCTCCTAGGACGCCTCCAAGGCCAGCGGCACCTGAGAAGAGGGCAGATGGGGGTCAGGATGAGGCACAGTTGAAGGTGCCCTGAGTATCCCCTCTGGGGCCTGCAGTTAGGGATTTCCGGGGTGGACCTTCACGGGGTCTGTGAGCGAGACCGAGCGTGCACTGGGTCACCGACTGCCTCTTTGCCTAAGACCACCTCCTCCCAGGGTGCAGGGAGAGGGCAGCAGGGGTGACGGGTCAGCAGCCTGCAGGCCTGGGAGCAACTCACCATATTTGGCGGCTTTAGCTGCTGCAGCTGGAGGGATACCTAGAAAGACAGGGAGCCGGAGGACCCATGGGCAGCTCACCTGTTCTCACGGCAGACTCACCACCAACTCCCAGACCTCCGGCTCCGGCACCTACAAGGCAAGCAGAGGGGTTGTACATGTGCCCGCCCTGGGGAGCCCGCCAAGCCCACCCCTGAGACGGGCACGTTCTGGGCCTGGGTGTCGGGAGCCCTGCCAGCGACCGGGTGACCTTGGGTCCTCTCTGAAACCCTCAGTTTGTCACATCTGAACGTGGGGTCTTGGAAAAACTGATGGTTCCTGGCCTTGCATGGGAGGAAGAGGGGAAGAAGGAGGCTGAGCTCTGTGGCATCTGAGGATGTGGGTCCTCTCCCCCACCCCGGGTCCTGGCTCAGCCCTTCTGAGATGAACCGGGGGAGGAGGGGCGGGGCGCTGGGCATACCTGGGAAAATAGGAGACAGTCCGAAGCCAGGCCTTGCTGCGACTCCTGTAGGAGGGGTTGGGGTGGGCGTGCACTGGGTCACCGACTGCCTCTACGCCTAAGACCACCTCCTCCTGCTGCCCCGCCCCCATTTCTCAACAAAGCTGGTCCCCGCCTGGCCTCCTGGTATGAGGCCCCGTCGCCTCAGCTCATCAGCCTGGCGTCTGAGGCCCACGTATGCACGCCTGACCCGAGGCCTTTCCCGGACTGTCCCCTCCACCCTCTCTCCGACGTGGCTCCGGAGTCCCCAGGCCGGCCAGCCAGGCTCAGCTGAGGCGGGCACAGCAGAGGTGGTCCCCCCCTCCCGGGAATAGCCTACCGGCTCCTAGGACGCCTCCAAGGCCAGCGGCACCTGAGAAGAGGGCAGATGGGGGTCAGGATGAGGCACAGTTGAAGGTGCCCTGAGTATCCCCTCTGGGGCCTGCAGTTAGGGATTTCCGGGGTGGACCTTCACGGGGTCTGTGAGCGAGACCGAGCGTGCACTGGGTCACCGACTGCCTCTTTGCCTAAGACCACCTCCTCCCAGGGTGCAGGGAGAGGGCAGCGGGGGTGACGTGTCAGCAGCCTGCAGGCCTGGGAGCAACTCACCATATTTGGCGGCTTTAGCTGCTGCAGCTGGAGGGATACCTAGAAAGACAGGGAGCCGGAGGGCTCAGGAACACCTCCTCCCTCCCAGAGCCCTGTCCCCTTCCCGACCAGCTCACCCATCAACCCGCTGACTCGTCCTTCCACCAGCCCTCCACCCCTCCTCCATCCATCCATCTTTTCGAAGTCTTTCTTAAGCGCCTGTGGCGTGGCCAGGCTCGTGGAGCACACGGGGAAAGAAACTGCAGGCTGGGTCAGGGACCCGTGATGACCGAGAGAAAGACCTCGTGACGGAAGGTCCGCCCTGATGGCGGAGCCTTAGGGACAGTCATTTCCCTCCAAGGTCTGCCTTCCTTCTCTGGAAGACGGGCGTAAGGATCACGATCCTAATGAACTCCCTCTTGAAGTGGCTGGCCAGGTCGAAAGAGAGAGGAGAAGGGGAGACCGGGAGACCTAACTGCAAAGAGCAGCCCTCACTAAGCGTGCTCTGTGCTCAGTTGCTCAGTCCAATTCTGCGACCCTTTGGACTTCAGCCTGCCAGGCTCCTCTGTCCATGGGATTTCCCAGGCAAGCATACTCGAGTGGGTTGCCATTTCCTCCTCCAGGGGATCTTCCCAACCCAGGGATCAAACCCGTGTCTCCTGCATGGACAGGCAGGGTCTTTACCTGAGGAACCCTTGGGGCCCTTCCAAACGCTGCGGGGAGCCCAGAGAAGGGGGCGGGGCTCAGTACAACCTTGAGTCGTGTTGAGGTGGGGGCAGGGTCCAGGCAAAGAGGACCGCTTGAGCAAGGTGTGGCCAGACGGGAAAGAAAGTCAGTCTCTCTCTCTTTCCTCTCTCACTCATGTGCACACACACTCACACATACACACCACACGCCACGCCCTCGCTGATTCCAGAGCATTCTTTACCTCCGAGGCCAGGAGCCCCTGGAACGGCCCCAAGTCCTCCAATTCCCAGTCCGCTGGGTACGGGGCCACCAAGTGCGAGCCCGCCAACGCCCCTCGCCTGTGGAGAGTCACCGACTGCCTCTTTGCCTAAGACCACCTCCTCCCAGGGTGCAGGGAGAGGGCAGCGGGGGTGACGTGTCAGCAGCCTGCAGGCCTGGGAGCAACTCACCATATTTGGCGGCTTTAGCTGCTGCAGCTGGAGGGATACCTAGAAAGACAGGGAGCCGGAGGGCTCAGGAACACCTCCTCCCTCCCAGAGCCCTGTCCCCTTCCCGACCAGCTCACCCATCAACCCGCTGACTCGTCCTTCCACCAGCCCTCCACCCCTCCTCCATCCATCCATCTTTTCGAAGTCTTTCTTAAGCGCCTGTGGCGTGGCCAGGCTCGTGGAGCACACGGGGAAAGAAACTGCAGGCTGGGTCAGGGACCCGTGATGACCGAGAGAAAGACCTCGTGACGGAAGGTCCGCCCTGATGGCGGAGCCTTAGGGACAGTCATTTCCCTCCAAGGTCTGCCTTCCTTCTCTGGAAGACGGGCGTAAGGATCACGATCCTAATGAACTCCCTCTTGAAGTGGCTGGCCAGGTCGAAAGAGAGAGGAGAAGGGGAGACCGGGAGACCTAACTGCAAAGAGCAGCCCTCACTAAGCGTGCTCTGTGCTCAGTTGCTCAGTCCAATTCTGCGACCCTTTGGACTTCAGCCTGCCAGGCTCCTCTGTCCATGGGATTTCCCAGGCAAGCATACTCGAGTGGGTTGCCATTTCCTCCTCCAGGGGATCTTCCCAACCCAGGGATCAAACCCGTGTCTCCTGCATGGACAGGCAGGGTCTTTACCTGAGGAACCCTTGGGGCCCTTCCAAACGCTGCGGGGAGCCCAGAGAAGGGGGCGGGGCTCAGTACAACCTTGAGTCGTGTTGAGGTGGGGGCAGGGTCCAGGCAAAGAGGACCGCTTGAGCAAGGTGTGGCCAGACGGGAAAGAAAGTCAGTCTCTCTCTCTTTCCTCTCTCACTCATGTGCACACACACTCACACATACACACCACACGCCACGCCCTCGCTGATTCCAGAGCATTCTTTACCTCCGAGGCCAGGAGCCCCTGGAACGGCCCCAAGTCCTCCAATTCCCAGTCCGCTGGGTACGAGCCCACCAACTCCGAGCCCGCCAACGCCCCCTACGCCTGTGGAGAGAGTTGTGTGTCACCCCCTGCACGTGGGAGCCGCTAGTCTGTCCACCGAGGGTGCGGTCGTGATCCCAAGAGCCACAAGGAGCCGGAGCCCCAGGGCCCTGGAGGGCCAGTGGAGCCAGGAGGTAGGCTGGACCCTGGGGAGCCCATGCCGCTGAAGGCCTTGGGGACAGGTCAGGCCGCGTGTGCTCCACCGTCAGATGTCCCCTCCCCAACTCCAGGACCCCGGCGGCAGCCCCTCCTTCACGCCCACGCTCACCGAATTGGGCAGCTTTGGCAGCAGCTTTGGCAGCGGCCGCCGAGGCAGCAGGTCCGACGCCTGGGGACGAGAGGGCGCTCAGGGAGAGACTCTCCGTGGGTCCGTGCCCCTCAATGTCCAGCCCGTCCTGGGGTTTCACACGTACCTGCCACACCACCCGGAATGCCGGCTCCGCCCAGATCTCCCACCCCTCCAAGGGCCCCGGCCACTCCTGGTTCTGTGGAGAGCAGATGGAAAGTCAGTCCCCCCATTTCTGAAGGCTAGTCCCTCCTGCCTCAAGGCGAGAAGACAGGTGGCTAAGGCCACGTGACCCAGTGGAAGGAGCAGTGGACAGAAGGCCTATCCTAGGCACTGGGGTCTGAGTGCCGGCTCTCCCCTGAGCCATCGGGCAAGGAGAGGCCCCCCCGAGCCTCGACCTGCCCACTCCTCTCCTTCCTCCCAGGCTGGCCCAGGTGGTCCAGTGGTGGCTGTGGCCGTGAGCCGCTGAGGAGGGGGGACTAGTCTCAAGCCCTGACAGCCCTGGGTGTGAAGTCTTGTTCCTCCAGGCATCATGGCTCTCACCTCTCTGACCCTGCAGGGGATGAGGATCCTTACCCTGCTCCCCTACAGGTATCTGAAGAGTCAGGGGTCACACTTGGTGTGAATGTCCTCTGAGTGGCAGCCACTGCCCAGGAGAGAGCTGCCAGGAGTCACAGCTGGCGCTTTAGGGGGACACGCATGGTCAATGCTTCATGCTTGTGAGCGTGACTGTTCACCGTTCCAGGCAGCAGGGAAGGGAGGCACTATTGGCCCCATTTTGCAGATGAGAAAACCGAGGCACAGCAGAGGTTAAGCAGTGTGCTCAAGGCTTCATGGGCAGGAAATGACTTTGGATCCAGAGCTCTTAGCTGCTCTGGTTCCCTGCCAATGGCTGTCAGGCTCAGACCAGCAGAGCCGCCAGCAACGAACAGGAGAGAGGCCTGTGGGTCACCAGGCCCGCCGCCGGTAGAGGCTCAGGAAGCCAGGATTTTCCGAGGTGGAAACCGGCCCCGGTGGACCGGCCAGGCCTGGTTGGCAGTTCCTTGGCGGAGGCCCCGGCCCAGATCCTAGGAGGCCGGAATGCGGGGGGACACAGACACTGTGGGCCTGGCCAGGAGGGGCTGCCCGGGCGCCAAGTGTCTGGGGGGCGGAGGCGGGCAGGTCTGCCACGTCCTCGTGGCTCGCGGCCGGCACAGTCGTGCCGACAGGGAGGCGAGGGCCCTGGCTTGGCTGGCACATCAGCCCCGGCCCTTCCCCGGCCTCGGGTCCGATGAAACGGTCAGGGCCTGAGGGGCCTTAGGGACACAGTCCTCAGCCAGGTGCAGCTACCCCCAGGGGGCTGGGAATGTGAGGGGCAGTTTGGGCTGTCCTGGGGCTGCCGGCGCACTAGGCATTTTGTGGGCAGAAGCCAGAGTCTGCTGAGCCGTCTCTAATGCAACCTAGAAACCGCCTTTCTCCATCCTGACCGTCCCAGCCCTGTGACGCAGGCTCCAGGCCCTGGGCCCTGGCCCAGGAGGACGGGACATGGGCGGCCAGTGACTGTCAGGGATGGTCACGCAGCAAGGGGATGAAACACGGAGAGGCTGAGGGGCCGGCGGGTGGGAGTCCACTTACGGAACTTGGCTGCTTTAGCTGCGGCCAGGGCTCCAGGTACTGGGGAAGAGGGCAAAAGAAGAGCGGGGTGGTCAGTAGCTGAGCTCTGTGCCTGGGGACTCTGCTTCCTCCAGGGAGCCTCCTGGACTGTCTCAGCTTTCATTTTTTTTTTTTTCTGTCTCAGCTTTCTTTGTTGCTCTCCAAGACCTGAAGAGCTGGCTCCAGCCAGCTGCTCACTCAGTCGGGGACAGAGCTCCAGGATCTAACTCGGTCTCTACCAGTCCAGTCTGGCAGTGCTGGAGGGCTGAGCTATGTTTTTTCCTTCTGGTAGGGGGCTGAGCCCTGCTTCAGTTTGGCAGGAAATGACTTTGGATCCAGAGCTCTTAGCTGCTCTGGTTCCCTGCCAATGGCTGTCAGGCTCAGACCAGCAGAGCCGCCAGCAACGAACAGGAGAGAGGCCTGTGGGTCACCAGGCCCGCCGCCGGTAGAGGCTCAGGAAGCCAGGATTTTCCGAGGTGGAAACCGGCCCCGGTGGACCGGCCAGGCCTGGTTGGCAGTTCCTTGGCGGAGGCCCCGGCCCAGATCCTAGGAGGCCGGAATGCGGGGGGACACAGACACTGTGGGCCTGGCCAGGAGGGGCTGCCCGGGCGCCAAGTGTCTGGGGGGCGGAGGCGGGCAGGTCTGCCACGTCCTCGTGGCTCGCGGCCGGCACAGTCGTGCCGACAGGGAGGCGAGGGCCCTGGCTTGGCTGGCACATCAGCCCCGGCCCTTCCCCGGCCTCGGGTCCGATGAAACGGTCAGGGCCTGAGGGGCCTTAGGGACACAGTCCTCAGCCAGGTGCAGCTACCCCCAGGGGGCTGGGAATGTGAGGGGCAGTTTGGGCTGTCCTGGGGCTGCCGGCGCACTAGGCATTTTGTGGGCAGAAGCCAGAGTCTGCTGAGCCGTCTCTAATGCAACCTAGAAACCGCCTTTCTCCATCCTGACCGTCCCAGCCCTGTGACGCAGGCTCCAGGCCCTGGGCCCTGGCCCAGGAGGACGGGACATGGGCGGCCAGTGACTGTCAGGGATGGTCACGCAGCAAGGGGATGAAACACGGAGAGGCTGAGGGGCCGGCGGGTGGGAGTCCACTTACGGAACTTGGCTGCTTTAGCTGCGGCCAGGGCTCCAGGTACTGGGGAAGAGGGCAAAAGAAGAGCGGGGTGGTCAGTAGCTGAGCTCTGTGCCTGGGGACTCTGCTTCCTCCAGGGAGCCTCCTGGACTGTCTCAGCTTTCATTTTTTTTTTTTTCTGTCTCAGCTTTCTTTGTTGCTCTCCAAGACCTGAAGAGCTGGCTCCGCAGCCAGCTGCTCACTCAGTCGGGGACAGAGCTCCAGGATCTAACTCGGTCTCTACCAGTCCAGTCTGGCAGTGCTGGAGGGCTGAGCTATGCCTTCTCTTTCCATTCTGTCCTCTCTGGGCTCCTCTAGGCCCGGTGTGGTCTGCCTGAGGCTGGTTGGAGAGCAGGCTCAGAAGCTTGCAGGTGAAGATCCAGAGTTCCCAGGGGCCGCCTTGCCACCGTGCACGGCTGAAGGGAAGCCAGGCGGCCCCGCCCATGCCCCCTGACCCCCAGGACTCCCAGCCTGCTTCCTTGGGGGGTGGACTTCTTTTTGTCTTGGAGCCCTTCACCTAGGTGCCCCCCATCTGGTACCCTAGCTGTCTCTCTCAGCTCAGGAGGACCTCACAGAGAATTGGTCCTATGCCTCGGCACCAGGGTCCCGGAGGACGTGCCGGGCAGAGAACCCTCCCTCCTCCCTCCTCCAGGTTCAGTGGGTGCTTCTGTTCAGCCCCTAGAAGGCCTCTCACCCGCACCGACTCCAAGGCCAGGAACCCCGGCACCGACTCCAAGGCCAGGAACCCCAGCACCGACTCCAAGGCCAGGAACCCCGACACCGACTCCAAGGCCAGGAACCCCAGCAGGAAGCCCGGCGGCAGCCCCTGGGGGGAGATGGGGAATGGGTTAACGGTGGCAGGCGGGGAACAGACCCTCTTGGGGGTGTCCTGCCCAGGAAGCTGAGTCAGCCCCAAGTGAAGGGGTCCAGTCCCTTCACAGGGACCTCTGACCCTTCCTCTGCCCTCTGCGGCACCACCAGGTTTTCCTAAAACTCACATTGGCCACCAAGTCCAGCCCCTCCCCGGACTGGCATTCTGGGCTGCACGCTCCGGACACCATTGCCCGTTTTGGCCTCACCGCCTGTCCCTCCCTCCAGGATGAACTCATTGGCTTCTCCTCATAAGCCTCCCTGGCAGGTGCCCTCAGCACCACGTGGGAGGACAGACAGGAACGTCAGAGGTCACTTAGCGAGTCTGGGGCCCAGGACTGAACTCTGCTTCCTCCAGGGAGCCTCCTGGACTGTCTCAGCTTTCATTTTTTTTTCTGTCTCAGCTTTCTTTGTTGCTCTCAAGACCTGAAGAGCTGGCTCCAGCCAGCTGCTCACTCAGTCGGGGACAGAGCTCCAGGATCTAACTCGGTCTCTACCAGTCCAGTCTGGCAGTGCTGGAGGGCTGAGCTATGCCTTCTCTTTCCATTCTGTCCTCTCTGGGCTCCTCTAGGCCCGGTGTGGTCTGCCTGAGGCTGGTTGGAGAGCAGGCTCAGAAGCTTGCAGGTGAAGATCCAGAGTTCCCAGGGGCCGCCTTGCCACCGTGCACGGCTGAAGGGAAGCCAGGCGGCCCGCCCATGCCCCCTGACCCCCAGGACTCCCAGCCTGCTTCCTTGGGGGGTGGACTTCTTTTTGTCTTGGAGCCCTTCACCTAGGTGCCCCCCATCTGGTACCCTAGCTGTCTCTCTCAGCTCAGGAGGACCTCACAGAGAATTGGTCCTATGCCTCGGCACCAGGGTCCCGGAGGACGTGCCGGGCAGAGAACCCTCCCTCCTCCCTCCTCCAGGTTCAGTGGGTGCTTCTGTTCAGCCCCTAGAAGGCCTCTCACCCGCACCGACTCCAAGGCCAGGAACCCCGGCACCGACTCCAAGGCCAGGAACCCCAGCACCGACTCCAAGGCCAGGAACCCCGACACCGACTCCAAGGCCAGGAACCCCAGCAGGAAGCCCGGCGGCAGCCCCTGGGGGGAGATGGGGAATGGGTTAACGGTGGCAGGCGGGGAACAGACCCTCTTGGGGGTGTCCTGCCCAGGAAGCTGAGTCAGCCCCAAGTGAAGGGGTCCAGTCCCTTCACAGGGACCTCTGACCCTTCCTCTGCCCTCTGCGGCACCACCAGGTTTTCCTAAAACTCACATTGGCCACCAAGTCCAGCCCCTCCCCGGACTGGCATTCTGGGCTGCACGCTCCGGACACCATTGCCCGTTTTGGCCTCACCGCCTGTCCCTCCCTCCAGGATGAACTCATTGGCTTCTCCTCATAAGCCTCCCTGGCAGGTGCCCTCAGCACCACGTGGGAGGACAGACAGGAACGTCAGAGGTCACTTAGCGAGTCTGGGGCCCAGGACTCGAAAGCGGGTCTCTCTTCTGCTAAATCTACATTTCCAAATCCATCTGTCTGCTGCCTTGGGGGGGCCTTCACGAGGCTGCAGGGTGAGTCTGAGAGGTTGGATGTCCAGGGACCCCGCTCAGGCTGGGGTCACACCAGATCTGACCAGGGCTTGTGGGGGCAAGAAAGCCGGCAGGACACTCACGGAACTGGGCTTTGGCGGCTGCCTTAGCGGCAGACTTGGCTGCAGCGGGGGCTCCTGGGGGTAGAAGAAGGCACTTAAATAGCCCACCCATGGTGGATTCAGAGGACTCTCGGGGCCACTCATTCACACAGCTTACCTACACCGGGAACCACACCGACACCGGGAACGACACCAGGAACCACGCCTGCACCAGGAACGCCAGGAGCCACGCCCACGCCAGGAGCCACGCCCACGCCAGGAGCCACGCCCACGCCAGGAGCCACGCCCACGCCAGGAGCCACGCCCACGCCAGGAGCCACGCCTGCAAAAGAGAGCAGAGCTCATCCTTAGCCAAGTCCTGCCAGAGAAGGGCGGAAGCTGATGGAAAGAGCAGCAGGCCAGGGGTCAGGAGCCCTGGATCCTTGTTTCAGCTGGGCACAGACTGGCTGTGTGACCTTGGGCAGGTTCCTTTCCCTGGATGGGCCTCCGCTTCTTCAGTCCTGTCTTCCCGACCGAGGAATTGAATCAGGGTCTCCGGCATTGCAGGCAGATTCTTTACCATCTGCGCCACCAGGGAAACCCCTGGTGACTCAGACAGAAAAGAATCTGCCTGCAATGCCGGAGACCTGGGTTTGATCCCTGGGTTGGGAAGATTCCATGGAGAAGAGATAGGCTTTCCACTCCAGTACTCTTGCCTGAAGGAATCCATGGCTCGTCCATGGGTTTGCAAAGAGTCAGACCTTTTCCACGGGATCTTCTTGACCCAGGGTTGGTACCTGCATTGCAGTCAGATTCCTGATGGTCTGAGCCACCAGGGAAGCCCTCAGCAAATGGCGGTTTTACAAAAAAGCGTTGTCTGTCATGTGTGAGCTTCGGGGTCAGCAGGGCTGAAGCTAGGTTTCTCTGACATGCAGGGACAGCCTCCCACCCTCTCCCCCGGCTCCACCAACACCCCTGCCCAGGGGCTGGCAGGCACCTGGGCTCTAAAGTGAGCTTGTGGTGCCATATGCGGGGGGTGGGGCTGCCAGGTTGGATGTCCAGGGACCCCGCTCAGGCTGGGGTCACACCAGATCTGACCAGGGCTTGTGGGGGCAAGAAAGCCGGCAGGACACTCACGGAACTGGGCTTTGGCGGCTGCCTTAGCGGCAGACTTGGCTGCAGCGGGGGCTCCTGGGGGTAGAAGAAGGCACTTAAATAGCCCACCCATGGTGGATTCAGAGGACTCTCGGGGCCACTCATTCACACAGCTTACCTACACCGGGAACCACACCGACACCGGGAACGACACCAGGAACCACGCCTGCACCAGGAACGCCAGGAGCCACGCCCACGCCAGGAGCCACGCCCACGCCAGGAGCCACGCCCACGCCAGGAGCCACGCCCACGCCAGGAGCCACGCCCACGCCAGGAGCCACGCCTGCAAAAGAGAGCAGAGCTCATCCTTAGCCAAGTCCTGCCAGAGAAGGGCGGAAGCTGATGGAAAGAGCAGCAGGCCAGGGGTCAGGAGCCCTGGATCCTTGTTTCAGCTGGGCACAGACTGGCTGTGTGACCTTGGGCAGGTTCCTTTCCCTGGATGGGCCTCCGCTTCTTCAGTCCTGTCTTCCCGACCGAGGAATTGAATCAGGGTCTCCGGCATTGCAGGCAGATTCTTTACCATCTGCGCCACCAGGGAAACCCCTGGTGACTCAGACAGAAAAGAATCTGCCTGCAATGCCGGAGACCTGGGTTTGATCCCTGGGTTGGGAAGATTCCATGGAGAAGAGATAGGCTTTCCACTCCAGTACTCTTGCCTGAAGGAATCCATGGCTCGTCCATGGGTTTGCAAAGAGTCAGACCTTTTCCACGGGATCTTCTTGACCCAGGGTTGGTACCTGCATTGCAGTCAGATTCCTGATGGTCTGAGCCACCAGGGAAGCCCTCAGCAAATGGCGGTTTTACAAAAAAGCGTTGTCTGTCATGTGTGAGCTTCGGGGTCAGCAGGGCTGAAGCTAGGTTTCTCTGACATGCAGGGACAGCCTCCCACCCTCTCCCCCGGCTCCACCAACACCCCTGCCCAGGGGCTGGCAGGCACCTGGGCTCTAAAGTGAGCTGGGTTGTGGTGCCATATGCAGGAAGGTGTGGGAGCCTGGGGCTGCCAGGGTGGCCCTCAGATGAAGCAGGAAGATGGAGAACCTTGTCAGGGAGGGAGAACACAGCTGTCGCTTGGGGTGAGTGGGCACTCAGAGGAGCCCAGCGTTTGTTTCAGAAAGGGGGCAAGGCCCCAGCTTGACTGGGGTCGGCAAGGGCCATGGGAAGGGTGGGGGAGGGTCTGGAGAGCCACCCAGCCTCTCTTCTCACGTTGTCTTCCTATTCAGAAAGCTCACTCCCACCTCTCAAAGTGGTTGAATGGGCCAAGCGCTGTGAGGAAGGCCCGCGCCCAGAATGTGACGTCCTGGGGAGCGGCGGGGTGCTGTGAGACCCCGAAACAGAGACATGAGGGAGCAGTGCTCTGGGATGAGGCTCGGAGGCAGAATTGGCCAGGGGGCTTCCCAGGTGGCTCAGTGGTAAAGAATCCACTTGCTAAGGCAGGAGATGCAGGTTCGATCTCTGGGTTGAAAGTTCCCCAGGAGAAGGAAATGGCGACCCACTCCAGTATTCTTGCCGGGAAATCCATGGACCGAGGAGCCTGGCGGACCACAGACCGTGGGTGCGCAGAGTTAGACACGACTTAGCGACGAAACAACAACACTTACCAAACTGGGCTGCTTTGGCGGCGGCTTTGGCGGCTGCAGCTGCAGCTGCTGGAGCTCCTACCCCTGGAAAGGCGAAGAGCAGGGATCCGGGAGCGGTCCCCAGCGGCCGTCCCCTCTCCCTTCCATCCCCCTTGGTAGAAAGACGTCGCAGAGCCCCCATCTCGGGAACTGGCCCCTCTCCCAGGCCCGCTCTGAGACACAGCTCTGACTATGTGGCTCTTGGAGGAAACGGCTCATTTCTTGGGGGAGAAACTCAAAAGGGGTATTTACCACCCCCAGAAAGACGGAATGGGCTCTTGGAGAAGAAAACGGGCTCATTTCCTCCCTTGTCTGTCATGTGTAGCTTGGGGTCAGCAGGGCTGAAGCTAGGTTTCTCTGACATGCAGGGACAGCCTCCCACCCTCTCCCCCGGCTCCACCAACACCCCTGCCCAGGGGCTGGCAGGCACCTGGGCTCTAAAGTGAGCTGGGTTGTGGTGCCATATGCAGGAAGGTGTGGGAGCCTGGGGCTGCCAGGGTGGCCCTCAGATGAAGCAGGAAGATGGAGAACCTTGTCAGGGAGGGAGAACACAGCTGTCGCTTGGGGTGAGTGGGCACTCAGAGGAGCCCAGCGTTTGTTTCAGAAAGGGGGCAAGGCCCCAGCTTGACTGGGGTCGGCAAGGGCCATGGGAAGGGTGGGGGAGGGTCTGGAGAGCCACCCAGCCTCTCTTCTCACGTTGTCTTCCTATTCAGAAAGCTCACTCCCACCTCTCAAAGTGGTTGAATGGGCCAAGCGCTGTGAGGAAGGCCCGCGCCCAGAATGTGACGTCCTGGGGAGCGGCGGGGTGCTGTGAGACCCCGAAACAGAGACATGAGGGAGCAGTGCTCTGGGATGAGGCTCGGAGGCAGAATTGGCCAGGGGGCTTCCCAGGTGGCTCAGTGGTAAAGAATCCACTTGCTAAGGCAGGAGATGCAGGTTCGATCTCTGGGTTGAAAGTTCCCCAGGAGAAGGAAATGGCGACCCACTCCAGTATTCTTGCCGGGAAATCCATGGACCGAGGAGCCTGGCGGACCACAGACCGTGGGTGCGCAGAGTTAGACACGACTTAGCGACGAAACAACAACACTTACCAAACTGGGCTGCTTTGGCGGCGGCTTTGGCGGCTGCAGCTGCAGCTGCTGGAGCTCCTACCCCTGGAAAGGCGAAGAGCAGGGATCCGGGAGCGGTCCCCAGCGGCCGTCCCCTCTCCCTTCCATCCCCCTTGGTAGAAAGACGTCGCAGAGCCCCCATCTCGGGAACTGGCCCCTCTCCCAGGCCCGCTCTGAGACACAGCTCTGACTATGTGGCTCTTGGAGGAAACGGCTCATTTCTTGGGGGAGAAACTCAAAAGGGGTATTTACCACCCCCAGAAAGAAGGAATGCAGAAGAGACATCTTCTGGTGGGAAGGAAAAAAAAAATAAAGAAAACAACCAAGGAGGATTGTAACTTAATCTCATTTCCTCCCTTAAGAGAAAAAGGACCAGAGAAACAAAGACCAACACAGGCCTCCCATCCAATCAGAAAGCAGAAAGGCACAGTAGAGGGTGACTGAGGTCCCCCCAAACTCCAGCCAGTCAAGCAGAGCTCTGCTACTTCTCAGGTTGCCGTCCTGAGTGTCCCTGGGGGCAGCGGGGGGGGGGGGAGGCGGACTTGCTGGGTCCCTCTCAGCCATCTGGAACCCCATGGGGGCTCTTCCCTCCAAACTACGGGAAACTGCTTTCTCTCTACCCCGTCTCTGGGCTCGGTCTTGCCATCTGTACAATGGTACACCTGGTCTAGGTCAACTCCAGGGCCCCTTCCATGAGAGAAGCCAAACCCACGTCTGGGCTGGGCCCACAGCTCACCTGGTACCCCTCCAATGCCCGGCACACCTGGTATGGCTCCTGGGGCCCCTGGCACCAGCCCTCCCAGGGCGCCTGCCCCTGCAGCACCTGGTGGGGTGAAGAACACCCAGCTCTGTCCTCGAAGCCCCCTGCTTCTTGGGGAGCCGAGGGAGGAAGTGGAGTGGCAGCAAGGCTGTGTGGGGCTGGTAAGCCGGGCACCAGTGACCCCAGTGGTGGGCAAATGAAAAGGGCAGAAACGGTCACTGTGGCTTTGGAAGATGGGGCCCCGGGCTTCCGACTCTGACCCAGGCCATTTCGGCCCCAGAGGCCCCAGGGTGAGGTGACTCTGAATGTTGAGCCTGGGCCCAGCAGGAGGCGGGGAGGAGGCCAGGGCTTGGCCCAGGCCAGGGGTGGGGAAGCGGGCAGGGCACGTGGGGTTGGGGAGCTTACCGATCTTCGCTGCCTTAGCGGCGGCCGCTGCCTGAGCTGCAGCTACGAGGAAAGGAGAAAGAGATTCAGAAACCTCCTGGACCTCAACCGGGCAGGGCAGACGGTGCACCTGCCTGTCCCTCCCCTCCCCCACCCCGCCCCGAGTTCCTGGAGCCCAGCCTACCCCGCCCCCAACCCTCCCATAGCCTCGCAGCAGACAGGCTTCCACCCCTTCCCGGTCCCACCCCCACCGCGTGGAACCGAGGTTCACGGGAAAGGGCAGCTCCAGGAATACCTCCGTCTCCATAGCCAGGAAAGCCCCCAGGACCAACCCCGAAAGTGGGAATGCCTCCAACTCCCACTCCGCCTCTGGCCCCTGCAGAGGGAAGGGAACAAGTGGGAAAGGATCCAGCGAGAGGCTGGGGAGGGCTCTGGGGGATGGCGGGCGGGCGAAGAGGATGTGAGCCCACAGAAAACAGGAAGCCCCAGGAGGCCTGGCTGCCCATCAGCTTCGTCCCCACGGACATCCCCCCGTGTGTCCCCAGCCCCGCTCTTCTCTGAAGAAGGGTCTCTTTGTTGGTGGTGGAGAGACTGGGCGCAGGTCTCTTATCCCTAGCCAGGTCTGGCTTCCTCTTGAGAGGGTCCTGGCCAGGGCAGGGAGCGTCAGGGACACTGTTGCCACTGGGAATGCTGGGACTCTCCTATCACTCATTCTGCGGGCCTCATGGGGGTGGACTCCTGGGGGTGACATTGGCCTGGGGCCCGAAAGGTCCACGTCCCAGCTCTGTCAGTGACTTGCTGTGTGACCCTGGGCAAGTCACTCTCCTTCTCTGGGCTGTACCAAGGGGATTAGAAGATGAGGGGTCTTTAGTCCAAGTGAAGGCTGGAACAGGGCGGGGCAGAGCATCCACTCAGCACTCACCGAATTTGGCTGCTTTGGCTGCTGCTTTAGCAGCTGCCGCTGGTGACACGGCTCCTGGAGAGACCAAGGGCGACACAGATGCTCAGCAGAAAAGGGACAGACATTCTCTCTCTCTCTGACTATGTATCTATAATATATCCCTCTGTCCATCCATCCGTCTTTCAGTCTACCTTCTTCCTATCCTTTCAGTCTACCTTCTTCCTATCCATTGAGCCAATACAGAGTTGTCCATCCATTTACCCACCCATATCTCCATCCACCCGTCTGTCCACGTCGACCCAGCCACCCATTCATCCACCCGCTGACCTTCCCACATGTCTGTCCATTTGTCTATCTTTCGACCTCAGTCGACCCACTCACCCGCCCACACGTGCATTTATCCATCCATGCATCCACCCCGCCCCGAGTTCCTGGAGCCCAGCCTACCCCGCCCCAACCCTCCCATAGCCTCGCAGCAGACAGGCTTCCACCCCTTCCCGGTCCCACCCCCACCGCGTGGAACCGAGGTTCACGGGAAAGGGCAGCTCCAGGAATACCTCCGTCTCCATAGCCAGGAAAGCCCCCAGGACCAACCCCGAAAGTGGGAATGCCTCCAACTCCCACTCCGCCTCTGGCCCCTGCAGAGGGAAGGGAACAAGTGGGAAAGGATCCAGCGAGAGGCTGGGGAGGGCTCTGGGGGATGGCGGGCGGGCGAAGAGGATGTGAGCCCACAGAAAACAGGAAGCCCCAGGAGGCCTGGCTGCCCATCAGCTTCGTCCCCACGGACATCCCCCCGTGTGTCCCCAGCCCCGCTCTTCTCTGAAGAAGGGTCTCTTTGTTGGTGGTGGAGAGACTGGGCGCAGGTCTCTTATCCCTAGCCAGGTCTGGCTTCCTCTTGAGAGGGTCCTGGCCAGGGCAGGGAGCGTCAGGGACACTGTTGCCACTGGGAATGCTGGGACTCTCCTATCACTCATTCTGCGGGCCTCATGGGGGTGGACTCCTGGGGGTGACATTGGCCTGGGGCCCGAAAGGTCCACGTCCCAGCTCTGTCAGTGACTTGCTGTGTGACCCTGGGCAAGTCACTCTCCTTCTCTGGGCTGTACCAAGGGGATTAGAAGATGAGGGGTCTTTAGTCCAAGTGAAGGCTGGAACAGGGCGGGGCAGAGCATCCACTCAGCACTCACCGAATTTGGCTGCTTTGGCTGCTGCTTTAGCAGCTGCCGCTGGTGACACGGCTCCTGGAGAGACCAAGGGCGACACAGATGCTCAGCAGAAAAGGGACAGACATTCTCTCTCTCTCTGACTATGTATCTATAATATATCCCTCTGTCCATCCATCCGTCTTTCAGTCTACCTTCTTCCTATCCTTTCAGTCTACCTTCTTCCTATCCATTGAGCCAATACAGAGTTGTCCATCCATTTACCCACCCATATCTCCATCCACCCGTCTGTCCACGTCGACCCAGCCACCCATTCATCCACCCGCTGACCTTCCCACATGTCTGTCCATTTGTCTATCTTTCGACCTCAGTCGACCCACTCACCCGCCCACACGTGCATTTATCCATCCATGCATCCACCCATCTGCTTATCTATCCTGTGGTCTAAATGTCTAACCAACCATCCATTCTGTATTTGCCTTCTGTCCACTCATTCATCTGCTCATCCTCCCGTATGCTTATCCATGCATCCATCCACCCATCCATCCATCCACCCACCCACCCCTCCACCCATCCATCCACCCACTCATCCATCCACCCATCTATCCATCCACCATTCACCCACCCATTCATCCATCCACCATTCACCCACCCCTCCACCCATCCACCCATTCATCCACCCACTCATCCATCCACCCATCTATCCATCCACCATTCACCCACCCCTTCACCCATCTATCCATCCACCCATTCATCCACCCATCCACCCATCCACCGCTCTAACCATTTACATCTTCCCCCACCCACCTATCCATTTCTTGTTTCATCTACCTGTTTATCTCACCGGTCACCATTTTACCATCCAGGTAACCACCCATCTTTCTATCTGTCCATTCACTCACCCATGACCCCCTCTCCCATCCTTCAACTCGCCTGCTCATCCACATGGCCATTCACTCCCTCTTCAGCGGCCCATCTGCCCATCCATCCATCTCCCCTCCCCTCGACCTGCCCGCCCATCTATCCACCATTTACTGAGCACATATTCGTCAAAGGGCTGGGAACACAGAGATGAAAAAGACAGGGTTCCTGCCTCCAGGAGCATACTGACCCCCAGAAGTTAAACTGGAGTAGATAAGATGCTGGCAATAGTTAATTAGGAGGTGGTTGGTTATAGCCCAAAAGAGAAGATGACAGGGTATGGGGAGAAGAGGAGAGAGGGGTGACATGTTAGGGAGAAGTGGAAAGTCTTAGCAAAAGTTTCCAACATCTCTCTTACACACACACACACACACACACATACACACAGAGCCAAGCTCACCTGGTCTACCTATGATGCCCGGGCCCCCAGTACCTGGGATTCCAACACCAGGGACTCCAACACCAGGGACTCCAACACCAGGAACTCCAACACCAGGGACTCCAACACCAGGAACTCCAACACCAGGGACTCCAACACCAGGGACTCCAACACCAGGGACTCCAACTCCTGGGACTCCAACTCCTGGGACACCGGGCACTAAGCCTCCAGCTGCACCTGTGGATGGAAGGGATTGTTCTCCTGGCCTGGACCCTGTGGGACCCTCAGGGGGCCTCCAGGGGCATGGCTCTGGGGAACTTCGAGAGCAGCAGGTCCTGCGTGCAGGATCCCCACTGGGCTGGTACTGGCTCTGCGTGGATCCAAGGCATACGAGAGACATCAGGGGAAAAGAGGGAACCTCGACAGAGCTCTAGGGGTTTGGGTCTGCGGTTGGGAAGAGCATGGTCTACATCTAAAGCAGATTCAGAATGCTCTGCTGGGCCCAGGGATGGGGATGGGGCGGGGGTCAAGTAGGAGGAGGCAGATATTCCACAGGGTCCTTGCCCACAGTGCTGGGCCAATCAGTGGAGAGCGGCGGACATAGCCTCCCGGATAGAGAAGCCAGAATGAGCAGAGGCAAGGAGGCATGACCACGATGCTTGGGTGGATGTCCCAGATGGACAGAGTCCATCCCTCCTGATAGGACAGGGGTCTCCAGGGTGAATGCCGAGGCCAGGGCCGGCTGGAGTCCTGGCATTGCACCCTCTGGGGACACTTACCGTATTTGGCTGCTTTAGCAGCGGCGGCGGCGGCTGCCGGAGTCCCCACCCCTGGAGAGAAAGGCACAGAGGGTGAGGCCCTTTCCCTATGACCTTCTCAAGGACACCCCAGCCCCTGCTGGAACAGACACGACCTGCGATGCCTCCGATGCCAGGAACTGCGCCAGGCACGCCAGGAACGCCGACACCTCCAACACCGACGCCAGGGAGAACGCCGGCTGCTCCAGCCCCTGTTTGGAGTGGGGACAGTGAGGCTGCGGCTCCCAGAGGCGTCTTCAGAAGCCGGGCAGGAAGGCTGCTTGGAGGCTGGTGTTTTCACCAGCACCCTCTCCTTCAGGAATGAGGCCCAAGCCCCTCCGGCCGGGCCTGCTTGGGAAGGCCCCCGCCCCATGGTTCCCTGACTCGCCCTCGAGTGTCCATTTCAACACCCTCAATTAAGGGACGTGTCTGTTTTCAGACAAATCCCGTTCTAATCACTGCCACATACTGAGAAACCACAAGCGGCCGCTCCCCCGGGCCAGAGGGGCCCCTTCGAGAACGCTCAAGGCTTCCTTTCGCTGTGTTCCAAACACGCAGCCAAGTTTGTAATCCAAGCGCCTGGCCGCCCGGCTCTGGCGCCCCTCGCCACCCCGCTGTTACACTCCCACATTCCAGCCATGCCCTCCAGCCTTGGGGGCCTGGACAGAGGGCCCGTGGGGTCTCCGTGGGACAGGCCTGCAGCTCAGGGCTTCCCTCCCCATTTGCGCCCGCTTGGGCTGGTGGGCAGGCATCTTCCACCCCGTCGTGGCTGCATGAAGGGCTCCCCTGGGACTGGGGCTGGAAGGGAGCCTTCACCCACCATGATCCGACTCTGAAATGGGGAGTCACCGGGAGCCCACTCTGCCCACACGTGGGCACAGAGAAGGCCACGTCCATCTACTAGCCAAGGGATCATGGGCTTGAGGAGCTAATTAAAAATGTTATGTGCGTGCTAAGTTGCTTCAGTCGTGTCCAACTCTTTGTGACCCTATGAACGGTGGCCCCCCAGGCTCTTCTGTTTGTGGGGATTTTCCAGGCACCAATCCTGGAGTGGGTTGCCGTGCTCTCCTCTAGGGGCATGTCATCTTCCTGACCCAGAGATGTCTCTTACGTCTCCTGCGTTGGCAGGCAGGGTTCTTTACCATTAGCGCCGTGTGGGAAGCCATAAACGTTTTATGGTCCATATGAAAGTGATACTAAACTATTAAACACTGTAAAAGCTCATATATGTACCACCTAAAACAATCCTTCTAACCACTGTTGTACCCATTCCCTCTGCCTGCTCCTTCCTGTTTTAACCACGTGGCAAACTCCACCTATATTTTAAGGCTTGAGTCAAATGTCATTTATCTCTGAAAACCCTTCCTGATTGACTGTCGGCCCTGATGTGGGAGTCAGGAACAGAGAGATATCGGTTCTACCTGGGGAGGCTTCCTCTCTCTGTGTTTTGAACACACGGCCAAGTTTGTAGGTGGCCAGGCGGTTGAATTACAGACTTGGAGTGTGTTCGGAACACAGAGAGAGGAACCCTTCCCAGGTAGAACCAGTATCTCTCTGTTCCTGACTTCCGCGTCAGGGCTGACCGTCTCCAGCAGAGCTTTTATCTATCCCTGGTTTCTGAAATGGATGGAGGGAGCAATGGATGGATGGACGGACGGGCTGTTAGACAGATGGAGAGATGAGTGGGTGGATGGATGGAGGGAGGGAGGGGTGGATGAACAGAGAAATGGATGGAGGGATGGAGGGATGGAGGATTGGAAGGAGGAGTGAATGGAGAGACAGAAGGACGAATGAATGGAGGGAGGCAGGGAGGGACGGGAGGTGTTGGAACAGCTGGATTAGAGGGCTGGGCTGCGGAGGGCCCGCCGTGGCTAGGTCTCTGCGAGGCAGGATCTCAGCGCTGAGAGGGACGCAGAGGCCGGGGACGGGCAGCCGGGAGGCAGGCGGGGACTCCAGTGGTACTTACCAAGCTTTGCTGCTGCTTTAGCTGCTGCGGCTGCAGCCTGTGTGCCGACCCCTGGGGGAGAGGAAGAGGGCCGGCTCTGGAAAGTGCGCCTCTGGCTCTCCATGGCCCACCTCTTCCCTCTCACATTTGGGTGTGGATGCGGGGCTTATAAACAGTCCCAGCTTCCTGCCCTGGCCTCCTCCCCCCCGCAGGGTCCTTCTGCAGGCTCGGACTGCGGTCTGGATGTCGGGGAGGCTGGCGGGCTTTCTGGAGCCTGGGGTATTTGACTGGCAGACAGGTAAGGCACTCCTTACCTGTGCCCGTCGGGTACCCAGCCTTGCCTGCGGCACCAGCCACGCCTCCAGGCCCATAGCCTGCGAAACGGGAGGCTTGGTGGGCATCCACGCGGTCTCACTGCGGCTGCCCCCTCCCCTGCCCTTCAAGGGCCAGGCCCCCCGGAGTCTCCACCTGTCATCCCCAGCCAGTGTTCAATACCAACATGTGTGGGATGGTTATTCCCACTGTACAGATGAAAAGACAGGGCAATTCTTTCTGGACTGTCGGCCCTGATGTGGAGTCAGGAACAGAGAATCGGTTCTACCTGGGAGGCTTCCTCTCTCTGTGTTTTGAACACACGGCCAAGTTTGTAGGTGGCCAGGCGGTTGAATTACAGACTTGGAGTGTGTTCGGAACACAGAGAGAGGAACCCTTCCCAGGTAGAACCAGTATCTCTCTGTTCCTGACTTCCGCGTCAGGGCTGACCGTCTCCAGCAGAGCTTTTATCTATCCCTGGTTTCTGAAATGGATGGAGGGAGCAATGGATGGATGGACGGACGGGCTGTTAGACAGATGGAGAGATGAGTGGGTGGATGGATGGAGGGATGGATGGGTGGATGAACAGAGAAATGGATGGAGGGATGGAGGGATGGAGGATTGGAAGGAGGAGTGAATGGAGAGACAGAAGGACGAATGAATGGAGGGAGGCAGGGAGGGACGGGAGGTGTTGGAACAGCTGGATTAGAGGGCTGGGCTGCGGAGGGCCCGCCGTGGCTAGGTCTCTGCGAGGCAGGATCTCAGCGCTGAGAGGGACGCAGAGGCCGGGGACGGGCAGCCGGGAGGCAGGCGGGGACTCCAGTGGTACTTACCAAGCTTTGCTGCTGCTTTAGCTGCTGCGGCTGCAGCCTGTGTGCCGACCCCTGGGGGAGAGGAAGAGGGCCGGCTCTGGAAAGTGCGCCTCTGGCTCTCCATGGCCCACCTCTTCCCGCTCACATTTGGGTGTGGATGCGGGGCTTATAAACAGTCCCAGCTTCCTGCCCTGGCCTCCTCCCCCCCGCAGGGTCCTTCTGCAGGCTCGGACTGCGGTCTGGATGTCGGGGAGGCTGGCGGGCTTTCTGGAGCCTGGGGTATTTGACTGGCAGACAGGTAAGGCACTCCTTACCTGTGCCCGTCGGGTACCCAGCCTTGCCTGCGGCACCAGCCACGCCTCCAGGCCCATAGCCTGCGAAACGGGAGGCTTGGTGGGCATCCACGCGGTCTCACTGCGGCTGCCCCCTCCCCTGCCCTTCAAGGGCCAGGCCCCCCGGAGTCTCCACCTGTCATCCCCAGCCAGTGTTCAATACCAACATGTGTGGGATGGTTATTCCCACTGTACAGATGAAAAGACAGAGGCTCAGAGAAGAAACCTGTCCTCTCAAGGCCAGGTGATAGGTGTGAGGGCTAGGATTGAGAACCAGGCTGCCTGAGACCCAGTCCCATGTCCCCCTCCTTCGGGGACTCCCATTCTGAGACTCCACACCCGCCCCACCCCCAAGCTGGCGCTCTCCTAGCCTTGAACTGGGGCCACAGCTCCCTGGCCAAAACCGTGCAGCTGGAAAGAGCCAGAAGCCCGCCAGTCTAAGAGGGCCTTACCATAGGGCAGTTTCCCAGTGCTGTAGGGCAGTCCATAGCCACCTGAGGAGACGGAGCGTGGGCTCAGAGGCTGCCCCGTGGCGGCCCCATGCCTCACTGGGACCCCGCTCCCTGGGCAGACAGACCTATTTCCCACAGCGACTGAGGCCCGAGCCCCCTCCCGTCTACCAGAGGGTCTCGCAGAGGCTCTCAGGAGAGCGGAGGCCTTGGAAAAGGAGGGAGAGGGCGCTCTGCCTGAGGGCGCGATGGGATGCACATTCTTCTACCAACCCAGGCCCTGCCATGGCCCTGGGAGCCTGAGCATCCTCCTTGCTCTCCTCCCCATCAGGAAATAGCTTGTCATCATTCCAGCTGACAGGCGGGCTGTGGGCAGGGTGACATCAGAGGGGTCTTTCCAACGAATGATGTTTCTTCCCATCGACTCACATGGTTTCCCATCGGGGCTCCCGGTCTCTGTGCGTGTGCGTACGTGTGTGGGAGACCAACACCTCCAGGATGGCTCCCCTCTTGCCCCGCTCTCTTTCTTTCGTTTTTTAAAATGCTTTACTTATTTGGCTGTGCTGAATCTTAGTTGCAGCATGTGGGATCTTTAGTTGCAGCACACAGGACCTAGTTCCCTGATCAGGGATTGAATCCGGCCCCCAGCATTGGGAGTATAGAGTCTTAGCCACTGGACCCCCAGGAAGTTCCTCCCCGGCTTTCTTTGGCTGGTGACCAGAAATGGGCAAAAACGCCCAGGTTCCCTGACTACCCTCCATCCAGCCCAAGATCCAGCCGGCCAGACAAGTCCCCTCTCAAGATGACCTCCCAGGAGGGAGGCCCCGTGAATGATGTTGCGTGAATCCTCCGTCTGCCTTACCTGGCAGCTTGGGCGCCTTGATGGGGTACCCCAGTGGGACTCCAGGCTGCTGGCCTCCAAAGGGTCCAACTCCTGTGGGAAGAGAGCAAAAAATCAGGCCCCAGCCACATGGGCCAGCAGCCCCTAGGAAGCCTCCAGCCTCGAGTTCCACGTCATGCTTGGGCAGAATGAGCTCCCGGAAACCATCCTGCCTAAAGGGGTTTCCTGCCTCTTTGTCATCGGTCAGCTGAGCAACCCCAGCGACGGGCCACTTCCTCCAGGAAGTTTCAGGATGCTGCCCTTCCGGCACCCCACCCCTTGGGGACTTGGAGCCTCAGCCCTCCTGGACTTTCCTGGTGGCTCAGATGGTAAAGAATTTGCCTGTAATGCGGGAGACCTGGGTTTGATCCCCGGGTTGGGAAGCTCCCTTGGAGGAGGTCATGGTCACCCACTCCAGTATTCTTGCCTGGAGAATCCCATAGACAGAGGAGCCTGGTGGGCTACAGTCCAGCAAAGGACTGACTGAATGGCTAAGCACAGCACAGCCGTGTTTTCTGGACTCATCTGGGCTGCCAGATAGAGGGTTGGGGCAGGGGAAGCAGGCCTGTGAGGGACCCCCGTTTGTGCCAATGCCAGTCCAAGGCTTGGAGCAGTGGGCGTGCCCAGCGCCTCCCAGGGCAGGAGCCCCGGCCTGGCTGGCCACCGCACTGGCCAGCCCACCCCTCTTGGCGCGAGGAGACCCAGCCTCGCCTTACCTGGGATTCCAGCAAAAGCTCCGCCTGCACCTGCAATGACAAGGAGCCATCGCTGCACCCAGGCACCAGGGAGGGGCGTGCTGGCCCGAGCCGCGGCCCGTCCGGCCCAGACCTCTCACTCACGCTCCCCTCACACAGACACATCGGGATTTCCCACGGCCCATCTCGGCCAGCCGCGGCCAGGGTCTCCACCCTTCCCCTTTCTTTGGCTGGTGACCAGAAATGGGCAAAAACGCCCAGGTTCCCTGACTACCCTCCATCCAGCCCAAGATCCAGCCGGCCAGACAAGTCCCCTCTCAAGATGACCTCCCAGGAGGGAGGCCCCGTGAATGATGTTGCGTGAATCCTCCGTCTGCCTTACCTGGCAGCTTGGGCGCCTTGATGGGGTACCCCAGTGGGACTCCAGGCTGCTGGCCTCCAAAGGGTCCAACTCCTGTGGGAAGAGAGCAAAAAATCAGGCCCCAGCCACATGGGCCAGCAGCCCCTAGGAAGCCTCCAGCCTCGAGTTCCACGTCATGCTTGGGCAGAATGAGCTCCCGGAAACCATCCTGCCTAAAGGGGTTTCCTGCCTCTTTGTCATCGGTCAGCTGAGCAACCCCCAGCGACGGGCCACTTCCTCCAGGAAGTTTCAGGATGCTGCCCTTCCCGGGCACCCCCACCCCCTTGGGGACTTGGAGCCTCCAGCCCTCCTGGACTTTCCTGGTGGCTCAGATGGTAAAGAATTTGCCTGTAATGCGGGAGACCTGGGTTTGATCCCCGGGTTGGGAAGCTCCCTTGGAGGAGGTCATGGTCACCCACTCCAGTATTCTTGCCTGGAGAATCCCATAGACAGAGGAGCCTGGTGGGCTACAGTCCAGCAAAGGACTGACTGAATGGCTAAGCACAGCACAGCCGTGTTTTCTGGACTCATCTGGGCTGCCAGATAGAGGGTTGGGGCAGGGGAAGCAGGCCTGTGAGGGACCCCCGTTTGTGCCAATGCCAGTCCAAGGCTTGGAGCAGTGGGCGTGCCCAGCGCCTCCCAGGGCAGGAGCCCCGGCCTGGCTGGCCACCGCACTGGCCAGCCCACCCCTCTTGGCGCGAGGAGACCCAGCCTCGCCTTACCTGGGATTCCAGCAAAAGCTCCGCCTGCACCTGCAATGACAAGGAGCCATCGCTGCACCCAGGCACCAGGGAGGGGCGTGCTGGCCCGAGCCGCGGCCCGTCCGGCCCAGACCTCTCACTCACGCTCCCCTCACACAGACACATCGGGATTTCCCACGGCCCATCTCGGCCAGCCGCGGCCAGGGTCTCCACCCCTTCCCCCAGGACAGGGGGCACGGAGGGTGTGTGGAGAGTTCCACATACCTGGGGCCTTGGGCTTGACTCCTGCTCCAGTGGGCACCCCGGGGAGTACTCCTATGCCTGGGAACCGAGCTCCTGAGAGGGCCAAGAGGGGGCTGCCAGTGAGGCGGGAAGGCCGGCCTAGAAGGTCCAGACTGGCATCACCCCCACCCCGCTGGGGGCCCGGGTGGCCGCCTCCTTCACTGTCAGCCACTGGCGTGGCTCACGGGGCCTGGGGAGGGCTTCTGGGGCAGTGACTGTGCCGCCCCATCTGCCCCAAGATCAGGAGTTGTGATCCTATTTGCTAGCTGCATGCTTCCGTGGGCCTGCGCCTAAGCCAACGTTCGTTTCCCATTGCTCTGCCCCTCCTCGTGGAAGAAGGCAGAGCGCAGAAGGCTGCCGGAAATGGAAAGAGGAGCCTGTGCCCTTCGGGGGCTTTCACTGAATTCACAACAGAACCCAAAGCACTCATCGGCTCTGGCCTCCAGTGTTCTGTGCCTCGCCCGGGGCTGGGCCGCCGCGGCAGGGGGCGGGGGGAGGGGTGCCGAGGTGATGGGTCGGAGTCTGGGCTTTTGGGGGAATTCAGGAGGTCACGTGTTGGGTGGGGCGGCCTGGGCCCTGGCAGGGGGAGGAGGCTGAGCGGGCAGCTCGGAGGGTCTCCCGCAAGGCGAACGTGCGGGCGGCCCCCTGGTGACTCATGGTGTTTGGGAAATAGCTGGCCACATTGGGGACTTGGTCTGTCCCTGGGGGACCCGCTGCAGGCTGTGACGATGGCCTGGGTCTAGGCCTGGGCTTGGGGCTCTGGGGGGCCGGGGAAAGCTCGCTGATCTTCCTCCGTAGGGAAAGGCACCCAGAGCTCTTAGGTCTGCGGCCTCAGCATTGAAGCTTAGGGAGACGATGGCTGTCAGGACTCGAGGTCTCTGACAGCCTCAGTTTGGGGGAGCTGGGGGCTGCTCTCCCCGCTCCCTTTCCGGCTTCCTCACCTGTGCCTGGGAGCACTCCACCTGGGTATACGCCTGGGAGCCCCACACCTGTGGGCAAAAGAAAACAGGTGAGCAGCAGCCTGGACTGGGAGGCCTCTCCTGGCCCTTTGCTCCGTGGCAGCCCCAGGGCTTCCAAGCCAGCCCCCGGTCCCCGGGTGCCCGGAGGGAAGATCCAGGGACACGTGTGTGGGCGCTGCAGCTCCCCTCCCCGGACGCGCTCTGGAAGTCATCTCAAATCCTGTGCGTGGATCTGTCCTGTCTCCTGTTTACATGGCCAGCCCGGCCCACCTCGGGCTAACAGCTCCCAGATGTTCCGTCCCTGCTGTGTGGACTCAGGCTGCCCTTTGTTGAACCTGAAGTCACTTCCTCCAGGGCTTGGTGCAGAGAGTTGAGCACCAGATAGGGGGTCGGTGCAGCTCCGGTTCACCCCAGCCCTGCCGTGACCGGGCGGGCCCTGCTGCACCGACTCCCTCTTCTGAGCCTCGGTGGCCCCACCTGTCACCTGAATGCCTGCCAACGTTCGTTTCCCATTGCTCTGCCCCTCCTCGTGGAAGAAGGCAGAGCGCAGAAGGCTGCCGGAAATGGAAAGAGGAGCCTGTGCCCTTCGGGGGCTTTCACTGAATTCACAACAGAACCCAAAGCACTCATCGGCTCTGGCCTCCAGTGTTCTGTGCCTCGCCCGGGGCTGGGCCGCCGCGGCAGGGGGCGGGGGGAGGGGTGCCGAGGTGATGGGTCGGAGTCTGGGCTTTTGGGGGAATTCAGGAGGTCACGTGTTGGGTGGGGCGGCCTGGGCCCTGGCAGGGGGAGGAGGCTGAGCGGGCAGCTCGGAGGGTCTCCCGCAAGGCGAACGTGCGGGCGGCCCCCTGGTGACTCATGGTGTTTGGGAAATAGCTGGCCACATTGGGGACTTGGTCTGTCCCTGGGGGACCCGCTGCAGGCTGTGACGATGGCCTGGGTCTAGGCCTGGGCTTGGGGCTCTGGGGGGCCGGGGAAAGCTCGCTGATCTTCCTCCGTAGGGAAAGGCACCCAGAGCTCTTAGGTCTGCGGCCTCAGCATTGAAGCTTAGGGAGACGATGGCTGTCAGGACTCGAGGTCTCTGACAGCCTCAGTTTGGGGGAGCTGGGGGCTGCTCTCCCCGCTCCCTTTCCGGCTTCCTCACCTGTGCCTGGGAGCACTCCACCTGGGTATACGCCTGGGAGCCCCACACCTGTGGGCAAAAGAAAACAGGTGAGCAGCAGCCTGGACTGCGGAGGCCTCTCCTGGCCCTTTGCTCCGTGGCAGCCCCAGGGCTTCCAAGCCAGCCCCCGGTCCCCGGGTGCCCGGAGGGAAGATCCAGGGACACGTGTGTGGGCGCTGCAGCTCCCCTCCCCGGACGCGCTCTGGAAGTCATCTCAAATCCTGTGCGTGGATCTGTCCTGTCTCCTGTTTACATGGCCAGCCCGGCCCACCTCGGGCTAACAGCTCCCAGATGTTCCGTCCCTGCTGTGTGGACTCAGGCTGCCCTTTGTTGAACCTGAAGTCACTTCCTCCAGGGCTTGGTGCAGAGAGTTGAGCACCAGATAGGGGGTCGGTGCAGCTCCGGTTCACCCCAGCCCTGCCGTGACCGGGCGGGCCCTGCTGCACCGACTCCCTCTTCTGAGCCTCGGTGGCCCCACCTGTCACCTGAATGCCTGCCGCAGAGCCTGTCTCTGAGCTCTGCTCAGGAAGAAGGGCCCGGAAGGTAGGCCCGGCTCCCTCGCCCCTGTCTGAAGCACGGCCCCGCGCTCTGGCCTGGCTCTGCCCGCTGCCCGGCTGCAGCCAGACCCCGCCCTTCCTGCCCCGTGGGCCGTGGGGGCTCTTGACCTGCCCTCTGACCTCCGCCCTCCAGCCCCAGGGACTCCATCCGCCCACACTGACCTGGCACTTTCCCAGGCTTCACCCCGGCTCCGACTCCGGCTCCCAGCTGAGGCACCACTGCACCTGGAAGGGAAGGGGCCGCGTCAGAGGGGCTCCAGCCCTTCCCACGGCCTTTGCCTGGGCCACTCAACTCTCGCCGCCGTACCTGTAGGCACGCCTAAGCCACCGACACCGAGGCCTCCAACCCCGCCGATGCCGCCAAGGCCGCCCAGACCAGCGGCACCTACAGAAGCAGGAGGGGGACGGGGGCCGGGTCACAAGAGGAGCCGTGAAAAACAGGAGGTCCCCGGGCTGAGGTCTGGCCCTGCCGCCGCCTCGCTTTGAGATTTGGACATAGCTGTTGCCTCCCACCCCCAGTAGATTGGATCTGAGGATCCCATTCACCTGCCCCCCGGGAAATGTTCTTCGCTAGGCAGAGAACCTGTGGAGCCCCGAGGGCTTCCAAGCCAGCCCCGGTCCCCGGGTGCCCGGAGGGAAGATCCAGGGACACGTGTGTGGGCGCTGCAGCTCCCTCCCGGACGCGCTCTGGAAGTCATCTCAAATCCTGTGCGTGGATCTGTCCTGTCTCCTGTTTACATGGCCAGCCCGGCCCACCTCGGGCTAACAGCTCCCAGATGTTCCGTCCCTGCTGTGTGGACTCAGGCTGCCCTTTGTTGAACCTGAAGTCACTTCCTCCAGGGCTTGGTGCAGAGAGTTGAGCACCAGATAGGGGGTCGGTGCAGCTCCGGTTCACCCCAGCCCTGCCGTGACCGGGCGGGCCCTGCTGCACCGACTCCCTCTTCTGAGCCTCGGTGGCCCCACCTGTCACCTGAATGCCTGCCGCAGAGCCTGTCTCTGAGCTCTGCTCAGGAAGAAGGGCCCGGAAGGTAGGCCCGGCTCCCTCGCCCCTGTCTGAAGCACGGCCCCGCGCTCTGGCCTGGCTCTGCCCGCTGCCCGGCTGCAGCCAGACCCCGCCCTTCCTGCCCCGTGGGCCGTGGGGGCTCTTGACCTGCCCTCTGACCTCCGCCCTCCAGCCCCAGGGACTCCATCCGCCCACACTGACCTGGCACTTTCCCAGGCTTCACCCCGGCTCCGACTCCGGCTCCCAGCTGAGGCACCACTGCACCTGGAAGGGAAGGGGCCGCGTCAGAGGGGCTCCAGCCCTTCCCACGGCCTTTGCCTGGGCCACTCAACTCTCGCCGCCGTACCTGTAGGCACGCCTAAGCCACCGACACCGAGGCCTCCAACCCCGCCGATGCCGCCAAGGCCGCCCAGACCAGCGGCACCTACAGAAGCAGGAGGGGGACGGGGGCCGGGTCACAAGAGGAGCCGTGAAAAACAGGAGGTCCCCGGGCTGAGGTCTGGCCCTGCCGCCGCCTCGCTTTGAGATTTGGACATAGCTGTTGCCTCCCACCCCCAGTAGATTGGATCTGAGGATCCCATTCACCTGCCCCCCGGGAAATGTTCTTCGCTAGGCAGAGAACCTGTGGAGCCCCGAGGGCTTATGACCCGTCCCAAAGGGTAACACTCACCAGCCTTGGCAGCGGCTTTGTAGGCTGCAGCAGCGCCAGCCGGGGCACCGGGCACCAGACCCCCCGGGAAGGCACCTGCAGGATAAGCCCCGAGTCCTGAGGAGAGGAGGACGGGCGAGGTCCTGCCCCTCACCCAGCCCCGGCCCTGCCCAACCTCAGCCTCGCCCAGCCCAGGAGGTGCAACTGAGGCTCTTCTGCCCCGAGCAAAGACGTGACGGCGGCTCCTAAGACTGGGGGCAGTGTCAGAGGGCCGTATGGACCAGGCTGCTTGGCTCAGCCTGACAAATGGCAGGGGTCTTTTGGGGTCAGACTTCCGCCCCTGCCTCCTCCAGGAAGCCTTCCAAGTAGCTCCGCTGAGTCGGGTGATCCCTTTGGGCTCCTGGGGCTGCTGCTTTCTCGCTCTGGTTGCGTGCTAAGTTGCTTCCGTCACGTCCGACTCTCTGCGACCCCCTGGACTGTAGCCTGCCAGGCTCCTCCGTCCATGGGATTCCCCAGGCGAGACTACTGGAGTGGGCTGCCAGGCCCTCCTCCGGGGGATCTTCCCGACTCAGGGATCGAACCTGTGTCTCATTGTTGTCTCCTGCACTGGCAGGGAGGCTCTTCTCCACTAGCAGCACCTCGTTGTCATAGCACCCAAGACCCAGCTCTCACTCCCTGGGACACCCGCTCGCTCCACCAGGGCCCAGGCCAGGCCAGGTCTGCATCCTCGTACCCCCGAGCACCCTGGACGCTGAGCGGATACCCTGGGCTCATCCCTGGTCCCCCGAGGGGCATCTTAGTTGGAGGTTGACACTCACCTGCCCCCAGGCCGGCACCGGCAAGCCCTCCGACACCTATCGGGAGAAGAAGACAGAGCCTGGTGAGGGGAGGCCGGCGTGTGGCATCGTGCCTGGGCGCAGGGTGGGAAGGATCTTGTGGCGTGGGGACGGGCGCTGGCGGCGCTGTGATCCGTGTTGCGGCCCCCCAGGTCCCTAAGCTCGACTCACGCTTTGATATTTGGGGATCAGTCCTGATAACACAGCCACCACTGGTTAGTAGCCAACTGCTGTGTGCCATGTGGCCATGACTGTGTTGATCCCAACCAGACCTCCCTTTCCTTAGAAGTCCTGCCAGTGAGTGGGGAACCCAGCAGGGCTTTCTCTTGGGGCTGGAGCTGAGCAGACGCCGCCAGCGAGGCCAGGCCAGGCCCTGCCCTGCCCCCACATGAGCCCCGCCCCAGGCCTCTCTTTGGCTTCCTTGTAGGGGTCGCCTGGCTCAGCCCACGCCCTCTCCCTGGTATCTGGAGTCCCTTCTAGTTCCGTCTAGCCTGTCCTGCAGTCTGGGAGCCTCCTTGCCGGCAGACAGATGCTCCTATGTTTATAAAAAGCCAAATGGGTCCCAAGACTGGGGGCAGTGTCAGAGGGGTATGGACCAGGCTGCTTGGCTCAGCCTGACAAATGGCAGGGGTCTTTTGGGGTCAGACTTCCGCCCCTGCCTCCTCCAGGAAGCCTTCCAAGTAGCTCCGCTGAGTCGGGTGATCCCTTTGGGCTCCTGGGGCTGCTGCTTTCTCGCTCTGGTTGCGTGCTAAGTTGCTTCCGTCACGTCCGACTCTCTGCGACCCCCTGGACTGTAGCCTGCCAGGCTCCTCCGTCCATGGGATTCCCCAGGCGAGACTACTGGAGTGGGCTGCCAGGCCCTCCTCCGGGGGATCTTCCCGACTCAGGGATCGAACCTGTGTCTCATTGTTGTCTCCTGCACTGGCAGGGAGGCTCTTCTCCACTAGCAGCACCTCGTTGTCATAGCACCCAAGACCCAGCTCTCACTCCCTGGGACACCCGCTCGCTCCACCAGGGCCCAGGCCAGGCCAGGTCTGCATCCTCGTACCCCCGAGCACCCTGGACGCTGAGCGGATACCCTGGGCTCATCCCTGGTCCCCCGAGGGGCATCTTAGTTGGAGGTTGACACTCACCTGCCCCCAGGCCGGCACCGGCAAGCCCTCCGACACCTATCGGGAGAAGAAGACAGAGCCTGGTGAGGGGAGGCCGGCGTGTGGCATCGTGCCTGGGCGCAGGGTGGGAAGGATCTTGTGGCGTGGGGACGGGCGCTGGCGGCGCTGTGATCCGTGTTGCGGCCCCCCAGGTCCCTAAGCTCGACTCACGCTTTGATATTTGGGGATCAGTCCTGATAACACAGCCACCACTGGTTAGTAGCCAACTGCTGTGTGCCATGTGGCCATGACTGTGTTGATCCCAACCAGACCTCCCTTTCCTTAGAAGTCCTGCCAGTGAGTGGGGAACCCAGCAGGGCTTTCTCTTGGGGCTGGAGCTGAGCAGACGCCGCCAGCGAGGCCAGGCCAGGCCCTGCCCTGCCCCCACATGAGCCCCGCCCCAGGCCTCTCTTTGGCTTCCTTGTAGGGGTCGCCTGGCTCAGCCCACGCCCTCTCCCTGGTATCTGGAGTCCCTTCTAGTTCCGTCTAGCCTGTCCTGCAGTCTGGGAGCCTCCTTGCCGGCAGACAGATGCTCCTATGTTTATAAAAAGCCAAATGGGTCCCTCTGGCGCTCTCCTTCCCACATCTGGGCTCAATCTCTGCTTTTCTCCCTCCAGGAGACATTCCACGGCTTTGGCCAGGACCGACGGGCAATCAGGTTGGAGTTCACAACCGTGCCAGGTTTGTTTCCAATTATGTGAGACTCTCTCCCACAAGCACCAGTCCTGGCCACCAGGGTCCCCGCCTCTCTGGGGACTGACCCCAAACATGCAGGACAGCTGAGCGCCGGAGGGTCCACCTGGCTTTCCCTGGGTGTGGTTCCCTGGCCCTGGTTCCAACTGATGTGAGCTGGCCTGCCTGAAACCCAGCCAGGCCCTCTGTGAGATGGGCCTCTGCCCCGGGCCGGGCTCCCTTCCGGGCAGGTGTGGTGTGGTCTGGCCGGCGCGGGCTGGGCCTGGGTTCGCTTCCCAGTGTGGCAGGCCCTGCCCTGCCCCAGCTCTGTCAGGGGTTTCTCTCAAGCCTGGCCTGTGTCCTGAGCTCCAGCAAGGCAGCGGACACACTCAGGCCTCTCCTGACCGCAGAGGGGCTGGGAGGAGAGGATGGGGACTGCACAGGAAGTGAGAAGAGGTTGGGTGGGTGGGCGGGGGCAGGTGGCCCTTGGCTGCTGTCTGCCCTCTTCCCGAGCTCTGCTGCAGCTGTCTGGCCCCAGGGCTGCCCTGTGGCCTGACCAGCCCCACGCCTGCTGCCCTCCTTCTGGTGGACGTTCCTGGCCCAAATGCCCCAAGGAGTTCATCCCCTGGAAAGGAGGAGAGAGGGGTGAGAACGGCCATGGTTGGGAGCCCAGAGAGGCCTGGCTTACCCAGTCATCTCTCTCCAGGGACAGAGAGCCCTGGATTCAAATCCTGCCGCCCCAAGCTACTCCTTGCATGAAAGAGCAAATCACTTCCACTCTCCAAGACTTGGTTTGCCCACGTAAGGGCCCGTGTGTCCCCAGCCTTCCTGGAACCAGAGGGCGTGTGAGCAGAGATCCTGTTGTGTCTCCATCCTGTCGAAGTGACCGATGGGAGTCCCCCTGCTCCTTCCTACGCTCTCGGGTGGGTGACTGGCCTCCAGCCCATGCTGGGGGTGTGGGCGGCGCCGGCTTTCAGCTGCCTGGTCCCCTGCTGAGAGCCCAGGCGGGGCCAGCCCGCTGAGGTTCACATGGAGCAGCTTCCAGGCCACTCACCCTCCTCTGGCCAAAGGATTAGTTGTTCCCGCACATGACACCCGCTGCCCGTGCCCTGTTCCCTCTCGCCTGGCAGGCCCGGATGTGGGAACTGCCTTGTAGCGGGGCCTTGTGGCTCCGTCCAGGACTTTGTAGCCAAGAGTCCTAAGGCTGAAAGATGACCTCAGGGAGGTCATGGAGTCCAGACTTTCCTCTTGGTCTACATCTCTATCCCGAGCAGGAAGTCCTTTTGGAAGTCTACCTGAAATCTTTCATTACTGAAAGCTTCCCTTTGGCAACCTGGTGCAGTGTTCTCGGTCTTCTCCCTGGGGTTTCATCACAACCTGCAGCCGGTGGGACTAACCAGCCCCTGCTCAAGTTCCGCAGTGCCCCCTGCACCATTTGGGTCTTCGCAGATAAGCACGACCCTAGTTCCACACCCTTACCTAGCTAGCCTTTCCTCTGTTGTGAGTCCGTGATCAAAGGTCCTTTTAAGATAACGCACTCCTCTGAGAAGACAGGCAGCAGGTTTGGGTGGGATGAACAGTGACTCCTGAGGGCCCCAGCCTTGCAGACTCATCCAGAGCCCAGCAAGCCCCTCGTCCAGGCCTCCTGCCCCCTCCCCGCCTCTCCCAATCTCTCTCTCTCTCTCCTGGCCCCCGCCCTGAGGTTTCACAACCCAGATGGGCTTGCAGGGAAGGGGAATCTGGGTCTTGTAGATTCATTTGCCCTTGAATCATCGAACATCAGGATTTCGTAAGAGCTGTTGGACATGCACGCTGTCCCGAGGCTCCGGCTGCGGAGCCAGGGACGCCCGGGGCAGGGTAGGGGGTGCCGAGGCCACAGGCGGAGCACCTCGTGCTGACAGGATCATAGATCCAGACGGAGACGCCCCTTCTTCCACCTGCTCCATACCCACCAGGACTTCCCGGAGGAACTCGCCCTCCCTCTTTCCTGGGGGTGTGTTCTCCGGAGCTGGTGGGGGGGTGGGGGGACCCCAGTGGTCGACCTGAGCCCTGTGGGCTTTCCCGTCTTATTGGAAAAGGCCATGGCCTGGGCATGGTTGAAAGGGACCTGGGGCCAGGAAGGACGCTCATCTGGGGTCAGGGTCAGAAGGGAGCCTAGGATTAGGTTCAGGGTTTGGTCTGGGAGCCAAGGGTCCTCCAGGCAGACTCTGGGGCCCACCATTGGTGCCTGAGCCCCAAAGTGACATTCACAGGCGTGGCGGCCACTGGCTCATCAATTCCGACCTTTGACCCCAGCACCAGGGCTGCTTCTGGGATCTTGTGCAGAGGGGGCTCTTGAGGCACAGAGGTACTAGCAGGATCGGGGCCGGACATCCCCCCAACAGGAGGGGCAGCAAGCTGCCTCAAGCCTCCTGACCCTGGGAAGCCCCGGAGCTTGGCTCTGGACTGGTCCTGGGGGCCATTGCCTAAGGGTGAGGGTCTGTCGAGGGGCGAGGGTCTCTCTCCCTCCCTTCTCCCATCCACAGGCCGGGTTGCTGCCCCCTGGCCCTTGCTCAGTGCTCTGAGGCTGCGGGGCTTACCTGGCTTGCCTGGTTTGGCTCCAGGGCCCAGTGCTGCGGAGGGAAGAGATGCTGGTGAACGGGGAGACTGAGCCCACCTGTCCCACCCATTCCCCACAGGGGGCAGGGTACAGTGGGGTCTCCTCATTGCGGGGTCTCCCTGCAGGGTTTCACCGTGGGCTCAGGAATGGCCTTCCCCGGTATACAAGGAGCTGCTGGGAGTCTAGCACTCAGACGCCTGGGTGGGGAGCCCAGCTCCCACCCTGATCTGGGGTCGCCCTCTCTCACGCAGTGGCTCAGCCTGTGAAGGGGGCCGATGGTTCCTGCTTCTTGGCTCCACAGGGATATTACTAAGGATCAAAAGAAATATGAAAGAAGCCCAGGGCCCCCAGGGAAAGAGGCCGAGGAGAGGGGCTTCGGGGGCCCGGGGATTTTAGTTCTTAGATAAGTCCCTCCCCAGTAGACGCTCAGTTTGGGAAACGAGAGGCCCCTTACTGCCTGGGTCTTCTGAGGTCTGAGGTCTAAGGGTGTGTGTGGATTAGAGGGAGACCCAGACCCTCGGCGAGGAACCAAGTTTGGTGGCTGAGCTCACCTCCTACTCCCAGGCCTCCGAGACCAGCCCCTGGGTTGACGGGAGAGAGAGAGAAAACCATCAACGTGCCTGCCAGGAAGCCGCGCGCTCACCCGAGCTCACATCCATCGCGGCCTCGCCCCGTGGCCGCGGGCAGGCCTGGCCTCCGTGAACCTGTTTCCTCGTCTGTCTGCTCTGGCGAAAGCCGCACGCCTCTCTGCGGGCCTGGGCTTCTGCTGGTAGCCACCTCTCCAGGTCCGTTCTAAAGCGTACGTGCTTCTGGGATCTTGTGCAGAGGGGCTCTTGAGGCACAGAGGTACTAGCAGGATCGGGGCCGGACATCCCCCAACAGGAGGGCAGCAAGCTGCCTCAAGCCTCCTGACCCTGGGAAGCCCCGGAGCTTGGCTCTGGACTGGTCCTGGGGGCCATTGCCTAAGGGTGAGGGTCTGTCGAGGGGCGAGGGTCTCTCTCCCTCCCTTCTCCCATCCACAGGCCGGGTTGCTGCCCCCTGGCCCTTGCTCAGTGCTCTGAGGCTGCGGGGCTTACCTGGCTTGCCTGGTTTGGCTCCAGGGCCCAGTGCTGCGGAGGGAAGAGATGCTGGTGAACGGGGAGACTGAGCCCACCTGTCCCACCCATTCCCCACAGGGGGCAGGGTACAGTGGGGTCTCCTCATTGCGGGGTCTCCCTGCAGGGTTTCACCGTGGGCTCAGGAATGGCCTTCCCCGGTATACAAGGAGCTGCTGGGAGTCTAGCACTCAGACGCCTGGGTGGGGAGCCCAGCTCCCACCCTGATCTGGGGTCGCCCTCTCTCACGCAGTGGCTCAGCCTGTGAAGGGGGCCGATGGTTCCTGCTTCTTGGCTCCACAGGGATATTACTAAGGATCAAAAGAAATATGAAAGAAGCCCAGGGCCCCCAGGGAAAGAGGCCGAGGAGAGGGGCTTCGGGGGCCCGGGGATTTTAGTTCTTAGATAAGTCCCTCCCCAGTAGACGCTCAGTTTGGGAAACGAGAGGCCCCTTACTGCCTGGGTCTTCTGAGGTCTGAGGTCTAAGGGTGTGTGTGGATTAGAGGGAGACCCAGACCCTCGGCGAGGAACCAAGTTTGGTGGCTGAGCTCACCTCCTACTCCCAGGCCTCCGAGACCAGCCCCTGGGTTGACGGGAGAGAGAGAGAAAACCATCAACGTGCCTGCCAGGAAGCCGCGCGCTCACCCGAGCTCACATCCATCGCGGCCTCGCCCCGTGGCCGCGGGCAGGCCTGGCCTCCGTGAACCTGTTTCCTCGTCTGTCTGCTCTGGCGAAAGCCGCACGCCTCTCTGCGGGCCTGGGCTTCTGCTGGTAGCCACCCTGACTTCCAGGTCCGTTCTGAACACTCAAACCCTTTTTCTGTTTGTCGTTTACCCTTTGCCGTTTGTACTGTGCGGCCGGAGGAAGCTTAGTCCCTGGACCAGGGATGGAACCGGCTCCCCTGACCATTGACACCTGGATTCTTAACCACGGGACCCCCAGGGAAGTCCCTGAAACACTTCATAAGCATTGAAAATAGTCCTTTTGGGCTTCCCCTGGTGGTCCAGTGGGTAAGGACACCGCCTTGCAGTGCAAGGGGCGCCGGTGCGATCCCTGGCCTGGGAGGATCCCACGTGCCGCGAAGCGGCTGGACTGATGCGTCCAATCAACAAGCCGGAGCTCTGGCGCGCATGCGCCCAGAGCCTGCGCTCTGCGACGATAGACGCCACCGCGATGGGAGGCCCACAGGGGCCAAAGAACGAAGACGAATGAAAATGGAGAAATGAAAAACCAATAGAAGTGGCCCGCCCACTCCCCTCCCTCCCCAACCCGACCCCCACCCAAAATAAAAATAAGTAAATTAATCTTTAAAAAAAAAAAACAAGAAAATAGTCCTTTTGATTTTTCAGTCTACTGTAATAAGACATTATCCTTTTTTGTAAATCAAAGGAAGAGCTGCCTCCTCTCCCCCGCCCCACTTCCTAGTGAGCGAACATTCTGCCCCTCCCTTTTTTGGAGGCGGGGCTCCTCGCCACCTGCACCTAGTCCTTGCTTCCATACGTTCTTACTTGGAAATCAATTCCCCATGTTGCCCGTCAGATAGTCATACTTTTTAGTCGTTGCATAATGTAAGTTTACTTAATCACACCCTCCTGTCAGGGGGATTTCTTGTTTTGCATTTTTGCTAGTAACATTCCTCGGAACCTTGGGGCAGATGGGTCTTATTTTCTCTTCTTTTCAATGATTTCCTTGGAATGAATTTCCAGGACTGGGGTTAATGGTTTGAAGACTGTAAACAGCTGGGATCGGTGAGACGGTCACTTTCCTACAGTTTCGCAAGCCCCGAGTTTCATCTTTTAGACGATTTATACTCTTACTAGTGGTGAAACAGGGTCACGCACACAGCTTTTCCAAACGGGAGTGACTGATGAGCCCTCTGTGGCCGGCGTGCCCGTGTTCTTTCCTCCTGCAGCGTCCACGTGTGTCTGCCTTGTGAATTTAATCACCGTCTGTCCTACCTAGACACGTGCAAACGTCATGTACGTTACCTGGGAAGAAGACGCCTCCAGGAACTGCACCAGGAACGGCTCCTGGGACCCCTGGAAGGAAGCAGGTAGAGTCCTCCGTTAGCCAGAGTGAATCAAAGCACATACATGATAAAGCTCCAACACGCTGGCCACCTGATGCGAAGAGCTGATTCGTTAGAAAAGACCCTGACGCTGGGAAAGACGGAGGGCAGGAGGAGAGGGGGACGACAGAGGAGGAGACGGTTGGATGGCATCGCCGACTCAATGGACATGCGTTTGAGCAACAGGGAAGCCTGGCGTGCTGCGGTCCATGCGATCGCAAAGAGTCGGACGCGACTAAGCGACTGAACCACAGTAATGATAAAGATAAGGACGATGGCAACAATACTGTGTGTCTACAAAGCAATTCATGTCGATCCAGTACATTATGTTTACAAAGCATTTCCTCACTCACGCTCCTCCAATGGCCCAGTGAGGCTGGAAGGGCAGGGTTTATTCACTTCGGTTTTACCAGATGTGACGTCAGGCTCAGAAACATTTAGACATGGGCCGGGGTTCCCACAGCTGCAAAGAGCTGGGGCCTAGATTCAAAGCCAGGCCACTCCTCTGTGCGCACGAGTTCGCGCTGTGATACCTGAGGAGGGCCCGGCTGGCGGCTGGGTCTGAGCACCTGTGGCTGGGCAGCCACGTCTCTCCAGCCCTGGGCGGCGCGGGCAGGACCCAGAGCTGTGGGAGAGCGGGCTGGGCTGCAACAGCAAGTGGTAAGGAAACACGGCTGCTACCAGCCAAAGTCCAGCCATTTCCCACACTGATAGGACAGCGTGAGGTCAGCGTCCTCAGCCGCCGGGCAGCCGGGCCTGGGTGGGGCTCTGGCTGGCTGACACAGAGCTGTCTAAGGAGGCAGGCGCCGGGGCCCAGAGGGGGACACCATGAATGACCAAAGCGAATAGTTTCCTAAGGAAAAGCTAATTCACTGGCCAGGCCAGGGGCCGTCGGCCCAGCCCAGATCACGAGTTCGGTCCCCACAGACCCGTGAAGCCCTCACAAGGGAGCGCTGGGAGGCTGGGCCCCAGACCCAGCTGTGCGTAGCCACGGCAACAGACACTCCTGGTGCAGACCAGGCCCTGCCTCCGCCACCGCTGAACTGCCCTCTGACAAGCCGCCTTGCTGGTGCCCCCGTCTGAGCACCGGCACCACCCAGCTGGGCAGGGCTGGATGGATGGGATTTGGGGGCTCGGAGTGCAGGTGGCGAATCAAAGCACATCATGGACATGCGTGGGTTGAGCCAAAGGCGGAGGCGGAGGAGAGGGGGACGACAGAGGAGGAGACGGTTGGATGGCATCGCCGACTCAATGGACATGCGTTTGAGCAACAGGGAAGCCTGGCGTGCTGCGGTCCATGCGATCGCAAAGAGTCGGACGCGACTAAGCGACTGAACCACAGTAATGATAAAGATAAGGACGATGGCAACAATACTGTGTGTCTACAAAGCAATTCATGTCGATCCAGTACATTATGTTTACAAAGCATTTCCTCACTCACGCTCCTCCAATGGCCCAGTGAGGCTGGAAGGGCAGGGTTTATTCACTTCGGTTTTACCAGATGTGACGTCAGGCTCAGAAACATTTAGACATGGGCCGGGGTTCCCACAGCTGCAAAGAGCTGGGGCCTAGATTCAAAGCCAGGCCACTCCTCTGTGCGCACGAGTTCGCGCTGTGATACCTGAGGAGGGCCCGGCTGGCGGCTGGGTCTGAGCACCTGTGGCTGGGCAGCCACGTCTCTCCAGCCCTGGGCGGCGCGGGCAGGACCCAGAGCTGTGGGAGAGCGGGCTGGGCTGCAACAGCAAGTGGTAAGGAAACACGGCTGCTACCAGCCAAAGTCCAGCCATTTCCCACACTGATAGGACAGCGTGAGGTCAGCGTCCTCAGCCGCCGGGCAGCCGGGCCTGGGTGGGGCTCTGGCTGGCTGACACAGAGCTGTCTAAGGAGGCAGGCGCCGGGGCCCAGAGGGGGACACCATGAATGACCAAAGCGAATAGTTTCCTAAGGAAAAGCTAATTCACTGGCCAGGCCAGGGGCCGTCGGCCCAGCCCAGATCACGAGTTCGGTCCCCACAGACCCGTGAAGCCCTCACAAGGGAGCGCTGGGAGGCTGGGCCCCAGACCCAGCTGTGCGTAGCCACGGCAACAGACACTCCTGGTGCAGACCAGGCCCTGCCTCCGCCACCGCTGAACTGCCCTCTGACAAGCCGCCTTGCTGGTGCCCCCGTCTGAGCACCGGCACCACCCAGCTGGGCAGGGCTGGATGGATGGGATTTGGGGGGCCGGGTCGGGCAGCTCCGCAGCGTGCCCAGCCGACATCTGGCCTCTGCAGCCGGCCGGGCTGCACAGCTGGGCCCGCTGGCTGTGGGGCCCCGTCAGCCTCCGCCACAGCCCAGCAGGGTGGAGGATGCCAAGCGGTCATGGTCAGCCTGTGCCAAAGCCCCGGCGCCACCCGCCCTTCCACCCCAGGCCTGGGCCCCCCCGCAGGCACTGCGATCCAGGCCTGGAGTGTCTTAGCAAGCTGCGCCGCGCCTCGGGGGCTCAGAGTGGTGGCCCGGGAGGCTGGGCCTGCTGGGAACGGGCGCCCGGGCCCTGTCATCGGCTGCCAAGTGCACACATGGTCCGCCCCGGGCCTTTGATGCCTTCTCTGTCTCTGGCTTCCAGCACTGAGCACTGTCTCGTGTGCGCCTTTCCCTGTTATGCTTCAGGCCTTTCTCTGCCTCGGATGCTCTCCCCTCCCCTCCCCGCCCCTCCTCCCTCTCCTCCCCGTCTGCTCTTGGGCTCCAGAGCGGGCTGCAGAAACAAGGAGGGGGGCGGAGGGAGCAGGGGGCTGAGGACAGACCCGTCTGGTCGTTGATCCCGGCTGTGCCAACTTCTGACCATCTGTGTGACCTCGGGCAAGTCCCTTAACCTCTCTGAACCTCAGTTTCCTTTCTCACAGGGTCGGGCTGATACCCGCTGCCTTGCCAGGTTGCTGCCAGCGGTCAGAACAGCTACAGAGACCCGGCCCGCCCCGGGCCTCGCGCTGGGTAATTGCTCAAAACAACAACAACGGCAGGAACACGCTGTTTCTACTTTATAACACAGGGCCTGCAGCCAAGTATACCATAGGTGCTTACTCTTTAGGATGGGTGAGTTAGGTAGAGGGGAGGCAAGAAGGTTGCCAGTGGATCTGGTCTGACCGGTTCCATTCCCAACGGGCTTAAGGGTCTCTCCACCTCAGGCTGGCCTGGTGGAACCCCCACTTCCTCTCCTGGGGTGCTGTTCCTTCCCCACCAGGGGCCTCCTGGGCTGGCCAGCTCCTCTTCTCCTTTTCTTCTCTCCAGGGCCGACCCATCTCTCCCCAGCATCTCCCCTCCCCACTCTCCACACGCATGATTCACCTCCCAACAGTGTCCGCCAGACTCCACGCCTGAACCACGATGGCCCGCAGAGCCAAAGGTTCTGATCCCTGTTTTGCATTGAGGAAACGGGGAGGGCTTAGTGGGCGTGAAGGATGCCTGCCTGGCCTCTCTTCCGGCCTAGGAGAGGCGAGCCTAGAACAAGACAGTGGCTGATCGAAGGCTCTTGGAAAGGCAGGGGTCTCTTCTCCTGCCCCGTCCTGCAAAGGGTCAACCTCCTTCCCACCTCCCCTCCTCGGCCTGAGCCGTTCCTCCTGCCAGGAATGCCCTCTCCTCTCTCCAAGTCCTACCCTTCCACCAAGACTGGGCGCAGCCTCCCCCCTCCCTGCTGTCTCTGAGCCTGCGGTTCCCGCTGCTCTGCTGGCCCAAAGCAGTTGGCCTGGAGCATACTTGTCTTGTTTTATGTGGGTTTGGCTTGTTTCACTGGCTAGCCCAGGGTGGAACTTGTCTGTTGCATCTTAGAATCATGATCCTAGACTCTCAGGGATCATAACAATCTTCTGGCCCGGGCTGAAATTCCTCTGCGAACATCTTGTGTTGCTGCTTGCACACCTCCAGTGACAGGCAGATCACCACCCCCTGATGCTAGCAGCTCTACCTACAGAGAGCTCCCTCCTACTGAAATAGAATCTGCCCCTCTCTCTCTCTCTCCAGTTCTGCCTCCAGACCCCCAAAGACAGAGGCTCACCTCCCATCCACAGAAGCCCCTCAAATATTGACCTTTCTTCCAAGGTCTAACTCGAATGTCCCCTCTGCCATGAAGCCTTCCTGGGTTTCCTGGGACTCCTCTAGGCCACCCTCTCTCCCAGTTTTGTCAGCTTCCTCCATTATTGCATCTCTGTTCACACGTGGGCTGCCTCCCCACTAGATAAAACATGGCGTGAGTAGCAAGAGAAAGACATTAAACCACGTAAATGTGCACGAACGACTAGAGTTGATCAGCCCACGCTAGCAAATTTCTAATATATGGTTTCTAAAATTCACATGCCCACAGTCCTCTCACTTGATGTCTTATTTGCCTTGTGACATTGCTGGAACCTCCCACCGGCCCTCGGAGGAATGCTGGGCAAGGATATGTCTCCCCACTCTCCAGTCAGGAGAACCAAGAGTCAGAGCGGTGCCTGGCTGGGGACCCACAGCTGACCCCAGTCACACGCAGGGCCTTCTGCCGGGGCCCCTGGGCTCCAGGTTCAAAGCGCTAGGAGATGGCTGTCTGGGAGCCAGCACAGCGCCAGCGGGCCTTGGCAGGGGGCTTTGCCAATTCCAAGTCCAGGGGGCCGGGCTGGGGAGCAGATAAGACCACACGAAGCTGTTAGTTGTTTGCGTGGAGAAAGGCTGCCAAGGGCTTTTCAAAAACAATCCGCCCCCCAGTGACTGCCTGTGTCCCCTCCTTCCCTCGGGCACGCCTGCCCTCCCGCCTCAGTCCCAGCACACTCCGAGAGCAGAATCAACTCCACCTCCCGGGTGCCGAGGTCCTGGAGGCTCCTCAGAGCCACCTGCACGGCTTTTTATCAGACCGAGAGGTCTGAGTCCCTCCCCAGACCGAATAAAGCAAGTCTTTTGCGGTGCGACCCCATGTCGGAAAGGTTGCAAGTTCCCGGGGTAACGCCACTAAGCAGCCGGGGCTGAACACTTTCTGTTCCAAACCATCTGCAGTTCCTAAAACAGAAAAAAAAAAACCCAACCAACCAACCAACCAACTAAAACCCCAAACCACCCCAAATTAAAATGATAAAATCTCTGGGGGTTTGGGGTAGCTGGTCCCAATTATAACCAATTTCATTTCTCTCTCTCTCTCTCTAAATGGAATGGGAGTCTGGCGCAGCTAATTTTCAAAGCGACTATTGATCCATCTTCAACAGTCCAGACAGCCTGTCCACCACAGAGCCCTTCTGGGTTGCACCTTCTTGTCTCCACTGGCAACATGGTTCTTTGGAACCGGGGGACCCGTGAGGGTGACATCCCTTGGGGTAGCCCGGCAGGTGCATGCCCGTGTGCGCATGTGCATGTGGGTGGGGGGCCCTCCCACGACCCACGTCTCTGGACTTCCTTTGGGAGGCTCCGGGCATAAACCCCGGAAACCGCTTCAGTTCACACACCCTTTATTTGGACTTGGCTATTTCTACCACCCGGGACAGGGCTGAGATTTATGTTTGCAAAGCAGGAATAGGGGCCGGCGGGGCATTTGGTGCTTCTGTTGCTAAGTCGTGTCCAACTCTTGTGACCCGACAGTCTGTAGCCTGCCAGGTTCCTCTGTCCATGGGACTCTCCAGGCAAGAATACTGGAGTGGGTTGCCATTTCCTTCTCCAGGGGATCTTCCCAACCCAGGAATCGAACTCCGGTCTCCCAATAGGCAGGCAGATTCTTTACCGACTGAGCTACAAGGAAAGCCCCTCATTTAGCTGGTCATTTACGATGCATTCCTCTCAGGGCAGGCCCCTCCCAGAGTCCTCAGCCCCTGGACTGCCCCTCCCCAAATACTGCTCGGAATCTGGCCCCTGCCTCTCATCCTTTGGCCCGGGGAAGAGCTGGCCGGTCCTCACCCCCCCGGGGCTGCCTGTCTTTCTCTCCATCTCCCTGTTGGTAGAGCATCGATAGAAATTCTCTACTCTTGGGGTTCCTCCAGGGATCAAATGTCCAGGTGGGAACCCTCTCTGGGAAGGCACATGTTCAAGGGCCACACGCTGAGGAGGAGGTTCAGACAGGACCCGCGCTGCCATCCCAGGCCCAGGGACGGCTGCTCCTCTGGGATGCTCTGTCTGTCCTCTCTGCGCCCCACCTGACGCCGTGTCCCCCCACCTCGGCTTCGTCCGGACTCGGGAGCTGACTCCTGTGCAGGAAGCTCCGGCTCCCAGCGGTCCTGATCTGCCGATCAATCTCGCGGAAACAGCTGCCGCCCCTGCCCTGCCCCTGCCCTCCGGCCTGGCCCCGCTCCACGCGGGCCCCCCGCCCCACGCGGGTCCCCACCGAACAGCCCGTTCTCACGGCAAAGAGGACTCTCCCAGAGACCAGACCCCACCCAGGCTACCTCCCCAAAGGCTCCCGAGCCTGCCTGCACCTCTCTCTTCCCACGGGCAGCAACATCTTTCTGGGACTCCGGTGGACCACTTCCAGGGTTCTCCCAAGGTGTGTCGCAGTTCTGAGCGGGGTGACCTCCGTGGCCACAGCAGGGAACACGGCTGGGGAGTGCCCCGAGATCCACGCCAGCCCCCGGCACGCTCCCCCTGCCAGGAGACGGATGCCTTCTCCCGCTTCCTGTCCTCGCTTGGCTTCCCTACGGTGCACACTCACACACACACACACGCCTGTGCACAACGACAGGCCACACCCAGGGACACACCTGGACCGCCCGTTACTTCTGTGGACGTGCCTGTCGGTTTGCAGACGTTTGCACACGCTAACAGGCACTTTGACAAATGCTATGACACCCCTCCATCTAACACTCACACACACACACTCTCACACCTGCCCAGGGATGAACCTGTGAGTTTTCGTCCCCTCGCAGAAACCTCCTCCTTCATCTGATGCCGTGTTAGGGGATGTGCAGAACACACACACCTGGGCAAGAGCCTGTGACACACACGCACGCTCACACACCTACGCACACGCTCAGAAGTCCCAGTGCTCCTCTCCAGGGAGAGAGCGCAGCGGCCGCTTTCCAATCCATAACCCTGTAATTAACTTAACCCTGACTTGGCTCGGAGCAGGCCCTGGCTTCCCAGGGGACATGGAACCTGCCGAGCTCAGAGGGCTCCCTGCCGCTGAGCTGGCCTCCAGCCTGGGGCCTCGGTCCCCAAGGCACGTGTGCACACCTGCTGGGTCCACAGGTGCACAAACTGCTGATGTCCACCCATCCGACGGGACCTCCCCAGCTCTTCCCCCGCATGCTCGAGACCCCCATCCTGAGAGAGCCCCCCAGGACGTGGCAGGACTCCTCTGCCCTCTTGGGGCAGCAGAACCTGGTGCTGGGGCCATCCTGCGTCTTGGGGCGGACGGGTGACAGGTCCCTGCTCTGCACGGCTCGCTCCCTGGAGGGGCGGTTCCAGAGGTCCTGCATGCGGCTCAAGGGCTCCTGCCTGGAACCCCCAGGAGGATGCTGGGGGAGCAGGATGCCCTCTCGTCCGTCGGTTCAGCCACCTGAGCCGGCGGCCCGAGGGCTGTGGGCATTTAGGGGGGACGGGGCGAGGCCTACCTCCGGGCTGCGAGGGGTGGAGGACGCACAGCAGGACCAGGAGGACTCCGGGCCGCAGGGCCGCAGCTGTCAGACCCGCCATCTCGGGGAGAAATGCCCCAGCCCGCTCTCTGCGCCTCGTTTTATCCCCAAAGCGTAATTGCTGCCTCGTAGGCTGCGAGGGAAGGAGGGAGGGAGAGAGGGCGGGCGGGAGGCGGGAGAAGGGGAGGCCTCGGGGAGGGGGCCGCGGGGAGGGGGCCATTACGAAAGGCCCGCTCGCAAGCCTCCCAGGCTGGGTCTGACTGGACTGGACTGTGGGTTTTTTTTTTTTCTTAAAACACACATGCACGCGCGCGCGCAAACACACACACACACACAGCGTTCCCCCCATCGCTCTCCTGCTTTCCCTCTGTGCTGTTCTTTCGCTGCTGGCCCCGTTCCCGCCCGAAAGTGCGAGGGGGGCCTCTGCCAGGACAGCCCTCGGGAGAGGAAGCAGGAGGGAGGGCCCCGCAGCCCGGCCAAAAATCCGGCCCCAGCCAAGGCCTGAGTGGCCAGGCCCCCGCCCCTCCGACTGGGCCCCGGGCCCAGTGTGGGGACACAGGCCAGCTGTCCCGCGCCTCTGCCCCCGCCCCAGCCCTCCAGACTCCCTCAGCCCTCCCAGACCTGGCCAGAGACAGGTCAAAGCCAGAGAGGGGGCTGTGGGTCAGACCTGGGGGCCAGGGGCCAGGTGGGTGTCTCTAGGGGTGGAGGGGCTGCGGGCAGAATGGCGAGGAAGGTGAGACGGAGTGGGTGCTGCCCTGCGGGGCATCTGGGAGAAGGAAAGGGAGCCTCGGGGCCCTGCAGGGCTCTGTGCCTCGTGGGTTAGGGTCACAGCCTTCTGCCTGAAGATGGCGGGAGGTTTGGGTTGATCGGGGACCCAGGTCTTGCAGAGGCCAGGGGGTGGCGGGCAGGATGGCTTGGAGTTCAGACTGCTGGTGTCATCCCCGGGCACATCTAGGGGGCATGCTGGAGACTCTGATGTGCCACCTAGCGCGGCCGGGAAGGATGCTGTGGGAGCAGGATGCCCTCTCGTCCGTCGGTTCAGCCACCTGAGCCGGCGGCCCGAGGGCTGTGGGCATTTAGGGGGGACGGGGCGAGGCCTACCTCCGGGCTGCGAGGGGTGGAGGACGCACAGCAGGACCAGGAGGACTCCGGGCCGCAGGGCCGCAGCTGTCAGACCCGCCATCTCGGGGAGAAATGCCCCAGCCCGCTCTCTGCGCCTCGTTTTATCCCCAAAGCGTAATTGCTGCCTCGTAGGCTGCGAGGGAAGGAGGGAGGGAGACAGGGCGGGCGGGAGGGCGGGAGAAGGGGGAGGCCTCGGGGAGGGGGCCGCGGGGAGGGGGCCATTACGAAAGGCCAGCTCGCAAGCCTCCCAGGCTGGGTCTGACTGGACTGGACTGTGGGTTTTTTTTTTTTCTTAAAACACACATGCACGCGCGCGCGCAAACACACACACACACACAGCGTTCCCCCCATCGCTCTCCTGCTTTCCCTCTGTGCTGTTCTTTCGCTGCTGGCCCCGTTCCCGCCCGAAAGTGCGAGGGGGGCCTCTGCCAGGACAGCCCTCGGGAGAGGAAGCAGGAGGGAGGGCCCCGCAGCCCGGCCAAAAATCCGGCCCCAGCCAAGGCCTGAGTGGCCAGGCCCCCGCCCCTCCGACTGGGCCCCGGGCCCAGTGTGGGGACACAGGCCAGCTGTCCCGCGCCTCTGCCCCCGCCCCAGCCCTCCAGACTCCCTCAGCCCTCCCAGACCTGGCCAGAGACAGGTCAAAGCCAGAGAGGGGGCTGTGGGTCAGACCTGGGGGCCAGGGGCCAGGTGGGTGTCTCTAGGGGTGGAGGGGCTGCGGGCAGAATGGCGAGGAAGGTGAGACGGAGTGGGTGCTGCCCTGCGGGGCATCTGGGAGAAGGAAAGGGAGCCTCGGGGCCCTGCAGGGCTCTGTGCCTCGTGGGTTAGGGTCACAGCCTTCTGCCTGAAGATGGCGGGAGGTTTGGGTTGATCGGGGACCCAGGTCTTGCAGAGGCCAGGGGGTGGCGGGCAGGATGGCTTGGAGTTCAGACTGCTGGTGTCATCCCCGGGCACATCTAGGGGGCATGCTGGAGACTCTGATGTGCCACGGGGACGCTGCCGGTCATGGGTCGAGGTACAGCCCCGGGCAGTCCTGTGCAGGCTGCCTGTGTCTGGCAATGGTGAGACTGGATCCCCAGATGACCTGCAGAGAACCAGGGGCCATGGGAGCCCACTTAGATGGATAGGTGGCCCACCCAACTCCTTCAGCACTCGGCCCCCACTTGTCCCAATGCAGAGCTTCCCTGGCGTCCAGCAAGAGCTCTCCTTTTGCCCCGGGAGAATGCTTGGGGCTGATGTTCCTCTGGTGGCCAGGAGGGGGCGCCCTGCGCTCAAACAGCTGGGAACAGCATTTCCAGAAGGACTGGGGCTTTTCCCGCCGGACGGTGCGGGGATGGGGACCCTGGGGAATGTGGGGGAGGCTAGAGGGGGACACGAGTCTTCCACACTTCTCACTCCAAGTGCGGAAGAAATTTGGGAGCCAGAGGATAGGCTAAGGGAACCGGTACCTGCCTTTATCACAGCCTGTGAAGGGGGAAGAGTCAAGGCCAGGACGTCTGAGAGTGTTTCCCTGCCCCCAGGTGGAGCAGCACACGGCCACAGGTCCGGGGACAGGGGACCAATGACCCCTGCTCCAGCCAGGGGCACCGAGGCCGTCGGCAGGGCCAGCGGGGGCGGCCAGGAGCGCAGGTGCTAACGGCCCAGCGTTGGGCTCGGCAGGACCCAGGACTCTGTTCTGGCTCGAGCCCTTTCTGTCAGGGTAACCTCTTCAAAGAGCTTCAGCTTCCTCATCTGTCATGCGGTGATAAATATTCCCGCCTAGGAGGTTACTGCAGAGATGAATAAGATGTGGTCATATATGTCTGTACCGTGTCCGCCGTTCCAGAATGCTCTGTCCACTAACATTTCGGCGCTACTGTTGCTACATGAGATCTGCGGGCGCTGCTCCCGTGTAACTATTGGGCTTGGCTTTCTGCTGGGTCCCCCGGGGACCCTGGGCTCTCCCTTCCTCTCCCTGGTTTCAGGCTGCTCCAGGAGGGTGGAAGCTGGGTGGGCGTGCCCGCTAGCAGAATTGTCTTGGAGTTGTACGTGCACAGCAAGTGTACAACTCTTACTTCCTGTGCATGTGCTTGGGGGGAGCGGTGCTTTGGGGGTAGCTGATGGAGATGATGAGCTCAAGCCAACCCTTGTCGCTGAGGGTGGGGGTTGCTCCGGGTGAGGGGCTGAGGCTCAGGCCTGCTGCGGGAAGGGAGGGGAGGCTGAGGGTAGGGGGCATCTGCATGCCTGCCCCCTCGCAGGGAGGGGAAAGCAAGGGGGCACTGGGGAGAGACGGGGCCCCACTCCTCTCAGGGCAGTGACGTGGGCAGGAACCGGCTTTCAGACTTGCAAACCGCAGTCTGCTCCGAGTCTTTATTAATTCCAGGACTGGGAGGGAGGCTGGAGCCAGCGGGAGAGGGCTTGCAGCAGGAGGGGGGGATCCAGGAGAGGTGTGGGGGTGCTCACAGGGTTTGCAGACTTGCGGCTGCAAGACCAGGTCCCTCCCCTGTGTCCTGTCCCCCACCCCACGTCCCTGTATCCCTCTCTTCTTAGCATCCTGTATCGCAGGAGCTCCGTGAACTCATCCCACCAGGTTTCTGTCCACCTCCGAAGAGTCAAACCCAGTAGACGGGTTATCCGGTGGACTTCAGTCCAGTGCATTCAATGTATAGTATAAGAATGGGGGAGGGGGGCGGGGGGAGGTTCCAGGTGCAGACCAATTCATTCAGGAAACACTGCAGTTCTCTACTTCTCTCCACCCACCTCCCTGCAAAGCTATTCAGATTAAACAGGGCTAAAAAAAAAATAGGTCAAATTGCCTGGGCACCGAGTGCTGGAGGGGTTTGGTTTTACTGTTCCCGCTGACAAGCGGACACGCGTTACCTACCCACTTGCTCCAGGGCATCCAGGTGAGTCCCTGATGGGCCTGCGTTGTCCATCAGCCTCTTCAGGTGCAGCCCTGGCGGAAGAACAGGGCCCCAGCCTCCGCTCAGCTCGCCGCCCGTCTCAACTTTGCTCAGAATCCCTCCGTCGCCTCTCAGAAAGACACCCAGACTTCTGAGCACGTCCTTCAGGGCCTTGTCTGACCCGGCTTTCCTGCTCTGCTGCTCGCCTCCCTGCTGGCTGATGGGGCGGCCCCCCAGGAGCCCCGGGTGCTGGACCTTGGCGACTGGGGTTCCCTGGTCTCAGCTTCCTCCAGATCTGCGCCCCTCAGCATCCCTGGCCCCGGGACCTCTCTGCGGGTTCTTGGGTTGAACTTGGTACTTCAGCTTATCCCCCGCTGGCCTGGCTATCTCTGAAGGCAGTTTGAAGATGGACCCGTTTCTGCTTCCCTTGTTCTCAAAGAGTATGAAAAGATACTCCTGTGTCCTCCAGGAGATGGGGGAAAAGTTCCTAGAGGGTTAGAAAAGACCTCCAGAAACCCAGGAGGTGTGGTTTCTGCTTTCTTCTGGATCCTTTAGTCCCTTGAATGCAGGATACGTTGTCTTTATGGGACCTTGGACCAGAGAGAGTGAGCGTGGGCTGCCGGGCTAGCCTGGGAAGAGCTTGGTGTCATCCAGACTTGGGACCCCTACTGGGGTTCCCTCCCAATGACGGGCCCTCAGTTGCCAGTCATGGACACCTCCTGGGACTGAGTGTCCCGCCACAAGGTGGTCCCACAAGAAAGAAGATCCAGGTTAAACTAATAGTGGGCACATGAATCTCTCAACCCAAGTGAGATTAGTGAAGGACTTGTATGCTGGGTTGGGAAGCGTGGGTTCCAGTGTAGACATTCAGGAAACACTGCAGTTCTCTACTTCTCCACCCACCTCCCTGCAAAGCTATTCAGATTAAACAGGGCTAAAAAAAAAATAGGTCAAATTGCCTGGGCACCGAGTGCTGGAGGGGTTTGGTTTTACTGTTCCCGCTGACAAGCGGACACGCGTTACCTACCCACTTGCTCCAGGGCATCCAGGTGAGTCCCTGATGGGCCTGCGTTGTCCATCAGCCTCTTCAGGTGCAGCCCTGGCGGAAGAACAGGGCCCCAGCCTCCGCTCAGCTCGCCGCCCGTCTCAACTTTGCTCAGAATCCCTCCGTCGCCTCTCAGAAAGACACCCAGACTTCTGAGCACGTCCTTCAGGGCCTTGTCTGACCCGGCTTTCCTGCTCTGCTGCTCGCCTCCCTGCTGGCTGATGGGGCGGCCCCCCAGGAGCCCCGGGTGCTGGACCTTGGCGACTGGGGTTCCCTGGTCTCAGCTTCCTCCAGATCTGCGCCCCTCAGCATCCCTGGCCCCGGGACCTCTCTGCGGGTTCTTGGGTTGAACTTGGTACTTCAGCTTATCCCCCGCTGGCCTGGCTATCTCTGAAGGCAGTTTGAAGATGGACCCGTTTCTGCTTCCCTTGTTCTCAAAGAGTATGAAAAGATACTCCTGTGTCCTCCAGGAGATGGGGGAAAAGTTCCTAGAGGGCTAGAAAAGACCTCCAGAAACCCAGGAGGTGTGGTTTCTGCTTTCTTCTGGATCCTTTAGTCCCTTGAATGCAGGATACGTTGTCTTTATGGGACCTTGGACCAGAGAGAGTGAGCGTGGGCTGCCGGGCTAGCCTGGGAAGAGCTTGGTGTCATCCAGACTTGGGACCCCTACTGGGGTTCCCTCCCAATGACGGGCCCTCAGTTGCCAGTCATGGACACCTCCTGGGACTGAGTGTCCCGCCACAAGGTGGTCCCACAAGAAAGAAGATCCAGGTTAAACTAATAGTGGGCACATGAATCTCTCAACCCAAGTGAGATTAGTGAAGGACTTGTATGCTGGGTTGGGAAGCGTGGGTTCCAGTGTAGACATTCCAGGAGAGAATCAGCAGGAAGGCAGAGTGAAGGACTTCTATCCACGCCTTGCCCTGGCCCATCTCTTCTCACCCAGGAGACCCAGCGGTCAAAATTATGGTCCCAGCTTTCCCCTCTTCTGATTTTAAATTTTCTAGTAGTCTTGGAAGGAAAGCTATGACAAACCTAAACAGTGTTTTTTTTTTTTTTTTTTTTTAAAAAAAGCAGAGATGTTGCTTTGCCAACATAGGTCTGTGTAGTCAAAGCTCTGTTTTTTCCAGTAGTCATGTATGGATGTGAGAGTTGGACCATAAAGAAGGCTGAGCGCCAAAGAACTGACGCCTTCCAACAGTGTTGTGGAGAAGACTCTTGAGAGTTCCTTGGACAGCAAGGAGACCAAACCAGTCAATGCTAAAGGAAATCATCCCTGAATATTCCTTGGAAGGACTGATGCTGAAGCCGAAGCTCCAATCCTCTGGCCACCGGATGCGAAGAGACGATTCATTGGAAAAGACCCAAGTGCTGGGAAAGATGGAGGGCTGGAAGAGAAGGGGACAACAGAGAATAACATGGTTGGATGGCATCACCAACTCAACAGACAGGAATCTGAGCGAGCTCCAGAGATAATGGAGGACGGAGGAGCCTGGCGTGCTGCAGTCCACGGGGTCGCAAAGCGTCAGACATGACTCAACCACGGGACAACAGCAAGTAGCCACATGAAACGAAAGAAAACACAAGTAAAATTAATTTGAATAGTAAGCTATAGTTAACGCACTATATCTAAACGATTATCGTTGGAGCAAGGAAAGGATACAAAAAATCATTTGTGAGCTGTTTTGCATTTTCTTGTGTTAAGTCTTCAATTTGGAGGGCAGGATACACTTTAAATGCATCTCCATGGATCAGCCACATTTCCTGTGCTCAGCAGCCTCGTGTGGCCAGTGGCGGCGGGGTGGACAGTGCAGGACGAGACCAGGAGGGCTCTGGTCCTGACCTGGGACAGTGAGGAGGGAGCACCGAGGGTGGGTCCTGCTACAGAAGGTTACAGGCGGGACAGGGCATGAGGGTGAGGGACGAGGGAAGTCCTCACGGGCCCGCAGTGGCAGGGCTGGCGCGCATACAGCAAAGGGGAGAGGACCCGCGTGTCGAGGACGGAGCCAGGGAGGGTGGCCTCCTGCCCAGTGGTACCAGGCACCCTTTTGGCCGGGAGAGGAAAACAGCCTTCTGCAGCTTGGGTTCCCCAGAGACGGCTAGAGCCCCCTCAACGGACTTCACTAGGGGTCAAGTGTCTGCAGCTGAAAAGAGACTGAAGACTGCCGATCTGGGCTACGTACGGAATCTCATTTCATCCCTTGGGGTCAGCCCAAACCCGGATGAGCCCGAGGGAAGTACAGCCTGTGCTCAGACGTGGGTTTGGGAGCTGGGGAGGCGGGCTAGAATGTCTGCGACAGGGAGCTGGGAGCGCGCTGGAGGTGCCAAGGGCCAGCGGTCGTTCCTCTGACCTGGACTGATGCCGTGTGAGCTGGGACGATCCCCTAGTCAAACCCGATGAAGGGGACGTCAAGAAGCCCTCATTTTGTCTCACGGAGGCAGGACAGGGGTCTTTACAAACCTTTAAGATCGAAAACCTGTGTTTTTAAGGGTCTGGTCCCTGCTAGCTCAGACGGTGCCTGCAACCCAGGAGGCCTGGGCTCCATGCCTGGGTGGGGGAAGATCCCCTCAAGAAGGGAGTGGCAACCCACTCCAGTATTCTTGCCGGGAGAATCCCATGGGCAGAGGAGCCTGGCGGGCTCTTCCATGGGGTTGCAGAGAGTCAGATAGGACTGAGTGACTCTCACACACACGCACACACATACAGCAAGTATTCAAGAGCGGGACGGGGGCCATGACAGCATTTCAGGCAACCGAAGCCGACGTTTGAGGCTGGGGGGGCAGGAGGCCCGAGAGCTCGGTGCCCTCCCACCGCCTCTCCCCCTGCCCCCCCGCGAGCGCCAGCCCCACACCCTGGCCGCCCCGGGGTGTCCCAGCTCCGCGGCCGCGTCTCCGCTCCAGGAGCCTCTGCCCGGGCCCGGGTGTTTGTGCGTCTGAGTCATTTGTCAGTCTGGGTCCTTGGCCGGTGCGAGGCAGGGGGTGGGTGTCCCGGACGGGCCGTCCTGCCCCGAGCCGTTCCCGCATCGCCTCGCACGGGCCGTCTGCTGTGGTCCGGGGGGAGCGTCGCGAGCCGGGTGCCCTGAGCGCCGCTCCCCGGGGGACCTGGGCCGGGGGCAGCCAGAGCACGCCTCTCACGGCTTTCACACTTGACAGTTTACGAAGCCCATCTCCGTTTTCGAGCCGAGATATTATTAACCAAGTTTATAAACACAGGGGTTAGGAGCCCTGTCTGCAAGCGCGGGCCGCCAGAAAGCACTCCCATCTCCTTCAGATCTATTTAATTTCAACTCCGAGCCCCTGTCACATGGGTGGGGGCAGCGAATTCCATCCCAGTTACTGGGCCTCTCTGCCTCCTCCCTCCACCCCCAACCAAAATCCAGGCATCTCCACGGAGCCCTGGAGACTAGAATCGGCTGTGGCTCAAGACCGCCTGTGGGAGCCTCCGTGCTTTGGTGCACCCCGCGTGGCTCGGGAGCCGAGGCCTGGGTCATCTCTGGGGGTGTTTTCAAGGGGTGATCCCCTCACGGGACTCACTGGGGACTGTCCCAGGGCGGGACCTCCTCCCTCTGGGCCTCCTGCCCCGCTGGGACTCTGACTCAAAGCAGTGATAACTTCAGTCTGCGTTGGCCGGCAGCCTGCTGTGTTGCAGGCGGACGGAGCCAGGACTGAGCATTTGCAGGTATTCAAGACCGAATACACTCTCCTGCTCCCCAGATGGGAAACTGAGTCTTGAGGAAAGCACACACCTGGCCCCAGGTCACCCCCAGGCATGGTGGCTCAGAGCAGAGGCCTTCAGGATATCGCACTCCATCAGTGGCACGGGTCTCTGATGAAGTGGTGGCCCAAGTTTTGGGTGTGCTCAGTGACGGGTGGGCAGGGTCCTCTCTTTCTTGGGCTGGGCGCACAGTAGGGCCTGGGGCCAAGCTCTCTGCCCCCAGGGGTTCCCACGGGGCTCTGGCGGGCAGAGCCGTCCGTGCGCCCCGCCCTCCTCCGTGCTCGCTCTGCCCGACTCTGCGTCACGCTCGCTCCTGCACACCTTATCACCTCGCCTCCCCCAGCCCGCCGTGCCCAGGAGCCCTTCCAAGGGCCTGATCTGCGAACACGGCCGGGCAGGGAGCTCTCCCCTTCTGGCTTCTGCCCGTCTCCATCGCCCTCCCCCCGTGTTTGGCCACTCCCTGCCCTGAGAAGACCCCTCCACCCATGCCCGGAACCCTCAGCTGGCCTGATCCCTGCGGCGCCGGGCGGGTCCCACAGGGCGGGCAGGGCAGCTGCCAGGATGCGGGGTGGGAGGCCGAGGAGGCCGGGCCAGGGGCTGCTGCTGGGCCTGGGTTATCTACTGCCTCGTTCCTTCTGTCCTCCGCATTCCTGAGCTGCCTGCTTTGGCAGAGCGCGGAGTCTCGGGCGTGGGGGACACGGAGGACACCCACATCGGGGGATCCTGGAAAAAGGAGCAATCAGGAAGACTTCCTGGAGGAGATGACGCCAGAGCTGCATCCTGTTCCCTTCTCTCAGAGGGAGATGCGCTCTGGGTGGCATCTGGAAGAGCAGGAAGGCTGAAAGCCCTGACCGAGACCTGTACCCTTCGGCCCACCCACGGCTGCCCGCCCGCCGCCTGCGGGGGAGGGGCAGTTTCCAAAAACACAGATCCCAGCTGTCCCTGCCCTGCTTCGGGCTGCCAGTCACAGACTCGGAGGGGATGCCGGCCCTTCCTGCTCAGCCTTGCACGGTCCACCAGCACTTCTGGGCTCTGACCCATTGGTGGGGTGTGAAGTTGGTTTCGTGGGTCAGGAACAGCATTTTAGAAGGCGAGCATAGAGTAGATGCAAATGCCCTACTTGTGACCAGATCAGCCCTGTGTCTTGAGTCTTGTCTGGTTTTCACGTGTTTGCGTGGGAGTCCTAGACGAAGAGGACCTTTCCGTCCCGTGTGTCACAGTCAGAACGTCTGAGAGACACTGTTGCCTCGAGGGCTCTCACACGGTTCTCACTCTCTGTGTTGGGGGCTTTGGGGAGGAGGCACTCATGATGGGGTGAGTGGTGTCTGGGCGGACACGTGAACGAGCGGGGGAATCCTGCACGCCTTCCTGACACCCCTTGCCGGGCCACAGGTTGGACTCCTACCAGGCTTCTAAGAACGGAGGTCTTCCCGGCCCTTCCCCCACCCCTTGGGTCACCATTGTTCTCTAGGGGCGGAGCAGGTGCCATGCCTGTGTCTGGCCCCCGAAGCCCTCCAGCCTCCCCAGGGGCCCTCTTTTTAAAACATTGCTTAATTTACTTTTTAATTGAAGGATAATTGCTTTACAGAGTCTTGTTGGTTTCTGTCAGCCATAGGTATGCCTCCCTCTTGAACCTGCCTCCCACCTCCCTCCCCAGCCCCTCTCCAGTTGCCAGGGGCCCTCCTGATGCCCTGAGTCCTTTCCTGGCTGTCCACAGGCTCGTTGCTCTCTCTCCTGAAAGCAGACCCTCTGGCTCTGATTCTTGCCTGGGTTTGAAGGGAGCTGCGTGTACCTCCTGACACAACGTGTCCCCTCTAGGACAGAAGGTCCCTGGCTTCTCCAAGGGGGTCTTTCTTGGTCACCTGTGTTACCAGATGGGCCAAGTATGCAGGCAGGGGTAGGATTGTTCTCATCCACTTCTTTCAAAACACCCTTTGACTCAGGTTGAGCTGCCCACTCTTTCTCCACCAACCCAGACTGGTGAGACCCTGTCATTTCCCCCTCGAGACAACTGCTCAGCCAATGGCTGTCACCCCAGAGTAGTCCTGCCTGTGTGGGTGCTGTACAGTGTGCCTCAAAGATGTGTTACCCCAGGTGGCACTAGGGAACCCACCTGCCGATGCAGGAGACACAAGAAGACACGGGTCTGGACTTCACTTGTGGTCCAGTGGATAAGGACACCGCCTTGCAGTACACCGGGCACCAGTTCAATCCCTGGCCCGGGAAGATCCCATATGTCACGGAGCGGCTCGGCTGGTGTGTTCAGATACGAGCCAGTGCTCTGGAACGCATGTGCCCAGGGCCAGTGCTTTGCAAAGAGAGAGGCCACTGCAATGGGAGGTCCACACAGGCCAAAGAATAAAGATGGATGAAAATAAATAAATGAAGGACCAATAAAAGAGGCCAAAATTAAAAAAACAAAAAAGAAGACGCAGGTGTGATCCCTGAGTTGGGAAGATCCCCTGGACGAGGACATGGCAACCCACTCCAGTATTCTTGCCTGGGAAATCCCGTGGACAGAGGAGCCTGGCGGGCTACAGTCCATGGGTTCATGACAGAAGCACCTTAGCACCACCACCCAAAATATGTTCAAGCCCTAACTTCTGGAACCTGTGAGCATGGCTTTATTTGGCCATAGAGTCTTTGCAGATGGAATCAAATTCAGATGAGCTCCTATTGGATTAGGGTGCGTCCTACATCCAGGGACTGATATCTTCATGAGAAAGCCATGTATGGACTTCCCTGGGAGTCCAGTGGCTAAGACGCCAAGCTCCCCAGCCTGGAGGCCTGGGTTCGATTCTTGATCAGGGAGTCAGGGAACTCTATCCCACGCACCCTAACTAAGAGGTTGCCTGCCCCAATCAAAGCGTCCCTGTGCCTCAATGAAGACCCAGAGCAGTCAAATACATACATTTTTAAAAGGTCATGTGAAGATGGGGAAGCATGGACACACAGGGAGAAGATAATCATGTGAAGACGGAGGTAGAGATTGGAGTGACTCACCTACAAGCCTAGGAACGCCAAGGATGGCTGTCCACCCTCAGAAACTAGAAAGAGGCCTGGAAGAATTCTTCCCTGGAAACTTGGGAAGGAACAAGGTCCTTCAAACACCTTGATGGTGGACTTCTAGCCTCCAGAACTGCGACAGTTCACGTTGCTGTGGTGGCCACATGAGGAGTGTGGTCATTTGTCACAGCCGACTCAGGTAGCAAGTGCGCACTCATAGAAATGAACTCCTGTGGTGTGTACGTCTTTGCATTTGGTTTCTCTTGCGCACGGCGTGCGCATAGGTTGACCCATGTTGTTGTGTATGCCTGTAGCTCTCCCTGCCCCCCAACCCCTCTCCCAGCTCAGTGGCTCCAACGTCTGGGAGAACGCCTTCCCTCCTGAGTGGCCGGCTGCCCTGTGTCTTTCGCTCACCCCTGCCCTTCCCCCAGGCCCAGGATTTAATAAAAGCTCTGAGCTTCCTGCAGTTTTCAGACTGAATGTTGGTTCCAATGTCTGTCAGGATTCAGACAGCCGGTGGGACCCCCACCCACGCCGTAAGCAGGTCGATTCCTACCTGGGGTGGGACCAGCTCACCAGTTTCTACAACTCTGACGGTCCCCAGACTGGGATAAGGAATCTCTCTGGATGGAACCACCCTACAGCCCTTTCCTGACTCTTCCCTACGCCCACTCCACCGCCTGGACCTTCCCTGTGGTTTTCCACTTGTTCATAGACTGATGGGCCAGAGGAGCTTGTCCTGACCCTGAATGGCACATAGGTTTCATCACCACCTGCGTCTGCCGGGCCCTGGCTGCCTGAAGTGGTTTCATCACCACCTGGGTTATGGAATCAAGATGGCTCCTAAGCATCCAGGGACTGATATCTTCATGAGAAAGCCATGTATGGACTTCCCTGGGAGTCCAGTGGCTAAGACGCCAAGCTCCCCAGCCTGGAGGCCTGGGTTCGATTCTTGATCAGGGAGTCAGGGAACTCTATCCCACGCACCCTAACTAAGAGGTTGCCTGCCCCAATCAAAGCGTCCCTGTGCCTCAATGAAGACCCAGAGCAGTCAAATACATACATTTTTAAAAGGTCATGTGAAGATGGGGAAGCATGGACACACAGGGAGAAGATAATCATGTGAAGACGGAGGTAGAGATTGGAGTGACTCACCTACAAGCCTAGGAACGCCAAGGATGGCTGTCCACCCTCAGAAACTAGAAAGAGGCCTGGAAGAATTCTTCCCTGGAAACTTGGGAAGGAACAAGGTCCTTCAAACACCTTGATGGTGGACTTCTAGCCTCCAGAACTGCGACAGTTCACGTTGCTGTGGTGGCCACATGAGGAGTGTGGTCATTTGTCACAGCCGACTCAGGTAGCAAGTGCGCACTCATAGAAATGAACTCCTGTGGTGTGTACGTCTTTGCATTTGGTTTCTCTTGCGCACGGCGTGCGCATAGGTTGACCCATGTTGTTGTGTATGCCTGTAGCTCTCCCTGCCCCCCAACCCCTCTCCCAGCTCAGTGGCTCCAACGTCTGGGAGAACGCCTTCCCTCCTGAGTGGCCGGCTGCCCTGTGTCTTTCGCTCACCCCTGCCCTTCCCCCAGGCCCAGGATTTAATAAAAGCTCTGAGCTTCCTGCAGTTTTCAGACTGAATGTTGGTTCCAATGTCTGTCAGGATTCAGACAGCCGGTGGGACCCCCACCCACGCCGTAAGCAGGTCGATTCCTACCTGGGGTGGGACCAGCTCACCAGTTTCTACAACTCTGACGGTCCCCAGACTGGGATAAGGAATCTCTCTGGATGGAACCACCCTACAGCCCTTTCCTGACTCTTCCCTACGCCCACTCCACCGCCTGGACCTTCCCTGTGGTTTTCTCCACTTGTTCATAGACTGATGGGCCAGAGGAGCTTGTCCTGACCCTGAATGGCACATAGGTTTCATCACCACCTGCGTCTGCCGGGCCCTGGCTGCCTGAAGTGGTGTTAACAAGGATTCTGAGGATATCCAGTTTCAGCAGGTGAGAATCATACGGTTGCCTGGTAACAGCTGTGGGGGAAACAAGAGACGGGCGTTGTGCCCGGCAAGTGGTGACTTGAATGCCTCCGATCTGGCCTAAGGCTCTCAGTGGGATTCCTCAAAAGTAGTTTAAATGACTCATTCAGGGGCCCTCAGCTCTCCACTAAGAGAGCTGTGCTATCCATTCAGCCAAAGAGGTGCTTATTCATTCATTCACCAAATATTGACAGAGCTCCTACAGCACTCCAGGTCTTGTACTGGGCACTAGCAATCGAAGGGAATTCAACGCTGAGTATTCATTGGAAAGACTGATGCTGAAACTCTAATACTTTGGCCACCTGATGGGAAGAGTCGAGTCGTTGGGAAAGACCCGGGTGTTGGGAAAGATGGAGGGCTGGAGGAGACGGGCGCGACAGAGGATGACATGGTTGGATGGCATCACCGACTCAGCGGACAGGAATCTGAGCGAGCTCCAGAGATAATGGAGGACGGGGAGCCTGGCGTGCTGCAATCCAGGCGGTCGCAAAGAGTCGGACACGGCTGAGCAACTGAACAACCACTGGGCGCTGAGGATGTAATGATGAGTGAGCCTAGTCTGGTCTATCCCTCGTTCCATGATTTCCTCGATGCCCATCTTCAACATACAGGATGACCGAACCGGGGGTCTCCCATGACGGTGTCTGCCATCCAGTCAGCCTGCTCACTCCGTCCTCCAGCCCCAGTCCCTGGGATGGGATTGTAGGACAATATATATATATATTTTTAAATGGAACTTGGGACTTTCCTGATGGCCCAGTGGTTAACAATCTACCTGCCAATTCAGGGGACACAGGTTCGATCCCTGGTTGGGGACCTAGATCCCACGTGCTCCAAGACCTGGCAAAGCCACATGAAAATAATAAGTAATAATTTTAAAAATGGCACTTGATAGGTACCTGAAATTCCATCGTTGACGCACTTCTCTCCAGGGAACTCTCAGGAAAACCCGTTCACAAACGAGACCTGTAACAAAAGGATGTGAAAATCGCAAATGACCTGGATCAGGAGAACCCTGAGGCTTCTCAAGTGACCCTCAGGGCACCATTTTCTACAACAAACCCTGTGGTCCTGCCCCGCTGGACACCCTTCTGCCTCTGAGCCAACCTCAGGGCTCTCCACTCGTCCCCAGATGGACACGCACGTGCACCTACACACACAGACACGCACGTGCACCTACACACACAGAGGGAGCCACAGGCGCACATGGGGACATGCGTGTCTGCTTAGACACACCTTCTCTGCTCCCCGAGGTTCTGGGCTCACGGGTCTGAGGCTCAGGCACCCACTGTCCCACTGGGGACATGACCCTGGGGCCATGAGCCTTCCGGGGCTTCAGCAGCCGCATCTCTTGGAGAGGGTGGTGGTAAGACGTCAAGGAGCCCACGGTACATGTCGGACGTGGGGTTCAGCACGCGTTCCTGGAGCCCCCCTCCCAAAGAGCTGCTCAGATGCCTGGTTCGGGGTTGTTTCGAGAAACTGGGGCAATGCAGCGGGCGTGGTCCTGCCCTCAGGGCTCTGTACCACGTTCACCGCTGTGCCCCCTACGCAGACATCGGCACTGAGCTGGGAACGTGGTCGAGATGCCATCAAGGCCCGTTACAGGAAGGAGGGAGGGAGGAAGGGGAGATCAGGGCTTTGCGTTCCGTCTTCTGGTTCGTTCCCTCTGGGGAAGCCCTCATTGGTTTCAGGGGTGTAAAGGAACAGGGTCTGTCTGTTTTCGGTTTCAGGTAAGCTGGGAAAAGGCCGCTGCAGCCTCGGCTGGAGAAGCGGGACCCTCAGGAGGCGAGCCCCAACCCCGCTCGGAGCCGCCGACCCGAGCCCAGCTGGGCCCCTGCCTCCCGCCCGGGCCCCATGCTCTCCGCTTTCATCACGTCCACCGCCCTGGCTGGGCCCCCGCCAAGCCCTCACTCGCGGGCGAGGGCCAAGCCGGGGCCGTGCCAGGCTCAGCGGCGGCCCCCGGCCAAGAACAGCAGAGCCGTTCTCAGGAAAGCCGGGGATCAAGCCGCGGGCCAGCGGGGACTCAGGTATCCGCCTCGTGTCCCCGCCTGGAGATGAGGGACAGGGCGACCTCCTGGCTGCCACCCTCGTGGGGACGCGGGGACACAGCCACCCCCGCAGAGCTGGCTTGCTCGGGAACCACCTTCAGAGGGGAGCCGAGGCCACAGGACTCCTGTCTCCCTTGTCCCCAACAGACCAGGTCCCCCAGCCTGGAGCCCCTCTCCTCCAGTCCTGGCCGAACCCCGCCCCAGACTTGGCATCTCTCCTCCTCTGCGTCTCCCGGGGTTGGGGCCCACCTGGAGCAATGGGTAGGAGGATGTGGGGGGTCTCAGGGCAGATGGACAGTCCCTTCTTCCGGGGCTACTTTTGTGCTCAGGTGGCCCAGCGTGGGGTCAACAGCCCGGCCGTAGCTGCCGGATCAGGGGGTGCGGGGCAGATTCTGGTTAGAGGCTTGGGGCGGGCGCTGTCCTGGGCTGCCCACGTCTGCTCCCGCCGAGGGTGGAGGCACCCCGTTTACTCTGGGGCGAGCCCTCGAGCACCTGGAGTTGCTGGTCATCTTGTTCTCCTCACTACAGTGTGTCCTGTCCCATCCGGACCCAGCCCATCCTCTGGGACGTCCTTGCCTCACCCTAGGCTGACTGAGGACTCCCCTCTGTCTCCCCAGCCCGCTTCCTTCTCCCGCTGCTGGGACCTCGACCACATTGGACTGCCTGCATCAGAGATGCTTCTCAGATGGGGGCTCACAGGGCAGGGCCCCCTCTTCCTTCCACTCCCCAGCCTCCCTCTCTTGAGCCCAACAGCCCTACTGCCCTCCGGGCTGTGCCCGTCCCTGGCTAGGTCCCCACTGGAGCAGGTGGCCACTTGGCCCCGCCCAGTCCCCTGTCTGGACTGCCTCTAGGCCCCTCCCTGTGGGTCCAGGCGGGTGGGGTGTCTGGGGGCACGCTGACTCAGATGTTATTTTGGGCTCCCCTCGGGCCCGGCGGGCTCTGGGGCCTCAGGCCTGTTTAGACGGCTGGGCCGGATATGACCGAGTCCAGGCGCGCGGGCCTCCCCGGGGCTGCTGCGAGGCAGGCCAAGGCAAACGCCAGCTGGGCAGGGGGCAGGCAGCGAGGACGGGCCTGGCCGGTCAAGGGCGACCCAGGCCTGCATCTCCGTGCCAGGGGTCCCCGTGGAGGCCCTGAGCTGTGGGGCTGCTGCACTAGGCCCTCAGAGGTCATTCTCTGATGCATTCCCCAAATCAGAGTGCCCACTAGTGAGGGGCAAGCACCCTGGGGCATAGCGTTGACGCCCCTCACATGGACATAGACCTGTACCCCATGGGAGAGCCTGAGGCCCAGAGAAAGCCTGAGGCCCATGAGAGAGCCTGAGGCCCACCCTAACCTGAGTCTTTGGGTCCCAGAAGACACATCTCTGGAGGATTGCTCAGCTCAGAAGCTGCTCAGCCAAAGGTCGAGGTTCACGTGACCTGGACTCCAGGGCCCGGGCCCTGTGGGCCTCAGCGTCCTCGTCTGTCACCCATGAGGCCCCCGGGGCCCACTCAGCCTGTGAGCTCTCTGGAGACGTGGTCTGCTCCCTGAAGCCTCTCATCCCGCCCCCGGCCCGGGGCCCCAGCCCAGAAGTGTTTAAGGAAACATGAAAACCCTTAAGCTCTGTCCGCCCTTTGCAGCCGAGAACAGAAGGGGCTGGAGCCCCGGTGTTGGCGTTGGCAGAGCCGGTGGTGGGCCAGGGCGGGGGGCCAGGGTTCAGGTGCCCACCTCTGCCCCGGAGGCCACCGTGGGCGGGTTCGGGACCGGCTGGCAGGTGGGTGCTCTGTGCCCGCCGACCTCACGCTCTGGGCCCAGGGACCCCCAGACCCGCTGCCTCCGTGGGAGGCCTTTCTAGGGGACAACAAGGGGCTGAACAAGGACTTCTGGGTCGCTGGCACTCTCTCCCGCCACCCGAGTGGTCCCTGCGGAAGGGTCCCTACCCCAGAGCTGTTTCGTAGCCACCTGAGGCTGGTGGGGTGTCTGGGGGCACGCTGACTCAGATGTTATTTTGGGCTCCCCTCGGGCCCGGCGGGCTCTGGGGCCTCAGGCCTGTTTAGACGGCTGGGCCGGATATGACCGAGTCCAGGCGCGCGGGCCTCCCCGGGGCTGCTGCGAGGCAGGCCAAGGCAAACGCCAGCTGGGCAGGGGGCAGGCAGCGAGGACGGGCCTGGCCGGTCAAGGGCGACCCAGGCCTGCATCTCCGTGCCAGGGGTCCCCGTGGAGGCCCTGAGCTGTGGGGCTGCTGCACTAGGCCCTCAGAGGTCATTCTCTGATGCATTCCCCAAATCAGAGTGCCCACTAGTGAGGGGCAAGCACCCTGGGGCATAGCGTTGACGCCCCTCACATGGACATAGACCTGTACCCCATGGGAGAGCCTGAGGCCCAGAGAAAGCCTGAGGCCCATGAGAGAGCCTGAGGCCCACCCTAACCTGAGTCTTTGGGTCCCAGAAGACACATCTCTGGAGGATTGCTCAGCTCAGAAGCTGCTCAGCCAAAGGTCGAGGTTCACGTGACCTGGACTCCAGGGCCCGGGCCCTGTGGGCCTCAGCGTCCTCGTCTGTCACCCATGAGGCCCCGGCGCCCACTCAGCCTGTGAGCTCTCTGGAGACGTGGTCTGCTCCCTGAAGCCTCTCATCCCGCCCCCGGCCCGGGGCCCCAGCCCAGAAGTGTTTAAGGAAACATGAAAACCCTTAAGCTCTGTCCGCCCTTTGCAGCCGAGAACAGAAGGGGCTGGAGCCCCGGTGTTGGCGTTGGCAGAGCCGGTGGTGGGCCAGGGCGGGGGGCCAGGGTTCAGGTGCCCACCTCTGCCCCGGAGGCCACCGTGGGCGGGTTCGGGACCGGCTGGCAGGTGGGTGCTCTGTGCCCGCCGACCTCACGCTCTGGGCCCAGGGACCCCCAGACCCGCTGCCTCCGTGGGAGGCCTTTCTAGGGGACAACAAGGGGCTGAACAAGGACTTCTGGGTCGCTGGCACTCTCTCCCGCCACCCGAGTGGTCCCTGCGGAAGGGTCCCTACCCCAGAGCTGTTTCGTAGCCACCTGAGGCTGGGCCTGGGTTCCCCATTCAAGAGGGGAGGAAGGCAGAGAGCACCCCCTCTCTGGCTTGGTTACTCCCAGCCCAAGGGCAGGGACCCGTGTGGATGTGAGAAGAGCCCATGGCAGGCCGGCCGCTGTGCTCAAAGCAGGAAGAGGGGGGATGTGGTTCAGGTATGATGCCCGTAGGAACAAAGGCTGGCGTGCCCCTGATGCCTTGGTTCTAGTAAGCTCTTTTGGTGTGAGCTTCTTAGGCACCAAGACCCGGGCTCTAACTTCAGCATCCTCAGGGCTGAGAGAACCCCAAAGGAGCCCATTGTCCGGAGGGTAAGACTGAGGCTCAGAGAGGGGTATGGCCCAAGTCACCTGGTTGTGGCCAGAAAGGGAACCCGCCTCCATGTCTTGGTCTCCCAGACGCAAAGACAGTGCGTGGCCAGCAAGGCCCTGGGCCTGGCCGGGGGCCGCCGTTCCCTGTGCATTTCCCTTCCTCCTCCCGACCCAGATCCCAGTCCCGGCGATATTCCCACCTGTTCTCCAGGCAGGTGCATGTGTATGCGGGGTGGCCTCCCGGGGGCCAGTCCTCTCGGGACGGAGGCCATGGCGGGCCCCGGGCGGCCCGGCTTTCCGGCAGCCGCCCAAGCATGTGGATGGCCGTGCGGACGGCCATTCCTGCCGCGTTCCCAGAGCACGCACCAAGGAAAACACGGAATGTTTCTTGGATGACATGGTCTCCAGCCCAAGTCACTCATTCCCGCGGGAGGGCTCTGAGGAGGGGTCTTGGCTGTCTGCAGGGACTGGGGCTCTGCCGAGGCAGGCGGTCCTGTCTGCAGAGGCGGGTCCCTGGGCCGTGCCCACAGCCCAGGGCGTCTGTGCTGAGGGCGTCGCGGGTGGCGGTGGCGTGGGCAGGCAGCTGCCACGCGGTCTGTGCAGGCAGCCCGTGGCCCCTAGCCCTGTCACGGAGCTGGTATCACGGTTCTGTGTCCTGCCTCTGGCACTCAGCCGGTCATCTCCCTGTCCCATGGGGACAGCTGGTTTGACCCTGCCCACGAGTGTCCTCAGCCCTGAGCAGGCAGCGGGTACCACCTCTGCCCTTGCGCCCATTGACCTTTCCCCATGGGCTTGTCCTGCCTGCATACCAGCCAGGTGTCCCCTGCCTTGTACCTGGCGTGAGTACTTTGGGTAGAGGCATTTCGGTTAGCCAGCCTGGGCTAGTTCAAGTGTGGTTTGGATAAGTACATGTCCCCTACCCCCCAGCCTCAGTTCCCTCCTTTCTGAGGGGGTCTTGTCATTCACATGACTAGTCTCTGGCCCAGGACTGGGCTGGGGGAATGACAGAGAGAGTGCGTAGAGGGTGGATCATCCAGGAGGTCTGGTTATTCTGGACTTTTTATAGAAGGAGGGAGCCTCTAGATGAGTCTTTGACAGCCCAAGAGAGAGGTCAGGGACACAGAGAGGGTGTGCACAAGACCACTGCCTCAGAGAGCCCATCAGAGAGAGAGCAGGTGGGCAAGAGTGCTGAGGACGGTGTCTGAGAGGACAGGGATGGGGTTGGAGGTTGCAGGAGCTGAGGGCAGCCCTTCCCCCACCTTAAGGAGGCAGGGATGACTCTGAAGAAGGGGACTTATGGGATGGGTTTTGAAGGTTGAGTAGGAGCTTGCCAGCAGATCCATGTAGAGGACTCGAGTCAAGGCTCCATATGTGCCAAGGCCCCCAAGGTGGTAAGAAGTGTGAGGCACCCTCCGTCAGAAGGGCTGATTTTTTTTTTTTAAGATTTGTGTTTATTTATTTTTGACTGTGCTGGATTTTCGTCGCTGCGTGGGCTTTCTCTAGTTGCAGTGAGAGGGGGTTATTCTCCAGTTGTGGTGTGGGGGCTTCTCACAGCAGTGGCTTCTTTTGTTGCAGAGTACGGGCCCTAGGTGCACAAGCTCGGTGGCTGTGGCACACAGGCTTAGTTGCGCTGAGGCATGTGGGATCTTCCCGAATCAGGGATCGAACCCATGTCCTCTGCATTGGCTCACAGATGCTTAGCCCTGGACCACCAGGGAAGCCCCAGGGCCAAGTTTGAAAAGGGCTGTGATGAGCCATCAAAGAGGAGAGACTGACGTGACCAGGAGGCAGGGATGAAAGAAGGGAGCAGGTTTGCTCAGAGATGTGGGGAGGTGGCCATTCCCCACGAATAATGAGAGGTCCAGGCCAGCTCGTGGGGGAAGGTGGGCCCGGTCCTGGAAGCTCCTGATGCCTCCTTCTGCCCTCGACCTGCCCTGACCTGCGCCCGTCTCGGTGTCTCTGGGTAGAGGCATTTCGGTTAGCCAGCCTGGGCTAGTTCAAGTGTGGTTTGGATAAGTACATGTCCCCTACCCCCCAGCCTCAGTTCCCTCCTTTCTGAGGGGGTCTTGTCATTCACATGACTAGTCTCTGGCCCAGGACTGGGCTGGGGGAATGACAGAGAGAGTGCGTAGAGGGTGGATCATCCAGGAGGTCTGGTTATTCTGGACTTTTTATAGAAGGAGGGAGCCTCTAGATGAGTCTTTGACAGCCCAAGAGAGAGGTCAGGGACACAGAGAGGGTGTGCACAAGACCACTGCCTCAGAGAGCCCATCAGAGAGAGAGCAGGTGGGCAAGAGTGCTGAGGACGGTGTCTGAGAGGACAGGGATGGGGTTGGAGGTTGCAGGAGCTGAGGGCAGCCCTTCCCCCACCTTAAGGAGGCAGGGATGACTCTGAAGAAGGGGACTTATGGGATGGGTTTTGAAGGTTGAGTAGGAGCTTGCCAGCAGATCCATGTAGAGGACTCGAGTCAAGGCTCCATATGTGCCAAGGCCCCCAAGGTGGTAAGAAGTGTGAGGCACCCTCCGTCAGAAGGGCTGATTTTTTTTTTTTTAAGATTTGTGTTTATTTATTTTTGACTGTGCTGGATTTTCGTCGCTGCGTGGGCTTTCTCTAGTTGCAGTGAGAGGGGGTTATTCTCCAGTTGTGGTGTGGGGGCTTCTCACAGCAGTGGCTTCTTTTGTTGCAGAGTACGGGCCCTAGGTGCACAAGCTCGGTGGCTGTGGCACACAGGTTTAGTTGCGCTGAGGCATGTGGGATCTTCCCGAATCAGGGATCGAACCCATGTCCTCTGCATTGGCTCACAGATGCTTAGCCCTGGACCACCAGGGAAGCCCCAGGGCCAAGTTTGAAAAGGGCTGTGATGAGCCATCAAAGAGGAGAGACTGACGTGACCAGGAGGCAGGGATGAAAGAAGGGAGCAGGTTTGCTCAGAGATGTGGGGAGGTGGCCATTCCCCACGAATAATGAGAGGTCCAGGCCAGCTCGTGGGGGAAGGTGGGCCCGGTCCTGGAAGCTCCTGATGCCTCCTTCTGCCCTCGACCTGCCCTGACCTGCGCCCGTCTCGGTGTCTCTGGCTGGTACGGGGGAGCTGGGGTGTCCGCCCCCTGCTGTTTACATCGCTCACATACCTCTGGGCTCTTATCTCCAAGGGTCTGTCGTGTGGGCCCACCTTGCCAAGTGGTCCCGTCACTGCTTGCCTCATAAATCAAGCCTGCCGCTCCCCATCGCCTCCCTGCTCCCGCCACACCCTCGCCTTGCTGCTCGCCCCTCCCTGAGTCCCACCCAGCAGCGGAGGAAGAGGGGGGCCCAGAGGTGAGCCTAGGGCCTGCCCAGAGCTCCCAGCTTGTCTGAACGACGTCCTGGTGACCTGGTTCTCAGGAAGCAGCCCCAAAGGTCTCCAAGGACTGCTCCAGGGGACCCTGCTTTTCCTGGAGGAGGGGTGGTCAAGCCTGCTTCTCCCTGCAGGGACTGATGAGGAGTGGGGTGCGATAGGGGGCAGATCCTAGAGGCCGGAAAGCGGCCACACCCTCTGAGAGTCTCCGGGGCCTGTGTCTGCACTCTACAGAGGATCAGAGCCCCTGTCACTGCTCTTCTGGGCCTCACGCCCTTTGTCTGTGAAATGGGGGCATCCACTCTTTCATTTGGAGAAACATTCACTGCAGGCCAGGCCCCAGACACGGCCCTGCACCAAGGGCGCCACGGCCCCAAATCCACAGTCTAGGGGGACCGTGGACAAAGCCAGAGGCGTTCCCCCAGCATCTCGGGGTCTGGGACAGACGGTACAGGGAGTACCGGGGGACAAGGCAGAGCGGTCTCTGGAAAGAGCAGGCTCCATCTCTACAGGCCAGGCTGGGGAGAGGAAAGAGGGCTCGGGGCAGAGGCAGGGTGGTGGGCAAAGGCTCTGGGGAGGAGGGTCGGGACCGGCCCGGTCTATCTGACGGAGTGAAGTGCTGGTGACGAGGTGTGGGCACTGAGTCACGAGGCTGGGGAGGGCCGCAGCCCACGGGAATCACTTTGTCCCAAAGAGGGAGACAGGGACATCGCAATTAGGGTAACGGTAATTCGTTAAGCACACAAGCCAGAAACTGAAGGTTGGGCGTTGAGGAGGGTGCTTGAGAGTGGAGAGGGGAAAGAAAAAGGTCGGGAGGCCAGTGGGGCCGGATCCCTCTGGGCTTTTATGGAGGTGACTGGGAGCCATGGGAGGCGCAACGCAGAGGGGCCACATGATCAGATTTGCATCTTAGCGTGACCCTCGGGGCGTCCCACCCTGTGTGTAGAACCGTACCCCCTGGGGCCCGGGACAGGCTGCGGGGTCCAGGAAGGGTCTGACCGTGAGTTGGGGTACCTTCAGAGATCCCGGGCGTGGACTCCTGAGAGCTCAGCGGGGAGGGCACCGTGAGGGGAGGCGCAGGCTCACGTCTAATATGCACGTAAAATTACACGGGCAACTACACGCCAAAGCCTGGATGAACCGGAGATGTAAAAAGGTTGGTGAAAATTCACATTTGATTGGACGAGGGCTCACATAGGATTCTTGTGCTTTTTTAGAGAAACATTGGGTTGGCCAGAAAGTTCGTTTGGGGGGCTTCCCTGGTGGTGCAGGGGATAAGAATCCGCCTGCCAAGCTACGGGACAAGGGTTCAATCCCTGGCCCGGAAAGATTCCACATGCAGTGGAGCAGGCGTGGGCCCCACAACTGTTGAAGCCCATGAGCTCTAGGTCCAGCAGGCTACCACTGGGAGCCTGTGTGCCCCAGCGATGGAAGCCCACATGCCCGGAGCCTGCGCTCTGCATTCACTGCAGGCCAGGCCCCAGACACGGCCCTGCACCAAGGGCGCCACGGCCCCAAATCCACAGTCTAGGGGGACCGTGGACAAAGCCAGAGGCATTCCCCCAGCATCTCGGGGTCTGGGACAGACGGTACAGGGAGTACCGGGGGACAAGGCAGAGCGGTCTCTGGAAAGAGCAGGCTCCATCTCTACAGGCCAGGCTGGGGAGAGGAAAGAGGGCTCGGGGCAGAGGCAGGGTGGTGGGCAAAGGCTCTGGGGAGGAGGGTCGGGACCGGCCCGGTCTATCTGACGGAGTGAAGTGCTGGTGACGAGGTGTGGGCACTGAGTCACGAGGCTGGGGAGGGCCGCAGCCCACGGGAATCACTTTGTCCCAAAGAGGGAGACAGGGACATCGCAATTAGGGTAACGGTAATTCGTTAAGCACACAAGCCAGAAACTGAAGGTTGGGCGTTGAGGAGGGTGCTTGAGAGTGGAGAGGGGAAAGAAAAAGGTCGGGAGGCCAGTGGGGCCGGATCCCTCTGGGCTTTTATGGAGGTGACTGGGAGCCATGGGAGGCGCAACGCAGAGGGGCCACATGATCAGATTTGCATCTTAGCGTGACCCTCGGGGCGTCCCACCCTGTGTGTAGAACCGTACCCCCTGGGGCCCGGGACAGGCTGCGGGGTCCAGGAAGGGTCTGACCGTGAGTTGGGGTACCTTCAGAGATCCCGGGCGTGGACTCCTGAGAGCTCAGCGGGGAGGGCACCGTGAGGGGAGGCGCAGGCTCACGTCTAATATGCACGTAAAATTACACGGGCAACTACACGCCAAAGCCTGGATGAACCGGAGATGTAAAAAGGTTGGTGAAAATTCACATTTGATTGGACGAGGGCTCACATAGGATTCTTGTGCTTTTTTAGAGAAACATTGGGTTGGCCAGAAAGTTCGTTTGGGGGGCTTCCCTGGTGGTGCAGGGGATAAGAATCCGCCTGCCAAGCTACGGGACAAGGGTTCAATCCCTGGCCCGGAAAGATTCCACATGCAGTGGAGCAACGAAGCGTGGGCCCCACAACTGTTGAAGCCCATGAGCTCTAGGTCCAGCAGGCTACCACTCGGGAGCCTGTGTGCCCCAGCGATGGAAGCCCACATGCCCGGAGCCTGCGCTCTGCAACAAGAGAAGCCCGTGCAGTGGAAAGAAGAGTAGCCTCCACTCGCCACAACCAGAGAAAGCCCACAGCCGTGAAGACCCAGCGCAGCTAAAATAAATAAATACAAATATGTATCTTGAAAAAGAAGTTCATTCAGGATTTTTCCATACGATGGTATGGAAAACCCGAATGAACTTTCTGGCCAACTGGATCATATAATACTGTGCTTAAAGAGCTCAAAAATTAGTCACTATATTTCTCTCTCTATATGTGTGTTTACACGCAAATCTGGGCTCCCCGGTTGGCTCCGCAGTAGAGAATCCGCCTACAATGTAGGAGATGCGGGTTTAATCCTTGGATCGGGAAGATCCCCTGGAGAAGGGCATGACCGCCCACTCCAGTGTTCTTGCCTGGAGAATCCCACGGACAGAGGAGCCTGGCGGGCTTCAGCCCACGGGGCTGCTAACAGCCAGACACAACTGAAGCGAGTGAGCACACACGCACGTCTAACTGTCTATCACCATCAGCTATGTGCGGTTGAGAAAACTTCGACACTACTTTTTCTCTATGAACGTTGGGTTCCCTGCAGGGTGGTGAGTGATGGGAGCTAAGGACCAGGTCCCCCGCCCAGCTTACCCAGGACAAAGACCCCAGATGTGGCACCCCTGCCCCCCGGAAGGAGAAGGGCTCTGGGGTTGGTCAGGCTGCAGAGACAAACAACAGTGTTGGCCAGAATGGACAACGACCTCTATGTCCTCCTCCTGGTCCCTACAGGCCACCAGACAGAGGCAGACCAGGCTGGACAGGAGGAATGTAAAAGGTTGGTGAAAATTCACATTTGATTGGACGAGGGCTCACATAGGATTCTTGTGCTTTTAGAGAAACATTGGGTTGGCCAGAAAGTTCGTTTGGGGGGCTTCCCTGGTGGTGCAGGGGATAAGAATCCGCCTGCCAAGCTACGGGACAAGGGTTCAATCCCTGGCCCGGAAAGATTCCACATGCAGTGGAGCAACGAAGCGTGGGCCCCACAACTGTTGAAGCCCATGAGCTCTAGGTCCAGCAGGCTACCACTCGGGAGCCTGTGTGCCCCAGCGATGGAAGCCCACATGCCCGGAGCCTGCGCTCTGCAACAAGAGAAGCCCGTGCAGTGGAAAGAAGAGTAGCCTCCACTCGCCACAACCAGAGAAAGCCCACAGCCGTGAAGACCCAGCGCAGCTAAAATAAATAAATACAAATATGTATCTTGAAAAAGAAGTTCATTCAGGATTTTCCATACGATGGTATGGAAAACCCGAATGAACTTTCTGGCCAACTGGATCATATAATACTGTGCTTAAAGAGCTCAAAAATTAGGCACTATATTTCTCTCTCTATATGTGTGTTTACACGCAAATCTGGGCTCCCCGGTTGGCTCCGCAGTAGAGAATCCGCCTACAATGTAGGAGATGCGGGTTTAATCCTTGGATCGGGAAGATCCCCTGGAGAAGGGCATGACCGCCCACTCCAGTGTTCTTGCCTGGAGAATCCCACGGACAGAGGAGCCTGGCGGGCTTCAGCCCACGGGGCTGCTAACAGCCAGACACAACTGAAGCGAGTGAGCACACACGCACGTCTAACTGTCTATCACCATCAGCTATGTGCGGTTGAGAAAACTTCGACACTACTTTTTCTCTATGAACGTTGGGTTCCCTGCAGGGTGGTGAGTGATGGGAGCTAAGGACCAGGTCCCCCGCCCCAGCTTACCCAGGACAAAGACCCCCAGATGTGGCACCCCTGCCCCCCGGAAGGAGAAGGGCTCTGGGGTTGGTCAGGCTGCAGAGACAAACAACAGTGTTGGCCAGAATGGACAACGACCTCTATGTCCTCCTCCTGGTCCCTACAGGCCACCAGACAGAGGCAGACCAGGCTGGAAGCCCCCCACGGCCGACCTGTAAATATTTGTGGATTCACTGACCGCCCAGCTAGCAGATTGCTGCCCAGCACTGACCAGAACGCCTAGAGGCGGGTGGAGGTCACACCATCTTGTCCCACGTCTCAGGGACCCTCCGGGAAGAGAGGTCGACACAGCCGGCATGGACTCAGGGACAGAACAAGGGGAAGGACGGGTGGCCAGTTGGACACAGAGTCACAGACACGCGTGTACCCGCACACACAAGCTTGGCCCTGGGTGCCAGGTGGATGCGTACCGAACTTCCGAGAGGGACTTAGCCCACCCTGGATGCGAGTGCCCTGGGGACAGGGCGGGTGCTGGGGGACCCGAAGGGTGAGGCACAGGTACCCGATGTGCCCCAGGGAGACGCCTGGGTGTAGCACAGACATACAGCGGGAGGGAGACACCCCCTTGCTTGTTCTCAGTCTGGTTGGAAGAGCCGGTCCCAAAGAACCTCTGGAGAAACCAGAGAGGATGCTGGGAGCTGGGAAGGGGTGGAGAGAGTCCCAGACGGGGTAGGCTGGCTGAGGACTGGGCTGCCACAGGCTGCCCTGCTCCCCCACCCCTGGCGCCCCCTCGCCCTGGGGGCTGGCGGGGTCGCTCACGACCTGCCCCTGACCTCTCTCTGAACCCTTGTCCTCCCCCCGCCCTCCCCGTTGCCTGTGGCCCCCTTTCCACCCTCCACCACATCCCTGGCCCTGACCTCACGTCTGGAGGGCCGGGCCGAGGGCGAGATAAGCCGGGCATTGCACGCTGCTCCCTCCTGGGGACCGACGGGAAGGGTGGACCAGGCCGCCAGCCTGGAGAGCGCCGTGACTCACTCAGCAGGTGGGCAGGGCCCAGGCGGGCATCCGGGAGGAAATGCCACTTCCCCTGGATAAGGCCTGGCCCGCTGTTTCTGCCTTGAGGGCTGTGCTCCGGGGTGTTGTTTTAAGAAGTCCTTCCCCACTCCTTTGTTACAAAGCCGTTCTCCAAGAGTTCCTTCTAGCAAATTCGAGTCTCGCTTTTTACATGTAGGTCTTTAATTCATCTGGAGGCACCTTCTTAGGAGATCTTAAGCAGGGATGCGGTTATAATTTGTTTCCGTCCAGGGAGCCCTTTTCCCCAACCCCAGGAAGCACTCCGTCCCTTCCTCGCAGACCTGCGGGAGGTGAACCTCTGCCCCTGAGCTGGCTGCTCTGCTCTGTCTCCCCCGACACCCCATCGTCTTCCTCCAGTGGCTTTGTCCTGTGAGCCAACGTTGGGCAGGGCAAGCGAACCCTTCACTCTCTTCTTTCAAGCCACCTAGCCACTCACGGATCTGTCTTTTTATCCATCTTCAGTGTATCGAATTCCTCGAAAATATCCAGATGGCATTAAGGGGTTCTGAAGGATCCCATGGACCAAGTGACAGATGAGAGGATGATGAAATATTGGGGCTATTAAGGAACAAGGAGCTGAGATCTGAAATAGACAAGCAGTGCCTGGACAAGGAAAGACAGCAGCCCCGGCAGAAAACTGGGCCAAGGCTACCAACTGGCACCTTGCAGAGACGACATAAAGAACTAGGGAGCAGAGGAAACAAGCTGTAAACTCACAACCAGAGAAAGGCTCCTGAAAAGAATAATGAGATAGTTCTTACTTTTCTCAAATTCTCTTTCTCTATGGGTGCCCTGGGTCTTTGTTGCTGTGAGGGTTTCTCTAGGTGCAGAGAGCGGGGGCCCCTCTCTGGGTGAGGTGCTTGGGCTCCTCCTTGCAGAGGCTTCCCTCGTCAAGGAGCGCAGGCTCTGGGGCGTGTGGACCTCGGGCGTTGCAGCGCGTGGGTTCCGTCGTGGTGGCTCCCGGGCTCTCGTGCACACGCTCAGTAGTGGTGGCACACACGCTTCGTTCCTCCATGGGATATGGAGGAATTTCCCAGACCAGGGATCAAATCTGTGTCTCCTGCCTTGGCAGATGGACTCGTCATGACTGAGCTACCAGGGACGCCCCATAATGAGATCTGTTTCTTAACGCTCATCGGACTGCGCGGTGTTAAGAGAGCCAGGTAACTCTAAGTGCTAAACGCTGGAGGCTGGCGTGAGCAGCCCTGCTGGAGGGCCGTCTAGCAGGGCTTGGTTAGATGAGCTGCGCGCGGACCTTCAGACCCCGCAGTATCATCAAGACGCTGTCATCCAGGCCCACAGGGGACATCCAGCCCCACAGGGGACATCCAGAGCCGCAAGGTTCTTGGTGGCAGGAAGAGGGGGCCGTCTCAGTGCCCATGGCTGGGGTCTGGGTGCACGATGTGGCCACCACCCACTCCCTGGGGTCACTAGGTAACCATGCAAAGTGACCAGACCGATGGAGACAACACTACGCGGTTAGATCGGAAAGGCAGAGCCTTGAGTGGAAAAACGTAAGAAAGAAATACTGCCCGTAGCCCAATTCCACTCATGTAAATAAGCATCCGCCCCCCAACAGTGATGGGTATTTCAAACAAAAGAGCTAAAATTCACATAACTGCAACCGTTTTATTTTATTATTTTAAATTGAATTTAATATTTTGGCCACACGGCATGATGTATGGGATCTTTATCCCCAGACCGGGGATGGAACCTGTGCCCCCTGTAACGGCAGCCAAGAGTCTTAGCCACTGGACCACAGGGGAAGTTTCTGCTTTCTACCGTTTGAAAGGGTGCAATCCAGTTACATGCTGCTGTACGACCACTCCCTCCTTGTAGTTCTGGGACATGCCACCCTCCTGGAAGGAAGCCCCGTGCGGTCAGGCAGTCCCGAGTCGTCCGCGTTTGCGAGAATGTGCCCAGTCGCCTCAGTCATGTCGGACACTCTGCGACCCCGTGGACTGTAGCCGACCAGGCTCCTCTGTCCTCGGAATCCTCCAGACAAGAATACTGGAGTGGGCTGCCGTGCCCTCCTCTGGGGGGACCTTTCTGGAAGAGCGCACGTGAATAAAAGGACATGCGTGAGAAAGACGTGCGTGGGGACAGGACCATGGGGCTGAAAATGACCACACAAAGGAACCGTCTGTGCTCAAGGGCCGAAAGAGACTTAAAAATAAAGTATAGGCCTTCCCCGGTGGCTCGGCGGTAAGGCATCTGCCTGCCGAGGCAGGAGACGAGGGTTGGATCCTTGGTCCGGGAGGCGCCACAGGCCACAAAGCCAATAAGCTCACGCGCCGCGACGACTGAGTCTGCGCTCTAGAGCCCAGAAGCTGCAACGACTGAGCCCAGGAGCCACCACGACCGAAGCCCCAGCGCCCTAGAGCCTGTGCCCTGCAGCAAGAGAAGCCTGAGCCCCGCACCTGCGTCCCCACTCGCCACAGCCCGAGAAAGCCCACACGGCAACGAAGACCCAGCACAACCGAGAATAAATAAAATTACAAAAAGATAAAGTATAAGTCGGAAGATCAGATTCCCTCCACTTTAGGGACTCAGGGAGCCGAGTTCCTGGAAGAGAGCCTCTGGGGGCCCAGGGGAGGGTCCCCGCTTCGTTCCCGACGCCTGGCACACGTGGAGAACAGGCTGGGGAAGGAGACCGAGGGGAGGGGGAAGCAGGTCGAGGGAGGCTGGAGCCGAGGGACCGGATGGCAGTCGAGGGGGACCCCTTTGCGGGAGCGCAGTGAGGCTCTGGTGGGGTGGTGGCCGGTGGGAAGAGCGCAAACCTGCAGCCTGGGTCAGGCCACACGCTCGGCCGATCCCCGGGCTCCCAGGCGGGGCAAGGCCTCATTCTCTGAGCAAGAAACCCAGACACGGGGGGTTTGCCAGAGGTCTGGTTTTTTTATTTTTTGGATTTGAGACTGTATTTACATGAGAAGTCTTACCGAGGTATAAACATTCTGGGCCTTTGCACATGCTGCAGGCTTTGCTGGAATGTTCCCTCCAGGCCCCCTCCAGCCCCGCGTCTGCCTAGCGAGCGCCGGCCGGCTCCGTCAGGAGGCTTTCTCTGACCGACGCGCCCCCCCACCCTGCACACTAGGAGGTCGCTCTCTCCTGAGGGGCCCACCGCCTCTCACGGGCCAGTCACCCTCTGTGTCCGCATCAGCCCTCCCTCCACTCTCCCTTGGAGGCGTTTCTCTGGGGCTGTCGCCCAAGGTTCCAGCGCCCCCAACCTCCACGGGGCTCAGTGAGCAGCAGGTACATGGATGACGTGTGGATGTTTAGTTCCACTTTTGGGGGCCCGCAGTCGGGCTGAGGGCTGCCTCGCCAGCCCCGAGTTACCAGGGTTTGGATCGTGGTGGTCTCCAGGCCTCCTCCCCTCGGCTACCCCAGCAGGCTGGAATGAGCTTCTTTTCTGCTAGAGATGCAGGGACCAGGACCTATGGCGGGGAAGTCCGGCCCTGGGCACCGGCCTTCCCTGGCAATCGAGAAACCACCCCCCCGAACCCAGAAGGCAGAGGAGAGACGAGGTGAATCAGGCTCCCACTTCAGGGAGCTTTGGACAGAGCTCGGGTCACCTCAGTCCATCTCAGCTTGCCCTTGGTTGGTTGGCAGGAGGGGCCCCAGGGGTGGCCAGCCCAGTGTCTCCAAGGCCCGATGGGGGCTGCCGTGCCTGGGGCTCATCGGTGGAGCCCCTTCCAGACCCTCTGTGGGCCCAAGAGACCCCTCCCTCCGCCTCAGCTTTGCAGGCTTTGCCTCTGAGTGGGGCTCCTCCGAGCCAGTCTGGAGGACCTTGTTTGAGCCCCGCTTTGGGGAACGTGAGGGAGAGAAGGGAATTTTTAAAATGCATGTACTTTGGTTTTCTGGGCTCCCCTCCTTGCTTGGCAGCGCTGCCCGCCTTGTGCTTGTTGACCTTGGCTGTGGGTATGCGGGGGCTGGAGCTCTCACACCATAAATTCCTGTCTTCTAGGAATCCAGCCTGGGAAAGAGAGGAAGCGCCAGGAGAGTACTTGATTAACATTTTTCCAACGTGACCACATCACAGAGACGTGCGGCCGGAATTCTCACCCTGGACGGGGCGGGGTGGGCCTCGGCTCGTGCCCAGTGGCGGGGAGGGTGCGCCGAGCCAGGGGGCCCTGGAGGGCGGATGAGAGTGGGGTCTGGGCCGGCATCGCCCCTCGGGGTGGAGGGTTCTTGGATGGGAGCTGGGCCAGGTGAGACGCCTGGACTTCTGAGGGTCTAGGAGCGCTCACCTCTGTCCTCGGCGATTCCTGGGCGGCAGTCTGAGTGTGGCATGAACCCCAGGGGTGCGGGGCTCTGCCCAGGTTTTAGCCACCTGCTTCCCCACTCTACGTGGTGATAGTAGAGTCATGTTGCCACGTAAACTAGGGCTTCCCTGGTGCCTCAGACGGTAAAGAGCCTGCCTGCAGTGCAGGAGACCTAGGCTTGACTCCTGGGTTGGGAAGATCCCCCGGAGAAGGGAACGGCAACCCGTTCCAGTATTCTTGCCTGGAGAACCCTGTGGATGGAGGAATCTGGTGGGCTACAGTCCCGGGGTTGCAGAGCGTCCGGCACGACTGAGCGACTTACGCTTTCACACTTTCTCAACTCTAGATGGAACCCGCCCTGTCCCTGGATTGAATCTTGACCCTAACTCCACAGTGACCTCTGACCCCAGTCCCAGGTGGATTCTGGACTTGCCTCTGAGCTCTTCCACGGAAATCCTACAAGGCCTCGTCACCGTCCCCGAGCTCTGAGCCTTTATCCACAGCCCGAGGATAGCTCCCCGGACCTGGCCCAGCCTCAGCTTTGCAGGCTTTGCCTCTGAGTGGGGCTCCTCCGAGCCAGGCTGGAGGACCTTGTTTGAGCCCCTTTGGGGAACGTGAGGGAGAGAAGGAATTTTAAAATGCATGTACTTTGGTTTTCTGGGCTCCCTCCTTGCTTGGCAGCGCTGCCCGCCTTGTGCTTGTTGACCTTGGCTGTGGGTATGCGGGGGCTGGAGCTCTCACACCATAAATTCCTGTCTTCTAGGAATCCAGCCTGGGAAAGAGAGGAAGCGCCAGGAGAGTACTTGATTAACATTTTTCCAACGTGACCACATCACAGAGACGTGCGGCCGGAATTCTCACCCTGGACGGGGCGGGGTGGGCCTCGGCTCGTGCCCAGTGGCGGGGAGGGTGCGCCGAGCCAGGGGGCCCTGGAGGGCGGATGAGAGTGGGGTCTGGGCCGGCATCGCCCCTCGGGGTGGAGGGTTCTTGGATGGGAGCTGGGCCAGGTGAGACGCCTGGACTTCTGAGGGTCTAGGAGCGCTCACCTCTGTCCTCGGCGATTCCTGGGCGGCAGTCTGAGTGTGGCATGAACCCCAGGGGTGCGGGGCTCTGCCCAGGTTTTAGCCACCTGCTTCCCCACTCTACGTGGTGATAGTAGAGTCATGTTGCCACGTAAACTAGGGCTTCCCTGGTGCCTCAGACGGTAAAGAGCCTGCCTGCAGTGCAGGAGACCTAGGCTTGACTCCTGGGTTGGGAAGATCCCCCGGAGAAGGGAACGGCAACCCGTTCCAGTATTCTTGCCTGGAGAACCCTGTGGATGGAGGAATCTGGTGGGCTACAGTCCCGGGGTTGCAGAGCGTCCGGCACGACTGAGCGACTTACGCTTTCACACTTTCTCAACTCTAGATGGAACCCGCCCTGTCCCTGGATTGAATCTTGACCCTAACTCCACAGTGACCTCTGACCCCAGTCCCAGGTGGATTCTGGACTTGCCTCTGAGCTCTTCCACGGAAATCCTACAAGGCCTCGTCACCGTCCCCGAGCTCTGAGCCTTTATCCACAGCCCGAGGATAGCTCCAGGGGACCAGCGTCCACCTGCTGCTTCCAAGCCTCCAGCTGTCTGTCCACCTCCTCCTTCCCATCCGGGCAGAAGAGGCGCCATTTCTCCCGAGGTGCCTGGCTCGCCTCCCCTCCACCTGCTCCACCTGCTGGCACCGTGCTCTCAGCCCATCCACCACCCTTAGGCTTCCAGCCCTTCTCTTTGTATCAGTCCTCCCTCAATGGCATTTAGACATTCCATTGACAAAATGAAAAGAAAACCTCCCTTGAACCCTGCGTCCACCTCTGGCTGCCCTCTATCTCTTGTCTCCCTGTCACAGCCAAACGCTCCAAAAAGCTGTCTGCACAGTTGTTTCCACTCCTCACCTCCCTCTCACTCTTCAGTCCACTCCTGTCTGGCTCCCGCCCCCACTGTGCGGCCCAAACAGCCCTCCCCGAGGTCAGCGGTGACCCCACAGAGCCCAGCCCCACAGGCCACATGGCGGGTTTCGATCCTACTCAGCATCCCCGCAGCATTCCACACGGCGGACCATCTGCTCCCCAACACCCTGTCGTTTCCAGCTCCTGGGACCCTGCTCGGCCCTCCTGGGTCCAGATAGCCGGCGACGCATCACCTGGCTCTCCCTTAGCTCTCCTTCAGCCGTCCACAGCGAGAGCTGGCCCTCAGCCGTGCTCACGTCTCTGCCGCTCAAATCCAAGTCATTTCCCAGACGTGCCGCTTCCTCCCCATCTCAGGTCCAAACCAGGAACGTGCCCTGGGGGTTCGACCTCATGAATTCCTCGAGTACTTTTGTCCACCTGGTCCCTTCTGCCCCACGCCCACCCCATCACCACCTGCACTGTTTTGTTACCCCGTTGCCCCCTGCTGCCTTTCCTCCCTAGCCCCCCTCCATCCTCAGCCCCCATGCCTGACCGAGCTGCCGTCACGTCCACCCGCCTCACGGAGACAGCTTTCCAGTTCCTCTAGCATCATCCACCCCTGCCCTCTTTAAATCCAGCTTGATTTTTAAAATACGTCAAGCTTATTGTGCTACTTGCCTCAAACCCACCAATAATTTCCCACCACCAGCAGCATCGCCTAGGAAATTCATTCTGTGTCCACAGAGCCCTGGGTCATCTGTCTCCAGCCAACAGCAGCAGTCTTGCCCTGGACGCACTCTACCCAGCCATCCTGGATGCACCTGAGTGACCCGTGTTCCCCTCTCCCTGGAGCCCTCTGTGCCTCGTCGTGTCCCTCCAGCCATGCCCACGACTGTCCGCTTCCAATTCCTGCTGCCCACCCCTGCCCTGTACCTAGGGTAAGCCCCCCATCCCAGGATCACTCATATGTTGATGTAGCTACTATTGGAATAGTGGGGTATGGCACCGGTTGGAGGGAAGTGAGTTTCATTTCCTTAGAATATCATCAAAGCATCCTCTATTTCAACCGGAAAAATACAGGCTGAACTTTTTAAAAAAAGAAGAAAAAGAAATTCAAGGGCTTCCCTAGTAGCTCAGTGGTAAAGAGTTCGCCTGCCATTGCAAGAGACACAGGTTCAATCCCTGATCCGGGAGAATCCCACAGGCTGCAGAGCAGCCAGGCCCGTGAGCGACAACTATGGAGCCTGTGCTCTGGAGCCTTGGAGCCGCAACTGTGGAGCCCATGGGCCACAACTACTGAAGCCCGTGTGCCCTAGAGCCCGAGTTCCACACCAAGAGAAGTCACTGCAACAGGAAGCTTGCTCACCTCAACAAGAGAAGAGCCCCCACTCCCTGCAACTAGAGAAGAGCCTGTGGCAGCAGTGAAAACCCAGACTAGCCCAAAATAAATAAATAAAATTAAAAACCAAAAAAAGAAATTTAAGACAAGGGGAGAAGTAAGTTGGAACAAGACCCCATGCACACAGACAACATGAGCAGCATTGACCGTGTGTCCGGCACTGGGCCGGGTGCTCCACAGCCTCATCTCGCTGCAGAATCCCGAGGGCCCTGTGAGGGTGTCGCTGGGGAGTCTCCACGGCCGCCCCACCTCAGATTTCTACGTGAAGGGACTTCAACTAGAGGATGCCCCAGTCCTCGCTCCATTCTTGTTTCTCCTCCCTCAGGACATGCGTATTTTTTAAAAAATATGTATTTATTTGTATGGCTGTGTCAAGTCTTACTTGCAGCATGTGGGTTCTTTCCTTGCAGCCCAGGGAATCTCTTGTGGCAGCACGTAGGCTTAGTTGCTCCGAGGCATTTGGAACTTAGTTCCCAGACCAGGGATCGAACCCATGTGCTATGCATGGCAAGGCAGATTCCTAACCCCTGGGCCACCAGGGGAGTCCCAGGTCACGTGCATTTTCTGCTATGCTCTGTAATAACTTTACAAGGGAAGCCTCTCTCTGGCAGTGGCGGGAGGAAGATCTGGGGTGTCTGGCACCACTGACGACTAGGGATCAAGTCCATCCAAGTCAGGGATGAAGGGCTGGAGTGCCCATGGAGGCTTTGTTTGGGGGTTATTTTTCTAACCATCATACTTTTTTTTTTCTCTTGTCTTATTGCAGTGGCTACGCTCTCTGGTACACTGTGGCACACAAATGGTGGCAGCAGACAGCAATCCCTAGTTGTAAGGCTAATACTGGCTGGGACAAATTGCTGCAGCTACTGGTTTTTTTTTTTCCTCTGAACTTGTGAAGAAGATACTATTTCTAGGCCTGCTAATGCTCCATTTTACCAGGAGGTAACGAGCCCAAGGTCACACATCTACAAAGCGGCAAAGCTCCTATGTAAATCCCAGGCCGTTGGACTTCAAAGTCCATCATCAGAATTACGATGCTATAAAGCCTGCCGTAAAACATAAGAACAATAATTTAACGGTGTGGCACTGGAGTCAGATTAGAAACACTGGACTCTGAAAGAGAATCCAATGCAGTAATTATACAGAAGGACCAATTATAGGTAGAAATGTAAGGCACGGTAAAGCAAGGGTTATAAAATGAAGGGTCAGTAGCTTGGGGTGGGAGGAAATCAGCTAACGCTTTATATTGAACAAAGAAGTCATCTCGAGGCAGAGGACAAGAGTTAAAACTTGTATAAATCCGTAAGAAAATCCTACAGTAGCTCGTAGGAAATATTGAAGACTTTCTTACCCTCTGGAAAAGTACTTATACATATGCCTTAAATTCTTTAACTTTTCTTGAACATCCTGAGGGGTTTATAAGCTTCCAAGCCGTAGAAGCAATTGCGAGGAAAAATACGAAACCTTTCTGGCTATGCGTTGGGTGATGTCGGGGGAAGGCGCAGAGGGCACTGCCCGGGAAGCACCACAGGGACGGCGGCACAGTGAGCAGCAGTATAAAGCGTCTGTGAAGACTGAGAAGTAGACCTGGTGCCTGGCACCCCCTGGCCACCCCCTCACACGCTCGGTGGTGCACCGCAGCCCGGGCTGAGCTCGCGCAGCCTTGGATTTCCACGAGTGCATCTTCTCTTGTCTTCCCACACCTCATCTGTGTCCCCCACACACGCTCCCTCGGAGAGCTCCTTTGAGATGTAGGGTCACACGCACCCTCACTGGGGAGAGGCAGCCCGTGGTTGAGCACAGACGAGGGCCCCACCCATCCGCACAGGCGGGGCCTCCCCGGGTGGCCGTCTCCATCCAGAGCGCCGCACCTGAGCGCCCGGCCAGACCTCCACCAGGTGGGAAGGCCCGAGGCCAGCCTAGACTGGACCAGCGCGAGCCTGGGGCCAGCTTGCCCCTCTGCGGGGCTTCAGCTCCTACTGCCCCCTAACCCGTATTCCCACCCTGGCCCCCGCTCCAGCTCAGTCAGGACCGGGCGTCCACACCTGCCCTGGTCCCTGCCGGCCTTGGAGGACACGTGGCATGTTCCAGGCACGGTCGGTCATAGGATCCCCTTCACCGGCAGGTTCAGCTCTGTTCTCTAAGCACTCCAACCAACGCAGGCTGGGAGGAGACACCGCCACCTGCTTTGGTGGGCAGGGGGTCACCCCCAGGAGCCATGCTGATGGCCACGGTGTGCGTCCCAGGTCTGCTCCTGCCCAGCAAGCCTCTCTCCACTTGGTCCAATTCCAACCTCCAGCACCTGCCTGGTGTTACCCCCTAGAACCAGGAATTCCCCTTAGAATCTGAGTCCTGTCTGGGGCTTGACAGAGCCCTGGTCCCATCTCCAAGCCCTTGGGAGCCCCTTCTTTGGAAGGCCGCGTCCCTTGCCCCACCTCTGTGCCCGAGGGCTGCAGCCAGAGTTCAGCACAGCCTCCGGCACATAGTAGGTCCTCCCTACATATCTGCCAAATGAGTCCATTCCTCAACACGCCCTTGAACACTCTGATGATCTCCTTGACCGTCTCTTCCGCCCGGAGCCCAGGGGTGGGCTGCTTTGAGCTCAGTGCACGCCTGCTCATGCCCCTCACCCCACCCCCACACACATCCCTGGGGAGGGGTCATCCTTCCTGACGCAGAGCGCCTTCTTCCGGGCACGCAACGCAGGGCTCAGCTCCGCCAGCTTCCCTGGCCATCACCCTCTCTATTGCCCCGAGGTTTTCTGCAGGCCTGGCTCACCCTGGGTTACGACAACCACCGCTCCCTTTGGAGGCCCGAGCCTCCCATTCTGCCTCTCCTGTGTTGGGTGTTCTCAAATCCCCGTGAGAAGAGTATTTCACTCTCAGACCTTGACCAAGGGTTTCCAGGTGGCCCCAAGCCCTCGGCACCGGCAGCCTCCTTGTCAGAGGGATGGGCACTGATGCTACAGGGCACCTGAGGGCTTCCTGTGATTCTGCAGCCTTGTGGTTAGAAGCAAATGAGGTATTGAGGTAGCGAGTTCACCTCGGGGGTCAGAGCTGCTCTGAGATTCACAGCATTGTTCTTTTTTTTTTTGTAAATTATTTGACTGCATCAGGTCTTAGTTGCAGCCTGCGGTCTTTGTTGCTCTGCAACATGTGGGATCTGTGATCAGGAATTGAACCCCTGTCCCCTGCCATGGAAGATAGGTTCTTACCCACTAGACCCCCAGGGAAGTGCCTAGAAGGGTGTTAAGGTGGGCCAGACCCCACTTCCAGAGGTACCACCAAGGGTCTCCCAGCCTCACCCTCCCGCGACCCCAGCAGCGCCCCCTATGTCGTCCTAAGCAGCCGTACCCTCAGCCCCAGCACAGGATACCCTGTCCAGCAGGGCAGCAGCTGGACAGAGCACTCTAGGGAAGCCTGTGGTGTTGGGAGAGGCCTCTACTCGCCGGTGGCACCCCTGGCCAGGCTGTGCACCCCCACACTGGAGGGTTACTGCGTTCCCTCACCCAGGGCCAAAGCTGCCAGCGGGGTCTGGCTTTTTCTGGGCTTCACATGTGTGGCTCTTCCCAAGGCCTTGCCCCCAAACCTCCATCTTGCCAGCCTTTGCTCCCACCCGGCTGGGCGAGAACCGCATGGACGGCCGGCTCTCGGGCACCCCGTCTCGTCGCTGCCCAGCTCAAGTCTTCTCAGCGGGAAGAACATGTTTTTACAACACACAAAAAAATCCCATCCTGTCTGAACTGAACATTTTCTCCTGCTTGTTCAACACCACCATTTACATTCTTGGGTCGGTCCTCCGCCAAGATATTTATAGCCCTGCCCTGGCACTCCATCTTGCCTAATTGGCGTGGCCTGACGGGGCCCCCATCCGTCACGGTAAGTGGGCCTTTCACCAGCCTCGAGCGGGCTCTCAGCCGGCCCGCACATTCCCAGGCCCGGGGGGCAGGGGAGGCCGCCCTCCGCCCCGGCCTGCTCCCCGTGCCCCGCACCAGGGAGTCGGGCCGCCGCCAGGGGAGCCCCCCGGAGTGAGCGCGTAACTCCAGCTGTCTGCATCGTCCAGCCCCAGGGTGACTGAGGATCCCTGACAGCATCTTCCCAGACGTTCCCAGGCCTCCGCAGGGCCTTCCAGCCCTCCGTCACTCCTCACTCCATCCTTCTCGCTTGTAAAGTTGGCCTGGTGACTCCACGGCCGCCCGACTTCATGGGTTCCCGGGGCTTCAGGAGGCAGCCCCGAAGGCTGGTGGGCGCTGGAAGGAGCATCACCCCCCATCGCCTCCCCTGCTGCGTTCCATGAGGGAAGGGGCGGTTTGGGCCTCTGGAGGGCACTCTTCTCTCTGCCGGGCACTTTCCTTCCCCAGGATCGACCTCAAGGGTCCCCTCCGCCATGAAGCCTTGGGATTCCCTTGTATCTCAGAGAGGAAAAAATCTGCCCACAGTGTGGGAGTCCTGGGTTCAATCCCTGGGTTGGGAATATGGGTTCTCCCGCTGGGTTAGGGAGGCCCCTGTGAAGGGAAAGGCTACCCACGCCAGTATGGTGGCCTGGAGAATTCCACGGCTGGAGTCAGACACGACTGAGCGACATGCCTTCCATGAAGCCTGTTTGGGCCCTGCCCACTCCTGGCCTGCCTGGCAGGTCTGGGGGTCTTCCCCTTGTGCTGCCAGGGAGTCCTGGGCTTCCTGGCCGCAGCCCGGGGCACAGTTCATCACTCTGGATTGTCCTTGTTTGGCCTGGAACTTTCCAGGGCCAAGGGCGGGGCTTCTGCACACGCTGGGATGGCTACGGAACAACCTTCACTCCTGCGCAGAAACCCATCTCTTTTGTCCCTTGGGTCGTAAGGGCTGGATGGTTTATTTGTTCCCAAAATACCAAAAATATTTCATCAATTCCCCCAAAACACTGTTTACACATTTTTACGTCTTTGAAATCGGGGTGACATGTCCTCGTTCAATTGTCTGGGTTTTTCATCTTTCTTAATGGGCCAGAAAACCGTGGTCCATCTTTGCCTGACGGCGTCTCAGACCTGCTGCAGCATCGCAATGGCCTGGATTACATCACGCCCCTGAGGCAGCACGGGGGCGTGGGCCGACCTCAGGTTCTGAGCCCGGCTCTGCCCTACTCTGTCGATACCGCGTGACTCATCCCAGCTTCTGAACCTTGGTGTCCACATCTGAGAAATGGGAGCATGGATACTCTGTTCCTTCCACGGGTGGTGAAGAGTCTTATCTTCCCCGTGAGGGAGAAGCGGAAGTGCTCTGCCAGGAAGAGATGCCGCTGCGACGTCAGTGGTGCATTCCTTCCGCGGAGATCTCAGTGCCGGCCGAAGCACCCAGCGAAACAGACCACGTGTGCTCTGCCCCGGGGTATCTCGACAGTTTGCGGCAGAGAGAACGGCTACATCTGTCATTGTAAATTAAGGCGAATGCCTTCAAACCAGGGACTCTGAAGGAACAGCCTGAAGGAGTCGTACTGGTTAGGGGCGGTGGTGAAGAAAGTGACCTGCGAACCCAGGGCCTGAAGGACGAGGAGGAACCGGCAGGGTGCAGAACTGCAGGGAAGAGCTTCCAGGAAAGGGAACAGCGTCTGCAAACACACGGAGGAGGAACCGGGCAGGGTGCAGACTGCAGGAGACTACCCACGCCAGTATGGTGGCCTGGAGAATTCCACGGCTGGAGTCAGACACGACTGAGCGACATGCCTTCCATGAAGCCTGTTTGGGCCCTGCCCACTCCTGGCCTGCCTGGCAGGTCTGGGGGTCTTCCCCTTGTGCTGCCAGGGAGTCCTGGGCTTCCTGGCCGCAGCCCGGGGCACAGTTCATCACTCTGGATTGTCCTTGTTTGGCCTGGAACTTTCCAGGGCCAAGGGCGGGGCTTCTGCACACGCTGGGATGGCTACGGAACAACCTTCACTCCTGCGCAGAAACCCATCTCTTTTGTCCCTTGGGTCGTAAGGGCTGGATGGTTTATTTGTTCCCAAAATACCAAAAATATTTCATCAATTCCCCCAAAACACTGTTTACACATTTTTACGTCTTTGAAATCGGGGTGACATGTCCTCGTTCAATTGTCTGGGTTTTTCATCTTTCTTAATGGGCCAGAAAACCGTGGTCCATCTTTGCCTGACGGCGTCTCAGACCTGCTGCAGCATCGCAATGGCCTGGATTACATCACGCCCCTGAGGCAGCACGGGGGCGTGGGCCGACCTCAGGTTCTGAGCCCGGCTCTGCCCTACTCTGTCGATACCGCGTGACTCATCCCAGCTTCTGAACCTTGGTGTCCACATCTGAGAAATGGGAGCATGGATACTCTGTTCCTTCCACGGGTGGTGAAGAGTCTTATCTTCCCCGTGAGGGAGAAGCGGAAGTGCTCTGCCAGGAAGAGATGCCGCTGCGACGTCAGTGGTGCATTCCTTCCGCGGAGATCTCAGTGCCGGCCGAAGCACCCAGCGAAACAGACCACGTGTGCTCTGCCCCGGGGTATCTCGACAGTTTGCGGCAGAGAGAACGGCTACATCTGTCATTGTAAATTAAGGCGAATGCCTTCAAACCAGGGACTCTGAAGGAACAGCCTGAAGGAGTCGTACTGGTTAGGGGCGGTGGTGAAGAAAGTGACCTGCGAACCCAGGGCCTGAAGGACGAGGAGGAACCGGCAGGGTGCAGAACTGCAGGGAAGAGCTTCCAGGGAAAGGGAACAGCGTCTGCAAACACACAGAGGCAAAGAAGATGGGGAGAGTGGCAGCAGGTAAAGTAGCCGCAGGAAGCAATAGGAAGCCATTTGCGGGGAAACGCTGTTGAAGCAGAAAGGAGAGATCTGATTAAACTTTAAGCCCATTCTCCTGGCTCTTGTTGGAGAGGGTGGGCTGCAGCGTGCCGAGGGGAGGCAGGCGCTGTGGTCTGCGGGAGAGCCCGCGGTGGCGCGGACACCGCGGTGGCAGCAGGAACTGAGAACAGTGGGTTGGAGATTGATTTGGGAGGTAGAATTGACACAGCTTGGCAGGGGTGGGGCGTGGGTGGTGAGGAGTGGCAGGATTCAAGGATGCCTCCCAGTTTTCTGGCCTGAGCAACTGGGCGGGCGATGGCTGCCATTTCCTGAGATGGGGAAGACACGGGGAGGAGCAGGTCGGGGAGGAAATCGAGAGCTTAGTTTTGGACACATTAAGCTCAAGCTGTTGTTTGTCTTGCCTGGTTAATTGCTGACAGAGCTTCACGGGCCTCAGAGCTGCAAGAAGGCCGGAAAGACAGGATGTCTCTGGTCCAGAAGGGATCCTGGCCATGGATGGCCCCCTTAGCTGTTTCTTTCATTTTTTTACGATATTGAGTTATTTATTTTTGGCTGTGTGGGGTCTTCTTCTTCTTTTTTTTTAAATTTTGGCCTCTTTTATTGTATTTATTTATTTATTTATTTACTTTCATCCATCTTTATTCTTTGGCCTGTGTGGGCCTCCCGTCTCAGTGGCCTCCCCTGTTGCAGAGCACCGGCTCTGCGCACATGCTCTCCAGAGCGCTGGCTCATAATTGGACACACCAGTTCAGTCACTCCGCGGCATTGTTCCGGGCCAGGGATCGAACTGGTGCTCCTTGCACTGCAAGGCAGACTCTTTACCCACTGGACCACCAGGGAAGTCCCTGTGTGGGGTCTTCTTTGTGACACATTGGCTTCTCTTGAATGTGTGTGGGCTCAGGAGTGGCGGCGTGCTGGCTTAGTTGCCCTGCGGCATGTGGGGTGTTCGTTCCCCGACCAGGCATCGAACCCACGTCCCCTTCATTCGAAGGCAGATTCTTCACCCCTGGACCTCCAGGGAAATCCCCCCACTAGCTGTTTTGAAGGGCCGAGTCCCCTTCATTCGAGGGCAGATTCTTCACCCCTGGACCTCCAGGGAAATCCCCCCACTAGCTGTTTTGAAGGGCCGAGATTGTTCAAGTCTCTTTTATTATCCTGCCTTGGAGGTGCCGGAGGCGGAGGAAATGTCCCATTTCCTAGCAGAGGAGGACCCAATGGGCTCAACCTCTTCATTCTGCAGCAAACAAGGACCATGGTCTGAGCCACAGGCTTGGGGGGCAGGGTGCATCTCTGTGGGGTCCACTGAACCACAGCGAGCTCTAGGATCTGGGCCTGCCCCTTCTCTGTCCCCTCCGCCCCGTCCACTCCCTTCTGCATACCCGGATCCTCTCTGTGGAGTTCTCTCACACCACAGACACCGGTTCAACATCCACCTCTTCCTTCCCCATCTACTAGGTCAGAGCTGGGTGGCCCAGGACCAGTGCGCCTCCCGCCTCTGTGCGATGGGGGCAGGCATCAGTGCCCGCTCAGGGCTGCTGGGAGCCTTCGCTGTGCGGGGTCTGGTCGGCGGCTCACGGTAAGGCTGCTGAAGGCAAGGGCACACGCTGCTGTCCTTGACGTCTCCCTCAGGCCTGCTGCCTCACCCTACATGAGGGGTCCCCACGCTGGGACCCCCAAACCCTTTGCTGCTTCTCCCTGCTTGGCCCTCCAGACACCCTGACGAAGCCCCGAGGGTGGGATTCCAGGGAGGGACAACCAGTGGGAAGGGAGGGGGCACTGAGTCACCCCCTGCTGGCCCGTGGTGGCCTCTGGGGCCTGCAGGCAGGGCTGGCCTTGTCTGGTGACTGGGGCGGGAGCTGGCAGGGGCCCGGGGAAGGGGGGACAATGGGTCCTTGTCTTTGCCGAGCTTTCTCCTTCCAAGACGCTTCAACCTCTAGACAAACATGACCTCATTCCTCCTCCGGGTTCCAGTGCGAAGGGCAGAAACGGGCCTGGAGGTGGACCCACCCACCCCATTTCACAGACCGGAAAACCAAGTCGCCTTGGGGGAAGACGGCAAGAGGGCATGAGGCTCTGGCTCTCAGGGCCTGAATTCATGCCCTCCTGGGTGGCTGAGCTCAGGGGAACGGCCCGGGGAAACGGTCAAGGTCCGGATCGATGGGAGGGGTCAGGCGCCCTGAGGAACTCAATCAGCTTCTCTGAGGCCTCAGTTTCCACATCTGACTAGGGAGCCTGGAAGCCCCCTCCTGGTAGGGTGGTGCTGGCCTTGAACATCACAGACCAAGGACAAGGGCTCTGACTGGCCTGTTTAAAGCCAAAGGGCTGCCCCTCACCCAGGCGTGGATCTTCCTCATCCACCCGGTTTCCTCGTCCATGGGGACTAAGACCCACTCCACCCAAGCCCCAGGGCCACCAATGCCCCTGTCCTCCACCCTCAGCCAGGGCTCTGCAGCGGAAGGTAGGGTTGGGGCCTGGCATATCCCCCTGATCAGTTTCTTTTTTTTTTTTTTTTTTTTTAAAGATTTATTTATTTATTTATTTATTTTGGGTGGGGGTTGGATTGAGGAGGGAGGGGAGCGGGCGGGCCACTTCTATTGGTCTTTCATTTCTCTGTTTTCATCCGTCTTTGTTCTTTGGCTCCTGTGGGCCTCCCATCGCGGTGGCGTCTGTCGTTGCAGAGCTCTGGGCTCATGCGCTCCAGAGCTCCGGCTCGGTAATTGGACACATCGGTCCAGCTGCTCCGCAGCACGTGGGATCTTCCCAGGCCAGGGATCGAACCGGCGCCCCTTGCACTGCAAGGCGGTGTCCTTACCCACTAGACCACCAGGGGAAGCCCCCCCTGATCAGTTTCTAAAGGACAGTTTCAGGCACTGACCCTGCTGGGCCCTCACATGCCTCCCCCTGGCAGGGCTGACCTCCTGTGCTGCTGCCCCCTACCCCATGTAGAGGGTCTCCCCCTGCCTGGCAACCACCCCCACCTCCAGCTGGGAATGCCCGGGTCCCCTGCCCCTCTCTGAAAGTGGGATCATGATAATCCACAGAGACGTGTGAGGTTTGGGTGGGAGCGGAGAGCCCTGGAGCCAGGCCAGGGTGGGCACAGGGTCGACACTTATGAAATAAGCTAATAAATAGGCAGTACGAATTCTCAAAGGTCAACGGGCCTGGAGGTGGACCCCCAACCCCCCCCCCATTTCACAGACCGGAAAACCAAGTCGCCTTGGGGGAAGACGGCAAGAGGGCATGAGGCTCTGGCTCTCAGGGCCTGAATTCATGCCCTCCTGGGTGGCTGAGCTCAGGGGAACGGCCCGGGGAAACGGTCAAGGTCCGGATCGATGGGAGGGGTCAGGCGCCCTGAGGAACTCAATCAGCTTCTCTGAGGCCTCAGTTTCCACATCTGACTAGGGAGCCTGGAAGCCCCCTCCTGGTAGGGTGGTGCTGGCCTTGAACATCACAGACCAAGGACAAGGGCTCTGACTGGCCTGTTTAAAGCCAAAGGGCTGCCCCTCACCCAGGCGTGGATCTTCCTCATCCACCCGGTTTCCTCGTCCATGGGGACTAAGACCCACTCCACCCAAGCCCCAGGGCCACCAATGCCCCTGTCCTCCACCCTCAGCCAGGGCTCTGCAGCGGAAGGTAGGGTTGGGGCCTGGCATATCCCCCTGATCAGTTTTTTTTTTTTTTTTTTTTTTTAAAGATTTATTTATTTATTTATTTATTTTGGGTGGGGGTTGGATTGAGGAGGGAGGGGAGCGGGCGGGCCACTTCTATTGGTCTTTCATTTCTCTGTTTTCATCCGTCTTTGTTCTTTGGCTCCTGTGGGCCTCCCATCGCGGTGGCGTCTGTCGTTGCAGAGCTCTGGGCTCATGCGCTCCAGAGCTCCGGCTCGGTAATTGGACACATCGGTCCAGCTGCTCCGCAGCACGTGGGATCTTCCCAGGCCAGGGATCGAACCGGCGCCCCTTGCACTGCAAGGCGGTGTCCTTACCCACTAGACCACCAGGGGAAGCCCCCCCTGATCAGTTTCTAAAGGACAGTTTCAGGCACTGACCCTGCTGGGCCCTCACATGCCTCCCCCTGGCAGGGCTGACCTCCTGTGCTGCTGCCCCCTACCCCATGTAGAGGGTCTCCCCCTGCCTGGCAACCACCCCCACCTCCAGCTGGGAATGCCCGGGTCCCCTGCCCCTCTCTGAAAGTGGGATCATGATAATCCACAGAGACGTGTGAGGTTTGGGTGGGAGCGGAGAGCCCTGGAGCCAGGCCAGGGTGGGCACAGGGTCGACACTTATGAAATAAGCTAATAAATAGGCAGTACGAATTCTCAAAGGTCATCTAGGAGAACTTCCAACTCACAGACGGAGAGAGCAAGGTCCAGAGACAGTCTGTTCTCGGCCTGGTCACGTAGCCCGCCCGGGGCAGGGCCGAGCCCAGAACCCCGCCTCCGGGCCCCGGGTTAGAGGTGGTCGGAGCGGGGCCGCGCTGGCCGTCCTGGCGGGCTCAGCCTGGGGACCCAGGTGAGGGAAGCCAGCGGTTGGGGCCGAAGCCCTCCTGGAGTCAGCCCAGGCTCTGGCCTTTCCCTTGGCCCCAGCTTCCACCGCGGCTGCATTCCCAGCGAGATAAACAAGGGACCAGAGGGAGCAGGATGAATGAAGTAACGGGTAAGATATGAGCGGCCTCGCCCGGCCCCCAGCCCACCCCACCCGCTGCCCGACAAGGAGGGCTTTGGAAAACGCCAGGCCCACCCACACCCCCAGCCTCGGCGGGTGCCAGGCACCAAGGGAGCTCAGCCCGGGCCAAGCCTCGGCTGGTCGCTGGGCTCAGGACACAGGCCCTTCTCAGAGCCCCAGGACACCCCACCCTGCTGCACCGGGCTCTGTCCCTAAGTCCCACCCTCCTTCCTGGCCTCTTGGGGCCCCCAGCCTTCCCCGAAGGGGGATTATTTCAAGTCTGGACACTTGGTGATCTAGGGAACGCCTCACTTCCACGCTTAAACTCATGGAGTCCCTGAGCCATTCCGGTAGCACGGGTTCTGCCGCCCTGGTCCAGCTGGTGGGCGATTCGGCCCAGGGCAGCCCATCCAAGTCTCTGGGTACCCTCTGCGCCTCAGCCCGTGATGGTGGAGGAGCCCCAGTCCTCGCCAGTCCTTGTACCTACGTCCTGACCTCGCTGAGTGGAGCCTGGAACTCTGGGGGCATCTCTGGGGCCTGATGGGAGGCTGGCGCTGCTGACCTGGCCTGGACCCCAACCAAGCTGGACACGGGCACCCTCCCCTGCTGGGGTGCAGACAAAGAGCGAGTGTCGGCTGCACGGGGCCCGGCCTGACGGCTGCGGGGCCAGGCTTCCTGCTGCAGGGATCCGGCCTATAGTCCCGACCAGGGCCCGAGAGACTCAGCCCCCGCCCCGCCTCGCCTGGGAAGGGAAGGGTGGAGGTAAGTGGGTGCTCTCCCTGTGGATACACACAGAGGGCCCACCTGTCCCCAGCGCTAGCAGCCTGACACAGATGGGGTAGTGGGGGGACCCCAGGGCCTGCCCGCCTGGCTCACCCCGGGCCTCAGCTGCTCTCCACAAATGGCCCCCAACCTACCCCAGGCCCTGACCAGGCTGAGATGGGGCTGCCTCCCTGTTCCTTCGATCTCTCCACCTCTCCCCCAGCTGGGGCTCCAGGCAACCCCTCAGGTCAGGAAGATCCCCTGGAGAAGGAAAGGGCAACCTACTCCAGGATTCTTGCCTGGAAAATTCCATGGACGAGAGGAGCCCGGAGGGCTACAGTCCATGGGGTCACAAAGACTGGGGCAGGACTGAACACGGGCGCACACACAGGTGCTGAGAGGCAGTGGCCTGCGGTCACGCCTGGAGAAAGCCTGTGTCCAGCCTGCTGAGCTTCCCCCAGCCCCTGCCCCAGGACCCCACTTTTTCCTCTGGCTTCCTGCCACCCCACCCCCCACCCCCTCTGCTCTGACCATCGAGAACCGTATCTGTTTCCCCAGCATGATAACCTCCCCTCTTCCAGATGCTCGTCCCTCCATCTGGACGACCTGTTCCTCCGCTGCCTTTCTACCTGGGGTTACCCCTATTCGGCCTCACGGGCCAGCTCCAGTGTCACCCCAGGAAGTCTTTCCCGATCCCCACCTCATCCGTGCTTCCCTTTCGAGTGGCCCTTCCCTCCTGTACGGAGCTTGCATCCCCTCCTGGCTGGGGCCGGGTCCAGAGCCCCGGGCTGGCCCAGGACTGCTGGGAACGCAGGGTGATCCCGCCTCACGGTGGCACACGCTCCCAGACTCAAGTCCTGGGGTTGCCGAAGTCCTATTAGGTACTCGGCTCCCAGTGTTTTTCAGAGAAGACTGAGCCGCAAGCTGGGGTAGTGACTTGCCCAGGGTCACTCAGCTTAGGGGATGGCATGGGACCTGGAACTAGGCCAAATGGACCCCTGTGACCATTCCCAGCACCGGGACCTCACTTGAACTATTCACCGACTAGGACCATAGTCTTAGATGGAAATCTGATGCAGATTCACCCAGTCCCGGGGACCCCAGCTAGGTCTCAGGAGGAAAAAGTACTGCAAGATGACAGAGACATCCGGACCTCAAAGGCTTGCCCAGAGGCAGTGGCCTGGACACCACCTGCCAGAACAAGGGGAGGCACATAGGGTCCGAGGACCCATCTAGCTCTGCACATACGGCACACCGTGCTCGCCAACCTAGGGCCCGCCTGGCGGGCGGGTCATTTGCCCCGCGGGCTTGCTGGCTCCCAAGGCTGCTCTCCCCGGAGGAACCGCGCAGAGGCTAGATCTCAGAGCTGATGCTAAACACACCCCCATCCCAGCAGACAGACGTGGCAGGCGCCCCAAAGAGGCCAGCTCTGCGTGAGCGGAGCGGCGATGAGGTGACCTCTGACTCTCTGCCAGCAGGCCACTTAGCGGCAGCCGCCGGCACACCGGAGGCACCCCATCCATCAGCACCGGCCACGTGATGGGCCGGCACCCAGCCATGGCCGCGAGGGGAGCCGTCAGCGGGGGACCAGACTCGGCTCCAAGACCCGCCTCCGAGCCAGGAGGGACTGAAGCTGCCAGCCTGAGGGAGCCGCTTCGTTTGGTGACGACTCAGGGTCCTCGAAGCCCGCTTTAGCCGCGTCCCCCTGGGCCACCTTCTCCGCCTTCTACCTGAGGAGCACCTGGGGAGGCGTACCCAGAGCTCAGGGCTCCAGGCCTGGGCCTCAGCCACTCACGACGGTGCTTGGCGGCAGGCAGGACTCCTCACTATCGACCTTGATCTTCCTTCTCTTTAAAATGGACAAAGTTGTACTTTAAACTCTCTGAGGAGCTTTAGTAGAATTCCATTGCCAAGCGGAATCCTTTCTCAGAGATGCTACTGGTCTAGGGATGGGCTCCAGGTATCCGTATTTTTGCAAAAGCTTTCGGTTTTTTCATTCTAATATGAAGCCAGCGTTGAGAACGACTGGGAGAGAGGCAGGTGACTCCCACATCCCCGCTGTCTCCACACATTGGCCCCCAGCATCTCAAAGGCAGACCCCCAGAACTGAACGCACCTTCCTCTCCCCTTCAGATGTGTACCCCAAGAGCATTTACTTGAGATGGAAACATGGCAGCTGGTTTTGGTTTCTCAACCTGCCTCGCTTCAGACATCCTCAGGTCTGGCCAAGGACCTTCTAAACGTCTCTCGAGACAATCCACTTTTCTCTGACCTCGTGCCTCCTACAAGTCGGGCAAGGGGACTTCATCTCTCCCTTTATGGGACTTAAAGTTTAGCGAAAGACGAAGAGTCATGTATTTAATACTCTATCCACTGTCCTGAACATTACCCCACACCTCGCTGGTCACATGCTGTGATTTGCATGTTTGTTTATAGCTTCATTGTGGTTCAATTGACATATAGTCACATCATAATCTGAAATGTTCCATTTCAACATGTTTTGACACAGGGATACACACACCCACAAAATCACCCTCACATCTAAGACCATGAACACGCACACTCACCTCCCCCTAAAGTCTTCGGCCCCTTCCCAGTCTCTCCCGCCAGCCTCTTCCTACCACTCACTCTAGATTTGTCTTCATTTTCCAGAATTTTATAGCTTCTCTTTCAGTCTGGCTTCTTGCATTCAGAATAATGATTTTGAGAGGCATCCACATTGTACCGTGGATCAATAGTTCATTCTTTTTTAAAAAATTGTCGAGTCTTACTCTGTGGTATAATTGCATGTCAATTTGTTCATTCATTCACCCGTGAATGGACATTTGGGTTGTTTTCATTTTGGGGGGTCTTACAAAGAAAGCGGTGATGAATGCTCCTGTACAATTTTTGTGTGTGTGGAGAGATTCTTTCATTTATCTTGGGAAATTCCTAGGAGGGAAATAGTTGGGTCATGAGGTGCATGTAGGCTTAGCATTTTAAGAAACGACCACTCTGTTTTCCAAAGGGGTTATTTCATTTTACAATCCCACCAGCCCTGAATAAGAGGTCTAGTTTCAGACCGTCTCTTTTTTCCCCACTTTTTTGGCTATGCCCCAGAGCATGTCAGATCTTAGTTCTCCGACCAGCGATCAAACTCATGCCCCCTTCACTGGAAGCACAGAGGATTACCCACTGGACCATCACGGAAGTCCAAGGCCCATTTTTTTAAAAATCTTTATTTATTTGGCAGCCTTGAGTCTTAGTTGTGGCATGTAGGCTTCTTTCTAGCATGGCACGGGGGCTCTGGAGCACATAACCTCAGGACTTGAGGGTCGTGGGCTTAGTTGCCCTGTGGCACGTGGGATCTTAGTTCCCTGACCAGGGATTGAATCTCTGTTCCTTGTGTTGGAAGGCAGATTCTTAACCACTGGACCAACAGGGAAGTCCCCCCGGCCCATTTCTAAACTGGATATCTATCTTACTACTTAGTTGTAAAATCTCCGTGTATTCTTTGTTAATGTTTTACAAAAGTTCCCATCTATGTCTTGCCTGTGTGATTTCCTTAATAGTATCTTAGAAGTGCTAACTTTCTGCGTTATAATCAAGTCCAATGTATTTATTTTTGTTCATCACCTCCTCACAATTCTAAGACCGGATACACACACCCACAAAATCACCCTCACATCTAAGACCATGAACACGCACACTCACCTCCCCCTAAAGTCTTCGGCCCCTTCCCAGTCTCTCCCGCCAGCCTCTTCCTACCACTCACTCTAGATTTGTCTTCATTTTCCAGAATTTTATAGCTTCTCTTTCAGTCTGGCTTCTTGCATTCAGAATAATGATTTTGAGAGGCATCCACATTGTACCGTGGATCAATAGTTCATTCTTTTTTAAAAAATTGTCGAGTCTTACTCTGTGGTATAATTGCATGTCAATTTGTTCATTCATTCACCCGTGAATGGACATTTGGGTTGTTTTCATTTTGGGGGGTCTTACAAAGAAAGCGGTGATGAATGCTCCTGTACAATTTTTGTGTGTGTGGAGAGATTCTTTCATTTATCTTGGGAAATTCCTAGGAGGGAAATAGTTGGGTCATGAGGTGCATGTAGGCTTAGCATTTTAAGAAACGACCACTCTGTTTTCCAAAGGGGTTATTTCATTTTACAATCCCACCAGCCCTGAATAAGAGGTCTAGTTTCAGACCGTCTCTTTTTTCCCCACTTTTTTGGCTATGCCCCAGAGCATGTCAGATCTTAGTTCTCCGACCAGCGATCAAACTCATGCCCCCTTCACTGGAAGCACAGAGGATTACCCACTGGACCATCACGGAAGTCCAAGGCCCATTTTTTTAAAAATCTTTATTTATTTGGCAGCCTTGAGTCTTAGTTGTGGCATGTAGGCTTCTTTCTAGCATGGCACGGGGGCTCTGGAGCACATAACCTCAGGACTTGAGGGTCGTGGGCTTAGTTGCCCTGTGGCACGTGGGATCTTAGTTCCCTGACCAGGGATTGAATCTCTGTTCCTTGTGTTGGAAGGCAGATTCTTAACCACTGGACCAACAGGGAAGTCCCCCCGGCCCATTTCTAAACTGGATATCTATCTTACTACTTAGTTGTAAAATCTCTCCGTGTATTCTTTGTTAATGTTTTACAAAAGTTCCCATCTATGTCTTGCCTGTGTGATTTCCTTAATAGTATCTTAGAAGTGCTAACTTTCTGCGTTATAATCAAGTCCAATGTATTGATTTTTTTCTGTTATTTGGTGTGCTTTTTACATGGCATGCCAGACATGTTTTCCAAGTCCAAGGTCATTGAAAAATGTCCTCTAAAAAAAAAGAATGTCCTCTATGATTTCTTCTAGAGGTTTCCTAGGTTTTGCTGTTCCAGGGAGGTCTGTGGGCCATCTAGAGTTAATTTCTGTAGAGGGTGTGAGGCAGGGTTAGCCTCTACCCATCTGACTCTTCTTCCAATCAGCTCCTCTCATCGAAGGATGGTTGTGTCACAAGTCAAACCTTTACACGTTACGCCTCTGTTTAACCTCAAGCCTCCTTCGGCAGAAATCAACACCATATTGCAAAGCCGTGAGCCTCCAACTCAAAGTAAGCAAATAAACTCAGCCTCAGCCCCAGGCAACCTCCCCAGCCCTCGCCTCCTCATTTCATGACCACCACGAATCTTCTCCCACATACCGAATGCCTCTCTCTCGTTTCCGGGTTTGGGGCGCGATTTTCCTTCTGCTTGGAAGTGCCCAGCGCCCCAGTCCCGTCTCTCACCCTAAACGTCCAGTGTTTCTGTGGGTCCTTCGGGGATTAGCTTAGATGGGGCCCCTCCAGCAGGAGTCTTGATCAGGGGCAGATGACGCCTCTGAGTATCCACGTCATGCTGAACCCTGGGGTCATCATTATTTAGTGACCTGCCTGTTTCCCCCTCTAGAATGAGCTCCCTCCCAGCAAGGGTGGATCCCCCTGACTCTGGGCCTGAATAGAAGTACTCCTTGCCATGGGACACACCAGCTGAAAATCAGGGCAGCCTTTATCTGCGTCCTTGCTGGCACCGAGGGGGGCTGGCGTGGCTGTGGACATTACCCATGCTCACTCTTTCTTGCATCTGTTGCTTCTAGGGTCCACCAACCTCGTGTCTGTTCCCTTGAGGACATCCCTGGGGAAGGGAGGAGTCGGTTGGGAAAGGAGAGGAAGCAGAAGCTGAGGGTTTGGCAGTGCAGGTGTCGGGAGAGGACAAACGGGCCTCAGGATACCGTGCGGTGTGGGGCTCGGGTCGGGGCACAGGGGGCAGCCCTGGTCGGGGTCCCCGAGACATTTCCACGTGAGGCCACAGGGCCCCTGGGCAGCTACAGGCCTTTTGCACGGTCCTCCTTGCTCCGGCCAGGCGAGGGGGGTGAACCCGAGGTCACCCCAAGCCTCTCGCCGCGCTCTCCAACAGCCGCTTGCCCCAGGAGACCTGGGAAGCCAAGTCAATAACTTGAAGCCATAAAATCTCAAAGGCGCTGAACGCTTGGACAGAGGAGCAGACGCGGCACATGGGGCCTTTTCCCAGGCAGCTCGCGTGGGACTGAGCAAAATAGATTTACGAGCGTCTGGTTGAAACCGGGTTGTGGGGGTGGGGCTCGTCTGAGACGTGGATGTTTCTAGCACACGGGAAGGATGATAAATAGAAATGCACCGCATGGTCCTTGAGGCCGTGATTTAAGACGCGTGAAAGCCTGCCTCTTTCTTTCGTGTGCTTTATTATGGTGTCATTTGGAGGAACATAAATGCCTTTATTGACGCTTTTATGGGCTCTCTCCAGTCTTTCAACCCCCAGTCCTCTGTGCTCCGAAAGGCAGGCGGTCTGAGGGGTGCTGGCCTCTGTGTGTGGATGGGGTGGGTGGGCCACGGGCCCGTCCTTGGCCAGGACCGCGGATTCCCAGATGGAGCCGCATGGCCGGCCTCAGCGTCCCTGGGCGCGTCTGTCTGTGGAGACTGCACAGAGCTTGAAGCCTTGAACGTACAAGCATTCACCCAAGTGCATGGCGCAGCCTTTCTCGAGTGTGAGGTTGGGCTGCGGGGAGGCATGACGAGCTTGTCTCTCTGGGACCATCCCTCCCCCTGGCATGACTTTTGGGGGACTGAACCATTTGTGGGCTCAGGAAACCCAGCAGGGAGACTCCCAGACTCCCTGTACTTCTCCGCAGTGTCCAGAAAGACGCCGCGTCAATCCCTCATCCCAATGGATGTGGGACGCGTGGAAGCTTCTCAGGGTCTGAGGCCGCCAGAGGGTGGTTAAGGGAACAGAGATGATCCAGACCTGGTCATTTCAGGCTCTGAGGGTTCCTGGGGGTGCGTCCTGGCCACTCAGGTGAGTGGACCTGGCTTGTAAAAGATCCTTTGTATAAATATGCACCAGCCGTTTGCCTGACGAGACTAGAAATAGAATGGCGACTCAGTCGCTTCCGACTCTTGGTGACCCCAGGGACCGTAGCCCTCCAGGCTCCTCTGTCCGTGGGATTCTCCAGGCAAGAATACTGGATCGGGTTGCCGTGCCCTTCTGCAAGGGATCTTCCCAACTCAGGGACTGAACCTGCCTCTCTTGTGCCTCCAGCAATTGGCAGGCGGGTTCTTTACCAGGGTCAGAAAGGCCCAGAAGACCCCGGCCCCGTTGGTAGGCTCCACATCCTTGGGGTAACCCCTCTTCCTTCCCAGGGTATCCCTGAGCCGCCCAACCTCTGCTACAGCCATCCCAGGTGCCAGTTCCTCGTTCAGTACCCGAGTCTCAAACTGGTCCCCGCGCTCCAGCCTGGTGACAAGGGAACCCCAGGGGCCGCCGGTTATAGCCCATCCTCCCGAGGAAGGGAGACCCTGAGAATCCAGCCCTTTCAGAGGCAGGCACCCCAGGTAAGGGGCCTGGGGAGCTGACCTCCCCAAGAAGTTTACAAACCTCCCTTGGGAGCCCCAGGCGGTAGTCACCTGACCCCCATCATCACCCACCAGAGCTCCAGTCCCAAGGAGGAGGAGGGGTGTGTTTGGGACATGTTACACTCGGCTGCCTGGCTCTCAGCAACCCGTAAAGAACCAGCAAGACCCACAGCACTCTGCCAACCTGCACGCCGCCCGCCCCCACCGCCTGGCCGCGTCCTCTCCCCATGTCCACCCGCTGGCCCGGAGAGCCGCCGCCTGCGCATGGCCGCGCTGGGTCTTCGTTCCTTTGCTGAGAGCTTCCTCTCGCTATGGTAAGCAAGGCCTACTCTCTCGTTGGGGTGCCCGGGCTTCTCCTCGCCGGGGCTTCTTTTGCTGAAGGGCACAGGCTCTGGGGAGCACGGGCTTCAGTCGTGGCGTTGTGAACACAGCCTTCCTTGGACCCGAGAGGACACCGAGGCCCAGGCAGGTGAACGACTTGAGCAGTGAAGGAGAAAGCCGGCAAGGAGGTCGACCAACATCCACGTCCTTAGGGCTCCAGGCCGTGCGGTGACAGCAGAGATGGGGCAAGAGGTGACACACGCAGACGGCCTGCGTGTGTGTGCATGTGTGTGTGGGCAGCCCTCAACACACACGTGCGTGAGTGCAGGCATATACACGCACTGCATGCAGGGACCGCGCCTGCCTTGCTCACCCGCTGCGCCCTCGCTCGCTCTCCTGTGGGTTATAAGCCCTCCCGCCAAGGCTGTGGCCGGTGGGCGAGGTTCAGTGAAATGATGGATGAGGAACCCAGGGGCCCGGGGCCCCGGCAATAAGAGAGGCCTCAGCAGGATGGCATGCAGGCCCGGTCCAGACTGGGGCGTCACCCGGAATAAAATGAGACAAACACAGCGAGGCTGTAAACACAGGCAGACAATAAGGGAGACAGGCTCTGGGGTTCCATAAAGAGCGAGGACAGGCCCGGCCAGAGCTCAGGGCCCGCTTGGCTCAGGGGCGGCGGAGAGGATGGCGGGCGGGGGGCTGCTCCGGGCTTGGCTGGGACGGCCGTCTCAGGCCACGGCTGGCCGGTCCAGCGCTGAGTTGGCTGGGAGGCCTGGCCTCCACACAATAAACAACACAGGGAGAGATAAATTGCAAATGTGTCTGGAACTGGTGGGGAGTGGGGAGAGGTACGCAGGGGTCACCGGGGGGCCCGTCTCCTTCCTTCGCTGCTGCCCCCTGGGGAGGGGGGCCCAGGGCTCCAGGAGAGCCTCAGGCCTGAAGCCCTCTGGACGGCTAGGGGTCTGGCGCTGGGGGCATCAGGAACAACACGAGTTGAGTATGTGGGGCCAGAGGGCCTTTGAGGTGAATTTCCACCTGGAAAATTCCAGAGGCCTGCGAGAGTTCGGTGTTGAGTGGGAGGCCGGGGGTGGGCGGCCTCAGGCCGGAACAGTGGGATATCAGGGAATCCACAGAGCCCCGCCGAGCACTGGCTGCCTTGGGACCCCCAGCCTAGCCAGGCGGAACAGGCCCTCCCTGCCTCCAGGAGAGGACTCGGGTGTTGCCCGAGGCACTTTCTTGTCCCGGCCCCCTCCGGGTCAGCCTCGACCTCTCTCCCTCTCCCCTGCCTTCTCACGCACGCGGCAACTCCACCTGCTGCCCGGCCCCAAAGACTCCAGGTCCTCCCAGGGCTGCGCTCCGGGCACGGCTTCCTGAGTGGCCCCCGGGGCCCCTCGCAGCGCGGCCCCAAACAGCCACCATCCTCTCCCCTCCCGCAGACCTGCCTGGACGGCCGAGGCCGAGCTCAGGGGCCTGGGCCTGGCGCCCCCTTGGTGCCCGCTTCAGCAGGCCCGTCCATTCCTCCTTCCCCAACGCCGTCTGCCTCCCTGTGCTCTCCCCTCCACCCACGACCATCAGCCCGCAGGCTTCTGTCCCCTGTGGTCCGCACAGCAGCCAGAGTCTGTGGGACCCACCCACTGGAGCCTCTTGCTTCCTCCCCAGCGCCCCACCATCTTCAGGACAAAGTCCAGTCATTAGGGGGCAGAGAGCCCCCATCCTCCATCCGTTATTTTCCTTCCTCTACCACGGGACATCCAGCACCCATGGGACCACTCGTAGGGCCTTCGAATCACCATGCGCCACCCTCATCAGGTGCTTCTAGAATGTTCTTGCACCCCACCCTCTCTCTCAGTCTGAGCGAGAGTCATGGCTGTGCTCCATGAAGCTGGTATGAGGGAGGACACCCAGACCCACCCTAAAACACAAGTTAGTCTGAAGCAGGAGACACAGCCCTGGCTCAGAAGGTCCAGTTGGAGGACGGTGGTGGGCAAGGCTGGGCTCTGAAAAGCCCCAGTCAGGGGAGGGACGTGTCACTCTGCCCCGGTTACTGTGACCTGAGGGGAGATGGGGCCCCTCTCTGACAAGCCTCGATTCATCAGGCCTCCCCTAGGAGGTCCAGGGGTGGGGGCCTGGGCCCAGGCACCTTCAGCCCCGGGGAGGGCCTGCCAGCCCGAGGCACACGCCTGCATCCGTCTGCAGGAAGCCGGTGCCCAGGCAATGCCAGAGGGATGCCAGGCACAGGGCCAGGCCCAATGACGGCTCGGCCCTGCCAGCGGCTGTGGGGCCAGTACTGGGCGCACCCAGTACCAGTCCTGCTGGGCTGCCAAGGAGTGCTGAGGGCAGAGGCCGTGGCAGTGTGGGGGCAAGAAGGGCAGGTGGGCATCCATGTGCCCCTGAGTCAGGACGCGCCCTTTCCCATGGGCAGAGACCTCTGGGCCCACTCTGCTGTGTTCACCTCTCACGCGGCCACCTCAGGCTGGCTTCTTCTGGCTGAGGGATTCCAAATCCCCGACGCTTTGAGAAGAGGCTCCAAGTGTCTCATACAAGCAAGAGGCTCCCCAAAGAAGGGAGGAGTTGGGGAGTAACCATCTATCAAGGAGAGTAACCTTCTATCAAGCACCCACTCTTGAGGCCAGGGGGAGAAGGGCGCGGCAGAGACTGAGATGGTTGGAGGGCATCACTGACTCAATGGACAGGCATCTGAACAAGCTCCAGGGGACAGAGAAGGACAGGGAAGCCTGGCGTGCTGCCGTCCAAGGGATCACAAAGAGCTGGACGCGACTGAATAACAACAAATATGTTTTACCAGCACCACCTCACGGCCTCCCAAAGTCAGAGAAAAATTAAAAGAAAATCTTTTTAACTAAAAGAAAGGGGCTAGGGGCTTCCTGGTGGCTCGGTGGTAAAGAGTTCACCTGCCGACGAAGGAGACATGGGTTCGATCCCTGATCTGGGAAGATCCCACAGGCTGCCCGTGAGCCACAATGATGGAGCCCGTGCTCTAGAGCCTCGGAGCCGCACCTATGCAGCCCATGCGCCACAGCGACTGAAGCCCGTGGGCCCCAGAGCCCGAGGTCCACACCAAGAGAAGTCACCGCAACAAGAAGCCTGCTCACCTCAACTAGAGAGGAGCCCCCACTCCCCGCAGCTAGAGAAGAGCCTGCGGCAGCCGTGAAAATCCAGAATAGCCAAATATAAATTAATTAAATAAATAAATAAATAAAAAGAAAAGAAAGGGGCTAAAAAGAAAATGTCACTGTCAGTTCATAGCAAGTAAATCAGTTGGTCCAGGATACTCAGCTAGGGAGTTAGGAGAGCTTAGGTTTAAAAGGCAGTTGCGGGGAGGGCTTCCCTGGGAGTCCAGTCGTTAAGAATCTGCCTTGCCAATGCCGGGGACACGTGTTCCATCCCTCGTCCAGGAAGATTCCACATACGGTCAGGCAACAAAACCCATGTACCAGCGTTACTGAGCCTGTGCTTTAGAGCCCGTGTTCCGTCTACCAGGAGAAGCCCATGCTCTCTGCAACTAGTAAAAACCCAAGTGCAGCTATGACATCCCAGCACAGTCAAAAACAAATTAAGAAAAATTTTTTTAACTAAGACGGAGAGGATATATGTATACATATAGCTGATTCACTTCATTGTATAGCAGAAACTAACATAGCATTGCAAACAACTATACCCCAATTAAAAAAAAAAAAATTAGGGCTTCCCTGGTAGCTCAGTGGTAAAGAGTTCGCCTGCCCATGCAGGAGATACGGGTTTGACTCCTGATCTGGGAGGATCCCACATGCTGCGGAGCAACGAAGCCCATGAGCTACAACTATGGAACCTGTGCTCTAGAGCCTCGGAGCCGCGACTATGGAGCCCGTGTGCTGCAACAACTGAAGCCCGTGTGCCCTAGAGCCCGAGTTCCACCACAAGAGAAGTCACCGCAACAAGAAGCCTGTTCACCTCAACGAGAGAGGAGCCGCCACTCCCTGCAACTAGAGAAGAGCCCAAGGCAGCCGTGAAAACCCAGAATAGCCAAAAACAAATAAACCTTTAAAAAAAATTAAAAGAACCTGGCATCCAGACCCCAATGAGATGGTCATTTAAAAAAATTAAAATTAAGGCCAAGCTGTCCCATGCACCAGGCTACTGCGAACAGGTCTCGCTGGGGCGGGGGGCCCACCTCAGACACCAGCACCTCCCCTCGCCTCTTAGGTCTTTCCTGTCAGCTGCCTTCAAACCCTGTGGTTTTGAGCATGGCTGCCCATGGTTGTCCCGCTTGAGAAAGTTGTATGCTCTTCCAGGAACACCTCAAGGGTAGGGAATGGATGGATGGATGGATGAACGCAATTCCTGTGCTGCCTCCCTCTGGGACAGACCCTGTGCCAAACCCTGCGGCCACAGAGAGAGGGAAACAGGATCTATTGCTGCCTCTGGGAGCTTTTACTGTAGTGGAGAAGGCAGGCTGAGACCCAGCTAAGGGACCCTGAGCATAACAGAGCACATGGGTGCACCACGGCCGCTCCCCCAGGCCAGAGGAATCGGCAGGAATCCTTCACGGAGGGGCCGTGTTTGAGCCAGATCTTGGGAGGTAGAACTTTCCAGGCCTAGGACAAGAGAGGCTCTCAAATAGCCCAGACCTTCCAAGGGACAGAGACGGTGAGCTAGAAGGGAAACCAGGGCCCAGAGAACATGGATACCTTCGACCACCAGGGACCTTGACAAAATGCTAAGGAGCTGGAATTCTCTCTATAGTCAACAGAGCCAGGGAAGACGTAAGGCTTGAGGTGACACGGCCCCGTGTGTCACTTTTACAAGCCCACCCTGACTGATGATGGGCCAGGCTCATGCAGGATACGGGTTTGACTCCTGATCTGGGAGGATCCCACATGCTGCGGAGCAACGAGCCCATGAGCTACAACTATGGAACCTGTGCTCTAGAGCCTCGGAGCCGCGACTATGGAGCCCGTGTGCTGCAACAACTGAAGCCCGTGTGCCCTAGAGCCCGAGTTCCACCACAAGAGAAGTCACCGCAACAAGAAGCCTGTTCACCTCAACGAGAGAGGAGCCGCCACTCCCTGCAACTAGAGAAGAGCCCAAGGCAGCCGTGAAAACCCAGAATAGCCAAAAACAAATAAACCTTTAAAAAAAATTAAAAGAACCTGGCATCCAGACCCCAATGAGATGGTCATTTAAAAAAATTAAAATTAAGGCCAAGCTGTCCCATGCACCAGGCTACTGCGAACAGGTCTCGCTGGGGCGGGGGGCCCACCTCAGACACCAGCACCTCCCCTCGCCTCTTAGGTCTTTCCTGTCAGCTGCCTTCAAACCCTGTGGTTTTGAGCATGGCTGCCCATGGTTGTCCCGCTTGAGAAAGTTGTATGCTCTTCCAGGAACACCTCAAGGGTAGGGAATGGATGGATGGATGGATGAACGCAATTCCTGTGCTGCCTCCTCTGGGACAGACCCTGTGCCAAACCCTGCGGCCACAGAGAGGGGAAACAGGATCTATTGCTGCCTCTGGGAGCTTTTACTGTAGTGGAGAAGGCAGGCTGAGACCCAGCTAAGGGACCCTGAGCATAACAGAGCACATGGGTGCACCACGGCCGCTCCCCCAGGCCAGAGGAATCGGCAGGAATCCTTCACGGAGGGGCCGTGTTTGAGCCAGATCTTGGGAGGTAGAACTTTCCAGGCCTAGGACAAGAGAGGCTCTCAAATAGCCCAGACCTTCCAAGGGACAGAGACGGTGAGCTAGAAGGGAAACCAGGGCCCAGAGAACATGGATACCTTCGACCACCAGGGACCTTGACAAAATGCTAAGGAGCTGGAATTCTCTCTATAGTCAACAGAGCCAGGGAAGACGTAAGGCTTGAGGTGACACGGCCCCGTGTGTCACTTTTACAAGCCCACCCTGACTGATGATGGGCCAGGCTGGCGGGGTAGGGGCCAGGTCTCTGGCAGAAGCTGGTGAACGATTGTGCAAGGAATGGAGAAGTCTGTCCTGCAGCAACGGCCACGTGGCTGTCCTTAAGAGGGCTGCCAGGACGCTGGTGAGGAGTGAGGGCTGGTAGGTTCACCCATTGAGAGGGGACCTACAGAGGAGGAGTCGGGGGAGGTGGCTGGTGGGCAGCGACCTGGGGCCATCCAAGGAGATGGTTGGGTGTGTGGGCCTCAAATTGGTCCTCCCCCCTGGAAATTCCCTCCTAAAATGCCCAGTCACTCCCTCTCCCACCTCAGATAGCTCTCCTGAAGGGCGGGGAGGTGGGGGTGGGCAGCAGGGTGTTCTTTTGCCTGAGTGGCGGGGAGCCCAACCACGGCCAGAGGCAGACCCAGAAGCTCTGCACTTCCTGCTCAGCGGGGCTGTGAGTCCACGGGCAGACCCCGTGGCCGGCCATGCTGGGACTCTCTTGCAGATGGCAGTCCGGGCATCCAGGCCTACTGGTGTGGGAGGCTATGCCAGGGCCGCAATGGGCGGGGGGCAGCCCCAGGAGCTTGGGCGTTCCGGCCGCACGCGGCGCAGCAGGCACCAGGCACTGGCAGGGAGCAGGCTGGACTGTGGGTGGCAAGGAGCCCTGGCCTGCAGGCAGCTGGCTGTGGCCACAGCTGCTCATCTTGTTTTCCAGTCCTCCCTGAATCACCGTCCAGCCCAGACCAGCTGCCTCTGGGAGCTTTTACTGTAGTGGAGAAGGCAGGCTGAGACCCAGCTAAGGGACCCTGAGCATAACAGAGCACATGGGTGCACCACGGCCGCTCCCAGGCCAGAGGAATCGGCAGGAATCCTTCACGGAGGGGCCGTGTTTGAGCCAGATCTTGGGAGGTAGAACTTTCCAGGCCTAGGACAAGAGAGGCTCTCAAATAGCCCAGACCTTCCAAGGGACAGAGACGGTGAGCTAGAAGGGAAACCAGGGCCCAGAGAACATGGATACCTTCGACCACCAGGGACCTTGACAAAATGCTAAGGAGCTGGAATTCTCTCTATAGTCAACAGAGCCAGGGAAGACGTAAGGCTTGAGGTGACACGGCCCCGTGTGTCACTTTTACAAGCCCACCCTGACTGATGATGGGCCAGGCTGGCGGGGTAGGGGCCAGGTCTCTGGCAGAAGCTGGTGAACGATTGTGCAAGGAATGGAGAAGTCTGTCCTGCAGCAACGGCCACGTGGCTGTCCTTAAGAGGGCTGCCAGGACGCTGGTGAGGAGTGAGGGCTGGTAGGTTCACCCATTGAGAGGGGACCTACAGAGGAGGAGTCGGGGGAGGTGGCTGGTGGGCAGCGACCTGGGGCCATCCAAGGGGAGATGGTTGGGTGTGTGGGCCTCAAATTGGTCCTCCCCCCTGGAAATTCCCTCCTAAAATGCCCAGTCACTCCCTCTCCCACCTCAGATAGCTCTCCTGAAGGGCGGGGAGGTGGGGGTGGGCAGCAGGGTGTTCTTTTGCCTGAGTGGCGGGGAGCCCAACCACGGCCAGAGGCAGACCCAGAAGCTCTGCACTTCCTGCTCAGCGGGGCTGTGAGTCCACGGGCAGACCCCGTGGCCGGCCATGCTGGGACTCTCTTGCAGATGGCAGTCCGGGCATCCAGGCCTACTGGTGTGGGAGGCTATGCCAGGGCCGCAATGGGCGAGGGTGGCAGCCCCAGGAGCTTGGGCGTTCCGGCCGCCCGCGGCGCAGCAGGCAACAGGCCCTGGCAGGGAGCAGGCTGGACTGTGGGTGGCAAGGAGCCCTGGCCTGCAGGCAGCTGGCTGTGGCCACAGCTGCTCATCTTGTTTTCCAGTCCTCCCTGAATCACCGTCCAGCCCAGACCAGCCCCCATAGACTCTGGTCAAGTACACGGAGTTGGGGGTCTTGAGCAGGAGTCTCACGAGGGGCGCATCCCACAGCCCTTGCGTCCAGCCCCAGCCCTGACCTAGCAAAGCAGCTGGGGCTGGTGATGAGATTTCTCTGAGCCTCAGTGTCTCTACGGTGAAATGAGGGTCCTAATTTGACATGATGCCCAGGCTCTAGCTGGACTCTCTGAAAGGCAGCTCTCGATGACAGTGGACAGGCCGTGAAGCCCACCCCCGCCCAGCAAGATGACATGCAGAATGGAAAATCTCCTGACAGACCACTGGCAAGTAATTCTAACATTGGGTTGGGTCCCTCTCTTGACTCTTCCCCTGGAGTCCTTCACTGGAGAAGCGTCCAGGACCCTGGGACCAGAACAAGGAGGACGGGACTGAAGTCCAGTCAGTGCTGGGCCACTGTGACACTGGACAGTGGCGCTGATGGTCCGAATGCGCCCTCCAGCCCACGGTGGCAGGAAAGAGGGAGTCTGGTGACCTCCCTGGGTCCACCCTTGCCTGGTCCTCCTCTGACTTCGCTTCTCCTTTGTTTTTTGTTTGTTCTTTAATTTGCCACAAGGCGTGCAGGATCTCCCCATCTGGCTCAGATGGTAAAGAATCTGCCTGCAGTGCTTGGGCTCAGTCCCTGGGTGGGGAAGATCCCCTGGAGGAGGGCAGGGCAACCCACTCCAGTGTTCTTGCCTGGAGAATCCTACGGACGGAGGAGCCTGAGGGCTACCGTTTCCGGGGTCGCGAAGAACCAGACGCGACTGAGTGACGAAGCCCAGCGGCACAGGCGGGATCCTAGTTCCCGAATCAGGGGTCCAACCCGGGCCCCCCGGCAGTGGACGTGCAGAGTCTTAACTACTGGACCGCCAGGGAAGCTCCTCTGCTTCTCCTTTGAACCAGGCGGGTACACTGATGACCTTCGGGGCCTTTTCTAGAGCTCGGCGCTCGGGACCCAGGAGCCTCGAACCCACTGCCTAGGCCTCCAGTGTCCTGGGTCCACACACGCCACGCCCACTCTGGTCTCCAGCACTTGCTCAGTCTCCCTTAAACGAAATGTCATCTTTCTCCTCCCTGGTGTCCCAAGGCCCCGTAGCTCCCTGACCTCCCACAGCCCCACCTTTCTGCCCTGAGTTCCCCAAGAACATCCTGCTGAGCCCCCACCGACAGGCCTGGAATTGTATACTCCCTCTCCGTCCATCTCTGCTGCCAGGGCTCCAGTCCTCTCCCCGCCTTGGTGCAGGCCATGGGCTCCAGGGCAGTGCCAGGCCTCAGCGACCCTGTGTGCCCCTTGAGACAAGAGGGACAAGTCAACAGGAACTCAGAAAAGAAACCAGAAGGCTCAGGGCCTGGCACCCAGTGCCTGCTCTGTCATGTCTGAGCGGATGACCTCAGCAATTCTCCCTGCCGACCCCTGTGCCCTCCAACCACCAGCCAACCAGCCAGCTCTGCGGCCCTCTCTGCACAGTGCAGGCCTGGGGCACCAGTAAGAATCTGAGCAACGCGCTGTCCATGGCTGGCCTCAGTTCATCCTCATGGTAGGCTGAAGAGGGAGAGCCTAATGTTTACCCCCTGTGCATAGACGAGGAAATGGAAGATGGTAGGAAGCATGAGCGACTTCCTCAAGATCTCAGAGCTGGTCAGAGGGGGAAGTCGGAAAAGCACCCAGGCAGGCTGATGGGGTGCCCCGCTGAGCAGCACACCCTCAGGGGAGAGGAGGCTGCAGACACACCTTGCACCTGTCAGCTCTCCATGGAGAAAAGGAGGTTTGTTCTTGGAAGAGGGGTGACCCAGAGAGAAGTGATGACTTTGGGAGGCCACACTGAGTCCGTGGCACTCTGGCTGACTTCCACGTTGGGCTCTTCCCCCACCCTATCTCCTGCCTCCTTTGAGATCACCTGTGTGGACAGGCTCCTTGGTCCCACAGCATGTGATGGTTGACTCTGAGCTGCCTCTAGATTCTCAGGCATTGCCTACGTGAGCTCTAAGCCAGCCACTCCAACACTGGGCCACCATTACCACGCAAGGCAAGAGTCCCAACTCTTGGGTAGACTCGGCGCTCGGGACCCAGGAGCCTCGAACCCACTGCCTAGGCCTCCAGTGTCCTGGGTCCACACGCCACGCCCACTCTGGTCTCCAGCACTTGCTCAGTCTCCCTTAAACGAAATGTCATCTTTCTCCTCCCTGGTGTCCCAAGGCCCCGTAGCTCCCTGACCTCCCACAGCCCCACCTTTCTGCCCTGAGTTCCCCAAGAACATCCTGCTGAGCCCCCACCGACAGGCCTGGAATTGTATACTCCCTCTCCGTCCATCTCTGCTGCCAGGGCTCCAGTCCTCTCCCCGCCTTGGTGCAGGCCATGGGCTCCAGGGCAGTGCCAGGCCTCAGCGACCCTGTGTGCCCCTTGAGACAAGAGGGACAAGTCAACAGGAACTCAGAAAAGAAACCAGAAGGCTCAGGGCCTGGCACCCAGTGCCTGCTCTGTCATGTCTGAGCGGATGACCTCAGCAATTCTCCCTGCCGACCCCTGTGCCCTCCAACCACCAGCCAACCAGCCAGCTCTGCGGCCCTCTCTGCACAGTGCAGGCCTGGGGCACCAGTAAGAATCTGAGCAACGCGCTGTCCATGGCTGGCCTCAGTTCATCCTCATGGTAGGCTGAAGAGGGAGAGCCTAATGTTTACCCCCTGTGCATAGACGAGGAAATGGAAGATGGTAGGAAGCATGAGCGACTTCCTCAAGATCTCAGAGCTGGTCAGAGGGGGAAGTCGGAAAAGCACCCAGGCAGGCTGATGGGGTGCCCCGCTGAGCAGCACACCCTCAGGGGAGAGGAGGCTGCAGACACACCTTGCACCTGTCAGCTCTCCATGGAGAAAAGGAGGTTTGTTCTTGGAAGAGGGGTGACCCAGAGAGAAGTGATGACTTTGGGAGGCCACACTGAGTCCGTGGCACTCTGGCTGACTTCCACGTTGGGCTCTTCCCCCACCCTATCTCCTGCCTCCTTTGAGATCACCTGTGTGGACAGGCTCCTTGGTCCCACAGCATGTGATGGTTGACTCTGAGCTGCCTCTAGATTCTCAGGCATTGCCTACGTGAGCTCTAAGCCAGCCACTCCAACACTGGGCCACCATTACCACGCAAGGCAAGAGTCCCAACTCTTGGGTAGATGGGAGTCATGAAGCAGCTGGGACCTGCAACTCAGGCCACACTCCACATCCAGGGTCATCTCTCCAACCAGACGCAGAACTGGTTGTTAAGAAATGTCTAGTGGCACGAGGGGCCCAAACTGGGAGCTGAGTCGGTGGCAGTGGAGGTGATGGTTGACGTTGGTAAAGTTGGAGATCAGAATGCCTTTGAACGGTGGTGTTGGAGAAGGCTCTTGAGAGTCCCTTGGACTGCAAGGAGATCAAACCCGTCTGTCCTAAAGGAAATCAACCCTGGTCATTCATTGGAAGGAATAAGGCTGAAGCTGAAGCTCCAGGACTTTGGGCACCTGATACAAAGAGACAACTCTCTGGAAAAGAGCCCGATGTTGGGGAAAATAGAAGGCAAAAGGAGAAGGGGATGACAGAGGACGAGATGCTTGGATGGCATCACTGACTCAGTGGACATGAGTTGGAGCAGGCTCCAGGAGATGGGGAGGAACAGGGAAGCCTGGTGCGCTGCAGTCCGTGGGGTCACAGAGTGGAACACCACTGAGTGGCCGAACTGAACTGAAGAATAGAGACAAAGCTGGAGGCTAGGATGGAAGTGAGGATGGAGGAAATTACAGGGATGATGGGGACAGCGGCAGTGACCGGGGTGCTGGTGACGCAGAGCTGGTGAAACCAGTGGGGATGGGTCTGGAGTGACGGTGGTGGACAGGCTGGAGTGGACGACGGAGGACATGACGGAAAGAGTGGAGCCGCTGGTGGCCGCAGGGGTGGTGGGGATGGGGATGTTGCTGTGGCCCGTGAAACTGGAGGCAACAGTAACACTGAGACTCACGGCCAGGACGTTGCTGGGAGCAGCTCTTGACTCGGAACCCTCCACCAAACATGGATATTCCTCCAGTCACGACTTTATCTCAGTTGGAGAAGCCCCTCTGACCCGTCAGGGTCACTGATGAACATCTGGGCCCAGACACCATCGTGGGCAGGCAGGGGACCCAGCTGCCTCCAGGGCACAAGCTAATGTAGAGTGAAGCACAGGCATGACTCGGGCGGCTGACAGGGTAGGAGTTTCCGACTCAGTGAGAGACCTAGTGCCTGGGGTGCCAGATAGCTGGGAGGTGGCCGGAGGATAAGCCCTCCCGTTCTAGGAAGGACACAAGGCCATGGCCATAGTCAGGCTCTACTGGGCAGATACAGAGCCGCTCTGAGTCCCTGGGGCCATCAAGGTGGGAAGACAGGGCCCAGCAGAAGGTCTGCTGAGAATAGCATTCTTGGGTACCAGGGCTAGGTGGGCTTCTGGTCTGGAGGGAGCTGTCGAGAGGGGGATGATGAGGTGGGTGGAGGTATCTGGGGAGAGGGGTTTGGGGTCTTGCTGGCAGCGAGGGTAGAACAGTGACAACCAGAATATTCCAGGAGTGGCCCAAGCATAGGCTCTGAGGCCATCACTGGGAATTCCAGCATCTTTGGCAAAAGGTCACAAATTCCTTCTCTATTGTTGACATCAACACGAGAATGCTGCAGGCCCTCCATGACCAATGTTCTAGCTTTTCCATTACCCACGGGTTGTCTGCTTCCACACCCCTCACCCCGACCCCGCCAACTCCGGCGCGCCCACTTCTGGCCTCTGCCAGGACCCTGGCGAGGTGCTGGCTTGGAAGAGCCTAGGCGGGGTGCCGGCCAGGCTCCCCTACGTGCTGCCCGGGCCGCGGGCCTTGCCAGGTGTCAGACTCAATTTCCCGATCCTTCTTGCTCAGAGAACCAAACATCTTGTCCCTCCACCCAAGCTGGGTCCTCCCAGGCCGTGTCCTTGGCAAGCAAGGAGACCCCTGGAGTGGCAGTCAGACTCACCAGGCCAGGCGGCGCGGGGAGGGGGTGGAAAGCAGAAAGGTCACGCGTGCAATCTGTCGCCCACTTCTCAGCAGGTCCCTGGCCTAAGGGAAGTGGCAGATGGAGTGGATGGAGGGGCTGGGCGGAGACAGGGCAGCTCCAGGCCAAGGGGGCTGGAGATGCTGGGTGTGGGGGAATGCTCCCCCAGGGAGTCTGCAGACCTGGGCGCAAGCCCTTGACTCACCCTTTCCCTGCACTCCACTGGTAAACAAGGTGGGTGAGTAAAAGAACGTCTGAGGTCCATCCCACCGTCCGTGAGTCAGCAAAGTTCCCTCCCTCCTTCAGGCTCATGCCCCTTGCACAACTTTGCACTTATTGTTGTTATTTATTTTTAAATAACAGCTTGATTGTGTAAGAATTCACAAATGCTAACAGTTCACCCATTTAAGGTGTATAACTCAATGGTTTTTAGCGTATTGACAAACTCATACACACATCGCCCGTGTCAACTGTAGACCATCACATCACGCCAAAAAGAAAGCCTTGGGCTATCACTGGTTGACTCCTCTTCCAACGGACTCCATATTTTACTCCCTTACCAGCCCCACTTTCCGTCTCTGTAGCCTGGCCTATTCTGGACATTTCTTGTAGTCACTGCTTCTTAGAGGAGGACACTGGCTAAACTGGATCTGCCTGCTGCCCCCCAAACAGCCCATCCCTATAGCCTCCTGCCCCAGGCCCTGGGCTCCTGGATGCCAGGCCTTTGGGGTACAGACACTCCAACCGGCTTCGAGTCTTGTCTCTCTCCCTCTGAGTTTCCTCCCAGCTGACCCCCACAGTCCACTGTGACGCTGTCTACTTGTCCGTGCCCCCCCGGGACTGTTCTAAAGTGGAAATGGAATCAAGCCACCCTGAAAGGCCCTGCAGGTCTCAATGCCCCTTAGGGTTCAGTCCAGAACTTCTGATCCAGGCATTTTAGTATGGATTCCCGAGACTGCCATGCCTGAGCTAGAGTATGCATTTGGGAGAGGATTCCGAGAGTCAGGAGGAAGGAGCAGGGGAAGCCTGAAGGCCACCTAAGGATTTGGCAGCAGGGGCTCAATTCCACCAGCACCTCCAGGAGTGGCAGTCAGACTCACCAGGCCAGGCGGCGCGGGAGGGGTGGAAAGCAGAAAGGTCACGTGCAATCTGTCGCCCACTTCTCAGCAGGTCCCTGGCCTAAGGGAAGTGGCAGATGGAGTGGATGGAGGGGCTGGGCGGAGACAGGGCAGCTCCAGGCCAAGGGGGCTGGAGATGCTGGGTGTGGGGGAATGCTCCCCCAGGGAGTCTGCAGACCTGGGCGCAAGCCCTTGACTCACCCTTTCCCTGCACTCCACTGGTAAACAAGGTGGGTGAGTAAAAGAACGTCTGAGGTCCATCCCACCGTCCGTGAGTCAGCAAAGTTCCCTCCCTCCTTCAGGCTCATGCCCCTTGCACAACTTTGCACTTATTGTTGTTATTTATTTTTAAATAACAGCTTGATTGTGTAAGAATTCACAAATGCTAACAGTTCACCCATTTAAGGTGTATAACTCAATGGTTTTTAGCGTATTGACAAACTCATACACACATCGCCCGTGTCAACTGTAGACCATCACATCACGCCAAAAAGAAAGCCTTGGGCTATCACTGGTTGACTCCTCTTCCAACGGACTCCATATCTACTCCCTTACCAGCCCCACTTTCCGTCTCTGTAGCCTGGCCTATTCTGGACATTTCTTGTAGTCACTGCTTCTTAGAGGAGGACACTGGCTAAACTGGATCTGCCTGCTGCCCCCCAAACAGCCCATCCCTATAGCCTCCTGCCCCAGGCCCTGGGCTCCTGGATGCCAGGCCTTTGGGGTACAGACACTCCAACCGGCTTCGAGTCTTGTCTCTCTCCCTCTGAGTTTCCTCCCAGCTGACCCCCACAGTCCACTGTGACGCTGTCTACTTGTCCGTGCCCCCCCGGGACTGTTCTAAAGTGGAAATGGAATCAAGCCACCCTGAAAGGCCCTGCAGGTCTCAATGACCCTTAGGGTTCAGTCCAGAACTTCTGATCCAGGCATTTTAGTATGGATTCCCGAGACTGCCATGCCTGAGCTAGAGTATGCATTTGGGAGAGGATTCCAAGAGTCAGGAGGAAGGAGCAGGGGAAGCCTGAAGGCCACCTAAGGATGCTCTCTGTCACAGGCAGCAGGGGCTCAATTCCACCAGCACCTCCAGGAGTTACACAGAATGCCTGACATTATACAGAATGTCATCCAGACTGGTCTGCCCGAGCGACAGGACGTGGGGGCTTTCTTACTGGTCAAGGGTTATTACCAGGGGAGTTAACCCCAACCCCACACTCCAGGCTGCACTTGTCAGGCAGAGAGGGATTCCTGCTTGGAAGACTGGGACAGAGAAAGATGCCGCAGTGGAGGCCGGGCAGGGCCCCACCCAGATGTCCCTGGCTGGTTGAGCACCTTCCATGAACACGGGTTGCTCATGGCTCGCGGTTGCCCCTTCTCCAGAGAACAGCCCTGACCTGATGGGCCCTCTTAGTCGACAATCAACGGTCAGCTGAAATGGGGGCCTCCTTGCCTCTAGGAAAACAATACTATGGTGCAATTTATGCTCCAGAAACTTCCCTGTGGGTCTGGCCAAAACACACTTTCCCTGAGGCCACATTCTGCTTCCTCACCTCACAAAGATCATGGCGTCTAAGTCTAAAAGGACATCTGGGTAAAAAAGTAACAATCAAAGGGAAATAAACGTAATAGAAAAACAATAAAGAAGATGAATGAAACCAAAGCTGGTTCTTCGAAAAGATAACAAAATTCACACATCTTTAGCAAGACTGAATGAGAAAAAGAACAGTCTCAAATTATTAAAACTGTGAATGAAAAAACAGACATTACTACTAGCTATGAATACTATGAACAGCTGTACCAACAGAGTAGATAATCTGGATTAAATGGACACATTTAGAAAGATTCAAACTACTAAAACAGACTCAAAAAGAAGTTGAAAAGCTCTGTAACAAGTAAAGAGACTGAATTAATAATAATAATAATAACGTCTCACCAGGAAAAGTCCAAGACCAGATGGCTTTACAGGTGAGTTTTGCAAAACATTTAAAGAAGAATTGATATTGGATGAGCGACACAGGGGTCAGGCTCTGTTTCTTGGGAACCTAGAAGGAAAATAAGCCCCATAACCAAGAAAAAAATGAATGAAATAGATCAAGAAATGACAAAGATAATACAATCAACTGACAAAACTTGAAAACAGCTATCACAAATGTGTTCAAGATCTTAAAGGAAAAATAAATGTAATGAAGAGAGAAATAGAAGATATAAAAGAGAACCAATATAACTTCTAGAGCCAAAAATGCAATGTCTGAGATGAAAAATTCATTGGGTGAATGCTCGAGAACATTTTCCTCTTTCTTAACAGGAACCTGTTCCTTTGGTCTCTCTCATGCCTATGTTGTCTAAAGACATATGTTGTTGGTGTGGGTCTAGTAAGGCCTTTACAACGTTAGAATATTCTTTTGACTCTATTGGCACCAGATGTCCCTGGCTGGTTGAGCACCTTCCATGAACACGGGTTGCTCATGGCTCGCGGTTGCCCCTTCTCCAGAGAACAGCCCTGACCTGATGGGCCCTCTTAGTCGACAATCAACGGTCAGCTGAAATGGGGGCCTCCTTGCCTCTAGGAAAACAATACTATGGTGCAATTTATGCTCCAGAAACTTCCCTGTGGGTCTGGCCAAAAACACACTTTCCCTGAGGCCACATTCTGCTTCCTCACCTCACAAAGATCATGGCGTCTAAGTCTAAAAGGACATCTGGGTAAAAAAGTAACAATCAAAGGGAAATAAACGTAATAGAAAAACAATAAAGAAGATGAATGAAACCAAAGCTGGTTCTTCGAAAAGATAACAAAATTCACACATCTTTAGCAAGACTGAATGAGAAAAAGAACAGTCTCAAATTATTAAAACTGTGAATGAAAAAACAGACATTACTACTAGCTATGAATACTATGAACAGCTGTACCAACAGAGTAGATAATCTGGATTAAATGGACACATTTAGAAAGATTCAAACTACTAAAACAGACTCAAAAAGAAGTTGAAAAGCTCTGTAACAAGTAAAGAGACTGAATTAATAATAATAATAATAACGTCTCACCAGGAAAAGTCCAAGACCAGATGGCTTTACAGGTGAGTTTTGCAAAACATTTAAAGAAGAATTGATATTGGATGAGCGACACAGGGGTCAGGCTCTGTTTCTTGGGAACCTAGAAGGAAAATAAGCCCCATAACCAAGAAAAAAATGAATGAAATAGATCAAGAAATGACAAAGATAATACAATCAACTGACAAAACTTGAAAACAGCTATCACAAATGTGTTCAAGATCTTAAAGGAAAAATAAATGTAATGAAGAGAGAAATAGAAGATATAAAAGAGAACCAATATAACTTCTAGAGCCAAAAATGCAATGTCTGAGATGAAAAATTCATTGGGTGAATGCTCGAGAACATTTTCCTCTTTCTTAACAGGAACCTGTTCCTTTGGTCTCGTCTCATGCCTATGTTGTCTAAAGACATATGTTGTTGGTGTGGGTCTAGTAAGGCCTTTACAACGTTAGAATATTCTTTTGATCTACTATTAATAACCAACTGAGGGCTTCCCTGGTGGTCCAGTGGTTAAGGACACCGCCTTGCAGTGCAAGAGGTGCCGGTTTGATCCCTGGCCTGGGAAGATCCCACGTGCCTTGGAGCGGCTGGACTGATGTGTCCAATCACTGAGCTGGAGCTCTGGAGCGCATGTGCCCAGAGCCAGCGCTCTGCGACAACAGAGGCCACTGTGATGGGAGGCCCACACGGGCCAAAGAACAAAGATGGATGAAACTAGAGAAATGAAAGACCAGTGGAAGTGGCCCGCCCACCCCCCTCCCTCCCCCCCCTCCCCAAAATAAATAAATAAATAAATAAATAAATGTTTAAAAAAAAAATAAAAATAACCAACTGAAAAAGTACATAATGTCCTGCCTAAACTAGCTGCTCGGGGTGCTCTCCTACCTCCTTCCAGTGCCTTTCTCTGGAAACTTTCTCAATCCGTTTTTACTTAAATAAAACTTTGCTTGCAACAAATAATAATAATAATAGTTCATTGGATGAGCTCAACTGCAGATGGGAGGGGAAAAAAGATTTAAAAGAATGTTAGCAGAGACTTGGAAAACAGAACAACATTGATTCATCTATTACACGCATGATTGGTGAACATTTTTTAGCAAAGCATTTCATTTTTAAAAAAACAAAGAAAAATAAAGGTATTTTCTGATTCAAAAAATAATGGTGAGAAAAACCGTTGCCAGCATACTCTGAACTACAAAAAAAATTCTAAAGAAAGTTTTTCAGGCCAAAGGAAAAAGATGCGCAAATATGATCTATGTGACCATGAAGAGTACCAGAAATGGCAGCTATGTGGACTAATACAAAATATACTCTCTCTTTTTTTTATTTCCTGTAAAGATAATTGATTTTTGTACACCTGAAACTAACAGAACATTGTAAGTGAAGTTGCTAAGTTGTGTCCAACTCTTTGCGATCCAATTCGAGAAAAATGCATCTAATTTTTTCCTTTCTTTCTTAACAGGAACCTGTTCCTTTGGTCTCGTCTCATGCCTATGTTGTCTAAAGACATATGTTGTTGGTGTGGGTCTAGTAAGGCCTTTACAACGTTAGAATATTCTTTTGATCTACTATTAATAACCAACTGAGGGCTTCCCTGGTGGTCCAGTGGTTAAGGACACCGCCTTGCAGTGCAAGAGGTGCCGGTTTGATCCCTGGCCTGGGAAGATCCCACGTGCCTTGGAGCGGCTGGACTGATGTGTCCAATCACTGAGCTGGAGCTCTGGAGCGCATGTGCCCAGAGCCAGCGCTCTGCGACAACAGAGGCCACTGTGATGGGAGGCCCACACGGGCCAAAGAACAAAGATGGATGAAACTAGAGAAATGAAAGACCAGTGGAAGTGGCCCGCCCACCCCCCTCCCTCCCCACCCCACCCCAAAATAAATAAATAAATAAATAAATAAATGTTTAAAAAAAAAATAAAAATAACCAACTGAAAAAGTACATAATGTCCTGCCTAAACTAGCTGCTCGGGGTGCTCTCCTACCTCCTTCCAGTGCCTTTCTCTGGAAACTTTCTCAATCCGTTTTTACTTAAATAAAACTTTGCTTGCAACAAATAATAATAATAATAGTTCATTGGATGAGCTCAACTGCAGATGGGAGGGGAAAAAAGATTTAAAAGAATGTTAGCAGAGACTTGGAGACAGACAGAACAACATTGATTCATCTATTACACGCATGATTGGTGAACATTTTTTAGCAAAGCATTTCATTTTTAAAAAAACAAAGAAAAATAAAGGTATTTTCTGATTCAAAAAATAATGGTGAGAAAAACCGTTGCCAGCATACTCTGAACTACAAAAAAAATTCTAAAGAAAGTTTTTCAGGCCAAAGGAAAAAGATGCGCAAATATGATCTATGTGACCATGAAGAGTACCAGAAATGGCAGCTATGTGGACTAATACAAAATATACTCTCTCTTTTTTTTATTTCCTGTAAAGATAATTGATTTTTTTGTACACCTGAAACTAACAGAACATTGTAAGTGAAGTTGCTAAGTTGTGTCCAACTCTTTGCGATCCATGGAGAAGCCATGGGATTCTCCAGGCAAAAATACTGAAATGGGTAGCTTTTCCCTTCTCCAAGGCATCTTCCCAACCCAGCCATCAAACCCAGGTCTCCCACATCACAGGTAGATGCTTTACCATTTAAGCCACAAAGGGAAACCTGAGAATACTGGAGTGGATAGCCTTTCACTTCTCTAGGGGAACTTCCTAACCCAGGAATTGAACCGGAGTCTCCTGCATTGAAGGCTATTCTTTACCGGCTGAGCTACAAGGGAATCCCTTGTGAATCAACTATATTTCAGGGAAAAGTTATTCGTTTGGAAAAAAAACTTTTTAACTCTTTTTTTTTTAAAGGTAATTGACTTTTTTTTTTTTTAATGTATTTATTTGGTTACACTGGGTCTTCGTTATAGTATATGGGATCTAGTTCCCTGACCAGGGATTGAATCCAGGTCCCCAGCATTGGGAGCACAGAGTCTTAGCCACTGGACCACCAGAGAAATCCGGTAATCAACTTATTTATTTATTCATTTATTTATTTTGGGCGGGGGTCAGGTTGGGGAGGGAGGGGAGCGGGCGGGCCACTTCTATTGGTCTTTCATTTCTGTTTTCATTCATCTTTGTTCTTTGGCTCCTGCGGGGCCCCCCATCACGGTGGGGTCTGTTGTCGAGAGCGCCAGCTCTGGGTGCATGCGCCCCAGAGCTCCGGCTCGGTGATTGGACTCATCAGTCTAGCCGCTCCGCGGCACGTGGGATCTTCCCAGGCCAGGGATCGAACCGGCACCCCTTGCACTGCAAGACGGTGTCCTTACCCACTGGACCACCAGGGGAAGCCTCGGTAATTGACTTTTTTTTTTTTTTTTTGGTAATTGACTTTTAAAGAAAGACATCACACTGTATTGTGGAGTCTTTAACCTTCACAGAAGTACAATGAAGGCGTATAACAGCATAAAGGATGGAAATGTACTGTTGTAAGGGTCTTATATTATTCATGAAGTTGTTTACACTTTTGGGAAAGTAAAGTACACCTGAAACTAACAGAACATTGTAAGTGAAGTTGCTAAGTTGTGTCCAACTCTTTGCGATCCATGGAGAAGCCATGGGATTCTCCAGGCAAAAATACTGAAATGGGTAGCTTTTCCCTTCTCCAAGGCATCTTCCCAACCCAGCCATCAAACCCAGGTCTCCCACATCACAGGTAGATGCTTTACCATTTAAGCCACAAAGGGAAACCTGAGAATACTGGAGTGGATAGCCTTTCACTTCTCTAGGGGAACTTCCTAACCCAGGAATTAAACCCGGGAGTCTCCTGCATTGAAGGCTATTCTTTACCGGCTGAGCTACAAGGGAATCCCTTGTGAATCAACTATATTTCAGGGAAAAGTTATTCGTTTGGAAAAAAAACTTTTTAACTCTTTTTTTTTTAAAGGTAATTGACTTTTTTTTTTTTTAATGTATTTATTTGGTTACACTGGGTCTTCGTTATAGTATATGGGATCTAGTTCCCTGACCAGGGATTGAATCCAGGTCCCCAGCATTGGGAGCACAGAGTCTTAGCCACTGGACCACCAGAGAAATCCGGTAATCAACTTATTTATTTATTCATTTATTTATTTTGGGCGGGGGTCAGGTTGGGGAGGGAGGGGAGCGGGCGGGCCACTTCTATTGGTCTTTCATTTCTGTTTTCATTCATCTTTGTTCTTTGGCTCCTGCGGGCCTCCCATCACGGTGGGGTCTGTTGTCGCAGAGCGCCAGCTCTGGGTGCATGCGCTCCAGAGCTCCGGCTCGGTGGTTGGACACATCAGTCTAGCCGCTCCGCGGCACGTGGGATCTTCCCAGGCCAGGGATCGAACCGGCACCCCTTGCACTGCAAGACGGTGTCCTTACCCACTGGACCACCAGGGGAAGCCTCGGTAATTGACTTTTTTTTTTTTTTTTTGGTAATTGACTTTTAAAGAAAGACATCACACTGTATTGTGGAGTCTTTAACCTTCACAGAAGTACAATGAAGGCGTATAACAGCATAAAGGATGGAAATGTACTGTTGTAAGGGTCTTATATTATTCATGAAGTGTTAGTTTACACTTTAAAGATAGATTGGGATAAGTTAAAAATCCAAAGTACAAGCTCAAGGGCAATCACACACACACACACAAACACAGAAGTAGTTAATAGGCCCAAAAGTGATCAACCTGGAAGGCAAGAAAAAGAAAAATCCTCAGTCCAAAGGAAGGAAGAGAGACTTCCCTGGTGGTCCCGTGGCTATGGAGCCATGCTCCCAGTGCAGGGGGCCCAGGTGCGATCCCTGATCAGGAAACTAGATCCAGCAGGCAGCAACTGAGTTCACACACCACAGACTAAAGATTGCGTGCTGCAACTAAGACCTGGCACGACCCAATACATTTAAATAAGCAAACAACAGAGGAAGGGAAAGAGGAAAAAATGAACAGAGCTGAGGGAATAAAAAGAAAATAAATAGCAAGATGGTGGAGTTAAACCCAAACATCACTCTAGTCTCATGGAGTAACAGGGACTGGATTTGCCCTCCCACCTTAACACGTAGAAAACCCAAGAAAATTCATGACAGCGGTTGTTCAACATGGACGAGAAGCAGTACTGAAACATGATCCCTAAGAGGAAACAAAGTGAACTCTAAAATCTGGAAATTTTCTTAGATATTAGGAAATTAACATACTTCTACAGAGCCCATAGATCAAAGAAAAAAAACCACATGGCAGATTAGAAAGTATCTTGTACAAAACGGAAATGAAAACACAATACACGAACGTTTGTGGGCTGCAGCTCTCACAGCAGTGCTTGGAGGGAAATTCATAGCTTTAATGATTGCACAAAAGAGGAAAAGTTGATAGTCCATGAGCAAGGGGTCTAGCTTAAAGAGCTAAGAAAGGGGCTTCCCTGGTGGTCCAGTGGGTAGAGAGTCCACTTTGCAGTGCAAGGGGCACCAGCTTGATCCCTGATCCGGGAGGATCCCGTGTGCCGCAGAACGCCTGGGCCAGCGTGTCCAGTTGCAAGCCGGAGCTCTGCAGCAAGGGAGGCCACTGCAGTGGGGGGCCCACACAGGACAAAGAATAAATACGGATGAAAATAAATAAAATAAATTAAAAAAAAAAAAAAGCTAAGAAAGGAAAGAACAAATTCAACCTGAGAAAGAAAAAAATGGAAATAAAAATAAGAGCGTAAGTCAATGAAATAGGAAGTGGATAAACAAGAAAGAAAACAGCTGATACCCAAAGCTGTCAATTTGCGAGGTCCAAATCATTAAAATATTTGTTCTCTATTGCTGTGTGACAATATTCCCACACATATAGTGACTTTAAACAGTATATGTTCATTTTCTCATAGCGTTTGTGGGTCAGGGGCTTCCCTGGTGGGTCAGACAGGAAAGAATCTGCCTGCAAGGCGCAAGATCTTGGGTTTGATTTCTGGACTGGGAAGATCCCCTAGAGAAGAGAAAGGCACCCCACTCCAGAAAGGCTCTATAACAAGTAAAGAGATTGAATTAATAATAATCGTAATAACTTCTCACACACATAAAAAAAGCTCAAGACCAAGAGCAGGGTGAATTTAAGGGTAAATTTTGCCAAACGTTTAAAGAAGAATTGTTATTGGAAGAGGAGCATCACCAAGATGGCAGAATAGGCCTTTTCTATCACCCAGAACATCCATTCTGACGACCACGGACAGGCATCAGTACCTTCTGTGGGAGTCCAGGAGTCTAGAACTTCCCTCCATCATTGTTGGAGGAATGAAAGAATCTGAGCACAGACGCTTTGAATAAGGTAGATGAGTAGTTCCACTTTCCTATGTCACCCTCTCTCAAGGTGGCAGAGCTCAAGGCCAAGAGAAGCCCCCTTGGCCTGAAATTTCTCCCCCAGGGAAATGTGAGAGTGGATTCAGTCAGCACCTGGCTTCCCAGCCAAGGCAGATGGTGCTCCAGAGGCCCACTTCCTTCTCACCCACCCACCCCTGGGGCGATCAGCACAGCGGAGGGGTTGAAAGAGGCTGAGAGCACAAAAATCAGGGCTCAGAACTTACCAAAGGAAATTCCCTGGTGGCCCAGGAGTTAAGCCTCTGTGCTACCACTGCAGGGGCATGGGTTCAGTCCCTGGTTCGGGAACTGAGATCCTACATGCCAATTCAAAAAACAAAACAAGAGCTTATCAAGGGGCTGCAGATGGTACAAACCCCTTTGGAGATTCCATTGGGAAGCCCCACCATGAGCCCCTTGGCATGTCTCACGTGCAGTTGCCTTAACTGGTCCAAGGGTAGCCCCAGGGCTCTGCATACCACACCCACCTCCTATGGCCAACTCCCTGAACACACCCTCATGGACAAAGAGTATGCATCTTTGCGGACAACTTATAAGCACATGCAGAAAGCTTGATTGACTCTGAGATTGACAGAAGACACCCAAACATGAGCATTTTCAGGGCCCAAGCCTAGGGAAATCATACAGGAGGTTCTCAGCTTCTAGCCTGGCTTTATAGAATCAATAGAAGGCATATAGTCTTAAGAATTTCCCTCCAAGGAGCTTCTCTGGTGGTTCAGGGAAGTGGACCTGGTGCTGGCTAAGACTCTGAGCTCCCAAGGCAGAGAGCCCGGATTCAATCGCATGCTGCCACTGAAGATCCCACCTGCTATAACCAAGATCCCACATGCCGCAATGAAAACTGAGGATCCCATGTGCCGTAACTAAGACCTGGTGCAGCCAAATAAATATTTCTTTAGAAAATAAATATAACAAATATTGAAATAAATATTTAAATAAATATTGTTAAAACATGAATTTCTCTCCAAGAGGGCACAAGAGGCATGGAGTGGGCACATCCATAGGAAAGATCTGAACCTCAGAATTCCTAGCCCAGGTGACCAGTGACAGTTTTTCTATCCCGAAGCTGGTCAGTGAAGAATAGAGAAGGCGACTCCTTGTTCATATGTGAAGACAACAATGTGAGACTTCAAGGAACACATACCCCAAAATCAAGGAAACAAAATTCCACCACAAGAATACAGTGATTTTCAGTAACTGACCCCCTCAAATACAAAAGTTTATGAATTGCCTGACAGAGCGCTCAAGATTATCATTTTAAGGAAGCTCAGTGAGCCACAGAGAAAATAGACCTCTCAAGGTAACATAAGACATTTGTGAAAAATCCACCACTAATGTCATCCATAATGGTAAGAACTGAAAGCTTTTCTGCTAAGACCAGGAATAAGACAAAGCTATCAGACCATTTAGGCAAGAAAGAGAAACAAAGGCACCCATGCTGGAAAAGACGAAATAAAGCTATTTCCACAAGTAGACGACAGTATGTTGTTCATAGAAAACCCTAAGGAATACAAATAAACACATACACACACACCCCTATTAGAACTAATAAACAAATTTAGCAAGGTTGTAGAATATAAGAGAAATATTCAAAAACTGACTGAATTTACTACATACATTAGAAATGAATAATTCTAATGGGAAAGCAATAAAACTATTCCTCTCACCATATACAAAAAAATTAACTCAGAGGATCAAAGACCAAAATCAAAGAGCTAAAGCTATAAAACTCTTAGAAGAATATACAGTAAATTTTGTGACCCTGGACTAAGCAATGGTTTCTCAGATAAAATATGAAAAGTACAACATGAGAAAAAATCAGTAAATCGGATTTCATCAAAATGTTAAACATTTGTATTTCAAAGCACCATCCAGAATGTGAAAAAACAACCCACAGAACAGAGGAAAATATTTGCAAATTGTTTATCTGAGAAAGGACTAGTTTCCAGAATATATAAAGAACTCTTAGGACAGCAATAAAAAAATAAATAATTCATCCTTTAAATGTGACAAGGATTTTAATAGACATTTCCCAAGAGAAGATATACATGCAAATGGCCAATAAGCACATGAAAAAAATAAAAGAGCTCAGCATCGTTAGTCACTAAGAAAATGAAAATCAAAACCACACCATGATATATCAAAACCACTATAACGGCTGTAATAAAAAGAAAGACAATAAAAAGTGTTGACAAGAATGTAGAGAAATTGGAACCTTTGTACATTGCTGGCAGAAATATTAAACGGTGCAGTCACTTTGGAAAACAGTTTGGCAGTATCTCACAAGGTTCAAATAGAGTTGCAAGAGGAGTCGTTCTACTCTTATGTATATCCCCAAGAGAAATGATGGGGAAGAGGAGCCTGGTGGGCTACAGTCCATAGGGTCACAAAGAATCGCACAAGACTGAAGCCATGGCATGCCTGGATAAGAGAACTGAAAACGTACGTCAATGTAAACACAGGTACATAAAGGTTGCTAGCAACCTTACCCACAGTAGCCCTAAAGTGCAATAAATCTTCATATATGTCACTGAAGAATGGATACATCTAATGTGGTCAAACCACATGTGTGCTGTGCTAAGTCGCTTCAGTTTTGTCCAACTCTTGCTGACCCTATGGACTGTAGCCCACTAAGGGCCCCCCCCTACTGATCGTAAACACATACACACACACCCCTATTAGAACTAATAAACAAATTTAGCAAGGTTGTAGAATATAAGAGAAATATTCAAAAACTGACTGAATTTACTACATACATTAGAAATGAATAATTCTAATGGGAAAGCAATAAAACTATTCCTCTCACCATATACAAAAAAATTAACTCAGAGGATCAAAGACCAAAATCAAAGAGCTAAAGCTATAAAACTCTTAGAAGAATATACAGTAAATTTTGTGACCCTGGACTAAGCAATGGTTTCTCAGATAAAATATGAAAAGTACAACATGAGAAAAAATCAGTAAATCGGATTTCATCAAAATGTTAAACATTTGTATTTCAAAGCACCATCCAGAATGTGAAAAAACAACCCACAGAACAGAGGAAAATATTTGCAAATTGTTTATCTGAGAAAGGACTAGTTTCCAGAATATATAAAGAACTCTTAGGACAGCAATAAAAAAATAAATAATTCATCCTTTAAATGTGACAAGGATTTTAATAGACATTTCCCAAGAGAAGATATACATGCAAATGGCCAATAAGCACATGAAAAAAATAAAAGAGCTCAGCATCGTTAGTCACTAAGAAAATGAAAATCAAAACCACACCATGATATATCAAAACCACTATAACGGCTGTAATAAAAAGAAAGACAATAAAAAGTGTTGACAAGAATGTAGAGAAATTGGAACCTTTGTACATTGCTGGCAGAAATATTAAACGGTGCAGTCACTTTGGAAAACAGTTTGGCAGTATCTCAAAAAGTTAAAATAGAGTTGCCAGAGGAGTCGTTCTACTCTTATGTATATCCCCAAGAGAAATGATGGGGAAGAGGAGCCTGGTGGGCTACAGTCCATAGGGTCACAAAGAATCGCACAAGACTGAAGCCATGGCATGCCTGGATAAGAGAACTGAAAACGTACGTCAATGTAAACACAGGTACATAAAGGTTGCTAGCAACCTTACCCACAGTAGCCCTAAAGTGCAATAAATCTTCATATATGTCACTGAAGAATGGATACATCTAATGTGGTCAAACCACATGTGTGCTGTGCTAAGTCGCTTCAGTTTTGTCCAACTCTTGCTGACCCTATGGACTGTAGCCCACTAAGCTCCTCTGTCTGTGGGCTTCTCCAGGCAAGGCTACTGGAGTGGGTTGCTGTGCCCTCCTCCAGGGAATCTTCCCGACCCAGGGATTGAACCCACGTCTCCTGAGGCTCCTGGATTGCAGGCAGATGCCTTCCCATTGAGCCACCAAGGAAGCCCAGTATACCCATATGATGAAATAATATTCACCTATAAAAATAAATGAAGAACTTACAAATACTACCACATGGATGAACTTTGAAAACATTTTGGTAAGTCAAAGAAGTCAGCCACAAAAGGTCACATGTCATATGATTTCATTTACATGAAATGTCCAGAATAAACAAATCCAGGGGCTGGGAAGCAGCAAAAACGAGTGTAAGCTAATGGGTATGGGGTTTTCGGGCAAGGAACGGAGATGAAAATGTTTATGACACTAGAAGATGGTTGTACAACTGGGTAACTATACTAAAAACAACTAAATTGATCCCTTTAAAAAAAAAAAAGTGAATTTTGTGATATGTGATTTATACCATCAGTAAAAAAGAAAAAAATAGACAAATCAGAATGAGTCTATATCTACTAAAATTTATGTCTTATAGTTCAAAACTTTCCAACAAGGAAAAGAAATTCCAGGCCCAGATGGCTGTACTGGTAAATTCTAGCAGGCAATTAAGAATGAGGTAATACCAATCTCACAAAAACTTTTAGAGAACATAGAGAGAAGACTTCCCAACTAATTTTATGAGGCCAGGGTTACTCTGATACCAAAACCAGACAAAAACATTACAAGAGAAAAAAAAAACCCTCTAACAAATGTAGACAAGGGATTGCTGAGCCATGGCCTACCGACCAAAACCAGCAATCTGTTTATGTAAATAATGTTTTATGAAAACACAGCCACACCCATTCACTTGTGTATTGTCTGTTCCCGCTTTCGCGTTACAGTGGCAGAGCTGAGCCTCTGGGACAGAGTACATGATCTGCAAAGCCTCAATATTTACTACCTGACTCTTCGCAGAAAAAGCGTGCTGATTCCCAGCTACAGACAAAGCGCTTTCATGAACAAAGATGCAAAAATCCATTAGGAGGATCAGCAAATCAACCAAGAAATAGATAAGACAGACAAAACATCAAGCCAACTTGAAATGTATCCCAGAAATGCAACATTCTTAAAAAAAAAAATCAGTCAATGTAATACAGCCTATGAATGAATAAAGGTTAAAAACGACCTCATCGTCTCCATAGTGGCAGAATAAAAGTATTTGATAAAATTCAACATCCAGTCGTGACTGAAAAAAAGAAAAACACTTTTCAGCAGATGGAAAATAGAAGGGAAAGTTTCCTATCCAACATGGAAGACGTTGGAACATCACTGCTCTGTCCTCACTGTAAGTCAAAGTCAATAACTTCAGATCCATTCGAGAAGCGAGGTTTCGGGAAAACTCCTGCCCCCTCCTCACTCAAATTCCTGAGACAGGCAGGTGAATGCAGAGACTCACAACTTATCAGAGCTGAAACCAATATTGGGGCGGACAGACCTCAACTACAATCGACAGACTGCAGGAGCCTCAGTGCGGGCAGGTCTGACTCAGGAGAATTCAGTCATTGGGTGACCCCCTCCGCCCCAACACACACACACTTTTGTGGACTTTACCTCCTGAGGATATACGGGTTTTCCTAATGAATAACAGAGAAAACCCTCCCCGCACCGCACCGGTGTTTCTGGCGGAAGGAGAAGAAAACAAACCATTCAGAAATAGGCCAGAGCGTATTTTTAGCTCAGCTACACCCTTGTAGCTCAGCTGGTAAAGAATCCACCTGCTATTCAGGAGATCCCAGTTCAATTCCTGGATCAGGAAGATTCCCTGGAGAAAGGATAGACTACCCACTCCGATATTTTTGAGCTTCCCTGGTGGCTCCGCTGGTAAAGAATCCGCCACAACGCGGGAGATCTGGGTTTGATCGCTGGGTTGGGAAGATCCCCTGGAGAAGGGAAGGACGACCCACTCTAGTATTCTTGCCTGGAGAATTCCACAGCTTGTTCGTGGGTCACAGAGAGTCAGATGCGACTGAGCAACTTTCCCACATGAGAACCTTAACTTGCAGGGGGTTTAACAGCATCTACCTGTCTTGGAGAAAGGGAGACACCCAAGTCCAGCCCACTGTAGCCATCCTGCCCCACCTACAGCAGGAAAAACAACAGATAAGCACTTGTGACGCTCACAGTCCAGAAGTATCTATTCACTAAAAGACTTAGATCTAACCCTAGGACTATGGAATACTCCCCCACCCCTACTTGACCATGACATTCGTTAAGGGTGAGTTATAATCATTCCTATCACCCAGTACATTGTGTCTGGCTATTAAGAAACAAACAAACTACAAAGCATACTAAAAGGCCAAAAAACATAGTCTGAAGAGGCAAACATCAGAACCAGACTTCAATAAGACAGAGATGTTGGACTTACTAATATCAAAGCAGGAATTTAGAGCAACTGTGATCACTATGCTAAGGGCTTTCATGGATAAGACAGACAGAGTGCAAGAACAGAGAAGCAATGGAAGCAGAGATGGAAATTCTAAGACAGAATCAAAATGAAATGCTAGAGATCAAAGGCACACTCACAGAAATGAAGAATGCCTTTGATAGGCTTATTAGTAGACCCCACACAGCTGAGGGAAGAATCTTTGAGCTGAAGGATATCTCAACAGAACCCTCCAAAATGGAAAAGCCAAGAGAAAAAAAAGGCCGAGAGAAAAGAAAAACAGAGCAGAATAGAACTGTGAGACAGCTACAAAAGGTGTAATATATGCTTAATGGGAATACCGAAAGAAGAAAGAGATGGGAACGGAGGAAATGTCTGAAACAATAATTTGCTTGACTGAGAATTTTCCTCAAATTAATGTCAGACACCAAACCACAAATCCAGGAAGCTTAGAGAACATCAATCAGAATGAATGCTGAAAACTACACCCAGGCATATTATATCCAAACTACCAAAAATCAAAGATAAAGAAACATTCCTGAAAGAAGTCAGCGGGGAAAAAGCAGAGAAAAGATGAGAACTACTTCCAACTTCCCAGAAACTATGCAAGCAAGGAGAGGGAAGGAAAATACTTAAAGTAGTAAGAGAGAAAAAAAAAAAAATCCCACCCATTTAGAGTTCTAGGTAGAAACTACCCTTCAAAAATGAATGAGAGGGCTTCCCTGGTGACTCAGTGGTAAAGAGTCTGCCTGCAAATGCAGGAGACACAGTTCGATCCCTGATCTGGGAGGATCCCACATGCTGCAGAGCAACGAAGCCCGGGAGCCACAGCTATGGAGCCTGGGCTCTAGAGCCTCAGAGCCGCAACTGTGGAGCCCATGGGCCACAACTACTGAAGCCCATGTGGCCTAGAGCCACAACAAGAGAAGTCATTGCAATAAGAAGCCAGTTCACTCCAACTAGAGAGCAGCCTCCACTCCCTGCAACTAGAGAAGAGCCTGCCGGCAGCAACGAAGATCCAGAATAGCCAAAAATAAGTAAAATTATTTTTAAAAAAGTGAATGAGAAAGTCATAAAAATATAGCAAACTAATTTATAGTCATATATCATATCATCAAAACATAAAGTTTGACAAAAATACAAATATAAAAATCTAAAACAAAAAAGTAAATGAGAAATAAAGATTTTCTCAACTGAAAATTGAGAGAATTTATTTCCTGCAGACCTTCCTTGCAAAGAAAAAAACAATTTCTTTAAAAAATATTTATTTATTTGGCTGTGTCGGGAGGGCCTTGGTTGCAGCACACAGGATCTTCATTGCATTGCGTGAGATCTTTCACTGTGGCTGGAACTCTGGCTTGGTTGCCTTGCTGCATGTGAGATCCTAGTTCTCCAGTCAGGAATGGAACCCAGTCCCCGCTCCCCCACCTCCAACTGTAAGGTAGATTCCTAGCCACTGGACCACCAGAGAAGTTCCACAGAAAAAATCCCCTAGAGAAGGCTTCCCTGGCAGTTCAGTGGGTAAAGAGTCTGCCTTTGCAGTGCAGGAGGCACCTATTCAATACCTGGTCAGGGAAGATCCCACGTGCAGCGGAGCAGCTGGACTGCTGTGTCCAACTGCAAACTGGAGCTCTGGAGTGCATGCTCACAGAGCTGGTGCTCTGTGGCGAAAGGGGCCACTGCAATGGGAGGCCCACACAGGCCAAAGAATAAAAAGATGGATGAAAATAAATATAAAAAAACTTTTTTTACAAAGAGGCATGATGAGGAAAAAAATATTTAAAAAATGGAAAAACATTTGTTTAGAGAAATGGAAAATGATAAAAATCAGAAACTCACTTCTACATAAAGAAAGAATGGCACTGGAGACAGAATGTGCTCAGTCGCTCAGTCATGGCCGACTCTTTGTGACCCCATGAACTGTAGCGCTCCAGGCTCCTCTGTCCATGGGATTCTGCAGGTGAGAATGCTGGAGTGGGTGGCCATGCCCTCTTCCAGGGGATCTTCCTGTTCCAGAGTCTCCAGCAAGGGCAGGTGGGTTCTGTACTACTAGCGCCCCCAGGAACAATTACTAATATCAGGAATCAAACAAGAGACATGCCACTCAAAGGCAGCCTCCACTCCCTGCAACTAGAGAAGAGCCTGCCGGCAGCAACGAAGATCCAGAATAGCCAAAAATAAGTAAAATTATTTTTAAAAAAGTGAATGAGAAAGTCATAAAAATATAGCAAACTAATTTATAGTCATATATCATATCATCAAAACATAAAGTTTGACAAAAATACAAATATAAAAATCTAAAACAAAAAAGTAAATGAGAAATAAAGATTTTCTCAACTGAAAATTGAGAGAATTTATTTCCTGCAGACCTTCCTTGCAAAGAAAAAAACAATTTCTTTAAAAAATATTTATTTATTTGGCTGTGTCGGAGGGCCTTGGTTGCAGCACACAGGATCTTCATTGCATTGCGTGAGATCTTTCACTGTGGCTGGAACTCTGGCTTGGTTGCCTTGCTGCATGTGAGATCCTAGTTCTCCAGTCAGGAATGGAACCCAGTCCCCGCTCCCCCACCTCCAACTGTAAGGTAGATTCCTAGCCACTGGACCACCAGAGAAGTTCCACAGAAAAAATCCCCTAGAGAAGGCTTCCCTGGCAGTTCAGTGGGTAAAGAGTCTGCCTTTGCAGTGCAGGAGGCACCTATTCAATACCTGGTCAGGGAAGATCCCACGTGCAGCGGAGCAGCTGGACTGCTGTGTCCAACTGCAAACTGGAGCTCTGGAGTGCATGCTCACAGAGCTGGTGCTCTGTGGCGAAAGGGGCCACTGCAATGGGAGGCCCACACAGGCCAAAGAATAAAAAGATGGATGAAAATAAATATAAAAAAACTTTTTTTACAAAGAGGCATGATGAGGAAAAAAATATTTAAAAAATGGAAAAACATTTGTTTAGAGAAATGGAAAATGATAAAAATCAGAAACTCACTTCTACATAAAGAAAGAATGGCACTGGAGACAGAATGTGCTCAGTCGCTCAGTCATGGCCGACTCTTTGTGACCCCATGAACTGTAGCGCTCCAGGCTCCTCTGTCCATGGGATTCTGCAGGTGAGAATGCTGGAGTGGGTGGCCATGCCCTCTTCCAGGGGATCTTCCTGTTCCAGAGTCTCCAGCAAGGGCAGGTGGGTTCTGTACTACTAGCGCCCCCAGGAACAATTACTAATATCAGGAATCAAACAAGAGACATACCTAAAGATCCCATGGACATTAAAAGGATAATAAAGAAATATTATGAATAACTCAGTGCCCACAAAGTTGATAACCTAGATGAAATGGATCCACTCCTTGAAAGGCACAACCTGCCAAACTCACACAAGAAGAAATAAACAATTCAAAGAGGTCTATATCGATTCAAGAAACTGAATAATTATGAACTCCAAATAATTATTAGCCTTCCAAAACAGACAATACCAGACCCAGATGGGTTCACTGGTCAATTCTAACTTTAAATTCAATTTTCAATAAATATGGAGCTATTCAGGTTAACTCTCTACTCATTTCAGAGGTTTGTTGTTGTTGTTGTTTTTAAAGATTTATTTATTTATTTATTTTTTGGGCGGGGGTCGGGTTGGGGAGGGAGGGGAGCGGGCGGGCCACTTCTGTTGGTCTTTCATTTCTCCATTTTTCATCCATCTTTGTTCTTTGGCCCATGTGGGCCTCCCATCGCGGTGGCCTCTGTCGCTGCAGAGCACCGGCTCTGGGCGCATGCACTCCAGAGCTCTGGCTCGGTAATTGGACACGTCGGTCCAGCTGCTCCGCGGCACGTGGGGTCTTCCCAGGCCAGGGATCGAACCGGCCCCCCTTGCACTGCAAGGCGGTGTCCTTACCCACTGGACCACCTGGGGAAGCCCAGAGATTTGTTGTTGTTTTTTTTTTTTTTTTTTTTAAAAGATTTATTTATTTATTTACTTTGGGCAGGGGTTGGGTTGGGGAGGGAGGGGAGCGGGCGGGCCACTTCTATTGGTCTTTCATTTCTCTATTTTCATTCCTCTTCGTTCTTTGGCTCCTGTGGGCGCCCCATCGCGGTGGCATCTGTCGTTGCAGAGCACCGGCTCTGGGCGCATGCGCTCCAGAGCTCCGGCTCAATGATTGGACACATCAGTCCAGCCGCCCCGCGGCACGTGGGATCTTCCCAGGCCGGGGCTCGAACCGGCGCCCCTTGCACTGCAAGGCGGTGTCCTTACCCACTGGACCACCAGGGGAAGCCCGAGATTTGTTGTTTTGAGGAATGGAGCCTGAGGGCTCCACTGGGCAGCCCCAAGAGCTGCCTGGGGCTATGACCTGAGAGACTGGAGGCAAAAAAGAAAAAGGATTTCGCTCCTCTCTCTGAGCAGTAGGAGGTCCCTTTCCTGCTTCTCCAGCGGGAACTAGAAGGTTTCTCCTGGACTTCTCACAGTTCCTGCCAACACACATTCTTCGTTTCAGGCTATATTGTGTTCAGACTGGAGGATACTGTAGGAAAAAAAAAATGGTAGAATCATCACTGGTTCGGTGGTGCTCCAACATCTTGTCTTTTTTTCCAGTGTTCCTACTAATATTGACTTTTCAGAGTCCTCAGATAGCTGTTCCGTGCATGCCGTCCAGGTTTTACAGCTGTATTCAAGAGGAGAGACAGGGTGGAGTGCACTTACTCCATTTTACCCAGAACCAGAGCCTAAAGATTTCTTTAGACACATGAAATTGAAAGAATTAATCACCAGCAGATCTTCACTTGAATAAAAAATGTTAAAGGAAGTCTTTCAGACAGGAGAAAATGATCCCAGACGGAAACATGGATGGACATAAAGGAAAGGAGAGCATCAGAAATGGTGTGTGGATAAACCTAAGAAAGTCCTTTTCTCCCTTTTTACATCTTTTCAAAAGGGAATTGACTACTTAAAGCAAAAATTATAAGCATGTATTATAGTACTCATAAGATGCAGAAGCAAGCTATCTGACAACAGCAACTTAAAGGGAAGGGGAAAGATAGAGGTATGATGTTACAAGGTTTTTAGACCATATTTTAAGTGTATAACGCTACTTGAGGGAGATCAATAAGCTAAAGATGTACATGATGTCATAAAACATCATTAGATAAGAAAAAACAAAGAGTTATACCTAATAAACTAACAAGTGAGACCAAATGAAGACATAAAAAATATTCAGTTAATGCAAAAGAAAGCCAAAATAGAGGAAACAGGGAACAGATGGGTCAAATACAAAACAAATATAAGGATGGCAGATTTAAGTCCCACCACATCAATAATTATGTGAAATGTAAATGGTTTCTAGGATGAGTGGCAAACTCGTTAGTAGTTCAGGCCAAACCCTGCCTGTAGTATGTACTTACAAGGCCCTCAAGCTAAGAATGGTTAGTCCACTTGTAAAGCAACGTGGAAAAGGAACTGAAGAAGAAGGAAAATAAAAGAATTCAAAGGGGTATGTAGTGAAGACCATATGCTGTCCGCAAAGCCTGAACTATTTATTACCTGTCCTTCATAGAAAACGTTCTTCAACATTCTTTTCAACCCCAGCTAAAAGTTAAAAGGTCAAGGGACTACCCTGGTGGTCCAGTGGTTAAGAATCCACCTTTCAATGCAGGGGATGCAGGTTCGATCCCTGGTCGGGGAGCTAAGATCCCACATGCCTCAGAGCTTTAGTTGAGCCCATGTGCTACAATGAAGATTCAATCCAGTCAAATAAATAAATAAATATTTTTTAAAAAACTTAGGCTTTTGGAAAAACACTGGTTTAAAAAAAGAAAAAGACTGGGAGAAAATATTTACAATTCACCCATCCATTAAAGACATGTCTTTTTTTCCAGTTTCCTACTAATATTGTTTTGTATTTCCAAGAGGAAGAGAACAGGGTGGAGTGCACTTACTCCATTTTACCCAGAACCAGAGCCTAAAGATTTCTTTAGACACATGAAATTGAAAGAATTAATCACCAGCAGATCTTCACTTGAATAAAAAATGTTAAAGGAAGTCTTTCAGACAGGAGAAAATGATCCCAGACGGAAACATGGATGGACATAAAGGAAAGGAGAGCATCAGAAATGGTGTGTGGATAAACCTAAGAAAGTCCTTTTCTCCCTTTTTACATCTTTTCAAAAGGGAATTGACTACTTAAAGCAAAAATTATAAGCATGTATTATAGTACTCATAAGATGCAGAAGCAAGCTATCTGACAACAGCAACTTAAAGGGAAGGGGAAAGATAGAGGTATGATGTTACAAGGTTTTTAGACCATATTTTAAGTGTATAACGCTACTTGAGGGAGATCAATAAGCTAAAGATGTACATGATGTCATAAAACATCATTAGATAAGAAAAAACAAAGAGTTATACCTAATAAACTAACAAGTGAGACCAAATGAAGACATAAAAAATATTCAGTTAATGCAAAAGAAAGCCAAAATAGAGGAAACAGGGAACAGATGGGTCAAATACAAAACAAATATAAGGATGGCAGATTTAAGTCCCACCACATCAATAATTATGTGAAATGTAAATGGTTTCTAGGATGAGTGGCAAACTCGTTAGTAGTTCAGGCCAAACCCTGCCTGTAGTATGTACTTACAAGGCCCTCAAGCTAAGAATGGTTAGTCCACTTGTAAAGCAACGTGGAAAAGGAACTGAAGAAGAAGGAAAATAAAAGAATTCAAAGGGGTATGTAGTGAAGACCATATGCTGTCCGCAAAGCCTGAACTATTTATTACCTGTCCTTCATAGAAAACGTTCTTCAACATTCTTTTCAACCCCAGCTAAAAGTTAAAAGGTCAAGGGACTACCCTGGTGGTCCAGTGGTTAAGAATCCACCTTTCAATGCAGGGGATGCAGGTTCGATCCCTGGTCGGGGAGCTAAGATCCCACATGCCTCAGAGCTTTAGTTGAGCCCATGTGCTACAATGAAGATTCAATCCAGTCAAATAAATAAATAAATATTTTTTAAAAAACTTAGGCTTTTGGAAAAACACTGGTTTAAAAAAATAAAAAGACTGGGAGAAAATATTTACAATTCACCCATCCATTAAAGACATGTATACGTTAAAAGGCAGAGATTGTCATCTTGGATTAAAGAGTAAAGACCCAACTATGTCAGTCCCCAGTGGCTCAGCTGGGAAAGAAGTGCAGGAGACACAGGAGACCCAGGTTTGACCCCTGGGTTGGGAAGATCCCCTAAAGGAGGAAATGGCAGCCCACTCCAGGATTCTTGCCTGGAGAATCCCATGAACAGAGGAGCCTGGCGGGCTACAGTCCATGGGGCCACTAAGAGTTGGAAAGGACTGAGCACACACCTTGGACTCAAAGGCACCCCCAAGCTCGGACTACACACTTGGTGCAGACAGGAAGAGCTTCAATATAAACTCTCTCTTTGTACTTCAAGGAGTAGAAAAAGGGGGTTCCTGCAGATCAAGGAGGATGGAGAAATGGCAAGAGCTCCCCCTCCTATCCTCTCCTGTCCCAGCTTCGAGGCACCCCCTCGTTGGCAGTGAGGGAAGGCAAAGCGAATGGGCAGACACCACACACTCTGCACAAGAGAATCTTCTCCACGGCAAGAGGCACTGTGGTCCTAAGAGGGCTGGGGGCAGCCTGGTTGCTTTTTATGTCTCTATCTCCTTGCCATTTAACACTAAAGGAAGACGTCAACATGAGTACTGTGTGGTAGAGCAGAAAAACGGAAGCCTGGCTTTCTAATCAGAGGACGAGGAAGAAGGGTAGTCAGGAGCTGGAAAGTACCAGTGAAATTGCTGAGAAAAAGGAACCAAGAAAACAATTGGGGGAATTCCTTAGTGGTCCAGTGGTTAGTCTCTGAGTTTTCACTGCTGAGGGCCTGGGTTCAATCCCTGGTCAGGGAACTAAGATTCCACAAGGAGTGCAGTGCAGCTTAAAAAAAAAAAAAAGGAAGAAAACAATTTGGTCAAGTAGTATTATGAACTGCAGGGCTCACCTCTGAGCTTTGTGTGTGTGTATCTGGCGTTAAATAGCATAGACTTTGTACTGCAAGGCGGTGTCCTTACCCACTGGACCACCAGGGGAAGCCCTAAATAGCATAGACTTTGAAGAATGAGTCTATTGGACAGAGTACCATCACTCACCAAAACCAAGTGAGTTTCATCCCAACAACACAAGACTGTTTTAATATTTGAGTGTTAATTAATACAATACAACTTATGAACAGTCTCAAAAAGAAAGAGAATGTGATCACATCAGTGTTTGTATTTGACAAGATTCAGCATCCATTCTAGATGAACTCTCATCCAAGTATGAGTCGAGGACTTTCCTGGCTGTCCTGGGGTTTCCCTGGTGGCTCAGCTGATAAAGACTCACCTGCAAAACAAAGATCTCTTGCATTGCAGGAGACTTGTGTTCGATCCCTTGGTTGGGAAGATCCCCTGGAGAAGGAAACGGCAATCCACTCCAATATTCTTACCAGGGAAATCCCATAGATAGAGGAGCTTTGATGGGTCACAAAGAATCAGATATGACTGAATGACTAGGAGTGGCTATTCAGAGCTTAAGACTCCACACTATGAAAGCAGGTGGCATCAACTTGATTCCTGGTTGGGGAGCTAAGATCCCATATGCTGTGAGGCGTGGCATGGTAAATAAATTAAGTTTAAAAAATAACTTAGGCCTTCCCTGGTGGTCCAGTGGGTAAGGACACCGCCTTACAGTGCAAGGGGCGCTGGTTCGAGCCCTGGCCTGGGAGGATCCCACGTGCTGCGGAGCGGCTGGACCCATGTGTCCAATTACTGAGCCGGAGCTCTGGAGCGCCTGCACCCAGAACTGGTGCTCTGCGACAGCAGAGGCCACCGCGATGGGAGGCCCACAAGAGCCAGGGAACAAAGACGGATGAAAATAGACAAATGAAAGACCAATAGAAGTGGCCCGCCCATCCCCCTCCCTCCCCACCCCACCACCCCCCAAAATAAATAAATAAATAAATGTTTAAAAAATAACTTAGGCCTTTCCTGGTGGTCCAGTGGCCCAGGAAGATGCCAAGTGCCACAGAGCAGCTGGACCGGTGTGTCCAATTATGAGTCAGCAGTCTGAAGCGCATATGCCCAGAGTTAGTGCTCTGCAACAGGAGAGCCCACTGCAATGGGAGGCCCACACATGCCAAAAAATAAAAATGGATGAAAATAAATAAATAAATAATCAATTAAAGAGGCCAAAATTAAAAAAAAAAAAAAAAAGACTTAAAAATATGCTTTTAAGTCTAAAAAAAGAAAAAGTAGGCATCGATGGGAACATCCTCAACCTGATAAAGGACATCTATAAATTACCCAGGACTAAAATCATACTTGGGGCTTCCCAGGTGTCACAGTGGTTAAAAAGAAAGTCCGTCTGACAATGCAGGAGATGTGAACTCGAACCCTGGATCAGGAAGATCCCCTGAGGAAAGAAATAGTACCCACTCTAGTATTCTTGCCTGGGAAATCCCATGGACAGAGGAGCCTGGTGGGCGACAGCCCATGGGATTGCAAAGAGTCAGACACAACTGAGTGACTGAGCACCCACACATGCAAAATCATATTTATTGATAAAGGAATGAATACTTTCTCTAAATTCAGGAACAGGGTAAGAATGCTTACTCTTACCTCTTCTATTTAACATTGTATTGGAAGATCAAGGCAAGACAACAAAATAAGAAAAGAAATAAAAGGCATACACATTGGAAAGAAGAATTTAAACTGCCCCTGTTTATGGAACACATGATTATCTCTAAAGAAAATTCCAAGAAACCCGCCCCCCAAAAGCTCCTAAAGCTAGAAATAAATTCATGAAGATGGAAACATACAAAGTGAATATCTACACACTAGCAGCAAACAATTGGAAACTGAAATTTCAAAATCACTACCATTTAGAAGAGTAGCCAAACAAGAAACATTATTTCTCAATAAAGCTGTAGTTTAAAAAAGGCATTGTTTGGAAAAGGGAAAGGTAAACAACAGAATGGAAGAAAGTCTTCACAGTATCTATAGAATACAGTGGATTTTTACACAATTCAATACTAGAAAGACAATCTGATTTTTAAAACAGTAAAATGCTTGAATGCCTCTCAAAAGATGTGTAAATGCCAAATAAGCCTAGGAAACACGCTCAATAGCGTTTGTCATTAGGGAAATCTATACTAAGACAGAACTCATTGACCATTACAATGGTTAATCTTTTGTAAACTTGACCACACCTACTATTAACAGAATATGGAGCAACTTGAATCATCATCGCTGCTGGTGGGAACTGACACAGCACAGCCACACTGGAAAACACTTACTGTTTCTTTTCTATTTTCTTTCTTTTAAAGGGTAAGTTGTTTGTTTTCTAATATGGACTGGTTTTTTTTTTAAGTCTTTATTGATTTGTTATAATATTGCTGCTATTTTATGTTTTGGGTTGTTTTATTTTTTTTTTTTTTTGGTTAGTTCCTTGACCAGGAATCAAACCTACACCCCCTGCACTGGAAGGCAATATGTTAACCACTGGACCACTCCAGAAGTCTCTGACTATTTCTTACTAAGTTAAACAAAGAGTCAAGAAGTCTCATTCCTGGGTAGGTATCCAAGAGAAAAGAGCGTTATTCGAGCATAAGGCTTATATGCAAATGTAGGTGACACGTTTATTATCACAGCTTGAAACTGCAAAGAACTTGTATGTGCATGCTTGATCCGTCAGGCATGTCTGACTCTTGCCACCCCACGGACTGTAGCCCTCCAGGCTCCTCTGTTCATGGGATTTCCCAGGCAAGGATCCTAGAGTGGGTTGCCATTTCCTCCTCCAGGGGATCTTCCCGACCCAGGGATGAAACCTGGCATCTCCTATATTGGCAGGTGGATTCTTTATCACTGAGTCACCTTGGAAGACCTAAAATGAGGAAGTGGTGAAAGGAGGTTTTGCACCCAGGCAGTCTGGCTTCAGAGTCATTGTTTGCAGTCTGAAGGGAAAGGCTGCCCCTTGCAAAGAACCTCAGTATCCATTAAAAAATGAATGAATGAAAAAACATGGCATATCCTTACAATGGAATACGACCCACCAGTGAAAAAGAAGAAATTCCAGAAAAACATGGCAATACTAGAAAGACAATCTGATTTTTAAAACAGTAAAATGCTTGAATGCCTCTCAAAAGATGTGTAAATGCCAAATAAGCCTAGGAAACACGCTCAATAGCGTTTGTCATTAGGAAATCTATACTAAGACAGAACTCATTGACCATTACAATGGTTAATCTTTTGTAAACTTGACCACACCTACTATTAACAGAATATGGAGCAACTTGAATCATCATCGCTGCTGGTGGGAACTGACACAGCACAGCCACACTGGAAAACACTTACTGTTTCTTTTCTATTTTCTTTCTTTTAAAGGGTAAGTTGTTTGTTTTCTAATATGGACTGGTTTTTTTTTTAAGTCTTTATTGATTTGTTATAATATTGCTGCTATTTTATGTTTTGGGTTGTTTTATTTTTTTTTTTTTTTGGTTAGTTCCTTGACCAGGAATCAAACCTACACCCCCTGCACTGGAAGGCAATATGTTAACCACTGGACCACTCCAGAAGTCTCTGACTATTTCTTACTAAGTTAAACAAAGAGTCAAGAAGTCTCATTCCTGGGTAGGTATCCAAGAGAAAAGAGCGTTATTCGAGCATAAGGCTTATATGCAAATGTAGGTGACACGTTTATTATCACAGCTTGAAACTGCAAAGAACTTGTATGTGCATGCTTGATCCGTCAGGCATGTCTGACTCTTGCCACCCCACGGACTGTAGCCCTCCAGGCTCCTCTGTTCATGGGATTTCCCAGGCAAGGATCCTAGAGTGGGTTGCCATTTCCTCCTCCAGGGGATCTTCCCGACCCAGGGATGAAACCTGGCATCTCCTATATTGGCAGGTGGATTCTTTATCACTGAGTCACCTTGGAAGACCTAAAATGAGGAAGTGGTGAAAGGAGGTTTTGCACCCAGGCAGTCTGGCTTCAGAGTCATTGTTTGCAGTCTGAAGGGAAAGGCTGCCCCTTGCAAAGAACCTCAGTATCCATTAAAAAATGAATGAATGAAAAAACATGGCATATCCTTACAATGGAATACGACCCACCAGTGAAAAAGAAGAAATTCCAGACCGATGCCCTGATAGCACATGACTCTCAAGAACATCATGCTACTGGAAGAATATGCCACTGACAACGGCCCAGTAAGACACTCCAAATTCCTAGCCTCAGGAAAAGCAGTAAAAGAAGGCAAAAATGTCAGAATCACTTTTTTTGCAACTATGGAAATTTAACAAAGGAGTACTTACTCAAGAAACCTGGGAGCTCTTATTCAAGAAACCAGCTGAGTATCAGTAAGACGCGGGCTCTGAGGAGTATAATCTTACCCCTGTCTCATCTTCCCCTCTCCAGCTCAGTGGTCATTTTTAAAATAACAACCCATGTTGGTAGTGGTGGAGGGAGCAGAACCGACCTCAATCACCAAAAAAATGTAATTATTTGTTTTGACCAATCTTGTGGCTCCCTGTAAGATCAACTCAGAAGTCTTGCCTTTATTTTTTGCCTCACTAAGAGCTGTCCCAGGGATAGAGCACCAGCATGAGGGGAAGTGTTCATTAAAAACATTCACAGGCAAAAGTTTTAGTCACTACTGCCTGAGGCACTGGAATAAACATTGACGCAAATAATAGTCTAACCAAAAGCTTAAGGCTGCGGAACCAATTGTCCATACCAATGTGAAAGTTTTGATCTGTTTCTGGGAATCCGCAGGTACTGTACAGACCTGGGAGGGTGTACACCAAAAGAGACCTGTAAAGCCATCCTTACAAACCAATGTTGATGGACACACAATGGATACAAATGCAGTTTGACTGGAGGCTGATGAAGCTATAGGAGCAAAGAGGTCTGTATACCAGTGAAATGAAGTTAGTCCTCCTGGAAGCTAGGTTAAAATGTTCATTTTGATCTCCAAGACAACCCCAAATAATGGAAATAATACGTAGTTAAAGGAACAACAAGTTAAAGCGATACACAAGACACTGTATAAACACAAAGGAAGGCAGTAACAGCGGGACCGTGGAACAAAAAGACATACAACATAAAGAAAATAGCAAGTCCTTCCTTATCAGTAAATACATTAAATCCACCCAATGAATCATCTATTGGGCTTCCCTGGTGGTCCAGTGGTTAGGACTCTGTGCTTCTAATGCAGGGGACCCAGGTTTGGTCCCTGGTCAGGAAACTAGATCCCACATGCCACAACTAAGACACAGTGCAGCCAAATTAAGATAAATAAAGCAATAATTGAAAAACAACCAACTCACCTATTGGGCTTCCCTGGTGGTCCAGTGGGTAGAGAGTCCGCCTTGCAGTGCAAGCAGCGCTGATTTGATTCCTGGCCCGGGAAGGCCCCACGTGCCATGGAGCGGCTGAACCGGTGTGTCCAATTACGAGCCAGCGCTCTGCAGCACATGCGCCCAGAGCCGGTGCTCTGTGAGAGGCCACTGCAGTGGGAGGCCCACGCAGGCTAAAGAGTAAAGATGGATGAAAATCAATCAATAAAAACCAATAAAAGAGGCAAAAAACTAACAAACAAAAAACTTCACCTATTAAGAGACATAGGATTAGCAAAATGGATACAAAAATAGATTTAAAGAGCACGCAAGGGCTTCCCTGGTGGTCCAGTGGGTAAGGACACTGCCTTACAGTGCAAATGAAAGGGTTTTACCTCGATCTGAGACTTAAACCCAGGGCCCAGACCTGATCGAACCCTGCTTGGGGCTTGAACCCACATGGCTGGAGCTTGAATTCCAGCCAAAACGCTGTGTGGGACTCGAACCCACTTCGTCAGGACTCAATCCCAGCCAAAACCCTGTCTGGCACTCAAACCCATGCGGCCAGGACTTAACCCAACACTCACCCAATGTCTGGACCCACCAAGGCTCAGGTTCTTCCTGCCTCAACACAGAGGGAATTCAGCAAGAAGCAAAGTGATAGACAAGAAAAGGATTTATTAGGATAGGGCACTTGTAAGAGGTGCAAGCAGACAGGCAGGAGAGCTCAGCACTGCTCCTCCACCCTCTGACTGAATGGGTAGCAATATATATAGGATGGTAGAAGACCGCCCCCTTCAAGTAGACACAGGTGCAAGACATACATCATTAATTCCTTCCTCACCAGTTCCTTCTTCATCAGCCGTCCATACCCAGTCAAGCCTGCTTTACTGAACAAGGAGCAGCTCTCCTGAGTTATCAACTCACTGGCCTCCCAACCTTTCCCAGGTTTCACCCTTCTACCTACCGTCCCCAACTAGAACTCTACAACCACCCACCTGTTCTACTCTATCCCTATCACGTCCCTGGTCAGGCAACCAGATACCACATGCCACAACTAAGACACAGTGCAGCCAAATTAAGATAAATAAAGCAATAATTGAAAAACAACCAACTCACCTATTGGGCTTCCCTGGTGGTCCAGTGGGTAAAGAGTCCGCCTTGCAGTGCAGGGGACACCGGTTTGATCCCTGGCCCGGGAAGGCCCCACGTGCCATGGAGCGGCTGAACCGGTGTGTCCAATTACGAGCCAGCGCTCTGCAGCACATGCGCCCAGAGCCGGTGCTCTGTGAGAGGCCACTGCAGTGGGAGGCCCACGCAGGCTAAAGAGTAAAGATGGATGAAAATCAATCAATAAAAACCAATAAAAGAGGCAAAAAACTAACAAACAAAAAACTTCACCTATTAAGAGACATAGGATTAGCAAAATGGATACAAAAATAGATTTAAAGAGCACGCAAGGGCTTCCCTGGTGGTCCAGTGGGTAAGGACACTGCCTTACAGTGCAAATGAAAGGGTTTTACCTCGATCTGAGACTTAAACCCAGGGCCCAGACCTGATCGAACCCTGCTTGGGGCTTGAACCCACATGGCTGGAGCTTGAATTCCAGCCAAAACGCTGTGTGGGACTCGAACCCACTTCGTCAGGACTCAATCCCAGCCAAAACCCTGTCTGGCACTCAAACCCATGCGGCCAGGACTTAACCCAACACTCACCCAATGTCTGGACCCACCAAGGCTCAGGTTCTTCCTGCCTCAACACAGAGGGAATTCAGCAAGAAGCAAAGTGATAGACAAGAAAAGGATTTATTAGGATAGGGCACTTGTAAGAGGTGCAAGCAGACAGGCAGGAGAGCTCAGCACTGCTCCTCCACCCTCTGACTGAATGGGTAGCAATATATATAGGATGGTAGAAGACCGCCCCCTTCAAGTAGACACAGGTGCAAGACATACATCATTAATTCCTTCCTCACCAGTTCCTTCTTCATCAGCCGTCCATACCCAGTCAAGCCTGCTTTACTGAACAAGGAGCAGCTCTCCTGAGTTATCAACTCACTGGCCTCCCAACCTTTCCCAGGTTTCACCCTTCTACCTACCGTCCCCAACTAGAACTCTACAACCACCCACCTGTTCTACTCTATCCCTATCACAAGGGGCGCCGGTTCGATCTCTGGCCCAGGAAGACCCCACGTGCCGCAGAGCAGCCAGACCAGTGTGTGCAATTACGAGCCAGCACTCTGAAGCACGTGCGCCCAGAGCCGGTGCTCTGCGAGAGGCCACTGCAATGGGAGGCCCACACAGGCTAAAGAATAAAGATGAACGAAAATCAATCAATAAAAACCAATAAAAGAGGCAAAAAACAAACAAACAAAAAAACCTCACCTATTAAGAGACATAGGATTGGCAGAATGGATATAAAAATAGATTTAAAGAGCATGGAAGGGCTTTCCTGGTGGTCCAGTGGGTAAGGACACTACCTTGCAGTGCAAGGGGCACTGGTTCGAACTCTGGCCTGGGAAGATCCCACGTGTCGCGGAGCGGCTGGACCAATGTGTCCAACTACCGAGCCGGAGCTCTGCAGCACATGCGCCCAGAGCCGGTGCTCTGCAGCAGGAGAGGTCACTGCGATGGGAGGCCCACACAGGCCAAAGAACAAAGATAAATGAATGAAAGATCAATAGAAGTGACTCAAACAAACAAAAAAAAGAGCACGGAAAAAGATATGCCATGCAAACAATAACTCAAAGAGAGATGGAGTGTCTATACTAGTATCAGACAAAATATACTTTAAGAAAAATAAAATATTGGGACTTCACTGGTGGTCCAGTGGTTAAGACTCTGAGCTTCCACCGCAGCGGGCAAGGTTCTATCCCTGTTTGAAGAATGAAGATCCTACATGCCTCGCAACCTGGCCAAAAAAAGAAAAAAGAAACTAAGGGAAAGGAAAGAGCAAACTAAACCCAAAGGATGTGGAAAAGGAAATAATAAATATTAGCATGGAAATAAATGAAACAGAGACAAAAAAATCACCAAAGGAAATGAACAAAGCCAAAAATCGGTCATTGAAAAGATCGACAAAACTGACAGACCTTTAGCCAGACTGATGAAGGAAAAAAGAAAGAAAACTCATATGATGAACTCAAGAATGAAAGAAGGGATATTAATACAGATCTTACAAAAATAAAGAAGGTTATAAGAAAACACTGCAAACAATTGTATGACTGCCAATTAGACAGCCTACGTGAAATCGAAAAATTCCTAGAAATTCACACTCCCGGGGCCCCGGGGAACCCGGGTGTGTGCAATTACGAGCCAGCACTCTGAAGCACGTGCGCCCAGAGCCGGTGCTCTGCGAGAGGCCACTGCAATGGGAGGCCCACACAGGCTAAAGAATAAAGATGAACGAAAATCAATCAATAAAAACCAATAAAAGAGGCAAAAAACAAACAAACAAAAAAACCTCACCTATTAAGAGACATAGGATTGGCAGAATGGATATAAAAATAGATTTAAAGAGCATGGAAGGGCTTTCCTGGTGGTCCAGTGGGTAAGGACACTACCTTGCAGTGCAAGGGGCACTGGTTCGAACTCTGGCCTGGGAAGATCCCACGTGTCGCGGAGCGGCTGGACCAATGTGTCCAACTACCGAGCCGGAGCTCTGCAGCACATGCGCCCAGAGCCGGTGCTCTGCAGCAGGAGAGGTCACTGCGATGGGAGGCCCACACAGGCCAAAGAACAAAGATAAATGAATGAAAGATCAATAGAAGTGACTCAAACAAACAAAAAAAAGAGCACGGAAAAAGATATGCCATGCAAACAATAACTCAAAGAGAGATGGAGTGTCTATACTAGTATCAGACAAAATATACTTTAAGAAAAATAAAATATTGGGACTTCACTGGTGGTCCAGTGGTTAAGACTCTGAGCTTCCACCGCAGCGGGCAAGGTTCTATCCCTGTTTGAAGAATGAAGATCCTACATGCCTCGCAACCTGGCCAAAAAAAGAAAAAAAGAAACTAAGGGGAAAGGAAAGAGCAAACTAAACCCAAAGGATGTGGAAAAGGAAATAATAAATATTAGCATGGAAATAAATGAAACAGAGACAAAAAAATCACCAAAGGAAATGAACAAAGCCAAAAATCGGTCATTGAAAAGATCGACAAAACTGACAGACCTTTAGCCAGACTGATGAAGGAAAAAAGAAAGAAAACTCATATGATGAACTCAAGAATGAAAGAAGGGATATTAATACAGATCTTACAAAAATAAAGAAGGTTATAAGAAAACACTGCAAACAATTGTATGACTGCCAATTAGACAGCCTACGTGAAATCGAAAAATTCCTAGAAATTCACACTCCCAAAAGTGACTGAAAAAGAAGAAGCAAATCATTTATTTTTTTAATTGAAAGATAGTAGCTTTACAGAGTTGTATTGTTTACTGCCAAACATCAACAGGAATCGGCCACAGGTGAAGCAAATCTTTAAAAGCATGTAACAAGAAATTGAGTTAGTAATCAAAACAATTTCAACACAGAAAAGCCCACGACGAGATGGTTACACTCTTCAATTCCACCAAATACTTAAAAAAGAATGATCACCAGCTTCTCACCAACTCTTCCCACAAAACAGGACACGAGAACACTTCCAAGGTTATTCTGTGAGGCCAGTGTTTCCCAGATACCAAAGCCAGACAAAACCATCACAAGAAAATTATAGACCAGGATTCCTTAGGAAAATATATGGGAAATCCTCAATAAAATATTAGAAAACGGAATCTAGCAGCATACAAAACTGATTATACACTGTGACCCAATGGGCTTTTTCCCGAGGACGCAATCTTAATACACAAAAATCCATCTGTGAAATATACCACGTTAGCAAAATAAAGGGGGAAACACAAAATAATCTCAATAATGAAAAAAAAAAATTCACAAACTCCACCACCCTTTCCTCATAAAAACAATCAACCAGAAATAGAAGAGACTTTCCTCAATCCATGATGAAAGCCATCTATGACAAACCCAAAGGCAACGTAACATTCCATTGTGAAAGACTTAACGTTGTTCTTTCCTAAGGTCAGGAACAAAACAGGAATATCTGTTCTTACCACTGTTGTTCAACAATGCGCTAGAGGCTGTCGCCAGGACAGGAAAGCAAGAAAAATATACAGAGGCATCCAGAGTAGAAAAGAAGTAAAACCAGATCTTTTTGCAGATGACATGATCTTAGGCACAGAATGGATGTGAACTTACTTCTACACTGTAGATGAACCTCGAAACTCTTATGCTAATTGAAACGAGCTAGACATGAGACCACATACTGTATGATTCTGTTAACATGAAATATCCGAAATCGTCAAATCCATGGGGACCGAAAGCAGATCCATGGTTGCCAGAAGCTGGAAAAGAGGAGAATGTGGAATGACAACTTAATGGGTATTGGGTTTCTATTTGGACGGATGAAAATGAAATTAGACAGTGGTGACCATTGCACAATATTGTGAATGTACTGAACGCCACTGAATTTTGGAATGCTTAAGATGGTAGATTGTATGATCCGAGTGTTTTGTCACAATAAAAGAAAAAGTTACCAAGGGACTTCCCTGGGGATCCAGTAGCTAAGACTCCACACTTCCGTTCAATCCCTGGTCAGGAAACGAGATCCTGCATGGCACAGCAGAGGAGAAAGATCCTATGGCAGGAAGACCCAGCACAGCCAAATCAATACATAAAAATTTTACAGTGACCCATAATGAAAAAAACAGACAAACCACAGACAAAAACCAACACCTACAAGACATATATCTGACAAACGGTTTGTATCCAGAATATATTTTTTAAAATCAGTAATAAACACAATTGAAACCTAATTTTAAAAACAGGCAAAACACCTAAATGTTAGGCACTTCTCAAGTAAAATTTTATAAACGATAACAAATTCAACATAATTGTCTGCAGGAAAATGCAAATTAAAGTCACAGTGAGTTATTTCTTCTAACTTTTTTTTTTAAATCTGGCCTAGGTCTTTTTTTTTCTTTCTTTCTTTATTTTTGGCTATTCTGGGTTTTCACTGCTACGGCAGGCTCTTCTCTAGTTGCAGAGAGTGAGGGCTACTCTCTAGTTGAGGTGAGCAACGATGTCTCTTGTTCTGGAACTTGGCTCACAGGCTTCAGTAGCTGTGGACGTGGGCTCCATGGTTGTAGCTCTGAGGCTCTAGAGCACAGGTTCAATAGTCGTGACTCACGGGCTTAGTTGCTCTGCAGCATGTGGGATCTTCCCAGATCAGGGCTCGACTAACAATGCGCTAGAGGCTGTCGCCAGGACAGGAAAGCAAGAAAAATATACAGAGGCATCCAGAGTAGAAAAGAAGTAAAACCAGATCTTTTTGCAGATGACATGATCTTAGGCACAGAATGGATGTGAACTTACTTCTACACTGTAGATGAACCTCGAAACTCTTATGCTAATTGAAACGAGCTAGACATGAGACCACATACTGTATGATTCTGTTAACATGAAATATCCGAAATCGTCAAATCCATGGGGACCGAAAGCAGATCCATGGTTGCCAGAAGCTGGAAAAGAGGAGAATGTGGAATGACAACTTAATGGGTATTGGGTTTCTATTTGGACGGATGAAAATGAAATTAGACAGTGGTGACCATTGCACAATATTGTGAATGTACTGAACGCCACTGAATTTTGGAATGCTTAAGATGGTAGATTGTATGATCCGAGTGTTTTGTCACAATAAAAGAAAAAGTTACCAAGGGACTTCCCTGGGGATCCAGTAGCTAAGACTCCACACTTCCGTTCAATCCCTGGTCAGGAAACGAGATCCTGCATGGCACAGCAGAGGAGAAAGATCCTATGGCAGGAAGACCCAGCACAGCCAAATCAATACATAAAAATTTTACAGTGACCCATAATGAAAAAAACAGACAAACCACAGACAAAAACCAACACCTACAAGACATATATCTGACAAACGGTTTGTATCCAGAATATATTTTTTAAAATCAGTAATAAACACAATTGAAACCTAATTTTAAAAACAGGCAAAACACCTAAATGTTAGGCACTTCTCAAGTAAAATTTTATAAACGATAACAAATTCAACATAATTGTCTGCAGGAAAATGCAAATTAAAGTCACAGTGAGTTATTTCTTCTAACTTTTTTTTTTAAATCTGGCCTAGGTCTTTTTTTTTCTTTCTTTCTTTATTTTTGGCTATTCTGGGTTTTCACTGCTACGGCAGGCTCTTCTCTAGTTGCAGAGAGTGAGGGCTACTCTCTAGTTGAGGTGAGCAACGATGTCTCTTGTTCTGGAACTTGGCTCACAGGCTTCAGTAGCTGTGGTACGTGGGCTCCATGGTTGTAGCTCTGAGGCTCTAGAGCACAGGTTCAATAGTCGTGACTCACGGGCTTAGTTGCTCTGCAGCATGTGGGATCTTCCCAGATCAGGGCTCGAACTCGCATCTCCTGCATTGGCAGGCACACTCTTCACCACTGAGCTACCAGGGAAGCCTAACAGTGAGTTATTACCATTACATGTCTATCAGAATGATCAGACTAAAAAGGACACACACACACACACACACACACACACACACACACACACATGATATGCTTCCACTTCTAAAGGATGGAATTTATCTTTATTTATTTATTTTTTTAAAGATTTATTTATTTATTTACTTTGGGCGGGGGTCAGGTTGGGGAGGGAGGGGAGCGGGTGGACCACTTCTATTCGTCTTTCATTTCTCTATTTTCATCCGTCTTTGTTCTTTGGCTCCTGCGGGCCTCCCATCGCGGTGGCCTCTGTTGTCACAGAGCACCAGCTCTGTGCGCATGCGCCCCAGAGCTCCGGCTGGGTAATTGGACATATCAGTCCAGCCACTCCACGGCACGTGGGATCTTCCCAGGCCAGGGATCGAACCAGTGCCCTTTGCACTGCAAGGTGGTGTCCTTACCCACTGGACCACCAGGGGAAGCCCATAGGATGGAATTTAAAAACATTGACCATAGCATTCTCCGTTATTATTAGGAAGAACATAAAAAATATAAAAACTGGGAGGAAAGTTTTGACCATTTCTTGTTTGGTTAAACATACACTTTCCTTGTCACTCTACTGTTCTGCTCCTAGTTGCCCTAGAAAACATTCTAAAACGATAGACTGATGTTATGTACTGAGTCGCCCCACAGTTCTATGCTGAAGCCTTAACCGCCAAGGTACTGGCATTTCGAGATGGGGCTTTACGGAAATGATGAGGTTTGGATGAGGTCATGATGGTGGGGCCCCTTCATGCGATTAGCAACCTTTTAAAAGAACAAACCTGGGGCTTCCCTGGTGGTCCAGTGGGTAAGGACACCACCTTGCAGTGCAGGGGGCACCGGTTCGATCCCTGGCCTGGGAAGATCCCATGTGCCGCGGAGCGGCTGGACCGATGTGTCCAATTGCCAAGCCGGAGCTATGGGGCGCATGCGCCCAGAGCTTGCGCTCTGCGACAACAGAGACCACCACGATGGGAGGCCCACAGGAGCCAAAGAACAAAGACGGATGAAAATAGAGAAATGAAAGACCAATAGAAGTGGCTCACCCGCTCCCTTCCCTCCCCAACCCCACCCCCAAAAAAAGATAAATAAATAAAAAATAAATGTTTAAGATGGTTTTTTTTTTTTAAAAAAAAAGTCTCAACACCAATACAGCCAATGGGCAGAGGTAACCTACAGGATGCACGCAAGTAGAAATGCTTCTGAGAACCCCACGCCCCCACCCCAACACCCAAGGATGCTCAGGAAAGGCAATCCACTCTAGACACAAAGATCTGTGAGCGGATGCTCGCTCATTGCTCGCTGCATTCTCCTTTCCAGAATCAAGAAATGCCACGTGGATTCTCCTCCTTGGAAGAGACCACGGCGGCGGCGGTCTGACAGAAAGAAAAGAGGGCAGGCCAGGAGCCAGGGTACCTGGGCCCACGTTCCAGCCCGCCGCAGCCTCGGAGGATGGCCCCGGTCCTCTGGACCTCACCGCCCTGTCCACACCGCGAGGTGGCCAGACTCTCCAGCCATTCTGTTTTCACCACTCTGGTCGGTCCCGAAGCCAGAATGGCGCGCGCCAGCAGCTCAAAGACCCGCTGCAGCCCCTGTGGGGGTTTCGACTTTCCAAGAATGAGTCTCTGCTCTTGCACAGGCCGCCTCTTGGAACGCCAGGCCCTGAGCAATTTCCTTGCCTTGTCCTGAGGCCAGCCTCGAGCTCGTGATGTGATTTTCCAGGCCAAAGCATCTCCTTACCCTCAGAGCCTCCAGCTCTAACTCGCCCTGCCGGCAGTCTCAGGACGGCCTGCCCCAGGTCGGCAAGTGTGCAGCAGCCGGGCTTGCAGACCTCCGGGGTGCTGGCCACAGAGAGACCCGTGACCTCAGGGCCCGGGTCTCATCAAGCTATGACACTGGGAAATAGGACTTACCTGCTGGCCCCATCTGCTCACACCTAACCATCTACCCAGGAGTCCCAGAGACTCCCTTTGCAGGCTCCGGCCTTTCCAGGCCAGAGAGAACATTCCTTTTCTCATTGCACACATTTTTATGGGGTGTTCTGGGTTGGGTGAGCACGCACAGACCCAGAGCGCTTACATTCCAAACAGGCAGGAATGTATACTTGCGCCTGGGGAAAGGTGGTCTTCCAGAGAGGAGGCAGGAGAAAGGAGAAAGGAGAAGGAGAAAGGAGGTTTGGTTCCTGAGAACAGGAAATGCAAAGGCCCTGAGGCCATGTCAAGTTCAAAGGATGGAAAGAGGTCAGTGTGTCTGATTAGCAGGGACCCGACGTGCAGGAAGGTCAAGATGTACTTGTCACCCAAGGGGTGGCATGAGCACCCAGCGGAGGGGGTACAGAGGAGAGAGGGCACCCCACCTAGGAACTATTACAGACAAGTAGGTGCTGGAAGTAGGAACACAGACAGGTGAGTCTTCCCCCTGGTCCCAACAGAAGGTGGCATCCAAAGTTGGTTCTATTAGGCTCTCACCTGCCCGAGGACATGCTGGGAACCGTGTGGGCCCCAGCAGCCTTCACCCTTCTATGGGGGCCCAGCCAGCCCACAGGAGAGCCTTATGCCTCAGTCTCCCTGCCAAGCACTCCTGTTCAGTGACCTTCCCAATGACACCTTTTTAAAAAACAACAATAACAAAAAGGCTTCATCAAGGTATAATTCACACACCTGACAACTCACCCATTCAGAGTGTACAGTTCAGTGGGGGTTAGTTATTGACAGATGTGTGTGATCAATAGTAGGGTGTGTGTTAGGACATTTTCATCAGCTCTGAAAGAAACCCTGTAAACTTTAGCAATCAGCCCCTTCCTCCCTCCCAGCTCCCCTAAAGCCCTGAGCATCCACTAATCTACTTCCTTCTATTTTTAACTTTGTCTCATGTTTTGGTGTAACTGCTTTAAAAGGTTGTGTTACTTTCTACAGTGGATCTACTTTTTGTCCCTGTAGGAACGGCATGGTCTCTGCCCCCCTGAGGCCCCAGGACGTCACTCAGGGGCATCCCATCCTAAAAGTACCCACAGTGGGCACCGTTATCCAGCCCAGCATCACCCACTTCCCGAGTCTCTCTCGCTCTCTTTCCCTTTCTCTTTGCATTTCACTCAGGCCTCGGTCACATAACTGCTCTCACGGAGGAGATAGGGAAGGATCAGTCCCTCCAAACCAGATGAAATGGATTCTCCGTGGGAAAAAAAGGAGATTCAACCACAGAAAGAATCTGCCTGCAATGAGGGAGACCCAGGTTCAATCCCTGGGTCAGGAAGATCCCCTGGAGAAGAAAATGGCAACCCACTCCAGTATTCTTGCCTGGAGAAGCCCATGAACAGAGAAGCCTGGCGGGCTACAGTCCACGGGGTCGCAAAAGAGTCGGACACGACTGAGGAATGAAGCACAGCACAGCACAGCGAGCTAGATCCAGCATGCTGCAACAAAGATGGAAGATGCCATATGCCGTAACTAAGACCCAGCGCAGCCAAATAAATTTAAAAACAAAATAAAAAGACCCCTCCCAGCCAGTCACTGTCAGTGTTTCCCAGGGCCCATCCTCTGCTCTCCTCTTCCGGCTCTGCCCTCTCCAGGGTCAACCCATCCATGCCAGCTTTGATGGTGGTCAATGAGTTATGGACTCAGGGAGCGGAGAGTGTGCGACCTCTTCCCCACAGTAGGAAAAACCCTGGGGCGACCCTGCATACCTGGGCTCAGTAGGCTCTCCCGTCGGACAAGTGGCTCGTGGCCCCTCTTTGGAAGGCGGCCCCTGGGCTGCTGGAGGCTTCCCTGCACTCACGGAGGGTTCGAGGCCGGGAACCATCCCCACCCCTGGCTGCCATGATCCCCAACCGCTGGCTGACGCCGGCAGAGCGCTCTCCTGCCAGCTCGGGCCGGGCAGCGTAAGTACTCTCCAGAGTTGGGGGCAGGCTGCTGGGGCTCGTGCCTGCGATCATCCTGGCTTGCCTCCCTCCCCTGTGCTGCCCTATGTCCTCCGCCACCTCTTCCCCGCCTCTCCTGAATAAATCATTTGCACAGACATGTGCATCTCAGGGTCTGCTTCTAAGACACCTAGCCTCAGACAACTTAGAAACCTGAAACTTCACATCTAGATTGTTTGCTGCAAACCCCAACCTGTTTATCCAAACTCCTCTGGGCATGTTCAACCAGCCAGTCCAGCAAACTCCATGAGCCCCGTCCTTTTCGATTCCCGGCCTCCTCCTCCTGTTTCCCACCCACTCTGTCACCTACTCCCAACGTGGGACGGTGCTCCCCCAGCCTCATCCCCACCCTCCAGCTCCAAGAGCCAGTCCGTCCTGCTCCTGTCTCTTTATTATCTCACGGTTTTCTCTCTGCTTATGTCCTATACTTTCTCTAAGGACAGGCTCACCCCTGTTCAAGTTCAGATATCTGGATGGGATATCTGTAACCCGCCCGCCATGGCTCTCCATTGTCTTAAAGATAACAACTTCCGGGCCCAGATGCTCCAGGCTCTCACTGATGCCTGCTGATCTGCAGCCTGCCTCTGGCTGGGCACGGGGAACCCCGAGAAGACAGAGCCGAATCCAGCCTGGGCAAGGCCCCGGGGAAGACATCCTCCCCCGGCCCAGCCCTCTCCCCTTCCCCACCACACCAGGCAGCCTCTCCATTTAGGAAAAAAGATTTTTCATAACTCAATTATTCAGAATTTTCTGGCAGTCCGTTCACAATCTGAAATTGCTGTGGCTCTGTTTACTGCGGGGTGTTTGTATTTTGACGGTTTCTAGCCGGGCTTTGGGCAACCCAACCTTTCAACGATCAGATGTGTCCTCTGGTGTCCTCTGGTCGTGTCTCCTTGGATCTCTTTGCAGAGCCTTCATGTCTGGCAACCGGCTTCCTGGGTAACATCGTCTAGCAGCCATCTGGATGTCTTTAGACGGGGACTGGGGCCGGAAATCCCTCCACGGGGCTGCCCCTGCCGCCTCCCCCCGACCACCAGCACTCCTGCGGGCCGTCTGGGTCGTGGCAGGCCGGCGTTCCCGGCCCGCTCCCACCCGGACCCACGAGCCTCCCCATGCGGGGTCCAGAGGGACCACTCCCTGGGCACCTGCCTGGTACCCACATCCTCCCGGCTCCATTGCCCGGCCCGGTCTTTCTCCCAGGAAACAGACATCAACCAAGAAACAAAAGGAAGCAGCGTGACCAAGTGCTTTTATAGTCTCAAAAGTGCTTTCGAATGTCTGCCGCCCAACCTGTTTATCCAAATTCGGCGCAACCAGCCAGTCCAGCAAACTCCATGAGCCCCGTCCTTTTCGATTCCCGGCCTCCTCCTCCTGTTTCCCACCCACTCTGTCACCTACTCCCAACGTGGGACGGTGCTCCCCCAGCCTCATCCCCACCCTCCAGCTCCAAGAGCCAGTCCGTCCTGCTCCTGTCTCTTTATTATCTCACGGTTTTCTCTCTGCTTATGTCCTATACTTTCTCTAAGGACAGGCTCACCCCTGTTCAAGTTCAGATATCTGGATGGGATATCTGTAACCCGCCCGCCATGGCTCTCCATTGTCTTAAAGATAACAACTTCCGGGCCCAGATGCTCCAGGCTCTCACTGATGCCTGCTGATCTGCAGCCTGCCTCTGGCTGGGCACGGGGAACCCCGAGAAGACAGAGCCGAATCCAGCCTGGGCAAGGCCCCGGGGAAGACATCCTCCCCCGGCCCAGCCCTCTCTCCCCTTCCCCACCACACCAGGCAGCCTCTCTCCATTTAGGAAAAAAGATTTTTCATAACTCAATTATTCAGAATTTTCTGGCAGTCCGTTCACAATCTGAAATTGCTGTGGCTCTGTTTACTGCGGGGTGTTTGTATTTTGACGGTTTCTAGCCGGGCTTTGGGCAACCCAACCTTTCAACGATCAGATGTGTCCTCTGGTGTCCTCTGGTCGTGTCTCCTTGGATCTCTTTGCAGAGCCTTCATGTCTGGCAACCGGCTTCCTGGGTAACATCGTCTAGCAGCCATCTGGATGTCTTTAGACGGGGACTGGGGCCGGAAATCCCTCCACGGGGCTGCCCCTGCCGCCTCCCCCCGACCACCAGCACTCCTGCGGGCCGTCTGGGTCGTGGCAGGCCGGCGTTCCCGGCCCGCTCCCACCCGGACCCACGAGCCTCCCCATGCGGGGTCCAGAGGGACCACTCCCTGGGCACCTGCCTGGTACCCACATCCTCCCGGCTCCATTGCCCCGGCTCCGGTCTTTCTCCCAGGAAACAGACATCAACCAAGAAACAAAAGGAAGCAGCGTGACCAAGTGCTTTTTATAGTCTCAAAAGTGCTTTCGAATGTCTGCCGCCCGAAACGCCTTTACGTCCAAGAGGTGGGCGTGATTATAACCATCTCCACTCAGAGAGGAGGAACTTGGGGGCTTGGGAGAGGCTGCAGGCTGCCTCCCCGTCTCAGCTAGACAACAGCAAGGGTACAGGAACATCAACCCAGCCTTTGGCTTCCAATGGCTGTGTTTTCTCCTGAAATAAACAGACCCATAAATACAACCAGGTGTGCATCGTGAGGGCCGAACCGTGCAGAGTGCAGTACCGACATGGCATCCTGGGGCTCCTGGATCACACACTGCAAGGAACTGGATGAGCAGAGGGGAGGCTCAGATGTGGAGATAGGAGCTTCCCTGGGAGCTCAGCTGATAACGCATCTGCCTGCAATGCAGATTCCTGGATCTGGAAGATCCCCTGGAGAAGGGATAGGCTACCCGCTCCAGTATTCTCTGGGGGTGGCTCAGACGGTAAAGAATCCGCCTGCGATGCTGGAGACCCAGGTTCGATCCCTGGATTGGGAAGATCCCCTGGAGGGGGGCACAGCAACCCACTCCAGTATTCTTGCCTGGAGAATCCCCATCGACGGAGGAGCCTGGCGGGCTGCAGTCCACGGGCCGCAGAGTTGGACACGACCGAGCACAGGCTGACTCACACGCCAGCCTCCCCGCATCCCCTGCGGTGGCCCTCCTCTGCCCGCACACAGGCGGTCAATCCCTCACTCTCTCCATTCGAACGTCCGGGAAACCGAGACTCAGAGATGCAAGGACTTGGGTATGGTCACCCAAGCAGTGGAGGGGAGGAACCAGGCCAGGGATTCAGAGAGTGGGAAGAAGCTGGGCCCTCTTAGCCTGGTGTGGATGCCAGTCAGACCTCTGTGGAGAGGGCAGGGCCCAAGACGGAGCTGTGGGCCCCAGGCCGCAGGCAGAGAGCTGCAGACCAGTGACCTTACTGATGAGGGGCAGCCGGCAGGCAGCAGCACTGCCGAGAGGGCACGCAGCTTTGGCTCAGTTCCAGCACTGGTTTTCCACCCTCTGTCTGAAGCCTTTGTGGGGAACCAGCAGGGTGGACAGGGAGTGGAGAGATGGCCTGAGCCGGCTTCCAGCCTTCCAAGAGGCAGTGGCCACTCTGCTCACCACGGGAGTGGGGTCCCGAGCCTCTCGGCCATTCCGTTCTACTCGGTCCAGCCTGCTTCTGCCGTCTTTCTTTGACGACCAGACATGTTGCGGGGGGGGGCAGGGAAGGAAGGTTTGTTTCCAATTGGTTTCAGAAGGCTGGAGCGAGACCTCTGTTTTTTTCCGAAGCACGGTGGAGACCGCGTGCATTAAGGCAGGGAGCGTGAAATCCACTCTAAGAGGTTCCGTGTGTCACCGGATGGAACTAGTCCTCACTACCACCAGCTCAAATTCAGGTCATTTCCCTGGACCAGAATGGAGACCTTCCTTCTGCCAAACTCCCCTGACCCCAACGGGGCAGCGTGATGGCCCAGGGCAGACCGTGGCAGCACCAACCTGCCAATCCTGCAGCACTTGACATTTAGGGAGCCCGTTGGAGCCAGCTTGGGTTTGCCACGTGTGCCCCTCCGCCTCCTCCTGGAAGCCTGCCCTGGCTGCTGCCACTCAGGATCTCACAACGTGGCAGCCCACCGGCCTTGACTCGGGGCAGCATCATTGCCATTTACGCCTAGTCCAACACTTCACTGTCGCTGCCGCCTTGTAGAATTTTAGATCTGTCTTCTATTATGTTTTCTTATCATTTGTCATTCTTTCAAGTACCTATCCAACATACAGTCATCAGATGGTTCTTTGGGGCTAGCCCTGGGGGGATGGGGGTTAAGAACAAAAGAAATGGTTTAGACTTGGTCTTGCCCTCAAGTTGTTCACCAGCTGATGAAAAAGAAGCCCAGATAGGTAGAGAGATGTCTAAAATTAAAAGGAGTAAGTGTGGGCACTTCCCTGGTGATCCAGTGGCTAAGACTCTGAGCTCCCAATGCAGGGGGCCCAGGGTTCAATCCCTGGTCAAAAAACTAGATTCCATATGCTGAAACACAGAGTCCACACGCTGCAGCTAAAGAGTCCGTCCGGGCTCAGGTCCTCAGTTGCACGTGACTCTTTGCAGCCACATGGACTGTAATCCACCAGGTTCCTCCATCCATGGGATTCTCCAGACAAGAATACTGGAGTGGGTTGCCATGCCCTCCTGCAGAGAATCTTCCTGACCCGGGGATTGAACCTGCCTCTCCTGCATTGGCAGGCGGGTTCGTTACCACTGAGCCACCTGGAAAGCTACTAATGATCCCACGTGCAACTAAAGATTGAGGATCCTGCATGCTGCCATTAAGACCCAGCTCAGCCAAATAAATAAATAAAAATATTTTTTAAAAAGCTTAAAAAAAGGGCTTCCCTGGTGGTCCAGTGGGTAAGGACACCGCCTTGCAGGGCAAGGGGCGCCGGTTCGATCCCTGGCCTGGGAAGATCCCACGTGCCGTGGAGCAGCTGGACCAATGTGTCCAACGACCGAGCCAGAGCTCTGGAGCGCATGCGCCCAGGGCCGGTGCTCTGTGACAACAGAGGCCACTGTGATGGGAGGCCCACACGGGCCAAAGAACAAAGATGGATGAAAATGGACAAATGAAAGACCAATAGAATTGGCCCACCTGCTCCCCTCCCTCCCCACCCCACCCCCCTCAAATGAATAAATAAATAAATCTAAAAAAAAAAAAAGCTTAAAAAAATAAAACTGAAAAATACAAGGTGCACATGTTGATGCAACAGGGAAAAGGGCCTGAGCGTTGGGGGAGGTTTCCCAGCAGAGGAGATTTTCGAGCTGGGTCTGAAGGAGGAAGAGCTCCCCGACATACACCCAAAAGTACCGCCGAGGGGCTGGAGGAGCAGAAGGATGGAAGGGAGGCTGTGGAAGGACAGGCTGGAATAAGCACAGGAAAAACAACATGGGCTTCCCCCGTAGCTCAGTGGGGAAGAGTTCGCCTACCAATGCAGGATACACGGCTTCGATCCCTGATCCAGGAAGATCCCACATGCTGCAGAGCAACAAAGCCCGTGAGCCACAACTATGGAGCCTGTGTTCTAGAGCCTCGGAGCTGCAACTATGGAGCCCGTGTGCCCTGGAGCCCGAGTTCCACAAGAGAATTCACAGCATCAAGAAGCCTGCTCAGCTCAACGAGAGAGGAGCCCCCACTCCCTGCAACTAGAGAAGAGCCTGCGGCAGCAGTGAAAACTCAGGAGAGCCGAAAATAAAAATAAATAAATAAGTAAAAATTTTTTTGAAACAACAACCTATCTGTTGAGTATCTACTAGGCGTCAGGTATTATCCTCACGGCTTCACTTATACTAATATAGGTAATGATTACGAATATCAGGTAAAGTAGGTAGATGGGTGCTCATTAGTATTATCACCATGAGAAGATAGAGGAACAGAGAGGTTAAGCAATTTACCTAAGGTCACACAGTTAGTAAATGATGGAGCCAGATGTTGGCCTCAGGCAGTCTGGCTCTAGAAACCTGCTCTGAGCTTTAATCAGGTACTGTCTTGCTAAGATGTGTTACAGCATTTCTTCCAGAGGGTTGTGGACACAATGTGCTTGAGCTCAGTGACTCAGTCCCGTCCAGCTCTTTGCGACCTCATGGACTGTAGCCCGCCAGGCTCCTCTGTCCACGGGATTCTCCAGGCAAGAATACTGGAGTGGGCTGCCATGCCCTCCTCCAGGGGAGCTTCCCCACCCAAGGACTGAACTTGGGTCTCCTGCATCTCCTGGGCTGGCAGGTGGATTATTAACCACTGAGCCACCTGGACACATTAAAGCACAAATAAATTAGCTTTCCAGTCTCAAGTGATCCATACCATCTCCCCACTTACTCCCACACATACACAAGTCTGACCAATCTTCTCTCACTGTTTCCTTATGAATCTCCTCTTCCCAAGCCCATTATAGTAGTGTCCGCCTCTCAAAGCACCCTCCTCTCCAGGTCCCCTTTTGTGACCCATCTAGAGGTGACCCGAGCCCTGCGGTACTTGCCGGAGGAAAAGGTTGACTGAGGCCTCCCCACAAGTCACCTGAGCTGCCAAACACCCAGAGGCCAGCCAAGCGGCGAGCCCAAGTGTGAAATTTTCCAACCCGCCGCCCCAGCCGACTGAGCCCTGAGTCCGGCCGCCCCAGCAAAGATGAGCTCATGGCCCCCGGGGTCTAGAGCCTCGGAGCTGCAACTATGGAGCCCGTGTGCCCTGGAGCCCGAGTTCCACAAGAGAATTCACAGCATCAAGAAGCCTGCTCAGCTCAACGAGAGAGGAGCCCCCACTCCCTGCAACTAGAGAAGAGCCTGCGGCAGCAGTGAAAACTCAGGAGAGCCGAAAATAAAAATAAATAAATAAGTAAAAATTTTTTTGAAACAACAACCTATCTGTTGAGTATCTACTAGGCGTCAGGTATTATCCTCACGGCTTCACTTATACTAATATAGGTAATGATTACGAATATCAGGTAAAGTAGGTAGATGGGTGCTCATTAGTATTATCACCATGAGAAGATAGAGGAACAGAGAGGTTAAGCAATTTACCTAAGGTCACACAGTTAGTAAATGATGGAGCCAGATGTTGGCCTCAGGCAGTCTGGCTCTAGAAACCTGCTCTGAGCTTTAATCAGGTACTGTCTTGCTAAGATGTGTTACAGCATTTCTTCCAGAGGGTTGTGGACACAATGTGCTTGAGCTCAGTGACTCAGTCCCGTCCAGCTCTTTGCGACCTCATGGACTGTAGCCCGCCAGGCTCCTCTGTCCACGGGATTCTCCAGGCAAGAATACTGGAGTGGGCTGCCATGCCCTCCTCCAGGGGAGCTTCCCCACCCAAGGACTGAACTTGGGTCTCCTGCATCTCCTGGGCTGGCAGGTGGATTATTAACCACTGAGCCACCTGGACACATTAAAGCACAAATAAATTAGCTTTCCAGTCTCAAGTGATCCATACCATCTCCCCACTTACTCCCACACATACACAAGTCTGACCAATCTTCTCTCACTGTTTCCTTATGAATCTCCTCTTCCCAAGCCCATTATAGTAGTGTCCGCCTCTCAAAGCACCCTCCTCTCCAGGTCCCCTTTTGTGACCCATCTAGAGGTGACCCGAGCCCTGCGGTACTTGCCGGAGGAAAAGGTTGACTGAGGCCTCCCCACAAGTCACCTGAGCTGCCAAACACCCAGAGGCCAGCCAAGCGGCGAGCCCAAGTGTGAAATTTTCCAACCCGCCGCCCCAGCCGACTGAGCCCTGAGTCCGGCCGCCCCAGCAAAGATGAGCTCATGCAGGGTCTACCCAGCGCCTCGCGGGCTCTGAACAGCAACCAGAGCCGGGGTCCATTCCAAATCTCTTAACTCGAAAAACCTGTCTGTGAGCCCCGACCACGGAGCGTGTCCGCCACGCACGATCGGTGCTAAGGAATGGCGCCCGGGGCTGGCTCGGCTGCAGCCCAGGCCCCAGAGCAGGGCCCAGAGCATGGCCTCGCAGCTGAGGCAGACACGGCCAGAGCCAGCTACGGGGACCACGGATGGAGCCTCAGGCCAAGCGGATTAGCAAGGGCAAGACCGAGGGATGGAAGCCCAGCAACGATCCTGAAAGGAGATACTCAGGTTCAGGCCTGAACTGGGGTGGCAGCCACAGGGCTAGAGAGGAGAGGAGCCCCCCCAAAAGCATTGGAAAGGTGCTGTGGATGGTGCCAGGGTTCTCCAGATGGGTGGCTGGGGGAAAGGAAAGGGACAGAAGGAAGGAAGTGGGGACCCAGACTTGTGCGGCTAGAGGAAACAAGGAACAGTTCTTGAGGTGGGCACCACAGAGGAGAGAGAATGAGCTGAGGGATGATGGGAAGGGAAACTGGGAAAGTGTGGGCTGTGAAGGGTCTGGGGCTACCCAAGCAGAGGCGTCCAATAAGCTGTTGCCCATCAGTCCACTCTTAGAAGGGAAGGCCACGGTGAAGGTCAAGTGAAGGTCAAGTCTTGGAGTCCGCATTCATTGAGAGTCAAGGCCTTGGAACAAAATGAGATGGCCGAGGTGAATGGTTAAATCCAATGGAAAAGGAGTCCAGAAGGGTTTTGGAGAGAGAGGGCTCCAGCTGGGAATGAAGAAGAGTTAAAGGACTAACAAATGAAAGTCAAGTGGGATGGAGAGAAGCCAGAAAAGTCACAGAATTCTTGGGAGTTGTGGGGTTCAAGAAGCAGAAGGCCAAACCAGAGTCAGACTAGACCCGAGCCCTGCGGTACTTGCCGGAGGAAAAGGTTGACTGAGGCCTCCCCACAAGTCACCTGAGCTGCCAAACACCCAGAGGCCAGCCAAGCGGCGAGCCCAAGTGTGAAATTTTCCAACCCGCCGCCCCAGCCGACTGAGCCCTGAGTCCGGCCGCCCCAGCAAAGATGAGCTCATGCAGGGTCTACCCAGCGCCTCGCGGGCTCTGAACAGCAACCAGAGCCGGGGTCCATTCCAAATCTCTTAACTCGAAAAACCTGTCTGTGAGCCCCGACCACGGAGCGTGTCCGCCACGCACGATCGGTGCTAAGGAATGGCGCCCGGGGCTGGCTCGGCTGCAGCCCAGGCCCCAGAGCAGGGCCCAGAGCATGGCCTCGCAGCTGAGGCAGACACGGCCAGAGCCAGCTACGGGGACCACGGATGGAGCCTCAGGCCAAGCGGATTAGCAAGGGCAAGACCGAGGGATGGAAGCCCAGCAACGATCCTGAAAGGAGATACTCAGGTTCAGGCCTGAACTGGGGTGGCAGCCACAGGGCTAGAGAGGAGAGGAGCCCCCCCAAAAGCATTGGAAAGGTGCTGTGGATGGTGCCAGGGTTCTCCAGATGGGTGGCTGGGGGAAAGGAAAGGGACAGAAGGAAGGAAGTGGGGACCCAGACTTGTGCGGCTAGAGGAAACAAGGAACAGTTCTTGAGGTGGGCACCACAGAGGAGAGAGAATGAGCTGAGGGATGATGGGAAGGGAAACTGGGAAAGTGTGGGCTGTGAAGGGTCTGGGGCTACCCAAGCAGAGGCGTCCAATAAGCTGTTGCCCATCAGTCCACTCTTAGAAGGGAAGGCCACGGTGAAGGTCAAGTGAAGGTCAAGTCTTGGAGTCCGCATTCATTGAGAGTCAAGGCCTTGGAACAAAATGAGATGGCCGAGGTGAATGGTTAAATCCAATGGAAAAGGAGTCCAGAAGGGTTTTGGAGAGAGAGGGCTCCAGCTGGGAATGAAGAAGAGTTAAAGGACTAACAAATGAAAGTCAAGTGGGATGGAGAGAAGCCAGAAAAGTCACAGAATTCTTGGGAGTTGTGGGGTTCAAGAAGCAGAAGGCCAAACCAGAGTTCAGACGGGGTAGGCACAGAGAAAAGGCTGTTGGGTACAGAGAGAAGGGTACCCCTCCCTCCAGAGGCCAGGGACCTAGAGAATCTTCTCCCAAACATATGCCAAAGAGAAAAAAGTCCATGTATTCTATCGAGCAAACTATGCACGCAAGAATGTTCACAGCAGCTCTATTCATAACAGCTTCAAGCTGGAAACAGCCCAGATGCCCATCAATTGATGAATGGATAAACAAATCATGATATAGTCACACATTGGAATTATTTCAGTAATGAAAAAGGAATGAACTGCAGTTACATGCAATAACATGGAAGAATCCCAAAAACATTAGGCTGAGCCAGAGAAGCCAGACGCAGAGGAGTACCCGGGCTTGACTCCGTGTATAAGGAGTTCTACAATAGGCGAAAGTAACTTCCGGTGATAAAGGTCACCACGACGGTATCTGAGAGAAGGAGTGAACTCTCCCGGGAGGAATAGGCAAGCATCTTCTAAGGAACAGAAAATATTCTAGGTCTTCATCAGAGTAGCAGCTGCGTGAGTGTAGACATGTGCAAAATTCACCAAGCTGTATACAGCTGTTTTTACATTTTTAAAATATTTGATTTTATTTGATTGTGCCAGGTCTCCGTTACAGCATGCACACTCTTAATTGTGGCACGTGGGAGCTTAGTTCCCTGACCAGGGATCAAACCCAGACCTCCTGCATAGGAAGCATGGAGTCTTAACCACCAGACCACCAGGGAAGTCCCCGTAAGCTCTACCTGAATAAACATGTAAGAAGGCAGAGGCCAGACGAGGCCTTCCCAGGCGGGGCTAGTGGTAAAGAACCCACTTGTCAGTGCAGGAGACATGAGAGATACAAGTTCTCTCCATGGATTGGGAAGATCCCCTGGGCAGGGGGGCATGACAACCCACTCCCGTATTCTTGCCTGTAGAATCCCACGGACAGAGGAGTCTGGTGGGCTACAGTCCGTGGGGTCGCAAATCGTCAGACGCGACTGAAATGACAGCCCACGCACACAGAGACCGAGTGAAAATGCAGAAAAGGAAGACGTGGGCCCGTCGAAGAGTCAGTCCTTCCACTGAAACACCCATAACTTGGCAAAAAGGGACTTAGCTCTTGGAGGACTCTGGAATCCAATCTGAAATTTACAGCTACCAGGAAGCTGCTTAATGAAGAGAAAGAAACACTGAATTTCAGCAAGAGGACACCGTGACATTTGCACGCACCTGGCTCCCATTCCTCATCCTCCAGCCTGGTGGCAGCTGTCGGGATGACACGGCCGCCTCGGCATGCCTGGTGTGACCGACCGAGGACGGGGATCGCACAGACCTTGTTCTTAAAAACTGGGATTGCGTGTTTGGACCTGACGGGTGGGTCCCTGAGGAATGGCTCAGAAGCTGACTCTATGCTCTCCCTCCTCAACACACACACACACACACGCACACGCATACGCACACGCACACGCACACACACCTGGAGTAACCTCACAGGCAGCAGCCGCATCTGTGGGAGGATTTAAAGCCGTATATACCTCATACCCTCCTGGGGCAAAGAAGGGCAAGTCAGACAAGTGGTTGACGGAACCCAAAACGCTTGGGAAGGAGGAAACAGGAGGATGGTTATTAGGGGAATAAGAGCTCTGGAAAACGACCGCACATACTGTGCGGAGAGTGCAGGGGGCATGCCCAAGGAGTAATGAGTACTCAGAAAAGACCTGAGAAGTCAGGACTTCCCTGGTGGTCCAGGGCTACGACTCCATATTCGCAATGCAGGGGGCCTGGGTTCGATCCCTGGTCAGGAAACTAGATCCCACATCCCACATGCCACTGCTAAGGGTTCACATGCCTCCAACTAGGGATCCCACACGCTGCAACCAGGACCCCGTGGAGCCAGAAACATCATTAGGTTCCACCTCCGATGACTCTAGGGATTCCCTTGTTGCTCAGCGGGTAAAGAATCCACCTGCAACGCAGGAGACCCCAGTTCAATCCCTGGGTTGGGAAGGCCCGCTGGAGAAGGGAAAGGTACCCACGCCAGTATTCTTGCCTGGAGAATTAATTCCATGGGACGCAAAGAGTCGGACACAACTGAGTGACTTCACTTTCACTTTTCTCTTTTCTGATGACCCGTGGGCTCCACACAAGCAGAAGGTGAAGCCCATGGTGGAGGTATAAGCAGCTGGCTGAGTGCTGAAGAAATTCCCCAGCGCAGAACCAAACACAGATACCGAGAGAGTACTCACTTCTTTTCTTTTCAGTCCCAGGCATTTAAGGAAATCTCCGTGATGTCACCTGCTGACCACTGAGACAGGAAAAGAGAGACTTTAGAGACCACAGTAGAACAAAGAATATACCATTTCCCTAAATTATAAATAGTTTAGATGAGTCACTAAACAAAAGATTCAAAGCAAGCCCTGGAGTAGAGAGAAAATCTGGTTTCCAGAGTTACTACGTTCTAATATTCAGTATTATAATATAATACTCTCCCCCAACGCTCAGAGTGGCCACTTGGTGACTGCCACAGCGTGTAGGCAAAACCTCCCGCCTCCTCAAGACCCTCCCCAAGACAAACAAAGGGAAAGGAGGGCGTACTAAAATATATGGGATGTAGCAAAAGCAGCACTGAGAGAGAAATTAACTGCAGCAAATGCCTCTATTAAAAAGGAAGAAACAGGGCTTCCCTGGTGGTCCAGTGGGTAAGGACACTGCCTTACAGTGCAAGGGGCTCCAGTTCGATCCCTGGCCTGGGAAGATCCCACGTGCCGCGGAGCGACTGGACCAATGTGTCCAGCTACCGAGCCGGAGCTCTGGAGCGCATGCGCGCAGAGCCGATGCTCTGCAACAACAGAGGCCACCGCGATGGGAGATCCACACAGACCAAAGAACAAAGATGGATGAAAATAGATAAATGAAAGACCAATGGAAGTGGCCTGCCGGCCCCCTCCCTTCCCCCCCTTCCTCCCCAAAAAGGGAAGAAACACCTCAAGACAACCATCTATACCTTCAGGAACTAGAAAAGGAAGCACTAACTAAACCCAAAGAAAGCAGAAGGAATGAAGTATAGGAATTACAGTAGAGATCAATGAAATAGGAAATTTTCCTAAAGGAAATCAACCGTGAAGATTCATTGGAAGGATTGGTGCTGAAACTGAAGCTCTAATACTTTGGCCACCTGATGCAAAGAGGCAACTCATTTAAAAAGACCCTGATGTTGGGAAAGATAGAAGACAAAAGGAGAAGGGACGACAGAGGGCGAGATGGTTGTATGGCATCACTGAGTCAATGGACATGAGCTTGAGCAAGCTCTGGGAGATGGTGAAGGACAGGGAAGCCTGGCGTGCTGCCGGCCATGGGGTCACAGAGAGTCAGACACGACTGAGTGACTGAACTGAACTGGAGATAGAAAATCAATAGAGCAAATCACAGCAAAACTGACACATTTTTCGCTTGACTGAAAATAAAAGGAGGGAAGGCAAATTACTAAAATCAGAAACAAAAGAGGAGACACTCCAGCTGAAATTACAGAGAAAAAAATGTTATCAGAAAATACTGTGAACAACTATAGGCCAACGAATAGAAATTCAGTATTATAATATAATACTCTCCCCCAACGCTCAGAGTGGCCACTTGGTGACTGCCACAGCGTGTAGGCAAAACCTCCCGCCTCCTCAAGACCCTCCCCAAGACAAACAAAGGGAAAGGAGGGCGTACTAAAATATATGGGATGTAGCAAAAGCAGCACTGAGAGAGAAATTAACTGCAGCAAATGCCTCTATTAAAAAGGAAGAAACAGGGCTTCCCTGGTGGTCCAGTGGGTAAGGACACTGCCTTACAGTGCAAGGGGCTCCAGTTCGATCCCTGGCCTGGGAAGATCCCACGTGCCGCGGAGCGACTGGACCAATGTGTCCAGCTACCGAGCCGGAGCTCTGGAGCGCATGCGCGCAGAGCCGATGCTCTGCAACAACAGAGGCCACCGCGATGGGAGATCCACACAGACCAAAGAACAAAGATGGATGAAAATAGATAAATGAAAGACCAATGGAAGTGGCCTGCCGGCCCCCTCCCTTCCCCCCCTTCCTCCCCAAAAAGGGAAGAAACACCTCAAGACAACCATCTATACCTTCAGGAACTAGAAAAGGAAGCACTAACTAAACCCAAAGAAAGCAGAAGGAATGAAGTATAGGAATTACAGTAGAGATCAATGAAATAGGAAATTTTCCTAAAGGAAATCAACCGTGAAGATTCATTGGAAGGATTGGTGCTGAAACTGAAGCTCTAATACTTTGGCCACCTGATGCAAAGAGGCAACTCATTTAAAAAGACCCTGATGTTGGGAAAGATAGAAGACAAAAGGAGAAGGGACGACAGAGGGCGAGATGGTTGTATGGCATCACTGAGTCAATGGACATGAGCTTGAGCAAGCTCTGGGAGATGGTGAAGGACAGGGAAGCCTGGCGTGCTGCCGGCCATGGGGTCACAGAGAGTCAGACACGACTGAGTGACTGAACTGAACTGGAGATAGAAAATCAATAGAGCAAATCACAGCAAAACTGACACATTTTTCGCTTGACTGAAAATAAAAGGAGGGAAGGCAAATTACTAAAATCAGAAACAAAAGAGGAGACACTCCAGCTGAAATTACAGAGAAAAAAATGTTATCAGAAAATACTGTGAACAACTATAGGCCAACGAATGAGAAAATCTAGCTGAAATGGTTAGAAATTCCTAGACACACACAAACTCACAACTGACTCAAGAACTAGAAAATCTGAATAGATCTATAATAAGGACAGAGATGGAATCATTTATTAAAAACCTCCCAACAAAGACTTAGCCCACCAGATGGCTTCTCTGGGGGTCTATCATACATTTAGGGAAGAATTCCTAACAATCCTTTTCAAACTTTTCCAAAACACTGAAGTGGAAGAAACTTGCTAACTTACTCTATGAGGCCAGTATCACCTTGATTCCAAAGCCATCGACACTAAACAAAACTACAGACTAATATCCTTTGTGGATATAAATGCAAAAAACTTCAGTAAAAGACTAGCAAACCAAATTCACCAGCAGATTAAAAAACTATACACCATGACTAAATGTGATTTCTCCCCAGAAGGCTAATGGTTCAACATATGAAAATGAAGCCATGTAAACTACCACATTAATAGAATGCATTTTTAAAACATAATTATTTCAGTCAATGCAGAAAGAACATTCAACAAAATCCAGCACCCTTTTATGATTTATAAAAAACACTCATTAAACTAGAAATAGAACTTCCTCAACAAAATAAAGACCACATATGTAAAACTCAGAGCTCCCATCATACTCAATGGGGAAAGGCTGAAAGCTTTTTCCCTAAGACTGGAAATAAGACAAGGATTCCCACTTTTGCCACTGAATAGCATAGTACTAAGAAATCAGGCCATAAAATTTAGGCAGGAAAATGAAATAACAGGCATCCAAATTGGGAAGAAGGGGTAAAACTGTCTCTGGCTACATATGATATAGTCTTGTATGTTAAAAAAAAATCCTAAAGAATTCACACATATGCACAGCCACAATTATAAAAGCTAGTAAATTTAACAAAGTTGCAAGACATAAAATCAATTCACAAAGATCAGTTGTCTTTCTATCCACTAGTAATGAACCATGCAAAAAGACATTTAAAGAACCGTATCATTTAAAATAACTTTGAGGATAAAAATAAAAACCTCTTAGGGATAAACCTAATCAAGGAGGTGCAATTCTTGGACACTGAAAACAACAAGACATTGCTCAAAGAAGTTTAAAACCAAAATAAGTGGAAAGATATTCTGTGCTCGTGGATTGGAAGACTGACTTAGCACTCAAAACAGATTCAATGTCATCTCTCTCCAAGTCCCAATCACAACATGGTTTTTAGAAATGGCAAAAATGCACCCTAAAGTTCATATAGAACTTAAAGGGACCACAAATCATCAAAACGCTCTTGAAAAAAGAAAACATGGTAGGTGGCCATATACTTCCCAATTTCTAAACTTATTACAAAGCTACATAAAAAAAAAAAAAAAAAAAAAAGCTGCACTGGCATAAAGATAGACATATAGACAAATGCAATAGAAGAGAGAGCCCAGAGTTAAACCCTCACAACGATGGTCAGTTGATTTTTGACAAGGGTGTCAAGATGATTCAATGAGAAAAGAACAGTTTTTCCAACCAACGGTGATGGGAAAACCGATTCACCACATGCAAAAGAACAAAATTGAGCGCTTTCCTTACAGCATATAGAAAAGCTCACTCAAATTTGATCGAAGACCTAAATTTAATAGCTAAAACTATAAGACTTTTAGAAGAAAACAGGAAAGAAAGTTCATGACCTGTTTGGGCAATGGTTTCTTTTGAGAACCTTTTCAAATGGTGCTTGGATAACCAGGTATCTGCATGGAAAATTAAAAAAAACCTTGATTCTTTCTATACACAGGCACAAAACTTAATTGTAGGTGGCTGTCCCCCTTTGCCACTGAATAGCATAGTACTAAGAAATCAGGCCATAAAATTTAGGCAGGAAAATGAAATAACAGGCATCCAAATTGGGAAGAAGGGGTAAAACTGTCTCTGGCTACATATGATATAGTCTTGTATGTTAAAAAAAAATCCTAAAGAATTCACACATATGCACAGCCACAATTATAAAAGCTAGTAAATTTAACAAAGTTGCAAGACATAAAATCAATTCACAAAGATCAGTTGTCTTTCTATCCACTAGTAATGAACCATGCAAAAAGACATTTAAAGAACCGTATCATTTAAAATAACTTTGAGGATAAAAATAAAAACCTCTTAGGGATAAACCTAATCAAGGAGGTGCAATTCTTGGACACTGAAAACAACAAGACATTGCTCAAAGAAGTTTAAAACCAAAATAAGTGGAAAGATATTCTGTGCTCGTGGATTGGAAGACTGACTTAGCACTCAAAACAGATTCAATGTCATCTCTCTCCAAGTCCCAATCACAACATGGTTTTTAGAAATGGCAAAAATGCACCCTAAAGTTCATATAGAACTTAAAGGGACCACAAATCATCAAAACGCTCTTGAAAAAAGAAAACATGGTAGGTGGCCATATACTTCCCAATTTCTAAACTTATTACAAAGCTACATAAAAAAAAAAAAAAAAAAAAAAGCTGCACTGGCATAAAGATAGACATATAGACAAATGCAATAGAAGAGAGAGCCCAGAGTTAAACCCTCACAACGATGGTCAGTTGATTTTTGACAAGGGTGTCAAGATGATTCAATGAGAAAAGAACAGTTTTTCCAACCAACGGTGATGGGAAAACCGATTCACCACATGCAAAAGAACAAAATTGAGCGCTTTCCTTACAGCATATAGAAAAGCTCACTCAAATTTGATCGAAGACCTAAATTTAATAGCTAAAACTATAAGACTTTTAGAAGAAAACAGGAAAGAAAGTTCATGACCTGTTTGGGCAATGGTTTCTTTTGAGAACCTTTTCAAATGGTGCTTGGATAACCAGGTATCTGCATGGAAAATTAAAAAAAACCTTGATTCTTTCTATACACAGGCACAAAACTTAATTGTAGGTGGATTCTAGACCTGGAAGTCACGAGTAATATTACCAAGTTTCTAGAAGAAAACGGGAAAATATCTTTCCAACCTGGAGGTAGGCAAGTATTTCTTAAGTATTTGAATAAATAGTTTTTATAAAGAAAAAAATTAGTTTAGTATTTCTTAAAAATAAAAATTTAACTTAGACTTTATCAAAATTAAAAACATACGTTCTTCAAAAGACACTGACGAGAAAACGAATAGGATAGCCTACAGATCGGGAGAGTTTTCACAAAGCACACTTCTGACAGAAGACTTGAATGCAAACTATATAAAGAATTCCTACAAATCCGGAGAAGGAAATGGCAACACACTCCAGTATTCTTGGCTGGGAAATTCCATGAACAGAGGAGCCTGGTGGGCTACAGGCCATGGAGTTGCAAGAGCTGGACACAGATCAGTGAGTAAGCCACCAATCAACACTACCACTGAAATTAAAAACAAAATTTCCAATGCTTGCATTTAAAAAAATTCTACAAAACAGTAAGAAGACAAAACACAGTTAAAAATGAAAAAGAGACTTGAGAAGACATTTTACAGAACTATGAAAATGGTCAGTAAGCATATCAAAAACTGATCAGCAACATTCATCCATGGGGAAATGCACAAGACCACTATATACCCATTTAGAAAGGTTAAATGGAAAGGCAGACAATGCTCAATGTTACAGGGTACATGGAGCCATTGAAATTCTCACATGTTGCTGACTGAAATGTAAATTGACCATCACCTTGGAAGACAGTTTAACAATTTCTTAAACACACACGCCATACAGTATGAAAATTCTATCTATTCTTAGGTATTTACACAAGAGAAATGGGTATAGCCACACAAAATACTTGAACACAAATGCTCGGAACAGTTTTAATTGTAATTATTCCAAACTACTAGCAAATGTCCATCTCCTGTGTCTATATCATGGGATAGGATTTGGACTGAAGTGTGCGCAGCCTCATGAATGAATCTCAAAAATAGCTTGCTAGGAATTCCGTGATGGTCCCGTGGTTAGGACTCAGCACTTTCACTGATGTAACCCCGGGTTCATTCCCTGGTTGACAAACTAGGATTCCCGCGTGTAGCCAAAAAAAGAAAAAAAGAAAAGAAAACCGTCTCGAGTGAAAGATAAAATTCTAGAATAGGCAGAACTAACCTATGGAGATAGAAATCGGGGAAAATAGTAAAAAGCGACCACGCTAAGTTGCTCAGTCGTGTCTGACTCTTTATGACCCCATGGACTGTAGCCCGCCAGGCTCCTCTGTCCATGGAATTCTCCAAGCAAGAATACTGGAGTGGGTTACCATTCCCTTCTCCAGAGGATCGAGCCCAGGTCTTGAGGGAAGCCTCTGAAAATAAAATTTTTAAAAGACCTGCTAATACCAAGTGTCAGTGCGTACTCAGAGCTTTCCGCCTTTACAGATGAAAATGGGCAATGTGGCAGTCGCTTTGGAAACCAGGTTGGGAGATTCATGCTGATGTGTGGTAGAAACCAACACAACATTGTAAAGCAATTATCCTCCAGTTAAAAATAACACTTTTGGACTTCCCTGGCGGTCCAGCAGGTAGAGAGTCTGCCTTGCAGTGCAAGGGGCACCGGTTTGATCTCTGACCAGGGAAGACCCCACGTGCCGCGGAGCGGCTGGACCTGTGTGTCCAATCACGAGCCAGCACGCTGGAGCGCATGCGCCCAGAGCTGGTGCTCTGCAACAAGAAAGGCCACTGCAATGGGAGCCCGTACAGGCCAAAGAATAAAAGATGGATGAAAATAAATGTAAAACTGAAAAGAGGCATGATGGGGGGTAGGGGGGAGTTAAAAAATAAATAAATAAAATAAAACTCTTTTTAAATGCTGAACAGACCTTTGCCATATGACCTAGTGATTCCACTTCTAAGCAGACTGCCGAGAGAAATGGAAACATATCCACACAAAGGATCCTACACCTACGTTCATAACAGCTTTATTCACAATAGTCAAAACCTGAACATTCCCCTGATGCCCATCAACAGGTGAGCAGATAAACAAATGATGTATCCAATGAAATACTATTCAGCAAGGAAAAGGAATTAATTACTGTCACCAATTCCGTGGACACGACTTTGGAAAAACTGGACGGACACGCAGAAACCACCCTGCAGGGAGATCAATCGCCCTGTGATCTGGGGGTGAACATCCAAGCCCCTCATGCACTAAGGCTGGCAGTGGCGGTCCCTGGAAGTCCCATCCCCCCAGTCCCACCCAAAGGCCCCCTGCCCTGCCTGCAGTCAGGCCCTCAGGCGCCGAAGCCGCGGCCGCCTCAGGGGCGGGTGTTTCCTGTCCAGTGGAACCTCCACGGTCCTCGTGAGGACCTAGGGGCTCGTGGGAGGAGTGACTCTGACAAGGTCACACGGCTGCTGAGGAGCGGAGCCGGCTTCCAGGGTCAGGCCTCCCGAGGCCCCAGACCACGCTGCGCCTCCTCACGGGTCTCTGGGGCCGACACGGGGACCCGAGGCGCCTGGGCGCTGCAGGCTCAAGGCAGGCTCAGAGGCGGGCCCTTCCCAGCTGGGGTCTTCCTCGAGCCTCAGGCCCTCCTCCTGGAGACACAGGCCGTGGGCAGCTGGCCTCCCCTGCCCTGGTGAGCCGCCTTTGTCCATCTTGAAGGCACAGGGCTCTCGAAACCTCGGGCAGTCTGCTCTGTGGAGGAAGGGGTCCACACAGGGGCCAGGAGCAGGGGGACATTCTGGGACCGGGATCTCACCCTTCAGCTCCCTACGTTCCCTCCCTGGAGTCTCCGGAGCAGGGCTGGACAGGGTGGCGGTCAGCGAGCGGGCCTACAGGCCACTGCAATGGGAGCCCGTACAGGCCAAAGAATAAAAGATGGATGAAAATAAATGTAAAACTGAAAAGAGGCATGATGGGGGGTAGGGGGGAGTTAAAAAATAAATAAATAAAATAAAACTCTTTTTAAATGCTGAACAGACCTTTGCCATATGACCTAGTGATTCCACTTCTAAGCAGACTGCCGAGAGAAATGGAAACATATCCACACAAAGGATCCTACACCTACGTTCATAACAGCTTTATTCACAATAGTCAAAACCTGAACATTCCCCTGATGCCCATCAACAGGTGAGCAGATAAACAAATGATGTATCCAATGAAATACTATTCAGCAAGGAAAAGGAATTAATTACTGTCACCAATTCCGTGGACACGACTTTGGAAAAACTGGACGGACACGCAGAAACCACCCTGCAGGGAGATCAATCGCCCTGTGATCTGGGGGTGAACATCCAAGCCCCTCATGCACTAAGGCTGGCAGTGGCGGTCCCTGGAAGTCCCATCCCCCCAGTCCCACCCAAAGGCCCCCTGCCCTGCCTGCAGTCAGGCCCTCAGGCGCCGAAGCCGCGGCCGCCTCAGGGGCGGGTGTTTCCTGTCCAGTGGAACCTCCACGGTCCTCGTGAGGACCTAGGGGCTCGTGGGGAGGAGTGACTCTGACAAGGTCACACGGCTGCTGAGGAGCGGAGCCGGCTTCCAGGGTCAGGCCTCCCGAGGCCCCAGACCACGCTGCGCCCTCCTCACGGGTCTCTGGGGCCGACACGGGGACCCGAGGCGCCTGGGCGCTGCAGGCTCAAGGCAGGCTCAGAGGCGGGCCCTTCCCAGCTGGGGGTCTTCCTCGGAGCCTCAGGCCCTCCTCCTGGAGACACAGGCCGTGGGCAGCTGGCCTCCCCTGCCCTGGTGAGCCGCCTTTGTCCATCTTGAAGGCACAGGGCTCTCGAAACCTCGGGCAGTCTGCTCTGTGGAGGAAGGGGTCCACACAGGGGCCAGGAGCAGGGGGACATTCTGGGACCGGGATCTCACCCTTCAGCTCCCTACGTTCCCTCCCTGGAGTCTCCGGAGCAGGGCTGGACAGGGTGGCGGTCAGCGAGCTCCGAGCCTTGAGCACTGTCCCCAGGGCCCTGTCCAAATTAAATTCACATTTTTTCCATTTTCCCGTTATTGCAAACATATTGAAGGCTGTTGCACAAATTCCAGTTCTCCACTGGCTCCCTCACCCCCTGGTCTTTCAGCCTGGGCTTCAGGGCGGGTCTGGAGAAGGGTGGGCGACAGGTCTCATGCCCCCTCAACCCCCAGCAGCTCCAAGGCCAGGGTTCTCTAGAGTCGGAGCCAAGTGCTGACCTCAGCCGTGGGCCCGTGACCCCCTGGCCACCTGCACCTCCCTTCCACGCTTCCAGCCCTCCTGGCTCCCAGGCACTCACCCCGCTCTGCCCCTCTCCGGTAGGGTGAGAAATTCCCAGAGGAGAATACATTCCCACACCCCAGGCATCAGCCCATGGCAAAAATGCTCAGCATTCAGACCTGCCAGGGCCCAGAGACGCAAGGGCAGCCGGGGCCTTGGATTGCAACAGCTCAGCAGGGTCCCCACGGAGAGGACTGAGGCCTTCCTAAGCTCATTCATTCGTTCGTTCGTTCAGAAAGTTTGTGGTGAGCGCACCCTCTAGTCCAGGTCATGGAGAGACCAGAGGATGGGACCCAGCTTGGCCCCGAAAGTTCGTACAGGAGCAGGGGACACAGCCAGGCAGTGCTGTGGCATGCAGCGTGGTGAGTGGACTTGCGCAGGAGCTCAGGAACTCCCCCGAGGGGACTCCCCGCTCGGACGGTTTGTCCAGAAAGGGAAGCAACGGAACGATTGGAAGCACGCATCGGCCCGGGCTGGTTGGAGGCGATGGGCCGTTGGAGGTGACTGGGACGCAAGGTGGGGGTGTGGGGTCAGGCTGCAGGACTGGTCAAGGACCTGGCAACAGAGAACCCCGCGGGACTGACTGGCCATGGGGAGCCAGTGAAGGGCGTTGGCCCGGGGGGGCAGGGGCAGGTTTGCGTGCAAAGAAGCTCCCTCCGGCTCCCCACGGAGGGCCGGCTGGAGGGGCAGAGACCAGTGATGTGAATGTCGCAATCGTCCGAGCCAGATAAGATGAGCTCAGAATGAAGGCACCCGCGGCAGGGAGAGAACAAAGCCACGGGATCGCGAGGATGGGCCTTGGGCGATCCGTGGACTCCAGGGTCCGGGCGCGGGAGAAGGAGTCGTCTCAGGTGATGCCTGCATCTCCCCCCGGGGAATCAGGTAGGCGGAAGGGGGCGCTTCACTGAAAGGGGGAGCCCTGGGCAGGTGGGGACCCCCGGACAGCTGAGTGCAAGGGCCTACGGGTCACCCCAGTCAATTTGGGTCAAGGCGTACTGGTCTGGAGCCCTGGGGAGAGCTGAGCTGGCCCTCCGATCTGGGGACAGCAGGGACCGTCCTCAGTCCCTGCGTTTGACAATCAGACTGCCAGCCGGGGGAGAAGATGCTGAGAGGAGAAGGGGGTCTGTGCAGATGGCCAGCACAGGGAGGAGCCCAGAGGAAGGGACTGGGGCGGGGGCGGCAGGAAGGACCAACGTGAGCAGAGCTTTGTGGCAGGTGAGGCTGGGCTGGGGAGCAGTGGAACAAAGCCACGGGAGCTTCGGCATCACCCCTGCACCTGTAGGGGACTGGGGACGGAAGCCAGACCAGAGAGGGATCTGGAGAGGGTGGGCAGTGAGCACGCAGGGGATGGGAAGGGTAGACAACCTTCGGAAGGAACGTGACTGTGGACGGATTGATGGAGAAAGCTCAGGGGCGGCGGTGAGGGTAGAGGGCACCCACAGGGACTTCCCTCTGACGACGAGGGAGAACTAGCCGCGGCGGCCTGCCGAGAGCGAGGGAGCCTCTGCGGACACGGGAGCGCAGGGTGGTTCCTGCGGGCAGGTCTCTCGGTCGGCAGTTTGGGGACGAGCACCTGAGCAGGTGCAGAGGGTGGGAACAGGCTGGGGCTCAGGCAGGCTCCATGCGAGGTGGGGACAGACGGGAGGGGAAGGCCAGCGGGCAGGGGGGTGTTGCAGATAGGGAAACAGGGGTGGCTCGCGTGCTTGGAGCGACCGGGGAGCAAGAGGAGAAGGAGGGCCCCGACGCTCCCTCCGCCCCGTCTCCATCGGTGGGGAGCGCAGGGATGTTTCAGGAGAGGAGCTGGAGCAGACGCGCTTGCCCTTGGGGCGTGGGGCTGGAAAGGGCCTCAGACAGAAGGCAGGGGGGCCGGTGCAGCCCAGCCCAGCGCGGGACTCCGCAGGATCTGGAACGGAACGGTCTGCCCTCCCGGAGTCTCCGCCTCCCACCTGCAGGACGGGGCTTGGCATCATCAGGGTGCCGTCGGAGGGGCGCACCATGGCATTCCATGGGTCTCGCGTTTCAGACCCGTGGAATTCCGAGAAGTCACTCCTGCCGGATTCCAGGCTTCTAGAGTTCTATAACATAATTTCTGTGTGGCCACCAGGGATGGGTCCAGCAGACATCGCTCCCCTCACAATCGCTCTGTCTGGCCATCCCCGCTGCCAGCCCTCCTTCCCTCCCTCTTCCCCATCAGCTCTGGGCACGGCCAGCCTCGAACACGTCCCCAGTGAGCCCTTGGCAGGCGGGGGCCCGTGATTCATGCCCCTCCAGGAGGCTTCGTGGCTAGCCCGCCCGCCAGAGTATGCAAGACATTCTTGGCTCCGCCGCCGTGTGCTGGGATCAGCAGGGCGGGGGCGGCCGGGGCCGGGGGAGGCAGACTGTTCTCTGTCCTCGGCGAGGCGGGGGGCATCCAGGCACGAGCGTGTCTGAAGTGGCCGCCAAGCTGGCCAGGGAGGGAACATGGCCCCATAAGCCGAGGCCACGTCTGGGATCCAGACGGCGGGGCCGGGGCGGGGACATTCAAGGAAGGCTGCCACCTGCTCCGTGTCCAGGGAGTGAAGAAGGGCCAGGCGTCCAGAGCAAGCGAGGCTGCTCTCCCCGGCCCCCAGCCCCTGTATCTGTCCAGGCATCCCTTCCAGCCCCCAACACCTCTTCCTCTCTGCCAGGGCCCGGTCCACTCCACCCGGATCCCACGCCTGGCCGAGGGCCCAAAGCTTGTTTCTGGCCGGTCACGGAGCAGGAACACTCAGCTGCCTCCGGTCTCGCTCCCCGTGTCGATCTCAGGTCCTCCTCCCTCGCGCCTCCTTCCAGGAGGGCGCCTCCACCCTCAGACTATCATTTCAGAAGAAGACTGTGTGTCCCTAAAAGGGGGCCCCCCCCAGGGGGAGGGTGTTTCAGGAGAGGAGCTGGAGCAGACGCGCTTGCCCTTGGGGCGTGGGGCTGGAAAGGGCCTCAGACAGAAGGCAGGGGGGCCGGTGCAGCCCAGCCCAGCGCGGGACTCCGCAGGATCTGGAACGGAACGGTCTGCCCTCCCGGAGTCTCCGCCTCCCACCTGCAGGACGGGGCTTGGCATCATCAGGGTGCCGTCGGAGGGGCGCACCATGGCATTCCATGGGTCTCGCGTTTCAGACCCGTGGAATTCCGAGAAGTCACTCCTGCCGGATTCCAGGCTTCTAGAGTTCTATAACATAATTTCTGTGTGGCCACCAGGGATGGGTCCAGCAGACATCGCTCCCCTCACAATCGCTCTGTCTGGCCATCCCCGCTGCCAGCCCTCCTTCCCTCCCTCTTCCCCATCAGCTCTGGGCACGGCCAGCCTCGAACACGTCCCCAGTGAGCCCTTGGCAGGCGGGGGCCCGTGATTCATGCCCCTCCAGGAGGCTTCGTGGCTAGCCCGCCCGCCAGAGTATGCAAGACATTCTTGGCTCCGCCGCCGTGTGCTGGGATCAGCAGGGCGGGGGCGGCCGGGGCCGGGGGAGGCAGACTGTTCTCTGTCCTCGGCGAGGCGGGGGGCATCCAGGCACGAGCGTGTCTGAAGTGGCCGCCAAGCTGGCCAGGGAGGGAACATGGCCCCATAAGCCGAGGCCACGTCTGGGATCCAGACGGCGGGGCCGGGGCGGGGACATTCAAGGAAGGCTGCCACCTGCTCCGTGTCCAGGGAGTGAAGAAGGGCCAGGCGTCCAGAGCAAGCGAGGCTGCTCTCCCCGGCCCCCAGCCCCTGTATCTGTCCAGGCATCCCTTCCAGCCCCCAACACCTCTTCCTCTCTGCCAGGGCCCGGTCCACTCCACCCGGATCCCACGCCTGGCCGAGGGCCCAAAGCTTGTTTCTGGCCGGTCACGGAGCAGGAACACTCAGCTGCCTCCGGTCTCGCTCCCCGTGTCGATCTCAGGTCCTCCTCCCTCGCGCCTCCTTCCAGGAGGGCGCCTCCACCCTCAGACTATCATTTCAGAAGAAGACTGTGTGTCCCTAAAAAGAAGCCTCGCGAGTCAAGGCTGTGGACACACACACACACGCACACACACGTGGAGAGCCATGTTCCAGGACAGAGCCTTGCCCTCGTCATCCCAGACCAGGGCTGTACCCCACGCCCCCATCAGACCAGGATCCCCAGGTCTCATCTCTCTCTCGGTGGTGACAGGAGAGAGGGGCTTGGGGGGCCAAGTGCCACCCAGAGAAGAGAGACGAAGGAGCTTGCTAGGTCCCCAACCACCCTCGGGCTTACTGGGTCCCTTGAGGGGTCCCTGTGCAAGGTCAGGTCAGGACGGTTCCCGACTCATGGCAGGAGGGCGGGGCTGGACTGGTCAGGGAGGGGAGGGGTCCTCGGGAGATGCCTTTGAAGAAGGGTGTGAAAGGCGGGGTCGTTAAGGGTGGGCTAAGAGTTAGATTCAAGTGGGTCTGACCCAACGCTTGAGCTCTCGTCTCCGCCCGCACAGGGGTCTCTGAGCCCCAGGTCAGGGGGGCAGACTGCACGGGGGCAGCCCCGCTGAGCCCCAGAGAAGGAGGACAAGGCAGCGCTTTCCCATACGCCCCAGCCTGCAGGGAAGTGGGGCAGACGGCTACTCAGTTTTCCAGAAGCAGTAACCCCTGCTCTGGGGGTCCCAGTCATCAGCAGGCAACATTTGCAAAGACTCCTGGCAAATACACAGCTGGCCGGAAAGCCGCTGTGCTTCTCTCCTTCCAGTGGCCTCAGGTAACCCCAGGTGACAACGAGGCCAAGACATAGGAAACAACGGATACGCGTCCAGCCACGGGTCCTCCAGGAAGCGGCTGAGACGGAGCAGAGTGGCGGGGCGGGGAGAGAGCTGGCTGGCCTTGGAGGGACGGCCTCGGTCCCCGAGGTGGGGAACGGACCCCCTCCAGCAGGAACTGGAGTCCCCGGCCCCTCGGGGCTTCCTCCTGCATCCATTCTCTCCCCAGCCTCCAGCTGAGCACCTGGTCAGGGCCACCCTGCACAGGGCAGTGCCGGGGACCTGGGGTGACCCAGACATGGTCCTCCCTCCTGGAGCCCTGAGACAGGGTAGGGGGTGGGGGCGGACGTCTGACCCCACAGGGCAGCAGGGCAGGACTGGGTGGTGCAGGGCCTGAAAGTCTTGTCTAGGAACCAGGGACCCAACACCAGCCCAGGAATGACGGGGTCAGGAGTGGCCATTCCCAGCCTCTGGGGAAAGACTGGGCCTGTTGGGGGTCAGCTGCAAGGCCCCAAGGATCACATCCTGCTGGCCAGAGCCCCTGGGCCTAGGGACACAGCTGGGGCTCAGGATCCATGTGCACAGTCAGGCGAGAGGAAGTCACCCAAAACTGCTGTGAAAAAGGAAAGATTACAGGGGACACAGAAAAGGGGGGTTACTGTTTCTCTGCCTCATCTTCTGTCCCCTGAGACTGAAGATCAAGGACTAGGTCGAAATCCTGGCTGAACCATAGGCATTGGACAAGATACTTGTTGTGTCTGATCCTCAGTGTTCTCGTCTATAAAATGGGAGTCATGATAAAAACAGAAGGTCATTGACTAAGTCTGGAAAGGGCCCAGCACTGGGAAATGGCACCTGGGGCCTCAAACCCTGTACCATTCCCCATCTCCAGGCCCCCTGAGAAGCACTCAGGGGCCTCGGCTCAGGTGCGAGGTCCAAAGCCAGGCACCGAGGCCCTCGCTGGTCAAGGATAGGGGTTCCCAGCCCTCAGCACCGCCCGGGCGGCGACGAAGGAGGGACACAGGCCCAGCTAGAGCCGGCAGGCTTCCAAGCCCCGTCCATTCCTGATCTGAGCGCCGAGACCTCTCCCCACCGGGGCACCCGGCCAAGCCCCTCCAAGACGGGACCCGATCCGAGGACAGCTCAGCCAGGCCAGGGACAGAGCTCGCTCCCCGTTCAGTCCTTAAAAGTCCACTGGACTGAGTGCCTCTCCCCCAGCGATGGGGCTGGTGCACGCAGAGCTGCATTCCCGGCATGCCATGGTGGGGGGAGCGGCAGCCGGAGGTCTCCCAGGAAAGCGCCAAGCTCCAGGCCGGGCCCTGGGAAGAGGCCACAGCACCGGGACCTGGAGCGGCCTGGCTGCTTGCCGCCTGGCTGCTGGGGCTCCACGACCATGCCTGGCAAAGCCGGCCCAGCACCGGTGTAGGCAGGAAGAGGGGAAAGGGTGCGACTAGGACAGGGCTTCACGCGAGGGTGGGGACCGGCGGGGAGGGCACTTAGAGGAGAAGGGCTTGGTGATGGGGGCGGGGACCCAGGCCTGCTCCCTCTCCCTCCCGGTCACGCTCCTCTTGTCCGACTCTGACACACTCCTGTCACCGGACCACCGGCTCTCGATCATGCCCCTGTTCTCCGGGCTGCCTGGCCTGGACCACGCTACCACGTCCCTCTCCGTCTCAGTGAATCCAGGACAGAACAGCCCGAGGGCTAGGGCCTCTCTGCAAAGGCCTGGGCAGTCCAGGCGGGGAGGGATTTGAGCTCCAGGTCCTGCTCGGGCTCTGAGACCATGGTGCTGAGACCCCGGGACCCTCCCTGGCTTTGCTCTGTAGACAGAGGGCTGAGGACCAGCTCACCACACACACGGAGACCCGAGCTACTGCGGGTCATCTCAAGGTAGGAGCTCATCCGTGGAGCAGTGGTCAGCTCTCTCTGGGAGCCCAAGGAAGCCTGCCTGGAGGAGCAGGCATGACCCTCAGGCTGGGCTTGACAGAGTAGGAAGCCAGATGAAGAGGTCTGGCTGCAGGGAGCAGAGGCGCCGTCCAAGAGTCGGTATGGGGCAGGCATGGCAAGGTGGGGCTTCGGAAGGGGACAGGCACCGTGGCACACAGCCCGGCAGGTGTTGCCAGGTAGGTAGGATTTCACCTTGGAAGTCGGGGGGCGTATGAAGCTGTGGAATCGGGGTTGGCCTGGGAGAGGGTCTCCTAAGGCACAGGAGTAGGAAGAGGGCACCCCAGGAGCTATTTCCTGCGGGGTTGCCTCTCTGCTCCTTAGGCTTGGGGAGCTTCTGGACTCGGCCCCCACACCCAGTTCATCCACGCAGGATGCTCTGTAAGAGGGGGTAGGAGTAACTCACCAGGTCAGCCTCAGGCTCTCCAAGATCAAGGGTGAAATGGGCTCCCAGGGCCCACGTCTCATAAAAAACGGGACCTGGAGCGGCCTGGCTGCTTGCCGCCTGGCTGCTGGGGCTCCACGACCATGCCTGGCAAAGCCGGCCCAGCACCGGTGTAGGCAGGAAGAGGGGAAAGGGTGCGACTAGGACAGGGCTTCACGCGAGGGTGGGGACCGGCGGGGAGGGCACTTAGAGGAGAAGGGCTTGGTGATGGGGGCGGGGACCCAGGCCTGCTCCCTCTCCCTCCCGGTCACGCTCCTCTTGTCCGACTCTGACACACTCCTGTCACCGGACCACCGGCTCTCGATCATGCCCCTGTTCTCCGGGCTGCCTGGCCTGGACCACGCTACCACGTCCCTCTCCGTCTCAGTGAATCCAGGACAGAACAGCCCGAGGGCTAGGGCCTCTCTGCAAAGGCCTGGGCAGTCCAGGCGGGGAGGGATTTGAGCTCCAGGTCCTGCTCGGGCTCTGAGACCATGGTGCTGAGACCCCGGGACCCTCCCTGGCTTTGCTCTGTAGACAGAGGGCTGAGGACCAGCTCACCACACACACGGAGACCCGAGCTACTGCGGGTCATCTCAAGGTAGGAGCTCATCCGTGGAGCAGTGGTCAGCTCTCTCTGGGAGCCCAAGGAAGCCTGCCTGGAGGAGCAGGCATGACCCTCAGGCTGGGCTTGACAGAGTAGGAAGCCAGATGAAGAGGTCTGGCTGCAGGGAGCAGAGGCGCCGTCCAAGAGTCGGTGTGGGGCAGGCATGGCAAGGTGGGGCTTCGGAAGGGGACAGGCACCGTGGCACACAGCCCGGCAGGTGTTGCCAGGTAGGTAGGATTTCACCTTGGAAGTCGGGGGGCGTATGAAGCTGTGGAATCGGGGTTGGCCTGGGAGAGGGTCTCCTAAGGCACAGGAGTAGGAAGAGGGCACCCCAGGAGCTATTTCCTGCGGGGTTGCCTCTCTGCTCCTTAGGCTTGGGGAGCTTCTGGACTCGGCCCCCACACCCAGTTCATCCACGCAGGATGCTCTGTAAGAGGGGGTAGGAGTAACTCACCAGGTCAGCCTCAGGCTCCGTCCAAGATCAAGGGTGAAATGGGCTCCCAGGGCCCACGTCTCATAAACCCAGAGAGGCTGTGGGTCACGGGGGCTGAGGGCCATCAGGGCTGAACCCCTTCTTCCCCACCCTTTGCATTCCCCCACCCCTCCCCATGCAGGTTTCCCTGGAAATACTGTTTAGGTACAAACACTGCTTCAGGAGCTCTCCAGGGGGAAGAGGGCTGGAAGCAGGCCAGCCGGGGAGAGGCCAGGGGGTGGAGACATGAAGAGACCCCTCCTGGTCACCCCGAAGCCCTGCTTCCCGGAGAAGGTGGGGCCAGGGCGGAAGGGCCTTTCCCATGGCCCAGAGGGAAAACTGGGGAGGCACAGTGGGGGGTGGGGAGTGACCGCTGAGGAAGGAGAGCCTGGAGCAGGGTCCCACGGCCTGGACATTCACCCAGCTCTGCTCCTGGCCCTGGACCTCAGTTTACCTGATCTGTGAAATGGACCGTTGTGTCCTGATGTCTCCTTTGACCCTGGTTTTCAGGCTTTCATGTTCTCTGCTGCTGTTAGGATCTTCCCGGGGAGGGGGAAGAGAGAGAGGTCCAGAGGCCCTTCCTGCTCAGCCCCTCGCAGAAGCCCTTCTCTGCCACCCGCTGCCCTGCTGGCTGTGGTCACAGGGAGACACAGCAGCTGGATGGGTATAGAAGGGTGCCACCAGGGGTCAGAGCCGGGGAAACGGCCTGGAAGGACAGGGTGGGGAGGAATTTGGACATTTTTAGAACCCTGACAGCTGGAGCCCCGTGAGTCAGTGGGCAGCTGGAAGTGATTAGGCTCTGGCAGGAGCTGCAGGGAGCGGAGACGGGAACCCGGCGTGAGGGCTCGGAGCTCAGACCCCGGCAAGCGGCTTCTCCCAGCTGCACGGGCCTGGGGCTGCTGTGCGGCCAGGCTCATGCGCTGGGGGACCAAGAGGCCAGGGACGGGACCCTCCAGGGAAGAGAGGACCCCAGGGCAGAAGGGAGGCAAGGACCCAGGGTGGTGGGGTCTTGCTATCCACTCCCTAACACGTGCTGTCCAGAGGAAGGAAGGTTCTCGGTGCCTGCCCCTCGTAGCCCCTGGCTCCCTCCCAGAAGGTCCTAGGACCTCCCTAGTGGTCATGCAAACACCCCACCCCAAATCCAGTCATACTCCGCTCAGGAGGCTAATCTCGTGCCCCTCAAATCATGTCTCCTCTGTGGGCGAGGGGAAAGCAGAGAAGAAGGCCCGTTTCAAAGGACTCCCTTCTAAACCATTTCTCAAGCCCTTCCTGGGCCAGACCTGTGCTGGGCTCTGAGAACACTCACTGCGTCCCTGCCCTCGAGCGACGTCGGTCAGGCAGGAGAGGCACACGGCTGTGGAGAAGCCATCCAGCCGAACCCGCTGCGAGGTGGCGGCGGCAGCGGGCCAGGCCTGGTCCTGGAGAGATGCTGAGGATGAGGGAAGCCGGGAGGAGGGAGGCCCGGGGACGGCATCCCGCGGTTCAGGCCCTGAGATTAATGAGCACAGAGGCCCCTGGTCTCCATGCAGCGGTCGAGTCCAGCCAAATTGGAGTAGACGGAGGAGTGAGGACAAGAAGAGGAAGTGGAGGTGACGAGAGCCCAGCTGTGGGGTCGCGGAGGGGCGTGACGGGCCGAGGGCTCCTAAAGGGGAGGGTGTTGGGAGGCTAGGGGGGCACCCAGGCAAAGCCCTCTCAGGATCCGGGGCCCAGAGCCTTCCTGGTGCGGTGGGAGCCACGTCAGGACGTCCCCTCCACCCTCTCCAGGTCTCAGTGGTCTCACGAATCCAAAGGGGCAACGGGGGGCAGCCCCACCCCCACCCCACGCCCCACCCTGCCGGCCCACCAGCGACAGATCATCAGAGCCCTCCAGCATGAGCGGTGGGGTGCCGAACCCGGTTTTTCCCAAAGCACCTTGTGGCTCTAGGTCTCACCAAGCGCCCCGCCCACTCTCTTGGTGTTCAGCAGACATTGGCTGATGCCTGCCGTGTTCCAGGTCCGTGCCAGGCTCTGTGGCATGGATGAAAACCCAGTGGGGTCCTGGCCAGGGGAGGGGGATAGACAGAATGTCCCAGATGCTGTGGCTAACTCTGGCTGGGACCTGGAGATGCGGAGCTAGAGAGGCGAGTCTGGCTCGAGGCTCAGGAGCTCGTCAGGCAGGCCCGGGTGAAGAGCTCTCAAGGGCGTGGCGTTGGCGGGGGTCTGCAGGGTTCTGCAGGGGTCTGCGTGGGCGGCTCACAGAGGGTGCCAGGCAGGCCCAAGGAGAGGGCGGAGGGAGCCAGGTCAGTACGTCAGCACCAGGCTCTGTCCCTGGGGTCGTGCGTCACAGCCACGGGAGCCCACATGCTCACGGGTACCTTAACAATGGTTTGAAGGAAGACCAATGTTTAGAAAGATCTCTCTGATAGCCAGGATTTTCCTGGTGGTCCAGTGGCTAAGACTCTGCACTCCCAATGCAGAGGGCCCGGGTTCGATCCCTGGTCAGGGAACGAGACTCCACATACCACAACTTAAAGATCCTGCGTGCCACACCTGAGACCCCGTACAGCCAAGTACATGAATGCACTTTTTAAAAAAGAAAGAAAGATGATTCTGACGGCCGACAAACAGAACAGGCTGGGATAAAGCCCAAATGTGATGGCCATGAAGAAGGGGGCGCAGAGCAGAGCCTAGTAGGTAAAAATCTATAGGATTTGGTAACAGCGTGGAGGGAACCGAGGTGGGGGAGGAGGACATATCTGGGGAGCGAAAGTGAGGAGGACGGACGGGATGCAGGCAGAGATGGGGAGGGTGGAGGGCTGGTAGCCGCCCCAAGCCTCCCTTGAACCTGATGGCTTTCAGCCTGTGGGACATCTTGGCATAAAAAACCCACAAGGGGGGCTTCCCCTGGTGGTCCAGTGGATAAGGACACCGCCTTGCAGTGCAAGGGGCACCAGTTCAATCCCTGGCCCGGGAAGATCCCATGTGCCGCGGAGCTGCTAGACTGATGTGTCCAACTGCCGAGCCAGAGCTCTGGAGTGCATGCACCCAGAGCCGGTGCTCTGCAGCAACAGAGGCCACTGTGATGGGAGGCCCACACTGGCCAAAAGAACAAAGATGGATGAAAATAGATAAATGAAAGACCAATAGAAGGGACCAAAAAAAAAAAAAAGTAGAAAAATCCCACGCACAGCAATGAAGACCCAACACAACCAAAAATAAATTTTTAAAAATTAAAAAATCCATTTATACTAACACAAAAAAGAATAACATGCTTAAATATATTAAACAAAAGAAGCACAGGACTTGTACATCCCAAACTACACATCATGGCAAGTAATGAAACATCTAAATAAATGAGACGATATCTCACGCTTACGGATGGGAAGACAATATTATTAAGATGACAAAGTTACCCAAAATAGATTCAATCCAAGCCCTATTAAAATCCCAATGGTGTTTGGTTGTTGTTGGGTTTTTTGTTTTTTTTTTTTTGCAGAAGTGGAAAAACTCATCCTCAGTTCAAATGGAAACACAAGGCATCTCAGATAGTCAAAACAATCTTTAAAAAGAGGACAAACTCAGAAGCCCGGTACTCCTTGATTTCAGTCATCAGGATCTTGTAGTCCTGTCATGAAGATAGACATGGAGACCAGGGGAAGGGAGCTGAGACATAGGCCATTCCGTTGACGGTTAATTGATCTTTGACAGGGGTGCCAAGAGCTCCTTCAGTGGGGAAAGAACTGTCTTTTTAACAGACGGTGCTGGAAAGAGTGGAGAGTCACTGCAAAAGAAGAATGCTGGACCCCTACCTCACGCCATATATAAAAATTAACTCAAAACAGACGAAAGACCTACATATAAGAGCTAAAGCGATCCGACGCTTAGAAGAAAACATGGAGACACATCCTCATGACCTTGACGTTGGCAATGGTTTCTTGGATTTGCCACCAAAAGCACCAGGGAAACAATAGAGAAACAGGACTTTATCATAATGAATAACTTTCATGGTTCAAACCTTCCTATCAAGATGTGAAAGATGCCTCCTAGAATGGGAGAAAAGATTTACAAATCATATGTCAAATGCCTTAAGAGAGCGCCTTGGAGGAAAGACTAGTCTCTGGGGGAGTGCAGAGGGGGATCACCCTGCTCGGAGGCGGGGCAGGCAACCTGCCCTACCCGCCCTCCTGGGAGTCAGTTTGCTCCACAGGGCATCTGCCTATAGAGGCAATCCAAGACAAGAGAATGAAGGGAGGGTGGGAAGAAGCAGGGACCCTTGCCCTCCGGGAGCCGTCCCGGTTCTCTGGGAACGCGCTCACGAATTCCCCGAATTCCCCCATATTAATTTTAGAACAGTCCTCGAAAACCCGAGGAGGCCGGAGGACGGCCCGGCGCCAGGGCGGGCAGCCTTCAGAAAACGGACGGCGTGAGGGAGAGGCCGTCTGGCCCGGTCTGCCTCTCCCAGCCAGGACTGGTCCATGGGAAGGTCACGAGAGGCACTGGCCATGGCCAAGCCCCGTGCAGGGCGCGGGCCCAGGCAGCGGGCCAGAAGGGCCCGGGGCCCGAGGTCTCCATTCCCACTGACATCAGCTCAAGGTGTCGGGGGGCCTGAATCATCCGGGCCGCGGCCAGCACCCCCCCAGCCCCAGCGGGGAGGGAGAGAGCATAGCAGAGGTATGAGGCAGCCCCGGCCAGGCAGGCGGCCCCGGGCTGGGCTGGACACGGGGACTGTTTTATAGAATTAGTGAGTGGGACCCGCCACAGGAGGCGGTGGGGATGTCATGGTCCTGGATTCCAACAGGCTGCCCCCCCGCCCCCCCGCGCCTTCTGATTCAGAAAACTCATTCCAACGGCTAAGAGAGAGGAGCCTGTCGGCGGGGCCAGGGGGCTCATAAACACGGGGAATATTAATAGCTCTAGCCAGGCTGCCTGGGGGGCTAAGGGGGGCCTGCCAGAGGCAATGACTTATTTAGTCTCCTCATTAATGATGTGGAAAAAAGAGCATTTACCCGAGCCCGGGGCGGGTGCTGACCTACATCAGGGCAGGGATTGCCCAAGCGGAGGGCAGACCGCGGGGGTCCCTCTGGGGCCCTGTGCTTCCAGAGGGGGGCTCCTCTTGCACGCCTGGGAGGCCCCAGCCCCGCGACTCCGCCATGCGTGAGCTCCACACACCACGCGTGTCCCGTGGCTAGGGGACAATGGATCTCCTGACCTGGGGGCACACAAATGACTTACGTGTGTGTATGTGTGTGAACACACATACATGTGCACACTGCTCACAAAGGCATCGGTTCCTCTCTCCAGCCAGGTGGACCCAACCTGAGCACGTGGGCCCAAGTCGGGGTGCAGAGTGTCCAGCCACCCAGAGGCACCTGCTGTCCAGAAGAGGAGGGACTGCTTCTTGAACTAGACCCCTGACCTCCCTAGCCCTTCCCCCCACCCACTTCCTGCAAGGAATCAAGTCTAGGGGTACATAGAACTAGGAATTCACGACTCCGTGCCCGTGCAAATTCACACACACACACATGCTTCTTTTCACTCTGTGCATAGTCGTCTTTCCCACTAAGAGAAGCAGACATCAGGGCAGTTGGTATGTTCTGCCCCCTCTCAAGTTCTTTAGAGCCTGAAAACAGCATGTCAAGCAGACCCCCAGTCTCAGGGGGTCACGGGCAAAGGAGTTTGTGAAGCAAAGAGGCTGTAAAGGGTCTGCAGAGAGCTGGTTCAAGGCATGCCCAGGGTCCACGGCAGACGGCCTGGGAGAACCACACTCCCCCTTCCGGGAAGCCCCCCGGCTTCCAGCTGCATGGCCCCTGGCTGCCAGCGCTGGGACAGACACAGACAGAATGGGACTGGCAGCAGCTGGGGCTGGGAGCCTGCCGAGTCCCAGGCTGGAATGAGCGCGAAACCTGTCCAGCAATGAGATCAAGGAGATGGCACCCATGCCTCCCCAGGGAGCCCGGCTCTGCGTCCCAGGACATTCCAAACCCTGCGAAGAAAACATGGGGTGGGAGGCCGGCCAGGCTGGGCCGGGGCCAGGTGCCCCCCCTCCCCACGCTTCTCTCATCAGTGGGCGGGGGCGGGGTGGGGGGAGTGCCCCAGCAGTGGGACCAGCTGGGAACAGAGCACGAACTGCCGGGAAGGCTGCCCGCCCAAGTCGCCCGGGGACGCAGCTATCCAGACACCTGCCACGTTCCCTCGGCCGGCCGCCACGTGGGGCTCATCCGCCCGCTCTCTGGAGCCGGGGTCCTGGGAGGAGCGCAGTGGGCCGGGGGAACCTGCACATCCACCTGCACAGGGCCGTTCCATTCGGCAAACACCTTCAAAGCCACGGTCACACTTAATCACCCCTGAAGGAAGCCAAGGCTGGCGGGTTTCCCCGTTTCTTCGGAAACGAGGGCCCAGAGTGGAACGTGCTGGAGGCCACACAGTGACTAAGAGGTGGATGGACGTTCTCACCCAGGACTGCTGCCTCCCACTCCGAGCTCTCCCGGCTACACTTTGTCCGGATAAGCAAGGGGCCACCAAGACCCCGGGCTCGGCCCGCCTGACCAACCCCTCGTCCTCAAAAATCAGCAAGTTCAATGCCTTGGTTCTATAAGGAGGTCAACTGGGGGTTAAGAAAAAAAAATAAAGGCAAAGGCTTGTCCATGATCAGAGGGCAACGGAGGTGAAGGTGATACTCTGGTGAGGATGCCCCTGGGCCCCACGCTGGACAGCTGATTCCCAGGCATCTGATCAGCAGCCTGTGTCCATGGTTTGGAAGATCCGGGGAGGTGTGGGAAAGCCTCCCAGAAGAGGCATTTTCCCCAAAAGTTAGATTCTCTGCGAAGCCCATTCTGGTGAGCCCAGATGGAGACCGCAATAGATCAACCAAAGGAAAATCGCAAAGAAGAATCAGGGTGAATGGGACCACCCATGTGACCTTGGGATGGTCACCTCCCCTCCCCAGGCCTCGGGGGTCTCATAAATACAAGGTGGGGGCAAAGGATGCTGGTGCTGGCCAGATCACACAGTGACTCAGCGGGACTCTGAGGACCCGCCCAGGGCTCCCAGATACGGACCACGCTTAGGCGCCCTCAAGTGCTAGTGGGGTGCCTGGGGAGGGCAGGGTCACAGGTGGTCCCGGCCTTAGCTCGGACATGAGGTGTGAGGCGGGACCAGGTAAAGCCTCAGGGACACGAGCAGTCCTGGCAGGAGCCAGAGGAGCGATGGACGGACAGGGACCAGAACGTCTGGGTGTGGGAGGCTGGCGTCAACGGCTTGGACCATATTCTATAAACGATAGGAGAGGCAAAGGATTAAGTAAGGCAGGGTCATGGTCAGGTTGACCATGGCGCCGGGGCCCCTGGCCCTCAGAAGGAGTCCTTGCACAGCCTGTCAGTGGCCATGTGGCTGCAGGAGAAGCCGAGAAGTCTCCGAGCAAGAGTTTGAGAGTGATTTTTTTTCTCTCCCTGTGCATCCTGGACCGTGGACCCTTCATGGTCAAGAGCAGGGTTCTCGTGCCCGGGACAGGCATCAGGCAATGACTGCACAGACCCCGAGGGAGCCTGGTCTTCTGCACAGAGGGGCCACCCGGGCTGGACCAGGTCGTGCTGACCGAGGGCACGACGGCCATCTGGCTCCCCCAGCTTCTCCCAGCAGCCCCTGCTTGGGGCACGGAATGGTTTCCAGAAATCGGTGGTTCAGATATTCACAATGAACCGGGGCAAATGTGAGAGAAGACAGACGTTTAAGGAGGAATGCGTCCGTTCGGAGCCAGCAAAGGCTCACCGAGTGCCCGCAACATCCAGGCTCGGGGCTGGGGCGGGCAGCGCTGTGGGGCGGGGAATGGGTCGCCAGAGATCTGTGAGCCGGGTCGCCCACAGTGGGCTGGGCGATGGACCGTGGCACGGGAAGGATCCGGAAGATCAGTGCCCCAGCCGTGGAGCGGAGCTGGGGGCGAGGAGAAGGCACAGTGGGACCTGAGGGCAGGAGGGGCTAGGGACCCCCGGGGAGTGTGGGACGCCCCGGTCTGCAAGTGAGGGGAAGGCAGGGAAAGAGGCTGGGGGACCGGCTGAGGGAACCTCAGGGAGAGGAAGGGGGTCACCAACCTAGCCCAACCTGGTCTAGGACCAGCATCCCGGACGGAGCCCACCTTCCCCCAAATCGCATCTTGCCAGGTTTCGGTGGAGACACGGCAGCAGAGCTGGGGGCCATTTTCACCTTTTAAAAACCACAGACATCCACACTGGGCACCGGACCCGAATTTCTGAGAGAGACAGAGGCCCCGTGAGCGCTTTGCCTGACGTCAATCGGGGCTTCTATTTCGTGTCTGTGGCTTTGAGAGGAGGAGGCCGGATCAGGGGGCCAAACTGAGAGAGCCAGAGGAGGACCAGAGGCCGAGGGCAGCCCCGGCCTTCTGACCTGCCCTCCTGACAGCAGAGCGCCTGTGGGGACGGGCGGGGGCCCGCCTGAGGCGCAGTGCGGGCGCCCCTCACCGGGCAGGTGTCAGGGCATCTGAAGTCAGCACCAGGATCACGACCCCCTACTGACCCCAGACCTGAGCGGTGCTCTGGGAGGCTCCAAGCCCCAGAACGAGGCCCTCTGGCGACAGAGGTCGGCACCATCAGCCACTAAGGGACCTAGAAGCCTCCTTGGCTACAGACCTTCGCCCCGTGGGGTCTCGGTCAGGAAGGTCTGTCCCACCCGCCGCTCCTCCCGCCCCTGCCCAGGGCAGCCCTTCCTTCCAGGCCAGGACTCCTGCAGGGACTCCCCGCCCCCGCCCAGCCCGCCTCCTCCCTCCAGTCCTCTTGCCATCGCCGCTCAAGCTGTCAGGTCCACATTTCTAGCTCAACCCAGCTCCCCAACACCGAGCCTCTGCGAGAGGGAAACTGAGGCCCAGAGAGGGCTGAGGCGCTGTGCGGCAGGTACCCTTGGTCTCTGAGTTCAGCCCAGGCATTGGGATACATTTTGCTAAAAGAGAAAGATCCAGACTGGATGCCCTCCCCAGTCCCCAAGCTGGGTCCCAGTCTTCATTCTGCCTCTGGCCCCTTTATGAGGTTTCAGGAGCCAGGGAACAGCTTGGGGGTGGAGTGGGCAGTGAAGTCCTGGGGATGGCCTGAAGGGGACAGGGCTCATCTCTAATACACGCGCCTGGGTCCGCTCTCCACGAGGTCCAGTCCGCACACTGAGGGCCCGGTCCAATGCCAGCCAAGCCTTGACCCCAAACCCAGAGTGTCCCCAACACCCACCCTCAGCTAAGCCCCACCATGACCCCCTCAACGGAGCCTGGCATCCAACCAAACCCCAGCTCCACTGTCAGACAGAACCCCGACCAGAATCACAGGCTGCTATCTGAATCCAGCCCAGACTGAGCTCTGGGATTTAATCTCAGTCCCGAATTGACATTGATCTTCCCTCCAACCTCAAAGACCTCAAAGTGAAGCTTGAACCTGATCCCAAAGCAGAGGACGGACCCAGCACAAACAGACCAGGAAAGACCCTAGGGAGACCAGGACGTGAGCCCCTCACCTCTCCGCTGCTGGGCTGGACAGGACCCTCTGAGTGTTGGAGGTCACCTAGGTTTAGAGAAGGAAGAAGCAATACAGGACTTTCAGGAACAGTGGGCTGCCCTGCGAGCCGCCAGGGTCCCACCCAAAACATCCCAGGGCCGCTGCAGGCCCTCTGGCGACAGAGGTCGGCACCATCAGCCACTAAGGGACCTAGAAGCCTCCTTGGCTACAGACCTTCGCCCGTGGGGTCTCGGTCAGGAAGGTCTGTCCCACCGCCGCTCCTCCCGCCCCTGCCCAGGGCAGCCCTTCCTTCCAGGCCAGGACTCCTGCAGGGACTCCCCGCCCCCGCCCAGCCCGCCTCCTCCCTCCAGTCCTCTTGCCATCGCCGCTCAAGCTGTCAGGTCCACATTTCTAGCTCAACCCAGCTCCCCAACACCGAGCCTCTGCGAGAGGGAAACTGAGGCCCAGAGAGGGCTGAGGCGCTGTGCGGCAGGTACCCTTGGTCTCTGAGTTCAGCCCAGGCATTGGGATACATTTTGCTAAAAGAGAAAGATCCAGACTGGATGCCCTCCCCAGTCCCCAAGCTGGGTCCCAGTCTTCATTCTGCCTCTGGCCCCTTTATGAGGTTTCAGGAGCCAGGGAACAGCTTGGGGGTGGAGTGGGCAGTGAAGTCCTGGGGATGGCCTGAAGGGGACAGGGCTCATCTCTAATACACGCGCCTGGGTCCGCTCTCCACGAGGTCCAGTCCGCACACTGAGGGCCCGGTCCAATGCCAGCCAAGCCTTGACCCCAAACCCAGAGTGTCCCCAACACCCACCCTCAGCTAAGCCCCACCATGACCCCCTCAACGGAGCCTGGCATCCAACCAAACCCCAGCTCCACTGTCAGACAGAACCCCGACCAGAATCACAGGCTGCTATCTGAATCCAGCCCAGACTGAGCTCTGGGATTTAATCTCAGTCCCGAATTGACATTGATCTTCCCTCCAACCTCAAAGACCTCAAAGTGAAGCTTGAACCTGATCCCAAAGCAGAGGACGGACCCAGCACAAACAGACCAGGAAAGACCCTAGGGAGACCAGGACGTGAGCCCCTCACCTCTCCGCTGCTGGGCTGGACAGGACCCTCTGAGTGTTGGAGGTCACCTAGGTTTAGAGAAGGAAGAAGCAATACAGGACTTTCAGGAACAGTGGGCTGCCCTGCGGGAGGTCCTGTTCCAGAAGGGAAGATTCCCCCAGGCATTGAGCTTTCCTCCAGGGGGAAGAGATCATGCCCAGGGCCATCTGGACCAGGGCCATACCCTACAGAGGGCGGCTATGCACGGGCCCCAGCGTCTGGCCCTCCTCTGATAGCCAGAGATCCAGGGACAGGAGGAAGCGTTCCAAGCGTCCCAGGCTGGCTGGCTCCTAGCGGAGCCCCTTCCTTCCCACCACACGCCTTCTGGCCTCTGAAGGCAGGACCAGGGCCCCACAGAGGCCTGTCTGAGCCGCCTTCCGCAGCACCCCAGTCCCTGGCCGCCCTCCTCGCCTCACTAGGAGAACGTGCACTTGCAGCCGCTGAGAAAAGATCAGCACGAAGGAATGTGCTGTCCAGGGTCCAGCGGACAGGATGGGCCTGCCGGAGAGCGAGCGAGCGAGGAGAGGTCGGGGAGCTGGGAACTGGGAAGGAAAACAGCGATGTGCCAGGCAGCAGGCCAGCCATTGTTCCCAGAGCATGGGTCAGGTGCACTGGGCCGAGGTCGAACCCCAGGCTCTGCTCAGCAGGGCCCCAGACTCCCCGGGCCTGCCTGCCGCCCTCTGTCCCCAGACCTTGACCTCCGAGGCCAGCCCAGCCAAGGAAAGAGAGAGACTAATCCTCCGTGCCCTCAGCCAGCCTTATGGGCCTCTGTCTGTCTTTTGGCTTCTCCTCCCTCTCAGGACCAGGTCTTCTCACAGCCTCACCCCATCCAGACCTCCCTAGTGGAAGCTTCTGGTTTCAATGGCTTGATACGCTTGTCCACAAATGGGTTTTGATAGCTGACAATGACTCAGACCTACCCTGTCTGTGGTCCTCAGGCTCAGAGTCTCAACATCCCCTGGAAACCTACCCCAGATCTACCAAATCAGCAGTCTGATTTTTGTTGTTGTTGTTGTTGTTTTGGATTCATTTTATTAATTATTATTTTGATGTGTTTATTTGGTTGTTCCAGGTCTTAGTTGCAGCATGTGGGATTTAGTTCCCTGACCAGAGATCAAACCTAGGCCCCCTGCACTGGGAACGCAGAGTCTTAGCTACTGGACCACGAGAGAAATCCCTTCAGTCTGTTTTTTATAAGCCCTGTAGGGTCCTGTGCTGCCCACTCAAGCCTGAGCACCACTGACTTTGAGTGTGATCTAGCTTAAGTCCACAAACGATGATAGAAATGATAAGTCATCGAATGAACAAGTGAGTGAGTTTCAAGAGGCCTGGTCTTATCCCAGGCTTGAGTAGAATGGTTCCTTCTTGTCCAGCTGGCATCCAAGAGAACTACAGAGAGGAAGAAGAGAGGACTGAGTGGCTGGTCTCCCTCTGAGATGGAGCACGCTCTCAGACAATATTACCTGCATAAAGCCCATCAAGAGGGCCTGGGGCCTGGGAGATGCAAAGAGGAGTCAGATTTGATGGGAAGAAGAGGTCCAGAAAATCAACGAGATTTAGTGTCAGGAATCTAGTATCTGGGAGCAAAGCAAGAGGGCAGTGCTGGGGACATGTGATGGCAGGCAAGAAGGTCCTCAGCACACAGCTGGGGTTCGAGTCTCTTATTTGGGGGAAGAATTGATGAGAGGGGCCCTGGGAGCAACGTTAGGCCTCTGTTAAAGAATCAAAACACAAGATTAGAAATTTAACTTGGCTCCTTTAGAAATGCCCTGACTGAGGTTGGGTCCTGCCCCAGAGTTTGGGGGCCGGCTGAGCCATGGTCGAGTCCAGGGACTCCAGCTGTCAGGAAGCGACGGGGAGCTGTGTGGTAAGAACCCGGCACCTTCTGAGCCCTGGTTACTCACCCCCAAATCTGGTCTTGGAGTCGGATATCTACTGAAGTTGGGGTTGGCCTTTCCAGAATCTCACACCAACTTGATGAGAGCAATCCTCCTGGCTTCCTAACTACCTGGGTCTTGCCCAAACTTGGTCACCATTGACCGAATCGTGACTCATATTTGCAGAATAAATTAGTGAGATGAACGAGGTCTGTCTCTACCTCCTCCTGCTGTCCACCTGCCAGCTCCTCTTCATTCAGTGCCCAGGGAGAGCAAGCGATTCATGGGGCCACACCTTCAGACTTGGTTGACCTCCAAGAACCTCCATTGGCCAACTTCCTTTGATGCTGACAATTTCCCACTCGATGTGAAGAAAGAACCATCGTTACCCACAGCCACCGTCTCTTCTGGGTGACTTGTTGTTTCAGGTCCAGGAATCCCTGGAGTGGGTAACAACTCACTTCTCCAGGGGATCTTCCGGACTCAGGGATTGAACCCAGGTCTTGAGCATTGCAGCAGATTCTTTACTGCCTGAGCCACCCGAGAAGCCCAAGAGTCCCTGAGGTGTCCTCAAAATCTGTAAGGCCCAGAGAATGTCCCGCTCGACCTGGTAACGATTTCGTGGAGAAAAAAGGAGCACCGGTACCCAATAAGTGTTGGAAACACTGCACACTGGAGTATCGTGGACACACTCAGTCATGTCTGATTCTTTCTAACCCCATAGACGGTAGCCCACCAGGCTCCTCCGTCCACTGAATTTCCAAAGAGGAGTCAGATTTGATGGGAAGAAGAGGTCCAGAAAATCAACGAGATTTAGTGTCAGGAATCTAGTATCTGGGAGCAAAGCAAGAGGGCAGTGCTGGGGACATGTGATGGCAGGCAAGAAGGTCCTCAGCACACAGCTGGGGTTCGAGTCTCTTATTTGGGGGAAGAATTGATGAGAGGGGCCCTGGGAGCAACGTTAGGCCTCTGTTAAAGAATCAAAACACAAGATTAGAAATTTAACTTGGCTCCTTTAGAAATGCCCTGACTGAGGTTGGGTCCTGCCCCAGAGTTTGGGGGCCGGCTGAGCCATGGTCGAGTCCAGGGACTCCAGCTGTCAGGAAGCGACGGGGAGCTGTGTGGTAAGAACCCGGCACCTTCTGAGCCCTGGTTACTCACCCCCAAATCTGGTCTTGGAGTCGGATATCTACTGAAGTTGGGGTTGGCCTTTCCAGAATCTCACACCAACTTGATGAGAGCAATCCTCCTGGCTTCCTAACTACCTGGGTCTTGCCCAAACTTGGTCACCATTGACCGAATCGTGACTCATATTTGCAGAATAAATTAGTGAGATGAACGAGGTCTGTCTCTACCTCCTCCTGCTGTCCACCTGCCAGCTCCTCTTCATTCAGTGCCCAGGAGAGCAAGCGATTCATGGGGCCACACCTTCAGACTTGGTTGACCTCCAAGAACCTCCATTGGCCAACTTCCTTTGATGCTGACAATTTCCCACTCGATGTGAAGAAAGAACCATCGTTACCCACAGCCACCGTCTCTTCTGGGTGACTTGTTGTTTCAGGTCCAGGAATCCCTGGAGTGGGTAACAACTCACTTCTCCAGGGGATCTTCCGGACTCAGGGATTGAACCCAGGTCTTGAGCATTGCAGCAGATTCTTTACTGCCTGAGCCACCCGAGAAGCCCAAGAGTCCCTGAGGTGTCCTCAAAATCTGTAAGGCCCAGAGAATGTCCCGCTCGACCTGGTAACGATTTCGTGGAGAAAAAAGGAGCACCGGTACCCAATAAGTGTTGGAAACACTGCACACTGGAGTATCGTGGACACACTCAGTCATGTCTGATTCTTTCTAACCCCATAGACGGTAGCCCACCAGGCTCCTCCGTCCACTGAATTTCCCCAGCAAGATTACTGGAGTGGGTAGCCATTTCCTCCTCCGGGGGATCTTCCCAACCCAGGGATCAAACCCGTGTCTCTTAAGCCTCCTGCATTGTCAGGTGAAGTCTTTACCCTTGAGCCCCCTGGGAAGCCCCTTCTTAACGGATCAAAGTAGACAAAGGTCCTGAGAAGTCTCACAAGAGAGAAACCTGTCTGCCTTGTCAAATGCAGAGTTTCCCCAGCTTACTGAGTCCAGAATCCTTTTTCTTTTTTAAATCTTTTTTTTTTTTTTTGGCCACTTCTATTGATCTTTCATGTATTTATCTTTGTTCTTTGGTCCGTGTGGGCCTCCCATCACAGTGGCCTCTCTTGCTGCAGAGCACCGGCTGTGGGTGCATGCGCTCCAGAGCTCCAGCTCAGTAGTTGGACACATTGGTCCAGCCGCTCCGCGGTATGTGGGATCTTCCCAGGCCAGGGATTGAACCAGGGCCCCTTGCAGTGCAAGGCGGTGTCCTTACCCACTGGACCACCAGGGAAGCACCCCCCCTTTTTTTCCCACTCTCCCTAAAGAACGTTCTTTGGAGCACCCCTTGGGAAATACCCAAAATGCAAAGCGACATTTCCCACTGCCATCATGACACAGAGGAGCTTCTTTCTGGAATACCTGGGAGGAGAAGCAGAAGTCAGGGCAGCCGCTTATTCAAAGATGCCAAGACAGAGAGAGCAGGGACCCTGGGAGCCCATAGGAGCAGGTGGTCGGGCACTGGAACCTTGCGGTAGTGGAGGGCTCTGGAGTCTCTCAGTCCCAGCTACCAGGTGAACCACACCGCCCCCATCTTTAACTGGGGCATTTTTGAGATCTAAATAATACACTGCAAGGACATCCCTGTCTCCACCTCCAGAAGGCCTCCTCTCCAGAGCCACCGACCCCAGAAAAAGATGTCCAACAGCAGAAGCCGCAGGAGGCAGGGCAAGCTTAGCCTAGGGGGTAGGTCGGCCATCTGCTGCATCAGAGGAGAAAGCCACAGCTAATCTGGAAAACCCAGCCCGCCAGGGAATGACAGCATCTCCCAGCATCCTCTGGGGCAGGCCCAGCCTCATCCTTCGGTTGGACTCGGATCAAAGACCAATCCACCTGCCTCCCCACCCTGCCCAGCGGAGCCCCCGTTCGGTCTTCTCCTCATTCCTCTGCATTCTCCAGGGCCTGCCACGACCTCCCAACCCCAACCTGTACACTCTGAGGCTCCTGTCTTCTCAGGGGTGGAAGAGAGAGAGAAAAAAATCCTGCTACAGCTCCCTCCCTCCTGCCTAGACTTTTGGCTACCTTCTGAAGCCGGACAATACTGGGAAATGTTTGCACCCAAACAACTCCGTTCCTTCAGGAACTGCCCGGCCCTGCCCAGGAAAGCACAATTCTCCAGCTCCACCCTGCAGCCCCTCCGTCTGGGGGTCAGAAACCAAAGCAAGTGGAGGCCAGAAACCCAGTAGGGAGGTTGTTACCGGAGCAAAAGGGGTCACGGCATCCCCAGTGTGGCAAGAAGAGAGTTCAGAGGTCCCCTCTCCCTAGGAGGCTGGAGCTTTTCCCTATCTTCCTAAAGCAGAAAGAGAGGTCTGAGGTGGAACCGGGGAGCAGGTGGGAGGGAGGCTCAAGAGAGAGGTATATGTATACACACAGCTGATGTACGTCGTTGTCCCGCAGAAGCTAACCCAGCCTTGTAAAGCAATTATACTCCCATAAAAATAAAATAGAAAAAATAAAGTCAAATAAAAAATATGAAAAGGAAAAAATAAGGGACCTCTGGCCTCAACTGCAGGATACACGAAAGCCAGATTGTCAATATTTATCTGGAGAGCCCAAGCTCTGGATTCATCTGGCCTGAAGATAATGCAGAGTACTTTGATGTGACTTGAGAAATGCATTAATTCATTCAACAAGCATTTGCAGCACTGAGGTTCTGGGCCAAACCCCGGGCCGGGCACTGAAGATCTGGGGTGGATCAGCCACCACTCCGGCCTAGAGAGACCCACCGCCGCCTAGGAAGAGAGAGAGAGACCCCCGAGGGGAGTCAGATGCTGGTCGGCGCCTGCTCTGTCCCCGCTGAAATTCCTCTTGAGAAAAGCCAGGATGGTGTCAACTAGAATAGGGGCTCAAGGGATCTGCGTTCAAAGGGGCAGGATGGGCTGGGGGGGGCCACACACGGGCGGCGGTCAAGGCCACCGGCATGGGAAGCCGCGGGGTCCCTGCAGAGTGCAAAAGCGGAGGTCTGATAAAGGCTGCCCTCCAGAAAGCCCTCCCCATCCGGTCTGATTCTCCTCTCGCCCCGAGGCGCAGAACACCAGGTACAAGTCAACAAACATGAAAAGCAACAAGAAGATAAAGCCGATGGAAATCTCCCATTGGCTGGCACCGCATGGAGGGCCTGCGACCCTGCCACAGGGTGACCCCCAGGGGAGCGTTCCTGCTCACAGACCTGCGGGGCTCCTCAGCTTCCTGTTTCCATCCCCTGGCGGGGGGCGGTGGGGAGATGCCCGTGACCCTGCGGGGCTCGCCGAGCAGCCTGCCCTTGAGGAAGCCCAGACGGAGATGGAGGGAGGCGGGAAGGTGGAGGGGCCGGGGCAGCTCGGGTCAAGACCGCCGGTCTGTCTGTCCCAGCCCCTCACGCCCACCTCCCCCCCTGCCAGAGACTGTGTGTTTTTGTCTTTCTTGGGAGGGGGGAGGGGTGCGGCTCGGAGCCTTGAGTGATGAGTTAAGTGATATGAATTTGCACCACATGGAGCCTGGGCTTGAGGGGAAAGTGTTTTGGTGAAACACAGCTGGGGTTTCGTCAGCCCCCACCCCCTAGACAGGACAAAAATAGTCCGGGCTCAGCCGGCTCTGACCCACAGGCCTGGCCCAATTTCACCGCCCCCTGTCCTGGAGAGAGACTCCAGTGGCCTCTTTCCCTGAATCTGGGTTTCGTAATCTCGCTTGTTGTTTTGGTCCCTGTTTGTTGACGGGCCTGCTTTTGTCATGTCTGGGGGATTCGCTCCCTCACCACGTCCCTGCTGCTTGGCCCTGAAGAGAAGGAGAGGGTGAAGCAGGAAGACCCTCCCTCTCGGTCGGCAGCCAGGCCCACACTGGGCCGGAGACGGTCACAGCCTGGGGACTGGTCGGGGCACCCTGTGGCCTGAGGAGTGTGGGTATGTGACGGGCCTCAGGTGGGCTTCCCTCCAGCAAGGACTGGAAGGCCTGGTCAACCTTTCACGCCCAGCCCCATTCCTCGGAGGAGAACACTGAGGCCAGAAGCAGGAAGTGAGTGATCCGACAAACCAGAAGCTGTTAACAGCCTAACCACGCTTCACTTCACGTACCCAGCACCAAGGGCCTAGCACCGGGGAGGCCCCCAGCGTGTGGGTGAACCGAGAGCGTGGTCAAAGCTCTTCATCCCAATCCTCGGTCCAGAGGAAGGAAACAGAGGGGGAACCAGGCCCCTCGGCTGAACAAGGAGGCGGGCAGGTCCCCACCACCCTGAGTACCTGTATCTCCTTCCCCAGGAGGTGCATGTTGAGAGCCGTTCCTCCCAGGGCTGGAAGCAGCGCCCAGAGGAGAGAGATGCACCTGCAGCGAGGCCAGGGGCTGTTGGGATGGGGAAGGCCCCGATGAGACCTTGAGACAGAGCCTCGGCCACAGCACCCCTCGGACCAGCCAGCAGGGGGCTGCTGACCCGACAGAACAGGGTCCCAGATGGGAACATGGGCTCAGCCTGGACGCCTAGACCAGCGCTGGATCCTGCCATCCTAGGGGTCAAGAGGAGGGCCCCGGGGAATCGAGGCTGCAAGGTCACAGCGTTCAAAGGCCATTTTGAGAACCAATCTCCTATCCAGAGCATTCAGGTCACTGCCCAGAGCACCAAGGCAAAGAGAGACCTGGTCCTGGGAACCAGGATGTGCACGGAACAGGTGGTCCGGGCACTGGACCCTTGGGCGGCAGAAGGACCTGGGTTCTGGGACTTCGCTGGTGATCCCGGGGCTAACACATCACTCTCCCAATGCAGGAGGCCCAGGGCCCAACTAAGGGTTTACATGCCATGACTAAAGATCCCACATGCTGCCACTAAGACCTGTACAGCCCAATAAATTTTAAAAAAAGAGAGAGCGAGCGAGCCCCGTGTTCAGACCGACCTGGTCTCTCCCTGGGTTAATAACATAAGGGGGCCTCCCTGGTAGCTCAGTGGTAAAGAGCTCGCCTGCCAATGCAGGAGACACGGGTTCAATCCCTGATCCGGGAGGATCCCACATGCTGCAGAGCAACAAAGCCGGTGAGCCACAACGATGGAGCCTGTGCTCTACTCGGAGCCACAACTATGGAGCCCGTGTGCCGCAACGACTGAAGCCCGTGTACCCGAGAGCCCGAGTTCCACAAGAGAAGTCACCGCAACGAGAGGCCTGCTCACCTCAGCTAGAAGGGAGCCCCCACTCCCTGTAACTAGAGAAGAGCCTGCGGCAGTCGTGAAAACCCAGAATACCCGAAATAAATAAATAAATAAAATTTAGAAAAAAACCCGTAAGGGATGCCAAGGGACAGCATCCCAGGAATGAGGGGCCAGGTGAGGCCGCTGGAAGTCCACCTGGTGAGCAGGGGGCAGCTGCACCGGCTGGAGGTCAAGCCAGGGCCTTGTCTGCAGCCTGAGCCCACCTCCCGTCCTCCCCACGTTCTCAGCCCGCCCGGGGGCAGAGGAGCTGCTGGCCCTGCGCAGTTGCCTGCTTCCTCCTCTTGCCCAACTCAGCAGGGTCGAGTCAGGTCCATCTGGGCCGTCCCAGGAGCCCCCTTCCACTGCCTGCTCAGGCTGGGGGTCCCTCAGAGAAAGCCGAGACCCCTGTGATTGCAGGATGGGATCCACATGGGTCCTTACTGCCTCGGTCTCCCCATGCAGGGTCAGCCCAGAGCACCTCAAACAGGACGTGTGGTCTGGGCATCTCGACCCCCCACCGCGACCCCCGGGACCAGCAGACCCGGCCTACCCAGACCCCTGCTGGCCTGGTTCCCCCTCACGTCCAAAGGGCTTCCGCTCCTTTCTCTCCCATTGTTTTCCTTCTTGGCCTCTGGCCAGTCCCCAAAGGCCAGGCTGAGCCCGGCTGAAGCCAGCCCAGCTAGAGAACTCGGGCATGGGGCCGGACCTCTGGGAAGCCTGGCCCAATCCCAGGAGTCCCGGGAAGAGGAGGAGGGGTCTCCCCAAATCTCTTAGTAGGGATGGGAATTAGGGGCTCCTAATTAGTAGGAAAGCGTAGGGGGTCAGATAGACCTGATTTGAATCACTTGTCAGCAGTGTGGAGAAGGGATTTGCCTTCTCTGAGCCTCAGTTTCTTCATCTGTAAACGGAAGAGTGAGTCTAACACCTTCCTGCCACTGTCATGGGGATTAAGGAAGTATTACCGTATGGCAAAATCCTCCCCGTGGTACCTGGAACAAAGGAAGCGCCCACTGAGGAGGGCTGCCATGCTCGTGCCCAAGAGGGGCAGGGGCCCTGCGGGCAGACACTGTTAGAGAGCCCCAGTGCAACAAGGAAGGTCAGTCTGAGCCGTCCAGCAGTAACACCCATGGCCCTAGAGTGTCCTCCCCTCCTTCTGCCTGCGTAGGTCTTCTGGAGGTCAGACGGTGGCGGCGGCAGACTGAGGGAAGCTCCCTGCAAACGTTCCCATCCACGGAGACCCCCAGCGCCAGTCCTGGAAGCGCTGAGTGACCCTCCAGACAGCAGCCCCACCTCGGGAGCAGGTGTCCCCGAAGGACGCTGGCCCCAGAGCCTGGAGGCTCAGGGCTGACCCTCACAGCTCCAGCAGCCCCAGATGCCTGCCTTCCAGGAGAGTCAGAGGAACACGCTCCCACCCTGGAAACACCTGTCTCCGGTCGGAAGGCTGGACGAGGCGGGGCCCACCCTTGCGTGCCTGATACCTCCTCTGAAGGCCTTGGGACAGTGGGTCCTTACTGCCTCGGTCTCCCCATGCAGGGTCAGCCCAGAGCACCTCAAACAGGACGTGTGGTCTGGGCATCTCGACCCCCCACCGCGACCCCCGGGACCAGCAGACCCGGCCTACCCAGACCCCTGCTGGCCTGATTCCCCCTCACGTCCAAAGGGCTTCCGCTCCTTTCTCTCCCATTGTTTTCCTTCTTGGCCTCTGGCCAGTCCCCAAAGGCCAGGCTGAGCCCGGCTGAAGCCAGCCCAGCTAGAGAACTCGGGCATGGGGCCGGACCTCTGGGAAGCCTGGCCCAATCCCAGGAGTCCCGGGAAGAGGAGGAGGGGTCTCCCCAAATCTCTTAGTAGGGATGGGAATTAGGGGCTCCTAATTAGTAGGAAAGCGTAGGGGGTCAGATAGACCTGATTTGAATCACTTGTCAGCAGTGTGGAGAAGGGATTTGCCTTCTCTGAGCCTCAGTTTCTTCATCTGTAAACGGAAGAGTGAGTCTAACACCTTCCTGCCACTGTCATGGGGATTAAGGAAGTATTACCGATGGCAAAATCCTCCCCGTGGTACCTGGAACAAAGGAAGCGCCCACTGAGGAGGGCTGCCATGCTCGTGCCCAAGAGGGGCAGGGGCCCTGCGGGCAGACACTGTTAGAGAGCCCCAGTGCAACAAGGAAGGTCAGTCTGAGCCGTCCAGCAGTAACACCCATGGCCCTAGAGTGTCCTCCCCTCCTTCTGCCTGCGTAGGTCTTCTGGAGGTCAGACGGTGGCGGCGGCAGACTGAGGGAAGCTCCCTGCAAACGTTCCCATCCACGGAGACCCCCAGCGCCAGTCCTGGAAGCGCTGAGTGACCCTCCAGACAGCAGCCCCACCTCGGGAGCAGGTGTCCCCGAAGGACGCTGGCCCCAGAGCCTGGAGGCTCAGGGCTGACCCTCACAGCTCCAGCAGCCCCAGATGCCTGCCTTCCAGGAGAGTCAGAGGAACACGCTCCCACCCTGGAAACACCTGTCTCCGGGTCGGAAGGCTGGACGAGGCGGGGGCCCACCCTTGCGTGCCTGATACCTCCTCTGAAGGCCTTGGGACAGTAAGAGGGGACAGGCTTCTATAACTCAACTGGTCCGCTTTTCCTCCTGGGCTGGGCACGGCAGACTCACTTCTCAGGGCCTCGGAGACCCCCCTCCTCGGTCCATCTCTACACCTGCTCTCTGTCTCCCCCACCCTCTCCACGTGCAGAGCAGCAGTGAGGAGCCGTGGTTAAGGACACGGACTTGGGAGGCAGAGCACCTGGTCTGAATCCCACCTCTGCCCCTCAGTGGCCGTGTGGACCCTCAGCCTCAGGCTCCCCATGTGTGAGAACAACAGTACCTCATCCCAGGGAGGCTGGAACGAGTTAATGCAAGTAAAGGCCTCAGAGCGGTATCTGGCCCAGGGTGAACACTCCATAAATGCTAACCCTCATTATTTTTTATTTGTGTCTCCGTCTTGCCTGTTTGTTGACTCAGATTTTCCGCCGGTAAGGAGGTGCGGAAGAAGGCTTGGCGCTCCGTGCTCTTCAGTGCCTGTCGCTCCCAGGGCCTCCTGGCTGGAGGCAATGGCTATAAAGGATTCCTTTCAATTGGGGCCAGTGATGCTCCGATAAAGCTTGACCACAGGATGCAGAATCGGCGGGCTGTGGGCTCACACCTCAGGCCCCGGACACCGGGCCAGCACCAGAGCGGAGGCCACACGGGGCGGGGAGGCAGCAGAGCCCTCAGCCCCAGGCCACAGGCTGCCAACACGGCAATGCCTCTCTCCCCTGCTTCCTCCCGTCATCCTCCATGCCAAATATCTGGCCTCCACCCATGGCTGTTCCTCTTGTCATAGGACGCTGAGTTGCAGAATCCCAGATGCTTGGAGTTACAGGGTTGGAGTATAGTGACAGAAAGCTACCTAACGCTGCTTTGAACTCTTGGTGAGAATAGCCTCTGCCATTTTCCTGATGGTAAGCAGTCCTGCCAGCTTGCTTCCCCCCACTCTGACGGGGAGCTCGCTACCACAATCTCTTTGAGAATCCCCTGGGCTTTCATTCCTTCAGGTCTCTCGTCCCCTTGAGGTCAGAAGGGTCACGCTCCCACCCTGGAAGGTGACCGCCCCTTGCCTGATACCTCCTCTGAAGGCCTTGGGACAGTAAGAGGGGACAGGCTTCTATAACTCAACTGGTCCGCTTTTCCTCCTGGGCTGGGCACGGCAGACTCACTTCTCAGGGCCTCGGAGACCCCCCTCCTCGGTCCATCTCTACACCTGCTCTCTGTCTCCCCCACCCTCTCCACGTGCAGAGCAGCAGTGAGGAGCCGTGGTTAAGGACACGGACTTGGGAGGCAGAGCACCTGGTCTGAATCCCACCTCTGCCCCTCAGTGGCCGTGTGGACCCTCAGCCTCAGGCTCCCCATGTGTGAGAACAACAGTACCTCATCCCAGGGAGGCTGGAACGAGTTAATGCAAGTAAAGGCCTCAGAGCGGTATCTGGCCCAGGGTGAACACTCCATAAATGCTAACCCTCATTATTTTTTATTTGTGTCTCCGTCTTGCCTGTTTGTTGACTCAGATTTTCCGCCGGTAAGGAGGTGCGGAAGAAGGCTTGGCGCTCCGTGCTCTTCAGTGCCTGTCGCTCCCAGGGCCTCCTGGCTGGAGGCAATGGCTATAAAGGATTCCTTTCAATTGGGGCCAGTGATGCTCCGATAAAGCTTGACCACAGGATGCAGAATCGGCGGGCTGTGGGCTCACACCTCAGGCCCCGGACACCGGGCCAGCACCAGAGCGGAGGCCACACGGGGCGGGGAGGCAGCAGAGCCCTCAGCCCCAGGCCACAGGCTGCCAACACGGCAATGCCTCTCTCCCCTGCTTCCTCCCGTCATCCTCCATGCCAAATATCTGGCCTCCACCCATGGCTGTTCCTCTTGTCATAGGACGCTGAGTTGCAGAATCCCAGATGCTTGGAGTTACAGGGTTGGAGTATAGTGACAGAAAGCTACCTAACGCTGCTTTGAACTCTTGGTGAGAATAGCCTCTGCCATTTTCCTGATGGTAAGCAGTCCTGCCAGCTTGCTTCCCCCCACTCTGACGGGGAGCTCGCTACCACAATCTCTTTGAGAATCCCCTGGGCTTTCATTCCTTCAGGTCTCTCGTCCCCCTTGAGGTCAGAAGGGTCATGTCCCGCATTGAGGAAGAACCAGTCCAGGCCACCGCTGGGCAGCTCCCACGGCTGGGAAGTTTCCTCCAGCCCAGACCAGCCTTCCTTCTTCACCTTGCTGCCACAGGCTCTGTCTCTGCCCCTTGCCTCAGAGCCCCTCGCCCAGAGCGGGTCTTTCCCACAGAGCAGTGCCAGTGCCCTCGGGCCACCTGCTTTCTCCAGGCTCTGGTCTTGGACTCCGGGGCCTCTGGGGAGACACCGAAGCCCATCCTGCCAAGCACAGGTTCTGGCAGAGACGGGGCTAGGAAGGAAGCGGCAGGCGGGCACGTCGTGTGAGGCGTGTCCCGTGGCGGGGACCCATGAAGTCCCGTCATCCGCTCATGGGTGGCTCATCCTGCAGCCCTAGGCACTCCCGGAGGGGTGGGCAGGCCCCACGCTGGGGCCCCGGAGGCTCTTTCAAGAGATGCCAGGAGGCTGCGGGCGACGTGGTGCAGAGTGGCGGCTGTCACCACTCCCGGCAGGGGACACGTGTGTCCCGTACGTCACAGCTCCGCTCTTCCCCAGGCAGGCCCCCGGAGAAGCCCTGGGAGCTGAGACTGCCCGAGAGGACGCAGGAGCCCTCCGCACACAGCACCCCCAGCTCAGGGCAGGGCACCCGGGCAGCGCCGACTCCAGGCCCGCCGGGCGTGGCGTGAGGGGATGGCCCCAGCGCTCGGGCCTCCAGATGTGCAGCCTCTGTCCGGCCCTGGAGACCAGGCAGGGCAGCAGCCAGGGGCCAGATGGGTCTCATTAACCTGGGAGCAGGCTCTTCGGGGCCCAGATGCTCCGTGTTGAGTCGGCGAGCCGGCTTTGGGCTCCAGATGTGGGCCTGGGACACAGCTCCAGATGTGTGCGGTCTGAGCCGAGGAGGGCTGTGGGGCGCGGCGGCGGCACCCGGGCCCAGGGGCCTGGAGCGTGGAGGGCGGCGTCGAGGGGCCCCTCTACCCACGCCCTCTCCAGCACCCAGAGCCCCAGCCCACGGGCCTCGGTGATTCAGAGGTCACAGAGCTCTGACCCAGGCACGACCGAGCCCGGAGACGTCTGCCCCGTTCCATGAGCAAGGACAGAGCTGAGAGACCCGCCCAGGCCGTGCAAGGCAGGGACAGGCAAGACCCCCGACGGGAACCAGGGGTCGGAAGTCCCTCGGATCCCAGGCGGCTTGGGGAGCGGGGCACGGCTTCCAGGGCTGGAGGCCAGCCTCTCCCCACTCCCTCCCAGCTCTCAGCCACACGCTCGGGGACCTGGACATTCCTGGGGAACAACGGAAGGAGGCACTGCCCTAACCTTCGAGGTAAGATCTGCAGGGTACAGGCACAGAGCCCAGCCCTGGGAGACTCTAAAGGATGCTGCCTTTCCCTGGAGGCCCTGTCCCACGGCCTTCTCCTCCCACACCGTGCTGCTCCCCTGGGGCGCGGAGGGGCAGGGTCCAGCTCCGCAAAGGACTCCAGCCAACCCCAGGCACACAGCCGCCAAGCTGAGAGAAGCACGTCTGCTCATGGAGCACCGCTATGCGCGAGCCGTGTGCAGGCCCCTGACCTGCGAAGGTGGTTCCCTACAGCCCCTGTGTGGGGTGCGTGTCCCCATCGTGAGAGGTGGCAGCTCACAAGAGGGACCCGGATGGGCCAGGCCGGGCTGGAGGAGCACCGGGCACCAGCCCCTGGCCTGGGCTTCCTGGGGCTCTGCGGGCTGGGGGGTCCATACGGTGTCTGGGAAAGCTTCCCTAAGGGAGCCTTGAAGAGCTGGCCTCCCCGGAGGCCTACACCGCATGTCTGCGCTTATGGGGGACGACCTCGCAGAGCACAGCGACCCTCCTCAATGTCCGGAGCCGCACCCTCCCCACCCCTTCCCCGAGACCCTAGGAGAGGGCTGAGCAGGCAAGGAGGGGGCCAAGAGTAGGCCCTCGGAAAGCGCCGCCTCCTTGAGCTTCGCTGCCCGTGGCTCCACAGAGCCCCCAGCTGTGGACTCGGAACCAAGACGGCATGGAAGCCCTGGTGGTTTGAGGTCGGAGGTCAAGCCCACTGCCCGCGGCAGCTGCCGGGAAGCCCAGCCTAGAGGAGGCTTCCAGGCCCCGAGCCCGGAGACGTCTGCCCCGTTCCATGAGCAAGGACAGAGCTGAGAGACCCGCCCAGGCCGTGCAAGGCAGGGACAGGCAAGACCCCCGACGGGAACCAGGGGTCGGAAGTCCCTCGGATCCCAGGCGGCTTGGGGAGCGGGGCACGGCTTCCAGGGCTGGAGGCCAGCCTCTCCCCACTCCCTCCCAGCTCTCAGCCACACGCTCGGGGACCTGGACATTCCTGGGGAACAACGGAAGGAGGCACTGCCCTAACCTTCGAGGTAAGATCTGCAGGGTACAGGCACAGAGCCCAGCCCTGGGAGACTCTAAAGGATGCTCCCTTTTCCCCTGGAGGCCCTGTCCCACGGCCTTCTCCTCCCACACCGTGCTGCTCCCCTGGGGCGCGGAGGGGCAGGGTCCAGCTCCGCAAAGGACTCCAGCCAACCCCAGGCACACAGCCGCCAAGCTGAGAGAAGCACGTCTGCTCATGGAGCACCGCTATGCGCGAGCCGTGTGCAGGCCCCTGACCTGCGAAGGTGGTTCCCTACAGCCCCTGTGTGGGGTGCGTGTCCCCATCGTGAGAGGTGGCAGCTCACAAGAGGGACCCGGATGGGCCAGGCCGGGCTGGAGGAGCACCGGGCACCAGCCCCTGGCCTGGGCTTCCTGGGGCTCTGCGGGCTGGGGGGTCCATACGGTGTCTGGGAAAGCTTCCCTAAGGGAGCCTTGAAGAGCTGGCCTCCCCGGAGGCCTACACCGCATGTCTGCACTTATGGGGGACGACCTCGCAGAGCACAGCGACCCTCCTCAATGTCCGGAGCCGCCCCCTCCCCACCCCTTCCCCGAGACCCTAGGAGAGGGCTGAGCAGGCAAGGAGGGGGCCAAGAGTAGGCCCTCGGAAAGCGCCGCCTCCTTGAGCTTCGCTGCCCGTGGCTCCACAGAGCCCCCAGCTGTGGACTCGGAACCAAGACGGCATGGAAGCCCTGGTGGTTTGAGGTCGGAGGTCAAGCCCACTGCCCGCGGCAGCTGCCGGGAAGCCCAGCCTAGAGGAGGCTTCCAGGCCCCGAGCCGAGGAGAGGGGTGGGTCAGCACGGCTGCCCCGGGGGCTGCAGCTGGACGCCCCGCAGAGGCCTTCGAACCCAAAGCAGCCCAGAGAGGGTCTGCGGACCAGCTCCGCCTGGCCCGGGCTGGAGAGGCTGGCGGAGCGGGGAGCAGGCTGAGACGGGATGCACTAATAGGTTATGTCAGGCGAGCGCTCTGGGGAGGGGGCCGCGCCTCTCGGCTCTGGCAGCCCCACCTGGGGCCCTGGCCCAAGAGCCGAGGCCCGGGAGAGAGACGCTGGCCTGAGCGTGAAGGCCAGGGAGGGGCTGCCGCCCCGAGCGGGGGAAGCCACGGTAGCCATGGTAGCCAGAAGGCAAGACCTGGGGCAGCCCCCACCCTGTCTGGCGGCTCTGTTGGGTGGGTAACAAAGAGACGCCCTGCTGGGCGGTAGGGTGTGCGCAAGTCTACCAAGCCTGCTTAGTGGGGAGCAGAGCGCAGGGAAGACCCCCAAGCCTCAGGGGGGCCCGGCACGTCCTCCTCTGCCCAGACCCCCACCGCAGGGCTCCAGGATCCCATCCCCGAGTCAAGGGACCCTGAGCTCTCACCTCCTCCTCTCACTGTTCTGCCCGGGCTCTGCCCAGCACCACCCCGGTATCCCCAATATCCCCACGGTGCACGTCGGCAGCCTCCTGGGGTCCGGAGCTGGGGACAGGGAGAAGCCCGAAAATGAACTCCACTCCCGGGGCTGGGGGCTGAGGCGGGGAGTAGGAGCCCACAGAAGGAGATGGGCGCTTGGTGCAAAGTGGGCGGTCAACCAAAGGCCAGGGACTCGGGCCTGGGACTGAGGAGGGGGCCCCTCACCATCGGGGCCGGGCGGCCAGGGCCCTGTGTGTCTTGGCCGCGCGGGACCCCTGGGCAGCCAGGTATGTAACAATTCCAGCCATTTCCTGCCCTATTAATGAGAAAGAGGCTGATATAAATACACGCTCAGCATAAATAAATACAGGCCAGGCCGGGACTGCATAGCAGACAGATTGCGTGGAGCTGCTGGCCAGCCTGCAGCCATTTCCCCCACCCGCTCACAGACCCACCGCCCCCCGCTTGCTTTCCTGCAGCGGGCCAGAGCCCCTCCACACTCTCAGGCCTGAGACAGACCGCCCGTCCCCCAACCTCAGAACAAGCGCGGCCCTCCCACCCCCCTCTACCCCATGGCCCGGGGAAGGCCACAGGCCCGAGAGAGCGAGGCTGGGGTTCCCAGTGCCTCCCCACCAGGCCCGGGGTGGGTCCTGTTCGTGCACAGACCCCCTGTGAGGCCCGAGACTGGGGTTGTACCTGTTCTCAGGGAGGGAGACTGAGGGTCAAAGGGTTAAGGTCATGCAGAGAGGAGCGGGCGGGTCCAGGACTCAACCTGGAGCCTGTCTGACCCCCAGGCCTCTGATCTTCTCACTACCTACTCGGAAAAGCCAAGGGCAGATCCACACCTGCCTCCCCTTTCTCCCAACCCCAGCCCCAAGACACCGGGGTCCCAGGAAGGCCTGGGGGCGCTTATGTTCAGGGGCTGGAAGTGTAAGCGTGGTGGAGCCCGCTCTCAGCTCCTGTCGGGACCTATGGCTCAGCGGGGAAAGAATCCACTTGCAATGCAGGAGACGCGGGAGACACAGGCTTGAGCCCTAGATTGGAAGGATCCTCTGGAGAAGGAAATGGCAACCCACTCCAGCACGCTTGCCTGAAAAATCCTCTGGACAGAGGAGCCTGGCCGCTACAGTCCACGGGGTCACAGACAGCCGGACACAACTGAGCAACTAGGCCAGCCAGCAAGGACCTGAAAGAGGTGTGCAGGCAAGTGCCTCCTAGCTGGGGTGTCCAGGATGTGGAGGGCCCCCAACATTGTTTCATCAGGTTCACCCAGTCACCGGACACAGCAGAGACGTGGACACTGAGACCCAGAGGGGACACCAACAGTATGCGTCGCGTCATTGGCTTCCCATCGGTCCATCTGACGGGTCCCCATCAGGAGCCACGGGCAGACGGCGTGCCTGCATGCAGGCGTGCATGTATATTGTGACGAGAAAGACATTCCACACAGTTAACTTTGTTTCTCTGATGCTTCAAACCAGATTTTTATCTTAACATCTCTGTCCTTTTTTGTTGGCCACACTAAGGGGCTTACGGCATGGTAGTTCCCTGACCAGGGATTGAACCTGGGGCCCTGGCAGTGAAAGTGTAGTCTTATCCACTGAAACACCAGGAAATTCTCAACAACATCTCTGTACTTTTGGTAATTAAAAAAAAAAGTTTTAGCAAAAGGAAAAAATAGCCCCTACCCAGACCCCGCCCTCCGCCATCCTCACCCCCTTGACTGCTCATGGGCCTCAGGCCTGGTCTCAGCCTCCAGCCCTGTTCCCAGCTCTGTCCTGGCTCCTGACCGCTCTCCCCAGGTGGAATGGGCACCTGCCACTGTCCCTCCCCACTTGGCCTTTGAGGCCCCTCTCCACCTGCCCCCTCCCTCCCAGCCCCCCAGGCCCACGCCCCAAGCCCTCTCGAGCACGGCCTCAGTCTCTGGCCTCACCGTCGGGCTCCACAGGCGTGCTCTGAGGCCGCCTTCCCGCCCGTCAGCCGCGAGCTGGCCTCACGCAGTTCTGCCCTCAGCGTTCCCTGCCTGCTGTGTTTGGAGTTCTGGAATCCTGTTGCATGGACCGCCTTCACCAGGGCCTTGTAGGGCCTTCCCAGCAGGTGTCCTGCCTAGTCAGTGAGCAGGGAGCCCTTCAGAGCCGTGCTGAGTCCGCTCCTCAGATTCAGAAGACGGGCCTGGAAGTTCACCCCGACATCCACCCTGGGCCATCGGCAGGTTTTCTACGAAAGGCATGGCCGGAATCTGGCCCTAACTTCCCAGGAACCAGAGTGGAGGAGGAGAAAGCAGACCAGCGCTCTCAGGACTGTCTTTCCATACGGACCTCACCCTCGGGCTTGGGGACGAATAAGGGGCGATCACTAGGCCCCAAGAAACTCTCCGTCCCTTCCTCTCAGAGCCGCTGCCCTAGGGTGCTGAATGGAGGACTTGACCCTCGGCAGCCTGAGCGTCGGCTGCATCCGCACCCCTTGAGCAGGACCTGGGCAGCCAGGCCGGAGGGCTGAGATGCTGAGTGTTTCCCTCTCCCTGGAGGAGATGGACCAGTGGCTGGATCTGTGAGTGAGTGGGTGGCTGGACAGGTGAGTGAGTAGGCAGACAGGCTGAGAGACAGACAGCGGGGCGGATAGAGGGAGAGTGGGGAAATGAGAGACCAAGGGTGTAAGCGGATGCCCGGGCTAGCTGCAGACTGACCCCTGAGAAATACTTTCTCAAAAGAATTTTCTAAACCTCTGAAACGTGAGGTCCTGGCACCCCCCAGAGGCTAGAGTCTCTAACCACCCATTGTGCGCAAAAGCCTTGGACACCAAACCTCCGGAAGCAGGCACCAGCGCCTAGATAAAGGGAGGGGTTTCTAGGAACAAATGACAACAAAAAACCCCCTAGGGTCCAGGGCTGGCTTTTGCTCTGACTTCCTCTGGGACGGAAGGACTGTTTCAGCTTCTGAGGCTGGATTTTCTCATCTGGATGTCTGCGCGGGTGAGCGCGGTAACCAATATGTGCATAAAGCATCCGGGAGGGTCGCCCGGCATAGACAAGGTGCTCACGGAAGGGGGCTTTGTTCGCCGAGGCAGCCCGAGGGCACACACGTGGTTTAGTCACTGAGTCCACGCCGAGACCCCGTGAACTGCAGCCCGCCAGGCTCCTCTGTTCATGGGAGTCTCCAGGCAAGAGTACCGGAGTGGGTTGCCAGGCCCTCCTCCGGGGGATCTTCCCGAGCCAGGAAATGAACTCACTGTCTTCTGTGTCGCTCGCGTTGGCCGGAGCATTCTTAACCACTGAGCCACCTGGGAAGCCCCGAGGCACACGTGCACCCACACGAATGCATGTGCAAGGACGTGCGTGCACACACATACACACACATACCTCCCGTTTGGTACGCAAGAGGGACAGAGAGTGAGACCCCAGGCCAGACCAGACAGCAGAGGCACGGGGGGACACATTTATTCTGCAGGGGCTCCAGGCTCTGGCAGGACTGGCCCAGCCTCGGGGGGCGGGGGCTCGAGGGGTAGGGACTCCAACGAGGGCCCTGAGGTCTTCTGGGGCTCTGCCTCCTGAGCCAGCCGGGCGGTGTGCTCAAAGGCGGCCTGCAGCAGGTGGCAGGCGAGGCAGGTGGTCCAGGTGACGAGGTAGGCCAGGTGCCAGGAGGTGAGCGCCACCGTGCTCTCCGCCCACCAGTACAGACGCCTCAGCGGCGCCAGCGACCTCCGCACCACATGGCTCTCCAACAGAACCTTGGGAGAGGCGGGGGGCAGGCGGAGGGGCCAGTGCGGGGGCAGATGGCCGCCAGGGGCCCACACACTGCCCTGCCGGGCTCCCAGGTCCCTCCGCCCTACCGCGCGGTCCAGCCCGACCCGAGCCCAGCGCCCCGGGCCTGCCCTCCCCACCCCAGCCCGCACCCGCCTCACCCACCTTCCTGGGCAGCCAGCCCAGGCTGCAGCAGCGGGCTTTCCAGCACAGTCTCCAGACCAGCAGCAGCAGCAGCAACGCAGCCAGCACCAGGCTGTGCACACACGACAGGAATAGGTCCATCCAGGCGGCCGCAGGCGGGCCCAGCCGCTCCCGGGCACCCAGCCGCTTCAGGGCCAGGCCCAAGACCCGCACGCAGCACAGCAGGCCTCCCCACGCCAGCCTGGGGCCCCGAAGCGCCAGGCACACAGGGACCTCTACCAGTGTCAGCCCGGCCCGAAGAACCCGGCCCATGGGGCAGGTGGTGATCTCGGGGGGCGGGTGGGGTCCCTGGGCCTCCTGAGTCAGCCCCGACAGCCAGTGGTTGAAGAGGAAGATCTTGAGGAGCAGGAAATCGTAGAGGTGGGCCCGGTCCTGAACCAGCTACCGGAAGAGGAGACCGTCGTCACCCATCGCCACTCACTTGCCACCGGACCCCACCTGTCCCAGGTTTTACGGTGGGGGTGGGGCTGCCAGGCCACCCTGGGCCGGGCCCTCCCCTTCTCAAGGTCTCAGGTTCCCCCACCCCGAGCATGATCTTTATCTGTCCACTTGGAAGGATGGAAGGACTCCGTTCTCAGGAGGCAGCTTTAGAAGGCGTGTCACATTATATTTGATTTTCTTTTCTTGGTTTTTTTTTTTTCTTTCTTTATTTTTTTTGGTCGCACCAAGCGGCTTGCAGGATCTTAGTTCCCTGACTAAAGATCAAACCCATGTCTCTTGCGGGGGAAGCACAGAGTCTTAACCACTGGACCACGAGGGAATTCCCTTCCCTTTGGGTTTCAGTGATCATGTACAACCCTCCAAACTAAAGTCACCATCTGCATGCTTGAAAAAAGACAAGGGGAAAGGTTGATGCTTAACGGGAGCAACCCTCTCTAGAGAGCGTTCCAGCTCTGTGGCTTGAGGGTGGGCCTTCAGAGAACTGTGGGATTGCTCCAGGAGTGGGGGCGGCCACCGTGTGTCATCAGCGGCGTCCAGCCGCTTTGGTCCTCACTCTCCTCTGCTCCCTACCCCCAACCCCCAACCCCCCTCACCAGTGCGGACAGCTTCCCCACCTCCAGCAGGATCCCCGAGAGGCTGGGTCTGACCGGAGAGATGGGCTCCATGCCTGGCCCTCCTACCTGTCCTCCAGCGGAGAGAGCCAGGGTGACCTCACAGACACCACAGGGTGGGGACCGAGTCACCGTGGGGACCCAGTTGTCTCCCCCTTCCCTGCCTCCTGCCCCACCATGGCACAAAAGCGGGGGTGTTCGTCTTCTGCATCCTATCGCTTTCCTGATCAGAGATGTCCCGGGGACATCAGCTCCACAAACTTCTGGTTTGCCCAGCTCGGGCAGCCGAGGCAACAGGAAGAGGTACCTTCCCACGTCCTTCCAAATCATCAAGGATCAGAGACCTCGGAAAAAGACATCTCTACCGCAGGGCCGGGGGTGACAAAATGCCTGGAGGCAGATGGAAGCCTCAGCCGCCCGAATCTGAACTCCCCTGTCTAGGCAACCCCTGCCCCCAAACATCCTTGTATTTTACTGAAGTTTGGTCCTTTTGCAAAACAGAGACGTCAGCTGTGACCTTTGTTCGACAGTCTGAGTGATGTGTCTGGGGCTTCTGAGACTTGGAGGAGGCTAGGGAGAGAGCGTGCCTGCAAAAGGCTTCAGAGGGTCCTGGAGAGAGGCATTCTTAGACGGAAAGGGGGCAATAAACTGGGTGAGACTCCTCAGGGTCACAGGCTGCATAGAAGAGAGGTTTCTGGGCTGATCAATTCTTTATTTTTTGGTCGCACCGAGCGGATTGCAGGATCTTAGTTCCCTGACTAAAGATCAAACCCAGGTCTCTTGCGGGAAGCACAGAGTCTTAACCACTGGACCACGAGGGAATTCCCTTCCCTTTGGGTTTCAGTGATCATGTACAACCCTCCAAACTAAAGTCACCATCTGCATGCTTGAAAAAAGACAAGGGGAAAGGTTGATGCTTAACGGGAGCAACCCTCTCTAGAGAGCGTTCCAGCTCTGTGGCTTGAGGGTGGGCCTTCAGAGAACTGTGGGATTGCTCCAGGAGTGGGGGCGGCCACCGTGTGTCATCAGCGGCGTCCAGCCGCTTTGGTCCTCACTCTCCTCTGCTCCCTACCCCCAACCCCCAACCCCCCTCACCAGTGCGGACAGCTTCCCCACCTCCAGCAGGATCCCCGAGAGGCTGGGTCTGACCGGAGAGATGGGCTCCATGCCTGGCCCTCCTACCTGTCCTCCAGCGGAGAGAGCCAGGGTGACCTCACAGACACCACAGGGTGGGGACCGAGTCACCGTGGGGACCCAGTTGTCTCCCCCTTCCCTGCCTCCTGCCCCACCATGGCACAAAAGCGGGGGTGTTCGTCTTCTGCATCCTATCGCTTTCCTGATCAGAGATGTCCCGGGGACATCAGCTCCACAAACTTCTGGTTTGCCCAGCTCGGGCAGCCGAGGCAACAGGAAGAGGTACCTTCCCACGTCCTTCCAAATCATCAAGGATCAGAGACCTCGGAAAAGACATCTCTACCGCAGGGCCGGGGGTGACAAAATGCCTGGAGGCAGATGGAAGCCTCAGCCGCCCGAATCTGAACTCCCCTGTCTAGGCAACCCCTGCCCCCAAACATCCTTGTATTTTACTGAAGTTTGGTCCTTTTGCAAAACAGAGACGTCAGCTGTGACCTTTGTTCGACAGTCTGAGTGATGTGTCTGGGGCTTCTGAGACTTGGAGGAGGCTAGGGAGAGAGCGTGCCTGCAAAAGGCTTCAGAGGGTCCTGGAGAGAGGCATTCTTAGACGGAAAGGGGGCAATAAACTGGGTGAGACTCCTCAGGGTCACAGGCTGCATAGAAGAGAGGTTTTCTGGAGCTGTGGATCGAAGTCCAAGGTTTATAATTCTGAGAGAATCCAGAATCTGATCACAGCTTTTCCTACATTGCTTTCCTATGTGGGTCCCAGCAGATGCCCTGAGATGCTGCAAGATAAAGTTCTCACACTTTTAAGAAACTTTTATAAGTGTGCCCTCTGGTGGAAGAGCCTTGTGAGTTCAGGGTAGTTCAGTTCAGTGGTTTGGTCGTGTCTGATCCTTTACAACCTCATGGACTCCGGCACACCAAGTTTCCCTATCCTTTACCATCTCTCGGAGCTTACTCAAGCTCATGTCCATTGAGTCGGTGGTGCCTCCAACCATCTCATCCTGTATCGTCCCCTTTTCCTTCTGCCTTCTATTTTTCCCAGCAGCAGGGTCTTTTCCAATGAGTCGTCTCTTCGCATCAGGTGGCCAAAGTATTGGAGCTTCAGCTTCAGCATCAGCCCTTCCAATGAATACTCAGGGTTGATTTCCTTTCAGATTGGCTGGTTTGAGCTCCCTGCAGTCCAAGGGACTCTCAACAGTCTTCTCCAACACCACAGTTCGAAGGCATCAATTCTTTGGTGCTCAACCTTCTTTATGGTTCAACTCTCACATCCATATATGACTACTGGGAAAACCATAGCTTTGACTATGTGGACCTTTGTCAGCAAAGCAATGTCTCTGCTTTTGAATACACTATCTAGGTTTGTCATAACTTTTCCTCCAAGGAGCAAGTGTCTCGTAATTTCATGGCTGCAGGCATGTACAGTGATTTTGGAGCCCCAGAAAATAAAGTCCATCACTGTTTCCATTGTTTGCCCATCTATTTGTCATGAAGTGATGGGACCAGATGCCGTGATCTTCGTTTCCTAAATGTTGAGTTTGAAGCCAGTTTTTTCACTCTCCTCTTTCACCTTCATCAGAAGGCTCTTCAGTTCCTCTCTGCTTTCTGCCGTGAGGGTGGTGTCATCTGCATACTTGAGATTGTTGCTATTTCTCCCAGCCATCTTGACTTCAGCTTGTGCTTCATCCAGACCGGCATTTCACGTGATGTACTCTGCATATAAGTTAAATATGTTCAGGGCACGACAGGACAATTTTAGTCTCCCTTCCTTCATAAGAACACTTGTGCAAGATATCACCTGCCCAGCTGTGCCTGGCAACCTGCCATGGAGTCCCTGGAAGGTCAAAAATGACCTTTGCCCAGGGCAGCACCTGTTCACTCATTTGTTTCCTCTCCCGAGGCACAGCTGGGGTCCAGAGAGAGGAGTGTGCAAAGTCCCTCCGCTCTGTCCTCTGCCCTTACCCCTCCCCGGTTACCCTCTGTGTCTCCAGCACTATAGCCGGGAGGAAGCCTGAAAGCCAGCCCTTTACCATCTCTCGGAGCTTACTCAAGCTCATGTCCATTGAGTCGGTGGTGCCTCCAACCATCTCATCCTGTATCGTCCCCTTTTCCTTCTGCCTTCTATTTTTCCCAGCAGCAGGGTCTTTTCCAATGAGTCGTCTCTTCGCATCAGGTGGCCAAAGTATTGGAGCTTCAGCTTCAGCATCAGCCCTTCCAATGAATACTCAGGGTTGATTTCCTTTCAGATTGGCTGGTTTGAGCTCCCTGCAGTCCAAGGGACTCTCAACAGTCTTCTCCAACACCACAGTTCGAAGGCATCAATTCTTTGGTGCTCAACCTTCTTTATGGTTCAACTCTCACATCCATATATGACTACTGGGAAAACCATAGCTTTGACTATGTGGACCTTTGTCAGCAAAGCAATGTCTCTGCTTTTGAATACACTATCTAGGTTTGTCATAACTTTTCCTCCAAGGAGCAAGTGTCTCGTAATTTCATGGCTGCAGGCATGTACAGTGATTTTGGAGCCCCAGAAAATAAAGTCCATCACTGTTTCCATTGTTTGCCCATCTATTTGTCATGAAGTGATGGGACCAGATGCCGTGATCTTCGTTTCCTAAATGTTGAGTTTGAAGCCAGTTTTTTCACTCTCCTCTTTCACCTTCATCAGAAGGCTCTTCAGTTCCTCTCTGCTTTCTGCCGTGAGGGTGGTGTCATCTGCATACTTGAGATTGTTGCTATTTCTCCCAGCCATCTTGACTTCAGCTTGTGCTTCATCCAGACCGGCATTTCACGTGATGTACTCTGCATATAAGTTAAATATGTTCAGGGCACGACAGGACAATTTTAGTCTCCCTTCCTTCATAAGAACACTTGTGCAAGATATCACCTGCCCAGCTGTGCCTGGCAACCTGCCATGGAGTCCCTGGAAGGTCAAAAATGACCTTTGCCCAGGGCAGCACCTGTTCACTCATTTGTTTCCTCTCCCGAGGCACAGCTGGGGTCCAGAGAGAGGAGTGTGCAAAGTCCCTCCGCTCTGTCCTCTGCCCTTACCCCTCCCCGGTTACCCTCTGTGTCTCCAGCACTATAGCCGGGAGGGGAAGCTGGGGCTTCAGAAAGGTCTCCTGGAGCTAAATTTATAAGGATAGATGGGAACTTTCCGGAGAAGAAAGTGTGAAGGGTGGTACCGGCAGAGGGAGCCGTCTGAGTCCAGCAATTCCGGCTACCCGCGCCAGGACTCTTGCCTGGAGAACCCCGTGGACAAAGGAGCCTGGCGTGCTGCAGTCCATGGAGTCGCACAGAGACAGACTTGACTGAGTGAGTGAAGCACAGAATATTCGTTGAATTAACAAGTGAATGAATAATGGCCTCGGAGATCCCCACCTGCCAGTCCCTACCCTGGAATGAGAGCTGAGGAGCTGCTGCAGAAGAAGCCCCACCCACCGCACCCCGCCCCCACGGCGTATCCTTCAGCAGAGAGCCCTGACTCCTTTCTCTTTCCTCCTTAATACCTTGCTTCCTGTATTGTCATGTATTCATGTATTATCGCGCTAAGTGGTGTTAGACAACGTCTCCTTCCTTAACAGGAAGGACCAGGTGGAATAAGCTAATTATTAGTGGCCGCTGCCTTGCCTAGCCCGGGCGCGCCATTCCCCGGGCCCAACCCCCCTCCGCAATCCAGGATCCCGGCTGCAAAATCCCGGCTGCAAAATCCCGGCTGCAGACGGGTAGGCTGTCTTCAGCTTCCTCCCAGTCCCAAGGGTTCTCGGCGCTCTCCCGGCGGGTGCAGGACGGCGGCACAACCGCACGGGGCAGCAAACATCGGCCGCCCCGGAGGGTGGCTTGCATACTTGAGATTGTTGCTATTTCTCCCAGCCATCTTGACTTCAGCTTGTGCTTCATCCAGACCGGCATTTCACGTGATGTACTCTGCATATAAGTTAAATATGTTCAGGGCACGACAGGACAATTTTAGTCTCCCTTCCTTCATAAGAACACTTGTGCAAGATATCACCTGCCCAGCTGTGCCTGGCAACCTGCCATGGAGTCCCTGGAAGGTCAAAAATGACCTTTGCCCAGGGCAGCACCTGTTCACTCATTTGTTTCCTCTCCCGAGGCACAGCTGGGGTCCAGAGAGAGGAGTGTGCAAAGTCCCTCCGCTCTGTCCTCTGCCCTTACCCCTCCCCGGTTACCCTCTGTGTCTCCAGCACTATAGCCGGGAGGGGAAGCTGGGGCTTCAGAAAGGTCTCCTGGAGCTAAATTTATAAGGATAGATGGGAACTTTCCGGAGAAGAAAGTGTGAAGGGTGGTACCGGCAGAGGGAGCCGTCTGAGTCCAGCAATTCCGGCTACCCGCGCCAGGACTCTTGCCTGGAGAACCCCGTGGACAAAGGAGCCTGGCGTGCTGCAGTCCATGGAGTCGCACAGAGACAGACTTGACTGAGTGAGTGAAGCACAGAATATTCGTTGAATTAACAAGTGAATGAATAATGGCCTCGGAGATCCCCACCTGCCAGTCCCTACCCTGGAATGAGAGCTGAGGAGCTGCTGCAGAAGAAGCCCCCACCCACCGCACCCCGCCCCCACGGCGTATCCTTCAGCAGAGAGCCCTGACTCCTTTCTCTTTCCTCCTTAATACCTTGCTTCCTGTATTGTCATGTATTCATGTATTATCGCGCTAAGTGGTGTTAGACAACGTCTCCTTCCTTAACAGGAAGGACCAGGTGGAATAAGCTAATTATTAGTGGCCGCTGCCTTGCCTAGCCCGGGCGCGCCATTCCCCGGGCCCAACCCCCCTCCGCAATCCAGGATCCCGGCTGCAAAATCCCGGCTGCAAAATCCCGGCTGCAGACGGGTAGGCTGTCTTCAGCTTCCTCCCAGTCCCAAGGGTTCTCGGGCGCTCTCCCGGCGGGTGCAGGACGGCGGCACAACCGCACGGGGGCAGCAAACACTAGGGGCGCAGGGACCAGACGCACCTGAGCGCTCGGTGCAAACTGATGGAAAGTTTTCAGTAGCTGATTTTTGTCGCTTCTGAGCCTGCGACAATCTTACGTCATCCCAAGGAACTCGCACAGTGCAGGTCCTTTCCTGCCTGAGCTGTTGGAAGCGAAACCACTCAGAAATATTCGGGACAGATAGTCTCCTTTCTTCCTCGTTCCAATGTGAAAACATCACTTTATTTCACCTCTTCATTCCCCTCTACCCTGCCCCAGAAGTATGCAAAAACTGATAAATATGCCTTCAAATTTACCAGAACTTGCATCTTTTTTTTTCTTTGTAAAGATGGCTAGATTGAAAATGCAAAATAAAAATAAAAATAAAAACTAATGAGGGGTTTCCCTGGTAGCTCAGTGGTAAAGAATTCGCCTGCCAATGCAGGAGACACAGGTTCAATCCCTGATCTGGGAGGACCCCACATGCTGCGGAGCAAGTAAGCCCGTGTGCGGTAACTACTGGAACCCATGTGCCCTAGAGCCTGAGTTCCACAATAAGAGAAGTCACCACAGCAAGAAGCCTGCTCATCTCAGCTGGAGAGTCGCCCCTGCTTCCTGCAACTAGAGAAGAGCCTGCAGCAGCAGTGAGAACCCAGAATAGTCCAAAATCAATAAATAAAATAAAAACAAGAAACAAACAAACAAACAAAAACTAATGAAAGCTGAAGGACCTATCCTGATTAAGGGGCAAACTTTTCAGAGTCAAAGGACAAACTAACTGACCTCCACCTCTACCTTTATGATTTTTTTTTTTTAAATCATAAAGCTATGCTCCGGACCCAGGCTTCTTTATCTATAAAACTGGGATATATACATATACTGGAATATAGTTTATAGAGAGACTCTGCCACATGAGACCGAGGGGAGGAGCCAGTGGAAAAATGTCTCTGAAATGCATTGCAGGGTGCCTGGCCTCCCACCAGTGCTTGGGAGCTGCTGGGTGAGTGAAGCCACATTTGCAGGTGAGAAGGAATGCAAGAATCTTTGTCTAAAGAAACTAAGCTACAAATTGCTTTCAAATACATACAGATTCCTACAAAGAAATCCACCCCCCTGAGGTCATACATTTTGTTAACGCATAAACCAATATGTGGAAATATTCGTTGCAAGCAATTCACCTGGAGCTCAAGACTAGACTGTGAAATTTTAAAACAAACAACAAAAAAATTCACCATGTTAAAAAAAAAATGGTGGGGGGAGAGGGGTCATTGCTGCCTTAAAATTGATTCCAAACGTTATTGCACACAGAAAAGACTGCAAGTGCTTTTAAAAGTGTTCTTTGGAAGGATACAAAGTTGTGAAACCATCCCATTGTTCAGAAAGATTCGGTACGCCCGTCCTCAAAAAAGCTTGGATAAATGGGGAAAAAACAAAAAACATTTCAATACCTACAACAGATTGTAAAGTCACACCTGCATGGTACAAAACTCAACATGTGAAAAAAACAGCAATGGGAAATAAAATTTCCACCCATTCGTTTGTTGATCAGTGTATGTAAAATCAATGTGCTTCGCCCTCTTGTTTTCTGCCAGCTTGCTTAGACTTCTCTCTGGGATCTTCCACACCCACCCACTTCCCACCCTTCCTCAGCAGCTCTTTCTCTCTGTACTTTCTCCTTGTGTCAGAAAGAAAATGTTCCTCTATCCATCAAAGGGGGTTTCTCAGGTGACTCAGTGGTAAAGAATCTACTTGCCAATGCAAGGGACACCAGAGACCTGAGTTCATTTCCTGGATCAGGAAGAGCCCCCTAGAGGAGGCAATGGCAACCCACTCCAGTACTCTTGCCTGGAAAATCCCATGGACAGAGGAGCCTGGTAGCTACAGTCCATAGGGTGTCAGAAAGTCAGACACGTCTGAAGTGTTTGAACACACACACACCCATCAAATGATGGTTAGGGTATTTCCATACCTACTGTGAATAATGCTGCAGCGAACTTGGGAGTCTAGCTGTCTCTTCACGATCCTGATCCCACTTCCTTTGCAGACATACCCAGAAATGGAATTGCTGGATCCAAAGGTAACTCTGATGCTGAAAAAAAAAATAGGCAGAAGGAGAAGGGGATGATAGAGGACGAGATGGTTGGACGGCATCATCGACTCAATGGACATGAGTTTGAGCAGGCTCCAGGAGATGGTGAAGGACAGGGAAGCCTGGCGTCCTGAGTCCACGGGGTCACAAAGAATCGGACACGGCTGAGCAACCGAACTCTGAAGGTAGTTCTAGTCTTAATTGTTTGAGGAGCCCCCACCCTGTGTTCCACAGTGACTGTACTAATACTTGAAGCATTCCCACGTGTGGGATGGGACCCCATGGATGATGCTGGACCACACTACTCTAAATGGGATAAGCAGAACACAGAAAGAGAAATGCTGCTGGACCTTGGTTCTGTGTGGAATCTATAAAGCTGAACTTTTAGAGACAGAAAGCAGAAAGGTGAGGGCCAGGGGCTGGGACTGGAGGAACGGGTGATATTGCCCGTCCTCAAAAAAGCTTGGATAAATGGGGAAAAAACAAAAAACATTTCAATACCTACAACAGATTGTAAAGTCACACCTGCATGGTACAAAACTCAACATGTGAAAAAAACAGCAATGGGAAATAAAATTTCCACCCATTCGTTTGTTGATCAGTGTATGTAAAATCAATGTGCTTCGCCCTCTTGTTTTCTGCCAGCTTGCTTAGACTTCTCTCTGGGATCTTCCACACCCACCCACTTCCCACCCTTCCTCAGCAGCTCTTTCTCTCTGTACTTTCTCCTTGTGTCAGAAAGAAAATGTTCCTCTATCCATCAAAGGGGGTTTCTCAGGTGACTCAGTGGTAAAGAATCTACTTGCCAATGCAAGGGACACCAGAGACCTGAGTTCATTTCCTGGATCAGGAAGAGCCCCCTAGAGGAGGCAATGGCAACCCACTCCAGTACTCTTGCCTGGAAAATCCCATGGACAGAAGAGCCTGGTAGCTACAGTCCATAGGGTGTCAGAAAGTCAGACACGTCTGAAGTGTTTGAACACACACACACACCCATCAAATGATGGTTAGGGTATTTCCATACCTACTGTGAATAATGCTGCAGCGAACTTGGGAGTCTAGCTGTCTCTTCACGATCCTGATCCCACTTCCTTTGCAGACATACCCAGAAATGGAATTGCTGGATCCAAAGGTAACTCTGATGCTGAAAAAAAAATAGGCAGAAGGAGAAGGGGATGATAGAGGACGAGATGGTTGGACGGCATCATCGACTCAATGGACATGAGTTTGAGCAGGCTCCAGGAGATGGTGAAGGACAGGGAAGCCTGGCGTCCTGAGTCCACGGGGTCACAAAGAATCGGACACGGCTGAGCAACCGAACTCTGAAGGTAGTTCTAGTCTTAATTGTTTGAGGAGCCCCCACCCTGTGTTCCACAGTGACTGTACTAATACTTGAAGCATTCCCACGTGTGGGATGGGACCCCATGGATGATGCTGGACCACACTACTCTAAATGGGATAAGCAGAACACAGAAAGAGAAATGCTGCTGGACCTTGGTTCTGTGTGGAATCTATAAAGCTGAACTTTTAGAGACAGAAAGCAGAAAGGTGAGGGCCAGGGGCTGGGACTGGAGGAAACGGGGTGATATTGATCAAAGGGTACAAAGGTTCAGTTACGGGAGATGAGTGAGTCGAAAAGATCGAACGGACAGCATGGCAGTAACAGCGAACAGTGCTGCACCGTGTACTTGGAGCTCACCTAGAGGATGGGCTTTATTACATCTTCTCAACACACGCTCACTGTGGAGGGGGAACAGAGACGGCGTTGAGCTGGATTGTGGTGATCGTTTCACAACATATCCATAAATGAGAACATTCGATTGTGAACATTAAGTGTATACCATCTGGGGAGTTCCCTGGAGGTCTAGTGGGTAGGACTGGGTGCTTTCACTGTCAGGATCCAGCTTCTGTCCCTGGCGAACTGGGATCCTTCAAGCCATGAGACACAGCACAAAAGAAAAACATATACAATTTTTATTAAAAGAAAAACAAAATGTTCCTCGGTGTCCTTTCCCTTGATCATTGACGCCATATTGTCGAAAGACATTGGGCAGCCACCGACCCCTGGCCATGTGGCCTCCGTCCGTGTCTCCCCTGGCCACGACCACTGTCCTGGCCCACATGGCGTAGAGAGAGCAGGAGCAAAGCCAAAAGGAAGTGCCAGCCTAGAAGAGGTGTATGCAGCCCATGAAACCGTCAAGGAGGATCCATAGCCAGAATATACAGACTATCTAAGGAACACCTACCAGTCAATGAAGGTCAAATGATTCAGCAGAACAGAGGCAAAGGTAAGTCGCAGCAGAAGAAAAAGCCCAAAGAGCCGAGCATGTAGGAGACGACGTTGGACTTCCTTAGTAACCGAAGGAAATGCAAAATGAAAACCACAGTGAGCTTCTATCTCATACTCATTTGCACAAACAAGGAGAGTCTGACGCTGCCCCTTGCATGGACGCGTTCATGGAGCGGCCAGAGCATCAGACACTGCCCAGCTCCGACCCCACAGTTCTCTGTTGGTTTCTCAGGCTCTGAGAGAGGCAAGAAGTGTGCGGTACAAAACCGCCCATTACGCAGACCTGTGAAACTGAAACCTGAAGTTAACAAAACGGTAATTACCCTTATTGCACCTTCACTTTCTCTCCCTCCTGTTTCACAATGGATTGAATTGTTTTCACTACCCCCTAAGGGCTTGCAAACCCCAGCCTGAAAGTTACTCCTTCCTGAGGCATCCATTTGTGAATGAAAAAAAAAAAAAAAACATGGGCCAGACTTTGTGGGGCAGTATTTTTTCCACCAGTAGGGAAAAGAATAAACACGGGTCCATCAGGGCTGACTAAACAGTGGTTAAAATGAACGTGGTCGGTATGCGTCATTGTGGACAGATCCACAAAACAGAGTGTCACGTAAAAGGAAGGAAGTTACACAGTAATAGACATGAAATGAGAGCTTGTGTATAATTTTTTCAATCCCATTAAGCAGTGGTATATGTTGTTCTGGACACATGTATAGTGAAAATATTTTTAAAAGACAAGACCTAGGGACTTCCCTTGTGGTCCAGGGGTTAAGCTCTGTGCTTCCAAGGCAGGGGGCTCAGGTTCAATTCCGGGTCAGGGAACAAGGATCCCACGTGCTGTGTGGTGTGGCCCCCCCAAAAAGACCTAGAAGGTTCCTGCCCATTTGGTGATGGTGGCTGGTTCCCTGGAGCAGTAGGTGGAGGAGGGAGAGACTCAGAGTGAACATCAGTTTCACCTACAATGCTTCCTGCTTTTTCTGCTTTCAAAGATTCAGAAGTCATAATGAGAAAGCGCTAACATTTGTTCATTCTAAATGCTGGATACCTCAAGGTTGAGAACAAGCTGGTCAAGCAAAGACCTGAAAGAAAAGTGATCCAGGCCCAAAATAAAAACAGCAGTGCCAGGGCCCTGAGGTCACCGCGGCAGTGTTCCAGGACCAGCAGAGGCCAGGATGCCGGAGGGAGGAGGAGAGAGGTTAAGGACGAGGTGGGTAAGGAATGGGATCTGAGGTTTCAAGCAGGTGGAGAAACTCACAAATATATACTTTAAAGATATCATTCTTTGTTTGTTTGTTTGTTTTTTAGGTAGGAAATGGATTTATTCAGATTAAGAGAAAAGCACACTCCACAGACAAGAGTGTTGGGCCATTGCAGAGCAAATCCAGTGCCCCCGAAACCATGGCGTTCTCAGCCTTTATGGGCTGAGTAATTCTTTATGCTAATGAGTGGGAGGATTATTCCAGCTCTTTTGGGAAAGAGGCGGAACTGTCACGGTGCCTCTGGGTGTGTCATTTAGCTTGCTGACTGAGGATCAAGGTCTGGGCTGCCATCTTGGACCTATTTGATTCTAACGGGTTGATGCTGTGTCCGGGGGCTAGGTAAAGATATCATTCTTACTGGGCATGTTTTATTACCCATTGAAACTGAGTGATAAACTCGTAAGGTTGTTGTACCGATCTCTTTTGTGTGTGTTTGAAATTTCCCCAAAGAGGTTAAAAAATAAGAATATATGACCTCAAATTGCTGTGAGGGAAACAGACTGGGAACAGGGGGCCGCGGGAAGGTGGGGAGGCCAGTTCGGAGGCCGCCAGAGGGGTCTGGAGAAGGCGGTGGGACCGGAGGGGCAGGAGCAGCCCGGGATTTGCCCACAGACAGAGTGCGGGGTGAGAGAAAATTAGTCTGGGCTGAGTCTGTGCAGGCCTACTGGTTCAGGTGACGGCGAAGACAGGAGGGGACTTGGGAGGAGGAGGCCAGGGAGAGAGGCCCGTGGCCTCTGAGGGCCAGGTACGCGAGTCCAGAGCTCAGGAAAGACTCAGAGCTGGTCACCCAGGTGGCGCTCGTGGTAAGGAACCCTCCTGCCAGTGCAGGAGGCATAAGAGATGAGGGTTCGATCTCTGGGTCGGGAAGATCCCCTGGAGGAGGGCATGGCCTAGAGAATCCCCTGGACAGAGGAGCCTGGGGGGGCTGCAGTCCATGACGTCACCAAGAGTCAGACACGACTGAGGAGACCCAGCACGCACACATGGCATATATATAGCATTTAAAACCACAGGACGGATGAGAGAGACCACCGAGGAAGTGGCTATTGATGGAGGAGAAAGAGCGCCCAGGACTGAGCCTGGGAGCCCCACCTGCGGTTACAGGTAGAGGAGAGGAGACGGTGGCGGCAAAGGAGACTGGAAGGATCAGCTTCTGGGGTAGAAGGACCCCCAAAGAAGGAGAGCTACTCTCTCCTTGTTCCCCGAGCTCCACAACCAGTTATTCCCATGGTGCCGGGCCAGCCGGCAGTCGAACAGGTCCTGAAGAGAGTGGGAGATAGGCTAAGAAAAGAAAGAAGGACAGAAAAGATGGGGTTGAGAGGGACAGCAAGAAGACAGACAACTCTACAGGTTGCTGACAAGTTTATTGAATTCGCTCATCCCTTTTATACTTCACACAACAAGCAATTGTGTACACGTGCTTTAGGCCAGGTGTCGATCATAACACGTGCTTTAGGCCAGGTGTCGATCATAAACTAGGTGTTACCTCCTGGTGTGTTATTACAATGGTTCTGGGTCATAATGCCCCTCAAGCCCTGTAAAGAGGCTCCAGGTGTTCTTTATGATAGCTCAGGAACATCTTCACAACACCTGGGGTGGCGGGACAGAGAGCTATGCTGTTATCAGCCCCTGTTGCCAGGGCAGCTCCCAGGGCTATGTTTCCTTAAAGGAAACCCCTTGAAACAGGGCAGCTCCCCGCACCATGGAGCCCCGGACGCTGCTCAGACCCCATCTCTTGGCGAAATAACCACCACAGCCCTGGGCCTTGCAGTCGCTGGGTCCTCTCTCACTGTCTTTTATTTTGACTGCATTAGGCCTACGCAGAGGCATGCAGGACCTTTACTTGCGTCACGGGAACTCTCACTTGCGGCATCGGCATGTGGAATCTAGTTCCCTGATCAGGAATCAAACCCCGGGGGTCCCCTGCCTGGGGAGCACAGAGTCTTAGCCACTGGACCACCAGGGAAGTCCCCACTCCACTATCTTCGTCAAATGCAGATCCGACACAGTCACGCCCTGTAGCTCATTCAAAGTTAGAAACCAGTTCCCCAGGCTTCCCTGGTGGTCTAGTGGGTAAAGAGTCTGCCTTGCAGTGCAAGGGGCACCGGTTTGATCCCTGGCCCGGGAAGGTCCCACGTGTCGAGGAACAGCTGGACCGGTGTGTCCAATTACAAGCCAGCGGTCTGGAGCACAAGTGCCCAGAGCTGGTGCTCTGCAACGAGAGAGGCCACTGCAATGGTAGGCCCACACAGGCCAAAGAATTAGCATGGATGAAAATAAATAAATGAAGGACCAAGAAAAGAGGCCAAAATTAAAAAGAAAAAAAGAAAAACCAAGTCCCCAACCTGGTGCTGCCCTCTCTCACCTTGGCCTGGGTCCTGCACCTGGCAGCAACTACACCCACAAATGCTCCTGTTCACACACACACGCACACACACACACACACACACACATACACAGACAGGTCTGCACATCACAGAGCAGGCGCTGCGGCTTAGACCAACAGCCATTCCCTCTTCCTCCTTCCCGGAGGCCCTGCTTGCCTCCAAACCTCCGCCTGGAAGTATCAGCCCTCGCTTTCCCAGTCTCTGGGACTTCTGGGAAAATATCTCTCCCCCAAAGGACAAGAGAGAACCCAGGAGACAAGGCCATCCGCAGTCCGCCTTAGGGCTTTGTCTGGGCGACTGCTGAGCAAGCCCTGTAAAGAGGCTCCAGGTGTTCTTTATGATAGCTCAGGAACATCTTCACAACACCTGGGGTGGCGGGACAGAGAGCTATGCTGTTATCAGCCCCTGTTGCCAGGGCAGCTCCCAGGGCTATGTTTCCTTAAAGGAAACCCCTTGAAACAGGGCAGCTCCCCGCACCATGGAGCCCCGGACGCTGCTCAGACCCCATCTCTTGGCGAAATAACCACCACAGCCCTGGGCCTTGCAGTCGCTGGGTCCTCTCTCACTGTCTTTTATTTTGACTGCATTAGGTCTACGCAGAGGCATGCAGGACCTTTACTTGCGTCACGGGAACTCTCACTTGCGGCATCGGCATGTGGAATCTAGTTCCCTGATCAGGAATCAAACCCCGGGGGTCCCCTGCCTGGGGAGCACAGAGTCTTAGCCACTGGACCACCAGGGAAGTCCCCACTCCACTATCTTCGTCAAATGCAGATCTGACACAGTCACGCCCTGTAGCTCATTCAAAGTTAGAAACCAGTTCCCCAGGCTTCCCTGGTGGTCTAGTGGGTAAAGAGTCTGCCTTGCAGTGCAAGGGGCACCGGTTTGATCCCTGGCCCGGGAAGGTCCCACGTGTCGAGGAACAGCTGGACCGGTGTGTCCAATTACAAGTCAGCGGTCTGGAGCACAAGTGCCCAGAGCTGGTGCTCTGCAACGAGAGAGGCCACTGCAATGGTAGGCCCACACAGGCCAAAGAATTAGCATGGATGAAAATAAATAAATGAAGGACCAAGAAAAGAGGCCAAAATTAAAAAGAAAAAAAGAAAAACCAAGTCCCCAACCTGGTGCTGCCCTCTCTCACCTTGGCCTGGGTCCTGCACCTGGCAGCAACTACACCCACAAATGCTCCTGTTCACACACACACGCACACACACACACACATACACACATACACAGACAGGTCTGCACATCACAGAGCAGGCGCTGCGGCTTAGACCAACAGCCATTCCCTCTTCCTCCTTCCCGGAGGCCCTGCTTGCCTCCAAACCTCCGCCTGGAAGTATCAGCCCTCGCTTTCCCAGTCTCTGGGACTTCTGGGAAAATATCTCTCCCCCAAAGGACAAGAGAGAACCCAGGAGACAAGGCCATCCGCAGTCCGCCTTGGGGCTTTGTCTGCGAGGACACAAGACTGCCTGAGCGATGTCCAGAAAGGGCTCAAAGAGCCAACACGCTGGACAGCAAATTGGAGAATGGAGCTCGGGTCCCTGGAGAAGTCACCTGTGCTTTGGTTCTACTGACCACGGGACTTCCTGTCAAAGGAAACAGCAAACCCTTACTGTTCACACCGCTTGGGAAGAGGGGGGATCTGACACGACAGAACCATCCCAACCGACCTCTGTGTGCTCGCGCATGCGCACCTTCACCATCAGATGCCTGACCCCCTGAAAGTCATGCCTTTCCCCTCCAGCACTCCTCGCCAGGTCTTGCCCCATCATGCCCTCACCCTGGTCCATCCCTCTGGCCACAGGATGACGCTCGCCTCTCCTCCACCCCCAGCAACCCTTGACCTGAGGCCTGTCCGTCTGAGATCGGACGATAGCTTTGAAAATGGAGCTGCTGCCCTGTGGCTGAGGCGGGAGCTACGTGGATCTTGGGCTGGGCAGCTGTGCCCCGTGGACAGATATTCCAAGATAGCAGGAGCCAGAGAAGAGGGGATCCCTGCCCAGATAAGAGACGGAGACCACATCGTTCTCATTCTCGAGATCAAGGAGACCTTCCCAACTACACATGCGCAGAAAGGGAGGGACGCCACCCCATGGTAAGTGATGTCAGCCTAGAGCTCTTCGTTAGAATCCATCTTCACTAAGGTATATACATGGGAGGGCGGTATATACACCAAATACAGCCTCAGAACCCGGGAACGCAAGACAACCGGCCAAAGGAAACCCAGAAGAAATGTCCCAGCAATGTGATTCAGGTGGAATTTGAGTCAGTCCTAATGACGCAGAGGACCTTCGAGCCTGTTAGACAGAATGAAGTCAGAAAATCAAATATCAAAAAAAAAAAAAATCAAATATCATATACCAACACATAGATGGGTTTCCCTGGTAGCTTAACCGGTAAAGAATCTGCCTGCCGGGGCTTCCCCTGGTGGTCCAGTGGATAAGGACACTGCCTTGCAGTGCAAGGGGCGCTGGTTCGATCCCTGGCCTGGGAAGATCCCACATGCAGCGGAGCGGCTGGACCGATGTGTCCAATCAGCAAGCTGGAGCTCTGGAGCGCATGCGCCCAGAGCCGGTGCTCTGCGACAACAGAGGCCACCGCGATGGGAGGCCCACACAGGCCAAAGAACAAAGATGGATGAAACTAGACAAATGAAAGACCAGTGAAAGTGGCCCGCCCACCCCCTTCCCTCCCACCCCGCCAAAAAAAGAAAGAAGAGAAAGAAAAAAGAATCTGCCTGCCATGCCAGAGACCCTGGGAAGAGCCCTTGGAGAAGGAATATGCTACCTACACCAGTGTTCTTGGGCTTCCCTGGTGGCTTAGATGGTAAAGAATCCACCTGAAATGCAGGAGACCTGGGTTTGATCCCTGGGTTGGGAAGATCCCCTGGAGGAGGGCATGCAACCCTCTCCAGTGTTCTTGCCTGGAGAATCCCATGCACAGAGGAGCCTGGCGGGCTGCAGTCCACAGGGTTGCAGAGTCGGGCACGACTGAGCGACTGAAAAACAGCACCTGGAGCCAACTGGGTCCTGATGGTCAGTCCAAGTTCTATTCTGTGAATGTAACAAACAGAAGGAAGGATGATGGTCAAAGTGCCCGTGGACAGTATTCCAAGATGCAGGAGCCAGAAGAGGGATCCCTGCCCAGATAAGAGACGGAGACCACATCGTTCTCATTCTCGAGATCAAGGAGACCTTCCCAACTACACATGCGCAGAAAGGGAGGGACGCCACCCCATGGTAAGTGATGTCAGCCTAGAGCTCTTCGTTAGAATCCATCTTCACTAAGGTATATACATGGGAGGGCGGTATATACACCAAATACAGCCTCAGAACCCGAACGCAAGACAACCGCCAAAGGAAACCCAGAAGAAATGTCCCAGCAATGTGATTCAGGTGGAATTTGAGTCAGTCCTAATGAGCAGAGGACCTTCGAGCCTGTTAGACAGAATGAAGTCAGAAAATCAAATATCAAAAAAAAAAAAATCAAATATCATATACCAACACATAGATGGGGTTACCTGGTAGCTTAACCGGTAAAGAATCCAAGGTGTGGGGCTTCCCTGGTGGTCCAGTGGATAAGGACACTGCCTTGCAGTGCAAGGGGCGCTGGTTCGATCCCTGGCCTGGGAAGATCCCACATGCAGCGGAGCGGCTGGACCGATGTGTCCAATCAGCAAGCTGGAGCTCTGGAGCGCATGTGCCCAGAGCCGGTGTCTCGACAACAGAGGCCACGCATGGGAGGCCCACACAGGCCAAAGAACAAAGATGGATGAAACTAGACAAATGAAAGACCAGTGAAAGTGGCCCGCCCACCCCCTTCCCTCCCACCCCGCCAAAAAAAAAGAAAGAAAAGAAAAGAAAAAAAAAAAGAATCTGCCTGCCATGCCAGAGACCCTGGGAAGAGCCCTTGGAGAAGGAATAAGCTACCTACACCAGTGTTCTTGGGCTTCCCTGGTGGCTCAGATGGTAAAGAATCCACCTGAAATGCGGGAGACCTGGGTTTGATCCCTGGGTTGGGAAGATCCCCTGGAGGAGGGCACGCAACCCTCTCCAGTGTTCTTGCCTGGAGAATCCCGTGCACAGAGGAGCCTGGCGGGCTGCAGTCCACGGGGTCGCAAAGAGTCAGGCACGACTGAGCGACTGAAAAACAGCACCTGGAGCCAACTGGGTCCTGATGGTCAGTCCAAGTTCTATTCTGTGAATGTAACAAACAGAAGGAAGGAGATACAGATGTGTAAACAAAATGTTCCACTTGAAAGCTGCTTAGAATGAAGGTCTCCCAGAAGCCATCCACAGAGTTTTCCACTTAACTGGGAAATATTTCCCCTCCAACTGCATGAAACCAGGTTGGCGTATTGTGTTGAGGGTTACACCGATTAACAAAGTCTGAAACTTGGAGAAAAAAAAGAAAGGGATTCCAACTACCATGAGAGTGCACCTCTCTGATAGACATCCGTGTGTCTCCACACATAGACTTTCTCCTCCTAATAAACACTTCACCTGCTTCACTACTTCCCATTTCTTTTTTTTTAAAAAAAGATTTATTTATTTATTTATTTATTTGGGGCAGGTGGGGAGGGAGGGGAGCAGGCGGGCCACTTCTATTGGTCTTTCATTTGTCTATTTTCATCCATCTTTGTTTTTTGGCCCGTGTGGGCCTCCCATCGCAGTGGCCTCTGTCTTTGCAGAGCACCAGCTCTGGGCGCATGTGCTCCAGAGCTCCGGCTCGGTAACTGGACACATCGGTCCAGCCGCTCCGCGGCACATGGGATCTTCCCAGGCCAGGGATCGAACCAGTGTCCCTTGCACTGCAAGGCAGTGTCCTTACCCACTGGACCACCAGGGAAGCCCTACTTCCCATTTCTATGTGGAAATTCATTTCTACACATCTGACGGGCTGGGGCTTGTCGCGGCCACGGGACTCTGGTGGTGGTCTAGAGCCAGTGGCCAGGAGTCCGCGCTCTCACGGCCACAGCCAAACTTCCATCTCTGGTCAGAAACCAAAGTCCTCCTTTAAGCTGCCACAGGCCGAGGCCACCGGAGATCATGACTACCCTGTCATCACCCTCAGACTGTTTTCTGTTGCCTGCCCCTTTCCCCCAGTGGTGTCCACGGCCCCGGGAATGATCGCTTTCGACAGACGTTATAGAAACTGGAGATGGAATGATTAAAGCAGTTAATCTGTTCATCTGTTTCTCTGTGTTGTCAGAGAAAGGCCTCCTACCCTGAGGCTGGAACAGGTTCCCAGAGGGAAGGAATGGAGTGTCTCTCTAAGGAGAGAGACATCGGTGGGGGCTGCGGTCCATGCCTGAGGGGAGCGGGGTGGTGTCCAGAGACCCCCAGCCACACCCCGCACTATGTCTTAACACAGCAAGTCTCCTTCTCCCACAGGCGTCTCGAATGCAGGGACTCAAAATGGCAGCCCCGGTGAGCGAGCAGGACACCACTGAGGGGCTACAAGGAGAGACGGAATGCACGGCCCCCACGAGGGACCCTCCCCTCCAACAGGGTTTCTTCTAGAACAACCCCAGCCACCCGCTGGTGGCCCAGCAGGACTGCCTTTCCTGAAGTCATCCAGCCTGCGTGAAGGGTCCCTCCCCCGCGGTGACATGTCTCAACCTCATAGCACCCGTCCGCCCCGAGTCAAAGCGGCGGTCCTGCCCAAAAAGGAAAAAAGAACAAAATCCCCAAGAGACTCCTCAGGAGAATGGAATGGAAGACCCACCTGTCTCTGCTTCCAAACCCAAGAAAAAGAAATCAGGAGGAACCAGGCAGTGACCCTGAAGTGTCAGGAAACAAGAGAGTCCCCAAGTCTGGAGGGGTGGGAGCGGGGGAGCTAGGTGGGGAGAGGATCCAGGGATATGCATATGAATGATCTGGGAACATACATGTTGGTGAACAACAAAACTCTGTAAAATCTTTAAAATAAAGAATAATTTTTTAAAAAAAGAAAGAAAGAAAGAAAAAAAAGAGGGTCCCCAAGAAAAAGAGGAAACTGTCTTCCAATGAGAAGCCACTCAGCAGTGGACCTGAAGAGGCTGCTGGCCGGAGCAGAGCAGCAGCTCCAAGAAAAAGAAACAACTCCGAAAGCGATCCCAGGAAAACTAGACATCTCCCCAGCAGGGTGTAACTTACAGAGGTATTCCTCATCCCATCCCCAGAGCCCAATACGATACAAACAAAAACAAATTCAGACAACAGCAACACAACAGAAACGGTGGTCCTGGACGTGCAGGGGGTGGGAGACCAGAGCCTGGACGGGAGAAGGCGCCCACCCTCGCCTCCTCCACCAGAACAGGGCTGCTCCTCACTCATCTGTGATGGCCCCCAGGGCCCTGCCCAGGGCCTGGCTAACAGAAGGTGTACTGCCCAAGGACCAAGGACAAGGCAAAGGAGGAGGGTCTTGGAATGCAAGAAGAGATAGGCCAGACCCTCCCCTCCTCCAGGCTGTAGCACACCGCCCAGTCCTTAAGACCCCTTTGCCACTCCTTAGACCCCAGGTATCAAATGGATCAAAGACCCCTGCTTGGAGTCGGCTCTCCCTTGAGCCAGCCCGCCTTCCCCTACTCTAATAAAACTTTTCTTTCCTCTCACTCTGCCTTGTGTCTGGAAATTCTTTTCCAACGCGCGCATGGACCTCGACAGTAAACATTTATTGGCCTCAGTGGAACAGGAGGCCGCCAAGAGGCACCCGGTTGAGCAGCTTGCCCGCGTCTCCCCCACCCTCTCTCCGTGATGATTCAGGGGGTGGGCCTGTGACCCATTTGGATGAGGCAAATGTCACGGGGTGGGGCTGCTATGAAGCTTTTGTGATAGAATAAACTCAGCTGGCCTAGCTTTGTGCCCTTTCTCCTTTGTCTTCGTGGGAGGTGTAGCCGCTGTAATGGACATGAAGACAAAGGCCTCTATATAAAATGGGGCAGAGAAGGAGGAGGACAAGAGCCAGGGCCCCTGATGGCCTAACTGAGCCCCAGCTTCCTATCTGAGCCCTGCAAATCCCTCTCAGTTCAAGCCACAGGTACGCAGGTGTTCTGTTATTGGCCGCCCAGCCCAGCAGGTTCACGTGTTCTTGGTATAGCTTCAGGCTAAGACGGATTTGGATTTAGGTCTTGGCTGGTGCCAGGTCTTACCAAACCAAGCCTGGGTTTGCTTGCCCACAGGAAATCAAGCCAGTTTACTGCTGCAGAGTTGCGGTGAAGGAAAGAATAGTCTTTATTGTAGATCCCCACAAGGAGAACGGGCAGCTTGTGCCGAAGAGACCTGAAATCCCCAGCAGTTTTCACGGAAGGGTCCTTAAAGGCAATACTTGGGGGGCGGGCCGAAGAGGGCTTGACTGTCTTTTTTTTTTTTTTTGGCCACCGCTATTGGCCTTTCATTCATTTCCATCTTTTTGTTCTTGTGCCTGTGTGGGCCTCCCATCACAGTGGCCTCTCTCGCTGCAGAGCACCAGCTCTGGGCGCACGCACCACAGAGCTCCGGCTCAGCACTTGGACACATTGGTCCAGCCGCTCCGCAGAACGTGGGCTCTTCCCAGGACAGGGATTGAACTGGCGCCCCTTGCAGTGCAAGGCAGTGTCCTTACCCACTGGACCACCAGGGAAGCCCTTGACCCTCTTCTGATCGGTTGGTGATAAGGTAACAGAGGGGTGTTCCAGGAATGTCAACAAGTTCCATTCTCAACCTCACCCTTCCAACTGACAGATCAGAAATCACCATCCTTCACCTGGGCGGGGGCCTTAGTTCCTGTAGAATAGGTCCAAGATATGTGTCAGATAGTCATGTGCATCCCTTCAAGAGGAACTAGGATTCTGTTTTATCACTGAATTGTTGTCATTGTTTTCTCGCTTAACTGCTTTTCCTTTGTCTCCGTGTTCCCTCACTTCCCTCATTAGTAATGCTCCTGCCTGCTCTTTGAAACTCAGGGAGGGCCTGCGAGACTAAAGCCATTTTCTATAAATAGGAAACTGGCCAAACAGAGAGGCTTTTGTACTCAGGAGGGCTTCGTTTCCCCTTTTTCCTTTGATACTCCTCAATCCTGAGGGGAACAGGTGCCAGACAAGAAAAGACACCAACGTTTTGGATAGAGGTTAATCATAAACTTGGCAGGGGAACTCTGTTTCAAGGGAGAAAGAAATTTTCCTCTCCCCTTCTAGGTTCTCCTTCCTGACCTAAGATTTAAATTGAGATTGAGATAAACAGAAAAAAAAAATCAAACAAAAGTTTATTCACATGTCAGAGTGGGTTTGCCGGTGGTTCAGTGGTAAAGAATCTGACTCCCCAATGTGGGAGATGTGAGTTCAATCCCTGGGTCAGGAAGATCCCCTGGAGAAGGAAACAGCAACCCACTCCAGGATTCTTGCCTGGAGAATCCCATGGACAGAGGAGCCCAGTGGACTATGGTCCACGGGGCCATAAAGAGTTAGACACGACTGAGCGACTAAACAACATACCTGAGTGAGACCTCAGGAAAAGTGAGTAACTCAACAAAATGGCTGAAACACTCCAAATACCACCCTCAACTAAAGACCTAGGAGGATGTTGGGGTGCGGGTCTGGAGTTTTAAAAAGGAAGAAGGCAGGATGTTCTCGGTTGTCCAGTGATTAAGAATCTGTTTCCCATGGCAGGGGAACTTGCATTCGACCTCTGATTGGGGAACTGAGATCCCACCTGCCGAGGGGCAGTCATGAGAACCTGCCACAGCTAGACGGCTGCACACCACAACCAAAAACTCTCTGTGCTGCCCAAAGATCCCCTGGGCCACAACTAAGACTCAACACAGCCAAATACATAAACAAACATTTTTTTTAAAGGAAGAAGGCAGTTGATAGAAAAGTAAATGTTTGGTAAACATGTGCTGGTCCAAGCAGAGACAGTGGGACACAGAAAGGACTCTGACCTCTAGGCACCGCCCGGAATTCCCCACCGCCACCTCCCCAAGCCCACATTCTTTGCAGAGATCCACGGTGATAGTTCTCCGTGTTCCTCACTTCCCTCAATAGCCCCTGCTCTTTGAAACTCAGGGAGGGCCTGCGAGACTAAAGCCATTTTCTATAAATAGGAAACTGGCCAAACAGAGAGGCTTTTGTACTCAGGAGGCTTCGTTTCCTTTTCCTTTGATACTCCTCAATCCTGAGGGGAACAGGTGCCAGACAAGAAAAGACACCAACGTTTTGGATAGAGGTTAATCATAAACTTGGCAGGGGAACTCTGTTTCAAGGGAGAAAGAAATTTTCCTCTCCCCTTCTAGGTTCTCCTTCCTGACCTAAGATTTAAATTGAGATTGAGATAAACAGAAAAAAAATCAAACAAAAGTTTATTCACATGTCAGAGTGGGTTTGCCGGTGGTTCAGTGGTAAAGAATCTGACTCCCCAATGTGGGAGATGTGAGTTCAATCCCTGGGTCAGGAAGATCCCCTGGAGAAGGAAACAGCAACCCACTCCAGGATTCTTGCCTGGAGAATCCCATGGACAGAGGAGCCCAGTGGACTATGGTCCACGGGGCCATAAAGAGTTAGACACGACTGAGCGACTAAACAACATACCTGAGTGAGACCTCAGGAAAAGTGAGTAACTCAACAAAATGGCTGAAACACTCCAAATACCACCCTCAACTAAAGACCTAGGAGGATGTTGGGGTGCGGGTCTGGAGTTTTAAAAAGGAAGAAGGCAGGATGTTCTCGGTTGTCCAGTGATTAAGAATCTGTTTCCCATGGCAGGGGAACTTGCATTCGACCTCTGATTGGGGAACTGAGATCCCACCTGCCGAGGGGCAGTCATGAGAACCTGCCACAGCTAGACGGCTGCACACCACAACCAAAAACTCTCTGTGCTGCCCAAAGATCCCCTGGGCCACAACTAAGACTCAACACAGCCAAATACATAAACAAACATTTTTTTTAAAGGAAGAAGGCAGTTGATAGAAAAGTAAATGTTTGGTAAACATGTGCTGGTCCAAGCAGAGACAGTGGGACACAGAAAGGACTCTGACCTCTAGGCACCGCCCGGAATTCCCCACCGCCACCTCCCCAAGCCCACATTCTTTGCAGAGATCCACGGTGATAGTTCTAGCTAAGTATTTTAGGCAGTTAGGGAAAAGGTCAAAGTTTTTTGATGTTTTTTTTTTTCTCCCATACCAAGAGGTATGTTGGATCTTCCCCAACCAGGAATCAAACCTGTGCCCCCTGCTGTGGAAGCATGGGCTGGTAACCAGTGGACCACCAGGGAAGTCCCGAAGGTTCTTTCTGAGTCTCAGTAAAACCACGCACCTCAGATTGGGACTTGAACCCATGGGCCAGGGCTCAAACCCAGCCATAATCCTCTGTCCTTCGATTGAGTTCACAGTCCTGGTGTTTCAGACCCTAATGAAGCTCAGGTTCTTTCTGTCTCATTGCAGAAAGGATTCACAGAGAGGGCTTCCCTGGTGGCTGGGTGGTAGAGTCTGCCTGCCAATGCAGGAGACACGGGTTCAATCCCCGCTTCAGCTTCAATCACATGCCTCGAAGCAACTAAGCCCATGCGCCACAAGTATTGAGTTTATAAGTATTGAGAGCCAGCAAGTCAAAACTACTGAGCCCACACACCCTAGAGCCTGTGCTCCATAACAAGAGAAGCCACTACAGTGAGAAGCCCACACACCACAACTAGAATGTGGCCCCACTCACTGCAACCAGAGAAAAGCCCACGTGCAGCAGTAAAGACCCAGCACAGCCAGAAATAAATGAATAAAATTACTAAAAGAAAGAATTCAGGGAGAGACAGTGATAGATAATAAGTGAATTTATTAGGCTCATCAAAATGTATCTTCTGACAATCAGTTTAGACACGTTCGGACGAGATCGGGAGCGTTCAGGGCGGTATGGCCGTCGACTTCTGACACGTTCAATCGCTCCCAACACCGCCTCCGCACGCTGCATCGATCTTTGCGTGTGTGTGTGTTTCAATTGTATTTTTACCTTTCTTGAAAAAATAAAACATATTATACAGAAAATGTGTTCTTCTTCCATCATCAGTATTAAAATGGATACACAAAAACTCACCAATTTTGATTTTTTTTAACACACACACTGATATGACAACTTCATCATACAATCTAACAAAATTGTTTCGAATGAAGTTAAAGACAACTAAGCCCTAGTACAAGAAAAATGAATCAACCTTTTTGCCAACCCAGTATTGAAGGCAAGAGGCCCTGAAATGTGGGGTGGTTAGGTTTTTTTTTTTAATATTTATTTTACTTTTTACTTTTACAGAGTTTTGTTGTTTACAGATATGTATGATCCCAGATTAGTCATATGTATATCCCCGCCATGTGGGGAGGTTAGTTTTGATGGACAAGATAATTTCATAGGTTAACCAGTGGAAGGATTATTCCAGCCTAGTTTGGATAAGAGGAAAAGATTTCCAGAAATCGGGCCGCCATCCACTTTCTGCCTTTTAAGGTCAGCCTCAGACCTGTCAGTGCGCCGATGGGCGTGTCATTTCGCATACACTAAGGAATAACAGTGAGCGTGTAATAAAGGTCTGCTGGAAGAGGAGTCTTCTGCCATCTTGGACCTGGTGGCTTCTAACCACTTTTTGTCATATCCTCGACGGCTTTGTCATCCTTTTAACAGTTGTGCCCCGCTCCCTTCCCTCCTGTTTCATCAAGGGAAAGACAAATACCATACGATATCCCTTACAGGTGGAATCTAAAACACGTCAGCAATGAGCTTATCTACAAAACAGAAACAGACTTGCGATTGCCAAGGGGAAAGTTGGAAGGTGACAGACTATATTTCGAATGGATAAACAACAAGGTCTTACTGTATAGCGCAGAACTATATCCAATATCCTGTGATGAACCGTAATGGGAAAGCATATGAACAAGAGTACATATATATTCTCTTATAAAACATCGCCATCACCAAAGAAAGTCCTATTGCACAGTCTTGCATGGGTCTTGGGGACTATTCTAAAAGTGAAAGCTGATCTTAGGCCCCTCTTTGGCCCGCAGGGATTCTGAGGCTCCTACTGCCTCAAAGCTCATGGTTTAGGGAAGCAGAAAGGATGTCAGGAGCCGGGAGGAAACAGAAACACAGCTCCACCCGAGGACCTTCAAAGCGTCTCTGAAGATTCCGGGATGGGCCCACTTTGAAGGCGGGGCCAAGAACTTAGAATTCATTGGCTGGTGTTGGAGGGCAGGGTGGCCAGGGCTTTCCTCTGATTGGGCACTTTCTCTTAGCGGAAAACCAATCATCCAGGGAGATAGGGGCGGGGCCAGGCTCGCGGTACAGGCCCCTCCCAGAGTCCTGGAACGCTCCCCCCTCCCCAATTGGAGGGTCAGATTGGTGGTGAGTTTATGCACCCCCTAAGCCTTAGGGGTCCTTCTGTCCGGAAACCCTCTCACCGAGGCCATTTGGAAGACAAGAGCAGGTCCTGCCCCCCGCGCGCGCCTCGAGGAACACCCCTTCCGCAGCCCTGAGCCCCCCCCCCGCGATGTCCAGCCTCGCCCTCTCTGTGTTCAGTGTACCCCTCTCTGAAATGGGGTTGCGTTGTGCCCGGGCAGAGGCCGCGTCCTGACCGCCTTCTCTGCTTCGCTTGATGGGTGGGCGGAGGGTGGAGCCTGAGGCGGGCCTCTGGATATAGAAGCCCTGGTCCCCCACAGGATGGCAGCTCCGGAGGAGGGCAGGAGCCTCCCAGAGGTGCTGGCGCGGGTTGGGGCTTCTCATGACATCAGCGACCTGACCCTCAAGCTTCACTTCTATGACCAATGGGCTCCAGACTATGACCAGGTAAACCGGCCAGGGCCTCACCTCTGCCTTCCTCTACTCCCCTGGCCTCAGTTTTCCCATCTGTAAGGCCAGAAGAGTAAGCCTCACAGCATCCCAGGGACGATGAGTGTGAGAGAGAAGTAAGACCTGGGTGTAACCCTGCAGTCCTGCCCCCTCTCTAACCAGCGTCTCTTCACCCCATCCACGATGGCACTGCTCACTGAGCCTCTTCCAGATTGTCAGCCCCTAGAGATCAGAGGTCAAGACCTCCTCACCCTGGGACAGGAGTCCAGGCGGAGGGGCTGCCTGGAAGTGGGGCCACTGAGCGGTCAATAGGAACTAAGCCGAGAGCAATGCCAAGGCCCACGGAAAAGGCCCCTGAGCTGAGGAAAGCACCTTGTACCGGGGTCTCCCCTCACAGCAGCCTCTGCAGGTCCTAGGCCCTTGGCGACCACACACAGTTTGGCTTGTCTGACTCTCATCCACAAGGAGGGCCCCAAATCTTGGGGCGTCGGGTGCCGCTTGGCTCAGCCCTCTCTCCCCAGGACGTGGCCGCCCTGCAGTACTCCGCGCCCCGCCACGCAGTGGACTGCCTCACCCGAGCCCTTCCGAGCCTTCCCCCGGCTGCCTTGATCCTGGACGTGGCCTGTGGAACTGGCCTCGTGGCTGCAGAGGTGAGGCCCTGCCCCAGGGCCCCTACCCTCCCATCAGCCCATACGTGCTCCAGGTTCCTTCTAGCCCCTAATCACGAGGCCTTGAAGACAAGAGCAGGTCCTGCCCCCCGCGCGCGCCTCGAGGAACACCCCTTCCGCAGCCCTGAGCCCCCGCGATGTCCAGCCTCGCCCTCTCTGTGTTCAGTGTACCCCCCTCTGAAATGGGGTTGCGTTGTGCCCGGGCAGAGGCCGCGTCCTGACCGCCTTCTCTGCTTCGCTTGATGGGTGGGCGGAGGGTGGAGCCTGAGGCGGGCCTCTGGATATAGAAGCCCTGGTCCCCCACAGGATGGCAGCTCCGGAGGAGGGCAGGAGCCTCCCAGAGGTGCTGGCGCGGGTTGGGGCTTCTCATGACATCAGCGACCTGACCCTCAAGCTTCACTTCTATGACCAATGGGCTCCAGACTATGACCAGGTAAACCGGCCAGGGCCTCACCTCTGCCTTCCTCTACTCCCTGGCCTCAGTTTTCCCATCTGTAAGGCCAGAAGAGTAAGCCTCACAGCATCCCAGGGACGATGAGTGTGAGAGAGAAGTAAGACCTGGGTGTAACCCTGCAGTCCTGCCCCCTCTCTAACCAGCGTCTCTTCACCCCATCCACGATGGCACTGCTCACTGAGCCTCTTCCAGATTGTCAGCCCCTAGAGATCAGAGGTCAAGACCTCCTCACCCTGGGACAGGAGTCCAGGCGGAGGGGCTGCCTGGAAGTGGGGCCACTGAGCGGTCAATAGGAACTAAGCCGAGAGCAATGCCAAGGCCCACGGAAAAGGCCCCTGAGCTGAGGAAAGCACCTTGTACCGGGGTCTCCCCTCACAGCAGCCTCTGCAGGTCCTAGGCCCTTGGCGACCACACACAGTTTGGCTTGTCTGACTCTCATCCACAAGGAGGGCCCCAAATCTTGGGGCGTCGGGTGCCGCTTGGCTCAGCCCTCTCTCCCCAGGACGTGGCCGCCCTGCAGTACTCCGCGCCCCGCCACGCAGTGGACTGCCTCACCCGAGCCCTTCCGAGCCTTCCCCCGGCTGCCTTGATCCTGGACGTGGCCTGTGGAACTGGCCTCGTGGCTGCAGAGGTGAGGCCCCGCCCCAGGGCCCCTACCCTCCCATCAGCCCATACTTGCTCCAGGTTCCTTCTACCCCGCACTTGTTCCAGATACAGGGGCCACATCCACGGCGGGGCCCACGGTCCTCCCTGAGGGGTAGGAACCGAATCAGGAGGTGGCAGGTATGAACAGGGAGTGAGTCCCCCCCTACACCCCAGCTGCAGGCTCGGGGCTTCCACCAGCTTCATGGAGTGGATGGAAGCCCAGGGATGCTGGACCAGGCCCGGGCCCGTGGCATCTACCAGAGCCTCAGCCTCTGCACCCTGGGCCAGGAGCCTTTGCCCAGCGATGAAGGTACTTGCCCTCCCGCCTTGACACCCCGAAGCCCACCCTCTGACCAAGCCCACCTGACAGAGCCCAACCCTTTGTCAAGATTCCATCCCCCTTGCTTAGCCCTCCATGAGCCCCCTCGCACCGTGAGCCCCTATTCCCTTTCTGAGCCCCCCAGCCCCTCATCAGGACGCTCTCTGAAACCTCTATCTCCTGACCTGATCTCAGCCCAGGACTGGGCCACAGCAGCCCCATGCACAACAGGATCGTGGGCCTGCAGAGCCCAGTGGCAGGGCTGGTACCCCAGCCCCCACCATGGGTACCGACCTCCCAGGTGGTCTCAGGCCACCCTGAAGACAAGCCACCGCACCACATCTGCACCCCCACACAGGGACCTTCGACGCGGTGCTGATGGTGGGCGCCCTCAGTGACGGCCAGGTGCCCTGCAGCGGTACCTGAGCTCCTGCGAGTTACCAAGCCGGGTGAGCAGCAGCCCATCCAAACACACGCACGCACCTCCCTTCTCCACGCACACACAAGCCTCCTGGGGGTGAGGGGATCACAGAGCCTGGCACCTCAGCCCCAGCTGCCAGCCCTGGCTTGTCTGACTCTCATCCACAAGGAGGGCCCCAAATCTTGGGGCGTCGGGTGCCGCTTGGCTCAGCCCTCTCTCCCCAGGACGTGGCCGCCCTGCAGTACTCCGCGCCCCGCCACGCAGTGGACTGCCTCACCCGAGCCCTTCCGAGCCTTCCCCCGGCTGCCTTGATCCTGGACGTGGCCTGTGGAACTGGCCTCGTGGCTGCAGAGGTGAGGCCCCGCCCCAGGGCCCCTACCCTCCCATCAGCCCATACTTGCTCCAGGTTCCTTCTACCCCGCACTTGTTCCAGATACAGGGGCCACATCCACGGCGGGGCCCACGGTCCTCCCTGAGGGGTAGGAACCGAATCAGGAGGTGGCAGGTATGAACAGGGAGTGAGTCCCCCCCTACACCCCAGCTGCAGGCTCGGGGCTTCCACCAGCTTCATGGAGTGGATGGAAGCCCAGGGATGCTGGACCAGGCCCGGGCCCGTGGCATCTACCAGAGCCTCAGCCTCTGCACCCTGGGCCAGGAGCCTTTGCCCAGCGATGAAGGTACTTGCCCTCCCGCCTTGACACCCCGAAGCCCACCCTCTGACCAAGCCCACCTGACAGAGCCCAACCCTTTGTCAAGATTCCATCCCCCTTGCTTAGCCCTCCATGAGCCCCCTCGCACCGTGAGCCCCTATTCCCTTTCTGAGCCCCCCAGCCCCTCATCAGGACGCTCTCTGAAACCTCTATCTCCTGACCTGATCTCAGCCCAGGACTGGGCCACAGCAGCCCCATGCACAACAGGATCGTGGGCCTGCAGAGCCCAGTGGCAGGGCTGGTACCCCAGCCCCCACCATGGGTACCGACCTCCCAGGTGGTCTCAGGCCACCCTGAAGACAAGCCACCGCACCACATCTGCACCCCCACACAGGGACCTTCGACGCGGTGCTGATGGTGGGCGCCCTCAGTGACGGCCAGGTGCCCTGCAGCGCGGTACCTGAGCTCCTGCGAGTTACCAAGCCGGGTGAGCAGCAGCCCATCCAAACACACGCACGCACCTCCCTTCTCCACGCGCACACACACAAGCCTCAGGATCCCTCGGGACAAGCCAGGCGTGAGGTTGTGGCCCAGGGTCACAGAGCCTGGCACCTCAGCCCCCCAGCTGCCAGCCCTGGCTCAGCCTCAGCTCCACCATCCACAGACCCAGGCAGACTGGTGCCCAGCCTGCCTCTTGGCCATTGGGAAACCGGGAGCAACTCCACCCGTTTTTGGCTTCTGCATCCTCACCCATAAGCAGAGACGCATAGTCTCTTCCCCAAAGGGTTGCAGTGAGAATTGGGTGAAGTCGTGCCTATAAGGGCTTCCTGGTGGCTCAGACAGTAAAGAATCTGCCTGCAAGGTCCCCTGGAGATGGGGATAATTACCTACTCCTGCCTGGAGAATTCCATGGACAGAGGAGCCTGGTGTGCCAGTCCACAGGGTCACAAAGAGTGAGGCACTTTCACTCACTCGCTCGTAAAGTCTGTCTGTCAATCCTGGCACATCGCAGGGGCTCAGTTCAGTCCCCTCATCTTCCAGCTTCCCCACTCACTCAGGGCCAGCCTTTAGGGGAGTCTCTTTCTCTTTGGTGGCCTCAGTTTCCTCATCTGTGAAGTGGGGCTGCTCTGGTACGCTGCTAGATACAAGCACCCTTCTCTAACCTCCCACACTGGCTGTGGAGTGCAGGTAAGGACTGTGCTGACTGCGTGCCTCACCCCACGGTGGCCTCTGGACTGGGGAGAAGGTGCACACCCCGCCTGCACACCCTGGGAAGGGCTGGGGAAGAGACCAGGCCATGCCAAGGGCCCTCCCTTGGGAAGGGCTGGGGACTGCACAGCAGCCCCATGCACAACAGGATCGTGGGCCTGCAGAGCCCAGTGGCAGGGCTGGTACCCCAGCCCCCACCATGGGTACCGACCTCCCAGGTGGTCTCAGGCCACCCTGAAGACAAGCCACCGCACCACATCTGCACCCCCACACAGGGACCTTCGACGCGGTGCTGATGGTGGGCGCCCTCAGTGACGGCCAGGTGCCCTGCAGCGCGGTACCTGAGCTCCTGCGAGTTACCAAGCCGGGTGAGCAGCAGCCCATCCAAACACACGCACGCACCTCCCTTCTCCACGCGCACACACACAAGCCTCAGGATCCCTCGGGACAAGCCAGGCGTGAGGTTGTGGCCCAGGGTCACAGAGCCTGGCACCTCAGCCCCCCAGCTGCCAGCCCTGGCTCAGCCTCAGCTCCACCATCCACAGACCCAGGCAGACTGGTGCCCAGCCTGCCTCTTGGCCATTGGGAAACCGGGAGCAACTCCACCCGTTTTTGGCTTCTGCATCCTCACCCATAAGCAGAGACGCATAGTCTCTTCCCCAAAGGGTTGCAGTGAGAATTGGGTGAAGTCGTGCCTATAAGGGCTTCCTGGTGGCTCAGACAGTAAAGAATCTGCCTGCAAGGTCCCCTGGAGATGGGGATAATTACCTACTCCTGCCTGGAGAATTCCATGGACAGAGGAGCCTGGTGTGCCAGTCCACAGGGTCACAAAGAGTGAGGCACTTTCACTCACTCGCTCGTAAAGTCTGTCTGTCAATCCTGGCACATCGCAGGGGCTCAGTTCAGTCCCCTCATCTTCCAGCTTCCCCACTCACTCAGGGCCAGCCTTTAGGGGAGTCTCTTTCTCTTTGGTGGCCTCAGTTTCCTCATCTGTGAAGTGGGGCTGCTCTGGTACGCTGCTAGATACAAGCACCCTTCTCTAACCTCCCACACTGGCTGTGGAGTGCAGGTAAGGACTGTGCTGACTGCGTGCCTCACCCCACGGTGGCCTCTGGACTGGGGAGAAGGTGCACACCCCGCCTGCACACCCTGGGAAGGGGCTGGGGGAAGAGACCAGGCCAGAGGTGAGCCTCAGGAAGGCGGGTGCTCCATCCTCTGAGAATTCGGAGGAGAGAGGCGTCTCCCACAGCGGGGATGGGGTGGAAGGGGGAGTGCACACACGCAGGGCTGCAGCCTAAGCAAAGTCCCAGGCAGAGAGGAGAAGGACAGGCTCTAGAAGCCCCCATTTCCAGGGAGATTGCCTCTGCTCCCTGCCCCTCTTCACCCCCGCAGGGCCCAGCAGGGCTGTGGCTAAGTCAGGGCAGGCCCGGGCAGGCTGCATCCTCAGGGAACCATAGGTGCAGGGATGTGGCTAAGATCAGAGAGAGAGGTAGTGATCAGTCTCGGGAGGACGGGAACCTGCCGTCACCTGAATCAGTAAGGAGACCAGGCCACCTTCACCCAGCCCGGGCTTGCCAGGTCCCTCAGCTGCCTGGTCTGCCTGCCCACAGGTTCGCAGGCTCCCCTGTTTCTGAGCCTTTCCTCTATGAAGCTCGTTTCCACTGGTAGCACCCCGCTGCTCCTTACCTCCTCCTCCAGGAAGCCCTCCAGACCTCTGTCTCTTCTTACGCTGGACATACTGTAGGTGCCTAGAGAAGACCTAGAGGGACGAAGTCATTCTTCCCCACAGCCAGCGAGCGCTTCCTATGAGGTGCTGGCCTTCCTATGAGACAGAGACACCGTCTGCAGGCTGGGAAACTGAGGCTCCAAGAGGCAAAGGGACTTGCCCTAGGCCCAAAGCCCAAGCAGGTTCAGGCACAGCCATACCCTGCAGCAGCCGGGCTGGGTGAGGAGGTAGAAGGGAGCCCCTCTGGTCAGGGGGCTCCAGCCAAGAATTCCCCGTGTAAAGGATACTCGGGCCTTGAAGGGTGCACAGGAGTCCATCAAGCTGGGGGAGCAGAGGGTATTCCTGGGGGAGGGGTCAGTGAGCCCCAGAAGCTTGGAGACCGGAGAAGGCTGCCCTAGATTCAAAGCTGGGAGAACTCCTGCCCCTGAGGATGTGACCAGGAAGGGGACCACCTTCCTTGTCCCCGACTGCCACCTCCGCTCCACTCGCCTCCTCCTCCTCCTCCCCTCCCTAGGCGGGCTGGTGTGTCTGAGCACCAGGACCAACCCCTCCAACCTGCGCTACAAAGAGGCCCTGGAAGCCACCCTGGAGGGGCTGCAGCGGGCCGGGGCGTGGGAACGCCTGGTGGCCCGGCCTGTGGACCGGTGGGAACTGGCCACCTCCGAGCTCGAGGTGGGGCCTGGCGCCTCCGACAGCGGCGGCTTCATCTCCGGCATTGTCTACCTGTACCAGAAGCAGGCGGCAGCCTAGCCCCCAGCTGGCCTCTGACCCTCGTGTGGCCTCACCCAGGCCCGACCCTGGGCCTCCTCTGCTTTGCCTGTAAAATGAAGCCGGGGAGTCATCCCTGCCCCCAGGAGATCTGTGCTATTAAATGAGTCCTCGAAGGAGCCGCTCAACTCTGGAGCTGCGGTTTTCTCATCCCCTGCCCCTGCCAGTGACCCTGGCCATGCCTGAGCCAGGCACGCCAGGGCCAGAGCCGCCACGCTGTGACTCCTCCCGGGGTGGAGGGGCCTCTCCCTCTCAGCCGCAATCCAGGAGCCCATGCTCACACATCTGGCCAAACACCTTTCACGTGTCCTGGATTCGGTTTCCTCATCTTTAAAGAGATCAGAATGCGGAGCGGAGGAGCTCGGGGCATGGCCTGAAGGCTGCCCCAGGGCCGGGCAGGTGGAAGGGCCTCCGTGACAGTCACCACCAGCGCGGGTAGGGATGTGCCCAGGGCCGATGGTAACTCCTCCATACAGGAGCTGCGGGAAGGCTTCATGGAGGAGGCGGCGCTGGGAAAGGCTTCATGGAGGAGGCGGCGCTGGGAAAGGCTTCATGGAGGAGGCGGCGCTGGGCCGGGCCATCAGGACTAGCAGGATTCAGAGGGGTGGAGAAGGGAAAAGAGACCTGCCAAGCCGAGGGCAGGGACAGCTTGAGACCAGGCTGGGAGAAAGCATCTGGGGGTGGGGGTAGGGGTGGGGGTTGAGCTGACCAGCCTGGCTGCCCAGAGGAAGCCGGAGCCAACATGGGGGAGGGTAGGCGGCCCATACCCCAGGGCCGGATGCTCTCCTCTGTCGTCCCTCCTGGGGTCCCCAGCACGTCTCTAGGGTTCTGGACTTCAAGCTCTAGCCGGTTTTCACGGCTCCCAATTCCCCGACAGGCGCTCTGTGAGTCTTCCCACCCCGGCCCCCACGGGGGTCCTGCCCCGCACCCCCAACCCCCTGTCCAGGCCTCCAACCCCACCCCCTCTCCTCCACAACTGAAATCAGAGACCAGAGTCTCCCTGTGCACAAGTCCCATTTATTGTAGAAAATAATAGCAATTACGGTGACAAATAGCTTAAATTACAAAACAGAAACCGCGCAGGACACATGAGGGAAAGTCCCAGGACTTCCTGGGGCGAGCGCCAGAGAAAGAGCCTGCCCCCTGCCCTCTCCAGGCGCCAGTGACACTGGCAGGGGCGGAGGATCCAGAGGCGGCCAGGGTCAAGGGCCCCGGGTGGTCCTGCGGAGGCGGCAGGGTGGGGGCCCCCTCTCCGGCCACTTCCCAAACCAGTCGGCAGCACCTCCACCCCTCCCCTCGAAACCTGTCGGTCCACTCTGCGCTCCAAGGGTAGGAGGTGAGCCACGCAGCCCGGGCAAGGGTTCCCTGGGCAAGACCCAGCCCAAGCGCTCACTGGCCCACCCAGAGGATGCTGGCAAAGGGAGTGGGGCGGACCAAAGAAGGGGACAGTGGTCAACGCGGGTCCGATGGTCCACCGAGCACCCACTCAAGAGGCAGAGCCCAGGCAAAGTCAGGGCTGAACGGTCCCGGCCAGCAGGAGCCAGTCCCCTGGATCCACAGGCATTCAGGAGAGTGGTCCAGGAGTCTCCTTCCATCCGTCCTTGCTGGTGTTGGAGGTGGCCTTGAGAAAGTGTCCGAGAGGGCCAGAAGGCGCCAGAGGCTACCCGCCTGGCTCCCTGCCGCCCAGGGCCCGGCCGTCTGCCTAGGGTCACAGATTGCAAGTGAACTCAGTCCAGGGAGAAAACAAAGCCGAAAGGAAACGAGTCCACAAGGAGCACCTTAGACGTAGTTGCTGGCTGGGGCGGAGCGGGCGGCGGAGTACTTCGCGGAGTAGGGCTTGTCGTTTCGGGGCGGGCAGTTGAAGCACAGCAGGGCCCCGCCGAGCATCAGCAAGCCGGCGGCGGCCCAGCCCACGTAGAGCGAGGCCCCCATCTCCCGCTTCTGGCCCGCGGTCACCAGGGGGTTGTAGAAGTCGCGGATGATGGTGTTCGCCGTCCAGGACACAGGGATCATCACCAGCAGGCCGGCCAGCAGGAACACCACGCCGGCCACGATCATGATCTTGGCCTTGGAGCTCTCGTCGTCCACGCAGTTGGTGCACTTGCCGCCCACCACGGACAAGAGCACGCCAAGTAGAAAATAATAGCAATTACGGTGACAAATAGCTTAAATTACAAAACAGAAACCGCAGGACACATGAGGGAAAGTCCCAGGACTTCCTGGGGCGAGCGCCAGAGAAAGAGCCTGCCCCCTGCCCTCTCCAGGCGCCAGTGACACTGGCAGGGGCGGAGGATCCAGAGGCGGCCAGGGTCAAGGGCCCCGGGTGGTCCTGCGGAGGCGGCAGGGTGGGGCCTCTCCGGCCACTTCCCAAACCAGTCGGCAGCACCTCCACCCCTCCCCTCGAAACCTGTCGGTCCACTCTGCGCTCCAAGGGTAGGAGGTGAGCCACGCAGCCCGGGCAAGGGTTCCCTGGGCAAGACCCAGCCCAAGCGCTCACTGGCCCACCCAGAGGATGCTGGCAAAGGGAGTGGGGCGGACCAAAGAAGGGGACAGTGGTCAACGCGGGTCCGATGGTCCACCGAGCACCCACTCAAGAGGCAGAGCCCAGGCAAAGTCAGGGCTGAACGGTCCCGGCCAGCAGGAGCCAGTCCCCTGGATCCACAGGCATTCAGGAGAGTGGTCCAGGAGTCTCCTTCCATCCGTCCTTGCTGGTGTTGGAGGTGGCCTTGAGAAAGTGTCCGAGAGGGCCAGAAGGCGCCAGAGGCTACCCGCCTGGCTCCCTGCCGCCCAGGGCCCGGCCGCCCTGCCTAGGGTCACAGATTGCAAGTGAACTCAGTCCAGGGAGAAAACAAAGCCGAAAGGAAACGAGTCCACAAGGAGCACCTTAGACGTAGTTGCTGGCTGGGGCGGAGCGGGCGGCGGAGTACTTCGCGGAGTAGGGCTTGTCGTTTCGGGGCGGGCAGTTGAAGCACAGCAGGGCCCCGCCGAGCATCAGCAAGCCGGCGGCGGCCCAGCCCACGTAGAGCGAGGCCCCCATCTCCCGCTTCTGGCCCGCGGTCACCAGGGGGTTGTAGAAGTCGCGGATGATGGTGTTCGCCGTCCAGGACACAGGGATCATCACCAGCAGGCCGGCCAGCAGGAACACCACGCCGGCCACGATCATGATCTTGGCCTTGGAGCTCTCGTCGTCCACGCAGTTGGTGCACTTGCCGCCCACCACGGACAAGAGCACGCCAAAGACGGCCACGATGACGCAGATGACGATGAGGGCGCGGGCGGCCTGCAAGTCCTGCGGCAGCGCCAGCAGCGAGTCGTACACCTTGCACTGCATCTGGCCCGTGCTCTGCACCACGCAGTTCATCCACAGGCCCTCCCACACGGTCTGCGAGGTGACGATGTTGCTGCCGATGAAGGCCGTCACGCGCCACATGGGCAGCGCGCAGCTCAGGACGGCGCCCAGCCAGCCCAGCACGGCCAGAGCGATCCCCATCACCTGCAGCCCCATGGAAGCCATGGCTCGTCGGCGGCGCGGAGGGGTCTGGGACCTGGACGGCGGTGGGGATCCGGCCCTGGAGGCTGCCGGGGTTCAAGGGCCGCGGGCGCGGACGGTTACCCTGCAGGAAGGCCTTTCACCGCGAGTCTGGAGGCAAAGCCCGTTGGAGCCGCTTCAGGCGTCTCTCCCGACAGTCAGAAGCACAAGCCCAGCGAGTGTGACCAGAACAGTTTCCTTCCTGCCAACAGCGGCTACGGGCTCGCACGCTAAGGACTGGAGCGGTTATATGGCTCCCCGGGAGGGGCGGGGGCCGAGGGAGGGGTTTCACTCCCTGGAGCCGCCCCCTGACCAGTTCCTCTGGATTCCTGAGCCTGCCAACAAAGGGACTTTCAGGTCCCAGCCCTGGGCCCCTGAGTCACGATCTAGTCTCAGGAAACTGCCCTTTCCCCTTGCCCCCCAGGCCCGTGCTGAGGTCACCCGAGACAGACACTGAGTCAGAGCCTGCAAGCACCTGGACATACCTGGGGGCGGAGGAGGGGCCGGGCCCGGCCAGGTTTGGGGTCAGAAGACCTGGGTCGCCGGGTCCCAGGGCTCCCTCCTCCCAGGGCCGGGGGTGAGGGGTGGGGCTTGGGGACAGGGGTGGGAGGGGGAGCTGCCTGGGGACCTTCAGGGAGAGGGTCTGAGCACAGAGCCCTGGGAAAGTCAAAGAGCAGCCCCGCCTTGATTCCTGTTGGCAGAGCCCCTATCAGCTTCATCACCGGCCTGATAATTGTTAATAAGTAAGAGTCTCGCCCTCCACCACCCTCACCAGCGGTCTGGACATTGGCCTGGTGAGGGTTAGGAGCTGGGGGACCCGGGCTTCTGGGTCCCTCACTGCCCTCCTCCCTCACCACCATCACCTGGCTTCCCAACCCTGCGGGAGGACCCGGGCTGGAGGTGATGCTTTTGGCTGGAAACAGAAGGAAGCCAGCCGCCTGCTCCCCAGCTCCACCCCCGCCCCCTCAGAAATTTCAGCCGGTTCCGACTGGAGGAGCGAAGCCGGCCTTGCCCGAACGGTGGGGGGAGTCACCAAGAGAAAGTCATGGGCCAGACCCGGGGGCCTTCAGGTGTTTACTTAGTGAAGATACACAGAGCGGTCCTCGGATAAAGCCGGAACGGGAGCAAAGTCCCCCGAGACTGTGCAGGGGAGGGAAGACTCAGATAGGGGGTGGAGGTGGGGTGCTGGGGAGGGGGCCTGCACAGCTCCAGGGGGGCCCTGAGTTCTTGGGGTGCCCCGCAGAGGACACGGAGGCCAGAAATCACCACGGAGGAGTCCCCCTGGAGTGGGGCAAGGCAAGGCAGCCGGACTAGGTGAAGGAGAACGGGGAGAGGGAACAGCCAGGGCAAAGGTGCCCCAGGTGGGGAAAGGCAGCTCGTACTGGGAACCAGAACAGATTCAGAGGAATCCAGTCTGACCGGAGATGGGGGTAGCGGGGGAGGGGCCGGGGCCGAAGAGCCGGAAGTCTGGGCCTCAGGCGTCGGGAGCCCTGGGCTGTGGACAGAGGCAGTGGCTGCAGGTTGAGAGGCCTCCAGCAGGCAGTGGCTGCAGTGGGCCCCTGAGTCTTAGGGTGTTTCCCCGGGAGGGGAGCTGACCTGGGGACATACCTGGGGGCGGAGGAGGCCGGGCCCGGCCAGGTTTGGGGTCAGAAGACCTGGGTCGCCGGGTCCCAGGGCTCCTCCTCCCAGGGCCGGGGGTGAGGGGTGGGGCTTGGGGACAGGGGTGGGAGGGGGAGCTGCCTGGGGACCTTCAGGGAGAGGGTCTGAGCACAGAGCCCTGGGAAAGTCAAAGAGCAGCCCCGCCTTGATTCCTGTTGGCAGAGCCCCTATCAGCTTCATCACCGGCCTGATAATTGTTAATAAGTAAGAGTCTCGCCCTCCACCACCCTCACCAGCGGTCTGGACATTGGCCTGGTGAGGGTTAGGAGCTGGGGGACCCGGGCTTCTGGGTCCCTCACTGCCCTCCTCCCTCACCACCATCACCTGGCTTCCCAACCCTGCGGGAGGACCCGGGCTGGAGGTGATGCTTTTTTTGGCTGGAAACAGAAGGAAGCCAGCCCGCCCGCTCCCCCAGCTCCACCCCCGCCCCCTCAGAAATTTCAGCCGGTTCCGACTGGAGGAGCGAAGCCGGCCTTGCCCGAACGGTGGGGGGAGTCACCAAGAGAAAGTCATGGGCCAGACCCGGGGGCCTTCAGGTGTTTACTTAGTGAAGATACACAGAGCGGTCCTCGGATAAAGCCGGAACGGGAGCAAAGTCCCCCGAGACTGTGCAGGGGAGGGAAGACTCAGATAGGGGGTGGAGGTGGGGTGCTGGGGAGGGGGCCTGCACAGCTCCAGGGGGGCCCTGAGTTCTTGGGGTGCCCCGCAGAGGACACGGAGGCCAGAAATCACCACGGAGGAGTCCCCCTGGAGTGGGGCAAGGCAAGGCAGCCGGACTAGGTGAAGGAGAACGGGGAGAGGGAACAGCCAGGGCAAAGGTGCCCCAGGTGGGGAAAGGCAGCTCGTACTGGGAACCAGAACAGATTCAGAGGAATCCAGTCTGACCGGAGATGGGGGTAGCGGGGGAGGGGCCGGGGCCGAAGAGCCGGAAGTCTGGGCCTCAGGCGTCGGGAGCCCTGGGCTGTGGACAGAGGCAGTGGCTGCAGGTTGAGAGGCCTCCACGCTTGTTCCGAAGGGCTCTGAGAGACGTCCCCGGTGGTCTGGTGGTCAAGACTTCGCTTTCCAATGCAGGGGATGCTGATGCCATCCCTGGTGGGGGAGCTAAGATCCCACAGGCGTCCGGGGCCAAAAAACCAAAACATGAAACCGAAACCGTATTGTCATAAATTCAATAAGGACTTTTAAAATGGTCCACGCCACAGACATCTTTAAAAAGAAAAAAGAAGGAGGTTTCCGAAATCAGAATGGAGACGAAAGCAGGCAGAGGGAGAGGGGCCTGACTCAGGGCAGGGGGCTTTGGGGACCTAAAGAAGAGGTCACTGTGGCGGTGAGCGAGAGGGTTCGGGCTCACCCTGGATGGGTCGAGGGACACCCTTTCTTCCCAAGGTGCTAGGCCGCTCATCCCGGGATCCAGGGCTCCAGTGAGTGCCCAAGCGCCCAGCCTCATCCAGCCCCCGTGCCTGGTGCCCTGGGGGGGCAGCTGGATGTTTAATTCAACCCAGACAGTGCTCCTTATTCGGATGGAAGCCTTCTGTGAGCTATTCGGAGCGTGCTGATGGCAGGTGGAACCACAGGGCTGACGGAGGAGCTGAAGCGTTGCCCTGTGGTTGACCGTCAGCACTTGGTCTCCCCGACGAGCCTGGGCGCTCCTGAGGGACAGACACTCCACCTCAGAGCTCAGGGCAGGGGTTGCCACCGGCTAGGTGCTCAGTAATTGTTCCGGTTCCCCTCCCCCTCTCCGCTCACTCCCAGGCACGAGCACCAACACAAACAGGGATGGTTTCTGCCTGGGCCACGCCTTCCTGGCATTTTCCTTACAAGGCTTTGAGGAATGGCACGCCAACAGGCTGTGGACAAAACAACAGCGATAACTCTCCTTTGAAATGCGTGATAAGTGCTATGCTGGCATGACCTCATCATCACCACCGGCCTCTCAGTGAGCCCAGCAAGGGCTCTGACTGCCCATGGGTAAACTGAGGCCCAGAGCGCGTTGGGGAGGGGGAGGGCTTGCCCAGTATGGGCTGGGGTGATCATCCCAACCCTTCAGTACGGTTTCTGCCTACAAAAGTGAATTGGCCAGATGGCCAACCCTCATTCACACCACTGTACCCCAGGTCCCCGTACAAGGGCCAACTTCCGGCTCCTGTTCAGGCGCCCTGGTCAGCCAGCACTTGGAGAAGCAGGGCTGGAGGAGGGGGAAGCACACAGGCCTAGATCTCTCCCAACAGAAGTGACTAAGAAGCTGTCCTTCCCTGCCCAGCTCAGCCAAGCACATCAGCGGTGGGGGAGGGGCTGCGCGCTAGAGGGGCGGGCAGGTGCAGGAGGGCCTCCAGCTGAGGACAAGCCCGGGGCTGGGGGAGGTCTGCGGGGGCACTCAGGCAGAGCTGGAGGTGCCCAGGTGTGAAAGAGAAACAGGAGCAGGTTCTGGGGGGCCAGGAGCCTTCCGCACATGAGCTGAGCTGGAGGGGTATTTGTTGATGTTTCATTTATGCCAGGAGACACTAGCTGGGCCCCTCCCACATACTAAAGGAAAAACACCTGCAAAGCCGGAACCCTTCTGCTACACCCACTCCGGCTCCCGGAGCCTGGTCCTCCCAGCAGCTCAGACAGCCTTTCACTGTGACGCTTGAATCATGTGCCTGCCATTCATCACTTTTGCTTTAGAGGCTGGAAGGGCAGGGTTAGCCCTTGCGTCTTTTGCTTTCTCCCAACATACACTGTCTAATTTTAGGCCAAGAGAATATCTTGCACCTCTTGTTGAGTCTCTAAGTCCTACCCGGCTCTTTTGCGACCCCGTGGACTGTAGCCCGCCAGGCTCCTCTGTCCATGGGATTTTCCAGACTACTGGAGTGAGATCAAACCTGGGTCTCCTGCACGGGCAGGCGATTCTTTACTGCTGAGACACCACGGGCTGGGTTTTTATCAGCCACAAGTCTCTTCCCAACAAGATCAGCTCACTCATCCCTGCCCACAGCCCTCTCACCAACCTTGAGGCGGGCGAGGGAGCAGGGGGAAGCCAGCCCCATACCTGGGCCGCAACTCTCTTTGCAAATGGAAGACATTACCACCTTTCTCAGATGTAAAATAAGATGAGGGCTTCCCCTGGTGGTCCAGCGGCTAAGAACACCACCTTGCAGTGCAAGGGGCGCCGGTTCGAGCCCTGGCCTGGGAAGATCCCACGTGCCGCGGAGCCACTGGACCGATGTGTCCAATTACCGAGCCAGAGCTCTGGAGCGCATGCGCCCAGATCCGGCGCTCTGCAACAACAGACGCCACCGCGATGGGAGGCCCACACGGGCCAAAGAACAAAGACGGATGAAAACAGAGAAATGAAAGACCAATAGAAGTGGCCTGCCCACTCCCCTCTCTCCCCAACCCGACCCCCGCCCAAAATAAATAAATAAATAAATCTTTAAAAAAAAAAAAAAATAAGATGAGAATGTGAACAGGCTTTGAGAGCTGAAACGCTTGAGGAGAAAAGAGGTCCTGTCCCACAGCAGCAGTCCCTCCGCTCCGGTTCCACCAGGATGTCTCAGACCAGGGGCCCCAGGGGCTCAGCCGAGTCTTTGATCGCAACACACACACACACACACACAGTGCCTGTGCCCAGCTCCCTGCGTGTCCCTGGGAAAGGGGCAGATAAAGCCTCCCATCCAACCCCGAGGCGCCTTGCTGCCTTCTGAGCCTGCTTTGTCCCTCCCTGGTCTGTGTGGACCCACCAGACTCCTGCCAGTGGGGTGGCCAGAAGAATCTCTGAGGATCTAGCAGACCCGGGCCCTGATCCCTTTCCTCCTTGTCTTCTGGAACCTGGCCAGTAAGTCAAGGTCAGCTTAAAATTATTCTTCCTGGGGCTTCCCTGGTGGTCCAGTAGTTAAGACTCTGCATTCCCAATGCTAGGGGCGCAGGTTCCATCCCTGGTAGGGGAACTAAAATCCCACATCATGTGTGTGGAGTGGCCAAAAAAATATTTTTTTAAAAAAATTATTCTTCCCCAACCAAACATAACATTTTGATCTGTATGAAGCCAAATGAATAAACAACAAAACTCTGTAAAGCTATTTTCCTTCAATGAAAAACCTTTTTTTTAATTAATTTTTTTAAAATGGCTTTTTCAGGGCTTCTCTGGTGGTCCAGTGGGTAAGGACACCGCCTTGCAGTGGAAAGGACGCCAGTTCGATCCCCAGTCTGGGAAGATCCCACGTGCTGCAGAGCGGCTGGACCGATGTGTCCAATTACCGAGCCAGAGCTCTGGAGCGCATGCGCCCAGAGCCGGTGCTCCGCAGCAACAGAGATCACTGCGATGGGAGGCCCACATGGGCCAAAGAACAAAGATGGATGAAAATAGATAAATGAAAGACCAAAGAAGTGGCCAAACAAAAAAAAAGAAATGGCTTTTTCAAAAAAAAAAAAAAAAAGGGCAGCTTCACTCTCAGCTCAAAATTAGTCTAGCCGAAAGTTGGTTCTAAATGACTTGTTTCTGCAGGAGTTCATTAACTTCTCTGCCCGCGGACACAAGTTAAGATCCTGTTGTTTTTTAACCACAAACAATGTCATTAAGTTAAAAAGTGGTTTATGTTTCAGTAAATCATCTGCAAGGGGGTGTCCTAATTCCCTGCGAGAGTAAAGGCTGTCACTGAGTCGCTTGTGAGCACCTCCCCAGATTGTCCTGGAGAAGGATACCCTCGGCACTTGCAGCGAACGGGGGTCACTTCCAGATGCAGGCCGGGTGTGCTGGCCGCCTCCTGACGGCCCTGGCCACGGGCGAATTTCGGCGGGGCAGACGCAGCCCAGGCTGGGAGGGCTGGGTCTCCCGACTGCGACGTCTGGGAGTCTGGGGCAGAATGCGGTGGCTCCTGGCTCGTCTGAGATGACCCCAGCCCTCCCGGGCGGAGCGCCGGCTCTGTCACTCCGTGATGCCAGAAGAATCTCTGAGGATCTAGCAGACCCGGGCCCTGATCCCTTTCCTCCTTGTCTTCTGGAACCTGGCCAGTAAGTCAAGGTCAGCTTAAAATTATTCTTCCTGGGGCTTCCCTGGTGGTCCAGTAGTTAAGACTCTGCATTCCCAATGCTAGGGCGCAGGTTCCAGCCGTTGTAGGGGAACTAAAATCCCACATCATGTGTGTGGAGTGGCCAAAAAAATATTTTTTTAAAAAAATTATTCTTCCCCAACCAAACATAACATTTTGATCTGTATGAAGCCAAATGAATAAACAACAAAACTCTGTAAAGCTATTTTCCTTCAATGAAAAACCTTTTTTTTAATTAATTTTTTTAAAATGGCTTTTTCAGGGCTTCTCTGGTGGTCCAGTGGGTAAGGACACCGCCTTGCAGTGGAAAGGACGCCAGTTCGATCCCCAGTCTGGGAAGATCCCACGTGCTGCAGAGCGGCTGGACCGATGTGTCCAATTACCGAGCCAGAGCTCTGGAGCGCATGCGCCCAGAGCCGGTGCTCCGCAGCAACAGAGATCACTGCGATGGGAGGCCCACATGGGCCAAAGAACAAAGATGGATGAAAATAGATAAATGAAAGACCAAAGAAGTGGCCAAACAAAAAAAAAGAAATGGCTTTTTAAAAAAAAAAAAAAAAAAGGGCAGCTTCACTCTCAGCTCAAAATTAGTCTAGCCGAAAGTTGGTTCTAAATGACTTGTTTCTGCAGGAGTTCATTAACTTCTCTGCCCGCGGACACAAGTTAAGATCCTGTTGTTTTTTAACCACAAACAATGTCATTAAGTTAAAAAGTGGTTTATGTTTCAGTAAATCATCTGCAAGGGGGTGTCCTAATTCCCTGCGAGAGTAAAGGCTGTCACTGAGTCGCTTGTGAGCACCTCCCCAGATTGTCCTGGAGAAGGATACCCTCGGCACTTGCAGCGAACGGGGGTCACTTCCAGATGCAGGCCGGGTGTGCTGGCCGCCTCCTGACGGCCCTGGCCACGGGCGAATTTCGGCGGGGCAGACGCAGCCCAGGCTGGGAGGGCTGGGTCTCCCGACTGCGACGTCTGGGAGTCTGGGGCAGAATGCGGTGGCTCCTGGCTCTCGTCTGAGATGACCCCAGCCCTCCCCGGGCGGAGCGCCGGCTCTGTCACTACCGATTCCGTGATGCGGGGCAAGAGAAAGCTACCCCAGGAAAATCAGAACGGGCCTCTCTCCAGCGGGGCGTCGCTTAGAGGTATTCCCCATCCCATGTCCAGAACCCCATAAAAATAAAAACAAACTCAAAAATGAAAACAAGAGAGACTCAGGCTCTCTCAATCCATTTTCTCATCTGGGCAAGGAGGGCAATAGCATCTCCTTCTGAGATGCTAGGAGGCTCCGTGAAAACATGGAATCAAGGCCACCGCGATGAGTCCGCTGAGATTCTTCTAGTTCCCCTGACAGGGGTCTGGTGGGCCCAGCCCGGGCCCTAGAGAGCCACGGACCCTGGACTCAGAAGTGGAGGCCAGGCCCTGGGCTGAGGGGGAAGGGCCCCCCACCTGCAGCCGGGTGGCCCACACCGGTGGCCGTCCTCCCACATGGCCCAGAAGGGTAACGACCGATCTGGTTGCACAAGAGGCCCAGCCTGGCCGGACTGGCTGAGCCGGTGCTGCCCCCAGGCTGGGCCCCACGTGTGTGGAGGGAGAAGGTGCGGGTGGGGAGCACCTCCAAGGAAGCGACGCAAGACCTGCTGCGGGTTCCAGGCCCTTAGTCCAGGCAGAAGGCCCTCCGGGGACAGGATGGAGCGCTGAGGGGTGCACTGGGTGGGGACGGGTTCAGAGAAAGGAGGAGGGGTGCTGGGTGGGGTGGGGTGCTCTGAATGGGCTTGGTTGAGAGAAGGGCTCGGATGGGGAGAAGGTCCTGTTGAAGGGGAGGAGACTTAAAGACAGGATGGAAATGAGCTTTTAATTGTTTCGAGACCCCGTGGACCGTAGCCCGCCAGGCTTCTTTGTCCGTAAGAGTCCTGCCGGCCACGGGCGAATTTCGGGGCCCGGCACTTGCAGCGAACGGGGTCACTTCCAGATGCAGGCCGGGTGTGCTGGCCGCCTCCTGACGGCCCTGGCCACGGGCGAATTTCGGCGGGGCAGACGCAGCCCAGGCTGGGAGGGCTGGGTCTCCCGACTGCGACGTCTGGGAGTCTGGGGCAGAATGCGGTGGCTCCTGGCTCTCGTCTGAGATGACCCCAGCCCTCCCCGGGCGGAGCGCCGGCTCTGTCACTACCGATTCCGTGATGCGGGGCAAGAGAAAGCTACCCCAGGAAAATCAGAACGGGCCTCTCTCCAGCGGGGCGTCGCTTAGAGGTATTCCCCATCCCATGTCCAGAACCCCATAAAAATAAAAACAAACTCAAAAATGAAAACAAGAGAGACTCAGGCTCTCTCAATCCATTTTCTCATCTGGGCAAGGAGGGCAATAGCATCTCCTTCTGAGATGCTAGGAGGCTCCGTGAAAACATGGAATCAAGGCCACCGCGATGAGTCCGCTGAGATTCTTCTAGTTCCCCTGACAGGGGTCTGGTGGGCCCAGCCCGGGCCCTAGAGAGCCACGGACCCTGGACTCAGAAGTGGAGGCCAGGCCCTGGGCTGAGGGGGAAGGGCCCCCCACCTGCAGCCGGGTGGCCCACACCGGTGGCCGTCCTCCCACATGGCCCAGAAGGGTAACGACCGATCTGGTTGCACAAGAGGCCCAGCCTGGCCGGACTGGCTGAGCCGGTGCTGCCCCCAGGCTGGGCCCCACGTGTGTGGAGGGAGAAGGTGCGGGTGGGGAGCACCTCCAAGGAAGCGACGCAAGACCTGCTGCGGGTTCCAGGCCCTTAGTCCAGGCAAAGAAGGCCCCTCCGGGGACAGGATGGAGCGCTGAGGGGTGCACTGGGTGGGGACGGGTTCAGAGAAAGGAGGAGGGGTGCTGGGTGGGGGTGGGGTGCTCTGAATGGGCTTGGTTAGAGAGAAGGGCTCGGATGGGGAGAAGGTCCTGTTGAAGGGGAGGAGACTTAAAGACAGGATGGAAATGAGCTTTTAATTGTTTCGAGACCCCGTGGACCGTAGCCCGCCAGGCTCCTTTGTCCGTAAGATTTCCGGGCAAGAATACTGGCGTGGGGTGCCATGCCCTCCTTCAGGGTCTCTGCCAGACCCAGGGAGTGGAGCCTGTGCCTCTTGCATCTCCTGCATTGGCAGGTGGATTCTTTACTCCAAGCCACCAGTTTTTAATTACTTTCCATTAAATTACTGCTTCTGAGTCACACTTCTGCCTGACAGTTTTGTTTTTGTTTTTTAAAGCCAGTCACAGAGGACAGATTTTTTTTTTTTTTTTAATTTTAATCTGGTTGCTCTGGGTCTTAGTTGTGGCATGTGGGATCTAGTTCCCTGACCAGGGATCGAACCCAGGCCCCCTGCCTTGGGAGCACACAGTCTTACCCACTGGACCACCAGGGAAGCCCCTGCCCGGCTCGAGAGCCCGTATTTCTGCAGGACCGGAGCCATCCCCACCGCCCCACCTGCTGTCTGCTCTTCAAAAGCCACCTCCTGCTTCTCAGAGAGGTCCGTCCTGAGCCAGGAGAGCTCCTTCCCTCCCACTCCACCCCCGCATCCCTCCCTCCTGCTCCCTGACTTCACTTCAGAGCGGCCCCTATCTCCTGGTTGTAAGATCTCCATTTTCCAGAGGCAGAGGAAGAAGAGGACCTAAAGACAGGGGGATCCCCGAGGACCCCCCGATCTCCAGGAGGGATCAGTCCCAGCCAGTCCACATCCAGCCCCTCGAACCCCCAGCCAGGGAAGCCTCCTTCCACCAGGCCTCTCTTCCCACTGGTCAGCAAGAGTCGGGCCAGGGCGTAGGCGATGTGTCTTAGTATTACGACAAGCCATCTTATCTCACTTCAAAACCATGCAGGGCATTTTAGAGATGAGAAAACTAAGGCTTGCAGAACCCATGTGACATTCCAGGGCCACGAAAATAATGAGAACAGTGGGGAACTGGGCTGATGCCTGATCTTGAGCTCAGTGAAGATTTTGAACAGATTCCGAGAGATGGTAAAGGACAGGGAAGCCGGGCGTGCTGCAGTCCCTGGGGTCACAAAGAATCCGACACGATGTAGCCATTGAACAACAAGAACGGACCTTGAGGCCCCCTGATCGACACGGACAACTCCCTAGTCCAGAGAAGCCACCTCTGTGGTCTTTGAGGCCCAAGGCAGACTTCCTGGAGGAGGGAGAGGCAGAGAGGAGAGCCATGGAAGGTGAGAAAAAGCGTAGCAGCCTATGAAAAGGAGAGTGCTCTCTATAAAGAGGATCAGGGGAGACTGGGAGCCTTTTGAGGGGCTTGCAGAGCGTGGAAGCCAAGTTGGCACATCAGGGTAAGTCTTGAGTACCCAGCTCATAGCTTGGGGGCCCAGAGGAGCCGTGCATAGGCTGTGAGTAAGGGTAGGCCCAGCCCCATGTGACGTGTTCATCAGATGGAGAGAGACGCGGAAGGAGTCTTACGACATTAGCAGGACCTCTTGACCCCAGACCAGCTGGACCCCCAGAGCAGCCCCGCTGGCCCCAGGGTCACTTCCTCCTCGCCTCAGTGGAGGCCTTTGGAACCTGGGGTCCAGGACCGAGCCATCCCCCCCCCTGTCTGCTCTTCAAAAGCCACCTCCTGCTTCTCAGAGAGGTCCGTCCTGAGCCAGGAGAGCTCCTTCCCTCCCACTCCACCCCCGCATCCCTCCCTCCTGCTCCCTGACTTCACTTCAGAGCGGCCCCTATCTCCTGGTTGTAAGATCTCCATTTTCCAGAGGCAGAGGAAGAAGAGGACCTAAAGACAGGGGGATCCCCGAGGACCCCCCGATCTCCAGGAGGGATCAGTCCCAGCCAGTCCACATCCAGCCCCTCGAACCCCCAGCCAGGGAAGCCTCCTTCCACCAGGCCTCTCTTCCCACTGGTCAGCAAGAGTCGGGCCAGGGCGTAGGCGATGTGTCTTAGTATTACGACAAGCCATCTTATCTCACTTCAAAACCATGCAGGGCATTTTAGAGATGAGAAAACTAAGGCTTGCAGAACCCATGTGACATTCCAGGGCCACGAAAATAATGAGAACAGTGGGGAACTGGGCTGATGCCTGATCTTGAGCTCAGTGAAGATTTTGAACAGATTCCGAGAGATGGTAAAGGACAGGGAAGCCGGGCGTGCTGCAGTCCCTGGGGTCACAAAGAATCCGACACGATGTAGCCATTGAACAACAAGAACGGACCTTGAGGCCCCCTGATCGACACGGACAACTCCCTAGTCCAGAGAAGCCACCTCTGTGGTCTTTGAGGCCCAAGGCAGACTTCCTGGAGGAGGGAGAGGCAGAGAGGAGAGCCATGGAAGGTGAGAAAAAGCGTAGCAGCCTATGAAAAGGAGAGTGCTCTCTATAAAGAGGATCAGGGGAGACTGGGAGCCTTTTGAGGGGCTTGCAGAGCGTGGAAGCCAAGTTGGCACATCAGGGTAAGTCTTGAGTACCCAGCTCATAGCTTGGGGGCCCAGAGGAGCCGTGCATAGGCTGTGAGTAAGGGTAGGCCCAGCCCCATGTGACGTGTTCATCAGATGGAGAGAGACGCGGAAGGAGTCTTACGACATTAGCAGGACCTCTTGACCCCAGACCAGCTGGACCCCCAGAGCAGCCCCGCTGGCCCCAGGTCATCTCTCTGGGGGCAGAGCTGCGGTCACCTTGCCTCACTTCCTCCTCGCCCCTCAGTGGAGGCCTTTGGAACCTGGAACAAGGTCTCCATGGAGGCCTCCAAGGATCATGTTTTCCCTCCCAGCCACCTGGGCAGGCTACACCCTGGTGACGACAACTCCAGCTTATGGAGAACCTCTCTCTGCTCCCATGACACACTGAGAGGGGAGAGAAGCCGGCAGACTGACCAGGAGACTCCCAGGTAGGTCGCCAGTGAGTCAGTGATGACAAGCCAGGGACCCAACCGGAAGTCAAAGGATCACGAGTGACATCTCGCCCCAGCCCCAGGTGACTCAGAGATCATGCTGTGCCCCCCACCCTGGTGAGGAGGCTCCCAGGCCGGGCCTCTGGGCCCCCCAGCCTTTCTCCTGCTCCAGTGCCTCCAGGCCTGGTTGGGGGAGATATCCCCCACAGGTCCTTACATGTGGCCGTCCTGGGGACTCGTTCATCTGCTGATCTTTGTCCTCCTGCCAGGTGCACCCTCTGACCCAGCCCTCATTCTCTTCTGGCTCCCAGCTCTGGATCCATCTAGCCCTGGGGAAGGGCACAGCCAGCCCCAACCTGCCCCATCAGCTGGGAACAGCCAAGCTTGTGGTTAGTTTGAGCTTTTTTTATTTTTCCATGTGCTTTTTATAGCAGGGCTCAACCTGCATGATCTGAACTTCTGACGTGGGCCTGAGAGCTCAGGCAAGGCCCTCGGTCCCACCCTCCCTTCTTTCCCCCTCCACTCCCTGCCTCTCCCCAATGAGGCTGAGGGACTGCAGGTGCCCAGGGGGCTGGCCCACAGCCACTGGCCCAGTGTCACTCTGCAGCTGTCCGGCCCCACAGCCCATGCGGGCCACACACATCGGCAAGAAGCTGCCTCCACACACTGGGGTGTGCACCAAGGGTCTCACGTGTTTCTTTATTTTCTGTTAATCAACTTCATTCCGGTTCTTGGCCATCTCAGCAGGCGGGCTAACATTTCTTCCATATGAACAAAACGTTCAGATTATCCTGCAGCTCCATCAAAACCTCAGATTTTCCTGCAGCTCCCTCTCTGACCAGGGAAACGCAGCATCCCAGGACATCAAGAAATGCTTCCTTGGACCATCGGTCGTGGCCAACCCCTGGCGGCCTTCCATTCTGTTCAGTTCAGTCCTCAGTCTTGTCCGACTCTATACAACCCCATGGACTGCACCACGCCAGGCTTCCCTGTCCTTCACCATCTCCTGGACTTTGTTCAAACTCGTGTCCTTTGACTCAGTGATGCCTTCCAACCATCTTGTCCTCTGTCGTCCCCTTCGCCTTTTGCCTTCTGTTTTTCCCAACATCAGGGTCTTTTCCAATGAGTTCTGTTTGCGTTCAGTGGTCAAGGTAGTGGCGCTTCCGCTTCAGCCTCAGTCCTTCTAATGACTCTTCAGGGCTGATGTCCTTTAGGAGGGACTGCTTTGATCTCTTTGCAATCCAAGGACTCTCAAGAGTCTCCTCCAACACCACAGTTCAATGGCAACTTCCAGGTTCCAGTTGGGCGGCCCGCTCAGAGCCTGGAACTCAGTGGCCTCCCAGCCAGACCAAGGCATCGGAAATCTCTGGCCGGGAACCACAGGGTCATCACCTAAAATGTGAATCTTGTAGACAGCCCCAGATGTAGAGAGGGAGCACGCAGGAGCTTTCTCTGACTCCTGACAACACACACTGTCAATCACCCACACCCCGTGACCGCTGCTTCCCAGCCGAGGAATCTCTCCTGCATCCCTTCCTCCTGTCCCGCCTCCAGCACACCAAGCCCCCGTTCTTCTTGACCTTGGCCTTTCCCTCAAGGTCAAGCTCAGGGAGAGCATCTGTCTCAGTCTTGACTCTTTTTCGACCCACCCCAGTCCCAGGCCTGAGCAGTTGCTGCTGGGAATAGGGAAGCGGAGAGCAAAGGCAAACCGATGTGGCAATAATCACTCCCACCAGCCGCTGTCTCCTCCATCTCGCTGGCCTCCCACTGGCCTCGCCCTCCACCCCGACTCGCTCCCAACCCCAGCTCACCACTGAGGCCTAGTCCCGGCATACGCCACCCCTTCCCTGCGCTACAGGAGGCCACGGTCCAGCCCAGACCCCCGCTCCGGAGTCACGTCCTGAATCACACGCTGGGCTTCCTGCAGATGGGGAGGCAGCTCCCCCTTCCGTCCCTAGGTCCCATGTAACTCTGTGCCCCGGGACCTTCCTTTGGGATAAATCGGGTACAAAACGACACTCCTGTCTCTCTCCCTTCTCTGCACTCTGAACAGTCTGGGGAGCTCTGGCCTCGCTGTCCTGGCAGTGACGTTAACAACAACAGCCACCAGCATGTTCAGAGCAGCACGATTCCGACAGCCAAAGGGGGAAACAGCCCAAGTGGCCATCAGAAGATGAACTGGTCAATCAAGTGGGCTATGTTCATACAAGGCATTATTTTTGAGCCATAAAAAGGAATGAAGTGCTGATACATGCCGCAACATTACATCTTGAAAACACACTAAATGCAAGTGTTAGACAAAAAAGTCACATACTGTTATGATTCTGTGTACATGAAATGTCTAGAAAAGGCAAATCTATAGAGACAGAAAGTAGATGAGGGACTTCGGGCTGGAAGAGACGTGGGTAGGGTGGTAGAGGGTATGAAGCTGTCCTTCGATATGAAGAAAGGGTTCTAAAACTGGCTGTGGTCATGATTGCCTAACTCTAAATAGACTGAAAACTATGTTGTTACAGACTTTAAATGGGTGGATTGTATGGCATGGAACTTATTGCATTGGCCAAATGTTCATTCAATTCGTAAATCCATTGCTCAATAAAGTTCTCAGTGAAAATGAAAAATATGTCTTTTATTTTTACTTAAAATCCAAAGAACTTTTGGGCCAGCCCAACATAATCTCAGGAAAAGCTGCTTTGAGAATGATAATTACCACTTGTCGAGTACCTAGCAGGTGCCAGGCAGGCCCACACCGCCTCGGCCACCTGGCAGGACCCCATGATGGATAATAAGAGTGGGTTTCTGTCCCAGTAAAACCATCTTCATGTGAGGTTTTTATTTTTTTAATCCCACCTAATTAGCTGTTCCAATGAGTTTTCCTTTCTATTTTTTAAGAAACATGTTGTCTTCCTTTATTTGGTTGTGCCATGTCTTATTTGCAATTTTGTTGTGGCATCTGCCACGCATCGCCACCCCTTCCCTGCGCTACAGGAGGCCACGGTCCAGACCCCGCTCCGAAGTCACGACCTGAATCACAAGCTGAGCTTCCTGCAGATGGGGAGGCAGCACACCCTTCCGTCCCTAGGTCCCATGTAAATCTGCGACCCGGGACATTCCTTTGGAATAAATCGGGTACAAAACGACGCTCCTGTCTCTCTCCCTTCTCTGCACTCTGAACAGTCTGGGGAGCTCTGGCCTCGCTGTCCTGGCAGTGACGTTAACAACAACAGCCACCAGCATGTTCAGAGCAGCACGATTCCGACAGCCAAAGGGGGAAACAGCCCAAGTGGCCATCAGAAGATGAACTGGTCAATCAAGTGGGCTATGTTCATACAAGGCATTATTTTTGAGCCATAAAAAGGAATGAAGTGCTGATACATGCCGCAACATTACATCTTGAAAACACACTAAATGCAAGTGTTAGACAAAAAAGTCACATACTGTTATGATTCTGTGTACATGAAATGTCTAGAAAAGGCAAATCTATAGAGACAGAAAGTAGATGAGGGACTTCGGGCTGGAAGAGACGTGGGTAGGGTGGTAGAGGGTATGAAGCTGTCCTTCGATATGAAGAAAGGGTTCTAAAACTGGCTGTGGTCATGATTGCCTAACTCTAAATAGACTGAAAACTATGTTGTTACAGACTTTAAATGGGTGGATTGTATGGCATGGAACTTATTGCATTGGCCAAATGTTCATTCAATTCGTAAATCCATTGCTCAATAAAGTTCTCAGTGAAAATGAAAAATATGTCTTTTATTTTTACTTAAAATCCAAAGAACTTTTGGGCCAGCCCAACATAATCTCAGGAAAAGCTGCTTTGAGAATGATAATTACCACTTGTCGAGTACCTAGCAGGTGCCAGGCAGGCCCACACCGCCTCGGCCACCTGGCAGGACCCCATGATGGATAATAAGAGTGGGTTTCTGTCCCAGTAAAACCATCTTCATGTGAGGTTTTTATTTTTTTAATCCCACCTAATTAGCTGTTCCAATGAGTTTTCCTTTCTATTTTTTAAGAAACATGTTGTCTTCCTTTATTTGGTTGTGCCATGTCTTATTTGCAGCACATGGGATCTTTAGTTGTGGCATCTGAACTCTTAGTTACAGCATATGGACAGGGAACTAGACCCCCAGAAGCCCCTGCCTTGAGAGTGCAGTGTCATTGCCGCCAGACCACCAGGGAAGTCCCGTCTTTTCTCTTTTTGACGAATGGAGCCCATAACGTGCACAATGGAATTGTACTTTGCATTTCTATGTTTATCTATTTATTTGGTAAAGGGGGCAATGCAAGGACCAGGAAATATATGCTGAAACAATCTTGTTTGAAGAACCCAGCACAAGTAGAAGAGGAATACTTAAAGAGGAAAGGGAGGGTTTAAACCAGTCAGTGGGTAAGTCACTTCTAAATTAAACAAAATTGAAATTGAAGCATAAGTAGATCTCCTTTGCAGCTCCGCTGGTAAAGAACTCCCCCTAGAGAAGGGGTAAGCTACCCACTGCCAGATCCTTGGGCCTCCGTGGTGGCTCAGACAGTAAGGGAGACCTGGGTTTGCTCCCTGGGTTGGGAAGATTCCCTTGGAGCAGGGAAAGGCTATCCCCTCCAGTATTTTTGCCTGGAGAATTCCACCGCTATTCCATGGGTTGCATTTAAGTGACTTCCCCCAGGCCACCCAGCTCACGGAGGCGGGATTTGAACCCAGAACTGCATGAAACCACAGCAGTGTGTAAACACCACCACAAGCATCTCCTAGACCTGTCTGAGCCTGGAGGTTCCATTGGCCACATGTTCATTCAATTCGTAAATCCATTGCTCAATAAAGTTCTCAGTGAAAATGAAAAATATGTCTTTTATTTTTACTTAAAATCCAAAGAACTTTTGGGCCAGCCCAACATAATCTCAGGAAAAGCTGCTTTGAGAATGATAATTACCACTTGTCGAGTACCTAGCAGGTGCCAGGCAGGCCCACACCGCCTCGGCCACCTGGCAGGACCCCATGATGGATAATAAGAGTGGGTTTCTGTCCCAGTAAAACCATCTTCATGTGAGGTTTTTATTTTTTTAATCCCACCTAATTAGCTGTTCCAATGAGTTTTCCTTTCTATTTTTTAAGAAACATGTTGTCTTCCTTTATTTGGTTGTGCCATGTCTTATTTGCAGCACATGGGATCTTTAGTTGTGGCATCTGAACTCTTAGTTACAGCATATGGACAGGGAACTAGACCCCCAGAAGCCCCTGCCTTGAGAGTGCAGTGTCATTGCCGCCAGACCACCAGGGAAGTCCCGTCTTTTCTCTTTTTGACGAATGGAGCCCATAACGTGCACAATGGAATTGTACTTTGCATTTCTATGTTTATCTATTTATTTGGTAAAGGGGGCAATGCAAGGACCAGGAAATATATGCTGAAACAATCTTGTTTGAAGAACCCAGCACAAGTAGAAGAGGAATACTTAAAGAGGAAAGGGAGGGTTTAAACCAGTCAGTGGGTAAGTCACTTCTAAATTAAACAAAATTGAAATTGAAGCATAAGTAGATCTCCTTTGCAGCTCCGCTGGTAAAGAACTCCCCCTAGAGAAGGGGTAAGCTACCCACTGCCAGATCCTTGGGCCTCCGTGGTGGCTCAGACAGTAAGGGAGACCTGGGTTTGCTCCCTGGGTTGGGAAGATTCCCTTGGAGCAGGGAAAGGCTATCCCCTCCAGTATTTTTGCCTGGAGAATTCCACCGCTATTCCATGGGTTGCATTTAAGTGACTTCCCCCAGGCCACCCAGCTCACGGAGGCGGGATTTGAACCCAGAACTGCATGAAACCACAGCAGTGTGTAAACACCACCACAAGCATCTCCTAGACCTGTCTGAGCCTGGAGGTTCCTCGGGCTGAGTAAAAACTCAGAAACGTCAGGCCCTGTCTTCAAGGACTGCTGGTGGGTGAGGACTGCCAGGTGGGGCCGGGCTGGGGTAAAGGGTGAGTGGACCTAGCAGGGTAGTGGAAATTCAGGGTGCCTGTCTAGGCAACGTCCCCTCCACCACCCACTCCCTGTCCAGAACGTGGTGGGACACCCCACAAGGAGACAGAGGCCTGGGCAGAGGCAGTGGCGCTGCGAACCCGAAGGGGCTGGAGGGAGAGGTAGGGGACCCAAAGGCTGCGTGCCCATCTCCCCGCCTAGCCCTCTCACTGTACTGTCGCCCCCATGTGTTTGCTTGTGGCCACTGCAGCCTCCAAGGTGGACGCAAATTTCAAAACTCGATCCTTTAGATTTTAAAGGAGGGTGGAGGGGTGAAGGAGAGTTGTGACTATTGGAAAAACGATGCGGTCACCAAGGTACCCCTAAACTGGGGTTCAGCGAAGAGAGGGGTTCCGTGGACATGGTGAACCATTAGAGTTTACAGACATTTTTTTTTTTTAACTCTGATGAGAAATAAAAGCTGATCCGTGCTGTATGCATGGCAGAGGTCCGTCCTCCCCAGGGAGGGTCATGTCGGACGGGCCTGAGTTGGGCGCGGAGGGCACAGCCCTTGTGGCCGAGGCCCCGAGGCAGAGGCGGGGAGGCGGCCACCCAGGGCAGGACTGTGAGGTCCACGGCGAGGGCAGTAGCCCATCCCTGATGGAACGGCTGTGGCCCCGGCAGCCCAGGAGGGCCCCCCAGTGGAGCCGGGCGTGCCTGCAGCCCTCCTTAAATCCCCAGGGGAAGCCCGGATGCCCCATCTTGGGTCTCTGGGGTCTGATGGGATGGGGGCGTCTAGACTAAAGGCTCCGAGCGGGAACCAGGAGCCCAGGAACGAGGAGCGGGCTTCTCCTGGGCCCCCCGTGGAGGAGGACGGTGTGTGTGTTGTGTGTGTTGGGGGTTAGGCAGATGAACGTGTGCCTGCACCACGAGAAAGAAGGGCAGGGGAGGCCGGGGCTGTCCAGGAGCCCCCCTCGCCTCCCCTCCTCCCCCCATCTCCCTGGGTCTGGGAAGCAGCCAGGTGGAAGACAGGCTGGTGCTCACACAAGCCCTGAGCCCCCGCCCCTGCCCCATTACACCCTCCCGCGGCCCCGGGGAGAAGGAGCTGGAAGAAGGGACAGGTGCAGAACGTGGACTCGGAGAGGGGCCCTCAGCGAGGGGAGGGGCTGCCTAGTGGGCGCGGCCGCGAGAGGACAGAACATTCGGGACCCAGAGAAGACCTTGGAAAGCCTGAGGGGTGGGTCCAGGCCCCGCGGGTCCATCTAGGTGGCGCCCTGGGCTCAGCTCGAGGCGGCAGCCCCGGGGCTGGGTTTCAGCCGCCTACCTGCAACGGCATGGGCAGGGCTCTTTATGGCTCCTGGTGAAACCTGGCCTCAGGGACAGGGAAGAAGTCTCAGTAGGGCGGTGGGAGGGGAGGGGTGACTCATTCAGGCTCATGACACCCCAACACCTGGGAATTACCCCAAAGCAGCCAACCAGGCCAGACCGAGAGAACACGGCTCCACCCCACGACAGCCACTCTCACCTTGGTCGCCCACCGACACCCGCAGGGAGGGACGGACCGTACCCGGAACCGGGGACACCCTGGAGGAGAAACACACACCCTCTCACACAAACATATAAACAAATAAACACCCACCCATGGTCACCAGCAGCAGCCCCCGAGTGCCCATGGGACAAGCCACAGAGAAGCCCGCCTCCACCGCTCACAGCAAAACACAGCCCCCCTTGGTGAGTCGGAAGACCAGCCTCACACACTCAGCCAGACCAGGGAGGGGGTGGGCCCACCTCTTGGCCCTGAGCCCTTGGCTTCTCTGTCGGCTGGTGTAAGAGCCTCATGCAGGAGAGAGACAGCAGAAGGGGAGGGAATGCTGAATGGGGGACCCCAACCTCGCTGCTGAGCGGAGAAAGGAGACACTGGGCTTTAACCGGCCCAGGGCCAGGTCTTCACAAGGCTCTGAGGCACCCCCACCTGTCTTCACTGCCTCCTGCCCCCAGTAGTTTCCTCACCTTAGACTCCATCTCAGAAAACACACATAATGGTGATAGGTCAGCACAGGCGCCCGTGGAGCAAGACCCACCTCTCCCAAGAGCCCCTGGGACCTCCAGCCCCTGAGCACGGACGGGGCTGTCCATCTCCCCAGCTATGATGTCTACTCCCCCGGAATAGGCGATTGACGGCCTCTAACTGCGTCCCAGGGCAGAGCCTGTCTGTTCTCAAAAAGGGCTCCCACAAGACTTCCCTGGTAGCTCAGTGGTGTAGAGTTCCCTGCCCATGCAGGAGACATGGGTTCGATCCCTGGTCCAGGAGGATCCCACATGTTGCAGAGCAACTAAGCCTGTGAGCCACAACTATGGAGTCTGTGCTCTAGAGCCTCAGAGCCGCAACTATGGAGCCCGTGTGCCTTAGAGCCCAAGTTCCACAACAAGAGAAGTCACTGCAACAAGAGACCTGCTCACCTCAACTAGAGAGTAGCCCCCACTCCCTGCAACTAGAGAAGAGCCTCTGGCAGCAGTGAAAACCCAGCATAGATAAATAAGTAAATAAATAACGCCAAATAAATTAATTCATTAAAAAATTTAAAAAGGTCTCTCCAGTCAGGCCAGGGCCTCAGTGATGGAGACAGCAGGTGTGCCAGGTGTGATTATTTCTATTGAAAGCAACAAAAATGGCCAATGTTTAAATCTAAACAAATAAGAATATGGAAATTGCAGGAATGGTTATAGGGTGCAGCCTAGATATGGAAAAAAAGAGTTCCGACTCCAGAAAGTACCTGGGAAGCCACAGAGAAGCCCGCCTCCACCGCTCACAGCAAAACACAGCCCCCCTTGGTGAGTCGGAAGACCAGCCTCACACACTCAGCCAGACCAGGGAGGGGGTGGGCCCACCTCTTGGCCCTGAGCCCTTGGCTTCTCTGTCGGCTGGTGTAAGAGCCTCATGCAGGAGAGAGACAGCAGAAGGGGAGGGAATGCTGAATGGGGGACCCCAACCTCGCTGCTGAGCGGAGAAAGGAGACACTGGGCTTTAACCGGCCCAGGGCCAGGTCTTCACAAGGCTCTGAGGCACCCCCACCTGTCTTCACTGCCTCCTGCCCCCAGTAGTTTCCTCACCTTAGACTCCATCTCAGAAAACACACATAATGGTGATAGGTCAGCACAGGCGCCCGTGGAGCAAGACCCACCTCTCCCAAGAGCCCCTGGGACCTCCAGCCCCTGAGCACGGACGGGGCTGTCCATCTCCCCAGCTATGATGTCTACTCCCCCGGAATAGGCGATTGACGGCCTCTAACTGCGTCCCAGGGCAGAGCCTGTCTGTTCTCAAAAAGGGCTCCCACAAGACTTCCCTGGTAGCTCAGTGGTGTAGAGTTCCCTGCCCATGCAGGAGACATGGGTTCGATCCCTGGTCCAGGAGGATCCCACATGTTGCAGAGCAACTAAGCCTGTGAGCCACAACTATGGAGTCTGTGCTCTAGAGCCTCAGAGCCGCAACTATGGAGCCCGTGTGCCTTAGAGCCCAAGTTCCACAACAAGAGAAGTCACTGCAACAAGAGACCTGCTCACCTCAACTAGAGAGTAGCCCCCACTCCCTGCAACTAGAGAAGAGCCTCTGGCAGCAGTGAAAACCCAGCATAGATAAATAAGTAAATAAATAACGCCAAATAAATTAATTCATTAAAAAATTTTTTTAAAAAGGTCTCTCCAGTCAGGCCAGGGCCTCAGTGATGGAGACAGCAGGTGTGCCAGGTGTGATTATTTCTATTGAAAGCAACAAAAATGGCCAATGTTTAAATCTAAACAAATAAGAATATGGAAATTGGAGGGAATGGTTATAGGGTGCAGCCTGAGATATCGCTCCAGAGCAAAATAAGAGTTACCGAACTCCAGAAAAAGTACCGTGTGGAACAGCATGGGGACCAGCATCTAGATACGTAAATTCTTATCTGGTTTTTTTTTTTAAAGATTTATTTATTTTATTTATGGGGGGAGTTGGAGAGGGAGGGGAGCGGGTGGGCCACTTTCATTGGTCTTTCATTTGTCTAGTTTCATCCATCTTTGTTCTTTGGCTCCTGCGGGCCTCCCATCGCGGTGGCGTCTGTCGTTGCAGAGCGCCGGCTCTGGGCGCATGCGCTCCAGAGCTCCAGCTCGGTAATTGGACACATCGGTCCAGCCGCTCCGCAGCACGTGGGATCTTCCCAGGCCAGGGATCGAACCGGCGCCCCTTGCACTGCAAGGTGGTGTCCCTACCCACTGGACCACCAGGGAAGACCTCTTATCTGTTTTTGGCCACACCACAAGACATATGGGATCTCAGTTCCCCAACCAGGGATAGAACCTGTGCCCCTCTGCCCCATTGCAGTGGAAGTATGGAGTCCTACCCACTGGACCACCGGGGCAGTCCCTAAGAATGCAAAGGCTGATGTAGATATTATGGGCTTCCCTGGTAGCTCAGAGGTGAAGAATCCAGCTGTCAACACAGGAGAGGAGAGCTCCATCCCTGGCTCAGGAAGATCCCCTGGAGAAGTGCCGGGCCAGCCGGCAGTCGAACAGGTCCTGAAGAGAGTGGCAGATAGGCTAAGAAAAGAAAGAAGGACAGAAAAGATGGGGTTGAGAGGGACAGCAAGAAGGCAGACAACTCTACAGGTTGCTGACAAGTTGCTGACAAGTTTATTGAATTCGCTCATCCCTTTTATACTTCACACAACAAGCAATTGTGTACTCATGCTTTAGGCCAGGTGTCAATCATAACACGTGCTTTAGGCCAGGTGTCGATCATAACAGGTGCTTTAGGCCAGGTGTCGATCATAAACTAGGTGTTACCTCCTGATGTATTATTACAATGGTTCTGGGTCATAATGCCCCTCAAGCCCTTTTCACCTGTAAAGAGGCTCCAGGTGTTCTTTATGATAGCTAAGGAACGTCTTCACAACACCTGGGGTGGCGGGACCGAGAGCTATGCTGTTATCAGCCCCTGTTGCCAGGGCAGCTCCCAGGGCTATGTTTCCTTAAAGGAAACCCCTTGAAACAGGGCAGCTCCCCGCAGAGAAGGAAATGGCTACCCACTCCAGCATTCTTGCCTGAAGAATCCCATGGACAGAGGAGTTTGGTGGGCTAAGTCCATGGGGTTGCGAAGAGTCAGACTTGACTGAGCGACTGAATAACGACAATGTAGATATTGGAAATAAACTAAACGTCTGCATGAGAAGGAACCTGTGAAATGTTTAGAAGAAAATAGAGAATACCTTTATTTCTTGAAGCTGTGGAAGTGTTGCTTTAGGATACAAAAGTATATAAAAAGAGGAAAAAAAAAAACCTGATAAATTTGAGTACATTTTAAAATCTGGCATGATAAAAGACAGTAAAAATGTTTTTTAAAAAAATAAGCTAGGGATTTCCCTGGTGGTCCAGTGGCTAAGGCTCTGTGCTCCCAATGCAGGGGCCCTGGGTTCAATACCTGGTCAGGAAACTAGATTCCCACATGCCTAAAGAGCCCCACTTCCCTGGTGGTTCAGATTACCTTGCAGTGCAAGCACTGTTCGATCCCTGGCCCGGGAAGATCCCTGAAAAGGGGACCGGCAGTCGAACAGGTCCTGAAGAGAGTGGCAGATAGGCTAAGAAAAGAAAGAAGGACAGAAAAGATGGGGTTGAGAGGGACAGCAAGAAGGCAGACAACTCTACAGGTTGCTGACAAGTTGCTGACAAGTTTATTGAATTCGCTCATCCCTTTTATACTTCACACAACAAGCAATTGTGTACTCATGCTTTAGGCCAGGTGTCAATCATAACACGTGCTTTAGGCCAGGTGTCGATCATAACAGGTGCTTTAGGCCAGGTGTCGATCATAAACTAGGTGTTACCTCCTGATGTATTATTACAATGGTTCTGGGTCATAATGCCCCTCAAGCCCTTTTCACCTGTAAAGAGGCTCCAGGTGTTCTTTATGATAGCTAAGGAACGTCTTCACAACACCTGGGGTGGCGGGACCGAGAGCTATGCTGTTATCAGCCCCTGTTGCCAGGGCAGCTCCCAGGGCTATGTTTCCTTAAAGGAAACCCCTTGAAACAGGGCAGCTCCCCGCAGAGAAGGAAATGGCTACCCACTCCAGCATTCTTGCCTGAAGAATCCCATGGACAGAGGAGTTTGGTGGGCTAAGTCCATGGGGTTGCGAAGAGTCAGACTTGACTGAGCGACTGAATAACGACAATGTAGATATTGGAAATAAACTAAACGTCTGCATGAGAAGGAACCTGTGAAATGTTTAGAAGAAAATAGAGAATACCTTTATTTCTTGAAGCTGTGGAAGTGTTGCTTTAGGATACAAAAGTATATAAAAAGAGGAAAAAAAAAAACCTGATAAATTTGAGTACATTTTAAAATCTGGCATGATAAAAGACAGTAAAAATGTTTTTTAAAAAAATAAGCTAGGGATTTCCCTGGTGGTCCAGTGGCTAAGGCTCTGTGCTCCCAATGCAGGGGCCCTGGGTTCAATACCTGGTCAGGAAACTAGATTCCCACATGCCTAAAGAGCCCCACTTCCCTGGTGGTTCAGTAGGTGAAGAGTCCACCTTGCAGTGCAAGGGGCACCGGTTCGATCCCTGGCCCGGGAAGATCCCACGTGCCACGGAACAGCTGGACCAGTGTGTCCAATTACGAACTAGCACTCTGGAGCACATGTGCCCAGGGTCAGTGCTCTGCAACGAGAGAGGTCACTGCAATGGGAGGCCCACACAGGTTAAAGAATAAAGATGGGTGGAAACAAATAAATAATAAACCAATGAAAGAGACCAAAATTAAAAAGAAAATTCTCACAAAAAAATAAGCTATATCTAATCTGTATAGCCAACCAATGGTTAGTAATCAGAATAGGTCAGGAATATCTATAAATCAATACTAAAAAAGACAATCAATTAGAAAGATAAACCATTGTATGAAACCAGAAGACTCACACTGAAGAAACTGGAATGATCAATGACTAGATCAAAGTGTTCAACCTCACTGGCAATCAGAGAAAGGCGAATTACAAGGAGTGACCATTTCTCACTCACAGAAGAACAAAAGTACAAAGTAACACTGCCAAGCACGGGGAGAGATCAGAAACGTTCCAGCGTGCTGAAGGAAGTATTGGCTGGTACAATTTTAGAGAGACGTTTCATAATATCTGGTAGGGTCATTGACGTATGTTCCTTATGAGCCAGCATTTCCACTTTTAGAGAAACTCTCATGTATGCGTGCCTGGAGGACAAGGACTTGCATCACATCTTGTTTGTAACAGAAAAACAATTAGAAACCATTAGAATGATCCCAAGTGAAGAATGGGTAGAACTTGGACCCAGCCACACAATGGAACGCTGCACAACAGTGAAAAAAGAGTTAGCTGCTGACACGCACAACGATGTGAGTGGACCTCACACCATTGCGTGGAGTGAAACCTGACCCAGAAGAGCACTCACGGTGACTCCATGGCTACACGGGTCAAAGGTCAAGAAGAAGCAAAAGGAATCAATGGAGACAGGCAATAGAAAGTGGCCACCACTGGTAATGGGACTTGCCCGGTCACCCCGTGGTGAAGACTGTGCGTCTACAGCAGCAGGCGGCCAAGGTTTGACCCCCGATTGGGGAGCTGAGATCCCCGCATGCCGAGGGGCGCAGCCCGAATGCTGAGCAAGTCCCAGTGGTCCCCAGTAGGTGAAGAGCCCCTTGCAGTGCAAGCACTGTTTGATCCCTGGCCTGGGAAGATCCCACGTGCCACGGAACAGCTGGACCAGTGTGTCCAATTACGAACTAGCACTCTGGAGCACATGTGCCCAGGGTCAGTGCTCTGCAACGAGAGAGGTCACTGCAATGGGAGGCCCACACAGGTTAAAGAATAAAGATGGGTGGAAACAAATAAATAATAAACCAATGAAAGAGACCAAAATTAAAAAGAAAATTCTCACAAAAAAATAAGCTATATCTAATCTGTATAGCCAACCAATGGTTAGTAATCAGAATAGGTCAGGAATATCTATAAATCAATACTAAAAAAGACAATCAATTAGAAAGATAAACCATTGTATGAAACCAGAAGACTCACACTGAAGAAACTGGAATGATCAATGACTAGATCAAAGTGTTCAACCTCACTGGCAATCAGAGAAAGGCGAATTACAAGGAGTGACCATTTCTCACTCACAGAAGAACAAAAGTACAAAGTAACACTGCCAAGCACGGGGAGAGATCAGAAACGTTCCAGCGTGCTGAAGGAAGTATTGGCTGGTACAATTTTAGAGAGACGTTTCATAATATCTGGTAGGGTCATTGACGTATGTTCCTTATGAGCCAGCATTTCCACTTTTAGAGAAACTCTCATGTATGCGTGCCTGGAGGACAAGGACTTGCATCACATCTTGTTTGTAACAGAAAAACAATTAGAAACCATTAGAATGATCCCAAGTGAAGAATGGGTAGAACTTGGACCCAGCCACACAATGGAACGCTGCACAACAGTGAAAAAAGAGTTAGCTGCTGACACGCACAACGATGTGAGTGGACCTCACACCATTGCGTGGAGTGAAACCTGACCCAGAAGAGCACTCACGGTGACTCCATGGCTACACGGGTCAAAGGTCAAGAAGAAGCAAAAGGAATCAATGGAGACAGGCAATAGAAAGTGGCCACCACTGGTAATGGGACTTGCCCGGTCACCCCGTGGTGAAGACTGTGCGTCTACAGCAGCAGGCGGCCAAGGTTTGACCCCCGATTGGGGAGCTGAGATCCCCGCATGCCGAGGGGCGCAGCCCGAATGAATTAATTCATTTATTTAAAAAAGAATAAATAATGTCTTTTCAAAAAATTAAAAGAAAAAAAAAGTGGCTACCTCTAAGGAGAAGAAGGGAGGATGGGATACAAGGAAACCTCCTGGGGTTATAGAAATGCTCTATATCTTGATCTGGGTACCTTCTGTGTATAAATGTAAACATTTCAGGCTGTCTCTTTAAGATCTGTGCATTTTTAGGCCCTCGTTGAATGTATTTTATGCCTCCAAAAAGAAAAAGCAACTGCCCGACAAGAGACAACCTAAACAGGGTAAAAGTTACAGTGTAGTCCAGAAAAAGATATTTGCAATCATATAGCCAACAATCGATTGATGCTGAGCACATACAAAGAATTTACATACATCAACAAGAAAAGGAAAAATAATCCCAACCAAAAACTAGGCAAACGCCATCAATAAGCAGCTCATAAATGAGAACGCTGAAATGAACAATGAACAAATGAAAGACGCTCAGTGTCACTAACAGAGAAAATTAAAACAATAAGATGCTACTGGATACCCACACAAGTTCAGAAAACCCAGCGTCTAACGCTACCAAGTATTGGCAGAGACGTGTAGCAGAAACTATGTAACAGAAACTGTGCTGGAGGGAGGGTCTGACAGGAAAAGGCAGCAGTTTCCAAGAATCATTTGGGGGCTTCCCTGGTGGTCCAGCGGCTAAGACTACCGCTCCCAGGGCAACGGGTTCAAGCCCTGGTTGGGGAACTAGATCCCACATGCCGCAGCTAAGAGCTCTCATGCCACAGCTAAGACCCAGGGCAGTCAAATAAATCAAAACAATAAAAAGAATCCTTTGGCAACATCGAGTAAGGAAAAAGGTGCGTATACCTACGATCCAGCAGTTCCACATCCAGAGAAACGCTCACTCATAGGCACCTGGAAGCATTTACAAGGATGTATGTCACATCTTTGGAACAGCAACACACTTGTAAATAATCCGAATGCTCTCCAAGAGGAGAATGAACATAAACTGTGACACCCTCACACCATGAAATACTGAACAGCAGTTACACTGAACGGACTGGAGCATCTTGTGTTCATTTCAAAGCCGTCACACCAGTGAATCAAGCCAATTGCCGAATGACATGTCCAGTGTAGGGCTCCACTGGTGGTTCAAGAGGTAAAGAATATGCCCACAATGCAGAAGACCCGGGTTCCATCCCTGGGCTGGGAAGATGCCCTGGAGAAGGGAACAGCTATCCACTCCAGGATTCTTGCCTGGAGAATGCTGTGGACAGAGGGTGTACAATGTGAGATCACCCAGGAAATGCTTAATACACATACCTGAGCAGCGAAACTATACGCGGCTGAAGAGGAAGAGGCCCTGTCCACTTTAGGATGCTGTTACCCGGAGAGGGAAATGAGTGGCACAGGAAAGCAGTGTAAAGGTTTTTGGCCAAACACAACAACTTGTAGGAGTTCCCAGGTCCAGTGTTAAGACTCTGTGCTTCCTCTGCAGGGGACACAGGTTTGATCCCTGGTCAGGGAACTAAAATCCCACATGCCAAGTGGTAGGGGAAAAAAAAAATTAGAATAAGAATCTAACGACTTGCTAAATCTGAGTGGCGGAGTCCTGCGGATATTTCTTATGCCATTCTTTTTACTTTCCCGTGGGTTTGATGGGTTTCGTTTTGGTTTGGTTTTGACTGTGCTTCCCAGCTTGCAGGCTCTCAGTTCCCCATTCAGGGATGGAACCCGGGCCGTGACAGGAAAAACACTAAATCCTCATGAGACCCCTGAGGAACTCCCCGAGTGATTTTAAAAAATATATTCCAAGGGGGGTTCTTCCCTGGTGGTCCAGTGGATAAAGAGTCCGCCCTGGCACGGGACGATCCTATATGCCCCAGAGCGGCGGGACTGGTGTGTCCTATTATGCGCCAGCGCTCCAGAGCGCATGCGCCCAGAGCCGGTGCTCTGCAAGGAGAGAGGCCATTGCGATGGGAGGCCCACACAGGCCAAAGAATTAAGATGGATGAAAATAAATAAACGAAGGACCAATAAAAGAGGCCAAAAAATTTTATATATATATATACGTATATATATATATATATATATATATTCCAAGGGAAGAGGGCAATCTCACAGTCTAGCTCCAAGGTGGTAGGCTGCCCTCTTGGTCTCTGTAGCCAATCCCAGACTCCCCCTCCCTTCCTTCCCTCCACAGTTCAGCTCTGGCAGCTCCTCCGCTGGGCCAGCGCTCTTCTCTCCTGGCCCTGCCGGGGCTGGTCTCCTGTGAACTCTCCTCCCTGGCGGTAGCAGCATGCAGACCCCCAGGAGGGGCCCCGAGCTCTACACAATTGCCCATGCTCTGGTCCGAGACTGTGACTTGATTTACCCTCTGTGGCCAGAGCCAGCCGTTGTAGGGATTCTCTTTGGCCTGTTCTTCGAGGAGCACAAGGAACCCAAAGGGTCAGGGGGCTCCCTCCCTTCCAGCATAGTGGGCCTGTTATCATGCAGCACCCCAGGAGAGCATCCTTCCTTCGGCAGAGTTCAGGAAACCAACTCTTGACCGTGGGTCGTCGTCGAACCTCAGGGAGACACCTCCTACATTTTCGCTCCTCAGTCCCCAGATCCTCAAATAGCACTGGGGTCCTGGAGGGCTGAAGCAGCTCAGGCCCACCGCCTCGTTTATACAGCATGATCTAGAATACAGAAGAACCCCTGCTCCCTACCCCTTGGGGCTTCCCTGGCACTCAGACAGTAAAGAATCCACCTGCAAGGCAGGAGACCGGGGTTCAGTCCTGGGTCCGGAAGATTCTCTGGAGAAGAAAATGGCTACCCAGCTCAGTATTCTTGCCTAGAGAATCCCATGGACAGGGGAGCCTGGCAGGTGACAGTCCGGGGGGTCACAAAGAGTCAGACACAACTGAGCAACTAACACTTTCACTCCTTACCCTCTACCCCACCCTCGCCTTTTGAAACTTATCAGATATTGAAACATGCGGTCACCCACAACCCGGGTGAACACTACCTTCCTCTCCTCTCCCCCGCCACAGTGGGCCCTCAGCAGATCTTCTAGTAGCTGCCCTCCCAAACCCTCCTTTCATTCCTAAAGAGTTCTGTTCCTCCACTGCCCATCTCAACACTTTATTATACAGGTATCTGCGCTGTCTTTCTCCCAGGAAGCAACTCTGCCTCCTTACGATCAGTAAGATGGGAGGGGTGGGGGGAAACTTGGTGCAATTACTGAATCCTCATTAGCAGACCCGGAGAGGAGGGCGTCTGAGTATACATGTGTTCTGTCTACAGAAGAAGCAGCATCAGGTCAAAGGGCATGTGCACGATGGCCATCTAACCCCTGGGCTGTTGTCTCCCAGGTGGACCACAGCTGTCTTTGAAGGGCGATTGCATCACCCTGCAAGGCCAGGTGCTTCTAGATAGCGGGGTTCATGATACAATCAGGACTCCTGGGGCATCTCTCCATACTCCTTTGGCTGTCTGGTTGCCTCTAGATCAGAAGCAATGTTGCAAGATTCACTAGAACAGCGTAAGAGGCATGAGAGAGAACGGTGGGTGGTACTGGGCAGAAGCATGATGCTCAAGCGAAACAAATCCAGATCCCAAAGAAGCGTCGATCCACGTATGGACAAATTGCTGATGTCCTCCAGACAGAAGGGCTCTGGAGTGATGGGGGTCATGTCAAGTTGGCTGGCCCTTCAGGAAGGACGACACCATACTGGAGTCAGGATTGGTGCTGCTTTGCGGCGGATGGGCCCTGGGATCAGCCTTGGTGAGAGAAAGCCCTTCGTGGCTTCCCTCACAGCCACAGGGGCTCTGTGTTTACATGCGCACTGCGCAGGGACTGCCGTGGCTGGGGAAGAGGTCAGCCACAGGGCTGCTCGTCAGCTGACAGAGTCATTTGAGCTCCTTCAGCAGCAAGATTCCTCTTGGGGTTGGAGCTCAGTCAGGGCTCGGAAGGCCACGGGACTGCCCTGGCCAGGGTCACAAAGAGTCAGACACAACTGAGCAACTAACACTTTCACTCCTTACCCTCTACCCCACCCTCGCCTTTTGAAACTTATCAGATATTGAAACATGCGGTCACCCACAACCCGGGTGAACACTACCTTCCTCTCCTCTCCCCCGCCACAGTGGGCCCTCAGCAGATCTTCTAGTAGCTGCCCTCCCAAACCCTCCTTTCATTCCTAAAGAGTTCTGTTCCTCCACTGCCCATCTCAACACTTTATTATACAGGTATCTGCGCTGTCTTTCTCCCAGGAAGCAACTCTGCCTCCTTACGATCAGTAAGATGGGAGGGGTGGGGGGAAACTTGGTGCAATTACTGAATCCTCATTAGCAGACCCGGAGAGGAGGGCGTCTGAGTATACATGTGTTCTGTCTACAGAAGAAGCAGCATCAGGTCAAAGGGCATGTGCACGATGGCCATCTAACCCCTGGGCTGTTGTCTCCCAGGTGGACCACAGCTGTCTTTGAAGGGCGATTGCATCACCCTGCAAGGCCAGGTGCTTCTAGATAGCGGGGTTCATGATACAATCAGGACTCCTGGGGCATCTCTCCATACTCCTTTGGCTGTCTGGTTGCCTCTAGATCAGAAGCAATGTTGCAAGATTCACTAGAACAGCGTAAGAGGCATGAGAGAGAACGGTGGGTGGTACTGGGCAGAAGCATGATGCTCAAGCGAAACAAATCCAGATCCCAAAGAAGCGTCGATCCACGTATGGACAAATTGCTGATGTCCTCCAGACAGAAGGGCTCTGGAGTGATGGGGGTCATGTCAAGTTGGCTGGCCCTTCAGGAAGGACGACACCATACTGGAGTCAGGATTGGTGCTGCTTTGCGGCGGATGGGCCCTGGGATCAGCCTTGGTGAGAGAAAGCCCTTCGTGGCTTCCCTCACAGCCACAGGGGCTCTGTGTTTACATGCGCACTGCGCAGGGACTGCCGTGGCTGGGGAAGAGGTCAGCCACAGGGCTGCTCGTCAGCTGACAGAGTCATTTGAGCTCCTTCAGCAGCAAGATTCCTCTTGGGGTTGGAGCTCAGTCAGGGCTCGGAAGGCCACGGGACTGCCCTGGCCAGGGGACGTGGCCCTGGCCAGTGATAAGATGGGAGGTACTGAGACTTGAGTAACCTCTGATAGAACCCTATCTTAAATCAACTACTCTTTCCTTGGACCTCAGAAGCCGCTTTGTTTAACTTTGTGCTGTTAGGATGCAGATATGATAAGGTCCCCACAGTTTAAATAAACTTAGAAGCCAACGGAGTCCATTACCCTCTGTACTGGGGAAAGGAGGCTGAGTGAGGGGAGGGCACAGGGCTCTGTGCAGGGGCTGGGGGCCAGGGTCTCCCATCCCTCTCGCCTGCACGGTCTCCAGCCTCTGCCTATCCCGACTGAAGCTTCCCTGGGGCTTCTCTTCCTTTTTCTCCCTCTGGTCGCCAGTAGGAGTGAAAGTGAAAGTCGCTCAGTATTGCGACTCCACCGACTGTAGCCAGCCAGGCTCCACTGTCTGTGGGATCTCCCAGGCAAGAATACTGGAGTATGTTGCCATTTCCTTCTCTAGGTGACTTTCCCGACTCAGGATCAAACCCAGGTCTTCCACATTACAACTGGACTCTTTAGCGTCTGAGCCACCAGGGAAGCCCAAGAATACTGGAGTGGTTAGCCTATGCCTTCTCCAAGGGATCCTCCTGAGACAGGAATTGAACCAGGGTCTTCTGCATTGGAGGTGGATTCTTCACTAGCTGAGCTACCAGGGAAGCCCAGGAGGGGACCCAAGTTCAGACTCTGAACCACGAAGGCCTAAGTCAGGGGTCTAAACTCTAGCGGTCACAGAGGTTGAGCAGGTAATGACTGTGAGGACAGGGGCTTCCCTGGTAGCTCAGTGGTGAAGAGTTCACCTGCCAATGCAGGAGACATGGGTTCAATTCCTGATCCAGGAAGATCCCACATGCTGTGGAGCAACAAACCCCATGAGCCACAACTATGGAGCCTGTGCTCTAGAGCCTCAGAGCTGCAACGACAGAGCCCATGTGCCACAACTACTGAAACCCGTGTGCCCCCGAGCCTAAGTTCCACCACAAGAGGAGTCACCGCAGCAAGAAGCCTGCTCACCTCAACTAGAGAGCAGCCCCCACTCCCTGCAACTAGAGAAGAGCCTGTGGCAGCAGTGAAGGCCCAGAAATAGCCAAAAAATAAATAATAAAATTTTTAGAAATGAATAGGAGTACAAAGAACCAGGTGAAAGAAAACAGGTTGGGGGACTTCCCTGCAAGTCCAGGGGCTAGTGTGTCCACTGCAGGGGGCTCAGATTCGATTCCTGCTCGGAGAACAAAGATCCTGTATGGTGAGGCCCCCCCAAAAGACAACAGTTGGGGAGTTTTCACTCCGAAGAAGATGAAGCAGACATATTCCCTCTGCCAAGGACAGCCCAAACCCCTGAACTTCACAGATAACACAGGCATGAGGAGATTGAAAGGTGGAGGGAAGGCACACCAGCTGGGGGACCTCTGGACCCAAGGACACGTGGCGCCCTCATCTGGGTCACCATCCTGCCACCCCCTCATGGTACATAAGGAGTGTCCAGCTCCCCCCCAAGTTTTCTGTAGATATAATTGATATAAGCACTGTATACGTTTAAGGCATACAGCATAATGGTCCGACTCACATACATCATGAAATGATTATCCCAGTAAGTTTAGTGACTCTCCATTGTCTCATATAGACACAAAATGAAAGACCTAGAAAGCATGTTTTTTCCTTGTGATGAGATCTCTTAATTTCCTCTCTTAACAACGCTCATCTCTAACACATAGCAGTATTCATCATATCTATCATGTACTTTATTTTTTTTTATTCTTTTTTTTTTTAAGGTTTTTTTGGCCACTTGTATTGGTCTTTCACTTATTTATTTTCTTCCATCTTTGTTCTTCGGCCTGTGTGGGCCTCCATTGCAGTGGCCTCTCTTGTTGCATAGCACCGGCTCTGGGCGCATGCGCTCCAGAGCGCTGGCTCGGTAATTGGACACATCTGTCCAGCCGCTCCACAGCACGTGGGATCTTCCCAGGCCAGGGATTGAACCGGCGCCCCTTGCACTGCAAGGCAGTGTCCTTACCCACTGGACCACCAGGGAAGTCCTATCATGTACTTTACATCGCTCCTGTTAGTTTATCTTAAAACTGGAAGTCTGTACTTTTGACTGCCTTCCTCCAACTCCCCCTCCCCTGTACTGCTCAGATAACCACAGATCTGATCTCTTTTTCTATGAGTGCATTTGTTTTTGAAATATAATTGAGCTATAATACTATATTAGTTTCTGTTGCACAACATCGTGATTTGATACCTCTATCCATTGCGAAATGACTCCTATAATAAGCCTAGTTAGGATCTATCATCATATAAAGATACTGCACGGTTATTGCCTGTATTCCCCACACTGTACATTTCGCACCCATGACTCATCCGTTGCACAACCGAAAGCTTGTACCTCCCAATCTTCCTCATCTATTTCACTTTCCCCCAAACCCCTGCCCTTTGGCAACTACCTGTTTGCTCTCAGTATCTGTAACTGCTTCTGTTCTGTTACTTTGTTCAACATGAAATCATACAGTGTTCTCACCCATGAAAGCATGCAGTATTCTCCATCTGACCTATTTCACTTAGCATGAGACCCTCTAGATCTACTCATGTTGTCTCACACAGCAAGCTTCCATTCTTTTTAGTGGCTAATATTCCATCGTCTATATACAGCCCGGGGGGCTTCAGTCTTGGCTCTTGTAAACAATGCCACAATGAATGTAGGGGGGCATATACATCAGACAAAGCTTTAACATGGCAATAGTTACATGAAATGCAAGCAGTCTAAATATAGGTATCCCTCAAAAGATATTGTCATTTTGGTTTCAGACTACCCAATAAAGCAAATACAGCAACAAAGTGAGTCATCCACATTTTTCAGTTTCCTGGTGCCTATAAAAACTTTTTTTTTTTTTTTTGGCACTTTCTATTGGTCTTTCATTTATCTATGTCCATCCATCTTTGTTCTTTGGCCTGTGTGGACCTCCCTTCACAGTGGCCTCTGTCACTACAGAGCAACAGCTCTGGGCACATGCGCTCCAGAACTCCGGCTCAGTAATTGGACACACTGATCCAGCCGCTCCGCGGCACATGGCTCATGGGATCTTCCCAGGCCAGGGATCGAACTGGCGCCCTTGCACTGCAAGGCGGACTCTCCACCCACTGGACCACCAGGAAAGCCCTATAAAAGTTATGGTAACACTATATAGTGTTCAGATGATCGGTCTGTCGGACTTTGTGACACCACGGACTGTGGCCCACCGGGGTCCTCGGTCCATGGGATCCTCCAGGCCGGAGTACTGGAGTGGGTTGCCATTTCCTATTCCTGGGGGTGTTCCCAACCCAGGAATTGAACCCACATCTCCTGTGTTGCAGACAGATTCTTCACCATCTAAGCCACAATATATGAGAGGATTTATTAGAGGAATTGGCTCATGCAGTTCTAGGGACCGAGACGTCCCACAGTCTGCCATCTGCATACTGAAGAATCAAGATACAGACTCATCTGCATACTGGAGAATCAGGAAAATCTATGAAAGAATTCAGTACAGACGGCTCACGGGGAGAGGAGGGACCAGACAGAATGTGCAGAGGGGACGGGAAAAGGGGAGAATGCAATAGCAGGGGAACGGCAGGCCCTGGGGCCCTGATGGCGACTTCTTGGGTGGGACACTGGGTGGGGAACAGGTTAATCTCCTAGCTGTGGGAACCCCTCTTTCAGTTCCTCTTTCTCTAGCCATTTGCTTCCCGGAGTCACACACACACACACACACACTTTACCCCAACACACCCAGTCACCTCCACCAGCCAAAGCCTTTCCCACCAATTCCTGCCCAACCTCCTCCTATAGGAAGCTCTCCCGGATCAAGACAGCCTCAGTACTGCCCTGCCAGTGGTCCCTCGGCACTACCTGGAGGGATTTGGGAGCATCGGTCGCATCTTGGGTCATGCTGGTGTTACTGGACTGGAGGCTCAGGAATGCAGGGAGGGAGAGACCAGCACGATGGTTGGAGCCCCCAGGTCCCACCCTCCTCTCATCCCCACCCCCACGGCCCCGTGTCACAGCACACTCAAAGACAGCTTCATCCTCCCCTCTGGGGACATGACCCCCCCCCTCCACACGCACACTGCGGGTCCTTAGCAACACAGTGGTTTTTATTTTAACAGCTCTATTAATACAATTTATAGACCATGCAACTCACAATTTCTTCCGCTTTTTAAAATATCTTCACAGAGGTAGGTAACACATTTTCATCACCCCAAAAAGAAACCCTGTACCCATTAGCAGTCAATCCCCATCCCTCCCAACACCCCCAGCCCAGCCCTGCCAGGTCCAGGAAATCACTTTTCCTACTCTGGATCATTTTTATAAATGAAATCACACTGTATATCATCCTTTGTAACTCATTTACCACAACATCTTAAAGATGCATCCACGTTGTAGCACATAGCAGAGTTTTAGTCCTTTCTATGACTGAATACTATTCCATTGCATAGATAGACTCCTTTTTTGTTAGTTCACTCACCATCTAAGCCACGAGAGGATTTATTAGAGGAATTGGCTCATGCAGTTCTAGGGACCGAGACGTCCCACAGTCTGCCATCTGCATACTGAAGAATCAAGATACAGACTCATCTGCATACTGGAGAATCAGGAAAATCTATGAAAGAATTCAGTACAGACGGCTCACGGGGAGAGGAGGGACCAGACAGAATGTGCAGAGGGGACGGGAAAAGGGGAGAATGCAATAGCAGGGGAACGGCAGGCCCTGGGGCCCTGATGGCGACTTCTTGGGTGGGACACTGGGTGGGGAACAGGTTAATCTCCTAGCTGTGGGAACCCCTCTTTCAGTTCCTCTTTCTCTAGCCATTTGCTTCCCGGAGTCACACACACACACACACACACTTTACCCCAACACACCCAGTCACCTCCACCAGCCAAAGCCTTTCCCACCAATTCCTGCCCAACCTCCTCCTATAGGAAGCTCTCCCGGATCAAGACAGCCTCAGTACTGCCCTGCCAGTGGTCCCTCGGCACTACCTGGAGGGATTTGGGAGCATCGGTCGCATCTTGGGTCATGCTGGTGTTACTGGACTGGAGGCTCAGGAATGCAGGGAGGGAGAGACCAGCACGATGGTTGGAGCCCCCAGGTCCCACCCTCCTCTCATCCCCACCCCCACGGCCCCGTGTCACAGCACACTCAAAGACAGCTTCATCCTCCCCTCTGGGGACATGACCCCCCCCCTCCACACGCACACTGCGGGTCCTTAGCAACACAGTGGTTTTTATTTTAACAGCTCTATTAATACAATTTATAGACCATGCAACTCACAATTTCTTCCGCTTTTTAAAATATCTTCACAGAGGTAGGTAACACATTTTCATCACCCCAAAAAGAAACCCTGTACCCATTAGCAGTCAATCCCCATCCCTCCCAACACCCCCAGCCCAGCCCTGCCAGGTCCAGGAAATCACTTTTCCTACTCTGGATCATTTTTATAAATGAAATCACACTGTATATCATCCTTTGTAACTCATTTACCACAACATCTTAAAGATGCATCCACGTTGTAGCACATAGCAGAGTTTTAGTCCTTTCTATGACTGAATACTATTCCATTGCATAGATAGACTCCTTTTTTGTTAGTTCACTCACCAAATGACATTGAGGATGTTTCTACTTGGGGGCTATTAGGAAGAATGTCACCCTGAATATTTGGGTACAGGCTTTTCGGTTTGTTTTTTTTTTTTAAAGATTTATTTATTTGGGGCAGGGGTCGGGTTGGGGAGGGAGGGGAGCAGGCGGGCCACTTCTATTGGTCTTTCGTTTCTCTATGTTCATCCGTCTTTGTTCTTTGGCTCCTGTGGGCCTCCCATCGCGGTGGCCTCTGTTGTCGCAGAGCGCCGGCTCTGGGCGCATGCGCGCCAGAGCTCCGGCTCGGTAATTGGACACATCGGTCCAGCCGCTCCGCGGCACGTGGGATCTTCCCAGGCCAGGGATTGAACTGGCGCCCCTTGCACTGCACGGCGGTGTCCTTACCCACCGGACCACCAGGGGAAGCCCCAAGGTTTTTTTTTTTATAAGTATTTCTTTTATTTTTGGTGGCGCTGGGTCTTTGTTGCTGCACATGGGCTTCCTCTAGTTGCAGCAGGTGGGGGCTTCTCTTTGTTGTGGTGCATGGGCTTCTCAGTGCAGTGGCTTCTTTTTTATTTTATTTATTTATTTATGACTATTCTGGGTTTTCACTGCTGCCACAGGCTCTTTAGTTGCAGGGAATGGGGGTTATTCTCCAGCTGAGATGAGCAGGCTTCTTGTTGCAGTGACCTCTCTTGTTGTGGAACCCGGGCTCTAGGGTGCATGGGCTTCAGTCGTTGCTGCACATGGGCTCCACAGTTGTGGTTCATAGGCTTCGCTGCTCCGCAGCATGTGGGATCTTCCTGGATCAGGGATCGAACTCGTATCTCCTGCACTGGCAGGCAAACAGTGGCTTCTTTTATTGCAGAGCTGGCCAGGCTTCAGTAATTGTAGGCTTTTCTCGAACCAGGGATTGAACTGGTGTCTGCTGTGCGTGTAAGTGGATTCTTAACCACTGGACCACCAGGGAAGTCCTATGCGCTGTTTTTTTCCATATGAACATATGTCTTCATTTCTCTTGGGTAAAGACCTAGTAATGGAAATGCTGGGTCATCTGGTAACCCTGTGCTTCCCTGGTGGCTCAGATGGCAAAGAATCTGTCTGCAATGTGGGAGACCTGGGTTTGATCTCTAGGTTGGGAAGATCCCCTGAAGGAGAGCATGCAACCCACTCCAGTATTCTTGCCTGGAAAATCCCCATGGACAGAGGAGCCTGGTGGGCTACAGCCCATAGGGTCGCAAAGAGTCGGACACAACTGAGCGACTAAGAGCCCACGGCAACTCTACCTCTGGAGGAACTGCCGGCCTGTTTTCAAAAGCAGCTGTGGGGCTTCCCTGGTGGTCCAGTGGGTAAGGACACCGCCTTGCTAGTGCAAGGGGCACCGGTTCGATCCCTGGCCTGGGAAGATCCCACGTGCCGCGGAGCGGCTGGACCGATGTGTCCAATCACCGAGCCGGAGCTCTGGAGCGCATGCGCCCAGAGCCGGTGCTCTGAGACAACAGAGGCCACGGCGATGGGAGGCTCACACGGGCCAAAGAACAAAGATAAATAAATGAAAGACCAATAGAAGTGGCCAAAATAAATTAATTAATTAAAAAAAAAAAAAGAAAAGGCAGCTGCAGCACTTTACCAAGCCACCAGCATTGTCGGAGGCCTCCGGTGCCTCCGCGTCCTCTGCGGCACGTGTTAGCCTCTTCCGACTCTAGCCGGCCTCGTAAGTGAGAAGCGGTATCTCTTCGCGGTGCTGATCTGTGTTTCCCTGATGACTAATTGTGTCAGACAATTTTCCTGTGCACCTTGGCCATTTGCATGTCTTCCTTGTCCCCTCTGAATGTCTGTTCAAATCTGTTGACCATTTTTTTTAAATTGGGTTATTTGGTTTTTATTACTGAGTTGTAAGGACCATGGACGATATTAAGCAAAAAAGCTGATTGAAGCTATTTGCCCAGAGCCAAAGTCTTATTTGCAGAGTCCCTGAAGTTTGGCCCCTGGGCACGAAACTGTCTGTCCTTCTGGCTTCATCTCCTCACGGCCCAGCCCAGCAGGTGCACCTCACTCGGGCTCAGGAACAAGGGACCTCTTCCTGTCTGTCCCCCGAAACCCAAGCAACTCAGAACAAACCCCTCTTCACCGATGAAGAAACAGAGGCTCCAGGAGGAGTAGGACTTGGTCAAGGTCACAGAACTGGTGAGGATGGAGCTGAACTCCAGATCAGGTCTGTCCATCTAAACCCCACCCCTTCTCCACCCAATTTCTCTGCACATTGGCTGGTCCGGCCCTGCCTGATTTCTAGTTTGCCATGCGCTTACATTGCTTCTGTGTTCATCACAGCGCTATGAGGTAGGTCATGTAGACATCAGGTTTGTAGAGGACGAATCGGAGGTGCAGAGAGGGGATGTGACTTTTTAAGCCTCTCACGTAGCAGGAGATAGAGCTCATAGCACAATTAGTAGGAAGCCCACTCTTGGGATAAAAGCATCTGATCTCAGGCCCTCATCCTCTACTCAGCCACACGGCCTCTCCTCTGCCCCAAAGCCAACTCACTCACCAGCACTTCACTCAATGGACCCGGGCTTCAGGAACTTCCTCAAGGGCAGCCCCCACCCAGCACCAGCTGGGCCCTCTGGCCGGGCACTCCCGGCACTGCCCAGCCCAGCCCCAACTGGCCCAGCCCAAGACCTTTGCTCCTACGCGAAGTAGGACCCTGGTTTCCATGGAGCCTCACCCCATGGCCCTGTTTACCTCACCCCAGGACTAGGACACTTACAGAGGAGGACACGGGCTACCTGCCTATGGTTTGAGATGTGGGACAAACCAGAAAAACCCCTAGGGTGTCTCTCCTCTCACCCGAAAGTGCCTCAGATTCCAACTAGATTCCAAGGCAGGTAACAGAGTAACATCTCATTACCAGTCATTCACGCCAGAAGGAGGGTCCCCAGGGCAGATAAGGTTGCAAGAAAGTGATGCTTTTCCTCCATGCAAGTCACCAGATCAGGAACTTCCCTGATGCTTCAATGGCTAAGACTCTTCACTCCCAAGACAGGGGGCCCAGGTTCGATCCCTGGTTGTGGAACTAGGTCCCGCACGCCCCAGCTAAGAGTTTACATGCCACAACAAAGATCCCGCGTGTGCAGTTAAATAAGTTAAAAGAAAATTAAAAAGTCACTGTATCAACTTTCTCTTTGGGACACAACACAGTCCTGGAGAGACGGCAGTGGTTAAAACCAGCAGACACCCTTGCCTGTTTGGGGACATTCTGGATGTCCCAATGGATGAAGAAACAGAGGCTCCAGGAGGAGTAGGACTTGGTCAAGGTCACAGAACTGGTGAGGATGGAGCTGAACTCCAGATCAGGTCTGTCCATCTAAACCCCACCCCTTCTCCACCCAATTTCTCTGCACATTGGCTGGTCCGGCCCTGCCTGATTTCTAGTTTGCCATGCGCTTACATTGCTTCTGTGTTCATCACAGCGCTATGAGGTAGGTCATGTAGACATCAGGTTTGTAGAGGACGAATCGGAGGTGCAGAGAGGGGATGTGACTTTTTAAGCCTCTCACGTAGCAGGAGATAGAGCTCATAGCACAATTAGTAGGAAGCCCACTCTTGGGATAAAAGCATCTGATCTCAGGCCCTCATCCTCTACTCAGCCACACGGCCTCTCCTCTGCCCCAAAGCCAACTCACTCACCAGCACTTCACTCAATGGACCCGGGCTTCAGGAACTTCCTCAAGGGCAGCCCCCACCCAGCACCAGCTGGGCCCTCTGGCCGGGCACTCCCGGCACTGCCCAGCCCAGCCCCAACTGGCCCAGCCCAAGACCTTTGCTCCTACGCGAAGTAGGACCCTGGTTTCCATGGAGCCTCACCCCATGGCCCTGTTTACCTCACCCCAGGACTAGGACACTTACAGAGGAGGACACGGGCTACCTGCCTATGGTTTGAGATGTGGGACAAACCAGAAAAACCCCTAGGGTGTCTCTCCTCTCACCCGAAAGTGCCTCAGATTCCAACTAGATTCCAAGGCAGGTAACAGAGTAACATCTCATTACCAGTCATTCACGCCAGAAGGAGGGTCCCCAGGGCAGATAAGGTTGCAAGAAAGTGATGCTTTTCCTCCATGCAAGTCACCAGATCAGGAACTTCCCTGATGCTTCAATGGCTAAGACTCTTCACTCCCAAGACAGGGGGCCCAGGTTCGATCCCTGGTTGTGGAACTAGGTCCCGCACGCCCCAGCTAAGAGTTTACATGCCACAACAAAGATCCCGCGTGTGCAGTTAAATAAGTTAAAAGAAAATTAAAAAGTCACTGTATCAACTTTCTCTTTGGGACACAACACAGTCCTGGAGAGACGGCAGTGGTTAAAACCAGCAGACACCCTTGCCTGTTTGGGGACATTCTGGATGTCCCAATGGAGCTGACATACTTGAGCAGAGAGAGCCTGACAGACGGTGTTAAATACTAAGAAGAATGCAAAGTATAAGGGGAGAGGGGGTGCGGGGAACAGGACATTGTGGGAGTAGAATAGTTGCCATTTCAAATTTTTTATCTATTTATTTTTTTGGCCACTCAGCACGGCTTGCGGATCTTACTTCGCTGACCAGGGATTAAACCCTGCCCATGGCAGTGAAAGCAGGGAGCCCTAACCCCTGGTCAGCCAGGGAGGTCCCAGTTGTGATTTTAAATAGTGTGGTCAGGGGAAGGCCTGACTAGGAGCAAAAAGCTGAAAGCTGGAAAGACTGGGCGTGGTGTGGTGCCTTCATTGTCCCACGAGGGGACACGGCAAGGCTGGGGGCCCCGAGGTGAGGGGAAGTAAAAGACCGACTCTCCAAGGTCAACTCTAAGCAAGGTGAGGGACAGCCCAGGTGTGGGAGCAAGGCCACTACAGATCATTCTCTGACTTCCCACCTTGGCCTGGATCAAAGGTCTTTCACCTTCCAGCGCAGAGCTGGGTCCTGGCTCCCCCAGGGTTAGGACCAGGGCTCTGGGAGGGGAGGGTGGGGATGTGGGGCTTCTGAAAAGAGGAGAGAGCAGCTCAGCTAAACGGACCCAGGGCCACTGTGAGAGTGAAGACCTGGGAACTGCCGAGGGGCCAGAGAAGCTGAGTTCAGCACTGGCTCAAGGGTGTCTTTGGGGGCGCAGCTGCGGGCTGTCCTTGACTTCTGAGTCCAGACCTCCAGGTCTGGCCATCCCGTGGGCCTGGAGCAGGCCGGGAGCGTGCGCAGGGAGGAGCACTTAATCAGAGGCCACAGGGACTGGGAGCAGGTGCGCAGCTCCCGTAAACAGCCTCGGCCACGCCCACACTGGGCCCGCCCCTTTTCCGAGGATCCGAGGCCCCTGGCAGGAGCCCCCTTGCCCTCGCCTCCTTGCTGGGGGTGAAGTTCTGGAGTGTCTAGCAGGTCGTGCTTCCCGCCCCATTCCCCGGAGAATTCGTTTCCGAGTAGTGGGGGGTGGGGACAGGAGCGAGGGGCTGGGGCGCAGGTCTCGGCCCCGCCCTCTCTTGGCACCCCCTCCCCTGCGCCTTGAGCCACTCCTGGCCAAGTCCTTCCTCCCAGGGCGCTTTAGGGAAGGTAGAACAGGGGCCACGTCACTGTCCCCAGGCCTGGGAGAGCGCGGCTCCGCCCCTCCCGCCCCCGCTGCGCTGGGAACGAAGACTAGCCGGCCCCCAGCCCAGGGCCAGCCCAGTCGCTGCCGCCCGCCTACAAAGCCACAGGCAGGTGCAGGCAGAGCCGAGCCGTTAGCGCGCGCGCGGTCCTGGTGTCGGCCCGTCCGTCCGTCCGTCCATCGGCGCCCCGTCGCTCCCGCCCAGGGCCCCCCAGCGGCCCCCGCCCCTCGTCGTCCAGCACCCGGAGCCGCCCGGCAGAGCCGGCTTTGGCGCGGCAGCCATGTCCATGGGCCTGGAGATCACCGGCACCTCGGTGGCCGTCCTGGGCTGGCTGAGCACCATCGTGTGCTGCGCGCTGCCCATGTGGCGCGTGACGGCCTTCATCGGCAGCAGCATCATCACGGCGCAGACCGTGTGGGAGGGCCTGTGGATGAACTGCGTGGTGCAGAGCACGGGCCAGATGCAGTGCAAGGTGTACGACTCGCTGCTGGCGCTGCCGCAGGACCTGCAGGCCGCCCGCGCCCTCATCGTCGTCGCCATCCTGCTGGCCGCCTTCGGGCTCCTTGTGGCGCTCGTGGGCGCCCAGTGCACCAACTGCGTGCAGGACGACACGGCCAAGGCCAAGATCACCATCGTGGCGGGCGTCCTCTTCCTGCTGGCCGCCTTGCTGACCCTCGTGCCGGTGTCCTGGTCCGCCAACACCATCATCCGGGACTTCTACAACCCCTTGGTGCCCGAGTCGCAGAAGCGCGAGATGGGCTCCGCCCTGTACGTGGGCTGGGCGGCCGCGGCGCTGCAGCTGCTGGGGGGCGCGCTGCTCTGCTGCTCCTGCCCACCGCGCGAGGAGAAGTACTCGCCGCCCAAGATCGTCTACTCGGCGCCGCGCTCCACCGGGCCCGGCACGGGCACCGGCACCGCCTACGACCGCAAGGACTACGTCTGAGGGGGCCGCGGGAAGGCCCTACCACTCCCACAAGCTGGCGCGCCCACCAGTCCTGCGTGCAGCCTTGCATCGGAGACCTGACCCTCCCAGATGCCAGGCAGCTCTCCCGCGGGACTGAGAAGGGCCCGCCCGGCGCTGCTCCGCGCCCCTGGGGAGCGAGACTGCAGCGCCCAGGAACCGGGCAGCATGGACCCTGAAACCTTGCCCCGCTGGCGCGCGAGGCTGGGGTGACCACCGCTACGTGCCCGCCCCATTGGGCTGTGGCCACAAAGCTCTGTGTCGCGCAGGGACCCCCAGCTTTGAAAAGGGGCCACTTGATATTTTTCAATAAAAACCTTTCGTTTTGCAGTTGCTGGCGCCTCCTTGTCCTGAGCAGACAGACCTCTACCGCCCTGCGGTGCGTTCCCCTCCCTACCCCCCACCCTCAAGGATAGGCCCGGGCTGGATTCTGCGCTCTCCTCCCTCCGCTGGGTGAAGCTTAAGGAAGGACCTGAGAATTGATAAGTTTGTAAACTAAGCTGGGTGCTCACTCGCTAGCTGGTCCTTTGGGCTCCTCACTGGGCATCCAGAGGACCAAGGGCCCCTCTGGAGGGGTGGGCAGGAGCGCTTCTGGGCGTGGAGGAGGTGGGAGGATGTCAGGGAGCCTTTCTCCAGGGTTTGCGCCTGGGGCACGGCCCTCCACAGCAACCCCCCAACACCTGAATCGCCCCTGCGCTGTGTGAAAGGGGACATTCAATGCTATGATTTCATATTTGGGAAAGGAGAACAAACAGTTCTATTGTTTTGGTAAAACACACCACCAGAGGAAGCTGGGTGGCGAGGAGATGAGAGAGGGGCCTCAATTTTTTATCTGAAATTTTTATCTGAGAGACCAGGGGCGACTCAGAACTCTGTGTGTGTTAGTAGCTCAGTCATGTCCTGCGTTCTGTGACCCCACCAGACTCCTCTGTCCTTGGGATTCTCCAGCGAAAGAATGCTGGAGTGGGTTGCCATTCCCTTCTCCAGGGGATCTTCCGCACCCAGGGATGGAACCTGGGTCTCCCCCATCGCAGGCGGATTTTTTACCACTGAGCCACCAGAGCTCTGGCGACATGCTCATGAGTAAGGCAAACAAGGCTCGGAAGGACTTGTGTCTCGGGGAGGGCGTAGGAGGGTTCAGGCAGTGGGAAAGGGAGCCAGTGTCCAGAGCCACTCCCACAAGCCCCCCACCAGTCCTGCGTGCAGCCTTGCATCGGAGACCTGACCTCCCAGATGCCAGGCAGCTCTCCCGCGGACTGAGAAGGCCGGGGGGGAGACTGCAGCGCCCAGGAACCGGGCAGCATGGACCCTGAAACCTTGCCCGCTGGCGCGCGAGGCTGGGGTGACCACCGCTACGTGCCCGCCCCATCGGGCTGTGGCCACAAAGCTCTGTGTCGCGCAGGGACCCCCAGCTTTGAAAAGGGGCCACTTGATATTTTTCAATAAAAACCTTTCGTTTTGCAGTTGCTGGCGCCTCCTTGTCCTGAGCAGACAGACCTCTACCGCCCTGCGGTGCGTTCCCCTCCCTACCCCCCACCCTCAAGGATAGGCCCGGGCTGGATTCTGCGCTCTCCTCCCTCCGCTGGGTGAAGCTTAAGGAAGGACCTGAGAATTGATAAGTTTGTAAACTAAGCTGGGTGCTCACTCGCTAGCTGGTCCTTTGGGCTCCTCACTGGGCATCCAGAGGACCAAGGGCCCCTCTGGAGGGGTGGGCAGGAGCGCTTCTGGGCGTGGAGGAGGTGGGAGGATGTCAGGGAGCCTTTCTCCAGGGTTTGCGCCTGGGGCACGGCCCTCCACAGCAACCCCCCAACACCTGAATCGCCCCTGCGCTGTGTGAAAGGGGACATTCAATGCTATGATTTCATATTTGGGAAAGGAGAACAAACAGTTCTATTGTTTTGGTAAAACACACCACCAGAGGAAGCTGGGTGGCGAGGAGATGAGAGAGGGGCCTCAATTTTTTATCTGAAATTTTTATCTGAGAGACCAGGGGCGACTCAGAACTCTGTGTGTGTTAGTAGCTCAGTCATGTCCTGCGTTCTGTGACCCCACCAGACTCCTCTGTCCTTGGGATTCTCCAGCGAAAGAATGCTGGAGTGGGTTGCCATTCCCTTCTCCAGGGGATCTTCCGCACCCAGGGATGGAACCTGGGTCTCCCCCATCGCAGGCGGATTTTTTACCACTGAGCCACCAGAGCTCTGGCGACATGCTCATGAGTAAGGCAAACAAGGCTCGGAAGGACTTGTGTCTCGGGGAGGGCGTAGGAGGGTTCAGGCAGTGGGAAAGGGAGCCAGTGTCCAGAGCCAGGGAAGAGGGGGTCTTCCTGGCCGAGTGGATAGCAAGTTGAGGGAGGAAGTGGCGATGAGGGTGTGGGCCCCGAAGAGGCCAAGTGATGGAGAGTCTCCGCTGCAGAACGACAGGTTCTGGATCGTACTCTGACGTTCTAGAGTCATGGAAGGTATGCACCTGATCTGCGGTATGCTCTGGAATAACCTCTCCAGCTGGCCCTGCGGAACTGGACTCAAACAGAGGGGTGAATCACTTGAGTGTGCGGGGTGAGAGCGTGGAAAGACCGAGGTTAACCACGATTTTCCGCCCTAGGTCCGTGACTGAATGGTGATGCCACTAACCCAGATAGGACCAGTTTGTTCCGGGGCCATTGAGGGGCTCAGTCGTGAGTGAGCAGAGTTGGGCCAGTTTGGGAGACGTCCAGGAAGAGACAGAGCGTCTACAGACATCCGGAAGTCAGGAGTGGTAAACCTGGCTGCTATTAGATAGAACACATATGGCAACCGAAACCAGGGAAGTAGAGGATGAGGTCAGTCTAGAAACCAAAGAGGAAAAAAAAAGTTTCAAGGAGGCGGGCATTGGCCATGGTGTCCGAGGCGGCGGAAGTCGTCAGGCAAGAAGCTTGAGAATTCAAACCAGCAAGATGGTCACTGGTGGCCTTGACCAGAAGCCTGGGGGCAGACAGAGCGGACAGACGAGTGGGTGGGAGATGAGAAGCCAAAACCAAACACATGAGCCATGGGTCCTAGAGGTCTGAGGAATCCAGGCAAGGACAGCAACTTGCAAACAGGCAAGGACAAGTATTTATCCCAGGACAGGGATTGTGGAAGCTTGCAATTATTTCAAAGACATTGGATCTTGAACTTCTTGACCTGCAGCAAAACGGAAAGTGAAAGGTCCCAGAGGCAGGTAGATGCTTCAGTAGAATGCTCAACATGGCTCCAGAATATATTCTCCTCTAGAGAAGGAACAACTGATCTATCATTACCCGTCATGACCAGAAGAAGAGGAAATAGGTTATGATGAACAGTAAGGGTACCTGGCTTTAGACTGTTTGTTCTTGGGAGATTCCTGGAAAGGGCTTGGAGTTGGCACTGCTCTCTCCTTTGGGAACCAGTCCTCTAGCCTGAGGGAAGGAAAGAGAGAGAGTGACGTGGAATATGAAGGTGGGGAAGGGTGACGGAGCCCAGGGAGAGCTGGAGGAAACCAATGTGGGCTCGGAGAGGAGGGAGGCTTAGCCAGAGGGGAAGGGCTTCATGGGGAGGCCTCGGGGAAGGGGGTTTAGTGGAGGGGAATTGAGGAGACAGGTTCTCGGGGCCTGGTTGGGATGGCATTTGGGGGTCAAGGGATTGCATTGGTAAGCCTACAGTCTCTGGCCAAAGGCACCAGGGAGTTAGGCTGGGCCAAGCCAGCACCGAAGGGCAGCAGGTGGCTTCTCTGTTCCAGAGGGCCCTGCAGGCAAGAGCAAGGTTATTCATTTACCACTGACTTCAGGAGGACACAACGCCTCCCAGCCGCACCGTGGCAGAGCTACAGCCTGAGGCTCAAAAGCCAACCAGCCCCCTGTGGCCAGACCCCAGCACCCCCGAGCTGGACAGATGTGGTGGAGAAGGTGGATGGACCCTGATGGGATCCCATGCTCCCCTGGCCCCCTAGTCTCTCCCTAAGCCTGGGTTCCCCCGGTGGGTAGCGAGGTACCTACCCTACGCCGCCCTATACCCTCCCACCCAAGAGGCACCCATGTCCTCGCCCGGCTTCAGGATCTGTCTGAACTCAACCTCTCCTTATTCTTTCTGGAATTTCGAGTCCAAACAGAGAGGGGAGAGTGTGCAGCATACAGACCCGAACCTGGGAAGCGTCCCATGTGAGGGGTCTGAGGAATCCAGGCAAGGACAGCAACTTGCAAACAGGCAAGGACAAGTATTTATCCCAGGACAGGGATTGTGGAAGCTTGCAATTATTTCAAAGACATTGGATCTTGAACTTCTTGACCTGCAGCAAAACGGAAAGTGAAAGGTCCCAGAGGCAGGTAGATGCTTCAGTAGAATGCTCAACATGGCTCCAGAATATATTCTCCTCTAGAGAAGGAACAACTGATCTATCATTACCCGTCATGACCAGAAGAAGAGGAAATAGGTTATGATGAACAGTAAGGGTACCTGGCTTTAGACTGTTTGTTCTTGGGAGATTCCTGGAAAGGGCTTGGAGTTGGCACTGCTCTCTCCTTTGGGAACCAGTCCTCTAGCCTGAGGGAAGGAAAGAGAGAGAGTGACGTGGAATATGAAGGTGGGGAAGGGTGACGGAGCCCAGGGAGAGCTGGAGGAAACCAATGTGGGCTCGGAGAGGAGGGAGGCTTAGCCAGAGGGGAAGGGCTTCATGGGGAGGCCTCGGGGAAGGGGGTTTAGTGGAGGGGAATTGAGGAGACAGGTTCTCGGGGCCTGGTTGGGATGGCATTTGGGGGGTCAAGGGATTGCATTGGTAAGCCTACAGTCTCTGGCCAAAGGCACCAGGGAGTTAGGCTGGGCCAAGCCAGCACCGAAGGGCAGCAGGTGGCTTCTCTGTTCCAGAGGGCCCTGCAGGCAAGAGCAAGGTTATTCATTTACCACTGACTTCAGGAGGACACAACGCCTCCCAGCCGCACCGTGGCAGAGCTACAGCCTGAGGCTCAAAAGCCAACCAGCCCCCTGTGGCCAGACCCCAGCACCCCCGAGCTGGACAGATGTGGTGGAGAAGGTGGATGGACCCTGATGGGATCCCATGCTCCCCTGGCCCCCTAGTCTCTCCCTAAGCCTGGGTTCCCCCGGTGGGTAGCGAGGTACCTACCCTACGCCGCCCTATACCCTCCCACCCAAGAGGCACCCATGTCCTCGCCCGGCTTCAGGATCTGTCTGAACTCAACCTCTCCTTATTCTTTCTGGAATTTCGAGTCCAAACAGAGAGGGGAGAGTGTGCAGCATACAGACCCGAACCTGGGAAGCGTCCCATGTGAGGGGTCTCAGGAAATCTTGAGACCACTAGAGAAGAGTGGACTAGACTGGGGGTCAGCTGGGATCCCCTCCTTTTCCTGGGTGACTCTGAGCAATTCCTTCCCTCTTGGGTCTGTTTCCCCATCATTTCAACTGAAGAGTTGGACCAGATGATCTATAGGCTCCTCATAACTTGTTTTTCCACCCCCATTTTCATCCTTATTATGATCCCCTTAAGAAGAAAATTAGTTATGACCTAGAGGAGTGGGATGGGGGTAACAGAAGGAAGGCTCAAGAGGGAGGGGATATATGTCTACATGTACCTGATTCACTTTGTCATACCAGAAACAAACACAACATTATAAAGCAACTATATTCCAACAACAAATTTTTTAAAAAAAAATTTTTTTAAAGAAGAAAATAAGCCAGAACCAAACTGACCAGGTCAGCAGGGCAGTTCGCTCTCTGGGCCTCAATTTCCTCATCTGCAAAATGGGTATGATAATAGCATTGAGCTGTGTTGAGGATGAGCTGAACCGTCCGCTGGGTTTCCGTGCAGTCTAGTTTCACCCATACCAGCACTTTCTACACTATGTTGTTGTTTCATGTCTTGTGAAATGTCCTCTGCAGAAGGTCATCTTCCAAGGTCAGGGACACTGTCCCAAACTTCCCTCTATCTGTAGCACCCAGTATAGGCCAGCACCCATGGGCGGAATGATGTCTGTGGGCATGAAAAGCACCTGACACAACACCGAGCACTCCATAGGACCTCAATTGGTGTGAGTTGGGTGGAAGAAAAAGAAAAAAAAGATTTCTGTGTAGTCAGCCACGCGGGAGTCTGGGAACATGAGACAGACGGCTGGGTCGTGAGAAAGTCCTTGGATTTCCTCCGACTCCGCGGCCCCTGGAGCCCCTCGCCAGGCCCCGGGGCTCTGTCCCACCCCACCTTCCACGGTCGTGCTGCAGGCTGCCCAGGTCTTGCCACACCTGTTCTCGCTCTTCCTCCTCCTGAGACCAAAAGCCAAGTGCTTTATCAAACAAACACAGCGTTTATTGTGGCTCCCTCAAGGTCTGCCGCAGGCCCGAAGGAACAGACAGTACCTTCCTTCTCCCTCCCCTGCCAGGGCTTCATTGGAGGTCATCCTTGCCAAGAAAAGTATGCACAGCTAAGCAGGTAAAGAGAGCGAGGGCGTTGGCCCGGTGCTCGCTGAGGGACCTTGGGTGAGTCGCTGTGCTCCCTGAGAAAGACAGGATTCCCCCGGGCCCATCATTTCAACTGAAGAGTTGGACCAGATGATCTATAGGCTCCTCATAACTTGTTTTTCCACCCCATTTTCATCCTTATTATGATCCCTTAAGAAGAAAATTAGTTATGACCTAGAGGAGTGGGATGGGGGTAACAGAAGGAAGGCTCAAGAGGGAGGGGATATATGTCTACATGTACCTGATTCACTTTGTCATACCAGAAACAAACACAACATTATAAAGCAACTATATTCCAACAACAAATTTTTAAAAAATTTTTTTAAAGAAGAAAATAAGCCAGAACCAAACTGACCAGGTCAGCAGGGCAGTTCGCTCTCTGGGCCTCAATTTCCTCATCTGCAAAATGGGTATGATAATAGCATTGAGCTGTGTTGAGGATGAGCTGAACCGTCCGCTGGGTTTCCGTGCAGTCTAGTTTCACCCATACCAGCACTTTCTACACTATGTTGTTGTTTCATGTCTTGTGAAATGTCCTCTGCAGAAGGTCATCTTCCAAGGTCAGGGACACTGTCCCAAACTTCCCTCTATCTGTAGCACCCAGTATAGGCCAGCACCCATGGGCGGAATGATGTCTGTGGGCATGAAAAGCACCTGACACAACACCGAGCACTCCATAGGACCTCAATTGGTGTGAGTTGGGTGGAAGAAAAAGAAAAAAAAGATTTCTGTGTAGTCAGCCACGCGGGAGTCTGGGAACATGAGACAGACGGCTGGGTCGTGAGAAAGTCCTTGGATTTCCTCCGACTCCGCGGCCCCTGGAGCCCCTCGCCAGGCCCCGGGGCTCTGTCCCACCCCACCTTCCACGGTCGTGCTGCAGGCTGCCCAGGTCTTGCCACACCTGTTCTCGCTCTTCCTCCTCCTGAGACCAAAAGCCAAGTGCTTTATCAAACAAACACAGCGTTTATTGTGGCTCCCTCAAGGTCTGCCGCAGGCCCGAAGGAACAGACAGTACCTTCCTTCTCCCTCCCCTGCCAGGGCTTCATTGGAGGTCATCCTTGCCAAGAAAAGTATGCACAGCTAAGCAGGTAAAGAGAGCGAGGGCGTTGGCCCCGGTGCTCGCTGAGGGACCTTGGGTGAGTCGCTGGCCAGCTCTCGCCCTCCCCTGAGAAAGAGAGGATGTTGTCCCTGCTCTGTCTGATCCCCATTACATCTCTGCAAGGTAGCCCTTCCCCAGTGAGACCACCAAGGCTCGGCTGCAGGCCCTGCCACCTCGTGAATTACCAGCCTGTCGTAATTTCTAGATGTGTCCACCTCTTGTCTTCCCCACTCGTACCCCTGGGACTCCAACCAGGCTATCGCCATCTTTCTGTAACAGTCTCTAGAGGGTCTCCCCTCTCCAAGCTCCCTCTCTATACCTTCAATCATCCTCTGTCCTTTTTTTTTTAACATTAATTGAGCTTTTGTTAGATCTAGACAATGGTCTAATCGAAGTCATTTACACTCACTGACAGATTTAACATTTTTTGTAACAGTCTGATAGATGGGCTTCCCTGGTGGTCCACTGGGTAAGGACACCGCCTTGAAGTGCAAGGGGCACCAGTTTGATCCCTGGCCTGGAAAGATCCCACGTGCCGTGGAGCGGCTGGACCGATGTGTCCAACAACTGAGCCACAGCTCTGGAGCGCATGCGCCCAGAGCCCGGTGCTCTGCAGCAAGAGAGGCCACTGTGATGGGAGGCCCACGCAGGCCAAAGAACAAAGATGGAAATTAAAGACCAATGGAAGTGGCCGAAAAAAAAAAAGAATCTTTAAAAAAAAAGAGAGTCTGATAGAATTTTTTTTTAAATTTCATTCATCCATTTATTTTTGGCTACTCTGGTGTTTCATTGCTGCCACAGGCTCTTCTCTAGTTACAGGGAGTGGGGTTTACTCTCTAGTGGAGGTGAGCAGGCCTCTTGTTGCAGTGACTTCTCTTGTTGTGGAACTCGGGCTCTAGGGCACACGGGCCTTCCGTCTTAGTTGTGGCTCCCTCAAGGTCTGCCGCAGGCCCGAAGGAACAGACAGTACCTTCCTTCTCCCTCCCCTGCCAGGGCTTCATTGGAGGTCATCCTTGCCAAGAAAAGTATGCACAGCTAAGCAGGTAAAGAGAGCGAGGGCGTTGGCCCCGGTGCTCGCTGAGGGACCTTGGGTGAGTCGCTGGCCAGCTCTCGCCCTCCCCTGAGAAAGAGAGGATGTTGTCCCTGCTCTGTCTGATCCCCATTACATCTCTGCAAGGTAGCCCTTCCCCAGTGAGACCACCAAGGCTCGGCTGCAGGCCCTGCCACCTCGTGAATTACCAGCCTGTCGTAATTTCTAGATGTGTCCACCTCTTGTCTTCCCCACTCGTACCCCTGGGACTCCAACCAGGCTATCGCCATCTTTCTGTAACAGTCTCTAGAGGGTCTCCCCTCTCCAAGCTCCCTCTCTATACCTTCAATCATCCTCTGTCCTTTTTTTTTTTAACATTAATTGAGCTTTTGTTAGATCTAGACAATGGTCTAATCGAAGTCATTTACACTCACTGACAGATTTAACATTTTTTGTAACAGTCTGATAGATGGGCTTCCCTGGTGGTCCACTGGGTAAGGACACCGCCTTGAAGTGCAAGGGGCACCAGTTTGATCCCTGGCCTGGAAAGATCCCACGTGCCGTGGAGCGGCTGGACCGATGTGTCCAACAACTGAGCCACAGCTCTGGAGCGCATGCGCCCAGAGCCCGGTGCTCTGCAGCAAGAGAGGCCACTGTGATGGGAGGCCCACGCAGGCCAAAGAACAAAGATGGAAATTAAAGACCAATGGAAGTGGCCGAAAAAAAAAAAGAATCTTTAAAAAAAAAGAGAGTCTGATAGAATTTTTTTTTAAATTTCATTCATCCATTTATTTTTGGCTACTCTGGTGTTTCATTGCTGCCACAGGCTCTTCTCTAGTTACAGGGAGTGGGGTTTACTCTCTAGTGGAGGTGAGCAGGCCTCTTGTTGCAGTGACTTCTCTTGTTGTGGAACTCGGGCTCTAGGGCACACGGGCTTCCGTAGTTGCGGCACGTGGGCTCTGCAGTTGTGGCTCTGAGGCTCTAGAGCCCAGGCTCCATAGTTGTGGCTCACGGGCTTAGGTGCTTCGCAACATGTGGGGCCTTCCTGGATCAGGGATCGAACCCGTGTCTCCTGCATTGGCAGGCGAACTCTTTACCACTGAGCTATGAGAGAAGCCCTAACTGTGTTTTTAATTTTGATTGGCGTACAGTTGTTTTACCATGTTGTGTCGGTTTCTGCTATACAGTCAAGTGAACAGCATTATATGTTTATATATATATATATGTATCTCCCCTCTTTTTAAAAATGCTTATGTGCTTATTTTTGGCTGTGCTGACTTGAGTCATCATTGCTACACGTGGGATTTTTCTAGGTGCAGCGAGCAGGGGCTACTCTCTAGCTGTGGTAGGCGGGCACCTCCTTGCAGTGGCTTCTCTTGTTGTGGAGCACGGGCTCCAGGACACACAGGTCCAGTCGTTGTGGTTCGTGGACTTAGTTGCCTGGCAACACATGGGATCTTTCCGGACCAGAGATCAAATCTGTATCCCTGCTTTGGCAGGCAGATTCATAACCACTGGACAACCAGGGAAGTCCCTTTATTAATTCTTCTAACCAAATCTCTCTTCCTGGACTCCTTTTCTTTCATCGCTTGCCTATTATACTCCATTTGTGGATTATCCTATCGCTTTCTCTGGGTTGTGGAATTTGTTGATAATGGAAATGGTCTTGCTTACCCTTGCATTCTTCATGAAGTATAAAGGAGAGTACCTTTATGAAGTAGGAATTTCACAAATAAAAATGGAATTACAACGCAGACCTAAATTGACTCCCCAATACACAGACTATTTTATTTTTATGATTTGTCTTTGTATAGCCTTTTCCCACTTTCCACTTGATATGTTTATTTGATGTATATGCAAGACTTTCACTTTGACCTGTTAAAGACATTAACCCTTATCACCTTAATTGCACATATCTGCCTTAGACGGGTAGAGCTAAGAGGAGGAGGTTTCCCAGGCAGGAGTCACGGACTGGACAAAGCCACAGAGGTGAGCCAGAAGTCAAGAGCTGACTGAAAGGCCAACCTGGCTGAAGCAGAATGTTGTATACAGGCCAATAAGGGAAAAGGTTGAAAAACTGACTCGGGACATGGAATTTCAATTCAACCTAAATTTCTCTGGCTGGTACTGGATTCTAGGCCCTTCACTGCCTCCTTCCCAGATTCAACAGTGGAGCCCTCCTGAAGCTGTTCCAACCTGCAGTTTTTCCTTTATCAAAGTATAGTTGAGGCACAATAATGTTACATATGTTACAGGTGTACAATAGAGTGATACACAGTTTTTAAAGGCCATACTCTGTTAAAAGTTATAAAATATGGACTCTATTCCCCATGCTGTTCAGCGTGTCCTTGGAGCATATTTCATACCCAGTAGTTTGTATTTCTTACTCCTCTGCCCCTGTATTGTTCCTCCGCCCTTCCCTCTCCCCGTTCAGCCTCCACAGTTGGTTTGTGGGGTGGAACACGCAGCACAGGGGCGTGCAGGGTCTTAGCTCCCTGACCCGAGATCACACCCATGCCCTGCGCAGTGGAAGTGCAAAGTCTCAGCCACCGGACGTCCAGGGAAATCCTAACACTTTATATTCCTGTCCATCCACCTTGTCTTCTGGCCACGTCCTGATCATCACTAGGAAGCTGGCAGTTCACTGGAAATCCAGATGGATTAAGGATTTAACACAAGAAGACAGTGGATGAGCTAAAAGACAATACAGAAAGTATTTTTATAATATCAAAATGAGGAACGCCTCGGTAAGTAAGACACAGACTCCACAAGAAGTCAAAGAAAAAATGATCAGATCTGAGTGCATGAAAAATATAAAATAAACACTCTGAAAAGGAAATTAAGAGGGCTTCCCCTGGTGGTCCAGTGGGTAAGGATACCGCCTTGCAGTGCAAGGGGCGCCGGTTCGAGCCCTGGCCTGGGAAGATCCCACGTGCCGCGGAGCGGCTGGACTGATGTGTCCAATTACCGAGCCGGAGCTCTGGAGCGCATGCGCTCAGAGCCTGTGCTCTGCAACGACAGACGCCACCGCGATGGGAGGCCCACAAGAGTCAAAGAACAAAGACGGATGAACAGAGAGAAATGAAAGACCAATAGAAGTGGCCCGCCTGCTCCCCTCCCTCCCTCCCCAACCCGACCCCCACCCAAAAATAAATAAATAAATAAATCTTTAAAAAAAAAAAAAAAAAGAAATTAAGAAAACAAGGCCACTGAAAATACCATCAAAATGAATAAAATTCTTAAAAATAAGGCCTAAGCCAGGAGACAAAAGACTTGTACACTGAAAATTACAAAACGTTGCTGAAGAAATTAAAGAAAGCACAAATAGATGGATAGCCATCCTGAGTTTATGGATGGGAAGACTTACAATTGCTCAGAGATCCATACCACCCAAAGTGATTCACAGATTCAATACAATGAAAAATCTCAACGTCGTTATTTTACTTTATTTTATCATTATTTCTTTGCAACAATAGAAAAGTTCATCCTGAAATTCACATGGAATCTCAAGTGAACTGAATCACCAAAAAGAAGAACAAACCTGGAGGACCAGCACTTCCAAATTTCAAAATATTCCAAAGCGAGAGTAATCACACCAGTGTGGTAATAGCCTAAAGCCAGACACAGAGACCAAAGAAATAGAATAGAGAACCCAGAAGTAACTTCTCTCACATAGGCACAAAAACATCTCAAATGGAAAAAAAAAAAAAAACTCACATGAGTTTCAACAAGTTGCCAAGAACACTCAATGAGGAAAGAATAGCTGTTTCAACCAGATCGCCACACGCAAAAGAATCAAGTTGGAACCTAGCCTAGCACCATATACAAAAACTGACTCACACTGGACCAGAGACGGAGACATAAAAGGGAAAACAATACAAGAGCTTGAGGAGTGTGGGGCAAAAGCGTCACATCATTGAATGTGCTGACTGTTTTCTGACTGTGACATCAAAGGCACAGGCAGCAAAAGAAAAAAATGGACAAATTGGACTGGAGGACAATTCAAAATTTTGTGCATCAAAAGACACACTGGGACGAATGAAAAGCAACCCACAGGATGGATTTGGGATATATTTGCACATCATATAGCTGATATATGATTAATATCCAGAATAGATAGAGATTGCCAAAAGTCAAAAAAAAAAAAAAAAACCCTACAAAATAATAATTGTTAGCAAGGATATGGAGAAACTGGAACGTTTGTGAATGGTTGGTGGGAATGTAAATGGTAACACTGTTGTGGAAAAGTGTCGGAGTAAAACACTGAAAATGGAGCTACTGTAAGATCCAGCAATGCTGCTTCTGGGTGTATGCCCACAAGAGTGGAAAGTGGGTTTCAAAGAGATATGGGCACAACCGTGTCCATAGTAGTATTCACAACAGCCAAGAGATGGAACGCAAACGTCCATCGGTGAATGAAGGGACAAGCAACATGTGGTCTATACATACAAAAAAATATCAGTCAGCTTTCAAGAGGAAAAGAATTCTGACATATGCTGTAATAGGGATGAGCCTTCAGCACACACCCTAAATTGAAATAATCCAGCCACAAAAAGATAGACAGTGTATAATTCCACTTGTATGAGGTACAGAGAGCAGTCAAATTCATGGACGGAAAGTAGAATGAGAGTTACCAAGGACAGGGAGAGAAGGAAAAAGGGTGTTGTCCTTTAACGAGTATAGTTGCAGATTTTCAAGCGAAAAGGTTCTGAGTAAATGTTTCACAACAGTATAAATCTACTTAAAGTGACTGAACTCTACTCCATGGTCAAGGTGATAAATTTTATGCTATGTGGTTTTTTTACCACAATAAAAAATTAGGTAGCAGAGAAAAATAAACACATGTCAAAAATAAGAAAGAAGCAGGGAGAAAATACTTGCGTCATATGTAACAGAAAAAAATGGTTAAAATACCCAATACAAAAGGAATTCCTCTGGGGCTTCCCTTGTAGCTCAGTGGCAAAGTGTTCACCTGCCAATGCGGGAGACAAGGGTTCAATCCCTGATCTGGGAAGATCCCGCATGCTGCGGAGCAACTAAGCCCGTGAGCCACAGCTATGGAGCCTGTGCTCTAGAGCCTCGGAGCCACAACTCTGGAGCGCATGTGTCACAGCTACTGAAGCCCGTGTGCCCTAGAGCCCGAGTTCCACAACAAGAGAAGTCACCGCTACAAGAAGCCTGCTCACCTCAACTAGAGAGGAGCTCCCACTCCCTGCAACTAGAGAAGAGCCTGTGGCAGCAGTGGAAACCCAGAATAGCCAAAAATAAATAAAGAAATAAATACTAAAAAATAAAATAAAAGGAATTCCTCCCAAAGCCAGTGTTCTGTGAAGACCTAGAAAAGTGGGAAGGGGAGGAAGTGGGAGGATGGTTCAAAAGGGAGGGAACATATGTATACCTAATATTGATTCATGCTGATCTATGGTGAAAAAAAAAAACTTCACAATATTGTAAATAAATTATCTTCTAATTTAAAAAATTGTTTTAATTAGAAAAAAAATGAGTCCCTGCAAAACAATAAAAGAAAGTAGAGCAATCCAGAAGAATAATTGAGGAAGGAGAAGAAGCAATTATAAAAATAATCTATTTATCCTAATTAAAGGTATGAAAGAATGCATAACTTTCCTATTAAGTGGTATTTCTCTAAATTCTCTAAGTGAAATCAATTTTTCCCTTTTATTTTTTTATATTTATTTTGTATTTATTTTTGGCTGCACTGGGTCTTCCTTGCAGTATGTGGGCTTTCTCTACTTACAGCGAGTAGAGGCTCCCCTCTGGTTGTAGTGCGCAGGCTTCTCATGGCGGTGGCTTCTCTTGTTGCAGAGCCTTGTTGCAGGGCTCTAGGCCTGTAGGCTTCAGCAATTGCCGCAGGAGGGCTCAGTCGTTATGGTGCACCAGTTTAGTTGCTCTGTGGCATGAGGAATCTTAATTCCTTGACCAGGGATTGAACCCTCATTCTCGGCGTTGCAAGGTGACTTTTTAACCACTGGACCACTAGGGAAGTCCCACATGCGGGATTTTAAAGAGACTTTAGTGAGGGACCATGTATAGAGAGATATGTTCACCTGCCAATGCGGGAGACAAGGGTTCAATCCCTGATCTGGGAAGATCCCGCATGCTGGAGCAACTAAGCCCGTGAGCCACAGCTATGGAGCCTGTGCTCTAGAGCCTCGGAGCCACAACTCTGGAGCGCATGTGTCACAGCTACTGAAGCCCGTGTGCCCTAGAGCCCGAGTTCCACAACAAGAGAAGTCACCGCTACAAGAAGCCTGCTCACCTCAACTAGAGAGGAGCTCCCACTCCCTGCAACTAGAGAAGAGCCTGTGGCAGCAGTGGAAACCCAGAATAGCCAAAAATAAATAAAGAAATAAATACTAAAAAATAAAATAAAAGGAATTCCTCCCAAAGCCAGTGTTCTGTGAAGACCTAGAAAAGTGGGAAGGGGAGGAAGTGGGAGGATGGTTCAAAAGGGAGGGAACATATGTATACCTAATATTGATTCATGCTGATCTATGGTGAAAAAAAAAAACTTCACAATATTGTAAATAAATTATCTTCTAATTTAAAAAATTGTTTTAATTAGAAAAAAAATGAGTCCCTGCAAAACAATAAAAGAAAGTAGAGCAATCCAGAAGAATAATTGAGGAAGGAGAAGAAGCAATTATAAAAATAATCTATTTATCCTAATTAAAGGTATGAAAGAATGCATAACTTTCCTATTAAGTGGTATTTCTCTAAATTCTCTAAGTGAAATCAATTTTTCCCTTTTATTTTTTTATATTTATTTTGTATTTATTTTTGGCTGCACTGGGTCTTCCTTGCAGTATGTGGGCTTTCTCTACTTACAGCGAGTAGAGGCTCCCCTCTGGTTGTAGTGCGCAGGCTTCTCATGGCGGTGGCTTCTCTTGTTGCAGAGCCTTGTTGCAGGGCTCTAGGCCTGTAGGCTTCAGCAATTGCCGCAGGAGGGCTCAGTCGTTATGGTGCACCAGTTTAGTTGCTCTGTGGCATGAGGAATCTTAATTCCTTGACCAGGGATTGAACCCTCATTCTCGGCGTTGCAAGGTGACTTTTTAACCACTGGACCACTAGGGAAGTCCCACATGCGGGATTTTAAAGAGACTTTAGTGAGGGACCATGTATAGAGAGATATGGGAAGAGCTAGGGAATTCAGTAAAGAATACTGAAGTATCAAGAAACTAACAAAGTAAAAGAAAGAAACTAACAAGAGTGGGGAGCCTTTATCACTCCCAAACCTAAAGAAGAAATGGGAGGAAACCGGGTTACAGGAGCGAGGTTGAAAGATGTACCTGTGGGAAGCAGGGTTGCCGGACCGTCGCCACAGCTCTGGAAGGACACATCCTCTGCTGTGGAAGCCAGTAAACCAGAGAGCAGCAGAAGAAACCAATAGGCCAGCACCTCTCTCTTCTCACCCTCAGAAGCCAGAAGGCAAGGCTAATACACCCTGCAAAGGTGAGCCTCCCAGACACACAGCCAAGAGCAGAGAATGGATTTGGGGAGAGTAATAAACACTTTGATGATATTCCCATGCAAGAGAAAATAATAGCTAACAATTTCTAAGCGTAAGTGTTGACTGAAGAGTGGTCGTATCATCATCCCCATTTTACAGATGGGAAAACTGAGCCATGGAGACGTTATACTAGTTGCCCAAGGTTCACACAGATATTACACCAAGGTTCTGGGCTCTGAACTCAAGCCTCTGGTCTGCTACAGCCCAAGCTGTTAACCACTGCCCTCTGACGCTCATTTCCCTTTTCCCTGGTTGGTGCAGTATCGAATGATGCAATAACCAATTTTTGAAGGGTCATTTGACCATTTCTATAAAAAATAGATCTGAGAGCCAGCAATTCCACTTCTGAGGAACATTGTTCAGAAATACTCAGTGTCCAAGGATGTAGGCTATTCATCTGATGCATCTGTAGATAATTGGAACCCACCCCACTGGTGGTTTCCTTCCATGGTGATTGGCTCAGAGCAGTCATGAGACAGTTGCAGCCAATGAGACAAGAGGGGAGGGAGCAGCAGGGCTAGGCTTCCACTTGCCTAAGAAAGAAAGCACCCCATCGCCCCTAAGGCTGTCCTGCTAGGTGGTGACATCCAATTCTATCCCTAATGTTAACTCCAAAGAGAATGAGCCTAAAGATAATGCCCAGTGATGAAAGCATCAATGTGGAGAGGAGGAGCCTGGAGCCCTGGAAACATCTTCTATCCAGTAACTCTCCTATCCAGGCTCTCAAGCTCCCCTAGATCTCTCTGGCTATGGGAGATGGGGCTTTTTTCACTGATTAAGCTGGTTTGACTTGGGGTTTTCAGCCCAGGGTGTCCTAACTAGTACGACGTGGCTACCATAAAGAATCAAATCAACATCTCTTGGGAAGTGGTCTTGCAGAAAGACAAAAATAATAATAGTAAATCTGATCTGTCTTCTACATCAGAAGATCAATTTACAACCCATGCAAAGAAGAGAGGAACACATACTCAGAACACAATCAGGAAAACCCAGATGTGGAGAATGCTAGCGGACAAATAGGGTCTTTCAACAACAACAACAACAACAACAAAACTCCAAAAAGAAAAAATAGAGATATTGGAATCTATAGATTAAAAAAAAAAAAAAGGCAGAAATAAAAGACATATCAACCAGTCACAGCTGTGGATCTCAATAGGTTCCTGATTCAATCTGTTAAAGTTTATGGCATTAATGAGATAATTAGAAAAATAAACACTGAGAAGATACTTGATAACATTAAGGAATTATTACTTTTTAAAGCATGTAAGCTACTGTTCCTGGTAGCTCAGACGGTAAAGAATCTGCCTGCAATGCTGAAGACCTGGGTTTTGGGTCGGGAAGATCCCCTAGAAAAGGACATGGCAACCACTCCAGTATTCTTGCCTGGAGAATTCCATGGACACAAGAGCTTGGCGGGTTACAGTCCGTGGGGCCATAAAGAGTTGGACATGAGTGAACGACTAACACAGTGGCTTTAAATCAGCAGTCCCTAACCTTTTGGGCACCAGGGACCAGTTTCGTAGAAGACCATTTTCTACAAACAGGTAGAGGGGTGGTTTCAAGATGATTCAAGCACAGGGAGGAGGAAGAGCTCAGCTATAAATACAGATGAAGCTTCACTCTCTCGCCAGCCGCTTTCCTCCTGCTGTGTGACCAGGTTGTTAACAAGCCACAGACTGATACTGGTCCATGGTCTGGGGTTTGGAGGCCCCCGATGTAAATAATAGAGAGGTTTATGTTTAAAATATAGAAGTCTTCAGTTTTTAGAGAAACACTAGAAATATTTACAGATGAAATAGCATGATGTGTGAAATTTATTGCAAAATAATGCAGAGATGGGACAGGAGAGACAGGGGACAGACGAAACAAGGTTGGCTGTGAGCTGATTCATGTTGAAGCTGGGTGAGGGGCAATGGCCCTCCTATCTCCCTTCATAGATGTTTCAAAAGTTTTCATAATAAAATGGTTTTTTGTTTGGTTGTTTATTTGTTTTTTAAGGTAGATCCAGGGAATTCCCTGGTGGTCCGGTGGTTGGAAAAGACTCCACACTTTCACTGCCATAAGCCCAGGTTCGATCCCTGGTCAGGGAACTAAGATCTCTAAAGCCATGCAGCACAAGTAAAACAATATTCAAAAAAAAATTTTTTAAGGTAGATCCAACAAAGCAAATTAAATAAATTATATAAATAAATTAAAACTTTTTTTTTTTAAATAAGAGGTAGATAGAAAAAGAAAATCTCCCTCGGAAATATCTTCTTTCTCTTGCAGTGTCAAACATCACCCACTCTCTACAAAATTCTTTGCATCAATATATAAACATGTTCATTTTCCATCTTAAAAAATATGTTTCCTGACTTTACCTCTCCAAAGAGATGCCCCTCACTTCTCTGTTGGCCTTGAGGGGTCTCTCACCCCTGCTCCCGCTTCCTCCCCACTCACCCGTCAGCCCCTCCGCTCGGCTCTGCCCTTGCCCTTTTGCCACACCAAGCTGCACCTGGCAAGGTCCCAGAGGCCGCCAGGTTGCCATGGCCGACAGCCACTTTTCTAACCAGAGGGTACTCTAAATGTTCTCAGCAACTTTGGACACAGGTGGTTGCTCTCTCCTCCGCAGAACTCTCTCTTGTCCTGGCCACCCTCCCCCGGCCTTCCTCCTCCCTCTGCACACTTCCTCCCTCTCCCCTCTGCTGCCATCTTCCCAGGATCCTCTGTGTTCGGGCCGCTTCTCTTCCTCCAATGCACTGTCGTCCCTTTGTGTGTCTCTCCCTGCATAATACAGATGAAGCTTCACTCTCCAGCCGCTTTCCTCCTGCTGTGTGACCAGGTTGTTAACAAGCCACAGACTGATACTGGTCCATGGTCTGGGGTTTGGAGGCCCCGATGTAAATAATAGAGAGGTTTATGTTTAAAATATAGAAGTCTTCAGTTTTAGAGAAACACTAGAAATATTTACAGATGAAATAGCATGATGTGTGAAATTTATTGCAAAATAATGCAGAGATGGGACAGGAGAGACAGGGGACAGACGAAACAAGGTTGGCTGTGAGCTGATTCATGTTGAAGCTGGGTGAGGGGCAATGGCCCTCCTATCTCCCTTCATAGATGTTTCAAAAGTTTTCATAATAAAATGGTTTTTTGTTTGGTTGTTTATTTGTTTTTTAAGGTAGATCCAGGGAATTCCCTGGTGGTCCGGTGGTTGGAAAAGACTCCACACTTTCACTGCCATAAGCCCAGGTTCGATCCCTGGTCAGGGAACTAAGATCTCTAAAGCCATGCAGCACAAGTAAAACAATATTCAAAAAATTTTTTAAGGTAGATCCAACAAAGCAAATTAAATAAATTATATAAATAAATTAAAACTTTTTTTTTTTAAATAAGAGGTAGATAGAAAAAGAAAATCTCCCTCGGAAATATCTTCTTTCTCTTGCAGTGTCAAACATCACCCACTCTCTACAAAATTCTTTGCATCAATATATAAACATGTTCATTTTCCATCTTAAAAAATATGTTTCCTGACTTTACCTCTCCAAAGAGATGCCCCTCACTTCTCTGTTGGCCTTGAGGGGTCTCTCACCCCTGCTCCCGCTTCCTCCCCACTCGCCCGTCAGCCCCTCCGCTCGGCTCTGCCCTTGCCCTTTTGCCACACCAAGCTGCACCTGGCAAGGTCCCAGAGGCCGCCAGGTTGCCATGGCCGACAGCCACTTTTCTAACCAGAGGGTACTCTAAATGTTCTCAGCAACTTTGGACACAGGTGGTTGCTCTCTCCTCCGCAGAACTCTCTCTTGTCCTGGCCACCCTCCCCCGGCCTTCCTCCTCCCTCTGCACACTTCCTCCCTCTCCCCTCTGCTGCCATCTTCCCAGGATCCTCTGTGTTCGGGCCGCTTCTCTTCCTCCAATGCACTGTCGTCCCCTTTGTGTGTCTCTCCCTTTCCCACGGCTGTAACGTGCTCCCGCCCCCACCCCTCCCCAGCTGTGTCCGCGGATGCCACAAAGACAGTGGAGGGCTCTGGTTAACCGTAGGACCCCTGGAACCCAACCATGTGAGACTGGATCCTGGCTCTGCTGTTTCCAAGCCGTGTGACCCATTAACCTCTCTGTGGCTCAATTTTCTCAGCTATTAAAGGAGGGGTTGCATAATACACATACCCTCTCACTGTCATTAGGAGGGGTAAGTGAGTTAATGGATATAAAGCACTTAGAACAATGCTTAGCATGTTAAACTCAATAAACATTACCTCTGATGATAGGTCACGGCATCTTGAACTGAACACGCCTCTGGTGGAACCCTATAGATTCTCCCTTACGATTGGTACCCTTGAGAGGGAAAAAAAAAATTCCTCTCCAGGCTTCCTCATCTCTATAAATGGCACAACTACTCCTACAAACTGGAAGTTGCCCCTCATTTCTTCCTTTTCCTGAGTACTGTCTTCCTTTCTGTCCATCTAATTCTTCATCCAGGGAATTCCCTGGACGTCCAGTGGTTAAGACTTCAAGCTCCTAAGGCAGGGAGCACAGGTTGGATCCTTGGTTGGAGAACTAAGACCCCATATGCCACAAAGCACAGCCTTAAAATTAAGTAAAATAAAATAAAATGGAAAATATGTCTCTCCCTGCTTAAACCCTTGTTGCTATTGTCTAGTCGCTAAGTTACATTCAACTCTTTTACAGACCCAGGGACCGTAGCCTGCCAGGTGCCTCTGTCCATGGGATTTCCCAGGCAAAAATGCTGGAGTGAGTTGTCATTTCCTTCTCCAGGGGATCATCCCAACCCAGGGATCGAACCCGTGTCTCCTGCACTGCAGGCAGATTCTTTACTGCCGAGACACCAGGGAAGCCCACTTAAACCCTTACTGGCTCTCACTTCTCTTCCTTTGCTTTTTTCTTCACTTCTCTGTAACAGTGGTCCCCGACGTGGACTCGCCCCAGCCCGCTTCCTATGTGCCTTTCTCCTTTTGCTTTCTCTGCTCCAACTTCCTCTGCCTCCCTCTTTGTTCTTCTAACAAGGCACGGTCTTCTGTACCTCAGCGCCTTGGCACATACTGTTCCCTCTGCCTGAAACACTTTTCCCCTGGTGTTAATATGACGGCCTCCTTGATATCCTCCAAATTTCATCCTACCTGAGACCTTCCCTTCCCACCCTACTTAATCTCCTCCACCCCCATTATTACTGAATACAGCACCCTGCCCACCAAACTTATCACAATTTGTACTTGCATATTGATGTGTTTCTCAGTTGATGACCTGTCTTCTTCTCTAATTGAGAGTAGAAACGTTGGCAAGGGGAAAGGGGGAAGGGTTGGCTTTTTGTGTTCCTTGAGGAAGAGGACTGTGTAATTGCCATATCCCTGGCTCTGAAATTTATAGTTGGCAACTGCAGGTGCTCAGTAAATATTTTCAGAATGGATTACTGGACTGTTGATTTATAAAGGAAGTCTGTGTATATGGCGTGGTGGCAATTCTGAACGTCAGTCCATAAACTGAGCCATGCAGTGGTGTTACTTCCCTGATGCTCCGTTCTGCTGAGCAGCTAGAAACAGGCCAAACTTCAATCCTCCTGAGGCTGGGCCACAATTCAAGGATATTTAGCAGGGCCAAATGTGCTAGGGGTGCACATGGAGGGGGAAGATGAGGGAGGAGGCTGGGGGAGGGCCTGGTTGAACAATATCCAGCCCTAGGGCTTCAGTGGTCACTGCTGAGACTTCATGGTCTTGTCTCTGTGGCCCCTTGGGTCCCATGATTTGCCCTGTGTCTGTCTTGGGTTCAGAACTGAGAATGATTTCGCACACTGCCTGCGGTCCTGCCTGCCTGGTGAACCCATGAGCCGTTCCTTTCTGGGGACCCTGCCAAGAGGTAAGTGGCAGACCCTGCTCGCATTCTTGGCTGGGACTCTCATCTCACGGAGCCATTCTCTGCCCCCAGAAGCTGGACGGGAGCTTGGGAGACCCAGGCACCAGCTTCTCTACTCTCGTCTGCCACATGTAGCCCCTGGAGCATTGAGCACAGAACCCAGAGCAGAGAGAAGTAGGAAATTGTAAAGAAACAAACTGGATTAGCAAAGAAATACATTTCAAACTGTGAGAGACTTGGTCCCCGCTGACTTCTTTTTTGTTTCCCAACTTCCTCTGCCTCCCTCTTTGTTCTTCTAACAAGGCACGGTCTTCTGTACCTCAGCGCCTTGGCACATACTGTTCCCTCTGCCTGAAACACTTTTCCCCTGGTGTTAATATGACGGCCTCCTTGATATCCTCCAAATTTCATCCTACCTGAGACCTTCCCTTCCCACCCTACTTAATCTCCTCCACCCCCATTATTACTGAATACAGCACCCTGCCCACCAAACTTATCACAATTTGTACTTGCATATTGATGTGTTTCTCAGTTGATGACCTGTCTTCTTCTCTAATTGAGAGTAGAAACGTTGGCAAGGGGAAAGGGGGAAGGGTTGGCTTTTTGTGTTCCTTGAGGAAGAGGACTGTGTAATTGCCATATCCCTGGCTCTGAAATTTATAGTTGGCAACTGCAGGTGCTCAGTAAATATTTTCAGAATGGATTACTGGACTGTTGATTTATAAAGGAAGTCTGTGTATATGGCGTGGTGGCAATTCTGAACGTCAGTCCATAAACTGAGCCATGCAGTGGTGTTACTTCCCTGATGCTCCGTTCTGCTGAGCAGCTAGAAACAGGCCAAACTTCAATCCTCCTGAGGCTGGGCCACAATTCAAGGATATTTAGCAGGGCCAAATGTGCTAGGGGTGCACATGGAGGGGGAAGATGAGGGAGGAGGCTGGGGGGAGGGCCTGGTTGAACAATATCCAGCCCTAGGGCTTCAGTGGTCACTGCTGAGACTTCATGGTCTTGTCTCTGTGGCCCCTTGGGTCCCATGATTTGCCCTGTGTCTGTCTTGGGTTCAGAACTGAGAATGATTTCGCACACTGCCTGCGGTCCTGCCTGCCTGGTGAACCCATGAGCCGTTCCTTTCTGGGGACCCTGCCAAGAGGTAAGTGGCAGACCCTGCTCGCATTCTTGGCTGGGACTCTCATCTCTACGGAGCCATTCTCTGCCCCCAGAAGCTGGACGGGAGCTTGGGAGACCCAGGCACCAGCTTCTCTACTCTCTCGTCTGCCACATGTAGCCCCTGGAGCATTGAGCACAGAACCCAGAGCAGAGAGAAGTAGGAAATTGTAAAAAGAAACAAACTGGATTAGCAAAGAAATACATTTCAAACTGTGGAGAAGACTCTTGAGAGTCCCTTGGACTGCAAGGAGACCAAGCCAGTCGATCCCAAAGGAAGCCAACCCTGAATCTTCATTGGAAGGACTGAGGCGGAAGTTGCCATAGTTTGGCCACCTAAAGAAAAGAGCCGAGACACTGGAAAAGACCCTGATGTGGGGAAAGATTGAGGGCAGGAGAAGGGGACATGAGAGGACGAGACAGTCGGATGGCATCACCAACTCGATGGGCATGAGTTCCAGCACACTCTGGGAGATTGTGAAGGACAGGGAAGCCTGGCGTGGGCAGTCCATGGGGTCGCAAAGAGTCAGACATGACTGAGTGACTGAAGAAAAAAATATGTTTGGAAAAGATCAAGCTGCCTACTGTGTAGGGAAAGGACTGCCGGGAGCGAAATGGACAAATCCAGTAGGAAGGTGATGGAGGGGAGCGACAGGGCCAGGGAAATGGACAGAAGTCAACGGATCCCAGAGCTATTTGGCAGATAAAAATCCACAGAACTGGGCTTCCCTGGTAGTCCAGTGGGTAGAGTCCGCCTGGCAATGCAAGGGGCACTGGTTCAACCCCTGGCCCGGGAAGATCCTACGTGCCGCAGAGTGGCTGGATTGGTGTGTCCAGTTACAAGCCAGCACTCTCGAGCACATGTGCCCAGAATTGGTGCTCTGCGAGAGGCCACTACAATGGGAGGCCCACACAGGACAAAGGATAAAGATGGATGAAAATAAATAAATATAAACCAATAAAAGAGGCCAACATTAAAACAAAATCCACAGAACTAGGTGAGGGATTTGGTAGCAGGTGGAAGAGGTAAGGCAGGAGGCGTCAGGAATGCCTCCTGGTTCGGTCTTGAGAAACAGGATGGCTTTGCCGCTGCACATGGTGTCCCCGCTTCTGGATTCCCTCCCACACGATAGCCTCTTCACCTGACCAACTCCTCCTTCTTCGGATCTCCGTTCAAGCCTCCCTTCTGCAGGGCCAGTCGGATTCCTGGGCTTTCAGCTCTCATTTTCCTTTGCCTGTTTACCGAGCGTGCAATCGCACATTCGTTCGTATCTTCCTCACCAGCCTGTCAGGTGTGTGAGTGGATTCAGCGCTCACCCCCGCATCCCCAGCGCCTGGTACAGAAGGCGCAGTAAATGAAAGATCTGAAAGGCAGGGGGAGGAGGCACCTGTTTCTCAAGGGGAGTATAGGTTGCTGGATTTCAAAACACACAGTCTCCTCCACCCCAAAAGAGGAGGTGTCTTCACTCCACCTACTTTAAGAATTTGTGTGTGCGAGGAGGCTGCTCCCGGGAGTCCAGTGACTGTGCATGTGAGGTAGAAAAACCTTCGATAAGTTAACAGGGCCTGTCAGAGGGGGTGAAAGCTGTGGGCCTGGCTGGAAGTTTGGAGGAGAGGCAGTCCAGGTAAAGCCTGCAGGTGGCAGGAAGGGTCCCTGGCACTATTCTGCACAGCAGGGCTAGAGCATGACCATGGGCAGTCTGTGTCTTCTACGTGGGGTCCCCAGGAGCCTCCCACCTCTGCTCCAAAGGAAAGCAATTAACCGTGTGTGTGTGTGTGTGTGTGTGTGTGTGACTCAGTCATGTTCAACTCTCAGCAGGCTCCTCTGTCCATGGAATTCTCCAACCAAGAACTCTGCAGTGGATAGATTCCCTTCTCCAGGGGGATCTTCCCAATCCAGGGATCAAACCCAGATTTAGACTCTCTGCACTCTGAGCCACCAGGGAAGCCCTCATCAACACCCATCCACTGTGCTGTGGTCCCTTAGCCTGTTGTTTGGATCCCTGGCTGTCTCTAGACAGGCATGAGGTTCCAGGAGTAAGTGTTAACTGTTGAATGAAGGCAGGAAGGTAACTCAAGGGATTCCCTGAGCTGGGGGGCGGGGAGGGAGGCAGCATACGGGATTATTCTTTGCTCCCCCTCCCGAGTGAAACAGACCTGCAGTGGTGATTACACAAGATAATGCAAACGAAAGTCTTGGCAGTTTAATACACTCAGGTTCAAAATCTGGGAAGTGAGAAGCTGGGTTGAGGGTAAGGAGCAGCGTGGGAAGAGGCTAGATGGGCGTCCTCTGGGGACAGCCCTAAAGGAAACTTGGAGGGGTCCTACAGGAACCTCAGCGACCCCAGCCTGACAGACACCTCTGCCCGGAGGGGAAGGGGGCAGGAATTTGCCCTGGTGACCTCCCCTGGCGCACTCCTGTCACCATAGTGACCAATCGCACAACAAGCAGCATGATTGTCCCTGCTCAGCGGGGCAGGTGAAACCCCGGCGGCCACGTGACCGATACTGAGCCAGGTGCGGTTAAGGGACACCCGCCGCCCGCCGCTGCCTCCGAGTCTTAACCCATTCAACACCGCTGCCACCAGCGTGCAGTGTCCCTGCCACTGCGGGCCACGCCCCCTTGGCACTCCGTCCCCAGCCAGATGGGCGGTGACGAAACACTTGGAGCACTGCACTAGGAGTCACACAGCCAGGGAAGGCCTTCGGGCTGGGCCACTCGGGGCTGCGTGACTACAGCCGGGTCACTTCACCTCCCGTCTCCATTCTCTCAGCAGTAAAACGAGGATGCTGACCCCTCCCACTTCCCCGGGAGGGTGGACCGCTGGGAAGAGACGCAGCGTGGAGCCTTATCGCAGACATACAGCATCCCTTTTTCTGCATCCCGTGCCTCCTCCCCACATCAGCCTCAGCATATCAGGGGCTTGACACCTTCCCCAAGAGGGAGACCCTCACCAAACACCAGGGAGTCCACTAGGCCATTCCTGACAAGCTGGGAGGCGTGGGCAGCCCACACTGGACCCCTTCCCAACACCCCATCAGCAGAATGCTTTCAAGGTAACCAGAGCCCTCTCCTGGCCCCACTGCTTTTTCTGGAGTGTTCAAGTGAAAACCTCAAGCCAACTGGTTTCTCTGCCTGCCAGCCAGCCAACCCCTAACCAGCCACGTGACAGCCGGAGGGCCCAGGACTCAGAAAGGTTCTCAAGACAGCTGCTGCCCCTAGATCCAAGGCTCTGGCTGGGAGCAGACGGTCAAGGCCTGTGGGCCAGGTTCAGGTTACCCAGTTAGACAGTAGTCTGGGCTGGGTGGGGGCCCACTTGAAACCATCCTGGTAACGCTCCTCTTCTGAATCACCAGCATGACGTCAACCTCCTTCCCATTTATCCAGCAATTCTAGGAAAACATCCTGCCTGTTCTCCTCCGAGGACCCCTCCCAGGCTTTTTGGGCCAACCCCCTCACCAGGGCTCAGATGTTCTCCTCACTCCCCTAATGACTAGGCTGGCGACGAATGATTACACCACCTGGTGCGTTTACAGTGCCCAGTGACCTCAGAGCCCTTCTCAGATTAGAACAAAACACTTGCCTATCACCAGCTGGCTTGAGACGGGGGCCACTTCATTAGGCAAGGCATGTATGAGGCCGTGGAGTTAGGATGCTCTTACTAGACCGATTTTATCAGGCTTGTCCTAAGGAGGTAGGGGAGAAGCCAGTGTAATCCTGGCTGGCCCAGTGCCATGTCCTGAAGGGGGCACTGGCCCCGCCACCACCTGAACCAACGCCTAAGCCTCAGCTAGTGCCTGACTCTCTCCATGATCATTCAATAAAATCGCTATGGCTCTTTGCACTAGATGAACAAAACATGACCCGGGTCTTCCAGGAACCCCCAGCCTATGGTAGACATATGGAAAGCCAGACTCTCGACAAATGCTTTGAGAACATAGGATGGAAGAGATTCGTTTCAACTGAGGAAATCTGGGGGAGCTTGAGGAAGAGGTGTTGGCGGTTTTCCTGGACTTTAAAATTGTGAAGGACTTGACCAGCTGGCTCTTTGGACAGTGGCCACAGTGTCCCAGTGGGAAGTGGTGAGGGTAAAGACCTGAAGGGAGGTGTGCAGTGTAGTCTTTGGGGGTGCCTGATTGGCCCACACGACATGCCTCATGGGATCTTAGTTCCCTGATCAGAAATTGAATCAGGATCCTCAGCAGTGAGAACCCACAGCCCTGAACACTGGACCACCAGGGCATTCCCCCTGATGTTTTTTTTATTTTTTGTTTTTAAATAGGTAGTTATTTTATCTTATTTTAACTATTTGACCATGTTGGGGCTTTAGTTGTGGCACGCAGGATCTTCGATGTTCGTTTCAGCATTAGGGATCATATATATATATATATATATATATATATATGAAATTTCATTTATTTGTTTTTGCCTGTTCTGGGTCTTCGTTGCTGCATGGGCTTTTCTCTAATTGTGGCGAGTGGGGGCTTCACTCCATTGCAGTGCAAGGGCTTCTGCCTGTGGTGGCTTCTCTTGCTGCCACTCCCGGCGCTAGGACACAGACTCAATAGTTGTGGTGCATAGGCCCATTTGCCCCATGCCATGTGGGATCTTCCCAGACCAGGGATCAAATCCACATGTCCTGCACTGCAGGCAGATTCTCCATCAGTGAGCCACCAGGGAAGCCCATGTGGATTCTTTAGTTGCAGCATGAGGGATCTTTGTTTTGGCATCTGGAATCTAGTTCCCCGACCAGGTCTTGAACCCAGGCACCCTACACTGAAAGTGCGGAGTCTAAGCCACTGGACCACCAAGGATATCCCTCCCCTGAAGGGAGCAGAAGAATGCTGAAGAAAGAGCAGCTACTCTTGCAACTGCTGAAGGCTCCACGGCTGTGGAAACCAGCTGAGACCTGGGACAAGGTCACCACGGCCACCACTAGCCCAGACTGGAGAGAGGAGATGGCAGTCCGTCAGCGTTCCGAAAGGAGGTGCCATCTCTATGGGTAGGAGGATTCTTTATTCATGTTTAATAGTTCTCTGCCGATAAACGGGGGCAAGGTGACCAGATCTGAACCAATCCAGCTCAGTACAGCAAATGCCCTAATACCAACAGCTGGCCTCCCCATCTCGACTTGCAGACCGGCTCCACCGTTTGTAGAAGTTATTAGATTCAGTTTCCCCATTCGTAGAAAGCCAGAGCTGGGTGGCGGGGCGCAGGCTGGAGACGACCTCTAGAGTCTCTCCTAGCCCCTCCTAGAGTCGGCTTCAAGATTGGTAAGAGCTGTTCCTTCCGGCCTTCCTGGCCCGCGGCAGTGGAGCACTGGCGCCTCCCAGCCGGCGCTCCGACGGCTGGCGCCTCTCCTGCCACCGCCCACGGCACAGAAAATACCGCGTCTATTCAAGCCGGCGCTAGAGGGCACAGGAGCAGGCCAGGCGCCGGGCCCACAGCCGGCCCAGGCTCCGCTTCCTCGGCGTGCCAAGGATCTGCCCCGCGGCCAGAGTTCAAGCCCAAAACCCGTGACGTTCCGAGCGGCCAAGACAGCTCTCCCACAGGTAAGCTTGGACTCCCAGCGAGAACCCAGCTTTGGGAGAAGGGGTCGGTGAGCGCAGCGGGGCGGGGCCCGTCATTGGATGACTCCGCCCAGAGCGTGACCAGGACCGGCGCTCCCGGCTGTGGGCGTGGTGTCCGCAGGGCTACGTACTGACGCAAGGGGCGGGGCCGAGAAGATCGTTTTCCGGGATTACGTAAGGAAACGCGAGGGAAGGAGGGGCGCTCCGCGATAGGGGGCGGGGAGAAGGCAGGGCTCCACTGGGCGGGCCTCTGAGCGAGCGGAGCCAAAAGAGAGCACGAGGTGGTCACTGGTAGCAGATCCGGAACATGTTCCGCTGGATCCGCGCCTGGAGGCTCCCTCATAGGGGGCTCGGCCCCTCCATTTCCAGCTTCTCCAGATTGCCTGTTGCACCCAGCAGCAGTCTAAGTGGCACCGAGCCGAGGTCAGTAAAGGACATCCGATGGGAGCCCATCCTTTCCTCTCCCCCTCCAGTTTGGCCCAGTTGACTCCACTTTCTCTGCTTGGGCCCGCCCTCTAACAGGCAGCCCCCTCAACCGCTTCCCCTGCCGGCTCAGACCCTTACCCCACCCTTGCACCTCCCTCCAGGCCGGTGCCGCTTTCCTACAAGCTTCTGGACGGGGAGGCAGCTAGCCCGCCCCTCGTCTTTCTGCATGGGCTCTTCGGCAGCAGAGCCAATTTCAATTCCGTCGCCAAGGCCCTGGCCCAGCAGACTGGCCGGAGGGTGAGGTTCGAAATAGGGGGGGCCCTGAGGAATGTGGGGCTTGAGTGGGAGGAGGAAATGATCGGCGGGGAGGGTGGGGGACGGAGAGTGGCCAGCATCGCAGTCCTCAATGCTGGCAGTGGCCGGTCCCTTGGATCAGAAATGAAAGAAGAGATTGACTTTCTGAGGTTGGAGGCCCCCAGAACAGACCCAGGCCCAGGAGGAGCCCCATTCATTCCGTCGTGTTATAGATCTCCCTGACCCACCCTGACTGAGACTCTGCTGTCAGATGCCTAAGCACCAAACCCTACCCTTTAAGGGGGCCAGACCCTGCTTGTTCACCAGGGACGACGGGGGGCTTTCCACTTCCTGCAGCAGCCTGCCCTGCTGTGCTCCAGCCGTTACCAGTGCTTGGTGTCTTCTTTCTCTGTAGTTGCCACTCAGCTAGGCCACACCTCCAGAGACGTGGCCACACTCCTTGAGCCTTCTGGCACAGTGGCTCCGGTTCTTCATCTGGGCCTCCAAGGTCTGAGAACGGGGGTCTTCTCACCATCTGAGCCCTTTCCCCCCTTCTGGATCTCTCCCTTGGGCTCTCCACCTCGCTCAGCCTGCAGGTCGGCCAGGCTCTTGGCTGTGCCCTGCAGTGGGGTGCCGGCTCAGCCCCGCTCCTCTCCCGTGCCCCAGGTGCTGACAGTGGACGCTCGGAACCATGGTGAGAGCACCCACAGCCCAGAGATGAGCTATGAGGCCATGAGCCAGGATCTGCAGGACCTCCTGCGCCAGCTGGACCTGGCGCCCTGTGTCCTCATTGGCCACAGCATGGGAGGCAGGACCGCCATGCTGCTGGCCCTTCAGAGGGTGAGCCGTCTCCGTCCAGCGCGTCCTCCCATCCGTGTCCGCCCCAAGCACCCAGCAGGCAACCTGGAACTCCAGTGAACCTTGACTAGCCAAACTCAGGGTCCAGGAACGTGCCCTGAGGTCCCCTCGTCTGATTCTCTCCCGCAGCCGCAGCTGGTGGAGCGCCTGATTGTGGTGGACATCAGCCCAGTGGAGAGCACGGCCAGCACGAACTTTCCAGACTACATCGAAGCCATGAGGGCCGTAAACATCGCCAATGAGGCGTCCCTTTCCAGTGCCCGTAAACTGGCTAATGAGCAGCTCAGCTCCATTATCCAGGTAACGCCCGCAAGCCCCTGTGTCGTGGTGTGGGCTGGGGGAGAGTGGTCGTCCCGGGCCTCACACAGAGCCCCCCGCCCCACCCCGCCACTGTGGGGCCCCGCAGAACACGACCATGCGGCAGTTCCTGCTGACCAACCTGGTGGAGGTAGACGGGCGCATCGTGTGGAGGGTGAACTTGGATGCCTTGGCCCAGCACGGGGACAAGATCTTGAACTTTCCCACACTGCAGGAAACCTACTCTGGGCCTGCCCTCTTCCTCTTGGGTGGAAACTCTCAGTTCGTGCTGTAAGCCAGGCTGGGTGGTCGGGAAGGGCATGCCTGACTTACCCAGCCCCCGGCCTGCCTTGGGGAGGGCAGGGGTGTTGGGCAAGGGGTGCCCGAAAACCGGAAACCTCACTGGGCGTGTGGACTCATGTGGCTTTCCCTCTCTCCCTGCTTGGCCTCTGTGTCTCTCCTTCTCTCCCCACCTCCCCACTTCCTTCTCGGCCACCATCCCTCTGGGGTACAGTCCCAGCCACCACCCTGAGATTAGGCGGCTGTTCCCTCGGGCCCAGTTGCAGACGGTGCCGAACGCGAGCCACTGGGTCCACAACGACCACCCGCAGGACTTCATGGCTGCCGTCCGAGGCTTCCTGGCCTGAGAGCTGCTGGCCAGAGGAGACACGAACCTCCAGGCGTCCAGGCTGTGTGGCCTGCTCCTCGCTTCTGTACAGAAGCCCTTAGGTGGGCACAGAGAGGGCACGAGAATAGGGCGTCAGACCTCAAACTTTAATGAATAAAGACACTCCACTCTAGGTCTTGGGCTGAGCTCTCTCACCGCCAGCGTCCCCACCGACTCAGAGGGGATTGGACCCAGGGGGTCCTGGCTGTCCCAGGGTCCCCGGGGGCTCTCAGAGCGCCCCTGGACTCTCTCTGCAGCTGACTGTCGACCCGCTGCCTCACCAGCCACTGCATGTCTTCCTGGGGGCAGGAGAGCAAGGTCAGGGCCGAGAGCCTGTGCGCCTACCATACGGCCAGCACGAACTTTCCAGACTACATCGAAGCCATGAGGGCCGAAAAGCCAATGAGGCGGTGGAAACTGGCTAATGAGCAGCTCAGCTCCATTATCCAGGTAACGCCCGCAAGCCTGTGTCGTGGTGTGGGCTGGGGAGAGTGGTCGTCCCGGCCTCACACAGAGCCCCCGCCCCACCCCGCCACTGTGGGGCCCCGCAGAACACGACCATGCGGCAGTTCCTGCTGACCAACCTGGTGGAGGTAGACGGCGATCGTGTGGAGGGTGAACTTGGATGCCTTGGCCCAGCACGGGGACAAGATCTTGAACTTTCCCACACTGCAGGAAACCTACTCTGGGCCTGCCCTCTTCCTCTTGGGTGGAAACTCTCAGTTCGTGCTGTAAGCCAGGCTGGGTGGTCGGGAAGGGCATGCCTGACTTACCCAGCCCCCGGCCTGCCTTGGGGAGGGCAGGGGTGTTGGGCAAGGGGTGCCCGAAAACCGGAAACCTCACTGGGCGTGTGGACTCATGTGGTTTTCCCCTCTCTCCCTGCTTGGCCTCTGTGTCTCTCCTTCTCTCCCCACCTCCCCACTTCCTTCTCGGCCACCATCCCTCTGGGGTACAGTCCCAGCCACCACCCTGAGATTAGGCGGCTGTTCCCTCGGGCCCAGTTGCAGACGGTGCCGAACGCGAGCCACTGGGTCCACAACGACCACCCGCAGGACTTCATGGCTGCCGTCCGAGGCTTCCTGGCCTGAGAGCTGCTGGCCAGAGGAGACACGAACCTCCAGGCGTCCAGGCTGTGTGGCCTGCTCCTCGCTTCTGTACAGAAGCCCTTAGGTGGGCACAGAGAGGGCACGAGAATAGGGCGTCAGACCTCAAACTTTAATGAATAAAGACACTCCACTCTAGGTCTTGGGCTGAGCTCTCTCACCGCCAGCGTCCCCACCGACTCAGAGGGGATTGGACCCAGGGGGTCCTGGCTGTCCCAGGGTCCCCGGGGGCTCTCAGAGCGCCCCTGGACTCTCTCTGCAGCTGACTGTCGACCCGCTGCCTCACCAGCCACTGCATGTCTTCCTGGGGGCAGGAGAGCAAGGTCAGGGCCGAGAGCCTGTGCGCCTCTGGCCCCGCCTCCCGGGCCCGCCGGCACGCCCCCCTACCTCCCAGGCCTCCACCTCCTGCCTCAGTCTCAGCTTTTCCTCCAGGACCTCCAGCAGCTGGGCCTCCACTGCTCGCAGCTTGGCCTTGCATGTGTCCAGCTCCGCCTCCACAGCCCGCTTCCTGAGAGGGCAGCGAGCAGCCCGAGGCTCAGGCCCTGCGGACCTGGTTCTGGGCCCCCGGGGGTGGACCCGTGGGGCCATCAACCCCCAGCCTTGGAACAATATTCGTACAAGTATTGACATGGTTTTTCTTCCAGGAATGCCCGACTATCCCCCTTCCCCTCCTCCAGGACAGAACCTGGAGGGTGAGCCGTCCACCACGCTCCCAGCCCCCGCAGGCAGCAGGCCCTCACTTGGCAATGGCTTCATCCCGCTCCCGGAGCACCTGGTCCAGCGAGGGCTCGGCCTGGGCGTCCCCCAGGGCTCCAGCCGCGTGGGATTCTGGGCTCTGTGGTTGGATGACAGAGGCGGGAGCAGGGGTCTCTGGGTCTTACCTGGTTGAGGCGCCCCCCTCCGCTCTTCTGCCCTGACCTTGACCCTGCCGCTGACGTCAGGCAGGAAGGGGTCTTAGGCGTCCTGCACCTGCCCCACAGGGGCCCCAATCTCTACAGGGGATAGTAGGAGTGGCCCCTTCCCACCTAAGGGGAAGCAGAGGGCGCTGGGTGTTTGGACCCCCCTGGGAGGAAGAACATTCTCACCTGATCCCCAGGAAACAGACAAAGTGAGTTTGGAAGGACACTTACCCCTGGAGGGCCCCAGACTGAGAGGGTGGCCTGGCGACTGCGACTCTTGTCAGTGGGGTGGGGCAGGCGAGGACATGGCCCTTTGCCCTCCCTTCCCGTCCAGGCACTCCCTGTGAGGCCCGCCTCGGGCCACTGGGCTGAGCTCTCTCACCGCCAGCGTCCCCACCGACTCAGAGGGGATTGGACCCAGGGGGTCCTGGCTGTCCCAGGGTCCCCGGGGGCTCTCAGAGCGCCCCTGGACTCTCTCTGCAGCTGACTGTCGACCCGCTGCCTCACCAGCCACTGCATGTCTTCCTGGGGGCAGGAGAGCAAGGTCAGGGCCGAGAGCCTGTGCGCCTCTGGCCCCGCCTCCCGGGCCCGCCGGCACGCCCCCCTACCTCCCAGGCCTCCACCTCCTGCCTCAGTCTCAGCTTTTCCTCCAGGACCTCCAGCAGCTGGGCCTCCACTGCTCGCAGCTTGGCCTTGCATGTGTCCAGCTCCGCCTCCACAGCCCGCTTCCTGAGAGGGCAGCGAGCAGCCCGAGGCTCAGGCCCTGCGGACCTGGTTCTGGGCCCCCGGGGGTGGACCCGTGGGGCCATCAACCCCCAGCCTTGGAACAATATTCGTACAAGTATTGACATGGTTTTTCTTCCAGGAATGCCCGACTATCCCCCTTCCCCTCCTCCAGGACAGAACCTGGAGGGTGAGCCGTCCACCACGCTCCCAGCCCCCGCAGGCAGCAGACCCTCACTTGGCAATGGCTTCATCCCGCTCCCGGAGCACCTGGTCCAGCGAGGGCTCGGCCTGGGCGTCCCCCAGGGCTCCAGCCGCGTGGGATTCTGGGCTCTGTGGTTGGATGACAGAGGCGGGAGCAGGGGTCTCTGGGTCTTACCTGGTTGAGGCGCCCCCCTCCGCTCTTCTGCCCTGACCTTGACCCTGCCGCTGACGTCAGGCAGGAAGGGGTCTTAGGCGTCCTGCACCTGCCCCACAGGGGCCCCAATCTCTACAGGGGATAGTAGGAGTGGCCCCTTCCCACCTAAGGGGAAGCAGAGGGCGCTGGGTGTTTGGACCCCCCTGGGAGGAAGAACATTCTCACCTGATCCCCAGGAAACAGACAAAGTGAGTTTGGAAGGACACTTACCCCTGGAGGGCCCCAGACTGAGAGGGTGGCCTGGCGACTGCGACTCTTGTCAGTGGGGTGGGGCAGGCGAGGACATGGCCCTTTGCCCTCCCTTCCCGTCCAGGCACTCCCTGTGAGGCCCCGCCTCGGGCCACTGGCCGTGCCCCTTTCTCCAGTCCTGGATCCTGGAACCCTCTGGCCAAGATCTAGTTTTTCTCAGCCCTTTCCTTGCCCGGTCATTCATGGCCGTCACCTCAAGAGGGCGCTCCACACACATCAGAAGAAGAGAAAGGAACGACAGCCTGTGTGTCGTGCTTAGTCGTGTGTGACTGAGACCCTATCGATTTGCCCACCAGGTTCCTCTGTCCAGAGGGTTTTCCAGGCAAAAATACTGGAGTGGGCTGCCGTTTCCTTCTCCAGGGGGATCTTCCAGACTGAGGGACCAAAGCCATGTCTCCTGCAGCTTCTACACTGACAGGTGAATTCTTTACCACTGAGCTGTGGGAAACCCGAGAAAGGAGTGACGGGAGCCTGGTCGGCTCCAGGGCTGAGACTGGTGCCCCAATCCCCTATCCTGGAGAGCTGGAGCCTTGAATGGCATCATCCATTTAACCATAACCTTAGCTCAACAAAACAGAGGGCAAATGATTGAACTATTGCTGGCAAATTTCTCCTAACATCTTACAAAAAAATAAATTCCACTTGGGGATTCCCAGGCAGTCCACTGGTTAGGACTCCATGAACTAAAAATCCTACAAGCTGTATAGCCAAAAAAAAAAAAAAAAATCCTAGCATCTGAACATGCATCCTCCCTAGCAACATCCTCCAGTATTTCCACAGTACTGCTCATTATTCCTCCAGTATTCCCAACATTCTGGTCCCAGAGTGTGGGTGGGAGCGCTGTGCTCTGAGCGGTGGGGTGGGATGGTCTCGAATCTCGGTGTCCCGCACCTCCCTCCACGTGACCCTTGAGTGCACAGGTGACGTCAGGGGTATGAAAGGGCCTCCCCACTGAGAGACCCTTACAGCACAGTTCCATCTTGGGCATTGGACATTCAACCCTGTTCTAAACAATATGTCCTTCCTCCAAGAACCCCAGGAAACAGACAAAGTGAGTTTGGAAGGACACTTACCCCTGGAGGGCCCCAGACTGAGAGGGTGGCCTGGCGACTGCGACTCTTGTCAGTGGGGTGGGGCAGGCGAGGACATGGCCCTTTGCCCTCCCTTCCCGTCCAGGCACTCCCTGTGAGGCCCCGCCTCGGGCCACTGGCCGTGCCCCTTTCTCCAGTCCTGGATCCTGGAACCCTCTGGCCAAGATCTAGTTTTTCTCAGCCCTTTCCTTGCCCGGTCATTCATGGCCGTCACCTCAAGAGGGCGCTCCACACACATCAGAAGAAGAGAAAGGAACGACAGCCTGTGTGTCGTGCTTAGTCGTGTGTGACTGAGACCCTATCGATTTGCCCACCAGGTTCCTCTGTCCAGAGGGTTTTCCAGGCAAAAATACTGGAGTGGGCTGCCGTTTCCTTCTCCAGGGGGATCTTCCAGACTGAGGGACCAAAGCCATGTCTCCTGCAGCTTCTACACTGACAGGTGAATTCTTTACCACTGAGCTGTGGGAAACCCGAGAAAGGAGTGACGGGAGCCTGGTCGGCTCCAGGGCTGAGACTGGTGCCCCAATCCCCTATCCTGGAGAGCTGGAGCCTTGAATGGCATCATCCATTTAACCATAACCTTAGCTCAACAAAACAGAGGGCAAATGATTGAACTATTGCTGGCAAATTTCTCCTAACATCTTACAAAAAAATAAATTCCACTTGGGGATTCCCAGGCAGTCCACTGGTTAGGACTCCATGAACTAAAAATCCTACAAGCTGTATAGCCAAAAAAAAAAAAAAAAAATCCTAGCATCTGAACATGCATCCTCCCTAGCAACATCCTCCAGTATTTCCACAGTACTGCTCATTATTCCTCCAGTATTCCCAACATTCTGGTCCCAGAGTGTGGGTGGGAGCGCTGTGCTCTGAGCGGTGGGGTGGGATGGTCTCGGAATCTCGGTGTCCCGCACCTCCCTCCACGTGACCCTTGAGTGCACAGGTGACGTCAGGGGTATGAAAGGGCCTCCCCACTGAGAGACCCTTACAGCACAGTTCCATCTTGGGCATTGGACATTCAACCCTGTTCTAAACAATATGTCCTTCCTCCAAGAACCCCCAGGAAGTTCCCTTCAGACAGGACTCCTGACTGCCCGTGGGTCCCACAGCCAGGTGCACCGCCAACAGCCAGAGTTCTCCAATTCTTTGACGGAATCCCAGTGGAGAGGTGGATCTGAGCTGTGCCTTTAAACAGCCCTTCTGTCGAGGTTTCCATTCGGTGTGTTTCCAGAGGCTGCTCTGTGTTGTGATCCAGACGGGACCCCTGCTCCCAGGCCTCTGGGTATCATAAGAAAAGGGGGTCAGAGAACCAGGAACAGGGGGCGCACAGAGGCCCGCACATCCATCACGGGGTCCACAGGGCCTTGTCTAAGAATGAACCTTGAAGGCCAGCAGGAGTCAGCCAGAAGGGCTAACCGTCTTGCCAGGCATTTCTTTTAACTTTTTACTTTGAAATAATTTCAAACTTTTCTTCAATGTCCAAAAAAAAAAAAAAGCCAAAAAAAAACCTTTTAATGTAAAAAAAAAAAGTCTAATATGGTATAAAAGATTGCCCCCAGCTGCCACATCTTTCTGGCCTTCCTCAATCTAGAACAGCTCTGCAGCCTTTCCTTGAATTTTGACCTTGACGTGTTTGAAGATTATAGAGGCGCTACTTTGTCGATTGTCCTTCAGTATGGGTTGGTTCAGTCCTCCCTCATGATTAGACAACTGTGAGACATTTGGGGCAGAAATATCATTTTAAAAAGGTGCTGTGGGTTTTTTGTTTGTCCTGCTGTACCGTGTGGCCTGTGGGGTCTTAGTTTCCTGAACAGGGATTGAACCCAGGCTGTGGTAGTGAGACCACCAGAGTGCCAAGTCCAACCACTGGACCACCAGGGAGTTCCCGACGCTGTGTTCTTCTATCTGATACCATCAAGAACCATGAGCGGTAGTGGCAATGTTAATCGCTTGATCATAGTCAGTGAGGATGGAGAACATGAGGTACTTAATGGCTGCAGGTTTCAGCATCTCCATGGATGCGTCTTGCCTGAATTGATTATTAACACAGTGGTTTGCAAATGATGATTTTCCAATTTTATCATTTCTTCTCCATGTATTACTTGGCCTTCTGGTACTAAGATAAAGAAGAATTTTTCTTCACCCCAGTTTATTCATTCTACTTACGTCAGGTGGACTTGTGATTTTCTGTTTTGTTCAGTAGCCTATAGTCCATGCCTGTCATTTATTTTGATGCTCAGATTGTTCCAGCATTGCTCAATGGGTGACCCTCGAGCTGACCTCTTCTTCTTCTTTTTTTTTTTTAAATTTTGGCCTCTTTTATTGGTTTTTTGTTTATTTATTTTCATCCATCTTTATTCTTCGGCCTCCCATCCCCGTGGCCCCTATCGTTGCAGAGCGCATGCGCTCCAGAGCTCCGGCTTGGTAACTGGACACACTGGTCCAGCCGCTCTGCGACACGTAGGATCTTCCAGGGCCAGGGATCCAACCGGTGCCCCTTGCACTGTAAGGCAGACTCTACCCACTGGACCACCAGGGAAGCCCTGACCTCTTCATTTTGTTGTATCACATCCGTCTTTGGACGCTTCTGTTCTTTCTGGCTCAAGTAGATATTCCAGGTTCATTTTGTTTTTTCCTGTCTCCCTCCCCCTCCCCTCCCCCGTCTGTAATTCCTGGAAGTAGCCATTTTGGCAAGAATACCTGTTTCTTTTTGGTGGAAAACAGTATTTAGGAACCAAGATCTGAGTGTTAGCTCTGCTCAATACAATTAGGGCAACCTCTCCTGCCACGCCCACTCCACAGACACAGACACATTGCTACCTCTGTTTATTCCTTTATCTCTGTGGTGGTGAATTTTCTATGTCAACTTGACTGAGCCACTGGATGCTCAGATATCTGGTTAAACATTACTTCCCGGTGTGTCCGCAAATGTGTTCCCGGAAAAGATTCACATTTGACTTGGTGGCCTGAGTCAAACAGGTGGTCCTCCCGGATATGGGTAATCCATTGAGGGGATGAATAGAACAAAAGCCCAGAGGAAAGGCTGAATCCAGACTGTTGAGCTCAGGTCTCGGTCTCCTGCTCCTGAATGGGCACTCGTCCCCCAGGGCCCTCCCTGCTCTCAGGCCTCTCGCCTCGGTCTGGAACTCCACCACCTCGCTTTCCAAGTCTCCACCTTGCACACAGCAGATTGTGAGACTTCTCAGCCACCATAACTGCATGAGTCAGTTCCTCATAATAAATCTCTTTCTCTGTATTTATCCTATTGGTTCTGATTTTCAGAAAACCCAAACAAATACAGTTTCCATCTAGTTTCCATTCAGACATTAAATTCCAGTCCGGTGGCACTGGGTTCGTCCCAACCTTCCCCCTTTCCAGATTTTTACTCCCTTCTTCCCAGTTGTCTTCAGTATATTTTTATAATTCGCTCACTCTCCCTGTATGTAGCGAATCCCCTGAGGCCACAGGCTGTGCCTGGCTTAGATGCCCTCCTTACATGGGGTTGGGTCCAGCGGGGTTGCCTTCCCGTCCCACCCCAATGCCATCTGCGCGCCCGGCCCTGGCTGCCACTGGGCTATCAAACATTTCTAAGGTATTTTGTTTTTTGATTTTTTTTCTTTTTTTGGCTGTGCGGCATGTGGAATCTTAGTTCCCTGACCAGGGATCAAATCTGTACCCCTGCATTGGAAGGCGAAGTCCTATCCACTGGACCACCAGGGAAGTCCCTCTGAGAGTCTGACATTCATTCATTTATTCCACAGATATTATTGAGGACCTACCATGCTTCAGGCCTGTTTCCAAGTCAAGGGCATAAAACAGGAAGACAGACAAAGCTCCCTCACCTCCTGAGCTCACATTGTAGGGAAGAGAAACAGACAATGAACAAAGGGTATACCAGATGGTGAGAAGTGCTGTGAAGACAGAGAAGGAGAAAAGACTAGGTGACTGCTAGTTTATCTAATTCTGTGCTACCTACCCTGTGTGTATTCATATTTGTTGATCCCCACAAATATTCACCTACCCCTTAGATAGAAAATAGCCATTCTCATGACTTGGAATAATTTTTCCAGCAACAACATCAATTCACAGATTGAAAAGGTTCTGTATTTCCAAACACAAGTGAAGATGACATTTTCAAGAAAACTGTATTGGGGAACTCAAACGAGGTGCCTAGAGGTGGCACATGACAAATGACAATGAGAAGCAGAAATGCAGGTGAAGGGCTTGAATAAACTTTCACAGACCATGAGCATGGAAACAAATTGCCTTGAAATAAAGTTGTTCTTAAAAATATGTGATTTCAAACCTTTCCATTTGAAATGTTTTCACTCAATACCATAACTAGGGAGTTGCTTATTTCATCTGCATCCCTAAGTGTTTTCATTAGAACAGTGGGCCAAATTCCTTTTTTAAACAATCTTCTCGTTGGAAAAAGGAGGGTCATAATTTCAGGCATATAGTCAATTCCATCACACGCCCGATCTCACAGATCACATGCTGAGCAATGAGACTCCTTCCCCAGCTGTCTCCCTCCTCCGCTGCACCCCCAGGATGGCTGAGCCCCAGCCTCAAGACTGCACTGCAAGATGGTTACAGGTTGATGGTGGGCTGGGAGTCTCGAGTCTGGAAGGAGAAGGAGAGCTGCCTGCTGGGCAGGGCTGGGCTTTGCGGTCCAAACATGAGCCTCATCATCTCATCTGTGAATGGAAACTAATGGAGGGCCTCCCTGATAGGGTCACAGCAAGGGCACCCCTTTACACAACAGGAGACACACACACAGACACTCTCTCCAGCCATGGAACCTGGGCTGGCTCTTCCTGCTCTGAACCCCCGCAGGTCGGTCCAGCAGACAGCTCTGCTCCTGATTCCTATATACGCTGCTTCCCATTCCTCCTCCTGACCCCAAGAGCCCCTTCCTCCCCCACCATGTCTTGTCATGGTCAAGGTGTCTCTCCCACCAGTCCGAGAGCTTCTGGAGGACAGGTGGTGATTGTTATTCTCCCAACCTGGGTACACGGTGCTCAGCCGCAAGGGCAAGGGCGAGGCAACACCGGCCTTGTCCAGCAGGTGGCAGCAGTCGCCAATCTGAGGGATCCCTTGAGCAAGGATCCGCCACCTGCACCCTCCCAGCCTGTAGGATGGAAACTGTGCCTGGGCTTAGGGGGCTCCCAGATGCCCAACCTATCCCTCAATGCTCCTTTATCGGAACACGGCTCATCCACGTGTGCAAGTGTTCATCACGCACGCCACTAACACAAGTGAAGATGACATTTTCAAGAAAACTGTATTGGGGAACTCAAACGAGGTGCCTAGAGGGGGCACATGACAAATGACAATGAGAAGCAGAAATGCAGGTGAAGGGCTTGAATAAACTTTCACAGACCATGAGCATGGAAACAAATTGCCTTGAAATAAAGTTGTTCTTAAAAATATGTGATTTCAAACCTTTCCATTTGAAATGTTTTCACTCAATACCATAACTAGGGAGTTGCTTATTTCATCTGCATCCCTAAGTGTTTTCATTAGAACAGTGGGCCAAATTCCTTTTTTAAACAATCTTCTCGTTGGAAAAAGGAGGGTCATAATTTCAGGCATATAGTCAATTCCATCACACGCCCGATCTCACAGATCACATGCTGAGCAATGAGACTCCTTCCCCAGCTGTCTCCCTCCTCCGCTGCACCCCCAGGATGGCTGAGCCCCAGCCTCAAGACTGCACTGCAAGATGGTTACAGGTTGATGGTGGGCTGGGAGTCTCGAGTCTGGAAGGAGAAGGAGAGCTGCCTGCTGGGCAGGGCTGGGCTTTGCGGTCCAAACATGAGCCTCATCATCTCATCTGTGAATGGAAACTAATGGAGGGCCTCCCTGATAGGGTCACAGCAAGGGCACCCCTTTACACAACAGGAGACACACACACAGACACTCTCTCCAGCCATGGAACCTGGGCTGGCTCTTCCTGCTCTGAACCCCCGCAGGTCGGTCCAGCAGACAGCTCTGCTCCTGATTCCTATATACGCTGCTTCCCATTCCTCCTCCTGACCCCAAGAGCCCCTTCCTCCCCCACCATGTCTTGTCATGGTCAAGGTGTCTCTCCCACCAGTCCGAGAGCTTCTGGAGGACAGGTGGTGATTGTCATTCTCCCAACCTGGGTACACGGTGCTCAGCCGCAAGGGCAAGGGCGAGGCAACACCGGCCTTGTCCAGCAGGTGGCAGCAGTCGCCAATCTGAGGGATCCCTTGAGCAAGGATCCGCCACCTGCACCCTCCCAGCCTGTAGGATGGAAACTGTGCCTGGGCTTAGGGGGCTCCCAGATGCCCAACCTATCCCTCAATGCTCCTTTATCGGAACACGGCTCATCCACGTGTGCAAGTGTTCATCACGCACGCCACTAACACATGTGGCCAACCCTGGGGCATCAACAGCAGCATGACCCTCCTTCCTTCCCTTGGTGCGGCTCAGTCAGTCGTGACCCCCACGACCTGTAACCCACCAGGCTCCTCGGTCCGTGGGATTCCCCAGGCGAGAATACAGGAGGGGGTTGCCATTTCCTTCCCCAAGCATATTATCACTGTGATATCCATTATTTGTTTGTTTATCCTCTCTTTCCTCTCCAAGAACCCCATGAGCACAAGGACTTCCGTCTGTCTGGTTTTCTGCCACGTCCCCAACATCTAAAACAGTCAGCACATACTAGATGTTCAGTGCAAGTGTGTCAGTCGCTCAGGGCTTCCCAGGCGGCACTGGCGGTAAAGAATCCTCCTGCCAATGCAGGAGACATAAATGACAGTTCCGATCCCTGAATCAGGAAGGTCCCCTGGAGGAGGGCATGGAAACCTACGCCAGCATTCTTGCCTGGGAAACCCCAGGGATAGAGGAGCCTGGCGGGCTGCAGTCCATGCGGTTGCAAAGAGTCGGACACAACTGAACAACTTAGCACAGCACATTAGTTGTTCCATGAATACGTTTTGATGAAGGGAGTGAACATTGGACCTTTAATCGCCTCCCCCTTGTCTTCCCAGTGAAGCTTAACATTCAAGGCCTCTCTCACTGGCCTGATCCCCCACCCACGCGCACTCTTGTGCCTGAGCATCACAGCAGGTCCCTGAGTTCTCTGGGTGCTCCTCATCCACAGCATCTGGACACACTGCTTCTGCCCAGAAAACCTGCCGCACTGCCCACTGCACACCACGCCACTCCTTCAACATCCAGTTTGAACATCACTGTCTCTGGGAAGCCAGCCTGCGTCCCTCCCACACTGAAATCACGTCTCTCCCGCCACGTAGGAACACCTTAAGTGCAGAACAGTGACCCCAGAACACGCATTCCCAGGTGATGTTTGGTGAATGAATGAATGAATGACCTGTATCAGAAAGGCAGTTTAAGGGGAAGGGCACACATTCATTCTTTTTACACTACCATTTAATATGGATCTCAGTAAGCGATGCTTGGCAAGACACTGGGACTCCCTGAGGGCAAGAGCTGAGTCTCCCCTTCCTGCCCGCCCCCCATGGGGCCAGACAACCCTGCACCCATGACTCACCCCACTGAGTCACCCTACACACAGGAAAGTACTCTGGATCAGGAATCAGCAGGCTTCCTGCCTCCTGGTCCCTGTAACCCTGGCCAAGTCCCGCTAGCAGATGAGCCCTGGTCTCGCACCTGTCCAACGGGACACCCCCAACGCTGCCTCTGTGGGTCACTCAAGGTTGAGATCTGGACCAGGGGAAGGGGTGTGGCTGTCTCCCAGGCCAGGTTTCATCGGAGCTAGCCGTGGGCCAGACTTTCCAGGGAAAGAGGAATAGCTGGAATCGTGCCTGCAGCCTGCCTGCCAGCTAGGAAGCCTGAGCCCGCGGTCTGGGTCTGGGAGAAGTGCCAGGCTCGACACACGGGGCGGCAGGGGGCTGGCTGGGTTCCAGAGCAACACCTCTGGCAGCCCTGGAGAAGGGAAGGGGAGTGCTTGGCTCCAGGTCGAGAGCGCCTGAGCCAGGGCACCGAGGGGACAGCTGGGGGGCGGGGGTGAATGGCCGCTGCTTGACACGATGCTGGCAGGAACTAGTAAAGGAGCATCTGCTGCTGACGAGCCCCCACCTGCCGCCCCTCTGCAGCACCACGAAGATCTGCCCATTAGGCCAGGGAAACTGGGGGCCTGCTTAGCTACTACCCCCAGCTTCGAGATAAGAAATAAACTCTCAGGCCCCAGGCTAGGATCCAGGGTGGGAATACAGAGAAGGAGATGGGGCAATAACTCAGGTTTACTTCTTCCCAAGTAGAGGGGTTCCCTCATCTTGGTGGGAGTAGAAACTAAAGGGAAAGTGGTGGCCACTCAGCATCAGGCTGAACTGAGACATGCTGGGGAAGAGGGAGGCCTGAGCCTGAGTCTGGTTGAGATCCTGGGGAAGGCAGCAAGGGCTGAGGCTCAAAGGCTGGAACTCTGGAAATCTTTGGCTGGAGGAGGCTTTGAGAGGGGGATGCTGTAGACTCCAAGGTCGTAAAAAATTAAGGAGGGAGGTGGGGTCTGGCCTCTAGCTGGAATGTGAAGAGCTTTGGAGGTACAGATATAGAAACATTGTCTGGTCCATAAAGAGAGATGCTGAGCGTGCAGGGAGGGTTGGGATGGGCGGGAGCAGGGGCTCTGGAGGCCGATCCCCCAGCTGGGATCAGACGGGCGTCGAGAAGGCAGGAGAAGGAAGTCCCGGGGCTGTGGCCCGTCAGCCCCTTCGGAGGACCTCCAGGGGCAATGCGGTAGGATCCCGGATCCCGGAGCTGGGCTCCAGGCTGGGACCCGCCGGGGCGGGGCGGGCGCGGGGCGGGGCCGGGCTGGGGGCTGGGCCGGGGTCCCGGGGGCCGGGGCGGGGCCGGGCTGGCGCTGCGCAGCCGCGGGGCGGCCGCCGCGCATGCGGGGCTCACCGGGCTGCAGCCGGCGCCGCTGCCACTCCCGGGAGCATGAAGGACCGAACCCAGGAGCTCCGCACGGTGAGTCCGGCCCCGACGCGCCGCGGCCGGCCCCCCGCGCCCGGCGGCCGGCCCGCTCGCCTACCGGCCCTGGCGCCCACGGGCGCGGGAGCCCCTGCGTCCCCGGCCAGGATGGGAGGGCGCCGCGCCGACCCGGGGGACCCCGACCCCACTCCGGGTCCCGCCCCTCGGACCCACGGGGGTCACGAGCTCGCGTGGGCCGGGCTCCGATGGCCCGCGGGGCCGGCGGCTGGAACCCGGGGTCCGGGATAAACTTTTCGGCGCCGCCTTGTTTTCGGAGGGGTATTCTGGAATATCGGTGGCGGGACCGAAGCGTGGCCTCGCCTTCGCCCGCGGAGCAGGTCGCGGCTCTGCCTCCCCTCCGTGCCTCCTCCCTGACCCTCCTCCCTCCTCTGGTCTCGATGGACGGCGGGGCCGGTGGGAAGGGGCCGGGGGCGGTCCCCTGGCCGGAGCCGCGCTGCAGGGCGCGGTGCGGACACCTGGCGGTCGGGTGGGGCCGGGCCCCTCCGGCGGGCTCCCTCTCGCGGGGCGACCGCCGCCCCCATCACCTGTGGCTCCCATCACCTGTGGCTCCCCACCCGGCGGCGATGGGCAGCTGCTGCCCGGTCTGGTCCGGGAGGGGTCAGACCCGCTCTCGTTCCTCCTTCCTGGCTTCCGGGCAACCCGGGCCGCCGTTTTCCAGACCCTTCCTGGCTTCCCTGGTCGGATTCCAGCCTAAACCCATTTTTCCACCTGTGTGGAAGCCCTGGGGTGTGGCTTCTGGGGCCGGTGGGGGGAGTAGAAGGATGGCAATCCTGGAGGGGTGGGGTCGAGGTGGGCAGAGAAGGAAGTGAAGCCTCTAGGCCGGGCCAGGCTCCTCTGATGCCCTGGCTGGCCACCCCTGCTGGCAGCCCCCACCTGCTGATCTCTGATGGGGACGGGCAGGGTCTCCCCAGAACCCTTCCCCTCCTACCCTGCTTACAGCCAGAGATCTGGGTCCTCTTAAATGGACAGTTACTCGTGTCCTTTGGGCTTTCGATCCCCTGGCTTGTCATCTCTGCCCACAGCTCCCCTGCATTTGTGCCTGCCTGGCTACCCCCCATCACACCCGTCGTGGCTCCTGGGCAGCGTGGGGACCTGCGCTCCCGTGCCTCGGTCTCCCCCTGGGTCCGGTGGCCAGCCCCTCCACTCCCATCAGACCCATGTTCTTCCTGGCTGGGGGCCCGGCCCCAGGGGTAATCCCCTCAAGGTTTCAAAGGAAACCCTCAAGGTTTCAAAGGAAGAAGACGGTGCCTCATGTCAGAGATGATGTCTAAACACTCTCCCGCCAGCCTTGCGGCTGCCCTCGAATCTCTTAGGCTCGGTTGTATCCGGAGTGTTGTTATCTTGGCGATGAAGGGCGTTGTTGTGCCTTTGCTGGCGTCTGAGTGCCGGTGGGTCAGATGAGAGTGTGTGTGGGAACCAGGTGATGAGCTGGGGCGGGGCGGGGCACAGCCCTTTACCTCTGACGTCTTCTGATTCATCGGCTTCATCGTCTCTGCTGACGGTGAAAAAGGAGGCCCAGGAGAGATGTGGCTGGTCTGGCGGATCCTGTGGGATGGCCCAAAGGGGCTGTCCCTAGTCCTGAAAATAGGCAGACTTAGACCTGGCTGAGACCTAAGGCCTGAGAGATCTTGGCCTGTAGGAGCTGAGGTCTTTGCTCAGGTGTGCGTGTGTCTGTGAATCCCTCCTGCACCCCAGAACACACACACACACAGACACACACACACAACACGCACGCACGCAATAGCCAGACTGGTCCTTAGGTGATGAAGCCTGGCTTCTCTGAAAATAACCAATCTCAGACTTCCCTGGCTGTACCCAAGGCTGGGTGTGGCTTCTGGGGCCGGTGGGGGGAGTAGAAGGATGGCAATCCTGGAGGGGTGGGGTCGAGGTGGGCAGAGAAGGAAGTGAAGCCTCTAGGCCGGGCCAGGCTCCTCTGATGCCCTGGCTGGCCACCCCTGCTGGCAGCCCCCACCTGCTGATCTCTGATGGGGACGGGCAGGGTCTCCCCAGAACCCTTCCCCTCCTACCCTGCTTACAGCCAGAGATCTGGGTCCCCTTACATGGACAGTTCCTCGTGTCCTTTGGGCTTTCGATCCCCTGGCTTGTCATCTCTGCCCACAGCTCCCCTGCATTTGTGCCTGCCTGGCTGCCCCCCATCACACCCGTCGTGGCTCCTGGGCAGCGTGGGGACCTGCGCTCCCGTGCCTCGGTCTCCCCCTGGGTCCGGTGGCCAGCCCCTCCACTCCCATCAGACCCGTGTTCTTCCTGGCTGGGGGCCCGGCCCCAGGGGTAATCCCCTCAAGGTTTCAAAGGAAACCCTCAAGGTTTCAAAGGAAGAAGACGGTGCCTCATGTCAGAGATGATGTCTAAACACTCTCCCGCCAGCCTTGCGGCTGCCCTCGAATCTCTTAGGCTCGGTTGTATCCGGAGTGTTGTTATCTTGGCGATGAAGGGCGTTGTTGTGCCTTTGCTGGCGTCTGAGTGCCGGTGGGTCAGATGAGAGTGTGTGTGGGAACCAGGTGATGAGCTGGGGCGGGGCGGGGCACAGCCCTTTACCTCTGACGTCTTCTGATTCATCGGCTTCATCGTCTCTGCTGACGGTGAAAAAGGAGGCCCAGGAGAGATGTGGCTGGTCTGGCGGATCCTGTGGGATGGCCCAAAGGGGCTGTCCCTAGTCCTGAAAATAGGCAGACTTAGACCTGGCTGAGACCTAAGGCCTGAGAGATCTTGGCCTGTAGGAGCTGAGGTCTTTGCTCAGGTGTGCGTGTGTCTGTGAATCCCTCCTGCACCCCAGAACACACACACACACAGACACACACACACAACACGCACGCACGCAATAGCCAGACTGGTCCTTAGGTGATGAAGCCTGGCTTCTCTGAAAATAACCAATCTCAGACTTCCCTGGCTGTACCCAAGGCTGGGTGGCCTTACCCCTCAGGGGCTGCTAACACCCTTGAGGGTCAGCTGGCAGGAGCCCACCCTGAGTGAGGTGGAACCATTCTCTAGGGGAGCTGCCAGGCCCACAGGTCTCTCTCTGGGCTGCCTAGATTCCTATCTATGAAGCGGTGGCAGGAAAATCTAGAACCCAGCCTCTCAGGGCGAGAGGTCTGCTGATGCTGACTCCATATTTGGGAGACCCCTTGAAGCCCAGGAACCAGGATCCCCAGGAGCTGAGAGGCCAGTGCCGGTGGGGCTGGACGGAGGGTGCTGCCTGGGACAGCTGCCTGCGCCGCCCCGCCCTCCCTCCTCCCTCCCTCCCCCCTCTTCCTCACCCCACGCCACCACATTTGGAAGGAAAGCGAAGGGAGCTTATTTATAAAAGTCACACGTGGGGAAGGAGCTGGCGTGGTTCCTCGGCGCTGCGGTGCAGGCCCAGCCCTCCAGCCTTCTCCAGCCCTCATCTCCCATGGGGCCCATCTTCTCACGCAGAAGAAGAAGGAAGGGGTCATCCGGGGCCAGTGCGGGGACCTGAAGCTCCAAACAGCCCCTCGGTGATCAGAAGGGCAACCTGGAGCCCTAGGAGCAGCACAGACTCGTGAGACCAGAGTGTATAACCCTGGGGGGACGTTGGGGACAGGTGTCCCCAGGCAGCCACCCTATTCCCCCTGTTCAGAGGCCTCCTGGTGGTTTTCTGAGGACTCCTCAGGGTTGACCCATCCTCCTGGGCCCAGAACATCCTGGGCCGTGTCAGACTCAGGGGCCTGCCCCGGAGGCAGCCAGATGGCTTTGGCTCAGGGGATGGCCCAAAGGGCTGTCCCTAGTCCTGAAAATAGGCAGACTTAGACCTGGCTGAGACCAAGGCCTGAGAGATCTTGGCCTGTAGGAGCTGAGGTCTTTGCTCAGGTGTGCGTGTGTCTGTGAATCCCTCCTGCACCCCAGAACACACACACACACAGACACACACACACAACACGCACGCACGCAATAGCCAGACTGGTCCTTAGGTGATGAAGCCTGGCTTCTCTGAAAATAACCAATCTCAGACTTCCCTGGCTGTAGCCAAGGCTGGGTGGCCTTACCCCTCAGGGGCTGCTAACACCCTTGAGGGTCAGCTGGCAGGAGCCCACCCTGAGTGAGGTGGAACCATTCTCTAGGGGAGCTGCCAGGCCCACAGGTCTCTCTCTGGGCTGCCTAGATTCCTATCTATGAAGCGGTGGCAGGAAAATCTAGAACCCAGCCTCTCAGGGCGAGAGGTCTGCTGATGCTGACTCCATATTTGGGAGACCCCTTGAAGCCCAGGAACCAGGATCCCCAGGAGCTGAGAGGCCAGTGCCGGTGGGGCTGGACGGAGGGTGCTGCCTGGGACAGCTGCCTGCGCCGCCCCGCCCTCCCTCCTCCCTCCCTCCCCCCTCTTCCTCACCCCACGCCACCACATTTGGAAGGAAAGCGAAGGGAGCTTATTTATAAAAGTCACACGTGGGGAAGGAGCTGGCGTGGTTCCTTGGCGCTGCGGGGCAGGCCCAGCCCTCCAGCCTTCTCCAGCCCTCATCTCCCATGGGGCCCATCTTCTCACGCAGAAGAAGAAGGAAGGGGTCATCCGGGGCCAGTGCGGGGACCTGAAGCTCCAAACAGCCCCTCGGTGATCAGAAGGGCAACCTGGAGCCCTAGGAGCAGCACAGACTCGTGAGACCAGAGTGTATAACCCTGGGGGGACGTTGGGGACAGGTGTCCCCAGGCAGCCACCCTATTCCCCCTGGTCAGAGGCCTCCCTGGTGGTTTTTCTGAGGACTCCTCAGGGTTGACCCATCCCTCCCTGGGCCCAGAACATCCTGGGCCGTGTCAGACTCAGGGGGCCTGCGGCAGAAGCCAGAAACCAGAGCGAGGAGGGAGCCAGGGGCAGCCAGACTAGGAGGAACCTTCCTGGAAGAAGAGGACTGGGATCATCCAGAAGGAGGCGCTGGATTTGAGTGGGAGGAGGGAGTAGGGTCCGAGGGGAGGGACCAGTGTGAGGAAAGGCAGAGGGTCTGGGAGGCCTGGGCCTGACCCTGGTGGGCAGCAGGGCCTCCCGCTCACGGGGCAGCAGGCAGGCCTGAGTGAGGAAGCCCCGTGCCCCCCTCCACCAACTGAAGAGACTGGGAGTCTCGGAGCCACGGCAGGCATGTCGGTGCCTTAACCTCTCTGTGCTCATTGTTTGTACAGAGGAGCCAGCCGGCTTCGCCCTGCAGAGCGGAAGCAGCAGGGGTGTTTAAGAATAGACCCAGGCTCAGGGCCTCCCCCCTTCCTTCCTTCCCATCACCTCCTTGGGGTTCCACCTCCCCCAAACAACACAGTAAATTTGGGCACATGTTCCTCCGAGGTGCAGATGGCGTCCAGGGACTTTTCAGTGCAACTTCCTGTTTTACAAAGTGGAAAACTGAGGTCCAGAAAGGGCCAGGAGTTCATCTCAGGTCACGCAGCTCCTGGAGGGAGACATAGCCCAGCGCCTTTCCACACCCTGAAGCTGCCTTCCGGAGCCACATGGGGCCCTGCTGAGGAGCAGACCAGCTGAGAGGGGGGGTCTGGGGGAGGCGGGGGTGTGCAGGGTAGGAAACGGAGGGAAGAGTCAGGAAGGGCCCGCTCCTTCTAGCGACCCGGCTTGGCCTCTTGCACACCCCTGGCTCAGCTCTGGGCCTCTCTGCTTTAGTGAGATCGCCTTTAATGAGTCATTAAAAAGAAAGGGAAAAAATTAGCCCTCAAGACAGACAACAGCAATTCCTGCTGCAGCAGGAATGAATCAACCCTGCCTGCTGGCCAGCCCCTCGTGAGACCAGAGTGTATAACCCTGGGGCGACGTTGGGGACAGGTGTCCCCAGGCAGCCACCCTATTCCCCCTGTTCAGAGGCCTCCCTGGTGGTTTTTCTGAGGACTCCTCAGGGTTGACCCATCCCTCCCTGGGCCCAGAACATCCTGGGCCGTGTCAGACTCAGGGGGCCTGCGGCAGAAGCCAGAAGCCAGAGCGAGGAGGGAGCCAGGGGCAGCCAGACTAGGAGGAACCTTCCTGGAAGAAGAGGACTGGGATCATCCAGAAGGAGGCGCTGGATTTGAGTGGGAGGAGGGAGTAGGGTCCGAGGGGAGGGACCAGTGTGAGGAAAGGCAGAGGGTCTGGGAGGCCTGGGCCTGACCCTGGTGGGCAGCAGGGCCTCCCGCTCACGGGGCAGCAGGCAGGCCTGAGTGAGGAAGCCCCATGCCCCCCTCCACCAACTGAAGAGACTGGGAGTCTCGGAGCCACGGCAGGCATGTCGGTGCCTTAACCTCTCTGTGCTCATTGTTTGTACAGAGGAGCCAGCCGGCTTCGCCCTGCAGAGCGGAAGCAGCAGGGGTGTTTAAGAATAGACCCAGGCTCGGGGGCCTCCCCCCTTCCTTCCTTCCCATCACCTCCTTGGGGTTCCACCTCCCCCAAACAACACAGTAAATTTGGGCACATGTTCCTCCGAGGTGCAGATGGCGTCCAGGGACTTTTCAGTGCAACTTCCTGTTTTACAAAGTGGAAAACTGAGGTCCAGAAAGGGCCAGGAGTTCATCTCAGGTCACGCAGCTCCTGGAGGGAGACATAGCCCAGCGCCTTTCCACACCCTGAAGCTGCCTTCCGGAGCCACATGGGGGCCCTGCTGAGGAGCAGACCAGCTGAGAGCGGGGGTCTGGGGGAGGCGGGGGTGTGCAGGGTAGGAAAAGGAGGGAAGAGTCAGGAAGAGTCCGCTCCTTCTAGAGACCCGGCTTGGCCTCTTGCACACCCCTGGCTCAGCTCTGGGCCTCTCTGCTTTAGTGAGATCGCCTTTAATGAGTCATTAAAAAAAGAAAGGGAAAAAAAATTAGCCCTCAAGACAGACAACAGCAATTCCTGCTGCAGCAGGAATGAATCAACCCTGCCTGCTGGCCAGCCACCAACTCCTGGGATGGGCCCTGAAGGCTGCCTGGCCTCCGCACCTCGTGGAAGAATCACACTCTTATTTCCAGGAAGGTATCGTGGAATCTTGGAGCCTCTGCCCAGAGAGATGGTCCCTGCCCTGTTTCAACAGGTCTCTGCAGTGGGGGCAGCGCTCACTCCCACCCCGACTTTCTTTCCTGATTGCTGAGGCTGGAGGTGGTGAGGCCAGTGCTGGGAGAGCCAGCTGGCCAGAGAGAGATGAGACCAAATCAGTGGTTCCCCGTCCGGTGGGGCTCCAAAATATTTTTTTAACCTTCCCAGCCCTATAGATTCTTATTTAGAAGCTCGTTTTTTTTTTTTTTTTTTCCCAAACAAAAACGAAACAAAAGCCTACCCCGAAGGGACTCTGGACCAAGGTTGAGAACCCCTAAAAGATGAATTAAAAATGTGAGTGTGTGTTCAGTTGTGTCCGAGTCTTTGTGACCTCCATGGACTGCAGTGCAGCAGGCTCTTGTCCATGAGATTCTCCAGGGCAGAGTCCTGGAGTGGGTTGCCATTTCCTCTTCCAGGGAATCTTCCAGACCCCGGGCTCAAACCCGCAGCTCCTGCACTGGCAGGCAGATTCTTCACCACTGAGCCAGCAGGAGAGCCACGAATTTAAAACACCAGGATTGGGCTTCCCCGGTGGTTCAGTGGGTAAGGACACCGCCTTGCAGTGCAAGGGACACCGGTTCGATCCCTGGCCTGGGAAGATCCCACGTGCCGCGGAGCGGCTGGACCGATGTGTCCAACTACCGAGCCGGAGCTCTGGAGCGCACGCGCCCAGAGCCGGTGCTCTGCAAGGAGAGAGGCCACTGCAGTGGGAGGCCCACACGGGCCAAAGAACAAAGATGGATGAAAATGGAGAAATGAAAGACCAATAGAAGTGGCCAAAAAATAAAAAAGACAGAGAGAGAGAGACGAAGAAAAAAAACACAAGGATGGAAAAACAAACAGTAGGACAAATTAGATGTTGGTTAGATGCAAGAGGAGGAGGAAGAGTGTGGATGCCGCCCAGTTTCTGACTTGGAGGACTCAAGAACGGGGGCTCTGAGCCAGGGGTTCAGAGGAGAGGGCTCAGGAGGAGGAAGTGGGGTTCAGTTCCGGGCAGGTGGCAGGCAAGGCACCCATGACGTCTGGGTGGGCATGTCCGGAAGGTGGCGTCCCTTGGCGCTTCAGACTGCCTCCCGCCGCCAGCGGCCGCCCCCGCGCGCAGCCTCTCCAGCCCCCAGCTCCGGTCCAGCCGTCTCTCTGGAGCTGTGACTGGCACTTCGGGCGAGTGGGCAGATGCCCACGGGAGCTGGGGCTCTGTCAATCAGGGCTTCAGCCTAGATGGGGATAAAGTTGGAGGGGGCAGCAGAGGCATCAACTGTCAGATTCTCAGACTGTGACAAGTGAAAGGGACAGTCGCTCAGTCGTGTCCGACCCTTTTTTTTTTTCCCAAACAAACGAAACAAAAGCCTACCCAAGGGACTCTGGAAGGTTGAGAACCCTAAAAGATGAATTAAAAATGTGAGTGTGTGTTCAGTTGTGTCCGAGTCTTTGTGACCTCCATGGACTGCAGTGCAGCAGGCTCTTGTCCATGAGATTCTCCAGGGCAGAGTCCTGGAGTGGGTTGCCATTTCCTCTTCCAGGGAATCTTCCAGACCCCGGGCTCAAACCCGCAGCTCCTGCACTGGCAGGCAGATTCTTCACCACTGAGCCAGCAGGAGAGCCACGAATTTAAAACACCAGGATTGGGCTTCCCCGGTGGTTCAGTGGGTAAGGACACCGCCTTGCAGTGCAAGGGACACCGGTTCGATCCCTGGCCTGGGAAGATCCCACGTGCCGCGGAGCGGCTGGACCGATGTGTCCAACTACCGAGCCGGAGCTCTGGAGCGCACGCGCCCAGAGCCGGTGCTCTGCAAGGAGAGAGGCCACTGCAGTGGGAGGCCCACACGGGCCAAAGAACAAAGATGGATGAAAATGGAGAAATGAAAGACCAATAGAAGTGGCCAAAAAATAAAAAAGACAGAGAGAGAGAGACGAAGAAAAAAAACACAAGGATGGAAAAACAAACAGTAGGACAAATTAGATGTTGGTTAGATGCAAGAGGAGGAGGAAGAGTGTGGATGCCGCCCAGTTTCTGACTTGGAGGACTCAAGAACGGGGGCTCTGAGCCAGGGGTTCAGAGGAGAGGGCTCAGGAGGAGGAAGTGGGGTTCAGTTCCGGGCAGGTGGCAGGCAAGGCACCCATGACGTCTGGGTGGGCGTGTCCGGAAGGTGGCGTCCCTTGGCGCTTCAGACTGCCTCCCGCCGCCAGCGGCCGCCCCCGCGCGCAGCCTCTCCAGCCCCCAGCTCCGGTCCAGCCGTCTCTCTGGAGCTGTGACTGGCACTTCGGGCGAGTGGGCAGATGCCCACGGGAGCTGGGGCTCTGTCAATCAGGGCTTCAGCCTAGATGGGGATAAAGTTGGAGGGGGCAGCAGAGGCATCAACTGTCAGATTCTCAGACTGTGACAAGTGAAAGGGACAGTCGCTCAGTCGTGTCCGACCCTTTGCAGCCCCACGGACTGTAGCTCGTCAGGCCCGTCTGTCCATGGGCTTTCCCAGCAAGAACACTGGAGTGGGTAGCCATTCCCTCCTCCAGGGGATCTCCGTGACTCAGGGACTGAACCCAGGTCTACCTACATTGCAGCCAGATTCTTTAACATCTGAACCACCAGGGAAGCCCAAAAGTACTGGCGTGGGTAGCCCATCCGTTCTTCTGACCCAGGTGATCAAACCGGGGTCTCCTGCATTGCAGGCAGATTCTTTACCAGCTGAGCTACAAGGGAATCCCAGAGCAAATGAAGGTCCATCATTCGAGTACAAAATCCAACCAAGTAAAGAGTGTGGGGAAGGTCTTGGGGTTTTCCTTGACAGGAAGCACTATCCGATCCCTTCTGTGATCTCTGGCTGCATTAACAGAGGTAGACGGTATAGAAAGAGGGAGGTGATGGGTCAGATCTTTAGCCCTGCCCAGACCACCATCCCCAGCAGATTCAGTTTATATCTTGTACTTGGAGAAGACAGAGACTGAGTGGACCAAGTCTGGGGCAGGGGATACAACGTAAGGCCTCTGGAAGGATCTGAAGGGGAGAGAATGGTCAACTTGAGAAGAAAACCTCAGGGAGGATGTGGATGCTACCCTCAGATCTCTGAGGAGGCCAGCCCAGGGAGAGGGAGGGTACCAACAGGTTCTTGATGGCCGGAGGCCAAGCTGTAGGAAAGGGAAGGGCTTTCTAACAACGGGGACCGCCCCAGATAGGCAGGAGTCCCTGGGAGAGCCAGTGAGCTCTGCGCCACCAGAGGTGTGAAAGCCGAGACTAGGAGCTGCGGCCATCCTGGCGTTTCCCGTCTCCTGGGGCTTGCGCGCCTGCGGCCGTGGCCCCAGTAGGGACGTGAACAGGCTGTGGGGAACCTGAGGAGCGAGACCCCGGCCCTGGGGCGCTGAGGAGGGCTTCCGAAGGAGGTGGCGTCTAAGGATGAGGGCAGCGTCACCTTCGTGGAATCAACGCGACTGGCAAGGGGAGCCGTGTGGGGACAGCAGGAGGGACAGCAGGCAGGTCACAGGGGCTTGTGCGTGGGCTGTGCTGGGGTCAAACTTCAGGCTGGGGCAGCGAGACGAACAGGGCGGGAGTGGGGTGAGTGCAAAGGGCCTGAGGAGGACCCGGTACTAGCACTTGGCGGGAAGGGTGTCCAGCAGCGTCCTCTCCAGGTCTGGCTCGGAGCCAGGCCTGGCGTGGCCCAGGCTGTGAGGCCAGGCCCTCGTGTTTAGGTGTGAGTGCGTGCTCAGTCGTGTCCGACCCTTTGCAGCCCCAGGGACTGTAGCCCGCCGGGCTTCTCTGTCCATGGGGATTCTCCAGGCAAGAACACTGGAGTGGGCTGCCATTTCCTCCTCCAGGGGATCTTCCCGACCCAGGGATCAAGCCCAGGTCTCCTCCATTGGCAGATGGGTTCTTTACCGCTAGTGCCACCTAACTGATAGAGAGCAGGAAAGAGGCTGGGGCATCTCTCCTGCCACCCTTCTGTTGGAGAAACTGAGTCCAGGCTGTGCAGGGAGGCTGTGCAGGTCCGAGTCGGCCGGATGCCTGGAGAAGACAAGTTCATTTCACAGGTGGGCAAGCTGAGGCCAGCCCTGGCAGTAACTCTCATCTCTAGTGACTCAGGTGCCCTTGTCTTGGGTTCCAACTGGTCATTATTCCTGGCGGGATTCTCCTTCTGCCTCTTCCCAGCCACTGCCGTCCTCGGGGCACCCGGAGGACAGAGCAGCCAGGACGCTGCATGGCAGGAGCTCCTGGCGCTGCCCGGACAGCACCCTGCCTCGGCCTTCGGGAGAGGGAGGGTACCAACAGGTTCTTGATGGCCGGAAAGCTGTAGGAAAGGGAAGGGCTTTCTAACAACGGGGACCGCCCCAGATAGGCAGGAGTCCCTGGGAGAGCCAGTGAGCTCTGCGCCACCAGAGGTGTGAAAGCCGAGACTAGGAGCTGCGGCCATCCTGGCGTTTCCCGTCTCCTGGGGCTTGCGCGCCTGCGGCCGTGGCCCCAGTAGGGACGTGAACAGGCTGTGGGGAACCTGAGGAGCGAGACCCCGGCCCTGGGGCGCTGAGGAGGGCTTCCGAAGGAGGTGGCGTCTAAGGATGAGGGCAGCGTCACCTTCGTGGAATCAACGCGACTGGCAAGGGGAGCCGTGTGGGGACAGCAGGAGGGACAGCAGGCAGGTCACGGGGGCTTGTGCGTGGGCTGTGCTGGGGTCAAACTTCAGGCTGGGGCAGCGAGACGAACAGGGCGGGAGTGGGGTGAGTGCAAAGGGCCTGAGGAGGACCCGGTACTAGCACTTGGCGGGAAGGGTGTCCAGCAGCGTCCTCTCCAGGTCTGGCTCGGAGCCAGGCCTGGCGTGGCCCAGGCTGTGAGGCCAGGCCCTCGTGTTTAGGTGTGAGTGCGTGCTCAGTCGTGTCCGACCCTTTGCAGCCCCAGGGACTGTAGCCCGCCGGGCTTCTCTGTCCATGGGGATTCTCCAGGCAAGAACACTGGAGTGGGCTGCCATTTCCTCCTCCAGGGCATCTTCCCGACCCAGGCATCAAGCCCAGGTCTCCTCCATTGGCAGATGGGTTCTTTACCGCTAGCGCCACCTAACTGATAGAGAGCAGGAAAGAGGCTGGGGCATCTCTCCTGCCACCCTTCTGTTGGAGAAACTGAGTCCAGGCTGTGCAGGTCCGAGTCGGCCGGATGCCTGGAGAAGACAAGTTCATTTCACAGGTGGGCAAGCTGAGGCCAGCCCTGGCAGTAACTCTCATCTCTAGTGACTCAGGTGCCCTGGTCTTGGGTTCCAACTGGTCATTATTCCTGGCGGGATTCTCCTTCTGCCTCTTCCCAGCCACTGCCGTCCTCGGGGCACCCGGAGGACAGAGCAGCCAGGACGCTGCATGGCAGGAGCTCCTGGCGCGCTGCCCGGGACGGGGCCCTGCGTGCCTCCACAGCACCCTGCCTCGGTTTCCCTCCACTTCCCCGTGGAGTGCGCCTCCTCCCGCTGGGCTCCTAGATGCTCCGTGGCTAAGGGTGGGCTTGGTGGGGGATGGGGGCCACCTGGCGGCAGTCGCAGACGCTTGTGGGAACAAGGATTTCTTTTAGCTACCGTGGGAGGAGGTGTGATCTCTCGAAGAGAGGAGCCACCTCCACGAAGCTCCCAACCATGCCCCTCTCTTGGTTGGCCCCACTTCGGTGGGGTAGGGGGACCCCGTGAACCCCAGGCCCACAGTGCTTTACGGAACATGCTGGCCTTCCCCGTCCAGCCTTGGCCCGCCCTCCCCAACCAAGGCATCAGAGTCCCCTTTTCCTAGAGGAGCGAACAGACCCAGAGGGAGGTCCCTCAGCCTGCTGTCTAGGCACAGAACCCGCGTCTTCCGGGCTGGAAGCTGGTGCGGGGGCCCAGCCGCCCCATCCCCTCCACCTCTGCCTGCCCGCATCCTCACGGGAGAGCATCAAGGCCAGGTCTAGTGCCTCCTCCCTGTGGGCGCTGAGGATGAGAACTCCAGGTGACCGTCCTGCCCTGAGTACCTTGGCCTTGGCTGTGGAGAGGGACCTTGGCCTTCCAGCAGAGCGGGCCGAGCCTGGCGGGCTCCAGGCGTGAGGCGGACAGTCATGAGCACGGCTGGCCGGCATGCTGGGAAGGCAGAGATGTACTGACCCCCACCCTGTGAGGGGCTGGGTTTCGTAGGCTGGCTCCTGGGGCTGCGGGGCGGGGCCCACCCCCAGCCACGTGACTCCACGACTGGCCTCTTGGGCCTGGAAGGAAAGAGGATCGAGGTCCATGTCAAGACTGACCGGGGAGCGGCTTCCCTGGTGGTCCCCGCTCGCCATGCAGGGGGTCCAGGAACTAGATCCCACAGGCCACAACTGAGAAGGTTCCCACCTGCCACAATGAGATCCTGTGTGTCAGCTAAGACCCGGCACGACCAAATAAATAAATACATCTTATAAAAAAAAATTAAAAAGGACTAACAAGGAGAGAGAGGTCCTCAAGCAGTCTGAGGGCACAGGCCTGGCAGATCCGGAGCCCCACACGGTCCGCAGGTGTCAGGCCAGCCTGGGTGCTGTGGGCATGACGCGCCTCTGAGCCACCCTCCCTTTTGGCAGGGAGGTGGCGGTGGTCCCCAGGCCTCCCCCTGCAGGGCCTCCCCAGAGAGGGAGCGTGGATCTCTGGCAGGGCCAGCTTGGGACTCCAGGCAGCCTGTCTCAGGCGTGGTGCAAGTCGGTGCCAGCGGCTGGGGCTACACCTGTGTCAGGGCCTCCCGGGCAGCACCCTAGGGTGAGGGGCGTGCCGGGGACCTGGTCCAGCAGGGGAGGGGAGGCAGCTGAGCCGGGGAACGAGTCCCCCTTGGAGGGGGCGCTTGGCCCTGTTGCTGACTTGACAGGCAAGGCCTCTCCCCATAATCATGCTGGGTCCCCAGGGATCCTCCAGGTCTCATGGGGCTGAGCGCTGAGGGCGCAGCCAGGCCTTGTCCCTGCCCAGAAGGCAGAGGGGGCTGGCCAGGCCCCAGGGCTGCAGCCCGCGAGCCTCGTGTACGGGGGCACCGGGCAGCTTGGGGTCCCAGGTCCCTCGGGGTCCAGTGGTCCTACCACAGGTAGGCTCGTGTGCGCACACCCCCGTGCAGGCCAAGGACAGCGATGATGACGACGACGTCACTGTCACCGTGGACCGAGACCGCTTCATGGATGAGTTCTTCGAACAGGTGGGAGCAGCAGCCGTGCCCCGCCCCCAACACCAGGAGATCCGGGGCTCTTAGCACACACCCGCGCCCGGCCCTGCAGCCCACAGGCACCGACTAATGAGCCCATTTCGAGGGTCAATAGACTGAGGCTCAGAGAGGAGCAAAATTTGGGATTGCCTACTCCTCCCACCCCACCCTGTCTAGAAAAATCCTTGGATCAGCAACCCCTCCCTCCCCTGCTGCCACGCACACCTACCCCCTGAAACCTTGCCCAGCCTGGCTCTGAGCCCTGACCTCCTCCAGCCCTACTCTGGGCAAGTCCTGGGCCGGAGAAGGCCCCTCCCTGGGTTTCCACCTCCCAGGTCACCTGGCCTTGGTCCGCAGGTGGAAGAGATCCGCGGCTTCATTGACAAGATCTCCGAGAACGTGGAGGAGGTGAAGCGCAAGCATAGCGCCATCCTGGCCTCCCCCAACCCCGATGAAAGTAAGTGTGCTGTGTGAGGGCCCCCCAGGCCTCCAGGAAGGGAGGGAGGGCGGACCCTGCATTGCTGGTCGGCCCAAGGCCTGGCCAGGTCGGGGAGAGTCCGGAACACAGGCTGTGCCAGGCCTGGGTGGTGGCCGGTCAGTGCCCGCAATCACGGCTGGCTGCCTGGTGGCGGGGGCAGAGTCAGGTGGCAGGTCCCACCTTCCCCAGGTATTCTGGGAGGGAGGGGAGGAGGGAGGGCGCTGCCCGTGATCAACAGGAGGCTTCTCATCCCAGCGCCTCCCTTTCCCTCGCCTCCCAGGGGAGCAGATGGCCGCTCTGAGGCATCAGCGCTGTGGGAGGGCACGCCGGCCGGGCAGGCCGTTTCCGGAAAAAGCTGGCGGCCCTGGCACCTGGCCATTGGTGCCTCGGAGCCAGGCATTCTCAGGGCTCCAGGAAGTCGCCTCTCATCCTCTGCACAGGGAGACTGTGTGTCTGTTTCACTCTGTCCCCAGACGGGTCCCCCTGACCTGTGGAGGCCTTGATTCCTACTACAGTGATACAGGCCAGGCTGACGGCAGGCCGGCCCGTGAGCCCCTCCGCTAGAAGAGGGGGCTCACCCTCTGCCCCAGGGAGGCAGTGATGGCTGGGGCCCAGGCCAGCCGCCTGGACTCATCAGCTGGGGCATGTGCACCGCTCGCCTTGCCTGGTCGTGGCTTACTCCCCTCCCCTCTCCCTTGGCCCGCTCCTTTGGAAGGTGCCAGCTTCTGCGGCCCCAGGACAGAGGATGGGGAGGGTCCAGCTGCTGCCCAGGTATTCAGGCAGAAAGGCCTAGGGCCCACAGTCCACCGTCCAGGCGCCCAAGGCTTGATTCCGCTCTCGACTCCAGCTTCTCGGTCGGTGGCTTCTCAGCCCACAGACATCCTTAAGCACCCAGAATCAATCTCTCCATGCCCCCAACGTGTGCTTGAACCTGAGGCCCGTGCCACACCAACGAAGCCCTGCGCCAGGCCCTTGGAAGGCAGAATGAGTCAGCTAGGGGCCAGGGAGACTGTCCCAGGGAGGGGTGGAGAGGAGACAGGGACCCCCCAGAGCAGGGCGCCCCTCTGGTGCAGTCACTACCTCTTCCTGGCTTGCCCCTCCACCTAGAGGGGTGTCTGGGAAGGCGGCATGGGCCGTGGCTCCTCTGCGTGCCCGCGTGTATCTGGGTCCCTGGTGGGTCCTTCCTGGTGAGGCTCCAGAGGGGGCTGACAGTGGGGTCGACCCCTCACCTGCGGGAAGGCGGAGCGGGTGGGTGGGCTCGGGGCCACAGAGCTGCCCCGCTCCGCAGCCTTGCCTGTGGTGGGTCGCCTTCATCAGATGATCAGCAGTGACCAGGTCAGGATGGCCACCTGTGAGCTGACCGTCAGGACCTGGCACTTCCCGGGGCAGAGGCTGAGCAGAGTTGGCGAGGCATCATGAGGAATGCCAGCAGGGCGTGGGGCGTGGGGTGGGATTCCTGGGCCAAGGCTCATTCGGTCTCCTCTGGGGGCTGCCAGCCGGGCTGGGCTATTTTGGGTCTGAGCAAAAGAGGCCGCGACATCAGAGCAGCTGGTCACCGAGTCTTCCTTTGTTCCTACAAGCAAGGCGCATGCTCCCCCGCACCTGGAAGCCCCCCACTCCACCTCACTCCCCTTCCACTTGGGAAGTGCCCCCCTCCACTTGATCGGCCACTGTCAGCGCCCCTCCCGAGCCCCCGGAGGGAGAAGCCCCCGCCCCAGACGCAAGCACAGGGTGGACGCAAAGGTTAACTCCAGGAGCTCAGTCCTGTTTACTCCAGGGGGTGGGATCCTGAGGGGGCTCCCCTGAGGCTGGGCTCCACCCAGCGCCCCGCAGGGAAGCAGCCTTTTTGCTCCACTTTGCTAGTGAGCCTCTCGCAGGGAGCAGGCGAGCTGGGCACTCTTGTGCCCTCTGCCAGCTTTAGGGAGATGGGTCTAGATGAAACAAGGGTCAGAAGGTATGCCACCGCCCTCCCCAGCTGCACCCTCTCACGGGCCGGCTGCAGGCTACCTCCAGAGCCGACTGTACTCCGGGTCCCCTCTCTGAAGCCCTCCTCCTAGCTCCCCCCTAGGCCTGATGCCTGCAGTTCCCACCCACCTATCGGGCACTCCGCAGGTGGCCTTCAGACATGGGCGTGGGGTGGCTTTGTGAGCCTGCCCTGCCCAGGGTGTTTGGGGCTGGCTTCTGCCTCGGCCCCTGGCCCGGTCCACTCATCCACCAGATGCTTACCACCCTAAGCCACCAGGTAGCGCTAGGTGAGCCCGTCCCCCGCTCCCCCACCTCCAGCTCCTCAAGTATCCACTAAAGGCTCCCCAGTGCCAACTCCAGCATCGGCAGCTGCTCCACAATTATTTCTGCCTTAAATTTAGACCCATCTGTTATCTGCAGGGGGTGGGAGTGGGGAGCCAGCAAGGAGGAAGGGAGGCGCCTTGGAAGACAGCAGGAGAAGCCCCAAGGCTGCAGCTGGTGTGGCCTCAGCCCGGGGCTGGAGGAGCAGGCAGGACCTGGCACTTCCCGGGGCAGAGGCTGAGCAGAGTTGGCGAGGCATCATGAGGAATGCCAGCAGGGCGTGGGGCGTGGGGTGGGATTCCTGGGCCAAGGCTCATTCGGTCTCCTCTGGGGGCTGCCAGCCGGGCTGGGCTATTTTGGGTCTGAGCAAAAGAGGCCGCGACATCAGAGCAGCTGGTCACCGAGTCTTCCTTTGTTCCTACAAGCAAGGCGCATGCTCCCCCGCACCTGGAAGCCCCCCACTCCACCTCACTCCCCTTCCACTTGGGAAGTGCCCCCCTCCACTTGATCGGCCACTGTCAGCGCCCCTCCCGAGCCCCCGGAGGGAGAAGCCCCCGCCCCAGACGCAAGCACAGGGTGGACGCAAAGGTTAACTCCAGGAGCTCAGTCCTGTTTACTCCAGGGGGTGGGATCCTGAGGGGGCTCCCCTGAGGCTGGGCTCCACCCAGCGCCCCGCCGGGAAGCAGCCTTTTTGCTCCACTTGGCTAGTGAGCCTCTCGCAGGGGGCAGGCGAGCTGGGCACTCTTGTGCCCTCTGCCAGCTTTAGGGAGATGGGTCTAGATGAAACAAGGGTCAGAAGGTATGCCACCGCCCTCCCCAGCTGCACCCTCTCACGGGCCGGCTGCAGGCTACCTCCAGAGCCGACTGTACTCCGGGTCCCCTCTCTGAAGCCCTCCTCCTAGCTCCCCCCTAGGCCTGATGCCTGCAGTTCCCACCCACCTATCGGGCACTCCGCAGGTGGCCTTCAGACATGGGCGTGGGGTGGCTTTGTGAGCCTGCCCTGCCCAGGGTGTTTGGGGCTGGCTTCTGCCTCGGCCCCTGGCCCGGTCCACTCATCCACCAGATGCTTACCACCCTAAGCCACCAGGTAGCGCTAGGTGAGCCCGTCCCCCGCTCCCCCACCTCCAGCTCCTCAAGTATCCACTAAAGGCTCCCCAGTGCCAACTCCAGCATCGGCAGCTGCTCCACAATTATTTCTGCCTTAAATTTAGACCCATCTGTTATCTGCAGGGGGTGGGAGTGGGGAGCCAGCAAGGAGGAAGGGAGGCGCCTTGGAAGACAGCAGGAGAAGCCCCAAGGCTGCAGCTGGTGTGGCCTCAGCCCGGGGCTGGAGGAGCAGGCAGGACCTCAGTCAGCCAGGGGACACGGGAGCCCCTCCTCAGGCCTCAATGGAGGCGCCCAGGGGGTCTACCTCACCTCTTCTCCCTCCCCAGAGACAAAGGAGGAGCTGGAGGAGCTCATGTCTGATATAAAGAAGACGGCAAACAAAGTTCGCTCCAAGTTAAAGAGTGAGTCTTGAGTTCCAGGCCTTGTCTGGGGCGCATGCGGGGCCCTCAAGGCCTGCTTTCCCCACACAGCCCAGGGGGCTTCCCTGACTAGGAGGGGTACACTGCGTCTCTCTTGCTTTCGTTGGTGAGGGTGTCCCCACCTGACGTTCACTCAGCAGCCACCTGGAGAGGCCTGCTTGGGCCACACTTCTGGCTGGGCCTGGGGACGGGTGTTGAAGCTTCCTCCAGGGAGGAGTCCTCTCTAGGCCCTGTCCCCCACTTTGGCTAGAGAGGGTTAGGGGAGGGGCAAGCACTGCCTGGCCCGGCAGGAGCCCTCACGCATGCCCGGGGCACAGGCAAGCTTGCCCCGAATGCAGGGGTCCGCCAGGGCACGCCCTGCCTCCTGTTCCTTACACAGCTTCCTAAGCGGTGGGCCCGCTCCACCAAGCTTAGCACATAGCAGGTACTCACACTCACACTCACACACAGAGATACACAGCGACGTGTGTGCCCGAGGCCTCACAAGTGGGTGTGCCTTTCCTATATGTACACACCCACATCTTGCTGGCAGAGCCTTTGCCCCTCCTGCTCCAGTGCCCGGCCCCTCGTTTGCTTCCTGTGCGGACTCCGAGCAGTCCACTCATCCACCAGATGCTTACCACCCTAAGCCACCAGGTAGCGCTAGGTGAGCCCGTCCCCCGCTCCCCCACCTCCAGCTCCTCAAGTATCCACTAAAGGCTCCCCAGTGCCAACTCCAGCATCGGCAGCTGCTCCACAATTATTTCTGCCTTAAATTTAGACCCATCTGTTATCTGCAGGGGGTGGGAGTGGGGAGCCAGCAAGGAGGAAGGGAGGCGCCTTGGAAGACAGCAGGAGAAGCCCCAAGGCTGCAGCTGGTGTGGCCTCAGCCCGGGGCTGGAGGAGCAGGCAGGACCTCAGTCAGCCAGGGGACACGGGAGCCCCTCCTCAGGCCTCCATGGAGGCGCCCAGGGGGTCTACCTCACCTCTTCTCCCTCCCCAGAGACAAAGGAGGAGCTGGAGGAGCTCATGTCTGATATAAAGAAGACGGCAAACAAAGTTCGCTCCAAGTTAAAGAGTGAGTCTTGAGTTCCAGGCCTTGTCTGGGGCGCATGCGGGGCCCTCAAGGCCTGCTTTCCCCACACAGCCCAGGGGGCTTCCCTGACTAGGAGGGGTACACTGCGTCTCTCTTGCTTTCGTTGGTGAGGGTGTCCCCACCTGACGTTCACTCAGCAGCCACCTGGAGAGGCCTGCTTGGGCCACACTTCTGGCTGGGCCTGGGGACGGGTGTTGAAGCTTCCTCCAGGGAGGAGTCCTCTCTAGGCCCTGTCCCCCACTTTGGCTAGAGAGGGTTAGGGGAGGGGCAAGCACTGCCTGGCCCGGCAGGAGCCCTCACGCATGCCCGGGGCACAGGCAAGCTTGCCCCGAATGCAGGGGTCCGCCAGGGCACGCCCTGCCTCCTGTTCCTTACACAGCTTCCTAAGCGGTGGGCCCGCTCCACCAAGCTTAGCACATAGCAGGTACTCACACTCACACTCACACACAGAGATACACAGCGACGTGTGTGCCCGAGGCCTCACAAGTGGGTGTGCCTTTCCTATATGTACACACCCACACATCTTGCTGGCAGAGCCTTTGCCCCTCCTGCTCCAGTGCCCGGCGCCCCCTCGTTTGCTTCCTGTGCGGCCGCACTCAACAGACAGCCGAGTCCCTCCGGGGGAGGTTCCGAGCCTGATCCTAGGTGTGTGGGCGGTGACGCAGCGGCCAGCAGGCCGGGTTATCAGTAACTGGCTGTTCCCCAGGTATCGAGCAGAGCATCGAGCAGGAGGAAGGCCTGAACCGCTCCTCTGCTGACCTGAGGATCCGAAAGACACAGGTGTGGGCGGGGCCTCCGGGGTGGGCCGCCGGGCGCCTGAGGCTCCGGGGCCGGGTGGGGCTGGGGCTGACCCCTGCACCCCCGTCTCGGGTCCCCAGCACTCCACGCTGTCCCGGAAGTTCGTAGAGGTTATGTCTGAGTACAACGCCACGCAGTCTGACTACCGCGAGCGCTGCAAGGGCCGCATCCAGAGGCAGCTGGAGATCAGTGAGCCGAGGGGGCGGGGCCCAGCGAGGGGCGGAGCCGGGCTGGCGCGGACCACCCTGGGGAAGGGCTTGGCTCAGTGTGACCCCTGCTCGCAGCCGGCCGGACCACGACCAGCGAGGAGCTGGAGGACATGCTGGAAAGTGGCAACCCCGCCATCTTTGCCTCCGGGGTGAGTGTGGATCCCTCCCACCGAGGTCCCTGGTGTGTGTGCAGGGATCTGGGCACTATTTGGACGCAGGCACCTGAGAGGCAGGTTTTAGAGAAGGCTCCTTCCCAGAGAGAGCAAAGGACAGGCAGAGGTCACATGTTAGTGGCAAAAAGGGAATCAAGATCCGTCTCCTGGTTCCTTACAGTCGGGTCAGCCTCTTGCTCCCCATTCTCACTTGGCCACCGGCTAAGGGCTCCTTCCACCGTCCTCAGGACCTCTTATCCCTCTGGGAGGACACAGTGCCCTTGACCTCTCTCTTTTCAAGTGAAATCTCGTGTTCTGCCAACCAGGAGGGCTTCCTGAAGGAAGTGGCACACAGGGGAGGCAGCTTGGACATGCGGTTCTAGGAAGAGGGGCCAGCTACAGTCAGTGTGGGAGGAAAACAGGAGGAGAGGGGTGGGGAGAAAGGCCATTCAAGGCCTGGGTTCTCAGTCAGTCATCCCAGGCTCCTAGAGCGCTGGCGGTGAGCACTACCACCCCGCGGTGACTGTGCCCAGACACAGGTGTTACTAGCCCCATGTTACAGCTGGGAATCTACTGGCAGGAAACCAGGTCTTAGAGAAGTCTAGGAACAGCTAGTAAGAGCCTGGGCTTCCCTGGTGGCTCGCTGGTAAAGAGTCCGCCTGCCAGTGCAGGGAACACAGGTTCAATCCCTGGGTCAGGCAGATCCCCTGGAGAAGGGCATGGCAACCCACTCCAGTACACTTGCCTAGAGAATTCCATGGACAGAGGAGCCTAGTGGGCTACAGTCGCTGGGGTTGCAAAGAGTCGGACACGACTGAGCCATGATGTCAGTAAGAGCCTAGCAGAAAGTGGGGGCAGGGCTGCGGCGAAGGAAGAAGCCTCGGGTTCCGCTTCCAAAACATTCTGCTCAGACCACTGCCTATCCCAGATGCCTCTGCCCTTGGCCTCTTGCTGTCCTGGTCCTGTCCCCCCCTGCTGCGCCCTTGGGTGGGTCCCTAGTCCCAGCTCACTGCCCTCCGCTCCCCTAGATCATCATGGACTCCAGCATCTCAAAGCAGGCGCTGAGTGAGATTGAGACGCGCCACAGCGAGATCATCAAGCTGGAAAACAGCATCCGGGAGCTGCACGACATGTTCATGGACATGGCCATGCTCGTGGAGAGCCAGGTGGGTGCCCGGGGCCCCCTCACCCCGCCCCTAGCAGCACCCGGGGCTGCACTGACCCGCCCCCTTTCTGCCCGCCACGCTGCCCTGCCCGGGAGGGACCGAGTCTCAGGTAATTGGCCGCGTGCTGTTGAAACTGCCCACCCACGGGATCCTCTCTGCATGGCTCTGCTTGGCCCTCGGGACCCCAGGCCCTGCATGGCGCTGCCCACCTTCACCTGGCCTTGGCCTGTGTCATTCCCCAGCTGTTTGTCACGTGGGCACGTGGAGGGGCATTTTCCCAGGAGCCGGAGGGACAGCTGTGAGCAGGACCGCTGAGGGCCGGAACTGATGTCTGTTGGGCAGCAGGGCAGCGGAAGTCACGATGAATGGCACGTTCGCCAGCCGTGCCAGATGTTAAAACCTAGATTCGGTGGGGCCACAGTTTCACGTCATCCCAGGCTCCTAGGCGCTGGCGGTGAGCACTACCACCCGTGACTGTGCCCAGACACAGGTGTTACTAGCCCCATGCTACAGCTGGGAATCTACTGGCAGGAAACCAGGTCTTAGAGAAGTCTAGGAACAGCTAGTAAGAGCCTGGGCTTCCCTGGTGGCTCGCTGGTAAAGAGTCCGCCTGCCAGTGCAGGGAACACAGGTTCAATCCCTGGGTCAGGCAGATCCCCTGGAGAAGGGCATGGCAACCCACTCCAGTACACTTGCCTAGAGAATTCCATGGACAGAGGAGCCTAGTGGGCTACAGTCGCTGGGGTTGCAAAGAGTCGGACACGACTGAGCCATGATGTCAGTAAGAGCCTAGCAGAAAGTGGGGGCAGGGCTGCGGCGAAGGAAGAAGCCTCGGGTTCCGCTTCCAAAACATTCTGCTCAGACCACTGCCTATCCCAGATGCCTCTGCCCTTGGCCTCTTGCTGTCCTGGTCCTGTCCCCCCCTGCTGCGCCCTTGGGTGGGTCCCTAGTCCCAGCTCACTGCCCTCCGCTCCCCTAGATCATCATGGACTCCAGCATCTCAAAGCAGGCGCTGAGTGAGATTGAGACGCGCCACAGCGAGATCATCAAGCTGGAAAACAGCATCCGGGAGCTGCACGACATGTTCATGGACATGGCCATGCTCGTGGAGAGCCAGGTGGGTGCCCGGGGCCCCCTCACCCCGCCCCTAGCAGCACCCGGGGCTGCACTGACCCGCCCCCTTTCTGCCCGCCACGCTGCCCTGCCCGGGAGGGACCGAGTCTCCAGGTAATTGGCCGCGTGCTGTTGAAACTGCCCACCCACGGGATCCTCTCTGCATGGCTCTGCTTGGCCCTCGGGACCCCAGGCCCTGCATGGCGCTGCCCACCTTCACCTGGCCTTGGCCTGTGTCATTCCCCAGCTGTTTGTCACGTGGGCACGTGGAGGGGCATTTTCCCAGGAGCCGGAGGGACAGCTGTGAGCAGGACCGCTGAGGGCCGGAACTGATGTCTGTTGGGCAGCAGGGCAGCGGAAGTCAACGATGAATGGCACGTTCGCCAGCCGTGCCAGATGTTAGAAGGAGCCAACCTGACAGAGCAGTGGTTCTTGACCTTGAAAGTGCTCAAGAGCCACTCAGAGGGCTGTTATATAGGTCCCTACGCTGGTCCCCACTCCCAGAGACTGGCAGATGGGGGTTGGTCATTCGATCGCTCAGTTGTGTCCAGCTCTTTGCGACCCCGTGGCCTGCGGCACGCCAGGCTTCCCTGTTGTTCATGATCTCCCGGGGTTTATTCAAACTCACGTCCATTGAGTCAGTGATGCCATCCAACTGTCTCATCCTCTGTCACCCCCTTCTCCTCCTGCCCTCAATCTTTCCCAGCATCAGGGTCTTTTCCAGTAAGTCGGCTCTTCGCATCAGGTGGCCAGAGTATTGGAGCTTCAGCCTCAGCCTCAGTCCTTCCAACGAATGTTCAGAGTTGACTTCCTTTAGGAGTGACGGCTTTGACTGCCTCGCTGTCCAAGGAGGGGGCGGGGCTCATAAACGTGTGTGTGTCAGCAAGCTCGAGGGTGATGCCAGAGCCTCTAGCCCCGGGCCACGCGTGGAGTACCACAGTCCCTCCTGATGGGGGGGTCAGGGAAGGCCTCTGAGGTGGCACGTGAGCTCTGAACACTTCCCGGAGGAAGAAAGTGGAGCTGGCCCAGGCTGAGGGACCAGGAACACCACAGTCCTGAGACCAGCAAGAGCCTGACTTATGTGAGGAGCAGAGGAGTGAGCCAGGCAGCTGGTGTCCAGGGAGAGTAGGAGATACGGAGATGGGGGTCTTGGCAGGTGGCGCAGGGCCCTGGAGTCCCTTCTAGGTTGGAGGGTCTTCATGTGGAAGGGGCGTGGCCCATAGGGTAAGCAGGGAGACCTTGAGGGGGCTGCTGCTTCCACCGGGGTGAGAGGTCACGGTGCCGTGAGAGCAGTGGAGCTGGAGAAAGCGGTCAGCTGTCATAGTCGAGTGGCCTCGGGGGGCTGTGTGTGGCCAGATGCAGGGCTCGCGAGGCTGTGGGCATGGGCCTCTTAAAGGTTGAGGACCAGCATCGTGCCTGGGGAGGATGGAGTGAGGGGCTCACCATGGCCAGACTCCTGCCCACCACCATGCCTGCTGTCCTCTGTCCAGCCCCAGGGTCATGCCCCAGCTGAGTGTCCTCTGCATGGTCCCCTTCTCCTTGGTGAGGCTGCATGGGGAGCTGCCTGCGGTGCCTGGCGTGACGGGCACAGGCCAGAAGCTGGACCCCCTCCTCCTCACAGCCCCCTCTGCTCTAACCTCAGGCGCTGCTTTCCCAAAGTCCGGCCCTGGGCCCCCTCGCCGCCCTGAAGGGGGCCCTCTGGAGCTGGGGTGCCCCTGGCCCTGCAGGGAGAGATGATCGACAGGATTGAGTACAACGTGGAACACGCGGTGGACTACGTGGAGAGGGCCGTGTCTGACACCAAGAAGGCTGTCAAGTACCAGAGCAAGGCGCGCCGGGTCAGCTGCCCCACCCCGCCAGCGTTCCCCGCGAGCCCCCGGGCCACCCCAAGTCTCTTCCCGTCCTGCCTCCTCTCGCCCCTCAGCTCTGACCAGAGCCTTCGCCCGGCTCTCCCAGGCCTTCACTGTGGTTTAGTCGCTAAGTCGTCTCCAACTCTTGGTGACCCACGGACTCCAGTGCGCCGGCCTCCTCTGTCCGTGGGATTTCCCAGGCAGGCATACTGGAGTCCCAGGCCTTCAGCGCCCCGCTGCAATCTTTCTCCTCAGTCAGTCTCCCAGACTCTCCACCCCTCAACCCTCATCAGAGCCCCAGCGGCTCCCCCGCCCCTCAGAGCTCTGCCCCGAGGCTCCACCACCCCCGCCCCCAGCCCCACTCCCAGCGCTGAGGCCTCTGCTTGCCTCCCTGTGCAGAAGAAGATCATGATCATCATCTGCTGTGTGGTCCTGGGCATCGTCATCGCCTCCACCTTCGGCGGCATCTTCGGATAGACACCACTGCACCGGCCACTCTGCTCTGGACGGTCCACCCCCCGGAGGCCCCGGCTGCTGCCCCCTTCCGGCTCGGAGCCCTCTCCTCCCCACCCCAGACCGCTCCTTCCTCTGCCACAGGGCCCCCCGCCTCCCGCCCTGCCCTGAGCCATCGTGTGCATGATCTTTGTGACAGTGTGTGTCTGTACCGGAGGCAGAGGGGAGCCAGGCTGGGCAGCAGCCGGCCGGGCGGGGATGGGCCCACAAGGGAGAGACTCGGGCCCAGGCCACTCCCCGTATCCAGGAGGGGTGCCCAGGGGAGTCAGCCATGTCCCCCGACCGGGCCTCAGTAATTCCACTCAGCCCTCTCCTGGATCAAGGCTCTCTGGGGCCCCAACCTTGCCGCCGCCTCTATTGTCTGAGCTACCAGGGAAGCCCCCTTGCCTCCTCCTGACCGACCCACCCGCCCCCTCCTGAGTCCTCTCCAGCTGTCCCCCTAAGCGGGCCCCTCCAAGGGCTGGGGACCAGCTGGCCACATGGTGCTGCTTTTCGGGTGAGGGGAGGGGTGGCCCTGAGAGACAGCCCAGCTCTAAGCCTCTAACAGCCAATCACTGCCAGGGGCCGTAGCCCGGTGGCTTCTGGCTGGCGGGACCGGGCCTCCTCCCCTACCTGGGGGCAGAGTCCAGCAGGTCTTCGGCCGCCTCGGCCTCCCTTCCCACATTCCTACGGCCCCCAGAGCAACCCCTTAGGGCTATGCCTGACCCCAGGGAACGTTCTAGAAGAGGCTGACCAGGGCCTGGTCTCCAGCCGCCCTCAGAGCTAGGGAGGCAGGGCGGGCCCCCGTCAGGCCACTGTCCTGGCAAAGCCCACACCCGGGCCGGCCGCTCTCCCCGGGGTGGGTCCTCAAGCCATTGTGTGTTGCATGTTTGGGACAGAGGTCCCTGCTCTCCTGTGCTTGGGAAGCCATTGTCACTTCAGGCCTGTGGTCTCGTCCTGGCCTTGCTGCCCCCACCACGTGCCGCGTGGGGGTCAGGGCTCTCGGCTGCAGGATTCAGCGGCCAGCCGAGGAGGGGCGCCTCCCTCCTCCCCACCGGCTCGGGACTTCTCACATTGGAAGCGTGCTCCCCACCCAGAAGCCCTCTTGCGCATCAACAGGCAAGGAGTGTGCATGCAGGCGCATGCAGTGGGGGACGGGGCCGCTCTGGAGCCCACCTGCCCTCGGCTTCGCTCCTGCCCAGTGGCTGACCACTGTCCGTGTTGCCTTCTTGAACAGCGCCTCCCCGCCCCTCCTCCACCCCGTCACCAAAGGTCTTGGTACAACCAGCTGCCCATTTTGTGAAATTTTTATGTAGAATAAACATTTGTATCTGTACCACACCTCTGCTCGAGATTTCTTTGGTGTCATGGGCTTAGAGCCTGCGAGTGAAGGCTGACGGGCGTCCCAGGGCTCAGACGCCAAGGATCCCGGCCGCCTCCCTCAGCCCGCAACGTCCAGACCTCCTGGCCCCTCCAGAAGGTGCACCTCTCTCAGCAACCTGCCGGGTGCCTGTCCTGTACTGTGGGCCCAGACTGACCCCCTCTTCCCACCTGTCCAGAAACTACAGGCAACCACTGCATCCTCTCTCATCAGCCCGCTAAACAACCCCCCATCCTGGGGCAGAACCTGCCCTTCTGACCACGAGTGACTGGAGAGCAGACAGGCCCGCGGACAGCCCAGCGCTGCTGGTCAGCAGCTGATGCGGCAGCTCGGGGCCACAGGGAGACCAGAGACTGGGCAGAGGCCTCGGGCCCACGGGAACCACGGATACATGCCATCCGGGCCATGCCTTCCCTCTTGTATTGCCTGATGCTACATTACAAAATACCGGCTCATCACAGATACGCCGAGAAACAGCCCGAAGTTAACTTACCTTGTTCTTTGTAGTTTAAAAGAATGTTTCTCATACACTTAAAGTTCTTTAAACCGAATTCATACCTGGGAATGAAGCCTCCCACCAACAGAGGAACTTCTGAAATTTGTTGAGGATCACAGAGCTGCAAACTGCCAGCGCCGAGGTTACACAGAGAACAGTTTATTGCTTTCAGAACAAAATGAGCTCCTTTCAGAACTTTTCAGTGCAAAAAAAACTTTTCAAAACTTGCCAACTTTTTAGAAGTCTTTCTAAAATGTTTTTTGTCAGCTGCTGAAGCAGGCACTTCAATACAGCAAACTCTCCTGAGGCAGGTTTTCGCTCTGGACTGCACCACTCTACCCGCGTGGTCCCCGAGCGGTCCCAGTGGACACGGCCGCCTGCTCAGAAGCGGGGCTTGCGCTTGCGGCCGGTGTACTGGGTGTCAGGTCGGACCTCCCTGTGCCACGGAACAATCGTGGGGAGAAGAACAGAAGAGTCTCAGGAAAAAGAACCAAGAGCCCCTGGGACGCTGGAGGCAGGGGAGCCCCAGGCCCTGGGCGGCCAGGCCCCTTAGCCCACAGCCGGCCCCGCCCGGACTTACTTGCCCTGCCGCCGCCGGCGTGCCTTCTTCTCCAACACCCACTCTCGGCTCTTCCTCACCAGCCCCCGCCTCGCCATCCTGTCCGTGACCCTGTGGGAGACAGGGCTGTGAGCACGGGGACGGAGCGGCCTGGCTGGCCCCCAGGGGAAGCTGGGCAGGGAAACGTGGCAAGCTTCCCGCCCGTCAGGCAGCCTCCAGTATCCCCCCATTCTGGACACCCCTTTCCTGGTGACACCTGCTGGGGCCAGAGCAACTGTTTAGCAGGAGGCAGGAGGCACGGGTCCCCCTCGTTTGCAGGTATCCTCAAGGTTGGCAACTATACGTTAGGCCTACATACATACTTGCCTGTGGGGAAGACAGGGGCCAAGTTATTCTGGGACCAGCATCAGCTCAGAAGAGCCTGTCCAAGGAGGGACGTCCCTAGTGGGCCAGTGGGTTAAGAAGTCTTGCGTCCACTGCAGGGGATGTGTGTCTGACCCCAGTCGGGAGACTAAGATCCTGCATATCATTCAGCATGGCCAAAAAGAAATACATTTTTTAAAAAGACCCTAGGGCTTCCCTGGTGGTCCTGCGGTTAAGAATCCACCCGGCAACGCAGGAGACACGAGTGTGATCCCTGGTCCAGGAAAAGCCCACATGCCATGGGGCAGCTAGGCCCGTGCTCCGCGACTAGCAAGCCCGCAACAAGAGAAGCCACTGCAACAAGAAGCCCACGTGCCACACCGAGGGAAGAGCTTGTGCTCGCCACCCTAAGACAACCTGTGCAGCAAGGAAACCCCAGCATGGCCAAAAATAAAATAAAACATTTACACAATAGCCCATCTGCAGAAAGCCAGAGGCCCTGGTGCAGAGCAGGTCAGGGCTCCCAGCCACTACAAATGTCTGAGGCAGGAAAACCCGGCTGCCCAGCTCACGGCAGCCCCGACGACAGGGACCTCAAGGACTGATCTTGGCCTCCAGTCCTGGCTGAGGAGAAGAGGGGCCTCCTACAGCTCTACGGGAGAGAGGCCCCGAGACAGCGGGGAGCCCGGGTCCTCCAGCCACATCTCCACCCGGCAGCCGGAAACGAACCATCCTCAGCGCTGACACACCACAGAGCCTGCCTGCCGCGTGGGTCACCGTCTCCTGAATACAGGCCAAGAAAGCTGACGGGGCGGGGGCAGGAAGTCAGAGATGCGTCAGGTAAAGGTTTAAAAGAGCTGTTCTTAATGTACTTGTGTGTTGGATTCGCCAAAATGTTTATTTCCTAAGATGTTAAGGAAAGACCTCGATGAGCTTTTAGGATGAAACGGTAGCTGCCGGTGGCTTGGGGGTGATCAGACAGAAGTGACCCCACCGGGAGAAGCCCGACCAGCCGACAGCCTCCTCCCCACCCTCCCCAGATCTGAGGACGTCAAGAGGAAGGGACTGGGGAGACAGGGTCCGCGCCCAGCACTGCGCGAGCCCTGCAGACACGCCCTCACCTCCTCGACACGCTGTCCAAGCGGACGGCACACCCCCGCCGACCCCAAAACGTTTAAATGAAGAGACGAGACCTGGCTGCTCGGGTCGCACGACTTACCTAAGGGAACAGTTAGGACACGTCGTCTGCAGACGCTGGTGTAAGCACAAAAGGGGACCGAGGGTGGACAGGGGGAGCTAAACCCCCTCAACTTCCCTGAGGAGTGGAAGCCGGGACCGCTCGCTGGGAGGGAGCCCGGGACGGGCCCCTTAGAGCAGAAACAGCGAGGACAGCCCCCCGTTATCTTCACGGAGAACAGGCTGAGAAAGCAAAGGGAGACGACCCGAGCAGGCCAAGGGGTCGGGGGCCATCAAGGCACGGTGGACACATGGACCAGATTCACGGTTTATCACCACGCCTGGGCCTTCCTAACTCATCCGTTCTGTTTTCCCTCTCCGACGTCCTCCACGTCTGAAGACCTTCCGCTCCTATCAATCAGAACTGAGGAACCACCCTCTCCTTCACTCCCTCACAATCAACTGCTCCTTCAACAAATACTGAACACCTTTTGCTAACTAACAAGGCATTTGTATGGTGTAGGCTATACAAGTCCCCAAGTTTTCATTCTACCCGGGGACAGACATAATGTCAAGTAAACAAACAGTTCTGATTCAGAGCGGTGAAAGGTATCAGGGAAAACAAAAGTAAGGAGAACTCAACTGAAGAGACTCAACAGAGAAGTGGCAAGATATGATTTATGCTTTTAAAAAAACCAAAGGGAAGGATCGGTCTGGCTACACAGCCAGTGAATTCAGAGGCAAAGTCAGAAGCAGGGAGACACGCGAATCAGCCTTTCAAAAATCCGGGCAGTGGGGACAGAGATCAGGCAAGAGTGGGGGAAAGGGAGGGACTGACCGGACGTGAGATGGAAGGGAGACAGGGAGGGCAGGGAATGGGAAGAAGGGAGGAAGGAAGTCTGGGTGTGAGACCAAGAGCTCTGTACGCCTCTGGAGACGTGTGGGAAGTCCAGGCCTGGACACGCGGGAGGGCAGGTGGTTTGGAAATCAGAGGTCGGATCGAGACCAGAGATAGACACCTAGAAGTTCTCAAGCTGGAGCTGGTGCTCACGGCAGCAGCACAGAGGGAAAGCAGGTCCGGGCAGGGCTGCAGAGTGGACCGAGAAGGACCAGCCAGGGAGCTGGGGAGGAAGCCAAGTGAGGAGCGCGCTAAGGGAGCAACGGGCTGCCTCACTCAGCTCCTACTTACCAAGCAAGTTACAGTGAAGATGGAGAAGGAAGCAAGGCGCGTGGGTATGGCAAGACAGGCTGCCGGCAGCAAGAGCCACTTGTGATGAGACAAGCCTGAGCCAGAGGAGAGGCCTGAGCGAGGCAGGGGAGCCAGTGTGAGGAGGTCTGCCTTCAAGGGAAGCCGATCAACAGGGGCCGATCAACAAGAGCGGTAGCCAGGAGCTGTTACGGGGTTAAGGGAGGATCCTTCTAAAGATGGGAGAAATAGCGCAGCCCAGGCGTGTGCTGAGGGAAATTACTCAAAAGGGTAAAGATGAGGATGCAGGAGAGGACGGGGCTAGGGGCTGAGGTACAGGTGACGGAGGCAGCCTGGGGAGGAGGGGACCGCCTGCTGGTGTGGCAAGAGGGCAGGCAGAGAGGGGGGCTGCCCACGCACGTCCAGCAGGGCTCCCTCGCTCAGCCAGTGGCAGCTGCAGGCATCGTCCCAAAGGGTTCCCCCGTCCCATCCCCACCTGGGTGTTCCTGCCACATCAGGCCCTGAGAGACTTGGCGAGAGCAGAGACACACGGAGAGTCTTGCCGCCTGGACCTGGTGACGGCGACCACTGGCCCCTCAGGCAGTGCTGAAGGACAGCCTCACCTCTTCGCTGTGAATGAGGACTCCGTGGCCACCGCCTCCTCCTCATTATCTTCGCTCAGGCCCTGCAGGAACCAAAGTGCTTTCTGGTGATCTGGAGATCTCTGAAGCATCCCGCTCACCCCAACCCTGGAAGGCCTGGCATCCAGGCCTGAGGCCTTCCAACAGGTCCATGGCCCAGTCCCGCAAGAAGGGAACCCAAGAGAGACAGGGCTACAAACTCAAAGGTCCTCACCTTTGGTATGTAGGTCTGAGGTCCAGAAAACAAACACAGGTAGAACCTGAAATGAGAAATCAGGAGCCAGAGGAAGCAGGTCCGGGCAGGGCTGCAGAGTGGACCGAGAAGGACCAGCCAGGGAGCTGGGGAGGAAGCCAAGTGAGGAGCGCGCTAAGGAAGCAACTGGCTGCCTCACTCAGCTCCTACTTACCAAGCAAGTTACAGTGAAGATGGAGAAGGAAGCAAGGCGCGTGGGTATGGCAAGACAGGCTGCCGGCAGCAAGAGCCACTTGTGATGAGACAAGCCTGAGCCAGAGGAGAGGCCTGAGCGAGGCAGGGGAGCCAGTGTGAGGAGGTCTGCCTTCAAGGGAAACCGATCAACAGGGGCCGATCAACAAGAGCGGTAGCCAGGAGCTGTTACGGGGTTAAGGGAGGATCCTTCTAAAGATGGGAGAAATAGCGCAGCCCAGGCGTGTGCTGAGGGAAATTACTCAAAAGGGTAAAGATGAGGATGCAGGAGAGGACGGGGCTAGGGGCTGAGGTACAGGTGACGGAGGCAGCCTGGGGAGGAGGGGACCGCCTGCTGGTGTGGCAAGAGGGCAGGCAGAGAGGGGGGCTGCCCACGCACGTCCAGCAGGGCTCCCTTGCTCAGCCAGTGGCAGCTGCAGGCATCGTCCCAAAGGGTTCCCCCGTCCCATCCCCACCTGGGTGTTCCTGCCACATCAGGCCCTGAGAGACTTGGCGAGAGCAGAGACACACGGAGAGTCTTGCCGCCTGGACCTGGTGACGGCGACCACTGGCCCCTCAGGCAGTGCTGAAGGACAGCCTCACCTCTTCGCTGTGAACGAGGACTCCGTGGCCACCGCCTCCTCCTCATTATCTTCGCTCAGGCCCTGCAGGAACCAAAGTGCTTTCTGGTGATCTGGAGATCTCTGAAGCATCCCGCTCACCCCAACCCTGGAAGGCCTGGCATCCAGGCCTGAGGCCTTCCAACAGGTCCATGGCCCAGTCCCGCAAGAAGGGAACCCAAGAGAGACAGGGCTACAAACTCAAAGGTCCTCACCTTTGGTATGTAGGTCTGAGGTCCAGAAAACAAACATAGGTAGAACCTGAAATGAGAAATCAGGGAGCGAGGGCTGGGCTCAGAAAGCCTCGAGGGGCAGGTGGAGTCCTCGCCACGTCACGACAGAGGAAGACGCGGCCTGGCAGGACCCCAGTGACCCAACCCAGCACTGCTCTTCACCTGTCACTGGCTTGCAAGGGCCACCCTGCCACCCTCTCCTGCAGCACGGGCGGTGCCCGGGCCCCGCACTCACTTCTTGGCTTTGGCGCTGTTCGGGTAGTCCACCACCACACCACCAGTGAAGCCGGCCCTGATGGCCTGGGTGGTGATCAGCTCCAACTGGGGAGAGAACAGCAGGGAGTCAAGCGGGGCGGGTGGGGAGCAGCAGCTTCCCGCCCACTCCCCCGGCCCTCCTGTGCTCCTAGGATGGACCTCTCCTGGGAGAACCGAAGGTCTTCTTTATCAGACCGTTTCCGACTCCAAATCCCCAAAAACCAGACAGGAAAGGAGCAGGCTGGAGGCACCCATAGCAGACACCTCCCTCGGGATCCAGAGACCCACCAACCCCTCAGGCGTTCTCACTTTCCAGCCCGGGGACCCACCTCCCTACTCCAATCTCGGGAAATGAATGGCCGCCAACTGAGAGGGAGCTGCATTCGTGTCACCAGGCAGGGACAGCTCACCACTCGTCCATCTGACCCCCCTCTGCTCACACATCACACGCCTCAGAACAGACCACCGCTGACATCCTCTCCCCCACCCTTACGGATGTCTCTGGCTATGCAATCAGTAACATGAGAGCGTTTGTCTGTCGAGAGAAGACAAACATCCTGCCCCCGACCCACCCCAGGTGCCCCTCTTCCTTAGGACGTTAGGTCCTAAGATGTGCCCCAGGGGCCCCAGTGACCACTCTCAGCCCCTCTTCCCACCAAGAAGCCTAAGGGGGCTTGTCTTGTCGCCTCCCCAAAGCAGGAGGGCAGGAGAGTGAGAAGCAGGACCGTTCACCTGTTCTGGGTCCCTCACTTCCCTACACCCCCATGAGCCACGGGGCTCACCTGCTCTGAGTTCTCGGGGTACAGCTGCAGGACGGCTCGGGCTCCCCGGACCTGCAACAGAAACACGGCTGGCTTTCAAATACCCCATGCGCTCCAGACCCGATGCTCCCCCTTTTCTTCTTCATGAAATATTTGTTGAGTTCCTGCTGGGCGCAAGGTATGCTGTTCTCGGGGCTGGGAAACAGCCCTGAACAAAAGAGATAGTCCCTGAACATCTGCAGCTCACATTTTAGTGAGACAGGCAGCTGATTTACAGCAGATTTAAGTGCCAAGAAGTAAAATAACTGGGGACAAGGGACAGTCGGTGACAGATCCTAGCCAGTTTACCTTTGGTTTTTAAGGAAGGCCTCTCGCTGAGGGACGCTGGGGCGGAGACCTGAATGTAGTATGGAGCTGGCTACTGAAATTTTAGTGGGAAGAGCATTTCAGCAGAGAGAAAGGCAAATTCCAAGGCCCTCAGAACTTCAGTATTAACTCCAGAGGCCGAGCAGAAAACAGAGCACACAATGCCCAAGACCAGCCAGCTATCTGCCCGAATGACCCCGTCTTAAAAAAGCCAGGGGTGAAGTGCAGTGACTAAGGGCACCAAGAAACACCTGGATCTGGGACTTCCCCGGTGGCCCAGTGACTAGGACTCGGTGCTCCCTATTGCAGGGGGCCCAGGTTCGAGCCCTGGTCAGGGAACTATTAATAGAACCCACAGGCTACACCTAAGAGTGAAAATCCTGAGTGTTGCACCTAAGACCTGACACGGCCAAATATATATATTTTTTTAGTTTTTATTTATTTATTTATTTTTGGCTATTCTGGGTCTTCACTGCTACCTCAGCTTCTCTCGTTGCAGGGGGAGGGGGCTCCTCTCTAGTTGAGCTAAGCGGGCTTCTTGTGGCGGTGCAAATAAATGTTTAATAAATGAAAAGAAACACTTGGATCCAAAAAAAGAAAAAAAACGACTCAGGATCTCAAACTCTCATCTAGTCCCAGGAAACACCACCAGGCCATCATTCCTAAAGACAAGATGAAGCTCATGAAGGCCCTTCAGTGGTCAGTAACCACCTTGCTCCCTTCTCGGAGCCCTGGCGGCAGGGGGCGGAAGGTGGAGGCTGGCAGATGTGAGCTCTGGAAGGTGTTCTCTGTGTGGCCTTGACTTGCCATCCCTGTCCTCAAGCTGGGGAGTCCAGGCCCCCAAGCCAAGGGGTGATTAAAATTCAGCAGAGTAGACATAGCAGCTGGGATCCGTCTTGGATTCTAACATCCGTGTCTTCACATTTCACCGGAGCGTCAGCTCGCCATCTCCACCCTGCTTTCTCTTTAGGCTGCCCACTAGGACAGACATAGCCCAGATAAGGTCCTGCCATCCTGCGATCCCATCTCAATGTCCTTCCCACGGAGCACCTCCAGCTCATCCCACTGCCTGCAGGACGAGGGACCGGAGGAGGCTCTCATACTCACCAGAACAGAGTAAAGAGAAGAGAAGAAGCAGAACAGACGCTTGGCAGGAATGTCCGACTTCTTGTTAGCATTACACAGCCACTGCACCGCCGAAATGCTGCAAGACGAAGGGACCTCGTCAGGAAAGGGAGCGACGTGCATGGCTCGTCCCAGCCTCCTCACGACCAATGCCACCTTCCTTGATCTCCAAGTGAAACCCTCCTGCCCACAACTGTCTACTGGCATGTGCAGGTCCACCCCGGTCACTATTCTACAGCACTGGACCAAACAGGGTCTCCAGAAGGTGAGCATGAAATGCTTCCTTGCAGCCAGTCCAAGGAAACATGTCCTCAACCTTGTTTCTCCAAACTCCTCCCAGCTTTCAGGGGCCAGCCCCAGCCGCCCCGCTCAAGGCTTTCCTGTGCTCTTCTTTTCATGACCCTGGAGGGTCCCCTGGCTCCCTAGTGCATGCTCCACACAGGGCTCCTGTTCAGTTACTTGGCTCACATCTTTTTTTTCACTTTTCAGCCACATGGCACAGCATTTGGGATCTTAGTTTCCCAACCAGGGATTGAACCTGTGCCGCCTGCAGTGGAAGTGCAGGGTCTAAACCCCTGGACCACCAGCGAAGCCCCCTGGTCCGTATCTTATAGCACCTGAAAAACCATGAGGAATCTTAGAAACAGGGACTCCACAGCACCTTGTACAATTTCTTACACGTAACAAATGTTGAAAGGAAAGAGCTGGCATAGTATCTCTCCCTTTAAACACAAGCTAAAAATGACTGTTTACCAGTGAAACACACAAGATCTTATTGCTGGCCTTTGGTTTTTTTGCAGCTTAGAGTCACCCGATCATTACTAAAAAACAAACTGCTATCTTTAAAACGCTTCTCCCCCTCCAATCTTGTTTCCACGTGTAAACTAATCCCTTTCCCTAAAAAACTGAAATCCAAATATGTAGCCGTCACTCAGCCTCCCCCTGTGCATTCCCACAGCTCAAGCTACTATCACAGGAGGTCCTTCCCTACCCAGATAATGATTAAACTATGACTTCCTCTCCTAGCCCCTACATCCACCCCATCAACAAAACACTAACCCAAACACTCAGAGCTTCCACGGAAGGCAAACAACTTCGTGTTTTTAACAGTAATTTTAATGTTCTAAGATATGTTATCAAACTGCTATGTATCCATTCAAAGCCTGGCCCGACTCCTCTGAAAGGACTCTCAAACCAACTCTCCCCTACAAAGTTTCCTGAAAGAAGTCAACAAGACGGCTGTGGGGGACCCACAAAATGGCTCCGAGAAGCTTGGAAGCCCCCACCCCACCACACAAAGCAGAGAAATCTATCCACCATGGCGCCTGAACATAGCAGTGCAAGTTAATCACAGGAGGAGTTTTATAAAACAAAAAAATACATATTTGGGGGCCGTACTCTTGATCAAATAGATCTGAAAATCCTGGGGGATTGTATATGTTTACGCATTATGTGCGACTCTGCTTTGGGAAGCCCTGGCCTGCAAGACTCAAAGCAGGAGACGAAGACCCTTACCTGATGCAACAATCAAAGGTGCCTGGTCTGAAGGCTCCCCTGTTCAGTTACTTGGCCATCTTTCACTTTTCAGCCACATGGCATAGCATTTGGGATCTTAGTTTCCCAACCAGGGATTGAACCTGTGCCGCCTGCAGTGGAAGTGCAGGGTCTAAACCCCTGGACCACCAGCGAAGCCCCCTGGTCCGTATCTTATAGCACCTGAAAAACCATGAGGAATCTTAGAAACAGGGACTCCACAGCACCTTGTACAATTTCTTACACGTAACAAATGTTGAAAGGAAAGAGCTGGCATAGTATCTCTCCCTTTAAAAACAAGCTAAAAACGACTGTTAACTAGTGAAACACACAAGATCTTATTGCTGGCCTTTGGTTTTTTGGCAGCTTAGAGTCACCTGATCATTACTAAAAAACAAACTGCTATCTTTAAAACGCTTCTCCCCCTCCAATCTTGTTTCCACGTGTAAACTAATCCCTTTCCCTAAAAAACTGAAATCCAAATATGTAGCCGTCACTCAGCCTCCCCCTGTGCATTCCCACAGCTCAAGCTACTATCACAGGAGGTCCTTCCCTACCCAGATAATGATTAAACTATGACTTCCTCTCCTAGCCCCTACATCCACCCCATCAACAAAACACTAACCCAAACACTCAGAGCTTCCACGGAAGGCAAACAACTTCGTGTTTTTAACAGTAATTTTAATGTTCTAAGATATGTCATCAAACTGCTATGTATCCATTCAAAGCCTGGCCCGACTCCTCTGAAAGGACTCTCAAACCAACTCTCCCCTACAAAGTTTCCTGAAAGAAGTCAACAAGACGGCTGTGGGGGACCCACAAAATGGCTCCGAGAAGCTCGGAAGCCCCCACCCCACCACGCAAAGCAGAGAAATCTATCCACCATGGTGCCTGAACATAGCAGTGCAAGCTAATCACAGGAGGAGTTTTATAAAACAAAAAAATACATATTTGGGGGCCATACTCTTGATCAAATAGATCTGAAAATCCTGGGGGATTGTATATGTTTACGCATTATGTGCGACTCTGCTTTGGGAAGCCCTGGCCTGCAAGACTCAAAGCAGGAGACGAAGACCCTTACCTGATGCAACCATCAAAGGTGCCTGGTCTGAAGGGAAGGCCATGACCCATGTCCCCCAGAATCAGATCTCCCTCCGGCTCTCGATCCAAGGCCGCATCTGCATTGGAGAAGAGTAGGTGAAGGATGAGACAGTCTGCGTCACCGCTCCATACTCCTGGAGGGGCGTCCACTCCAGGGCTCAACGGGCATACGCACCCAGCATGGCTGGGCTGATGTCAATGCCCACCCAGTAGTGTCCCTCATCGGAGAGGTGATCTCCACTCAGCCCAGAACCGCAGCTGGAAGACAATCCAACAGGGACTCAGCAGGGTGATGAGCAAGGACCTCCCCTCCACTGGACTATCTGAACTTGGGCCTCGGGATCTCACCCGACATCCAGCAGGTAACAGGGTTGATCGTCAGGCAGATTAAGGAGCTCTAGGGCCCGCCCCGCCATCTTGGTTTGGACATCAATCATCCGTGAGCTAAAAAGGCAGAAACACAAGCCAGTGAGTGGTAAAGAGGTTCTGGGCTAAAACCTCACCCAGACCAAGAAAAGCTGAAGGAAAAGAAAAAGGAACCATCAGTCTGGGGTACTCTTTCTCGATTTGTGAGCTGGACTACAACTATTTAAAAATGACCCCCAAAGTCCATGTAACACCGTGTGTTACTCTGCCGTGGCACAAATTAAACTGCACCAGCTACAGAGCTACTAAGAAGGGAACAAGTCCTTTCTCTCGTCACCAACTACTGGGTGTTTTCAATCCTGGCAGGCTCTGACACCCTTCAAACCATGTTTTCTAGAAAAATTATTCACCGTAGCTACTCCTATGTAGAAGGGTCAACAAGGCACAACAAAAATTGTATCAGTGCTCTCCACGAGAAATAGTACGCAAATCACTTGGGACATTCTTGAGGCCATGTTTAAAAAGAAATTAAACATGCAAAATTAACTGTAGTAATTGTTAACTTACTCCAATATACTCAATATTATATTTTATTTAGTTGAGTATGTTCAAAACTTCATTTCAATACCTAACATTAAAAAAAAATAAGTATTTCGGGCTTCCCTGGTGGTCCAGTGGGTAGAGTCTGCCTCTCAGTGCCAGGGGCAACCATCAAAGGTGCCTGGTCTGAAGGGAAGGCCATGACCCATGTCCCCCAGAATCAGATCTCCCTCCGGCTCTCGATCCAAGGCCGCATCTGCATTGGAGAAGAGTAGGTGAGGGATGAGACAGTCTGTGTCACCGCTCCATACTCCTGGAGGGGCGTCCACTCCAGGGCTCAACGGGCATACGCACCCAGCATGGCTGGGCTGATGTCAATGCCCACCCAGTAGTGTCCCTCATCGGAGAGGTGATCTCCACTCAGCCCAGAACCGCAGCTGGAAGACAATCCAACAGGGACTCAGCAGGGTGATGAGCAAGGACCTCCCCTCCACTGGACTATCTGAACTTGGGCCCCGGGATCTCACCCGACATCCAGCAGGTAACAGGGTTGATCGTCAGGCAGATTAAGGAGCTCTAGGGCCCGCCCCGCCATCTTGGTTTGGACATCAATCATCCGTGAGCTAAAAAGGCAGAAACACAAGCCAGTGAGTGGTAAAGAGGTTCTGGGCTAAAACCTCACCCAGACCAAGAAAAGCTGAAGGAAAAGAAAAAGGAACCATCAGTCTGGGGTACTCTTTCTCGATTTGTGAGCTGGACTACAACTATTTAAAAATGACCCCCAAAGTCCATGTAACACCGTGTGTTACTCTGCCGTGGCACAAATTAAACTGCACCAGCTACAGAGCTACTAAGAAGGGAACAAGTCCTTTCTCTCGTCACCAACTACTGGGTGTTTTCAATCCTGGCAGGCTCTGACACCCTTCAAACCATGTTTTCTAGAAAAATTATTCACCGTAGCTACTCCTATGTAGAAGGGTCAACAAGGCACAACAAAAATTGTATCAGTGCTCTCCACGAGAAATAGTACGCAAATCACTTGGGACATTCTTGAGGCCATGTTTAAAAAGAAATTAAACATGCAAAATTAACTGTAGTAATTGTTAACTTACTCCAATATACTCAATATTATATTTTATTTAGTTGAGTATGTTCAAAACTTCATTTCAATACCTAACATTAAAAAAAAATAAGTATTTCGGGCTTCCCTGGTGGTCCAGTGGGTAGAGTCTGCCTCTCAGTGCAAGGGGCACTGGTTTGATCCCTGGCCGGGGAAGATCCCATGGGCCCCAGAGAGGCTGGATTGGTGTGTCCAATTACGAGCCAGTGCTCTGGAGTGCATGCGCCCAGAGCCAGTGCTCTGCAACGTGAAAGGCTACTGCAATGGGAGGCTCACACAGGCCAAAGAATAAAGATGGATGGAAATAAATTAAATAAACCAATAAAAGGCCAAAATTTTAAAAATAGTAAGTATTTCACATTTTCTCCATACTAAGTATACCAGATTAAACACATTTCAATAGTTGCCTGATGGCTGCTGGTTACCACATTATACAGAAGAGGTCTAGAACGCATTTGACTTTCCAAAGATACAGAGAAAAGTCACACTAACAATTTTCAACAAAAGTCACACGGAACAATTTTCAAAATGCCTACGACGGCATTTGCAACTGGAAAAAAGTTTCTGCAACTGGAAAAAAGCTTCTGTTTCCTGGAAAAACGTTTGTTTGCTATATAATGACAACTGGCCAGAAATTTTTGCTGACTCTAGTGCTCGGATTTGAACAAAAATGACAAAATAGGTATTAACATGTGCAAAACTTTCTTACAGAGTACTGTATTGGGAAAGAATAGGTTTGGAAGTTCTTGCCCTCGCCTTCATCTGTTAAGTGTCTTCATAAGTATACAAAAAACTACCCACGGGAAATCCAGATACTCTACCAACAGCTGTCCAGAGACTTACCAAAATGCTGTAAACTGGCGCACACTGTAAGCATTCTATATTAGTTCCTTACCCTCCAAACAGCACTGATGGGTTACACATAACCACTGAGTTTTTCCCCTTCATCTAGTTGAAGTGCATTTTCTATCAAAATTTCGAGCTTTTTACTTTCTAGACTGTGTATCACTCCACGAGAAATAGTACGCAAATCACTTGGGACATTCTTGAGGCCATGTTTAAAAAGAAATTAAACATGCAAAATTAACTGTAGTAATTGTTAACTTACTCCAATATACTCAATATTATATTTTATTTAGTTGAGTATGTTCAAAACTTCATTTCAATACCTAACATTAAAAAAAAATAAGTATTTCGGGCTTCCCTGGTGGTCCAGTGGGTAGAGTCTGCCTCTCAGTGCAAGGGGCACTGGTTTGATCCCTGGCCGGGGAAGATCCCATGGGCCCCAGAGAGGCTGGATTGGTGTGTCCAATTACGAGCCAGTGCTCTGGAGCGCATGCGCCCAGAGCCAGTGCTCTGCAACGTGAAAGGTTACTGCAATGGGAGGCTCACACAGGCCAAAGAATAAAGATGGATGGAAATAAATTAAATAAACCAATAAAAGGCCAAAATTTTAAAAATAGTAAGTATTTCACATTTTCTCCATACTAAGTATACCAGATTAAACACATTTCAATTGTTGCCTGATGGCTGCTGGTTACCACATTATACAGAAGAGGTCTAGAACGCATTTGACTTTCCAAAGATACAGAGAAAAGTCACACTAACAATTTTCAACAAAAGTCACACGGAACAATTTTCAAAATGCCTACGACGGCATTTGCAACTGGAAAAAAGTTTCTGCAACTGGAAAAAAGCTTCTGTTTCCTGGAAAAACGTTTGTTTGCTATATAATGACAACTGGCCAGAAATTTTTGCTGACTCTAGTGCTCGGATTTGAACAAAAATGACAAAATAGGTATTAACATGTGCAAAACTTTCTTACAGAGTACTGTATTGGGAAAGAATAGGTTTGGAAGTTCTTGCCCTCGCCTTCATCTGTTAAGTGTCTTCATAAGTATACAAAAAACTACCCACGGGAAATCCAGATACTCTACCAACAGCTGTCCAGAGACTTACCAAAATGCTGTAAACTGGCGCACACTGTAAGCATTCTATATTAGTTCCTTACCCTCCAAACAGCACTGATGGGTTACACATAACCACTGAGTCCTATCTATTTCATCTCATGCTTAACATAAGCTGTCACGTTAACGAAAGCAAGAATGATCATTTCCATTCTGATGCTAAGATTACGGAGACCCTGAGGATTTGGAGATTTACTTAAGAGTTGACTTTGACGGCGTTAAAAATGGGACCAACTCAGGTCGCTTCCTTCCGCCACCCCCAAATTCTCCATGCTTTCCAAGCCACCTCCACATTCGGGGCAACTTGTAGGTTCCCGAACCCCGATGCCCCGCAATATCCACGCTCCCCTTACTTGCGTACGTATTTCCGGGCTTCACTCTGGTCGTAAAACTGCAGAAACGAGAAAAAACGGGAGGAAGTCGGGCCAGGAATCTAGACGCGGAGGCCCGAGGAGAAGATAGAGGGGAGTCACCGGTCTCACCAGCTCCGGGGGCCCGCTATGCTCCGGTCTGCGCGTGCGAGACGCCATCGCCAGGCCCGAGCACTCGTGCGAGTGGCTCCCGGCGCTCTGATTTTGTGTCCTCCGCTGGGCGCCCGCCCGGTAATACGCATGCGCCATCCCCTCCCTCTCCCCGCCTTCTCTTTTACTCGATTGGCTACAGGGCCGACGGGTTGCGAGGCACGCAAGCCTCCCATTGGCCAGTTCACCTAGCACCGCCCCCCAGGCTCAAGATGGCAGCTCGGCGCGATCTGAAGTGGTCGCGGTTGTTACTATGGAGGTTGTGGCAGGCTCGGGGGGCTCCACGACACCCGAGATCCGGCCTGGGCCTGGAAGCGCGGACATATACCCGGAGCGACGGCCCGTACTCGCGCACGGCGCTCTATGAGCTGCTCGGCGTTCCCTCCACGGCCACGCAGGCGCAAATCAAGGCGGCTTACTACCGACAGAGCTTCCTCTACCACCCGGACCGCAACTCCGGGAGCGCCGAGGCGGCCGAGCGCTTCACGCGCATCTCCCAGGCCTACGTGGTGCTGGGCAGTACCACCTTGCGTCGCAAGTATGACCGGGGCCTGCTGAGCGACGAGGACCTGCGCGGCCCGGGCGTCCGGCCTTCCAGGACGCCCGCCGCCGGCGCCGAGACGCCCCGCACCCCGCCGCCCGGTGCTCGGACCCAGGGCCGCGGTCCGGCCTCTCCGGGAGCCCAGCGCACCATGTTCGACTTTGACGCCTTCTACCAGGCGCACTACGGTGAGCAGCTGGAGCGCGAACGGCGCCTGAAGACCCGCCGGGAGGCCTTCCGCAAGATGCAGGAGGACCGGGCCAAGAAGAGCTTACGCTGGGACGAGGTCCGAGACACGGCTTTCGTCCTCGTTCTGCTCACAGTCTTCCTCATCGTGAGCTCGCGTTTTTAATCGGAGCGCGGAGGGCAGGGGAGCAGCCCCCAGCCCACACCCCCTCCCCCGAGAACATGGCCTTGCCTGGCGTCGTGAACGAACCCCTTGCCTCCCGTTGCCTACCTCTGCTGGGGTCCGGAGGACCGCCTCCTCTCCCCTCCCTGGCCAGTGTAACAGTGGACCTGCACGTGCCTACCCCGCCTCCCGCCTCGGTCCAGAGAAGGAGGCTTTTCGATGCTCAAGAAGCCCCTAGGGAAAAGCCGGGGAAGCCCGAGAATTGAAGGGTTTCCTGGAGGCCCTAGGGTGCCGGCTTCCAGATGTTGTCTCCTTCGGGATCACTTGCTCCGGCTTTCTAGTAAAGCTCCGAGCAAGACTCTTCCGCTGCCCCATGTGTGTAGCGTGGGGATCCTGTGTAACCTTGCAACGTGCAATGTGACCAGTTGTGGCTGCCAAAAGAAAACAAATCTGGGCTTGTATGAAACTGGTCTTTATGTGAGTCCCCCAAGCCACAGGTGAGCTGGAGGGTGAAGGGTGTGCTCCGTGGGAACCTGGCCAGCCTTGGGGGATCAGATCCCATTGGCCTTCTGTTGGTGGCCTGTGGGAAGGGGAAAGAAAGCAAGGCCCTTAGCCTTCCCGTGCCCAGGCTTACTTTGGAGAAGTTCTTCTGCTCTTTGGAGGTCTGTCATACTTGATGATCCATGTTCTGATTCAGTGATGAAAATATTGATGTCAGGGACTTCTCTGGTGGTCCAGGTGTGAGGATCTTGGGTCCCCAGACACATGGGACCTGAGTTTGATCCCTGTTCGGGGAACTAAATCCTTCATGCTGTAACTAAGACTCCATGGAGCCAAATAAACAAGTAATTTAAAAATATATATATTGATGTCAGGAGAGCCAGGTTTATCCTTGGGACAGTGGGCCTGGCACCTGGGCATCCCCTGGGCGGGCAGCCTCCTTGCTAACTGCAGTACCTCCCTTCCCCAGAAGTAGAGGACAGACTGGGAGTTGGAGTCACCCGCAAGTGGCCCAGGCTCTGGTTCTGCCGGCAGTGCCTGTCCCAGGCCCTGCAAGCCCAGTCCTTGACGCATGGCAACTTGAGGCTATGGGACCTGGGGGAGTTTGAGCAGACAGCACTGCTGACCGACAGGAGGCATGCGGTCGAAACACAATTCCTTACTCACAGCTGGCTGAGATCTTTTATTTTTTTGTTGTTGGCTGCACCACGTGGCAGGTTCCCAGTCAGGTTGAACCTGTGCCCCCACAGTGGGAATGCAGAGGCTCCACCACTGGATCCCCAAAGAAGTCCCTTTTTAAAAAAAATTCTGTCCCTAACTGGTGCTAAGCAGTGGGTGATCACTTGCTAGAGCTGTGTGGTCCGGCTCTCTTCACCCTGAATCCCTGCACGTGAGGTGTGGACTCGCTGTGAGACGGTAGGAGCTCCAATGTGTACTGTTGAGCATCAAGCTGTGGAATTTCGAACCGATAGGACCTAAGTGGGGGATTGTAACCTTGCAACGTGCAATGTGACCAGTTGTGGCTGCCAAAAGAAAACAAATCTGGGCTTGTATGAAACTGGTCTTTATGTGAGTCCCCCAAGCCACAGGTGAGCTGGAGGGTGAAGGGTGTGCTCCGTGGGAACCTGGCCAGCCTTGGGGGATCAGATCCCATTGGCCTTCTGTTGGTGGCCTGTGGGAAGGGGAAAGAAAGCAAGGCCCTTAGCCTTCCCGTGCCCAGGCTTACTTTGGAGAAGTTCTTCTGCTCTTTGGAGGTCTGTCATACTTGATGATCCATGTTCTGATTCAGTGATGAAAATATTGATGTCAGGGACTTCTCTGGTGGTCCAGGTGTGAGGATCTTGGGTCCCCAGACACATGGGACCTGAGTTTGATCCCTGTTCGGGGAACTAAATCCTTCATGCTGTAACTAAGACTCCATGGAGCCAAATAAACAAGTAATTTAAAAATATATATATTGATGTCAGGAGAGCCAGGTTTATCCTTGGGACAGTGGGCCTGGCACCTGGGCATCCGGGGCCCAGCCTCCTTGCTAACTGCAGTACCTCCCTTCCCCAGAAGTAGAGGACAGACTGGGAGTTGGAGTCACCCGCAAGTGGCCCAGGCTCTGGTTCTGCCGGCAGTGCCTGTCCCAGGCCCTGCAAGCCCAGTCCTTGACGCATGGCAACTTGAGGCTATGGGACCTGGGGGAGTTTGAGCAGACAGCACTGCTGACCGACAGGAGGCATGCGGTCGAAACACAATTCCTTACTCACAGCTGGCTGAGATCTTTTATTTTTTTGTTGTTGGCTGCACCACGTGGCAGGTTCCCAGTCAGGTTGAACCTGTGCCCCCACAGTGGGAATGCAGAGGCTCCACCACTGGATCCCCAAAGAAGTCCCTTTTTAAAAAAAATTCTGTCCCTAACTGGTGCTAAGCAGTGGGTGATCACTTGCTAGAGCTGTGTGGTCCGGCTCTCTTCACCCTGAATCCCTGCACGTGAGGTGTGGACTCGCTGTGAGACGGTAGGAGCTCCAATGTGTACGCACTGTTGAGCATCAAGCTGTGGGGGGATTGGAAACCCTTTGCAGGAAACCTACAAGAATAAGGACCTAAGTCTGGGTTCTAAACGAAGCCAGAGGTGCTTTGCCATATTAACACCAGTTCCTGTCTTTTGTGTGCAATCCTGTATAGATTTGGAAGAACCCATAGCTGGTGCAACCTGATCTCTTAGAAACCATTCCATTTTCTCTAGCCTTGGTGGTTGGGGGCAAGTTCTTTGGCGTGGCTTTGCATTGACCCCATGATTCAGTAGTAAGGATTTAAGCTCACTCTAGTTCAGACCTGCTGGGCTCAGTGGGGGGTCCTGGTTTGGCAGGGAGTGGGTATATGTACTTTAAAAAAAACATTTAATGTTACTATGTTTCATATTTGGAAAACAAGGGGGAAAGTCTGTTCTCAAACAATAGGAAGTGAAGCTTAGTAAAAGGTACAGAGACTGGTTTCCCCCAGCCCAAGAGGTGGGGCATAACAGAGTGTCCTTGAGGCAAGATTTCATCCGTTTCCATCACCAAACGGTCTGTGATCTCCAGGACCTTTCTCCTGAACTCTCTGACATATACATCTCAAGTTTGTTTTCTCTCAATGACGATCACAGCCAAGAATATTCACTGGGAGCCCCAAAACATGGAGGTGGATAGAAAATTCCAGAAGGTTTGGGGTGGTGGGGTCCAGACTTTGTGAACCTTCTGGAACATTCCATGCAACTCCAAACAGGGCAGTCAATAAAATGTATTCACCATCCACCTCTAAGCCTCTCCTTAGGCCTAGGACTAGGTCCCCCTCTGTTCTCTCGTGCCATCTTGCCTGCTGGGGTTTTTTTTTTAGACCAGAGCTGAACTCGGAGATCCCCACTCCGTACCATCCGTGAAACTGAGTCTGGGTCCTTCACAGAGGTTAGGTGTGGGGGGCTTTCTGAAGGACCCTTCCCAGCTTTTTCTCTTACATCTAATCTCCCTTGCTGGTGTTCCCTGTTAATTGTCCTTTCTCAGCTTCTGCCTTGGGGAGAAGAGGCTGCTCCCGTGTTCCTGGTAGAGGAGGAAGGCCTCAGTCCCTTTTTTCCTTTCAGTCCCAAACTAAAAGCTAGAAGTTTGGACCAAGGAAGGGAGACTGGGACAAGAGGGTGCAGCTTGCTCCAGACGCTGCTCCCTGGGGCGGGCAGGGAGTGCAGAGGGAACGGGACAGTGGCAGACCCAGCGAGCAGCACGCTAGAGCCTAAGTGGAAAGACCTGGACGAGAAGCCAGGAATGGAAGGTGTGCGCATCTAGGCAGTTGTGATACTGCCTTTGGGCTTGAGGACTTTATTCCTCCTGAGCCAAACTCTCCCCCTCCGTTGTCCTTGTTTCTGTTGCTGGGTGAAAAGATTCTACACACCCCACTGCTAAAGGAGCAAGATTTCCTGCTTCCTTCTGAGCTTCTGGCGTTTCTTTCGCTGGGTGCACGTTGCCCTCTGTGATGGTCCCAGCATGAGCCAAGATGGAGGAGACTAGGCTGCGTTAGGCCAGTGGGCTGTCTGTTGGTCATCACTGACCGTTTTATGTATCTCCGTCCCTTAGAGCTGCAGCCTGAAGCTGAGACACCAAGGGTGGAACCCAAGGGAGTGGCCGCCACCCCCACTTTTGGGAGAATGGCAAGGAGCAGGGGTCTTGTCTCGGGCCTTTCGGCTTCCTGGAAGGTCACCAGAGCCTGTGAAGAGAGGCTGGGAGAAGGGACAGCTGGTAAGTGGCAGGGCTACTTCCGTCCACTCCCTGGAACTGCGTTCTCTCGCGGCCTTTGTCCCCTCCTTTCCTTAGCCCGTGATAGATGAGGTCACATGTCACCTGCCTTGGAGCAGGACTGTAGACGGCTCGCCCTCAGCGGCTTGGCCCTCAGGCCAGGCTTGGAGCCCGGATGGTCATAGGATTTGTGCAAAGCAGCTGAAGGTCCCTCTGTTAAGAGTTTTAGGATGACAGCAGGACCTGAGTCTGTGCCTCGTGAACTTGGGTGTGCCAAGGATGCTTGGAGCTCTCACCTCCCAGCGGCTTTCCTTCACCCTGTGTGTAAGGTTGTAGTGTCACGACAGATTCAGCCGTCCCGCCAGAGTCTAAGGCTGTCCAAGCCTGGCGCCCGGTTGCTAGCCTAGAGGAAGGGCAGCCCTCCTATCCTGCCTTTGTCCCTCCCTTCGGCGTTCACACTCTCGGTCCTGGGAGGGGACTGCTGTTAGACTGAAGAAAGCCTGCTTCAGGAGAAGTAAGAACTGACCAAGACTCACAGTTCGCAGGCCCCGCCAGCCTGCACGCCACATTTGGCTGTGACCAGCGCAGTGTCTTGACATGAGGCAACATTCAAAATTTGGGGACTGCATACAAATCTAGATTTCTGACTTCCTTCCAAAAACAGAAAATGTGCCGCCATTGAGCTTCGTCCCATCCCTGCATGACCGGAGGAGCTGTGAGGTCTGCCTTGTAGATGAGACCTTGCTCCCCAGGCTGCTGCGCTCCGACCAGCAGAGGGGACGTGTCAGAAGCCATTTTGCTCTTAGTAGAGAAATACCAGGGCTTCCCAGGTGTCACCAGTGGTAAAGAACCTGCCTGCCCAAGCAGGAGACACAGGTTCGATCCCTGGGTCAGGAGCAGGGCATGGCAACCCACTCCAGTGTCCTTGCCTAGAGAATCCCGTGGACAGAGGACCTGGAGGGCTACAGTCCATAGGGTTGTAAGGAGTCAGAGACAACTGAAGCGACTTCGCACGCACCCAAAGAAATCTCTCTCTCTATCCCCTACCAAGAGGAAAAACAAACAAAAGGGGTCATGCATTTCCAGGAAAATAGGGGAGCGTGTACTTCTCTGTGGACATGGAGCTGCTTGACACCATGACCTGCCGGGCCCCTCCAGGCATTTGAGTTTGCAGAGCCCTCCTCTGCTGTTCTAAGAGCTCACCCTTGAGGCTGGGAGGCAGAGTGTAAATCTTATTTTTGTGTGACAGGAAGGATCTCTCGAGGCCTCTCGCGGTGACAAGGTCCTGACAAAGCCAGAGGTCCCTTGGTATAATAACGCCGTTCCTGCACTCAATCTGGTGTGTAAAATCCTTGTATAAATTGGGATGAGCCCTCAGCTAGTCCCGCTTGGTCTCTCTGAAAGCACTGGATTCTTTCTAGCCTTGGAGGTCAAGGGCAGTTCTCTGCCGTGGCTTTGCAGTGACCACGCGATCCAGGGGCACAGATGTGAGCGCACTCTGGTTCCGGCCCACTCGGCTCAGTCGGCCTTGAGTAACACTCGCACGGTACGCTCAGTGCTGTTTCATATTTGAAAGACAAGATCAGGAGCTTAAGAAAATACCCAGAAGCTAGTGATTTCCAAATATGGAGGTGCACATAGCAGACTTTCTCGAGGGGCAGGGACATCTTGTGTTTACCACAAAGGGGTGGGAGCTTTGTTCCTGGGGCACTTTAGGTTTTGGTTTGCAAGCACCAGGGCCTGTCTAGATTTCTGACTTCCTTCCAAAACAGAAAATGTGCCGCCATTGAGCTTCGTCCCATCCCTGCATGACCGGAGGAGCTGTGAGGTCTGCCTTGTAGATGAGACCTTGCTCCCCAGGCTGCTGCGCTCCGACCAGCAGAGGGGACGTGTCAGAAGCCATTTTGCTCTTAGTAGAGAAATACCAGGGCTTCCCAGGTGTCACCAGTGGTAAAGAACCTGCCTGCCCAAGCAGGAGACACAGGTTCGATCCCTGGGTCAGGAGCAGGGCATGGCAACCCACTCCAGTGTCCTTGCGTAGAGAATCCCGTGGACAGAGGACCTGGAGGGCTACAGTCCATAGGGTTGTAAGGAGTCAGAGACAACTGAAGCGACTTCGCACGCACCCAAAGAAATCTCTCTCTCTATCCCCTACCAAGAGGAAAAACAAACAAAAGGGGTCATGCATTTCCAGGAAAATAGGGGAGCGTGTACTTCTCTGTGGACATGGAGCTGCTTGACACCATGACCTCCCGGGGCCCCTCCAGGCATTTGAGTTTGCAGAGCCCTCCTCTGCTGTTCTAAGAGCTCACCCTTGAGGCTGGGAGGCAGAGTGTAAATCTTATTTTTGTGTGACAGGAAGGATCTCTCGAGGCCTCTCGCGGTGACAAGGTCCTGACAAAGCCAGAGGTCCCTTGGTATAATAACGCCGTTCCTGCACTCAATCTGGTGTGTAAAATCCTTGTATAAATTGGGATGAGCCCTCAGCTAGTCCCGCTTGGTCTCTCTGAAAGCACTGGATTCTTTCTAGCCTTGGAGGTCAAGGGCAGTTCTCTGCCGTGGCTTTGCAGTGACCACGCGATCCAGGGGCACAGATGTGAGCGCACTCTGGTTCCGGCCCACTCGGCTCAGTCGGCCTTGAGTAACACTCGCACGGTACGCTCAGTGCTGTTTCATATTTGAAAGACAAGATCAGGAGCTTAAGAAAATACCCAGAAGCTAGTGATTTCCAAATATGGAGGTGCACATAGCAGACTTTCTCGAGGGGCAGGGACATCTTGTGTTTACCACAAAGGGGTGGGAGCTTTGTTCCTGGGGCACTTGTTAGGTTTTGGTTTGCAAAAGCACCAGCGGCCTGTCATAGCCAGGACCTTTCTTATGGACCCCTTGACGTTGGCTCTCAAGTTTATTCTCTCCCACAGAGAATTATAGCCAGGAACATTCCCTAGGACCCCAGAACCTAGAACGTTCCAGAAGTGATGTGGCAGCAGGGCCCAGGCTGTCTGGAACTTTCCAGAACATTCCATGTATCTTCAAGCGGCAGGCGTGGCTAATAAAGTTTATTAGCCATCCACCTCTAAGCCTTTCCCAGGGCCCAGAGTTAGGCCCACTCCACTGTGGTGGTATCTGTACCCACTTGCCTCAGGTCTTTGGTCTTTTACGTGTTGGATCTGAATACTGAGGGACCTCACTCCTTGTTCCCTCTAAAACTGAGCTCTTTGAGGAGGAGGAGGGGTGTGGAAGGCCTTTTGAAGGACCTTCATCTGGTTCCTATGTTAACACTCTTCTCCCTTCCCAGTCCCGTCCTTGCCTGGTCATTCCTTCCTCATCATCTTACCTGCCATGGGGAGGGGAGGCTGAACCAGATTGTGGACATCAGCTTCTGCCCGATTCACAGTCTACCCTTAGCCCTTCCTCCGTGTGGTTACAAATGAAAAACTCCTTAGAAGCATGGACCGGGAAATGGGAGCCCAGGGAGAGAGGGGCCCGGCTTGCCCCAGGCTGTGCAGAGAAGGCAAATGGTCTCCCGAGGCTGCTCAGTCTTCTCTCATCCTCAGACAGGCACCCAGTGTCATCTGGGCGTCCCTTACCTCCAGTAGCTCAAGTGCCAGCAGGGAGGAGCAGGGGAACCTAGGCCGCCATTAGATGGAGGGTCTCGAGTGGGCGCTGTCCGTGCTTTACCCCTGCTCAGGAATCTGAACTCGAGGGCTGTCAGGAGTTCAAATGGGCCAGTCCCTCAAACGGCGCTCAGTGCTGTTTCATATTTGAAAGACAAGATCAGGAGCTTAAGAAAATACCCAGAAGCTAGTGATTTCCAAATATGGAGGTGCACATAGCAGACTTTCTCGAGGGGCAGGGACATCTTGTGTTTACCACAAAGGGGTGGGAGCTTTGTTCCTGGGGCACTTGTTAGGTTTTGGTTTGCAAAAGCACCAGCGGCCTGTCATAGCCAGGACCTTTCTTATGGACCCCTTGACGTTGGCTCTCAAGTTTATTCTCTCCCACAGAGAATTATAGCCAGGAACATTCCCTAGGACCCCAGAACCTAGAACGTTCCAGAAGTGATGTGGCAGCAGGGCCCAGGCTGTCTGGAACTTTCCAGAACATTCCATGTATCTTCAAGCGGCAGGCGTGGCTAATAAAGTTTATTAGCCATCCACCTCTAAGCCTTTCCCAGGGCCCAGAGTTAGGCCCACTCCACTGTGGTGGTATCTGTACCCACCTGCCTCAGGTCTTTGGTCTTTTACGTGTTGGATCTGAATACTGAGGGACCTCACTCCTTGTTCCCTCTAAAACTGAGCTCTTTGAGGAGGAGGAGGGGTGTGGAAGGCCTTTTGAAGGACCTTCATCTGGTTCCTATGTTAACACTCTTCTCCCTTCCCAGTCCCGTCCTTGCCTGGTCATTCCTTCCTCATCATCTTACCTGCCATGGGAGGGAGGCTGAACCAGATTGTGGACATCAGCTTCTGCCCGATTCACAGTCTACCCTTAGCCCTTCCTCCGTGTGGTTACAAATGAAAAACTCCTTAGAAGCATGGACCGGGAAATGGGAGCCCAGGGAGAGAGGGGCCCGGCTTGCCCCAGGCTGTGCAGAGAAGGCAAATGGTCTCCCGAGGCTGCTCAGTCTTCTCTCATCCTCAGACAGGCACCCAGTGTCATCTGGGCGTCCCTTACCTCCAGTAGCTCAAGTGCCAGCAGGGAGGAGCAGGGGAACCTAGGCCGCCATTAGATGGAGGGTCTCGAGTGGGCGCTGTCCGTGCTTTACCCCTGCTCAGGGAATCTGAACTCGAGGGGCTGTCAGGAGTTCAAATGGGCCAGTCCCTCAAACCAGTGCCTGTATTTCTAAAGATCCCATCAAGGGAATTCCTTGGCAGTCCAGTGGTTAGGATTCCACACTTCCATTGCCAGGCACCTTGTTTCAATCCACGATCACGGAACGAAGATCTCCAAGCGGCACAGTGTGGCCAGAATCCCCAAACAAAATTATTATTTTTTAAATCCCATCAATCAGGTGCTGCTCAGTCATCTTGAGGAACGGATACCGCCCACCTGTAGCAGCAGCACTGATTCTAGAGCCTCATACTGAGCCAAAATCTGACCTGTGGTTCCCACCCAGTGGCCTCGACTCTGGCTTCTGGCTCCTTGTGAAGCAGCCCTTATCCTCACAGGCGAGCCAACGCTTACTGTGTGTCAAATGGATCCCTCAACTGTTCCCAGAGGACTGAGTCCCAGTCCTTTTTCTCATTATTATTCCAGAAGTGAGTGGGCTTTTCTGCTGGCTCAGACAGTAAAGAATCTACCTGTAATGCAGGACACACAGGTTCGATCCATAGGTCAGGAAGATCCCCTGGCGAGGAGGGAACAGCAGCCCACTCCAGTGTTCTTGCTGGAGAATCCCATGGACAGAGGAGCCTGGCGGGCTGCAGTCTGGGGTCACAAAGATTCAGACATGACTAACACTTTTTTAAAAGGTGCTGCTCTGGGGTTCCCGTAGAGTTAAAAACTTAAGTAAAAAGTAGAGCCAGGGCTTCCCTGGTGGTACAGCGGGTAAAGAATCCACTTTGCAGTACAAGGGCACGGTTCAGTCCCTGGCCGGGAAGACCCCACATGCATGGAATGGCTGGACCGGTGTGTCCCGGACATCAGCTTCTGCCCGATTCACAGTCTACCCTTAGCCCTTCCTCCGTGTGGTTAAAACTCCTTAGAAGCATGGACCGGGAAATGGGAGCCCAGGGAGAGAGGGGCCCGGCTTGCCCCAGGCTGTGCAGAGAAGGCAAATGGTCTCCCGAGGCTGCTCAGTCTTCTCTCATCCTCAGACAGGCACCCAGTGTCATCTGGGCGTCCCTTACCTCCAGTAGCTCAAGTGCCAGCAGGGAGGAGCAGGGGAACCTAGGCCGCCATTAGATGGAGGGTCTCGAGTGGGCGCTGTCCGTGCTTTACCCCTGCTCAGGGAATCTGAACTCGAGGGGCTGTCAGGAGTTCAAATGGGCCAGTCCCTCAAACCAGTGCCTGTATTTCTAAAGATCCCATCAAGGGAATTCCTTGGCAGTCCAGTGGTTAGGATTCCACACTTCCATTGCCAGGCACCTTGTTTCAATCCACGATCACGGAACGAAGATCTCCAAGCGGCACAGTGTGGCCAGAATCCCCAAACAAAATTATTATTTTTTAAATCCCATCAATCAGGTGCTGCTCAGTCATCTTGAGGAACGGATACCGCCCACCTGTAGCAGCAGCACTGATTCTAGAGCCTCATACTGAGCCAAAATCTGACCTGTGGTTCCCACCCAGTGGCCTCGACTCTGGCTTCTGGCTCCTTGTGAAGCAGCCCTTATCCTCACAGGCGAGCCAACGCTTACTGTGTGTCAAATGGATCCCTCAACTGTTCCGCAGAGGACTGAGTCCCAGTCCTTTTTTCTCATTATTATTCCAGAAGTGAGTGGGCTTTTCTGCTGGCTCAGACAGTAAAGAATCTACCTGTAATGCAGGACACACAGGTTCGATCCATAGGTCAGGAAGATCCCCTGGCGAGGAGGGAACAGCAGCCCACTCCAGTGTTCTTGCTGGAGAATCCCATGGACAGAGGAGCCTGGCGGGCTGCAGTCTGGGGTCACAAAGATTCAGACATGACTAACACTTTTTTAAAAGGTGCTGCTCTGGGGTTCCCGTAGAGTTAAAAACTTAAGTAAAAAGTAGAGCCAGGGCTTCCCTGGTGGTACAGCGGGTAAAGAATCCACTTTGCAGTACAAGGGGCACCGGTTCAGTCCCTGGCCCGGGAAGACCCCACATGCCGCGGAATGGCTGGACCGGTGTGTCCAGTTACGAGCCAGCGCTCTGGAGCGTGTGTGCCCCAAACCAGTGCTCTGCAATGAGAGAGGCCACTGCGATGAGAAGCCCACACAGGCCAAAGAATAAAGATGGATAAGAAATAAACAATGACTTAGAGGCAAAAAAAAAAAGTAGAGCCAACCCTGCACTTGCCTCTGTCTAGATGGTTTTTTCCCAACATAGCCCAAGGTCACAGTAGCTTCTACAGCACCCATAACTCTTCTTACCAAGAGGATCTTCTGTGACTTCCTGCCAAACTTCATCTCATTAAAGTGGAAATGGCAGCCCACTCCAGTACTCTTGCCTGGAGAATCCCACGGACAGAGGCGCCTGCCGGGCTACAGTCCACAGGCGTCGAGCACGACTGAGCGACTGGACTGCTACCCTGAGCTAACCCGAGACAGCTTCCTGGTCTCCCATCTCCTGCCCCACCGTGATCCCCCAGGCTGCCACCTCGTGTTTACCCGAGCTGAAGACAGATGCCTTCAGCCCTCCAGAATCCTCTCCGTCACTCGGTGGGGGTGCTTATTTGGCAGGCCCGTGCGGGAGCCGGCACCATCCTGACGGGGCAGACGGGCCACCCAGGCAAAGAAGGTGCATGCAGGTGAGGCCATGAGGGCCGCAGTGGCGTGGAGCGCGCGTCCGTCCAGAAGTGCGGGGAAGTTAAGAGTTAGGAAAGACGCTCTGGGGCTGGCACCCAGCGGAGGATTCACCAGAGGCAGAAGCAGAGCTCGACCTGAAGGACAGCTGGGCTTCGGATGGCCAGAGCGGAGGCGCGGAGGCGGGAGCAGCCGAGCGGCTGGACGAGGGCGCAGCGAGGAGGCGGGCAGAGCCACATCCTCATCATCACATTTATTGACGGCCCCTGGGAGGCGGGGCTGGGGACAGAACATACAAAGACAAGGACCTGCCCTCAAAAAGGTTCCATTCTAAGGAGACGGGGACAGAAAAATACAGAACGGTCTTTCCGGGGGATGGCCCACTCGCCCCCGCGGGTCAGAAGCCCCTGGCCTGCCTCGCCCCAGGGTCTGGAGCCTGAGCGGGGCAGGCAGTCGTGGCCCCGCGGCCATGGTGTCCCTGCCCCTGCAGCTGGGGCTGACCACCTGGCTCCTAGGCGGTGGACCCTAGAACCGGGGGCGAAGGTAGGCTTGGGACACGGTGGAAAGCACTCCTGTCCGCCTTGGCGTTTGTGCGAGCCCAGTGGATAAGAAATAAACAATGACTTAGAGGCAAAAAAAAAAGTAGAGCCAACCCTGCACTTGCCTCTGTCTAGATGGTTTTTTCCCAACATAGCCCAAGGTCACAGTAGCTTCTACAGCACCCATAACTCCTCTTACCAAGAGGATCTTCTGTGACTTCCTGCCAAACTTCATCTCATTAAAGTGGAAATGGCAGCCCACTCCAGTACTCTTGCCTGGAGAATCCCACGGACAGAGGCGCCTGCCGGGCTACAGTCCACAGGCGTCGAGCACGACTGAGCGACTGGACTGCTACCCTGAGCTAACCCGAGACAGCTTCCTGGTCTCCCATCTCCTGCCCCACCGTGATCCCCCAGGCTGCCACCTCGTGTTTACCCGAGCTGAAGACAGATGCCTTCAGCCCTCCAGAATCCTCTCCGTCACTCGGTGGGGGTGCTTATTTGGCAGGCCCGTGCGGGAGCCGGCACCATCCTGACGGGGCAGACGGGCCACCCAGGCAAAGAAGGTGCATGCAGGTGAGGCCATGAGGGCCGCAGTGGCGTGGAGCGCGCGTCCGTCCAGAAGTGCGGGGAAGTTAAGAGTTAGGAAAGACGCTCTGGGGCTGGCACCCAGCGGAGGATTCACCAGAGGCAGAAGCAGAGCTCGACCTGAAGGACAGCTGGGCTTCGGATGGCCAGAGCGGAGGCGCGGAGGCGGGAGCAGCCGAGCGGCTGGACGAGGGCGCAGCGAGGAGGCGGGCAGAGCCACATCCTCATCATCACATTTATTGACGGCCCCTGGGAGGCGGGGCTGGGGACAGAACATACAAAGACAAGGACCTGCCCTCAAAAAGGTTCCATTCTAAGGAGACGGGGACAGAAAAATACAGAACGGTCTTTCCGGGGGATGGCCCACTCGCCCCCGCGGGTCAGAAGCCCCTGGCCTGCCTCGCCCCAGGGTCTGGAGCCTGAGCGGGGCAGGCAGTCGTGGCCCCGCGGCCATGGTGTCCCTGCCCCTGCAGCTGGGGCTGACCACCTGGCTCCTAGGCGGTGGACCCTAGAACCGGGGGCGAAGGTAGGCTTGGGACACGGTGGAAAGCACTCCTGTCCGCCTTGGCGTTTGTGCGAGCCCAGTGGAGGGGCAGGGGCAATAGGGCCCCCCGGGGCAGGGCCCCCTGAGGGAAGCGGGCGTCTTCCCCAGGCCCTCGCGAGTGAAGTTCTTCCACCGGGACTGGCCCATCTCCTCCCCTGGGGAGGCCCCAGCCGGGAGAAAAAAAGGCAGAGGTTCCTCAGCGCCAGAGGCATCACACCCTGCCCACCCCACCCCCGGCCCCTCCCTGGGATCCTCCAGGTGACCCTCCTCCCCAGCTCCGCCTCCAGGGCCAGGGCCAGCCTAGGGCCGGGGGAGGGGCCTGCCCCTCCCCCCACCCAGGCAGTGGGGGAGGAGGAGGAGCCACGCATCAAGTGTGTCTGGGCCCCCCGCTGGGGGGCCTTGCCCTGGATCCTACCGGTGGGGGGGCTCTGGCTGCGAGGGCCGAGGGCTCAGCAGAGGGGCTGGGCCCAGGGGGCACCCGGGGGAGCCCTTCAGTGGGGGCACTGGGCGGGAGTCCAAGGGGGGCAGGCTCCGGGGCACTGCGGGTGGCCCCCGGGCAGCCCCTGTAGGCAGGACAGCAGCGGCCGGGAAGGACTTGGGGGGGTCCGCAGCAGCAGGGGGGGCTGGCTGGCCAGACCGCTCCCCGCGCCGCAGCAGCTCCTGCAGCTTCTCGGCCTGGGTCCGCCTCAGGTGGGCCAGGGCGCGGCCGCGCTGGAAGGCGGGCAGGAAAGCCTCCAGGCTCTGCTCCCCCAGCAGCAGCTGCTCCATCTGCTCCTGGGACGGGAGGAAAGGGACAGTTTGGAGGAACAGGGCCCAAGACCGAAGGCCGGTGCTCTGTCTCCTGCATCCTGAATCCCTCTGGACGGGCGCCACCCCCAGCTCGGGATGGGGCACTGAGGTCCAGCCCGGCCTGCCCCTCGCGAGGGGCTGTGGACAAGGCCCTCTGCTCTCAAGCCTCGATCTTCCCGTGGTCACCAGGCCCGTTGGGGTGGGGATGAGGTGGGTTCAGACGTGGGGACACACTCGAAGTGGACAGGTGTCGATCTCAAGGCCAGGGCCCTCCACCTCCACCTCCTCCAACACACTGAGCAGCCGGCCCAGCACTAAGGGTCCACCCCAGGCCCTCTGCAGCCCCAGCCCCGAGATGTTTCCAGGAAGCCGGGGCAGAGTCACAGGTGGGGATGGTGGGCCTCGTGTCCAGTGCGGACATCAACGCCACAGGCCCTCCTAGGGGCCAGACACTCAGGGCAGGCTTCCTGGAAGAGGGTCTCTCATGCCTGCAAAGTAAGAACTCAGGGGAGGGGGACGCAGGTAGTTGGGGCGCCCTCCTGGTCCCCAGCCACCCCCCCGCTCACCTCCGCCTCCTGCTCGGCCTCTTCCAGCTCGGCCTGCAGCCAGCCCAGCGCACAGTGGGGGCTCCAGCGGTGCGTGGTCTCCTCTGAGGGACAGACAGGCCAGAGCCAGGGCCCCGTGCTGACTCTCCCCCGACCCCGTGTGCGCCCCTGCGCTCCCTGTCCCCTCTCCAGAGCCTCCGTTTCCTCACCTGGACAGCGCCCCTGTGCGCCACCCCCCAGGCCTAGTGCGAAAGAGGAAGCAGGGGCTGTGTCTCCTAGGGCTCCCCAGGCCCCTTTGTATCGGGTCCCCACTTCTCCCAGGGCCCCACTTGGGCCTCTCCAACTCTGCTCTTCTCACCAATTGCTCACTTTCCCAACTCGGGAATCTTCCACGAGGAACACCCCGAGAACTTGCCCAACTTCCCAACCTTCAGAGCCTGGCGCTTCCCAGGACCCCCACCCCCACCCCAGGCACGTCTCCCGGCTGCCCCTCACCCAGTCGCTGCAGCTTGTCCGCACAGCTCTCGGCCACCTCCCGAAGCTCCTGGTACTTGATGGCCAGGGCCGTGCGGCCCATCTCCAGGCGGGGCCGCAGCGCCAGGTTCTCCTTGGCTAGCGCGTAGTTGGAGGCCAGGCATGCCTCGCGCTCCAGCTGGAGGCCCTGGAACTGCCGGGGGGCGGGGTGGGGGGGGTGCGGTGGAGGAAGAGGCAAGAGGCCCACTGAGGGACTCTGTCCATGGCCACCTGGGTGGTGGTGCCCAGGGGCCAACCCAAAGGCGCCCCCATCTCAGGATGGCGAGCCAACAGGTGGAGGCCTGGGAGAGCCCAGACCCCGCTCTGCCTCGCTTCCCTAGTCCACAAAGTGAACTAAAAAGGTCTCCCTTACGAGGTGGTTGGGAGACTGAAGTGAGAGAAACTACGAAGGTCTCCACAAATGTTAGTTAATTTTTAATTTTTCAATTAATATGTCTGCTCAGGTCCCCGAGGAGCTCCCCTCCCTCCTCCGTCCCATTTTCCATGCATGGGCAGCTTCCCTCTCATTCCAGGCCTTTGTCTGCTTCCTCCTCAGGTGTTTGTGCCGAAAACACCCCCCATCCCCTGCTCTGACTCCCTAGAGCCAGGTGTCCACCCTCTCCCTGCCCGGCACCCCCCACACCCGCCTCTCTCCCCTGGCACCCCTCCTCTGCCCTCCAGTGGAATCCCCACACCCCAAGGAATACACACCCCCTTTTCCTCTCGATCCCCTAGCACCTGCTCCCAGCTCTTTTCTTGCAGAAAGCAGACCTCTTTCTCTGCTGGCCCTGTAGAAGCCTTTTTCCTTCTGTTACTAGGCGGGCCAAGCTCCCCTCCCTGCCCCTGGAGAACGCACTACCCTCCATCTGTCCCCTATAGGACGCACATGCCCCTCCCGCCCGCCTGCCTCCAATGTACACTTTCCCTTTCCGTCCCCCACAGACAACCAGCCCGGGCCTATCTCCTGTGAAATATACAACTTTCTCTCATGGTGGCCTATGCAATACACAGCGCAGCTCTCAGTACCCCTCCCCAACGGAAGACACAAAGCCCGTCTCGCACCCCCAGAATACGGACGGCCTCCCCACGGTCCCCCCAGGTGTCAAGCAGGCCCCTAGTTCTCCCTGTGGAAGGCGCCTCCCCGTTCTGGCCCTACAGAACGTGGGTGTGCGAGCCAAGGGCCCCCCACAACACAGCCGTCCCCCGGAACACACCTCCCTGGAGCATCCGCCGTAGGACACGCCTCGCGGCCATCCCGGGGGTGCACGGGCGCCTCCCTGGGTCTCCGGCGCGCCCCACCCGCCCCAGGCCAGCTCTGGGCGCCCCCTTCCCCGGGGGCGGCTCCGCGGGGCCCACTCGTACGTGCCAGGCTCCCGCGGCCCCGCGGCCCGGCCAGCGCGGCCCTTCGGTCGGTCGGCAGGTCCGCCAGGCCGCGGCCCGTCCCCCGCGCCCCCCGCCCGCGCCCCCAGTGCTACCTTCCTGCTGAGCCGCACGATCCGGTCCAGCTTGGGCTCATCCTGAAGCAGGTCCCGGAGCTGCCCGGTGCTGAGGATCCCAAAGCGCCCCGGGCTGCCGGGCTCCGGCCCCGCCCGCGCCGCCCGGGCCCGGTACATGCCGCCCGCCCGCGCCCCCAGCTCGGCTGCTGGCTCGGCCCGTCGGCCCGCTCCGCCCCGGCTCCGCTCCGCTCGGCTCCGGCTCCGGGATCCGGCTCGGGCTCCGGCCCCGGCCGCGCGCCTCGCTCCGCCGCCAGAGGGCGCCCCGCCCGCTCTTAAAGGGGCCGCGGCGTGGCGGCTGGGGGTGGGGCGGGGAGGGGGCGGGCCGCACCCCTGCCCGCCCCGGTGGCGCCGCGCCTCCCGCACCCGCGGATCGCCTGGCAACCCCTTTTTCTTGAGAAAGCAGACCTCTTTCTCTGCTGGCCCTGTAGAAGCCTTTTTCCTTCTGTTAAGGCGGCCCTCCCTCCCTGCCCCTGGAGAACGCACTACCCTCCATCTGTCCCCTATAGGACGCACATGCCCCTCCCGCCCGCCTGCCTCCAATGTACACTTTCCCTTTCCGCCCCCACAGACAACCAGCCCGGCCTATCTCCTGTGAAATATACAACTTTCTCTCATGGTGGCCTATGCAATACACAGCGCAGCTCTCAGTACCCCTCCCCAACGGAAGACACAAAGCCCGTCTCGCACCCCCAGAATACGGACGGCCTCCCCACGGTCCCCCCAGGTGTCAAGCAGGCCCCTAGTTCTCCCTGTGGAAGGCGCCTCCCCGTTCTGGCCCTACAGAACGTGGGTGTGCGAGCCAAGGGCCCCCCACAACACAGCCGTCCCCCGGAACACACCTCCCTGGAGCATCCGCCGTAGGACACGCCTCGCGGCCATCCCGGGGGTGCACGGGCGCCTCCCTGGGTCTCCGGCGCGCCCCACCCGCCCCAGGCCAGCTCTGGGCGCCCCCTTCCCCGGGGGCGGCTCCGCGGGGCCCACTCGTACGTGCCAGGCTCCCGCGGCCCCGCGGCCCGGCCAGCGCGGCCCTTCGGTCGGTCGGCAGGTCCGCCAGGCCGCGGCCCGTCCCCCGCGCCCCCCGCCCGCGCCCCCAGTGCTACCTTCCTGCTGAGCCGCACGATCCGGTCCAGCTTGGGCTCATCCTGAAGCAGGTCCCGGAGCTGCCCGGTGCTGAGGATCCCAAAGCGCCCCGGGCTGCCGGGCTCCGGCCCCGCCCGCGCCGCCCGGGCCCGGTACATGCCGCCCGCCCGCGCCCCCAGCTCGGCTGCTGGCTCGGCCCGTCGGCCCGCTCCGCCCCGGCTCCGCTCCGCTCGGCTCCGGCTCCGGGATCCGGCTCGGGCTCCGGCCCCGGCCGCGCGCCTCGCTCCGCCGCCAGAGGGCGCCCCGCCCGCTCTTAAAGGGGCCGCGGCGTGGCGGCTGGGGGTGGGGCGGGGAGGGGGCGGGCCGCACCCCTGCCCGCCCCGGTGGCGCCGCGCCTCCCGCACCCGCGGATCGCCTGGCAACCCATCATCCTTTCGCCGTCCGGATCTCTAGGGCCGCCTCTCTCCGCTCCCCTTCTCCCGGCCTTCATTCACCACGCCCCCAGGCACGGACTCTCCCACCCCAGGCGTCTACAGGTTGCAAGGCTCTTTCACATTTACCCCTTGAATCCGCACTGTTTCCTGAATTTGGCCAGACTTCAGGAGTTCTTGCTTTCCTGATTATTTGGATAAGTCCATCACCTCCCCCAGCGTCAGTTTTCCCTTCTACAAAATGGGGTGGTGATACACAAAGTGAGGATTAGAGGCAGTGAACGTTGACTCCCTTGTTTTCGTCGCTAAGTCGTGCACGACTCTATTGCAATGCCCTAGATTGTAGCCCGCCAGGCTCCTCTGTCCATAGGATTTCTCAGACAAGGATACTGGAGTGGGTTTCCATTTCCTTCTCTAGGGGATCTTCCTGACCCAGAGATCGAACCTGTGGCTCCTGCTTTGGCAGGTGGAATCTTTACTGCTGAACCACAAGGGAAGCCTGTTGAGTCTCTTGCCTATAATTAAGGGAATACCTGCTATGAATTATTGTTATTTCAGAGATGAGGACACAGATTCTCAGAGATGATGTCACCTCCCCAAAGTCACGTCGCAAGTAAAGGACAGACAATCTCAGTTCTTCCTGTCTGGGCAGTGTCCACAGAGCTCACAATACCTCCATACTGGGTTCTGGTCTGGTCCTGGTATTGTCTTTGCCTCCCAAGAGCCCGTGGATTAAGACAAAGGCACAGTCTCACTCAGCCTACCGTATTAAAGACGGAACGGTGGATGTCACTGCTCGATGTCTTCCTTTATGAGCCCCCTGTGGGGCCTGAGGGTGTCACGAGTACCTTATCGTCACCACTAAGCTTGGCCAGTGCCATTGTTAGGAAACAGACACTCAGCAGCTGTCCCTTGTCTAAAATCAAACAGTAGTAAGTCAGCATCTTCCACTTTACCACACTACAAAGAGAGCACCAAGGTGGCCCTGGGGCAATCAGAAAGGCTTCCTAGAGGAGGTGACATTTGAGCGGGCTTTAAGAGATGAGCAGGAGGAGTTCTGAAGTCAAAGGAGAAACTAGCGAAGCCAAAGAGAAATCCACAAGGCAAGGCACAGAGGAAGACAGAGCCCAACAAGGACTCTTCCAGTCCAGTCAAACACGGAGGACCTGGTGGAGACGTCTGAGAGACAGAACTGATGGAATGGGGCAGGACAGGCTTGCCGACGCACCGTGAAGGAAACGCTTCTTCCACTTTCTTAAAAATATATATTTTTTGGTTTATTTATTTGGCTGTGTTGGATCCTAGTTGCCACCCACGGTATCTTTTTGTTGTGGCATGCGGGGGCTAGTTCCCTGACCAGGGGTTGAACCCGGGCCCCCTGCATTGGGAGCATGAAGTCTGAACCACTGGACCTCCAGGGAAGTGCATATGTCTCTTTCATCTTTAATTTCTGCCTGTAGACAGAAACCTCCCTTTCATCCCTACCCAATGTTCTGAAAGTCCCTTGTTATGAACTGAATACAGTTCAGTTTAGTTCGGTCGCTCAGTCGTGTCTGACTCTTTGCGACCCCATGGACGGCAGCACGCCAGGCTTCCCTGTCCTTCACCACCTCCTGGAGCCTGCGCAAACTCATCATTGACTCAGTGATGTCATCCAGCCATCTTGTCCTCTGCCATCCCCTTCTCCTTCTGCCTTCTATTTTTTCCAACAGGGTCTTCCCCGGTGAGTCGTCTCTTCCCATCAGGTGGCCAAAGTATTGCTAGAACCGAGTAGCCACCTCCCACCCCGAGTTGATATGTTGACACCGTAACCTCCAATGTGATGATATTTGGTGGTGGGGTTTTGGAAGGCAAAGTTTAGATGAGGTCATAAAGGTGGGGCCCCATCATAAGATTAGTGCCCTTCTAAGAGGAAAAGAGACCAAAGTGTTTTCTCTTTCCACCATGAGAGGCTGCAGCTAGAAGGCCACTGTCCATTTCCTCTGGTGGGAGGAAAATAACTCTCACCAGAAGCCAAGTCTTCTGGCACCTTGACCTTGCTCTCCCCAGGCCCCAGAATTCTGAGAAATAGGCATCTTTTGTTTAAGTCATCCAGTGTGTGGTATTTTGTTACGGCAGTCCAAGCTGACCAACATACCGTCTACACCCTGTATCCCGTTTTCTTATCCGCATGCGTGTGTGTTCAGTCATGTCCAATGCTTTGCAACCCCATGGATTATATCCTGCCAAGCTCCTCTGTCCATGGGGTTTTCCAGGCAAGAATACTGGACTGGGTTGCTATTTCCTGCTCCAGGGGATCTTACTGACCTAGGGGCCAAAGCCACGCCTCCTGCATTGGCAGGTGGATTCTCTACCACTGAGCCAGCAAGGAAGCCCCCATTTCCTCATCCCCTTCCCCTTATTCTTTGACTCAGTCCGACTTCACCCCACCACCACTTCAAGGGCACTGCTCTAGCCAAGGTCAAGGACCACTTCTGACTTCCAGAGCCCTTCTTCACATTCAGCCCCACCAACCACCATCTCTTACTTGACCACGTAGCAGTCAGAGCCCAGACATTTCACAGGTGTCAAGTTGGCAAAATATGAAAAGTCGGGGACTATCAAGTCTGGGTGAGGATGGGAAGTGATGGCAGGGCTTATGTACTGCTGGGGGAGAGAGAATCAGTCGACTTTGGAGAGTAACTTGACAGACTTGTAAAGAACTTTCAACAGTGCAGTGGACAGAATAACAGACCCCAAAACTGGCCATGTCCTCCTTCCTGGAGCCCGTGGGTATGTCAGCTTCCATATTGAAAGGACTTTTGCAGCTGTGATTAAATCAAGGATCCTGCAATGGAAAAGAGTATGCTAGATCATCCGAGTAGGCCCAGTGCCCACCTGGTGAGCCGTGTGAGCGCATGCCGTTGCAATGCTGAGAGTATGTCGTTGCAATGGGGAGAATGTGCTGGATCATCCAGGGGGCCCCCTTATAAGAACAAGGGTGAACACAGGTTCTTATAAGGGGGAGGCAGGAGCGTCCCACTAGCATCCCTTGCATTGAAGGTCAGAATCAGAAAGGAGATTTGACAATAAAACTGGAGGGTCAGAGTCAGAGCATCTTCTGGCACCTTGACCTTGCTCTCCCAGGCCCCAGAATTCTGAGAAATAGGCATCTTTTGTTTAAGTCATCCAGTGTGTGGTATTTTGTTACGGCAGTCCAAGCTGACCAACATACCGTCTACACCCTGTATCCCGTTTTCTTATCCGCATGCGTGTGTGTTCAGTCATGTCCAATGCTTTGCAACCCCATGGATTATATCCTGCCAAGCTCCTCTGTCCATGGGGTTTTCCAGGCAAGAATACTGGACTGGGTTGCTATTTCCTGCTCCAGGGGATCTTACTGACCTAGGGGCCAAAGCCACGCCTCCTGCATTGGCAGGTGGATTCTCTACCACTGAGCCAGCAAGGAAGCCCCCATTTCCTCATCCCCTTCCCCTTATTCTTTGACTCAGTCCGACTTCACCCCACCACCACTTCAAGGGCACTGCTCTAGCCAAGGTCAAGGACCACTTCTGACTTCCAGAGCCCTTCTTCACATTCAGCCCCACCAACCACCATCTCTTACTTGACCACGTAGCAGTCAGAGCCCAGACATTTCACAGGTGTCAAGTTGGCAAAATATGAAAAGTCGGGGACTATCAAGTCTGGGTGAGGATGGGAAGTGATGGCAGGGCTTATGTACTGCTGGGGGAGAGAGAATCAGTCGACTTTGGAGAGTAACTTGACAGACTTGTAAAGAACTTTCAACAGTGCAGTGGACAGAATAACAGACCCCAAAACTGGCCATGTCCTCCTTCCTGGAGCCCGTGGGTATGTCAGCTTCCATATTGAAAGGACTTTTGCAGCTGTGATTAAATCAAGGATCCTGCAATGGAAAAGAGTATGCTAGATCATCCGAGTAGGCCCAGTGCCCACCTGGTGAGCCGTGTGAGCGCATGCCGTTGCAATGCTGAGAGTATGTCGTTGCAATGGGGAGAATGTGCTGGATCATCCAGGGGGCCCCCTTATAAGAACAAGGGTGAACACAGGTTCTTATAAGGGGGAGGCAGGAGCGTCCCACTAGCATCCCTTGCATTGAAGGTCAGAATCAGAAAGGAGATTTGACAATAAAACTGGAGGGTCAGAGTCAGAGGGAAACTTGAAGACACTGTGTTGCTGGCTTTGAAGACAGAGGAAGAAGCCACAGGCAGGCAGTCTCTAGACTGGAAAAGGCAAGGAAGTGGGTTCCCAAGAGACACTAGAGGGAGTGTACCCTGCCAGTATCTCAGCTTCAGCCCAAGGAAACCCATATCAGACGCCTGACATCCAAAACTGTAAGAGAATACATCTGTGTTGTTGGGACTTGGCTGGTGGTCCAGTGGCTGGGACTCTGAGCTCCCAATGCAGGGGGCCTAGGTTCGATCTCTGGTCAGGGAACTAGATCCCACACACCATCACTAAGAGTTCGCATGCCTCAACTTAAGGATCACGCCTTCTACAACTTAAACCCAGCACAGCCAAATAACTAATAAAGAAAGAATCTGTGTTGTTTCAAGGCACAGATTTAGTTTGTTAGACCTGCAATAGGCAGCTAATACAAACTCCCTGGAATGTTCACTATCTTGGACCAGGAGGCAAGAACGGGAATGTCTGCAGCGGCTCTCTACTTGTTAACAACAAGAAACTGGAAACAACCCAGATGTCAAGTGCAATGGAACAGTTATATTGTACACAGAAATGGGCAGATTGCAGCTCTCTGTGTCAATTTGGTTGAATCTCACGGACAGTATAGCGAACAAAGGCAGCCTCAGAAGAGTATGTTCAGTAGAATACTGTTTATGTAAAGTTCAGAAACATGCAGAGCTATACTTCACATTGCTTAGAGATACATACAAAGTATGGGGACAATAAATACCAAATTCAGCAGAGTGGCGGTTCGGCAGAAGAGGGATCGAATCGAGGATGGGACAGAGTGGCCTTCAATGGTATTTAAAGATAGTTCAGGGATTTCCCTGTCGGTCCATTGGTTGACTCCACACTGCCAGTGCTGGGGCGTGGGGTCAATTCCTGGTCAGGAAACTAAGATCCCACGTGCTGTGCAACATGGCCAAAAGATGGGTTTTTTAAATTAGAATTAAAGAGATGTTTCTTAGGCTGAGTGTGGGTACACACAAGTGCATACTCTGGAGGTGGGGTGTGGTTTAGTTGCTAAATTGTGTCTGACTCTTTTTGGGGGTGGGGGGTTCCGGGGGGCGGGTTTGTGAAGGAGGGGGATGGGTGGGCCACTTCTGTTGGTCTTTCATTTATCTATTTTCATCCATCTTTGTTCTTTGGCCCATGTGGGCCTCCCATCGCAGTGGCCTCTGTTGTTGCAGAGCACCGGCTCTGGGCGCATGCGCCCCAGAGCTCCAGCTCAGTAATTGGACACATGGGTCTAGCCGCTCCGCGGCACGTGGGATCTTCCCAGGCCAGGGATCGAACCGGCGCCCCTTGCACTGCAAGGCAGTGTCCTTACCCACTGGACCACCAGGGAAGCCCCTGTGTCTGACTCTTGAAACCCCAGGGTCTGTAGCCTGCCAGGCTCCTCTGTCCATTGGATTTTTCCAGACAAGAATACCAGAGTGGTTTGGGCCATTTCTTTCTCCAGGTACTTTGGGGTAAACCTGGACATTTTTATATAAAATTGGTGGTTCAGAGGTCAAATTCACCTGCCAATGCAGGAGATGCAGGAGACACGGGCTTTATCCCTGGGTTGGGAAGATCCCCTGGAGAGGGCATGGCAACCCACTCCAGTATTCTTGCCTGGAAAATTCTGTGGACAGGGGAGCCTGGTGGGCCATAGCCCATGGGGATGGAAAGAGTCGGACGTGCTTGAGCGACTGAGCGCACGCGCACGATAATTTTTAAGATCTATTTTTAGACCTTAGCTTTGAAGTCAGACACGGGGTCTTCACATTGCTTAGAGATACATACAAAGTATGGGGACAATAAATACCAAATTCAGCAGAGTGGCGGTTCGGCAGAAGAGGGATCGAATCGAGGATGGGACAGAGTGGCCTTCAATGGTATTTAAAGATAGTTCAGGGATTTCCCTGTCGGTCCATTGGTTGACTCCACACTGCCAGTGCTGGGGCGTGGGGTCAATTCCTGGTCAGGAAACTAAGATCCCACGTGCTGTGCAACATGGCCAAAAGATGGGTTTTTTAAATTAGAATTAAAGAGATGTTTCTTAGGCTGAGTGTGGGTACACACAAGTGCATACTCTGGAGGTGGGGTGTGGTTTAGTTGCTAAATTGTGTCTGACTTTTTTTGGGGGGTGGGGGTTCCGGGGGGCGGGTTTGTGAAGGAGGGGGATGGGTGGGCCACTTCTGTTGGTCTTTCATTTATCTATTTTCATCCATCTTTGTTCTTTGGCCCATGTGGGCCTCCCATCGCAGTGGCCTCTGTTGTTGCAGAGCACCGGCTCTGGGCGCATGCGCCCCAGAGCTCCAGCTCAGTAATTGGACACATGGGTCTAGCCGCTCCGCGGCACGTGGGATCTTCCCAGGCCAGGGATCGAACCGGCGCCCCTTGCACTGCAAGGCAGTGTCCTTACCCACTGGACCACCAGGGAAGCCCCTGTGTCTGACTCTTGAAACCCCAGGGTCTGTAGCCTGCCAGGCTCCTCTGTCCATTGGATTTTTCCAGACAAGAATACCAGAGTGGTTTGGGCCATTTCTTTCTCCAGGTACTTTGGGGTAAACCTGGACATTTTTATATAAAATTGGTGGTTCAGAGGTCAAATTCACCTGCCAATGCAGGAGATGCAGGAGACACGGGCTTTATCCCTGGGTTGGGAAGATCCCCTGGAGAGGGCATGGCAACCCACTCCAGTATTCTTGCCTGGAAAATTCTGTGGACAGGGGAGCCTGGTGGGCCATAGCCCATGGGGATGGAAAGAGTCGGACGTGCTTGAGCGACTGAGCGCACGCGCACGATAATTTTTAAGATCTATTTTTAGACCTTAGCTTTGAAGTCAGACACACCTGGGGACGCTTCTGAGTTCTTGTGCTTCCTATGTGACTCAAGAGCAAATTCCTCATCCCCAGAGCCTCAATGATATCATCTGTGAAAGGGGTGGCTGAAGGATTTGGCGACTTGATAAGCGTCTAACACAATACCCGGCACCCCCAAAACAACAACTGCATTGGGTTCCCTTTTCTAGAAACAATCCATTGAGTTTCATTTATGAAGCACCTATTATCCACCACGGATATGCAGGCACTGCCCAGAGAAAGGAAACACTTCATCCTTAGGATTCTGCTCCCTAGCTCAGTCTTTTCTTTTTTTTAAAGAAATGCATTTTTTTAATTAATTTATCTATTTTTGGCTATTCTGGGTTTTCACTGCTGCCACAGGCTCTTCTCTAGTTGCAGGGAGTGGGGGCTCATCTCTCATTGAGGTGAACAAGCTTCTTGGTGTGATGACTTCTCTTGTCGTGGAACTCCGGCTCTAGGGCACACAGACTTCCATCGTGGTGGCCCATGGGCTCCACCGTGGTGCCTCCGAGGCTCTAGAGCACAGGCTCCATAGTTGTAGCTCACGAGCTTCGTTGCTCTGGAGCATGTGGGATCTTCCTAGATCAGGGATCGAACCCATGTCTCCTGCATTGGTAGGCGAACTCTTTACCACTGAGCTCCCAGGGAAGATCCCCCTGGTTCAGTCTTGAAATTCATGTTTCTCCAAGGATTCAATTATCACCCACTTAAAAAAAAAAAAGGCAGCCTTAATGAGATACATGCCATACAGTTCAACCATTTAAACTGTACAATTCAGTGGGTTTTGGTATATGCACAGAACTGGGGATCCATTGGCACAATTTTAGAATATTTTCACCTGCCAATGCAGGAGATGCAGGAGACACGGGCTTTATCCCTGGGTTGGGAAGATCCCTGAGAGGGCATGGCAACCCACTCCAGTATTCTTGCCTGGAAAATTCTGTGGACAGGGGAGCCTGGTGGGCCATAGCCCATGGGGATGGAAAGAGTCGGACGTGCTTGAGCGACTGAGCGCACGCGCACGATAATTTTTAAGATCTATTTTTAGACCTTAGCTTTGAAGTCAGACACACCTGGGGACGCTTCTGAGTTCTTGTGCTTCCTATGTGACTCAAGAGCAAATTCCTCATCCCCAGAGCCTCAATGATATCATCTGTGAAAGGGGTGGCTGAAGGATTTGGCGACTTGATAAGCGTCTAACACAATACCCGGCACCCCCAAAACAACAACTGCATTGGGTTCCCTTTTCTAGAAACAATCCATTGAGTTTCATTTATGAAGCACCTATTATCCACCACGGATATGCAGGCACTGCCCAGAGAAAGGAAACACTTCATCCTTAGGATTCTGCTCCCTAGCTCAGTCTTTTCTTTTTTTTAAAGAAATGCATTTTTTTAATTAATTTATCTATTTTTGGCTATTCTGGGTTTTCACTGCTGCCACAGGCTCTTCTCTAGTTGCAGGGAGTGGGGGCTCATCTCTCATTGAGGTGAACAAGCTTCTTGGTGTGATGACTTCTCTTGTCGTGGAACTCCGGCTCTAGGGCACACAGACTTCCATCGTGGTGGCCCATGGGCTCCACCATGGTGCCTCCGAGGCTCTAGAGCACAGGCTCCATAGTTGTAGCTCACGAGCTTCGTTGCTCTGGAGCATGTGGGATCTTCCTAGATCAGGGATCGAACCCATGTCTCCTGCATTGGTAGGCGAACTCTTTACCACTGAGCTCCCAGGGAAGATCCCCCTGGTTCAGTCTTGAAATTCATGTTTCTCCAAGGATTCAATTATCACCCACTTAAAAAAAAAAAAGGCAGCCTTAATGAGATACATGCCATACAGTTCAACCATTTAAACTGTACAATTCAGTGGGTTTTGGTATATGCACAGAACTGGGGATCCATTGGCACAATTTTAGAATATTTTCATCACCCCGTAAAAGAAACTGTTCTGGGAATTCTCTGGTGGTCCAGTGGTTACGACTCCATGTTTCCATTATCGAGGGCATGGGTTCAGTCCCTGGTCAGGAACTAATATCCCCCAAGGCAAAACAAAATAACCACAAAGACAAACAAACTATGCTCATTACCAGTGACTCCCCAGTTCCTCCAAACCCAACTCTCAACACCAGCCCCAGGCAACTAACCTACTTGCGTATTCTTGACATTTCACACTAATGGAATTCTATAATATGAGGTCTTTTGTAACCAACTCCTTTCATTTAACATCATGTTTTTAAGATTGATTTATGTTGTAGCATTTATTAATCCATGATTCCTTTTGATTTTTTGTGGTACATACATGATATAAAATTTACCATTTTAATGATTTTAAAGAAGGTTCCAGTTCCTTCACCAACACTTGTTATTGCCTATCTTTTTTTTATTTATTTATTTTTTATTTTTACAAAGTTTTGTTGCTTACTGCCAGACACAAACCCAAATCAGCCATAGGTATACGCATGACCCCTCTCATCTACTCTCTCCCCATCCCACCCCTCTAGGCTGTTACATAGCCCCTGTGTAAGTTTCCTTAGTCTTACAGCAGATTCCCATTGGTTGTCTATTTTACATATGGTAACGTAAGTTTCCATGTTACTCTTTCCACGCATATTGTCCATTCCTCCATCTTTTTTTTAATTAGAATTCTCCTAGTGTATATGAAGTGTTGTCTCATGATTTTGACTTGCAATCCTCTGATGACTACTGATGTTCACCATCTTTTCCTGTGCTATTTGTTTTTATATATGCTTTACAGAAATATCTACTCCAATCCTTTGCCTGTGTTTGTCTCTTTATTGTTGTGTTTGGAAGAGTTCTTTATGTATTTTGGAAACTAGTCCTTTATCAGGAAAATTTTTCTCCAAGGATTCAATTATCACCCACTTAAAAAAAAAAAAGGCAGCCTTAATGAGATACATGCCATACAGTTCAACCATTTAAACTGTACAATTCAGTGGGTTTTGGTATATGCACAGAACTGGGGATCCATTGGCACAATTTTAGAATATTTTCATCACCCCGTAAAAGAAACTGTTCTGGGAATTCTCTGGTGGTCCAGTGGTTACGACTCCATGTTTCCATTATCGAGGGCATGGGTTCAGTCCCTGGTCAGGAACTAATATCCCCCAAGGCAAAACAAAATAACCACAAAGACAAACAAACTATGCTCATTACCAGTGACTCCCCAGTTCCTCCAAACCCAACTCTCAACACCAGCCCCAGGCAACTAACCTACTTGCGTATTCTTGACATTTCACACTAATGGAATTCTATAATATGAGGTCTTTTGTAACCAACTCCTTTCATTTAACATCATGTTTTTAAGATTGATTTATGTTGTAGCATTTATTAATCCATGATTCCTTTTGATTTTTTGTGGTACATACATGATATAAAATTTACCATTTTAATGATTTTAAAGAAGGTTCCAGTTCCTTCACCAACACTTGTTATTGCCTATCTTTTTTTTATTTATTTATTTTTTATTTTTACAAAGTTTTGTTGCTTACTGCCAGACACAAACCCAAATCAGCCATAGGTATACGCATGACCCCTCTCATCTACTCTCTCCCCATCCCACCCCTCTAGGCTGTTACATAGCCCCTGTGTAAGTTTCCTTAGTCTTACAGCAGATTCCCATTGGTTGTCTATTTTACATATGGTAACGTAAGTTTCCATGTTACTCTTTCCACGCATATTGTCCATTCCTCCATCTTTTTTTTAATTAGAATTCTCCTAGTGTATATGAAGTGTTGTCTCATGATTTTGACTTGCAATCCTCTGATGACTACTGATGTTCACCATCTTTTCCTGTGCTATTTGTTTTTATATATGCTTTACAGAAATATCTACTCCAATCCTTTGCCTGTGTTTGTCTCTTTATTGTTGTGTTTGGAAGAGTTCTTTATGTATTTTGGAAACTAGTCCTTTATCAGATATATGGTTTATAATTTTCTCCCATTCTGTGAGTTGTCTTTGCACTTTCTGGATGAGGTCCTTTCATGCAAAAAGTTTTTATGAAAAGTTGGATGAAGTTCAATTTATCTATTTTTTTTCTTTCATTGCTTGTGCTTTGGCATCATTTCTAAGAAACCATTTTCTAACTCAGGATCATAAAGATTTACCTTTATGTTTTCTTCTTAGGTTTTGTAGTTTTAGCTTTTCCGCTTAGGTCATTGGTCCATTTTGAACTCATCTTTGTATATGGTGTGGGTTAGGGATCTGACGTCATACTTTTGCATGCAGACATTCCAGTTATCCCAGAACACACACAGAAGCATCCTCTTTTAAAATTTAGACCTCAGGTACACAGAAATAGATCAATCCTAATTCTTACGTTTTAGTACAAACTTTCATCTTTGGGGTCTACCTAGCCTGCCTTTATTTCATTTGTCTGGGGTGTATTCATTTAAAATGAGCACCAATGAATCTCTCACCCAACCCCAGAACTGGAACCTCACCAAAACCTTACATCTAAGTGCTCCTCCCTTGCCTGCCCACCCCCAAGGTGACCACACCCTCAATTTAGGGATTATCACTCTATCACTTTTTTTCCCAGGTGACATGTGAGATCTTAGTTCCCTGACTAAGGATCAAACCCACAACCCCACATTGCAAGGTGGATTCTTAACCACTAGACCACAAGGAAAGTCCCCTCTTCACCCAGTTCTCCGGACATTTGCAAGGGTTTCCTTTGTTAACGAAGATCCTGTTCTGGGGCTGAATCTAGACTTGAAGGCTCAAGACCTTTGCTAAAGTAACTGTTACATAGCCCCTGTGTAAGTTTCCTTAGTCTTACAGCAGATTCCCATTGGTTGTCTATTTTACATATGGTAACGTAAGTTTCCATGTTACTCTTTCCACGCATATTGTCCATTCCTCCATCTTTTTTTTAATTAGAATTCTCCTAGTGTATATGAAGTGTTGTCTCATGATTTTGACTTGCAATCCTCTGATGACTACTGATGTTCACCATCTTTTCCTGTGCTATTTGTTTTTATATATGCTTTACAGAAATATCTACTCCAATCCTTTGCCTGTGTTTGTCTCTTTATTGTTGTGTTTGGAAGAGTTCTTTATGTATTTTGGAAACTAGTCCTTTATCAGATATATGGTTTATAATTTTCTCCCATTCTGTGAGTTGTCTTTGCACTTTCTGGATGAGGTCCTTTCATGCAAAAAGTTTTTATGAAAAGTTGGATGAAGTTCAATTTATCTATTTTTTTTCTTTCATTGCTTGTGCTTTGGCATCATTTCTAAGAAACCATTTTCTAACTCAGGATCATAAAGATTTACCTTTATGTTTTCTTCTTAGGTTTTGTAGTTTTAGCTTTTCCGTTTAGGTCATTGGTCCATTTTGAACTCATCTTTGTATATGGTGTGGGTTAGGGATCTGACGTCATACTTTTGCATGCAGACATTCCAGTTATCCCAGAACACACACAGAAGCATCCTCTTTTAAAATTTAGACCTCAGGTACACAGAAATAGATCAATCCTAATTCTTACGTTTTAGTACAAACTTTCATCTTTGGGGTCTACCTAGCCTGCCTTTATTTCATTTGTCTGCGGATGTATTCATTTAAAATGAGCACCAATGAATCTCTCACCCAACCCCAGAACTGGAACCTCACCAAAACCTTACATCTAAGTGCTCCTCCCTTGCCTGCCCACCCCCAAGGTGACCACACCCTCAATTTAGGGATTATCACTCTATCACTTTTTTTCCCAGGTGACATGTGAGATCTTAGTTCCCTGACTAAGGATCAAACCCACAACCCCACATTGCAAGGTGGATTCTTAACCACTAGACCACAAGGAAAGTCCCCTCTTCACCCAGTTCTCCGGACATTTGCAAGGGTTTCCTTTTGTTAACGAAGATCCTGTTCTGGGGCTGAATCTAGACTTGAATGAGACTCAAGACCTTTGCTAAAGTAACTGTCTGTTGGGCAAGTCCTCCATCAACCTCCCCAAGATGGCTGTGTGGTCCTGGCCCAGCTCAGGAGGACTGACCACCCCTGGCTGAGCCCCCCTCACCCTCCTGGTCCTCCACTGCCTTTCTGTAGTTTCAGCAAACGTGGCCAGTCTTGCCCCTGATGGAAACTTTTGACTTCCTGTCCTCTCCGGGATGAGGTCTGCGCTACTTTGTCTGATGCCTGTGTTTCTCTATGCTTTTCTTCCTTTTTCCTTTCCCCCACCTTGTTAATTCAGTTCAGTTTAGCTGCTCAGTCATGTCCAACTCTTTGCGACCCCGTGGATTGCGGCACGCCAGGCTTTTCTGTCCTTCATCATCTCCCAGGGTTTGCCCAAGCTCGTGCCTATTGAGTCAGTGATGCCATCCAAGCATTTCATCCTATGTTGTCTCCGTCTCCTTCTGCCTTTTATTTTTCCCAGCATCAGGGTCTCTTCCAATGAGTCGTCTCTGCACCAGGTGACTGAAGTATTGGAGCTTCAGCTTCAGTATCAGTCCTTCCAGTGAATATTCAGAGTTGATTTCCTTTAGGATCTAGGGGCTGGATCTCCTTGCAGTCCAAGGGACTCTCAAGAGGCTTCCCCAACATCACAGTTCAAAGACATCAATTCTTCCTCCGATAGATCCCCTTCCACTCAGGTCAGACTGTTGACTATTCCCCAACCTCATGCTGCATCTCTATACCTTTCCTTCTTTTGCCCAAGACGTCCCTCCACCTAGACTGCCCTTCCTCCCACTATCTTGTCCTAAAGCTGTTGAAGAACCATCCTTCTCTGGCCCAGCACACTCCACCTCCTGCACAGGAAGAATCAGTCCTTCCTTCCCAGCCCACTCTATCCCAGCCCCGATTCCAGCCTGCTGTACCAGAGTCACTAAAGACCATCCCTCCTCTTGTGAGACTAGAGGTCCCCTGAGAGCAGACATGGAGTTTGTGTCCTATTTCCAGTCCTAACCCCCAGCACAGAATCTACTATGGGGCAGGTGCAGGGCCAGGATGTGCATGTATGTGCGCTTGCTAAGTTGCTTCAGTTGTGTCTGACTCTTTCCAACCCTATGAACTGTAGCCCTCAGGCTCCTGTGTCCATGGAATTCTCCAGGCCAAAATACTGCACTGGGTTGCCATGCCCTCCTGCAGAAGATCTTCCCAGCCAGGGATCGACCCCCGTCTCTTCTGTCTCCTGCATTGGCAGGCGAGTTCTTTGCCACTTGGGAAGCCCAGGACCAGGACACCTGGGCTCAAATTTCACCTGTATGAACCTCAGACAAATTACTCAGCCTCTCTGTGCTTCGATTTCCTCCTCCGTAAAACAGGGGAAAACACCCACCCCATTTGGTTGTTGAACGGATCCGGTGAATTAAGCACATGAAGGACTTAGGAAGTGTCCCACAGCTTCTTTATCCAGTCACCTGTCAATGGACACCTAGGTTGCTTCCGTGTCCTGGCTGTTGGAAATAGTGCTGGCTGGCAGATTCTTAACCACTGGACTAGCAGGGAAGTCCTGAATAATCTTTTAGTGTAAGTATACCCTAATTAGGGCATGAGACATATGTAAGACTTAAAAAACATTTATTGTCTGTGGATGCTTTTGGGCTTCCCTGTCATCTCTCTGGGCTGCTCCCTCGTCGGTGTTCAGGGTGTTTGTGGAATGAATGTAAGAATCAGGAGGAATGGTGGGGACCCAGAAGTGGAGGTCACATTGGGGGAGGCCAGTGGGCTCCAGGAAGCAGAAGGGGTTGACGGAAGAGGGTTCGGAAAAGTAATGGGGTTCAGGGGGTTTCCCTGGTGGTCCGGTGGGTAAGGACACCACCTTGCAGTGCAAGGGGCGCCGGTTCGATCCCTGGCCTGGGAAGATCCCACATCCGATGTGTCCAATCACCGAGCCGGAGCTCTGGAGCGCATGCGCCCAGAGCCGGTGCTCTGCGACAACAGGGGCCACTGTGATGGGAGGCCCACACGGGCCAATTAACAAAAATGGATGCAAATAGATAAATGAAAGACGAACAGAAGTGGCCCGCCCACGCCCCTCGCTCCCCAACAGCCCCTCCCCCCCCAAAAGTAATGGGGTTCAGGGAGAGGGACAGAGGCTAAGGGAAGAGAGTGCAAGGTGCAGAGGGGTCACGGAGAGAGAAGAGGCATGGAAGTCATAGGGATCCCGGGAGAGAAAGGATGTCAGAAAGAGGTTCCAGGAGGAGCCAGGAGCTGGGGCAGGGAGAGGCAGTGGAGGAGGAGGGCTGCTCGGAGAATGGGAGTAGGAATCCCTAGGGCCACTGGAAATTAAGGGACAAAGCGAAGAGGGAGCTCAGAGGCAAGAGGAGCGCTCAGGACCGGGTGTCTGATGGAGCTGGTGTCCAGGGGAATGAATGGGGCTCAGATAGCCTGATGGGAACTCAAGAGAGAAGAGGCCACCCAGGGCGCCTACCGGCCTGCCACGGACCTGGGCCCCTGGTCCTTTGGTTGAACTAAAACACATGAAGGACTTAGGAAGTGTCCCACAGCTTCTTTATCCAGTCACCTGTCAAGGCCCTGGGCTTCCGTGTCCTGGCTGTTGGAAATAGTGCTGGCTGGCAGATTCTTAACCACTGGACTAGCAGGGAAGTCCTGAATAATCTTTTAGTGTAAGTATACCCTAATTAGGGCATGAGACATATGTAAGACTTAAAAAACATTTATTGTCTGTGGATGCTTTTGGGCTTCCCTGTCATCTCTCTGGGCTGCTCCCTCGTCGGTGTTCAGGGTGTTTGTGGAATGAATGTAAGAATCAGGAGGAATGGTGGGGACCCAGAAGTGGAGGTCACATTGGGGGAGGCCAGTGGGCTCCAGGAAGCAGAAGGGGTTGACGGAAGAGGGTTCGGAAAAGTAATGGGGTTCAGGGGGTTTCCCTGGTGGTCCGGTGGGTAAGGACACCACCTTGCAGTGCAAGGGGCGCCGGTTCGATCCCTGGCCTGGGAAGATCCCACATCCGATGTGTCCAATCACCGAGCCGGAGCTCTGGAGCGCATGCGCCCAGAGCCGGTGCTCTGCGACAACAGGGGCCACTGTGATGGGAGGCCCACACGGGCCAATTAACAAAAATGGATGCAAATAGATAAATGAAAGACGAACAGAAGTGGCCCGCCCACGCCCCTCGCTCCCCAACAGCCCCTCCCCCCCCAAAAGTAATGGGGTTCAGGGAGAGGGACAGAGGCTAAGGGAAGAGAGTGCAAGGTGCAGAGGGGTCACGGAGAGAGAAGAGGCATGGAAGTCATAGGGATCCCGGGAGAGAAAGGATGTCAGAAAGAGGTTCCAGGAGGAGCCAGGAGCTGGGGCAGGGAGAGGCAGTGGAGGAGGAGGGCTGCTCGGAGAATGGGAGTAGGAATCCCTAGGGCCACTGGAAATTAAGGGACAAAGCGAAGAGGGAGCTCAGAGGCAAGAGGAGCGCTCAGGACCGGGTGTCTGATGGAGCTGGTGTCCAGGGGAATGAATGGGGCTCAGATAGCCTGATGGGAACTCAAGAGAGAAGAGGGGCCACCCAGGCTCTGCCTCTGCCTACCTGGGCCTGGTTCCACGGACCTGTGGCTCCTCCCATGCCCAGCCCAGCCCGCGATTTGGGCGATTTGGGCGCCGGGCACCAAGTACCCCCCACCACGAAACAGGGGGTTAAAGGTGATCAGGCATGAGCGGGTCGCAGACGGGGATTGGCAGGCGCCTAAGCCCATGGCCCGGGCCATGGCTGCTCCACAGCCCGCCAGCTGGGTGAGCGGCTGCCACCCACGTGCTAAGGAGAGAAGGAGGCACCGGATCAAGGGGCAAAGGACACCCCCAGAGGGCGGGAAGGGCGGGGGCCCGGCGGCGCCAGCGTCCACACCCGTTGCAAAAAGTCCCGACCGGCGGCGAGACGCACCGCACAGAGCCCTCTGCCGCCGGCGGAGAGAAGACACCAAGCGCCAGCGGCCGGGCCGGAGCATCCGACGTGCGCCCCCGACGCGCCTGGGGCGACCTCGCGGCCCTGGCTGGAAGCCACCCCACCCGCAGATCGCGTGGAATCCAGGGGTAAGGGGCGTGGAGGGGGCTCCGGTAGGGGCAGATGCTTAGCCGAGGGGAGTCGGAGCCTCCCTTATGCTGGACCTCGGCTCCCCAGCTATCAAAGAGGGAGGGGCGCTTCAATGGTTCTGCTGAGCTGAAGGGGTTAATAGTCTGTATCCTCGCCCGCCTCCCTCAGGCTCGGCTGTCTGGGGAAGGAGGCAGGCTCAGACCGGAGAGAGGCCTCAGGATCAAGAATCTGAGGAGAGCTCAGGAGGCACACAGGCTCCCGCCAGGTCCTCCGTCCCACTGGCTGAGTGTGATTGAGTCTCGATCAGGAGCCTGGAGGGAAGGTTCCAGCAGAGAAGCTGGTTCCATTCAGGTGGGCCAGCGGATCCCAGACTCCCCCTGGCTGGTCAGAAACCCTCGGGGCAGGAAAGTCACGTGGCTCCCCAGTCCCTCCGGCTTCTCGCCAACAGGTGAGGCTAGGGAAGGCAGGCGCAGGACCGGGTGTCTGATGGAGCTGGTGTCCAGGGAATGAATGGGGCTCAGATAGCCTGATGGGAACTCAAGAGAGAAGAGGGGCCACCCAGGCTCTGCCTCTGCCTACCTGGGCCTGGTTCCACGGACCTGTGGCTCCTCCCATGCCCAGCCCAGCCCGCGATTTGGGCGATTTGGGCGCCGGGCACCAAGTACCCCCCACCACGAAACAGGGGGTTAAAGGTGATCAGGCATGAGCGGGTCGCAGACGGGGATTGGCAGGCGCCTAAGCCCATGGCCCGGGCCATGGCTGCTCCACAGCCCGCCAGCTGGGTGAGCGGCTGCCACCCACGTGCTAAGGAGAGAAGGAGGCACCGGATCAAGGGGCAAAGGACACCCCCAGAGGGCGGGAAGGGCGGGGGCCCGGCGGCGCCAGCGTCCACACCCGTTGCAAAAAGTCCCGACCGGCGGCGAGACGCACCGCACAGAGCCCTCTGCCGCCGGCGGAGAGAAGACACCAAGCGCCAGCGGCCGGGCCGGAGCATCCGACGTGCGCCCCCGACGCGCCTGGGGCGACCTCGCGGCCCTGGCTGGAAGCCACCCCACCCGCAGATCGCGTGGAATCCAGGGGTAAGGGGCGTGGAGGGGGCTCCGGTAGGGGCAGATGCTTAGCCGAGGGGAGTCGGAGCCTCCCTTATGCTGGACCTCGGCTCCCCAGCTATCAAAGAGGGAGGGGCGCTTCAATGGTTCTGCTGAGCTGAAGGGGTTAATAGTCTGTATCCTCGCCCGCCTCCCTCAGGCTCGGCTGTCTGGGGAAGGAGGCAGGCTCAGACCGGAGAGAGGCCTCAGGATCAAGAATCTGAGGAGAGCTCAGGAGGCACACAGGCTCCCGCCAGGTCCTCCGTCCCACTGGCTGAGTGTGATTGAGTCTCGATCAGGAGCCTGGAGGGAAGGTGCCAGCAGAGAAGCTGGTTCCATTCAGGTGGGCCAGCGGATCCCAGACTCCCCCTGGCTGGTCAGAAACCCTCGGGGCAGGAAAGTCACGTGGCTCCCCAGTCCCTCCGGCTTCTCGCCAACAGGTGAGGCTAGGGAAGGCAGGCGCAGTGGTCTGGCCCAGGGAGGCCAGGGCTTTCGACCCGCTCCCAAGCCACCTGTCCCCAGCCACCTGTCCCCGGCCCGGTTCTCCTGAGGAGCCCACGTGTGGGCCCAGGCAGCCAGAGTCAGGCCTGGGCTGGGTTTAGGAGCCCCGAGCGCTTGTCTGTGGTGGGCTGTGTGTCCCTGGGCACGTTCCTTCCTTTCGCTGAGCCTGGCTGTCCCTCTGTGACACGAGGAGGCTTGTCCCCGGGCCACTGGCACAGAAACAGAGGCAGAACAAACCGAGGTACCAGGATGCTCCGCAGGACCGGGCTCCAAACCAGGTCCCTCTGGTGCCTCCCGAGGGGGAATGGTGTTCCAGGGTCCGCTGAATCCGGTGGCAGGTGGGGCCAACCACCTCGCCCCAGCCTCGCTCTTCCCGAGGTTCTCTCAGCATCTGCTCGCATCCTCAGGAGGGGAGTCTAGGACGCCCAGGCCCCAGCAGGGAGGCTCAGCGCCTCAGCCTCAGGGCGGGCAGGGAGAGCTCCTGGGGGAGGCGGAGAGTCCAGCCGAGGAGCTCTGAGCTGTGGCAGGCAGGCAGTGCCCTCTTCTGAGAGCGTCATTCTCCTGACTGCCCCCGCTCCCCGCCGTCCCCGGGGACACAGTCTACCCCAGCCCTGGCCTCCGGGCTCGGGCGGGGCTGGGCCTCAACCTGGGCCCAGGTAAGAGGGCTGCTGGGAGCAGGGGGTGCGGGCAGGGCCCCGCCTGGGGTCTTAGAATGCTGTGAATGAAGCTGTCTGCTGTGGGTGCAGGTGCCTTTAGTAACCTGAGGTGGGTGCTCATGAGCCGAACAGAAGTGGGAGGGGCGGCTTTTTGGAGGCTTGCCTGGCCAGACACTCAGACGCCCCTCCCAGGGTCCTCCCTCTGAGGGCGCCCTTCGCCCTGCTGCCGTCCTGTGGTGGGCAAAGGCAGGTCTGGGAGCTGTCAGATGGACAGAGGACCTCCCTAGGCCGAGTCTCACTCCCTGATCAAAGATGAAGGTGAGGTCTGGGCTCAGATGTGAAGCAGAGGAATGAGGCTCAGGGGAGCTGGGAGTGGGAGCAGGAATCGAAATGTGCGGTGCACCCACTGTGTGCTGGGCGCTGTGTGGGGCTTTCCTGTCCCTGTTTCCTTCGTCCTGACAGCCCGAGAAGGAAAGGGTGTTCGCTCCACTGTACAGGTGAGGAAGCAGAGCCCCAGAGAAGTCAAGGCATTGGCTCCAGGTCACACAGCCTGGAAACGGCAGGGCTGGAATTCAAACCCAGGCAGCGTGATGTGATTCCAAAGTTCTGGTTTCTGTTCCCGCTGTTGCCTAGACTCTCCTCTAGGTGACCCAGGGCCTCACCCTGCTCATCTGTAACCTGGGTCTAAGCATTCTTACTCAGCCTGTCTGGCCGCGTGGGTGAGTGGGTGCTCTCAGAACGCAGCAGACAAGAAGGTCTGTATTTATGGTGCTCACGGGTGTCCTCACGGCCTGTGCCCACTTCCTCCATCCCCCAGCTGCCTCTCCTCCTCTTGAGCTACAGCGGCAAGGCAGCTCATGTTGTCTCTTTCTTTTGAGATAGGCTAAGCTGACCTTAGGGCTTAGGTGACGCTAGGGGTAAAGAATCTGCCTGCCAATGAAAGCGGAGACAAAGGAGACGCGGGTTCAGTTCCTGGGCTGGGAAGATCCCCTGGAGGAGGGCATGGCAACCCACTCCGGTATTCTTGCCTGGAGACTCCCATGGACAGAGGAGCCTGGCGGGCTACAGCCCATAGGGTCCCAAAGAGGCGGATACGACTGAAGCAGGCACACAAGCTGACCTTGCGTAGGGGACCCTGGCAGACCCCAGTAGGAAGGAACAGAGCATTCCTACCGCGGGACCTGGCACTCATAAGTAGGCGACACATGCCCCTGGCTGGCCCTGGAGGTCCGCTGGCAGGGGGTGGGCCGGGGACAGTCAGCTGCTGGGAGCCCCCATTAGTGGTGTGACCGGGTAAGAGAAGACCCCCTTTCTGTGTCCGTCCGGGGGCCGAGAGCCTGGATGCCGCTGGAGTGGGGCCCCAACTGGGAGGACGCCCCCGCTCCCCAGCACTGGAGAGGCCCGTGGGTCCTGGGCAGGCCAGAGCAGTCTGTCACCCGTCCACAGCTGGTCTGACCAGGCCTTTCCCATCCCCAAGTCCCCTGGCGGGGGTTGTCCCTCGCTGTCCGTGTCCTGCAGCACCCGGCTCTTTCTCGAACACCGTGCCCAGAGGTGTTGGCTAGGAAGGAAGGAAGAAAGAAAGGGCAGGGTGGGAGAGGCAGAGGGAAAGAGGAAAACCACACTTACCATGTGCCGACTGCTGGCGGTCACTCCCGTATTTCATTTAATCCTCACACCAACTTCCATTTGTAACACACCCGTTTATGTTTTCTTTTATTTCATCAGGCTGGCCACATGGCATGTGAGATCTTAGTTCCCTGACCAGGGCTTGAACCCCAACCCCATCCATGGGAAGCACGGAGTCTTAACCACTGGACCACCAGGCACGTCCCACCACACCCATGTGAAATGCCCAAAGCCCATTATACCAGTCCCTGCTCGTCCAGGGGTTGTCCTCAGAGAGAAGCCCAAAGTCACAGAACATGCCACAGTCCATGCCTCTGTACCAGGGAGCCCTGGCCAGGCATCCTCTGACGTTTCCCAGTCGGGCAGGGGTCTGAGGGGCCAGAGAGGTCCTGGCTTGGACCGTGGGTTCACCTCTCCAGGTCACCTGTATTCTACTCTGCAGGGACTGCCTCTGGGCAACCACACCTGGACTTCAACTTGGTGCACAGAGGTGGCCGGAAATCCGCAAAGAAGGAAGCTCTGAACCTGCTTTCTGTTTCTCTTGTTTCCTGCTCTGCAGAATGGTCCCCATTCTACGGCTCCCGGCCCACTCTCGCGAGATTCTGATGGCGCATCCTCCCAGAGCTGGGAGGCGGGAGGCCTGGAGGGGTCCCTGACGCACCATGCCAGTGGTCTGAGACCCCTGATCCCCACCAAACCCCACGCTCCCCCTGAGTATCACGAGGTCTGGGGCCCTCGCTGACCTACAGTCTTCTAGGTCATGGATATGCGTCTTGAGCAGCCAATGAGTCCCTAATCCTCAGGCCCTGTCCACTGGAGACTGTAGGGAGAAGGACTGGCCAGTCCTTTGTTGACTCAGCAAGAGTCAGAGAGCGCCTGCTCTGTGGCAGCTGCCCCTTCCACTCTGGTACCAGCGTCTCAGCTCCGTCCTGGGTGGGCGCTTCTCATACTTGGCATTTGAGGGAGGTCAGGTCAGCCTCCAGGGCCTCCGAGCAGCACTGGGGCTCTGGCGTCCAGCGCACCTGGTTCAAATCCAGACGACACTACTCATTAACTGTATGACCTGGAATGACTGTCTTTTTGTCTTGAACACATGTAAACAAACAGCACTGAGCCAGGTGTGCTCTGTAAACTGGGACCCTCAGCCCTAGGTGACGCGTGCTTGGGTGGGTTGATTAGACAGGACCTCGTATGTTCAGAGCCTGGCAGGCCCCTGGGAGGCCTGGTTGTGATATACTGGGAAATAGACGTTCCACCTAAAACCCCTGGAATATTCAGAGTGGTGTCTTTTGTATGCTAATAGGATGACTAGAGCCCCCCTAGACTAATGGTCGCTGGGAAGATCAAGGCATGATTAAGGGGCTGAAATTTCAGCCCCACCCTCCCCAGGGTTGTGGTCGAGGGCCAGGCAGTGAAGATTGAGTTCAGTCCTCAAGAGCTAATGATTTATTTTTCTTTTCATTTTTCTTTGTTTATCTGGCTGTACCAGGTCTTAGCCGCAGCATGCAGGATCTAGTTCCCTGACCCGGGATCAAGCCCAGGGCCCCTGCATTGGAAGCTTGGAGTCTTAGGCACTGGGCCACCAGGGAAGTCCCCAGGGTTAATGATGTAATCAATCGTGCTTATGAAATGGAACCTCCATAAAAACTGCTAAAGGAAGGAGTTGAGAGCGCTGGGTCGGAGGACACAAGGGGTTGTAGGAGGTGTGGTGCACCGGGAGGGGGCATCGTAGCTCCACACAACCTCACCCCCACACCTCACCCCGTGTTTCTCTTCCATTCACCTCTCCTGAGTTCTTTCCTTCATGATAAACCAAAAAATGGAAGCGAAGAGCTCTCCTGAGTTCCGTGAGCCTTTCTAGCAGACGATAGAGCCCCAGTCAGGGGTCACAGGTTCTTCCTATTTATAGCTAGTCCGACAGAAGTACAGGTGACAGCCTGCACTCATGTTTGGCATCTGAAGCGGAGGCAGGCTCGCGGGAGCGAGCCCTTCACTTGGGGGATCTGCCACCAGCTCCGGGTAGACGCTGTCAGAACTGAATTGGATTGGAGGACTCCCAGCTGGTATTTGAGAACTGGAGAAGACATCACACACTGGATGTCAGCAGTGTTGTGAGTAAAAACTGCCCACTGACAAATGGCAGCCGTCGGCATTTTTACAGGCGACAGACTCTTGGCATAGCAGCTCCTCTTGGGGAAGCGGCAGCTCCCAGCTGGCCCCCCTCCCTTGCTCTGGTATGATGCCAGTGGCCCTTTCTACTCCCTGGCTGTTCACAGCCCACCAGGAGGCTGGGCTGCTTCTGCCCACGTGACAGGGAGGGCACCTGAGTCCCAGATAGGGCAAACGGCTTTTGTGAGATGACCCAGCCTCCTGGACCTTGCACCCTAAAAGGAAGATGTCCCCATAGGGTTCTTGGGTCCCACCGAATGAGAATAAAGTGTCAGACAAGCTGTGTGGGAAACTGCACCCCCATATCTGATCAACCAAAAGAGGGAGCCTTTTCTCTTTTTTTGGCAATGCCTTGAAGCTTGTGGGATCCTAGATCCCGGACCTGGAATTAAATCCCTGCCCTTGGTAAAAAAATGCAGAATCCTAACCCTAACTCACCAGGGAGCCTTTTTGGGCAACTTTGATCTCTGTACTTCTGGGTCCTTGAGAAGAGGGGAGGGGATTCTCATGCCATCTATATTTTTTACTTTAATTTTTATGCATTTATTTAATTGACAGCATTGGTATCTTTAGTTGTGGCATCTCATTCCCTGACCAAGGATTGCTCCTGGGCCCCCTACACTGGGAGCGTGGAGTCTTAGCTACTGGACCATCAGGGACGTCCCTCTCATGCCATCTTCTACTCCATTGTCTCCTCTTGTTTCCTTTCCAATTTTATTTTTTTAATTTTATTTATTTTTGCGGGGGTGGGGGGTGCACCTTGGGGAGGGAGGGAGGCGGGAGGGCCACCTCTATTGGTCTTTCATTTCTCTATTTTCATCCATCTTTGTTCTTTGGTCCGTGTGGGCCTCCCATCGCGGTGGCCTCTGTTGCCGCAGAGCACTGGCTCCCGGCGCATGAGCTCCAGAGCTCCGGCTCAGTAATTGGACACATCGGTCCAGCCGCTCCGCGGCACGTGGGATCTTCCCAGGCCAGGGATCGAACCGGCACCCCTTGCACTGCAAGGCGGTGTCCTTACCCACTGGACCACCAGGGAAGTCCTCTTTTACTTTTTTGGTGGATATTTTTTCTCCAAAAAAACACACCTGTGTCTTGTTTCAAAAGCAATACACAGGAACTTCCCGGCCGGCGCAGTGGTTAAGAATCTGCCTTCCAGTGCAGGGGATGCAGGCTCAATCCCTGGTCAGGGAACTAAGATCCCACATACCACAAACTGACTAAGCTCACATGCCTCAACAGCGTGACAGAGGGCACCTGAGTCCCAGATAGGGCAAACGGCTTTTGTGAGATGACCCAGCCTCCTGGACCTTGCACCCTAAAAGGAAGATGTCCCCATAGGGTTCTTGGGTCCCACCGAATGAGAATAAAGTGTCAGACAAGCTGTGTGGAAACTGCACCCCATATCTGATCAACCAAAAGAGGGAGCCTTTTCTCTTTTTTTGGCAATGCCTTGAAGCTTGTGGGATCCTAGATCCCGGACCTGGAATTAAATCCCTGCCCTTGGTAAAAAAATGCAGAATCCTAACCCTAACTCACCAGGGAGCCTTTTTGGGCAACTTTGATCTCTGTACTTCTGGGTCCTTGAGAAGAGGGGAGGGGATTCTCATGCCATCTATATTTTTTACTTTAATTTTTATGCATTTATTTAATTGACAGCATTGGTATCTTTAGTTGTGGCATCTCATTCCCTGACCAAGGATTGCTCCTGGGCCCCCTACACTGGGAGCGTGGAGTCTTAGCTACTGGACCATCAGGGACGTCCCTCTCATGCCATCTTCTACTCCATTGTCTCCTCTTGTTTCCTTTCCTTTTCTTTTTTTTTTTTTTAACTTTATTTATTTTTGCGGGGGTGGGGGGTGCACCTTGGGGAGGGAGGGAGGCGGGAGGGCCACCTCTATTGGTCTTTCATTTCTCTATTTTCATCCATCTTTGTTCTTTGGTCCGTGTGGGCCTCCCATCGCGGTGGCCTCTGTTGCCGCAGAGCACTGGCTCCCGGCGCATGAGCTCCAGAGCTCCGGCTCAGTAATTGGACACATCGGTCCAGCCGCTCCGCGGCACGTGGGATCTTCCCAGGCCAGGGATCGAACCGGCACCCCTTGCACTGCAAGGCGGTGTCCTTACCCACTGGACCACCAGGGAAGTCCTCTTTTACTTTTTTGGTGGATATTTTTTCTCCAAAAAAACACACCTGTGTCTTGTTTCAAAAGCAATACACAGGAACTTCCCGGCCGGCGCAGTGGTTAAGAATCTGCCTTCCAGTGCAGGGGATGCAGGCTCAATCCCTGGTCAGGGAACTAAGATCCCACATACCACAAACTGACTAAGCTCACATGCCTCAACTAAGACCCAATGCAGCCAAATAAATAAATTTTAAAAAAGCAATACACAGGTATTACTTTAAAATGTACAGAAATTCACAAAGTAAATGTCTCCGTCCCCTCCACCAACCAAAGATCACCAGTATCATCATTGGACACTGTATGTCCAGAAGTCTCTTCTTTTTTTTTTTTTTTAATGCATTTTATTATTTTTTTAAATTTTGGGCTCTCCTGGGTTTTCACTGCTGCTGCAGGCTCTTCTCTAGTTGCAGGGAGTGGGGGCTCTTCTCTCATTGAGGTGAGCAGGCTTCTTGTTCCGGTGACTTCTCTTGTGGTGGAACTTGGGCTCTAGGGCACATGGGCTTCAGGAGTTGCGGCCCATGGGCTCCATAGTTGCAGCTCTGAGGCTCTAGAGCACAGGCTCCATAGTTGTGGCTCATGGGCTTTGCTGCTCCACAGCATGTGGGATCTTCTCGGATCAGGGATCGAACCCATGTCTCCTGCATTGGCAGGCGAACTCTTCACCACTGAGCTACCAGGAAAGCCCTGCTATCATGAATTTACTCAAATTACTTCACCTATTGTAACTTTCTTTTTCAGTCAGCATGGCATCTTAGCTTCTTTCCCCATTTCTACACCTCATAGTGATGATGACAGCATTACTCAGGAGGCGTTTTGTAGGGGTTAATTCACTTAATCCTCATGAAAACTAAGAGAGACGTATCCTATGATGATCCCTGTCTTACAGTTGAGGTTGTTAACAGCTGCATCATATTTCCCTGTAGGGATTTATCAAAGTGTATTCAACCATTCTCCTATTTTCCAATATTATAAACTGTGCTGCTCAGAACACCTTTGCACACTTATAGAGATATTTCACAGGACAAATTCCCACAGTTGAATCTGTTGGGTCAAAGACTGCCAACATTTTTGGTGTTATTGACTTTGCCAAGTGGTCCTGCAAAAATAGAATTCCGTGTTACTGGTCCACCAACAGAGGAGGGGAAAATGACTCTCCAGCTTGCCACCGATTAGAGACTCCGCTAGGACTCCTCTCTCTCACTCTCGCCTGACTCTCCAACCTCTATTCCCTCAACTCACTCAGTGATTTCTCCTCCTGCCACACCGTCCCCCTACCCACGACCTAGATGCCCAGTCCACTCCCAGCCAAGGCAGGCTTCTGTGAGGTTGCATGTGTGTGTGCAAACTTAGTCTCTCTCTTTCTTAAAAAAAAAAAGTTGTTTTTTTTTTTTAAAGATTTATTTATTTTTTTTTTCTGGTGGGGTTGGGGAGGGAGGGGAGCAGGCGGGCCATCTCCACTGGTCTTTCATTTGTCCATTTTCATCCATCTTTGTTCTTTGGCTCCTGCGGGCCTCCCATCATAGTGGCCTCCGCTGTCACAGAACACCGGCTCTGGGCGCATGCACTCCAGAACTCCGGCTCGGTAATTGGACACATCGGTCCAGCCGCTCTGCGGCACGTGGGATCTTCCCATGCCAGGGATTGAACTGGCGCCCCCTGCACCGCAAGGCGGTGTCCTTACCCACTGGACCACCAGGGAAGCCCCTATTTATTTTAGAAGTATTTTTATTTGAAGGATAATTGCTCTAAAATATTACTGTACAATTATGTTGTCCATATTGAGTTGAATAATAGGAATATGCATGCCTGCTAAGTTGCTCAGGCGTGTCTGACTCTTTGTGACCCTATGGACTGTAGCCCACCAGGCTCCCCTGTCCATGGGATTCTCCAGGCAAGATGACTGGAGTGGGCTGCCGTTTCCTTCTCTGGGCAATCTTCCCAAGCCAGGGATTGAACTTGCATCTCTCACCTCTCTTGCACGGGCAGGCAGGTTCTTTACTACTATGCCACCTGGGAAGCCAAGCCTGTTTTGGAGCTTTATATACACGAACCCTCACGGCACCCACACTTCCCCATCAGGCTGCCTTCGCTCAACATGCTGTCAGTGAGACTCATCCATATGGTTGCATCTGGTGGTAGAGTGCTCATCTCTTTGCTGTGTTAAGGCTCCGTCGTGTGTCTATGCTGAGATATATTTATCCGTTCGCCTGTTGATAAACATTTGAGTTGTTTCAGTACTGAGCAAATAAGGATAAGGCTGCTCTGAATAATCTTGCACTTGTCTTCTGGTGCACGATCCCCTCCTCCACTCTCGCCTGACTCTCCAACCTCTATTCCCTCAACTCACTCAGTGATTTCTCCTCCTGCCACACCGTCCCCCTACCCACGACCTAGATGCCCAGTCCACTCCCAGCCAAGGCAGGCTTCTGTGAGGTTGCATGTGTGTGTGCAAACTTAGTCTCTCTCTTTCTTAAAAAAAAAAAGTTGTTTTTTTTTTTTAAAGATTTATTTATTTATTTATTCTGGTGGGGGTGGGGAGGGAGGGGAGCAGGCGGGCCATCTCCACTGGTCTTTCATTTGTCCATTTTCATCCATCTTTGTTCTTTGGCTCCTGCGGGCCTCCCATCATAGTGGCCTCCGCTGTCACAGAACACCGGCTCTGGGCGCATGCGCTCCAGAACTCCGGCTCGGTAATTGGACACATCGGTCCAGCCGCTCTGCGGCACGTGGGATCTTCCCATGCCAGGGATTGAACTGGCGCCCCCTGCACCGCAAGGCGGTGTCCTTACCCACTGGACCACCAGGGAAGCCCCTATTTATTTTAGAAGTATTTTTATTTGAAGGATAATTGCTCTAAAATATTACTGTACAATTATGTTGTCCATATTGAGTTGAATAATAGGAATATGCATGCCTGCTAAGTTGCTCAGGCGTGTCTGACTCTTTGTGACCCTATGGACTGTAGCCCACCAGGCTCCCCTGTCCATGGGATTCTCCAGGCAAGATGACTGGAGTGGGCTGCCGTTTCCTTCTCTGGGCAATCTTCCCAAGCCAGGGATTGAACTTGCATCTCTCACCTCTCTTGCACGGGCAGGCAGGTTCTTTACTACTATGCCACCTGGGAAGCCAAGCCTGTTTTGGAGCTTTATATACACGAACCCTCACGGCACCCACACTTCCCCGTCAGGCTGCCTTCGCTCAACATGCTGTCAGTGAGACTCATCCATATGGTTGCATCTGGTGGTAGAGTGCTCATCTCTTTGCTGTGTTAAGGCTCCGTCGTGTGTCTATGCTGAGATATATTTATCCGTTCGCCTGTTGATAAACATTTGAGTTGTTTCCAGTACTGAGCAAATAAGGATAAGGCTGCTCTGAATAATCTTGCACTTGTCTTCTGGTGCACGTATATGCACATTTCTGTGGAACTGCCAGGTCATAAGGAACATGGATGTTCAGTTCTGGTGCATATGGACCAATTGTTTTCCAAACTGATTGTGCCAAGTCACACCACGGTGCTGGCAGGTTCTGAGCGCATCCTGACCATTGCTAGCCTTTTTTATTTGTTTAAATATTTATTCATGTGGCTGTACCAGGTCTTCATTGCAGCATGTGGGATCTTCGATCTTCTTTTTGGCGTGTGGAATCTTTTAGTTGCAGCATGTAAACTCTTCATTAGGGCATGTGGGATCTACTTCCCTCACCAGGGACCAAGCCTGGGCCCCGCTGCGTTGGGAGTGCAGACCACCAGGGAGGTCCCCTGCTAGTCCTTTTAATTTGATAAACTGAGTATTTATGAGGCAGGCTTCCATCGGATTGCCAGGGTTTGAATTCCGTTCTCTTTTTACCTTGTGACCTTTACCAAAGCCTCTTTTTCTTGTCTACACAATGGGCTGGAAGTCATGGGATTGTTAGAAAGAGACCCTAGACCAAGCAGGCTAGGCTGCATAAACATTAGCTATTTATGGTTAGGAATCACTTCCCTGTCCAGAGCCTCAGTTTCCCCTTCTGAAAAATAGCACGAAACACACTAACATGGAGAGGATTACCAGTCAGTTAAATAATATATTAAATATATTTAAATATAAATTAAATATAGTCCATGGGATTCTCGGAATCTGGAGTGGGCTGCCGTTTCCTTCTCTGGGCAATCTTCCCAAGCCAGGGATTGAACTTGCATCTCTCACCTCTCTTGCACGGGCAGGCAGGTTCTTTACTACTATGCCACCTGGGAAGCCAAGCCTGTTTTGGAGCTTTATATACACGAACCCTCACGGCACCCACACTTCCCCATCAGGCTGCCTTCGCTCAACATGCTGTCAGTGAGACTCATCCATATGGTTGCATCTGGTGGTAGAGTGCTCATCTCTTTGCTGTGTTAAGGCTCCGTCGTGTGTCTATGCTGAGATATATTTATCCGTTCGCCTGTTGATAAACATTTGAGTTGTTTCCAGTACTGAGCAAATAAGGATAAGGCTGCTCTGAATAATCTTGCACTTGTCTTCTGGTGCACGTATATGCACATTTCTGTGGAACTGCCAGGTCATAAGGAACATGGATGTTCAGTTCTGGTGCATATGGACCAATTGTTTTCCAAACTGATTGTGCCAAGTCACACCACGGTGCTGGCAGGTTCTGAGCGCATCCTGACCATTGCTAGCCTTTTTTATTTGTTTAAATATTTATTCATGTGGCTGTACCAGGTCTTCATTGCAGCATGTGGGATCTTCGATCTTCTTTTTGGCGTGTGGAATCTTTTAGTTGCAGCATGTAAACTCTTCGTTAGGGCATGTGGGATCTACTTCCCTCACCAGGGACCAAGCCTGGGCCCCGCTGCGTTGGGAGTGCAGACCACCAGGGAGGTCCCCTGCTAGTCCTTTTAATTTGATAAACTGAGTATTTATGAGGCAGGCTTCCATCGGATTGCCAGGGTTTGAATTCCGTTCTCTTTTTACCTTGTGACCTTTACCAAAGCCTCTTTTTCTTGTCTACACAATGGGCTGGAAGTCATGGGATTGTTAGAAAGAGACCCTAGACCAAGCAGGCTAGGCTGCATAAACATTAGCTATTTATGGTTAGGAATCACTTCCCTGTCCAGAGCCTCAGTTTCCCCTTCTGAAAAATAGCACGAAACACACTAACATGGAGAGGATTACCAGTCAGTTAAATAATATATTAAATATATTTAAATATAAATTAAATATATCAAACTGCCTCTTTTGTTTTTACTGAAATATAATGCAGTTATTGGGATTTCCCAGGCAGTGCAAGTGGCCCAGAACCTGCCTGCTAGTGCAGGAGACATAAGAGACTTGGGTACGATCCTTGGGTCAGAAAGATCCCTGAGGAGAGTGTGGCAACCCACTCCAGTATTCTTGCCTGGAGAATCCCATGGACAGAGGAGCCTGGCGGGCTACAGTCCATGGGGTCACAAAGAGTCGGACATGACTGAAATGACTTAGTACACATGCGTGCACCCTTTTTTCACTGGCTCCTGGTATACTCATAAAGTTGCGCAAACATCATCAATAATTCTGGAACCTTCTCAACACCCTGGAAAGAAAGCCTGTAGCTGTAGTGGTCATTTTCCATTTTCCTCGACACAGCTATTCTCAGCCCCCTGCTAATCTACTTTCCATCCCTATAGATATGCAAAGTGCCAAGGACTTCCCTATTGGTTCAGTGGTTAAGATTCCATGCTTCTAATGCAGGTGTGGGTATGGATTCGATACCTGGTCAGGGAACTGAGACCCCAAATGCTTGAAGTGTGGCCAAAACCAAATAAATAAAAGGGCCAGATCTTGGCATTTTTATGTTTTTTAACTGTCGCAAAAGTGAAATACTGGACAAGCTTCTAATGTGCACTTAGTAGATATTATCAATGTGTGGATGCGTGAATAAGTAGATAGGGAGAGCATGCTTAGTTCAGATAGATGTAAACTCACTTATTAAGCAGATCCCCATTTCCGCCTTTGCCCTTGAGAAGAAAACGGCCCATGGAGAGAGTAAGACATGATTCTTGTGAGTCCATGGACGTGCGTTTGAGCAAACTCCGCAAGGTGGTGCAGGACAGGGAAGCCTGGCGCCTTGAAGTCCTTCCAGAGCCTCAGTCTTCCCCTTTTCTTGTCTACACAATGGGCTGGAAGTCATGGGATTGTTAGAAAGAGACCCTAGACCAAGCAGGCTAGGCTGCATAAACATGAGCTATTTATGGTTAGGAATCACTTCCCTGTCCAGAGCCTCAGTTTCCCCTTCTGAAAAATAGCACGAAACACACTAACATGGAGAGGATTACCAGTCAGTTAAATAATATATTAAATATATTTAAATATAAATTAAATATATCAAACTGCCTCTTTTGTTTTTACTGAAATATAATGCAGTTATTGGGATTTCCCAGGCAGCGCAAGTGGCCCAGAACCTGCCTGCTAGTGCAGGAGACATAAGAGACTTGGGTACGATCCTTGGGTCAGAAAGATCCCCTGAGGAGAGTGTGGCAACCCACTCCAGTATTCTTGCCTGGAGAATCCCATGGACAGAGGAGCCTGGCGGGCTACAGTCCATGGGGTCACAAAGAGTCGGACATGACTGAAATGACTTAGTACACATGCGTGCACCCTTTTTTCACTGGCTCCTGGTATACTCATAAAGTTGCGCAAACATCATCAATAATTCTGGAACCTTCTCAACACCCTGGAAAGAAAGCCTGTAGCTGTAGTGGTCATTTTCCATTTTCCTCGACACAGCTATTCTCAGCCCCCTGCTAATCTACTTTCCATCCCTATAGATATGCAAAGTGCCAAGGACTTCCCTATTGGTTCAGTGGTTAAGATTCCATGCTTCTAATGCAGGTGTGGGTATGGATTCGATACCTGGTCAGGGAACTGAGACCCCAAATGCTTGAAGTGTGGCCAAAACCAAATAAATAAAAGGGCCAGATCTTGGCATTTTTATGTTTTTTAACTGTCGCAAAAGTGAAATACTGGACAAGCTTCTAATGTGCACTTAGTAGATATTATCAATGTGTGTGGATGCGTGAATAAGTAGATAGGGAGAGCATGCTTAGTTCAGATAGATGTAAACTCACTTATTAAGCAGATCCCCATTTCCGCCTTTGCCCTTGAGAAGAAAACGGCCCATGGAGAGAGTAAGACATGATTCTTGTGAGTCCATGGACGTGCGTTTGAGCAAACTCCGCAAGGTGGTGCAGGACAGGGAAGCCTGGCGCCTTGAAGTCCTTGAGGTCTCAAAGAGGCGACCCGCTTGAGGGAATGAACTTGCTTTCAGGGAATCTGCCATCTAGTGGGAGAGAGAGGCAGGTGCAAGTGAAAGCAGGGCTGAATGAAACGACAATTGTAGCTGATCAAGAGTTGTGGAAACTCCTGCTAGATGCCAGGGTAGCGCTTCCAGGATGGGTGAGCTCAGGGTGCAGCCTCACAAGGAAAGGAACCGGGACTTCTGAGTCAGATCTGGCTCTGCCTTTTCTCAGCTGGGGACCATGAGCAGCTGCTTCCCTCTCTGAGCCTGTCTCTTCAACTGTACAATGAACATAGTAGCACCTACCTTCAGTAAGGTTAGAGATAGTGTTCCACACGCGTTGGACAAGGACTTCCCTGGCTTCCCCGTGGTTAGTACCCTGAGCTCTTATTGCCGAGGGCACGGGTTTGATCCTTGGTCTGAAACTAACACCCCCTCCCCCCCACCACAAAAAGTGTTAGACCCTGTGTTTGGAGTGAGGAATACATACTCCCTTAAATGGTTATACAGATAGGTTGGAGGTGACTGGACAAGGTGAATGAAGCATGCATTCAAGGCCTCAGTAAGGTTGAGGCATTAGAACACTTTAAAATTTAGTACTTGATACACATATTTTTAAAATTGAAGATGTTGTCATGGGAGAAACCGGAGTTTGTGGACTTTTTAAAAAATTCAGATAAATGAATTCATTTATTTTTTCCAAAATTCATTTGGGTAAGTGTTTTGTATTTTTTTAATCGAAGCATAATTGATTTACAGTGTTGTGTTAGACTGTTAGGTGTACAGCTAAGTGATCAATTTATATTTGCATATATATATATATATATGAGTCATGTATATGTATACACGCATACACGCACATATGGGCTCTGCTGAGGTGGCTCAGTGGTAAAGAATCCGCCTGCCAATGCAGGAGACTTGGGTTTGATCCCTGGGTAGGGAAAATTCCCTGGAGAAGGAAATAGCAGCCCCTTCCAGTATTCTTGTCTGAGAAATCCCATGGACAGAGGAACCTGGAAGGCTACAGTCCACGGGGTTACAAGAGAGTCGGACTTGTCTGAGCATCTGAACCACCACCTGAAGCTGAGAGGCGCCGACAGAGAGGAGGCCCCGCTTCCCACATCTAGCCCGACTGTGCATCCCCCAAGTCCCCGGGTGCCTAGTGTGGGGGCTCAGATGATCCAGGACACAGCTCTGCCTCAGGATCCAGAGGCCAGGGGTGAGGTCAGACAGGCACTGAAGAGGTCATTCACTGAGCCACAGATTCCAAAAGGGTCATTTAAGGATGGCCTCTCTCCAGAGGAGGCAGGCTGAGGTGGGCACGCGAGGACCCCCACAGTTGGGAGAGGGGGGCAAGGAGAAGGCATCCCTGCAGAGAGCGGCAGGGAGGAAGTGGAGCAAGAGAGCTGGGGCTCCTGGGAACGTGAGGTTGACTGTCAGGGACAGAGGGAACCTCTCCAGGGGAGCTGGTGGGTGGAAGGGCTGGCCTGTGACCGGCCGGGTAACCATTTCAGTGCCTCGAGTGGTCCCAGTGGCCCTCGGGGTGCTGCTGCCTGCTTGTGCTGCGTGACCCTACCGTAGACTGGAAGAAAGTGGGGGAGGGAGACTTCAGCCCCCAACGGTTGGAGTCCTCCCTTTCCCACCAGTGACTCAACATAGGCACGCCCTCTGCAAAGCCAAGGAGGCAAACACTTGCCTCCAGCACTCACCTGCCCCCAACAAGGGGTGGAGCCTCCTTCAAATTTAGTACTTGCCCCTTTTTTTTGTGGACTTTTTAAAAAATTCAGATAAATGAATTCATTTATTTTTTCCAAAATTCATTTGGGTAAGTGTTTTGTATTTTTTTAATCGAAGCATAATTGATTTACAGTGTTGTGTTAGACTGTTAGGTGTACAGCTAAGTGATCAATTTATATTTGCATATATATATATATATATGAGTCATGTATATGTATACACGCATACACGCACATATGGGCTCTGCTGAGGTGGCTCAGTGGTAAAGAATCCGCCTGCCAATGCAGGAGACTTGGGTTTGATCCCTGGGTAGGGAAAATTCCCTGGAGAAGGAAATAGCAGCCCCTTCCAGTATTCTTGTCTGAGAAATCCCATGGACAGAGGAACCTGGAAGGCTACAGTCCACGGGGTTACAAGAGAGTCGGACTTGTCTGAGCATCTGAACCACCACCTGAAGCTGAGAGGCGCCGACAGAGAGGAGGCCCCGCTTCCCACATCTAGCCCGACTGTGCATCCCCCAAGTCCCCGGGTGCCTAGTGTGGGGGCTCAGATGATCCAGGACACAGCTCTGCCTCAGGATCCAGAGGCCAGGGGTGAGGTCAGACAGGCACTGAAGAGGTCATTCACTGAGCCACAGATTCCAAAAGGGTCATTTAAGGATGGCCCTCTCTCCAGAGGAGGCAGGCTGAGGTGGGCACGCGAGGACCCCCACAGTTGGGAGAGGGGGGCAAGGAGAAGGCATCCCTGCAGAGAGCGGCAGGGAGGAAGTGGAGCAAGAGAGCTGGGGCTCCTGGGAACGTGAGGTTGACTGTCAGGGACAGAGGGAACCTCTCCAGGGGAGCTGGTGGGTGGAAGGGCTGGCCTGTGACCGGCCGGGTAACCATTTCAGTGCCTCGAGTGGTCCCAGTGGCCCTCGGGGTGCTGCTGCCTGCTTGTGCTGCGTGACCCTACCGTAGACTGGAAGAAAGTGGGGGAGGGAGACTTCAGCCCCCAACGGTTGGAGTCCTCCCCTTTCCCACCAGTGACTCAACATAGGCCACGCCCTCTGCAAAGCCAAGGGAGGCTAACACTTGCCTCCAGCACTCACCTGCCCCCACCCCCCAGCAGAGACGGCCCTGGGTAGGAAGCCTGGAATTCTTCTAGACCAAGCTTTGGGGCTGTCCCGCTGTAGGGGCTTGAGAGCCTGTTTCCATGCCTGTGGATTCTGGTGTCCCCCCTGATGTGGGGCAAGAACCCCACCTCTAAAGGTGGTTCAAGGCCAGTGAAGTGACAGGTGTGACTGCCTCAGACCAAGCAGCCGAGTTGGTCTCCTCTTGGGTGAGAAGAGGGCCTTCAGAAATAGGAACACAAGCTGAACCACAGGGTCGGTGAGTGGGAGGCATCTAGAACAGATGGCCTGTCTAGGGGATGTCCAGTAGAGGGTGACCTGGTATGGACCTCGCGTGTCCTGGCAGGATTCACGACCAGGCAACCCCCACCCCCCGGGACCTCTGTGGAGGTCCGGTGATGGTTAATAATGGTAACCGGAGGAATCCAGGCCTTTTTGAGGGTCGGGCTACACAAGACTTGCTGCTTCCAGCTGTGTGGAGGACTGAGAAGAAGTGAGCGTGAGCCAGAGGTCAGAGAGGGCGGGGGAGAAGGGCAGAGCAGGAGGTAGGTGAGGGGATTCCCGGGAGGGCGTCCTGGAAGCAGGGATCCCTGGCATTGAGGGCTTTCTGGCTCAGGGGTGAACGACTCTTCTTGAGAGCCCTTTTTGGGGAAGTAGGGGCGGTTCCACCAGGACTCTAAGTGGTCACAGCATAAGGAAAGGCCTCTCGAGAGAGCGGATAGAGACCTCTTGTTCCAAACTCCAGACCTGCTGAGGGTTACAGCCCCGCATTCTCACACCTGGCGTATTGATTATGCTAATACAGGCCCGCCCCGTCGGCTCCCGCGCGCCTCGAGGCTCCGCCCCCTCGAACGACCTATCGGGGTGGGAGGGCGGGGATATGCTAATGAGCCGGTCCGGCCCCCCAGCTGCCAGCCGGACCTCCTGTTGACCCTACCAAGTGACTGGCAACGATAAGGTGGGAGAGACTTCAGCCCCAACGGTTGGAGTCCTCCCTTTCCCACCAGTGACTCAACATAGGCCACGCCTCTGCAAAGCCAAGGAGGCTAACACTTGCCTCCAGCACTCACCTGCCCCCACCCCCCAGCAGAGACGGCCCTGGGTAGGAAGCCTGGAATTCTTCTAGACCAAGCTTTGGGGCTGTCCCGCTGTAGGGGCTTGAGAGCCTGTTTCCATGCCTGTGGATTCTGGTGTCCCCCCTGATGTGGGGCAAGAACCCCACCTCTAAAGGTGGTTCAAGGCCAGTGAAGTGACAGGTGTGACTGCCTCAGACCAAGCAGCCGAGTTGGTCTCCTCTTGGGTGAGAAGAGGGCCTTCAGAAATAGGAACACAAGCTGAACCACAGGGTCGGTGAGTGGGAGGCATCTAGAACAGATGGCCTGTCTAGGGGATGTCCAGTAGAGGGTGACCTGGTATGGACCTCGCGTGTCCTGGCAGGATTCACGACCAGGCAACCCCCACCCCCCGGGACCTCTGTGGAGGTCCGGTGATGGTTAATAATGGTAACGGGAGGTATCCAGGCCTTTTTGAGGGTCGGGCTACACAAGACTTGCTGCTTCCAGCTGTGTGGAGGACTGAGAAGAAGTGAGCGTGAGCCAGAGGTCAGAGAGGGCGGGGGAGAAGGGCAGAGCAGGAGGTAGGTGAGGGGATTCCCGGGAGGGCGTCCTGGAAGCAGGGATCCCTGGCATTGAGGGCTTTCTGGCTCAGGGGTGAACGACTCTTCTTGAGAGCCCTTTTTGGGGAAGTAGGGGCGGTTCCACCAGGACTCTAAGTGGTCACAGCATAAGGAAAGGCCTCTCGAGAGAGCGGATAGAGACCTCTTGTTCCAAACTCCAGACCTGCTGAGGGTTACAGCCCCGCATTCTCACACCTGGCGTATTGATTATGCTAATACAGGCCCGCCCCGTCGGCTCCCGCGCGCCTCGAGGCTCCGCCCCCTCGAACGACCTATCGGGGTGGGAGGGCGGGGATATGCTAATGAGCCGGTCCGGCCCCACCGCCTGCGCGGGCAGCTGCACCGAGCCCAGGCGAGGCGGCGGAGGCGACGACCATGGCCGGGGCGCTGGCGGGTCTGGCCGCGGGCTTGCAGGGCCCGCGTGTCGTTCCCAGCCCGGATTCGGACTCGGACACAGACTCGGAGGACCCGAGTACCCGGCGCAGCGCGGGCGGGCTGCTTCGCTCTCAGGTCATCCACAGCGGTCACTTCATGGTGTCGTCGCCGCACAGCGACTCGCTGACCCGGCGGCGCGACCCGGAGGGGTCCCTGGGGCAAGCCGACTTCGGGCCGCGCAGCATCGACCCCACACTCACCCGCCTCTTCGAGTGCATGAGCCTGGCCTACAGGTGAGGGCGGCTTCGGGGCGGACGGCCTCGGCCCTCCTTGGCGGGACCACGCGCTGGGGCCCCGAGCCTTGGTCCCGGCTGCTCTCAGAGACGCCGGCCACATCCCGAGCCCCTCGTCTCCCCTAGCCCGGAGCGCCCGCCGATCCCGGCCCAGCCCACTGGCCCCGCCAGGCTTGCGCCCCTCCTGCTTCCCATTCCTCGCCACCGAGACCCCCTGCTTAGGGGAGGGACCTTCTGCCCTCAACCTGGACCTCCGTAGACCCACCGCCGGCCTCTCTACCCGGCCCTGGGCCCTCTGTCTTCAGAGAATGCCCACAGGGCCGCAGGCGGTCGTAACTTCCCCACCTTCCACCCGGGGAGGGGAGGCGCGGTCCCTCCACCCGACCACCTGCAGCCTTCCGCTCCCAGGACGGCCGCCCCCGCCCAGGCCCGCTCATCCTGCACCCGCGCCATACTCCCCGCGGCCTGGGTTGTCGCAGTCCGTAGCCAACGTCGACTGAAATCCAGCCTCGAGTCACCTTGCACCCCTTTATGGCCCGGACACCTGTTCTTGACCGGCGGGAGGAGGGTACCCCGGGCAGACCCAGAGGGGCGCCCCTTCGCAGTTTCCCAGGCGGGGTCCAGCACAGGTTGCTGCGGCTCGCGCGGGGGCTGGTCCTCGGGGGACCGGGGTGTGGCTGGGCTCGCCTCTCCGGGTCCCCGCGCAGAGGCGGTGCGCTTAATATTGCCTGGGACCCCCGCTTGGAGCGTCGCAGAGCACGCCGGCCACGCCCGGCCCCAGCTCCACGCCCGTGTCCCCGGGGAGGGCACGAACCGGGGTCCTGGCTCGGTGCCCCAGAGCAAAGTTCCCCGGAACCGAGGGACCAGGATAAATTATCAACCGAAAACCATAGGGGAAAAAGGGGGATCGGCTGGCCTTGATCTCTTCTCTGTGCAAATATTCCTCTTCCTCCGCGGAGCCGCCTCCTCTTCTGAGAACCGCTGGCTAGAGGCTGCCCTTGCTCTGACTGGGAGCGGGGGAGCTGGGGTAGGGATTGCAGGGGAGTGTTGCCCACCCCCAACTGCAGCGCCAGCCTGGACCCCATTGGCTGGTGGCTGTGTAACCTTGGCCCACACGCTCTGGCCCCAGGCCCAGGTCATGTTGCAATCTGATCGCCCAGAGCAGCCAGACCTGTGTGGAAAGTTCAAATTCCCATCCCTTCCCTCCCTCCCCGCCTGGGACATCACGGGACCTCCTGGGACAGGGCGTCTAAGGTCATGGGACACCGGATGCTCCCCAGCCTCTTCCCGGGTCCCCTTTTCCAACCCATTCCCAACTTCAGCTTCTTACTTTATGCCACCCACAACTCTGCCTGGGCTGGTTCAGGCCCACCCCCACCCCCCAGTCCCAGACCATGGGTCTCCAAAGGGGAGGTTCGGGAGAAATGGCCAGGCAGGGGACAGAGCCCACTCCAAGAACCGCCCACACTAGGAGGTTGACTGGATGCTATGGGACCCCAGTCAGGGGCAGCTGGGGCGGAGAGGTCTGAGCTTTCTCTAAACACTCAGAATATTCATCTCTGTGGCTGGCCCTAGGGAGGTTCGTGGTAGAAGTCTTGAGTTCTCCCATTAAAATTGGTCAGAAGGTCCGGACACCTGTTCTTGACCGGCGGGAGGAGGGTACCCGGCAGACCCAGGGGGCGCCCCTTCGCAGTTTCCCAGGCGGGGTCCAGCACAGGTTGCTGCGGCTCGCGCGGGGGCTGGTCCTCGGGGGACCGGGGTGTGGCTGGGCTCGCCTCTCCGGGTCCCCGCGCAGAGGCGGTGCGCTTAATATTGCCTGGGACCCCCGCTTGGAGCGTCGCAGAGCACGCCGGCCACGCCCGGCCCCAGCTCCACGCCCGTGTCCCCGGGGAGGGCACGAACCGGGGTCCTGGCTCGGTGCCCCAGAGCAAAGTTCCCCGGAACCGAGGGACCAGGATAAATTATCAACCGAAAACCATAGGGGAAAAAGGGGGATCGGCTGGCCTTGATCTCTTCTCTGTGCAAATATTCCTCTTCCTCCGCGGAGCCGCCTCCTCTTCTGAGAACCGCTGGCTAGAGGCTGCCCTTGCTCTGACTGGGAGCGGGGGAGCTGGGGTAGGGATTGCAGGGGAGTGTTGCCCACCCCCAACTGCAGCGCCAGCCTGGACCCCATTGGCTGGTGGCTGTGTAACCTTGGCCCACACGCTCTGGCCCCGGGCCCAGGTCATGTTGCAATCTGATCGCCCAGAGCAGCCAGACCTGTGTGGAAAGTTCAAATTCCCATCCCTTCCCTCCCTCCCCGCCTGGGACATCACGGGACCTCCTGGGACAGGGCGTCTAAGGTCATGGGACACCGGATGCTCCCCAGCCTCTTCCCGGGTCCCCTTTTCCAACCCATTCCCAACTTCAGCTTCTTACTTTATGCCACCCACAACTCTGCCTGGGCTGGTTCAGGCCCACCCCCACCCCCCAGTCCCAGACCATGGGTCTCCAAAGGGGAGGTTCGGGAGAAATGGCCAGGCAGGGGACAGAGCCCACTCCAAGAACCGCCCACACTAGGAGGTTGACTGGATGCTATGGGACCCCAGTCAGGGGCAGCTGGGGCGGAGAGGTCTGAGCTTTCTCTCTAAACACTCAGAATATTCATCTCTGTGGCTGGCCCTGAGCTGGAGGCCTAAGGGTTAGGGACAGAAGTGGCTCAGCACCAGCGGAGTCTTGAGTTCTCCCATTTGGCAGAAGGAAAACTGAGGCTCAGGCTCAGACAGTGTTTTAGCCCTTAAAGACTCCTAGTTATCTTGTCCCAAGAGAGAAACGAGATGGGGAGGAACCCCAAGGCAGGGAGTCCAGGGATGCTGGGAGAAACGGACCAGCTTGACCCAGAGGACAGCTTGTGGCCGTCTGGCCAGCTCTCACCCTCAGCAGAGCTGAAGGGGCAGAGGGAGGACCGCTCCGTGGGAGGAAGCCCGTGTTCCATGGTTCTGTGGGTGGAAGTTTCGGGGAGGCAGGGTCTAAAAGTCCCTGCTGTTCATAGCAAGAGCTGGCTAGTTACGGAAAGAATGGCCCCAGGGATGAGACAGAGCAAGCCGGACCCTGTCAGGGAAAATGCTAAAGGAATTTCTGCAAGGTAGATATGTGGGGTGAGGTGGGAGGGAGTTCTGCATTTCCCTTTTCCATTCCCCAAATTCCCAGAATGTCTGTTGGTCGAAAAAATCCTTTGAACCCTGGCCACAGGCGTTTTGCTCCAGGCTGGGCCCCTCCTCCCCTCCCAGCCAACAGGCTCCTCACAGACCAAATCCTTTCCTCCTGGGCTTGGGTGTCACTGTCTCACCTCCCCCAGCCCTGCCTGGCCACAAACACTATAACTTCAGCAGGGAAATGGCCGAAAGAGGGCAGGCAGGCAGGGAACGGGACACTGGGTCCTCAGAGTGGGCCGCGAGATTGCTGGGATACAGGCTGGGGCCACGAACTCAGGAGTACCCCCAAGGTGCCACACAAGAAGCTGGCCCGGGAGGTATCAGAGTGGCCCCCCTCTCTGTGCCCCTACTGGACAGATGGTGTTTACCCAGCTTAGGAGAGAGGGGGGCCTGCCAGCGGGCTGGGTTCTTGGGTCCTGTACTCTATTTGGGTAATGAACCCTGGGGTGACAGAGCCCCCACCCCACCCCAAAGCAAACACAGGAGCTGGGAGACCAGAGAGGAGAGGGGACCCAGTGACTCCTGTACTTAAGGGGCTGTAGGTGTTAGCCCCAGGACTTGAGAGAGGCCCCTGGGGAGTGCAGACCTGGAAGACGAAGTCTCGGGGCCTCAGCCTTCCATAGGAGCAAGAGAAGGCGGGCCAGAGGGGACTCTAAATAAGCCCAGCTTTCGAAGCACGAGGAGGGAGGGAGGGAGAAGGAAAGAGGGAGGGACCAGCAGAGGTGTAAGACCCTGAACATCTTGACCCCCTAGGTCTGCTCCCTGGGGGTGGCAGACTTGGCCTGAGAATCAAGCCCCTCACCTGGTAGAACCCAATCCATCTCACGGATTTCACTGACCACGAGGGTCAGGTCAGGGACTCAGGACCTGCCCGTCACTCCACCACCTTAGCTGCCTGCCTTTGGGCCCTGGTGGCTGTTGTCTCCCACACACCCTGGGAAGGGGTGTACCTTCCAGCTCATTCCAGAACACCATGCTGGGGTTTTGGGCCAGGCAGTCCCCAGACGGGCAGTGAAAAGGAAGCAGCGGCTGGTTGCCTGAAGGCTGCTCCTGGTGAAAAGGTCCTATTTCTACTCAGACATACCTGACCCACCTCCACTCCTGACCCGGGGGCCTATGGGGGGCTGTGAGATTGGTGGAGAAAAACCCCACAGGGCCTGAGTGAGACTCCTCTCTGTGACCTAGGGCATGGCCCCTTTGCTCATAAAAAACCGGCAGCCATTATCATTCTACAGACCAAGCTGATAAACAGGTTTCAGCAGGTCTAGGAGGCTCCAAGTGGGGCCTGGGAGAATATTTTAAAGGTAGGCATATGAGGTAGGTAAGAGTGAGGGGCAGGATTTGGGGGTGGCCCCTCAAATGGCCCGAGCTTCCCTTGTAGTTCCGCTGGTAAAGAATCAGCCTGCAGTGCAGGGGACCCCGGTTTGATCCCTAGGTTGTGAAGACCCCCTGGAGAAGGGAAAGGCTACCCACTCCAGTATTCTTGCTTGGAGAATTCCATGGCTCACTCGTGGGATCACAAACCGTCAGACACAACTGAGCGATTTGACTTCCCCTTTTGACTTTATTCCTCAAATGGCCCACCATAAATGAAAGCCTGGGGCCTGGGAAGAGAGTGAAGCCCATGCGCTCCCCAACCTTCCTCTTTCTCCACGCCCCGACCCTGACCCAGCCTTCTCCCTCCCACAGTGGCAAGCTGGTGTCTCCCAAGTGGAAGAATTTCAAGGGCCTCAAGCTTCTGTGCCGGGACAAGATTCGCCTCAACAACGCCATCTGGAGGGCCTGGTATATCCAGTGTGAGTGGTCACCACAGGCCCCGGCAGGAGGGCTGACGCGGCGGGGAGGGAAACCCCCGGCACCAGCCGAGTGCCTCGGGGGAGACCAGGGTCCCCCGCATCAGGACCCCTCGACCGCTTCAAAACCCTGAGGGTTGTGGGAGATGAGTCCATCTCGAAGCGCGGTCTCCACTGCAAAGCTGGGCACGGCCGTGGTCGTCCCTTAGACGTGCTCCCGTGGGCTGAGATGGGGGACCGTTCGAAGCCCCCTTGCGCCCCTTTCGTCTAATCAGGCGCCTCAAATGCTAGGATGCAAAGAGGCATTCAACACTGCCTGGGCCAGTCATGTCGCTTTGCAAAGTGGATGCTCAGATGCTGGTGGGCCTCTGCCAGCCTTCCAGTGAGGCCCTTTGGGGGCTCCCCAAGCCCCGCTCCGTGGAGATGTGGGGCAAAGGGACCCAGAGAGGCCTCATGGTCGAGTGGCAGAGACTCGGCTTTCGGAGTCACCCAGAGCTGGTTTCCCACCCTCTCTCTGGCCCTTGCCGGATGTGTGACTGCAGGCAAGTGGTCTAAGCTCTCTAAAGCATTTGCTCATCTGTAAAATGAGGCCAAGAGTCCTAACTTCAACATGGGATAACAGGTATGAACAGGCCTGGCGCAAAGCTGCCACTTAATAAATGATGGTTGACTCTGAGGTACCCTTGAGAAAGTCACGGCCATTCATTGGGGATGCAAAACCCACCCATCTCCGATGCTAGGGCAGCAGAGGCCGAGAGGCCAGTCCATCCTGTGCTGGACCTTGTCCAGCTCAGGAAGGTCCCCCTGGAAGACTGAAGGCTGGGCTGAGCTGGGAGTACATGGTATTCTCTGTACTGGCCCCACTGGGCTCCAGTCAAGCAGAGAAAAGGAGCTGTTCTGTATTTTGTTCTGTTTTTGGTTACTACTTGCCTATGTGCCCGGCACGTTCATAAATCATCTGACTTAAAACTTCCTAGCAACCCTGGGAGACAGGTACTATTATCCCATTTTACCAATGAGCAAGTGAGGCCCAGAAGGCAAATGACTTGTTCAGGGTCACAGAGCATAAAAAGGAACAGAGTTATGACGGCTGTGAGCTCAGGACTCTCAGCTCAGCCCAGCATTCCTTCCACTGCCCCAGGAGGGCTGACGCGGCGGGGAGGGAAACCCCCGGCACCAGCCGAGTGCCTCGGGGGAGACCAGGGTCCCCCGCATCAGGACCCCTCGACCGCTTCAAAACCCTGAGGGTTGTGGGAGATGAGTCCATCTCGAAGCGCGGTCTCCACTGCAAAGCTGGGCACGGCCGTGGTCGCCCTTAGACGTGCTCCCGTGGGCTGAGATGGGGGACCGTTCGAAGCCCCCTTGCGCCCCTTTCGTCTAATCAGGCGCCTCAAATGCTAGGATGCAAAGAGGCATTCAACACTGCCTGGGCCAGTCATGTCGCTTTGCAAAGTGGATGCTCAGATGCTGGTGGGCCTCTGCCAGCCTTCCAGTGAGGCCCTTTGGGGGCTCCCCAAGCCCCGCTCCGTGGAGATGTGGGGCAAAGGGACCCAGAGAGGCCTCATGGTCGAGTGGCAGAGACTCGGCTTTCGGAGTCACCCAGAGCTGGTTTCCCACCCTCTCTCTGGCCCTTGCCGGATGTGTGACTGCAGGCAAGTGGTCTAAGCTCTCTAAAGCATTTGCTCATCTGTAAAATGAGGCCAAGAGTCCTAACTTCAACATGGGATAACAGGTATGAACAGGCCTGGCGCAAAGCTGCCACTTAATAAATGATGGTTGACTCTGAGGTACCCTTGAGAAAGTCACGGCCATTCATTGGGGATGCAAAACCCACCCATCTCCGATGCTAGGGCAGCAGAGGCCGAGAGGCCAGTCCATCCTGTGCTGGACCTTGTCCAGCTCAGGAAGGTCCCCCTGGAAGACTGAAGGCTGGGCTGAGCTGGGAGTACATGGTATTCTCTGTACTGGCCCCACTGGGCTCCAGTCAAGCAGAGAAAAGGAGCTGTTCTGTATTTTGTTCTGTTTTTGGTTACTACTTGCCTATGTGCCCGGCACGTTCATAAATCATCTGACTTAAAACTTCCTAGCAACCCTGGGAGACAGGTACTATTATCCCATTTTACCAATGAGCAAGTGAGGCCCAGAAGGCAAATGACTTGTTCAGGGTCACAGAGCATAAAAAGGAACAGAGTTATGACGGCTGTGAGCTCAGGACTCTCCAGCTCAGCCCAGCATTCCTTCCACTGCTCCCAGCTGGCTGGCTTCCAGTCCTCGCCAGAGAATGCTCAGGACAGGCCCTGCCCAAACCACGAAGCTGATAGGCCAGGGTGAGAAGGAGTATCTGAATTGCCCCCACATCCCATCCCGCCCTGATGTTTCACCCTCTACGCCTTTCCCCCAGATCGCGACGGGATACAAACCCGGCTCTTGGCAGAAGAAATATTCTGATGCCAGCCGGGGGTCCTCTCCCAGACCGTGGCCCCGGTGGATGGAAGGACCCCACGTTCCGAGGGGGCCAGAGGGCAGTGGAGTCAAGTTCTCGCACGCCCCAGCCCTGTGACCTTGGGCGAGTCCCTTGCCTCCCCCAGCTGCAGCTTGCTCCTCTGTGCAGTGGGAATCCTAATCCGTCCTCTTGCTGGGGCTTGCTGTGGGTTTTCAGCGAGACAGGTGATCCGTGTCCCAGCACGGGGCCTGATGCACACAGGGCTTCCCGCTCACCAGGCGAGCTGCCGTGATTTATTACTATTATTGGGACAATAGCGACTGCACGCAGCCCAGCCTGTAACTCAACGTCAGGACTCCTCCTCCCCGAGCGTGGAGGGCTTGGAGGCTGGCTTCAGGAAAGAGGGAGGAGCGGGATGGCTGGGGGGCTGCCTGGCGCCTCCCCTTCAGACCCGCAGTCTCTGGGCCTCCAGGTTCCCTTCCTTTTTCTCGGCTGCCATATCATTGTTATTTTCCCTGAGCTCCCAGAGCCCTGGGCCCCTCTCCTGGGCAGACCCGCCACTCCTGCTTCAGCTTCTGGGTGGTGTGGGCTTTCCTGTCTCTCCCCCTAAGCTGGGAGATTCGTTTCACCCATGGGTCCCCTGTCCCAGCATGGGTCTGGGAGGCCACAGGAACGGATGAACTTATGGTTAAGTAAAGCTTGCCCCAGCCCTAGGGAAGCCACATGATCCCTGCCCTTCCGTCCAGAGCGCAGGGTCACCGGGTGGGGGAGGGCAGAGCCTGGCCAGGCCTGCTCAGTGCTGACTCTCTGTGGCCCCTGGACAAGCCTGATCTTTCCTTGCTCATATCCTCCACCATGAAGCCAGGAGCAGAGACTCTGAGATCCTCCTTGCTCTCAGCCCCGGGGCCTTCACAACTCCCAGGGCTGAGAGCAAGGGCCCGTCCCTTTGCTTTCTGTCCAAGCCGTGCCAAGCAACTAGGACAACCCCACCCCCACTGCCATGGTCCTTCAGGACAGAACCTTGTAAATGATGCTGAAGGTCCCAGTAAATTCCGTGGGTCAGCTGGTCCCTGCCCTGCCTTCGTGCCAGAGGAAGCTGGCTGTGGGCTGAGTCAGGATGGGCCCTGTGGATGCCCAGGACCTCCCTTGTCCAGGAAACCACTGTGTGTCTGCATGGAAGGACCCCACGTTCCGAGGGGCCAGAGGGCAGTGGAGTCAAGTTCGCACGCCAGCCCTGTGACCTTGGGCGAGTCTTGCCTCCAGCTGCAGCTTGCTCCTCTGTGCACTGGGAATCCTAATCCGTCCTCTTGCTGGGGCTTGCTGTGGGTTTTCAGCGAGACAGGTGATCCGTGTCCCAGCACGGGGCCTGATGCACACAGGGCTTCCCGCTCACCAGGCGAGCTGCCGTGATTTATTACTATTATTGGGACAATAGCGACTGCACGCAGCCCAGCCTGTAACTCAACGTCAGGACTCCTCCTCCCCGAGCGTGGAGGGCTTGGAGGCTGGCTTCAGGAAAGAGGGAGGAGCGGGATGGCTGGGGGGCTGCCTGGCGCCTCCCCTTCAGACCCGCAGTCTCTGGGCCTCCAGGTTCCCTTCCTTTTTCTCGGCTGCCATATCATTGTTATTTTCCCTGAGCTCCCAGAGCCCTGGGCCCCTCTCCTGGGCAGACCCGCCACTCCTGCTTCAGCTTCTGGGTGGTGTGGGCTTTCCTGTCTCTCCCCCTAAGCTGGGAGATTCGTTTCACCCATGGGTCCCCTGTCCCAGCATGGGTCTGGGAGGCCACAGGAACGGATGAACTTATGGTTAAGTAAAGCTTGCCCCAGCCCTAGGGAAGCCACATGATCCCTGCCCTTCCGTCCAGAGCGCAGGGTCACCGGGTGGGGGAGGGCAGAGCCTGGCCAGGCCTGCTCAGTGCTGACTCTCTGTGGCCCCTGGACAAGCCTGATCTTTCCTTGCTCATATCCTCCACCATGAAGCCAGGAGCAGAGACTCTGAGATCCTCCTTGCTCTCAGCCCCGGGGCCTTCACAACTCCCAGGGCTGAGAGCAAGGGCCCGTCCCTTTGCTTTCTGTCCAAGCCGTGCCAAGCAACTAGGACAACCCCACCCCCACTGCCATGGTCCTTCAGGACAGAACCTTGTAAATGATGCTGAAGGTCCCAGTAAATTCCGTGGGTCAGCTGGTCCCTGCCCTGCCTTCGTGCCAGAGGAAGCTGGCTGTGGGCTGAGTCAGGATGGGCCCTGTGGATGCCCAGGACGTCCTTCCTCTTTGTCAGGGCTGCCAGGGAAAGCCACTGTGTGTCTGCGTGGTGGTAGAGGGGGTCCCAGGGTTTTGAAGCCCTGCTACATGCCGAGCTCTGTGCCAGATGCAAGGATCTGGGGATAGGAGGCACCGTTCCTGCTCTCACTCCCAGCAGAGAGGCCAGCATGCAGAGAAATGGCTGAGGCAGGTGGGACCGTGGGGTTGTTTCAGACCAGGGAGGGCTTTCCAGAAGAGGGGCTGTCCTGGGCTATCCTGACGGTGGGCAGATGTGGATGAGGCATAGGAGGGAAGGGATGGGCGTTCCACGCGGAATAAAACCAGAGGGCTGTTGGCAGGGGAGAGGGTAGCTGTCTGGCTTCCAGCTGGGGCCTCTGAGGGAGACGAACAGTCAGAAGCAGCAGCAGGGCCAGTGCTAGGGGCTCAGAAGTCAGGCTAAGGGGCGTGGACTTCACCCTGGAGGCTCAGGGAGTCTGGAGAGCTTGAGGCCTGTCCTGCCTGTGCTTTAGGAAGAATTGACTTGGCCACAGCAGGAACAGGGGCTGGAGATCGTGAGGCGGGAGTCAGGAGGGTCTAGGTGAGAAATGACACCAGACCAGGGGGTGACAGTGAACATATAGGAAGGGAAGGGACAGTGGAAGGAATGTCACATATCCTTAGGGTTGAGAGGGTCAATCCTTGGATGAGGTGGGGACCTCGGGAGGTGACGGGAGGTTGGGGCACAGGGAGGCAGTGTGGGCAGGGCAGAGGAGGCTCAGGCTTGGCCAGGAAGTTCCCAAACATCTGAGAGGGACGCTTTGAGACATCCTGGTGGAGGTTTCCCCAGGCAGGTGGAAAAGGGATCTGACGCTGTGAAAAGTGGTCAGGAAGACAGGAGAACAGAGGGAAGTTTCCCGGGGCTTCGGGAGTAGGAGGGTGCCCTGCAGCCAAGGTCATGGAACATGGGACAGGGGAACGCCAGAGTCTTGAGTTCAGGGGCTGGGTCAGCGGGATAGGCGTGGGGGGAGATGCTGGGGTACAGGAGATGACCAGGTGACTGGGAGGCATGGAGGCAGTGAGGAACACCTCTTCCAGAGTTCAGGAGGAAAGCCAGAGGTGATGGGAGGTAGGTTGGCTTTTTTTTTTTTTTTTTAGCAGATTGGCTTATTGGGAAGCAAAGGAAGGGAAAGGTTTGGGAGGTAAAGGAGAGCCTGGCACTTGCTTATAGGCCAGAAAGGAACCTGGGGAGAGATCAGGGCTGGAGACAGGGGTGGGAGTGGAGGAGGTAGAGAAAGGGCTCAGGCAGGTGGCCTGATGTGGACCAGGGTCACTCTGAGGCAGGAGGCCAGGGCTCTGGACCTCTAGCCTGCCAGCCTGACCAGGACCTTCTCTGGACAATTCACTCCCTGTGTCCCTATAATTCCCATTCATCAAGCATTGCCTGCACACCTGCTAGTCTCCCAAAGGAACAGATGGAGTGTGGGAGGTTTGTTACCCAGGACTGCATAGAGGGGGGAGACGCATCTAAGAGGTCTAGAACAACCAGGAAGGCTTCCTGGAAGAGTTGCACTTAATCTGAGCATGGAAGGCCAGGCAGGATTTCATAGCGTGGCAGAGGAGGGAGTTGGGCATCCCTGACCTGGCCCCCTTCTCTCAGATGTGGAGCGGAGGAAGAGCCCCGTGTGTGGCTTCGTGACCCCCCTGCAGGGGCCTGAGGCTGATGAGCACCGGAAACCGCAGGTAGCTGAGACCTCTGGACCCACCACCTACCGTCCTACCAAAAGCGGGCCCCTCCTGCCCGTCACTCCCGGTGCTGAGCGGGAGGGGCTGGGCCAGAGGGAAACCGGGTGAGGGGTGGGGTCAGTGCTGCTCCTGCACTGAGGCCCCTTCCCGGCCCTCCCCAGGCCGTCGTCTTGGAGGGAAATTACTGGAAGCGGCGCATCGAGGTGGTGATGCGCGAGTACCACAAGTGGCGCATCTACTACAAGAAGCGGGTCAGTGGGGGGACCCTTTCCCTTGCGACTGCTGGCTCTTGCGAGAGCGCTGGGGAAACTCCACCGGCACCCAACCCGGTCCTCCTTTAAGACCCAGGCCGACAGCACCACCGCGTGGCCTCAGGGCCTCCTGGCAGCCTCCTAGCGGGATAGGCGTGGGGAGATGCTGGGGTACAGGAGATGACCAGGTGACTGGGAGCAGGAAACACCTCTTCCAGAGTTCAGGAGGAAAGCCAGAGGTGATGGGAGGTAGGTTGGCTTTTTTTTTTTTAGCAGATTGGCTTATTGGGAAGCAAAGGAAGGGAAAGGTTTGGGAGGTAAAGGAGAGCCTGGCACTTGCTTATAGGCCAGAAAGGAACCTGGGGAGAGATCAGGGCTGGAGACAGGGGTGGGAGTGGAGGAGGTAGAGAAAGGGCTCAGGCAGGTGGCCTGATGTGGACCAGGGTCACTCTGAGGCAGGAGGCCAGGGCTCTGGACCTCTAGCCTGCCAGCCTGACCAGGACCTTCTCTGGACAATTCACTCCCTGTGTCCCTATAATTCCCATTCATCAAGCATTGCCTGCACACCTGCTAGTCTCCCAAAGGAACAGATGGAGTGTGGGAGGTTTGTTACCCAGGACTGCATAGAGGGGGGAGACGCATCTAAGAGGTCTAGAACAACCAGGAAGGCTTCCTGGAAGAGTTGCACTTAATCTGAGCATGGAAGGCCAGGCAGGATTTCATAGCGTGGCAGAGGAGGGAGTTGGGCATCCCTGACCTGGCCCCCTTCTCTCAGATGTGGAGCGGAGGAAGAGCCCCGTGTGTGGCTTCGTGACCCCCCTGCAGGGGCCTGAGGCTGATGAGCACCGGAAACCGCAGGTAGCTGAGACCTCTGGACCCACCACCTACCGTCCTACCAAAAGCGGGCCCCTCCTGCCCGTCACTCCCGGTGCTGAGCGGGAGGGGCTGGGCCAGAGGGAAACCGGGTGAGGGGTGGGGTCAGTGCTGCTCCTGCACTGAGGCCCCTTCCCGGCCCTCCCCAGGCCGTCGTCTTGGAGGGAAATTACTGGAAGCGGCGCATCGAGGTGGTGATGCGCGAGTACCACAAGTGGCGCATCTACTACAAGAAGCGGGTCAGTGGGGGGACCCTTTCCCTTGCGACTGCTGGCTCTTGCGAGAGCGCTGGGGAAACTCCACCGGCACCCAACCCGGTCCTCCTTTAAGACCCAGGCCGACAGCACCACCGCGTGGCCTCAGGGCCTCCTGGCAGCCTCCTAACCTCCAAAGAGCTCTGGAGGGGAAGCGAGGGATCCGATTGATCTGGGGGAGCTGTGAGCAGGGGAGGCCTTGGCGGGGAGCGATGGCGGCCGGGGCAAGGGGTCCAGTGTCCCCCTCTGTGTGTTCCCGCAGCTCCGTAAGTCCAGCCGAGAAGGGGATCTCCTGGCCCCAAAGCAGGTGGGTGCTCCCTGGACCCAGAGAATGGCCGGGTCCCTCTGGGGTTGATGAGGCAGTGGCGAATGGGATGCGGGTGGGGGTGGCGAGAAAGTGGGCGTCGCCGCTGTCCTCTGGTTGACTCATGGAGTTCTTCTCCCCATGGGAGGGGCAGCCTCGGAACCCAGTAGTGCGAAGACTCCCGAGCCTTCTGGTGGACTCAACAAGTGGTTGGGGAGGCATGGCTGTAAGAACTGGGGTCCCAACTAGGGAAAAGTGTAGAAGGCAGGCTGAGACCTTTATCTCTTTAGCAAGCCGTCCCAGTCTGCCTTCCTGAGAAGAGTTGATAGAGGCCAGGGGGGCGACCCTAGCCTTTCAGGCCGAGGAGCAGGGGGGCTGTACAGAGTGGCCCTCCGGATGGCTGACCACCTCCTTGCCCCAGGCAGAGGGCAACAGGGAAGAGCCAGGCCAGGGGGAGACCCCTGCGTCTCCAGGCTGGGAAGGAGTGGGGCGGTGGGGGACCCTGGGGCTGCTGACCGCTGTGTCTTCCCAGGCGGAAGGCGGGTGGCAGCCGCCGGAGCGATGGTGCCAGCAGCTCTTCACCAGCGTGGTGCCCGTGCTGCTGGGAGGCCCAGAGGAGGAGCCTGGCGGGCGCCAGCTCGTGGACCTCGACTGCCTGCTGTCCGACATCTCCGACACGCTCTTCACCATGACGCAGCCCGGCCCCACGCCCCTGCAGCCGCCTCCCGAGGACGGTGAGGGCCCGCGCCGGGGAAGGGAGGCCCGAGCGGATCCTGAGAGCGGATGGCCAGGCACAGGTGCCTCCCTCACCCTGCCCAATGCTGCTGACGTCACCCCTGCCCCCTCCAGCCTACGTCGGCAATGCTGACATGATCCAGCCGGACCTGACGCCGCTGCAGCCCAGCCTGGATGACTTCATGGAGATCTCAGGTGGGGCAGGCCCCGCCCGCCGGGCAGGTGGACGGGCTGCGGTAGGGAGGCCCCAGTATGACTGAGACCTCGGGCGGGTCCCAGGTCCCTCTGGGAGGGCAGGTGAGCTGGGTGATTTCGGAGGGATCTTCCTGGTCTCCCTCTGTCTGGCCTTGGGATGCAGCTGCTGTGACCTCAGGTGACATCAGGGTACCTGGCACATTGAAGCCACGGCTTCTGGGGAGCTTCCAGCAAAGCAAGGATTCCCAGGAGAGAGAAGGGCTTCGATCCCTCCCCTCTCCTTTGCTGGGGTCTCTTCATTAGTTTTGTTTTGTTTTGGTTTTTTAGCTATTTCTGGGTCTTCCCTAGTTGCAGGGAGTGGGGGCTCCTCTCTTGTGGAGGTGAGCAGGCTTCTTGTTGCGGTGACTTCTCTTGCTGTGGAACTCGGCTCTTGGGCACAGGGGCTTCAGTCGTTGCAGCACATGGGCTCCATAGTTGCGGCTCCGAGGCTCTAGAGCACGGGCTTCCTAGTCGTGGCTCATGGGCTTTGTTGCTCTGCAGCACGTGGGATCGTCCCAGATCAGGGATCGAACCTGTCTGTGTCTCCTGCATTGGCAGGCGAGCTCCTTTCCACTGAGCTACCAGGGAAGCCCCTATTTATTAGTATTTATATAATTCATTAAAAAAAAAAAAACCTATTTATTAAAGAACATGTCAAGCACGCACACAGGGAGATAAGCCTCATGGAACCCTCCCCAGCGTCGACATTCGTCCACTCTTGTCCTTTCTTCTTTCATCTAGACCTCACCCACTTTTCCCTCCTATGTTGTTATTTTTTTTACATCCCAGGAATCTTATAAAGCAGTCTTTAAAATAGCCCTTTGCCCTGCCTTCCTGTCCTGAGCCCCGGGGCCACGGGCCTCCGGTTTCTCGTGTCCCTCTGGCGAAGCCCCGTCTGTGCAGCACGCAGAGACACATGTCTCTCTGTGTCCACAGCAGCCTGCTTCTCGCTTCGCTTTCTTCACTTAGCTGTAGACCTCAGACCTCAGAGACGGCTCCTCATGGTCACCCACTTCGGGCACCCCAGGGTCACGCTGGGAAGTCAGACCCTGGGGCCCAGCTCGTCTCAGCCGGGCCCTCAGGGACAGCAAAGGGGATCCTGGCATAAAGGTTTGGTTCGGGTGACCCCTCCGCTCTTTCCTGACTGGCAGGGTCCTGGCCTGTCCTAAGAGGTGGAGGCCCATGGGGCGGGGACTAGGGAATGAGGAACCACTCCCACCCCTGCCTGGTGGGGGGCGGGGGCTGCGAGGCCAGCAGTGTGGATGGCAGTGCCCTGGGAGCAGCCCTGTCTGGGAGGGGAGCAGCCCCGTGGGGGCGCACGGACCCTTGCTGCAGGTAGGAGCCCAGCCGCCCCCACTCCAGGCTCTGGGCAGAATCTGACCGTGGGCCTAGAAAGCAACTCCTCACCGCGTGCGGGGCGGCTGCCGGAGTGGGGACCAGTGAGGGCGACCTCTGCGATCAGGCTGCGTGGGTCACACGGGGCAGGGGGCCAGTGTGGCTCCCTCCGGCGCCCCTGTGAACTGGGAGGGCAGGGAGCACTGGGTCCTCAGGGCCGACGCTCTGTCCGCAAGAGCGGAAGCCCAGGGAGAGCCCTAACTCTGGAGGGAACGGGGGCTTCTGTGAGGGCACTCAGCCAGGGGACGGCAGGGTCAGTCAGAAGGACAGCTAGAGGGGACTCCGTGCGTGGCCGGGGCTAGGAAGCGACTTCTGCCAATGTGGGGTGGGGACCAGCTATGGTCAGGGGACCCTGGCGACTCAGGCCGGGCTGAGCTTGCGGCTCGGCGAGCCCCGTTGCATTCTGGGGAGTGGGAGGCAGCCATGAGCGGGAGCTGCTCGGAGGCCCTGGGCATCCTGGGGCTACGTGGTGAGGCCCGTGGTCGCTGGGGGCTGGAGTGTGCGAGATCCACGGGCGCTCACCCTCCGTCACCTCGTCCTTCTGCTGAAGGGAGGCAGGAGGATCCCCTCTGACCTCGTGGCCGAGAAAGACACACACCGACACGGGCACGGGGCAGACGTGTACACGGCAGGTCACACCGGGGCAGGTGCGTGCAGACTCGGGCAGAGCCACAGACAGCGGCACCGACCCACAGGGGCCAGACGCACGCAGCGCCAGCCGCCCGGCACACCCAGCCCTCACGGTCCCAGAAGACCCCATCAGGCTTGAGGCTGGATGCTGGCTTATCCCGCTCCTGGGTGTCCTTCCAGGGGCCCCGGGAGGAAGCCTGACCGGCTGTCTTGGCCCGGGTAGGGGTTGGGGTTCATCAAGGCTGGTGGGGTCACGTCTGACCAGACCAGGAGGCCATGGAGCCGATGCAGACAGAAGGCCGCTCAGGGTCAGAGAAAGGTGCCCGGAAGGGAGCGGGTGGGCGGGCGGCGCCCGGGCCCGGGATGTGGTTAGGCCGCGGGCAGCTGCTTCCCAAAACCAGAATAGCCCGAGGCTTACACAACCCGCACCTCCAACAATCTGGTGGCCCCCCGCCCCCCTCCAGCGCTTCCAGGCCTTCCAGCTCCCCTCGGCCCTGCTCTCGCTCTGAGCCCACCCTCTGGCCTGGCTCTGAGCCCTGAGCCCTCTCCCCGTGCAGACCTAGCCGCTGATTTTCCAACAAACCCAGCTTGTCCCAGACCCCCTGACCTTCTGACCCCTCTCACCCTGACCTCACCCCGTGAACTTTGGACACCCCAGGGATGCCCTTCCCAATCTCAGACCTCTTCCCCTTGCACTCCACCCTCTCTCTGGCCCTCTGCAGTCCCCCACCTCGCCCCAACACACGCTTTCTGCGTCCCCGGCAGGAGCAGACAAGGCTTGGGTTCCCAGGCCGGGGGTGCGGAAGGGGGTCCTCAGGAGCCAGTTTGGGGGCTCAGTGGGAGAGCTGCTTCCTGGGGTCCCGCTGACACCCCCACGCCTCCCCCTGGCTGTCTCCCACTCAGGCCCATCCCACTCAGGCCTCTGCTGCTTCCCCTGAGTGAGACAGAAACTCTCCGGGTTTCACAATCTCCTCTGCAAGGCCCCCTCCCGCGCCAGCCCCCACCCCACCGCCAGCCCAGCCCAGGGCAAGACCGGCCCACTGCCCCGCCGCTTCAGCCAGGAGGATCCCCTCTGACCTCGTGGCCGAGAAAGACACACACCGACACGGGCACGGGGCAGACGTGTACACGGCAGGTCACACCGGGGCAGGTGCGTGCAGACTCGGGCAGAGCCACAGACAGCGGCACCGACCCACAGGGGCCAGACGCACGCAGCGCCAGCCGCCCGGCACACCCAGCCCTCACGGTCCCAGAAGACCCCATCAGGCTTGAGGCTGGATGCTGGCTTATCCCGCTCCTGGGTGTCCTTCCAGGGGCCCCGGGAGGAAGCCTGACCGGCTGTCTTGGCCCGGGTAGGGGTTGGGGTTCATCAAGGCTGGTGGGGTCACGTCTGACCAGACCAGGAGGCCATGGAGCCGATGCAGACAGAAGGCCGCTCAGGGTCAGAGAAAGGTGCCCGGAAGGGAGCGGGTGGGCGGGCGGCGCCCGGGCCCGGGATGTGGTTAGGCCGCGGGCAGCTGCTTCCCAAAACCAGAATAGCCCGAGGCTTACACAACCCGCACCTCCAACAATCTGGTGGCCCCCCGCCCCCCTCCAGCGCTTCCAGGCCTTCCAGCTCCCCTCGGCCCTGCTCTCGCTCTGAGCCCACCCTCTGGCCTGGCTCTGAGCCCTGAGCCCTCTCCCCGTGCAGACCTAGCCGCTGATTTTCCAACAAACCCAGCTTGTCCCAGACCCCCTGACCTTCTGACCCCTCTCACCCTGACCTCACCCCGTGAACTTTGGACACCCCAGGGATGCCCTTCCCAATCTCAGACCTCTTCCCCTTGCACTCCACCCTCTCTCTGGCCCTCTGCAGTCCCCCACCTCGCCCCAACACACGCTTTCTGCGTCCCCGGCAGGAGCAGACAAGGCTTGGGTTCCCAGGCCGGGGGTGCGGAAGGGGGTCCTCAGGAGCCAGTTTGGGGGCTCAGTGGGAGAGCTGCTTCCTGGGGTCCCGCTGACACCCCCACGCCTCCCCCTGGCTGTCTCCCACTCAGGCCCATCCCACTCAGGCCTCTGCTGCTTCCCCTGAGTGAGACAGAAACTCTCCGGGTTTCACAATCTCCTCTGCAAGGCCCCCTCCCGCGCCAGCCCCCACCCCACCGCCAGCCCAGCCCAGGGCAAGACCGGCCCACTGCCCCCAGCCGCGGCTTCAGCTCTGACAGCCACTGCCCTGTGTGTCTGATTTCCAGATTTCTTCACCAACTACCGCCCTTCACAGACGCCGACACCGTCAAATTTCCCAGAGCCCCCCAGCTTTGGCCCCATGGCTGACCCCGTGCTCAGCAGTGGGATCCTGGGCCCGGAGGTGCCCACTGCCTGCTCAGGCATGACCCACTTCTCAGGGCACAATCGCCTGCAGGTGAGCTCACCCTGCCCCACCCCGCCCTGCCCAGCTCACCTGCCCACGCCCAGGAGGTGCCCAGGGTACTTCCTGACTGTGCTCCATCCACCGAGAGAGGCTGGAGGGCACAGTTCAGCTGGGGAAGAAGGACCCTCAGGAAGCAGGGCTGATTAGATGGTGGAGGGAGGGAGCCTAAAGACAGAGGAGCGTGGGGCTGGGCTGCTGCTGGAGGGCTTCCTGGAAGAGGGGGTCCAACTGGGCTTTGCGAATGAGTCGAGTTTGGGCCGAAGAGACCAGTTGAGGGCAAGCCGGATGTGAGGAAGAGCATAAAGGGAAACATGGAGACGGAAGCTGAGCATGTGCCTTTAGGAAGCCACGACTCGTCCTTTTGGCTCAGAAACTCCAGGCCCAGTTCAGATGTTGTCCTCCCGAGGCTAGGCTAGTTGCCTTTTCCCTCCGTCATCAGACTTTTCCGGGACTATCTCAGTTCGGTGTTGAGAGGCCTCGCTCCTAGACTAGATGAGGAGCTCCTTGCTGGAAGGGCTCTGCCTCCTTCCATCCTTAGCACCGTTCAAGCACATTAACAGCAGGCGAAAACGGCAGCCCATTGATTGAGCAAAGCAGTGAATGGACAGGTGTGCTGGATTGTAGATGGGGGTGGATGCTTAGAGGGTTGGTGTGTGTAAACGCAGGTAAGTGGTTGGTTGGGTGGATGGGCTGGTGGATGGATTCGTGAATGAGTAAGTAGTTTGATAGATCAATACAGAGCTTCCCGGGGGAATGAGGGAAAGTTCAGTCCCTGGCTTGGGATGATCCCTAGACAGAAACTCTCCGGGTTTCACAATCTCCTGCAAGGCCCTCCGCCAGCCCCCACCCCACCGCCAGCCCAGCCCAGGGCAAGACCGCCCACTGCCCCCACCCGGGCTTCAGCTCTGACAGCCACTGCCCTGTGTGTCTGATTTCCAGATTTCTTCACCAACTACCGCCCTTCACAGACGCCGACACCGTCAAATTTCCCAGAGCCCCCCAGCTTTGGCCCCATGGCTGACCCCGTGCTCAGCAGTGGGATCCTGGGCCCGGAGGTGCCCACTGCCTGCTCAGGCATGACCCACTTCTCAGGGCACAATCGCCTGCAGGTGAGCTCACCCTGCCCCACCCCGCCCTGCCCAGCTCACCTGCCCACGCCCAGGAGGTGCCCAGGGTACTTCCTGACTGTGCTCCATCCACCGAGAGAGGCTGGAGGGCACAGTTCAGCTGGGGAAGAAGGACCCTCAGGAAGCAGGGCTGATTAGATGGTGGAGGGAGGGAGCCTAAAGACAGAGGAGCGTGGGGCTGGGCTGCTGCTGGAGGGCTTCCTGGAAGAGGGGGTCCAACTGGGCTTTGCGAATGAGTCGAGTTTGGGCCGAAGAGACCAGTTGAGGGCAAGCCGGATGTGAGGAAGAGCATAAAGGGAAACATGGAGACGGAAGCTGAGCATGTGCCTTTAGGAAGCCACGACTCGTCCTTTTGGCTCAGAAACTCCAGGCCCAGTTCAGATGTTGTCCTCCCGAGGCTAGGCTAGTTGCCTTTTCCCTCCGTCATCAGACTTTTCCGGCACTATCTCAGTTCGGTGTTGAGAGGCCTCGCTCCTAGACTAGATGAGGAGCTCCTTGCTGGAAGGGCTCTGCCTCCTTCCATCCTTAGCACCGTTCAAGCACATTAACAGCAGGCGAAAACGGCAGCCCATTGATTGAGCAAAGCAGTGAATGGACAGGTGTGCTGGATTGTAGATGGGGGTGGATGCTTAGAGGGTTGGTGTGTGTAAACGCAGGTAAGTGGTTGGTTGGGTGGATGGGCTGGTGGATGGATTCGTGAATGAGTAAGTAGTTTGATAGATCAATACAGAGCTTCCCTGGTGGCTCAGAAGGTAAAGGATCCACCTGCAATGCAGGAGACCCAGGTTCAGTCCCTGGCTTGGGATGATCCCCTGGAGAAGGGCATGGCAACCCACTCCAGGATTCTTGCCTGGAGAATCCCGTGGACAGAGGAACCCGGCGAATTTATAGTCCATGGGGTCGCAAAAGAGTCGGACACGGGGGAGCGATAATCACGTGGTCTGTGGTGGATCAGTAACTGGGCTGGTGGATGGACACGAGGCAGGTGAATGACCATCCAGCCGGTGGATCGCCGGATGGACTCTGGAAGGTGGCTGGGGGAGTGAGGGAAGTGTGGGTGGCTGGATGGAGTGGTGAACGGGTTAGTACCTGGTGAGCTGATGGTAACAGCGGGGGATGAGCGAGCTCACAGATGAGAGAATAGGTAGGTTGGTGGACGGATGGATGCGTTGGTGGGTGAACTGAGAAGTCCATTCCCTACATTGTGAATGAATGAGTGGGGAGAAGGTGGATGCTCTTTTTCATACTTAAATTTGTGCATAAATGGGTTCCACCCTTTCCCCTCGTTAGATTGTAAGGTCCCCAGTGAGCGTGTCGGAGGCCAGGGACCATCTCTCCCAGCTCCCCTCAAGGCGCAGTCCAGAGCTCAGCCAGGGCAGGAGGCTGCCTGGGAGGTCCCGCAGCGGCCAGCTCTCTCCCCTGCGCTCTGTCCCCCAAGCAGGCTCGGAGCAGCTGCCCGGGCTCTCTGGACTCCAGCGGCTACCTGAGCTCCGATTTCCTCCTTCCTGAAGACCCCAAGCCCAAGCTGACCCCGCCTCCCGCACCCCCACCCCTCCTCCAGTACCCTGGCCCTGCCAAGGGGCTGGGCCTGGAGCCCCGCCCCCGGCCCGCCTTCCCTCCCATGGCCCCGCCCCCTGCTCTGCTGCCGGAGGAGGCCCTCTTCTCGCCCAGGTTCTCCTTCTCCGCTGTCCCTCCTGCCCCGGGAGTGTCCTCGCTGTCTGCTCCCACGGTCTTCCCGCCCACCCCCGAGCCTGGCCCAGGCCCCGCCCTGCCCCTTTCCCATAGACCTGCTACCCCTGGGATTCGTGAATGAGTAAGTAGTTTGATAGATCCACCCCAGAAGGTAAAGGATCCACCTGCAATGCAGGAGACCCAGGTTCAGTCCCTGGCTTGGGATGATCCCCTGGAGAAGGGCATGGCAACCCACTCCAGGATTCTTGCCTGGAGAATCCCGTGGACAGAGGAGCCCGGCGAATTTATAGTCCATGGGGTCGCAAAAGAGTCGGACACGGGGGAGCGATAATCACGTGGTCTGTGGTGGATCAGTAACTGGGCTGGTGGATGGACACGAGGCAGGTGAATGACCATCCAGCCGGTGGATCGCCGGATGGACTCTGGAAGGTGGCTGGGGGAGTGAGGGAAGTGTGGGTGGCTGGATGGAGTGGTGAACGGGTTAGTACCTGGTGAGCTGATGGTAACAGCGGGGGATGAGCGAGCTCACAGATGAGAGAATAGGTAGGTTGGTGGACGGATGGATGCGTTGGTGGGTGAACTGAGAAGTCCATTCCCTACATTGTGAATGAATGAGTGGGGAGAAGGTGGATGCTCTTTTTTATACTTAAATTTGTGCATAAATGGGTTCCACCCTTTCCCCTCGTTAGATTGTAAGGTCCCCAGTGAGCGTGTCGGAGGCCAGGGACCATCTCTCCCAGCTCCCCTCAAGGCGCAGTCCAGAGCTCAGCCAGGGCAGGAGGCTGCCTGGGAGGTCCCGCAGCGGCCAGCTCTCCCCTGCGCTCTGTCCCCCAAGCAGGCTCGGAGCAGCTGCCCGGGCTCTCTGGACTCCAGCGGCTACCTGAGCTCCGATTTCCTCCTTCCTGAAGACCCCAAGCCCAAGCTGACCCCGCCTCCCGCACCCCCACCCCTCCTCCAGTACCCTGGCCCTGCCAAGGGGCTGGGCCTGGAGCCCCGCCCCCGGCCCGCCTTCCCTCCCATGGCCCCGCCCCCTGCTCTGCTGCCGGAGGAGGCCCTCTTCTCGCCCAGGTTCTCCTTCTCCGCTGTCCCTCCTGCCCCGGGAGTGTCCTCGCTGTCTGCTCCCACGGTCTTCCCGCCCACCCCCGAGCCTGGCCCAGGCCCCGCCCCCGCCCCCTTTCCCATAGACCTGCTACCCCCCGGGTACTCGGAGCCCCCACTGGGGCCTCATTTCCCGGTACCCCAAGGCACTCGGTCCAGAGGCAAGCCCCCTACCCCATCCCCCAGAGGGCAGAAGCCCGGTGCCCCTACCTTGACCCCTGCCACCGCCAGCCCCGCTGCCGGGAACAACAACCCGTGCCTCACACAGCTGCTCACGGCAGGTGAGTCCGGAACCAAATATGGAGCCAAGTCCGTAGCCTGCAAGATTACAGGATGGGGGATGAGGAACTGGCTCAGCCAGAGGGCACCGTGGCAGGGAATGGGGGACCTGAACCCTGAACCCGCAAGCGGTGCAGGCTGTTAGGAAGGGAGGGGTGGGGCCTTGGAAGATGACGGAAGGGCCCCCAGCAGCCCTCACGAGTCTCTGTGCACAGCCAAGCCCGAGCAAGCCCTGGAGCCCCCGCTCGTGTCCAGCGCTCTCCTCCGGTCCCCAGAGTCCCCGGTAAGACAGCGGGCACTGGGAGGTGGGATGCCCGCAGGGCTTGACCCAACTCTCTGCCCTTTGCTACCGCAGCAGGAGACAGCCCACGAGTTCCCCTGCACCTTCTTCCCCCTGACCCCGGCCCCCACACCGTCCAGACCGCCTCCCGGCCCAGCTGTGCTGGCCCCTCCCAGGCCCCTGATTGTCCCCAAAGTGGAGCGGCTCTCACCCCCAGCGCCCAGCGGTAAAGAGGGGCTGCAGGGATTGGGGGGATCTGTGGGGTGGAGGGAGGGGAAGACAGGAGGGGGGACTATGTCTGGGGCCAGGATGAGAGGGAGGGAGCCATGGGACCCTCTCCCCCTGTGTCGGTCTGTCTGTGGGTCTGTCTGTCCCTGGCGCAGGTGGTGAGCGGCGGCTGTCTGCAGACCTCAACTCGCCGCCCGGCCCTAGGGCCTTGAGCCTCCGCATCTCTCCCCCGCAGCCCATCCTGAGCCGCAGCCGTCCAGACAGCAAGGTGGCACCCGTTCTCACCCTAGGGTCTGTTTGCTCTCCCCCGGGCCCTCCCACGCCCCCTTCTTGGCTCATCCGGCTTTCTTGCCTCCTCTCCCCCGCCCCACCAGACTGAAAACCGCCGCATCACACATATCTCTGCGGAGCAGAAGAGACGCTTCAACATCAAGCTGGGCTTCGACACGCTGCACGGGCTGGTGAGCACCCTCAGCACCCAGCCCAACCTCAAGGTGAGTGTCCAGACCCCGAGCCACACATGGACGCCCCCATCCAAGACCAACCCCCAAGGCCCTCTGCGCATCCCAGTGCCTCAGTGGGGCCCTAGGGTGAGGGGCCTCCTGTACCCAAGGCCGCTCTGGTGCCGCCGTAGATGAGCAAGGCCACCACGCTGCAGAAGACGGCCGAGTACATCGCCATGCTGCAGCAGGAGCGCGCGGCCAAGCAGGAGGAGGCCCAGCAGCTCCGGGACCAGATTGAGGAGCTCAACGCTGCCATCAAGTAGGTGGGGGCGGGTGGGCGAGCAGGGAAGGGGCGGGGCTGGGGATGCTGCCTGAGTCCCGTCCTGACCCCCCCCGGGCCTCGGCCCGGGTGCCAGCAGTCGCCCGGCTACTGGGAGGTGGGACCGCAGGGCTTGACCCAACTCTCTGCCCTTTGCTACCGCAGCAGGAGACAGCCCACGAGTTCCCTGCACCTTCTTCCCTGACCCCGGCCCCCACACCGTCCAGACCGCCTCCCGGCCCAGTGTGCTGGCCCCTCCCAGGCCCCTGATTGTCCCCAAAGTGGAGCGGCTCTCACCCCCAGCGCCCAGCGGTAAAGAGGGGCTGCAGGGATTGGGGGGATCTGTGGGGTGGAGGGAGGGGAAGACAGGAGGGGGGACTATGTCTGGGGCCAGGATGAGAGGGAGGGAGCCATGGGACCCTCTCCCCCTGTGTCGGTCTGTCTGTGGGTCTGTCTGTCCCTGGCGCAGGTGGTGAGCGGCGGCTGTCTGCAGACCTCAACTCGCCGCCCGGCCCTAGGGCCTTGAGCCTCCGCATCTCTCCCCCGCAGCCCATCCTGAGCCGCAGCCGTCCAGACAGCAAGGTGGCACCGTTCTCACCCTAGGGTCTGTTTGCTCTCCCCCGGGCCCTCCCACGCCCCCTTCTTGGCTCATCCGGCTTTCTTGCCTCCTCTCCCCCGCCCCACCAGACTGAAAACCGCCGCATCACACATATCTCTGCGGAGCAGAAGAGACGCTTCAACATCAAGCTGGGCTTCGACACGCTGCACGGGCTGGTGAGCACCCTCAGCACCCAGCCCAACCTCAAGGTGAGTGTCCAGACCCCGAGCCACACATGGACGCCCCCATCCAAGACCAACCCCCAAGGCCCTCTGCGCATCCCAGTGCCTCAGTGGGGCCCTAGGGTGAGGGGCCTCCTGTACCCAAGGCCGCTCTGGTGCCGCCGTAGATGAGCAAGGCCACCACGCTGCAGAAGACGGCCGAGTACATCGCCATGCTGCAGCAGGAGCGCGCGGCCAAGCAGGAGGAGGCCCAGCAGCTCCGGGACCAGATTGAGGAGCTCAACGCTGCCATCAAGTAGGTGGGGGCGGGTGGGCGAGCAGGGAAGGGGCGGGGCTGGGGGGATGCTGCCTGAGTCCCCGTCCTGACTCGCCTCGTGCCCCCAGCCTGTGCCAGCAGCAGCTGCCGGCTACCGGGGTGCCCATCACACACCAGCGGTTCGACCAGATGCGAGACATGTTCGACGACTATGTCCGGACCCGCACGCTGCATAACTGGAAGTTCTGGGTGGTATCCTCCCTGGGCCAGTCGCTGCAGCCAGATCAAGCCATACCTGATGCAGGAACCGCTCCCCAGGCCAGAGAAGGTCTTGGAGGTGCCCCTGGAGAAAGGGGCTCTGAGTCAGCTCCCTTCTGGCAAGCCCTTGGCGTCTTGGCCCGCGGCGTTGCCCAGCGATGGGCGGGGACAGAGGGAGCTTGAGGGGAAGCCACGCTGGGTGAGGGGACCACAGAAAGTCCTAGGGGCAGTTTGGGAGACCCTCCTACTGGAGTGGGTAGGCATTCCCTTCTCCAGGGGATCTTCCCGACCCAGGGATCGAACCCAGGTCTCCTGCCTTGCAGGCAGATTCTTTACCATCTGAGCCACCAGAGAAGCCCCCAGATTCTGAGTGAGATGACTGAGGCGGGCCATTGGGAAAATATCAAATCTCTCACTCCCTGACCTGATCCAGCCCTTGACTGAGCCAGAGCAGGACGACCAGGGATAGGGGCTAACCCAGAGAAGGCCATGGAGGCGCTGGAGGAAGGGGCCGAGAGCCAGAGAGGTGGGAGGGCCTTGGAGCACCAGAGGGCAGCTACAGGAGGGCTCCTTGGGGTTCAGGGCTGGACACTGCCCGCTGTCAGGGTTCCGCGGGAAGTGGGGGAGGGTTCCACGTGGAGGCCAGGCCCGCTCCTTGACCCGGCTCCAGTTCAGCATCCTCATCCGGCCTCTGTTCGAGTCCTTCAACGGGATGGTGTCTACTGCCAGCCTGCAGAGCCTCCGCCAGACCTCACTGGCCTGGCTGGACCAGTACTGCTCCCTGCCTGCTCTCCGACCCAGTACGTGAGCCACCTGCCTGCCCAGCGGCGTGGCCGAGCCTCAGGGCAGGGGCTCCCACCCTGCTCAGGGCCCGGGTCCAGCCTGTCTTCAGCGTAGCCTAGGCTTCTGTCTGTCCCAACCACCACGCTCCCGGGTGAATCACTGGGACCCCTGCAGACAGACCTCCTTAGGAGGGGCTGCCCGACGGTCTTGCTCACGAGTTCCTCCCCGGATCCTTTGGTCATTAGCACGCAAGGGTAGGGCCCTGACCCCAGAAAGTGTCTCTGTCTCTCTCGCTCTTTCCACAGCTGTTCTGAACTCCCTACGCCAGCTGAGCACATCCACCAGTATCCTGACCGACCCAGACTGCATTCCCGAGCAAGCGACGCGGGCCGTCACAGAGGGCACCCTGGGCAAATCTTTCTAGGGCCGGCCGAACTCCGCCACTCACTCAGAGACCCTGGGGCCGCTTGCCCTGGGCGCACCCCTCCTGCCAACAGTCATCTCCCAGGAGAAGAACTGTGTTCTAGACCCTGTTCTCCTATAGCAACTAATGCTGTGACCTGGGAGTTGGGGCAGGGCAGGGAGGCTCATCCGCCCTCTTTGGACCTCTGTTTTCCAGTCTGCAAAATGGGGATGGGGAAGCATCAAATGGAAGATGATCCCAAGGCCTTAGCGGCTGTGGAGTTTGGAGGCCTAAACTGGCAACTCAGGGAGTTTGAAATATCAAATCTCTCACTCCTGACCTGATCCAGCCCTTGACTGAGCCAGAGCAGGACGACCAGGGATAGGGGCAAAAGGAAGGCCATGGAGGCGCTGGAGGAAGGGGCCGAGAGCCAGAGAGGTGGGAGGGCCTTGGAGCACCAGAGGGCAGCTACAGGAGGGCTCCTTGGGGTTCAGGGCTGGACACTGCCCGCTGTCAGGGTTCCGGGAAGTGGGGGAGGGTTCCACGTGGAGGCCAGGCCCGCTCCTTGACCCGGCTCCAGTTCAGCATCCTCATCCGGCCTCTGTTCGAGTCCTTCAACGGGATGGTGTCTACTGCCAGCCTGCAGAGCCTCCGCCAGACCTCACTGGCCTGGCTGGACCAGTACTGCTCCCTGCCTGCTCTCCGACCCAGTACGTGAGCCACCTGCCTGCCCAGCGGCGTGGCCGAGCCTCAGGGCAGGGGCTCCCACCCTGCTCAGGGCCCGGGTCCAGCCTGTCTTCAGCGTAGCCTAGGCTTCTGTCTGTCCCAACCACCACCCCCCCGGGTGAATCACTGGGACCCCTGCAGACAGACCTCCTTAGGAGGGGCTGCCCGACGGTCTTGCTCACGAGTTCCTCCCCGGATCCTTTGGTCATTAGCACGCAAGGGTAGGGCCCTGACCCCAGAAAGTGTCTCTGTCTCTCTCGCTCTTTCCACAGCTGTTCTGAACTCCCTACGCCAGCTGAGCACATCCACCAGTATCCTGACCGACCCAGACTGCATTCCCGAGCAAGCGACGCGGGCCGTCACAGAGGGCGCCCTGGGCAAATCTTTCTAGGGCCGGCCGAACTCCGCCACTCACTCAGAGACCCTGGGGCCGCTTGCCCTGGGCGCACCCCTCCTGCCAACAGTCATCTCCCAGGAGAAGAACTGTGTTCTAGACCCTGTTCTCCTATAGCAACTAATGCTGTGACCTGGGAGTTGGGGCAGGGCAGGGAGGCTCATCCGCCCTCTTTGGACCTCTGTTTTCCAGTCTGCAAAATGGGGATGGGGAAGCATCAAATGGAAGATGATCCCAAGGCCTTAGCGGCTGTGGAGTTTGGAGGCCTAAACTGGCAACTCAGGGAGTTTGAAATAAGGAAGAACATGATGCTTGTCATTCCCCCCGTCCCTCCCCTCCGCTCGCCCCCCGCACAGGTGGGGCCACAGCCTCGATTTCTCAGCAAGGAAGCAAAAAGGAGGGACTTCTCTCTGCTTCTCCCTTGGTAGTCAGGAGGGGCTACAGGATGGTATCCCTGGATGAGGCCAGGAAGGTCTGATCCTGGCAGAGAGCGGGCATGGGCTGACCAAACCAGGGCAGGCATCTGGGGTGTGTGTGTGCGTGCCTGCGTGCATATGTGTGTGTGTGTGTGTGTGTGTGTGTATTTTGTAAAGAATTCTTGACCAATAAAAGCAGAAACTGTCAGGGACTGTCAGCGTATCTCGCTCTGGGATGGAGAGTGGTTGTGGCCTCATAGAGGGCCTCGCTGGCCATGAAGGGACCTCCGCTTGCCCTCTGAGCTGGAAGCCCCTGGAGGGTTTTGAGCGACAGGTGGAACGAGATCAGAGAGAACTTCTTCACAGGATCCCTCTGGGCCCTGAGCTGAGAATAGGCTGCAGGGAGCAAAGGAAGTTGGAGGAGGTTTCCCAGGAGTCGCTAGTGGTAAAGAACCCGCCTTTCAAGGCAGGAGACTTAAGAGACCCTGGTTTGATCCCTGAGTCCAGAAGATCCCCTGGAGGAGGACACGGAAGAAGAAGGGGACCACAGAAGATGAGATGGTTGGATGGCATCACGGAGTCAGTGGACGTGAGTTTGAGCAAGCTCCAGGAGGTGGTGATGGACAGGGAAGCCTGGCGTGCTGCAGCTCACGGGGTCGCAAAGAGTCAGACACGGCTGAGCTGCACTGGGGCTCAAGTTAGTTTAAATCCTTGGTGCCTCACTCTAGTAGGCATCTGAATCGCTCAGCAGGTGTGTTAAAGTACAGATTGTTGGGACTGCTCTGGTGGTCCCGTGGTGAAGACGCCACACTCCCAGTGCAGGGGGCTTGGCTTCCATCTTTGGAGAACTAGGTCCAACGTGCCGCGACAAAAAAGATGCCTCGTATGGCAACTACGACCCAGCATAGCCAAGTAAATGATATATGATATAGACACACACACACACACATGCACACAGATTTCCAGGCCCTCACCTCCAGAGTGTCTTGAGTCAGCAGATCTGGGGCAGAGTCTAGGAATCTTCATTTCTAAGGATGCTGGCCCAGGGCCCACACTTTGAGAACCACTCCTTAAACAATGAGGGAATGTAGCCTTTGACCTAACACGGAGGGCAGGGGGAGGGAGGGAGGCACCAAGTTGCTCCCCTGACTTTTGCTCTCCTCCGAGGAGATCAGGTTTCTAGCAGACGCTCACGGTGCCTGTGACTGAGCCCCGCCACCCCTCCAGCCACACCTTTATTCACACCTTCCTTTCCCTCCTAGAACCCCCTTTCATCCTGTTCCACCTGTCTAAATGCCCACCCTTGAAGGGACAGCTGAATCTCACTGCCGTTCAGAATCCATCGCCAGATCTCCCTCCCTGATCTCAGTTTCCCCCAGTTCTGTGTGTCCTCAGTTGTCCTTCTGAATGTTGGCCTTCAATTGCAGCTGGACTGCAGAACCCCCGAGGGCAAGAACAAGGCCCTTACCATAGCCCCAGGGCAAAGCGGGATGAATAAGGATCTCGGAGGTGGCAGATGCCAGTTCGGCTCTTGAGTTCTATCCATGGCTTCCCTGTTGCTTGACCAGAGCCTAGGGTTTTGTTTTCGGGGTTTTTTTTTTTTTTTCCTTTTGGTCTTGTTAAAATTATTTTATAGCGTCCCCTGTCTTAAAGGCCACTAGAAGCATCAGCTGAGCTCATGATGTCAAAGAATCCTGTAGTCTCAGCTGAGCCACAGCCCTAGACCCGCTTCTCCTTGTTCACCACAGCAATAGATGGCTGTCACAGACCTGCCTGTGTCCCCAGGCTCACTTTTCATCTGTGTCATCTCTGGAAAATCACTTAGCAAGCGTCTCCCAGAACATCAGTCCCTTAATCTGTGGGACAGCAATATGAGAAGGTTCACGAAATGCAAAGCCGTGGGATCTGTAAATATCCTCAGTCTACCACTGTGTCTCTAGGTGGTAGAGAAAGAGGTTCATGGGCCTTTGGTTCTAAACAGCAAATTAAGGAGGAAAAGTCCCAGAATGCTCTGGACACCCCCTTCCTAGCCCTCCCCACTCCACTGCCCACAGCTGAGTCAAGGCCAGTCTCCCCTTCTCCCCTCACAGAGGACAAAAGGGAAGGAAATGAGGCCACTTCGTTTGATCTCTGATGGGATCTGTTTCCTCACCCGTGGCTGTGGCTGTCTGTCTGTCCTCTAGTCTCTGCTGCAGCCTCCGGGCTCAGCCAGAGGGCCAGAGGCCTTCTAGAAGCCAGAGGGCCCCCACTGTCAGGAAAAGCTCCCTGGTGGCCATGAAAACATTTGAACGTAGCATCCCTGAGCCTGGTATTGACTCGCTCTGGGTTGTGGGATTGCAAGGCCCATGGAGCACGCCCGTTCTGGAACATTCCCTCTACAGCTAAGCGGGTCTGCTCTATCAGTAGTCTTTCAGAATAGGTCTTGTTTTTAGTTCCATCGCCAGATCTCCTCCCTGATCTCAGTTTCCCCAGTTCTGTGTGTCCTCAGTTGTCCTTCTGCAAATGGTGGCCTTCGATTGCAGCTGGACTGCAGAACCCCCGAGGGCAAGAACAAGGCCCTTACCATAGCCCCAGGGCAAAGCGGGATGAATAAGGATCTCGGAGGTGGCAGATGCCAGTTCGGCTCTTGAGTTCTATCCATGGCTTCCCTGTTGCTTGACCAGAGCCTAGGGTTTTGTTTTCGGGGGTTTTTTTTTTTTTTTCCTTTTGGTCTTGTTAAAATTATTTTATAGCGTCCCCTGTCTTAAAGGCCACTAGAAGCATCAGCTGAGCTCATGATGTCAAAGAATCCTGTAGTCTCAGCTGAGCCACAGCCCTAGACCCGCTTCTCCTTGTTCACCACAGCAATAGATGGCTGTCACAGACCTGCCTGTGTCCCCAGGCTCACTTTTCATCTGTGTCATCTCTGGAAAATCACTTAGCAAGCGTCTCCCAGAACATCAGTCCCTTAATCTGTGGGACAGCAATATGAGAAGGTTCACGAAATGCAAAGCCGTGGGATCTGTAAATATCCTCAGTCTACCACTGTGTCTCTAGGTGGTAGAGAAAGAGGTTCATGGGCCTTTGGTTCTAAACAGCAAATTAAGGAGGAAAAGTCCCAGAATGCTCTGGACACCCCCTTCCTAGCCCTCCCCACTCCACTGCCCACAGCTGAGTCAAGGCCAGTCTCCCCTTCTCCCCTCACAGAGGACAAAAGGGAAGGAAATGAGGCCACTTCGTTTGATCTCTGATGGGATCTGTTTCCTCACCCGTGGCTGTGGCTGTCTGTCTGTCCTCTAGTCTCTGCTGCAGCCTCCGGGCTCAGCCAGAGGGCCAGAGGCCTTCTAGAAGCCAGAGGGCCCCCACTGTCAGGAAAAGCTCCCTGGTGGCCATGAAAACATTTGAACGTAGCATCCCTGAGCCTGGTATTGACTCGCTCTGGGTTGTGGGATTGCAAGGCCCATGGAGCACGCCCGTTCTGGAACATTCCCTCTACAGCTAAGCGGGTCTGCTCTATCAGTAGTCTTTCAGAATAGCTCTTGTTTTTAGTGAGCTCTTTTTCCGTGACTCAATTCTGTAGATCGTGTCAATGCCAATTTCCTGAGTTTTGATATTACACTATAGTTATGTGACCATTGGGGGACCTAGGGGGAAGGGTCCATGGACTATCCTTTTTGTTTTCTACTCCTTTTGAATCTGTAATTCAGAATTTAAAGGTCTTGTTAAAAATCTTTTCAGCTTCCTTCCTACTCCCAAGCCACCCCCAAGTCCAAGGTCTTATCACCTCCATCTTGGACCCTCACAAACACCTCTTGGCTTTCCTTCTGTCTTTGGTCTTGGGAGAATCTCCAAGACACCGATTCTGGTTCTATCTCGCCCTGAAACGACTATTGTTTGCTGGATTGAACTGGCACTCAAGGCCCTCAAGACCTTTCCAGTCTTGTTGCTGTTTAGTTGCTTGTAGCCGAATCATACTGGACTCTTTTGTGGCTCCAGGGACTGTAGTCTGACAGGCTCCTCCGTCCATGGGGTTTTTCAGGCAAGAATACTGGAGTAGGTTGTCATTTCCTTCTCCAGGGGATCTTCCTGACCCAGGGATCAAACCTTCGTCTCCTGTATTGGCAGGTGGATTCTTTACCAGTGAACCACCAGGGAACCTTCCAATCTTACCTTCTACCTTTTTTTCCCTGGCCTGTGCTGCCTGGCTTGCTGGGTCTCAGCTACCTGATCAGGGATCGAACCCATGACCCCTGCAAATGGAAATATGGAGTCTTAACCATTGCACTGCCAGGGAATTTCCTTTGCTGTTTTTTATTTTACTCAGGCCCTTCCTCCACACGGCACCCTCCTGTTCAAGGCTTTGCTGAGGCTGTCCACCCCCTAATTCCAGAACTACCTTTTCCTTTCTCCACTAAGAGCCAAAGTCCATCTGAATTTCCTGATACTAAGACGACTTTCCCACCTGTTGAAAGGGAGCAATAATTGGTCCTTGGCCCCCTTGAAAGGACCCAGTGTGATGATGGCTCGTATAACGTCTTTAATAACGATTATCAGTAAATTATTCAAGGGAAGGCCTGAGGAGGGACTGCATTACTTGGCCCCCAATCTCCAGGTCGACACACCATCAAACGGCCCTACAGCCAGGCAGGCCCCGCCCCTCGGGAAGTTCCGACGGTTAGGCCCCGCCCCTCGGGGAGCTCCCACGAAAAGGCCCGCCCCTCGGCACGCGCCAACGAATAGGCCCCGCCCCTCGGGACGCGCCAACGGCCAGGCCCCGCCCCGCGTGCGTGCGCGGCCCTGCGGAGACGTGCGGGCGCCCAGAAGGCCGGAGGCTGAGGTGGCAGTCTGCAGCCATGGAGTTGCCGCAGATGCCGGAGCTGGTGGGGCTGTCGCTGTCGCTGTTGCTGGGACTCCTGGCCCTGATGGCGACGGCGGCGGTAGCCCGGGGGTGGCTACGCGCGGAGGAGAAGACGGACGGCCGCTCTGCCGGTTAGTGGGGCAGGGGCGGGTAGGGGCGACCCGCGGGACCTCGCGCCCGGCCTCCTCGAGGTCCGACCCGCCGTTCGGGCCGGTGGGGGTGCCAGGGCCCGGCCCCCGCCCAGTCTCTCCTCTTGTGGCCTGAGTTTCGCTTCCCGAGACTAGGGGCCGCCCGGCCCGGTCCGTCGCGCCCCTTTTAGGACGATCTGTTGGCACCCGGGTCCGGCGCGGCCGAGACCAAGCCGCCTTCCCTCGGAGCCCGAACTTCTCCCGGGACCGCAGCGCAGCCGCTCGGAAACTCTCCAGCGCGCTCCTTGTTCGTTACTTTTTGGAAACGGGGAGGAAGGGACAGACATTCATTGGTGAAGGCTCTGGCCTCCCGACGTGCAGCGTGTATTGAGTACCTACTGCCTCCTGTAGGCTTTGCGGTCTCTTCCTTTCGGGAGTCCAAGGTTGGGGTGAAGAAGAACCTCTGAAGATGTAAGTGAAAAGAAGTACAGTGGCGTGAGCTTGGTAGAAAGGTCAGTCCTAGGAACAGGAAGCCCTCGAGTGGGAGTGGTCAGCCCCGCTTTTGCCGTTGGAGGGGGTGATCAAGAAGGAGCACACGACAGGGGGTCTTGAAGGAGAGACGCTAACAGTTTGCCAGGACGCCAGGAAAAGGAGAGTGCTTCTGGCAGTAGCAACATGCATGAGGCCAAAGAGCCCCGAAACAGCGCTTGGTTTGACTGTAATGCGAGAGGGGAGGAGGGGGCTTGTTTGACAAGGCTGGAGAGGCAAGAAGGCGGCTGATTTGTGGCTTCTGAAGTTTTCTTCCTGTGGGAATGGGGGAGCATCTGTAGCGATCTGACACATGATCGCTTTGCACTTGTCCTGATTCTTAATTAAATTAGCTATTTGGGGGCTTCCCTGGTGGTCCAGTGGGTAAAGAGTCTGCCTTGCAGTGCAAGGGGCGCTGGTTCCATCCCTGGTCGGAATGCCGTGGAGCGGCTGGACCCGTGTGTCTCATTAGGAGCCAGAGCGCTGGAGCGTGTGGGCCCAGAGCTGGTGCTCTGCAACAAGAGAGGCCACTGCGGTGGGAGGCCCACACTGGCCACAGAATGAAGATGGATGAAAAAATAAACAAGTAACAAACCAATAAAAGAGACTGAAAAAAAAAATTAGCTATTTTATTCAAAAATGACCGGCACCATTTTCAGCACAGGAGGTATGTTCAGCACAGATTTCCTTGGAGCCTTTTAAGGCTTATGTTGGGTGCTATGCTTGTCATTGTGTATTTATTATCTCACCCAATTCTCAACTTTTCTTTTAGAAAACCAAAGCCCAGAGCAATTGAGTAACTGCCTGGGACCAGTGCCAGCAGATTCTGTAGCGCACGTTTTCCCCCACTTAAGAGAGGTCTGGTTAAGAATCAGCACTTCACTGGCTTTTCTGTGTACCCCCTGAGCTGTGCCTGTCCAGAGAGGGTGTCTCTTCTAATGTGCAATGAGGTGCTCTATGGTTAGAGTGTGGGGCTTCCCAGGTGGCGCTAGTGGTAAAGAACCTGCCTGCCGATGCAGGAGACTGAAGAGACATGGGTTCCATCCCTGGGTCAGGAAGATCCTCTGGAGTAGAAAATGGAAACCCACTCCAGGGATCTTACCTGGAGAATCCCATGGGCAGAGGAGCCTGGAGGACTGTGGTCCGTAGGGTGGCACAGGGTCGGACCTGACTGAGCCCAGCACGTGGTTATGTTACACACTAACAGCAGGCAGTCTCCCCAGGGTCACTCAGTGACAGAGACACAAGCCACCCCCGGGTCTGATTCCATAGCCTCTGTCTTCTCCCCATGTCCCTCTCTTCCTGAGGATAGGGGCATCTCTTGGGCCTGCACTCAATGCCTGGCCAATCGTAGGCTGGAGAGGCAAGAAGGCGGCTGATTTGTGGCTTCTGAAGTTTTCTTCCTGTGGGAATGGGGGAGCATCTGTAGCGATCTGACACATGATCGCTTTGCACTTGTCCTGATTCTTAATTAAATTAGCTATTTGGGGGCTTCCCTGGTGGTCCAGTGGGTAAAGAGTCTGCCTTGCAGTGCAAGGGGCGCTGGTTCCATCCCTGGTCGGAATGCCGTGGAGCGGCTGGACCCGTGTGTCTCATTAGGAGCCAGAGCGCTGGAGCGTGTGGGCCCAGAGCTGGTGCTCTGCAACAAGAGAGGCCACTGCGGTGGGAGGCCCACACTGGCCACAGAATGAAGATGGATGAAAAAATAAACAAGTAACAAACCAATAAAAGAGACTGAAAAAAAAAATTAGCTATTTTATTCAAAAATGACCGGCACCATTTTCAGCACAGGAGGTATGTTCAGCACAGATTTCCTTGGAGCCTTTTAAGGCTTATGTTGGGTGCTATGCTTGTCATTGTGTATTTATTATCTCACCCAATTCTCAACTTTTCTTTTAGAAAACCAAAGCCCAGAGCAATTGAGTAACTGCCTGGGACCAGTGCCAGCAGATTCTGTAGCGCACGTTTTCCCCCACTTAAGAGAGGTCTGGTTAAGAATCAGCACTTCACTGGCTTTTCTGTGTACCCCCTGAGCTGTGCCTGTCCAGAGAGGGTGTCTCTTCTAATGTGCAATGAGGTGCTCTATGGTTAGAGTGTGGGGCTTCCCAGGTGGCGCTAGTGGTAAAGAACCTGCCTGCCGATGCAGGAGACTGAAGAGACATGGGTTCCATCCCTGGGTCAGGAAGATCCTCTGGAGTAGAAAATGGAAACCCACTCCAGGGATCTTACCTGGAGAATCCCATGGGCAGAGGAGCCTGGAGGACTGTGGTCCGTAGGGTGGCACAGGGTCGGACCTGACTGAGCCCAGCACGTGGTTATGTTACACACTAACAGCAGGCAGTCTCCCCAGGGTCACTCAGTGACAGAGACACAAGCCACCCCCGGGTCTGATTCCATAGCCTCTGTCTTCTCCCCATGTCCCTCTCTCTTCCTGAGGATAGGGGCATCTCTTGGGCCTGCACTCAATGCCTGGCCAATCGTAGGTGGTCAGTAAGTGCTTACTAAGTTAATAAATGGATGGTTGACATGGGCCTTCCTTCTAGGCCAAAAAGCAAATGGAGTTTCACCTGACAAGTCTTTGAAATCCAAGAAGCAGAAACAGTTTCAGCGGATTCGCAAGGAGAAGCCTCAGCAACACAACTTCACCCACCACCTTCTGGCAGCAGCATTGAAGGTACGCGGGTACCAAGGCACAGCATGCATAGACAGCGACCCACCCCCCGAGGACTTCTCCATGTGATACTCTCTGCACGTTACAGACCCCTCCGCTTCTAACCCAAATCCGTGGGGATGTCCCATCCTATCCCTTCTCATGACATCTCATCAGCAGCTTGCAGTTCATCTAAGCAGCAGGGTCTCCAAGTCACGGCTGCACGGTTTCCCCATTTGCACAAGGGGTTCCTGTTCATCCTTGCTGCATCCCTTTCCCTAGAGCCACAGTGGGAACATATCTTGCATGGACTTTAGCAGCAATGGCAAATACCTGGCCACCTGTGCAGATGACCGTACCGTCCGCATCTGGAGCACCAAGGACTTCCTGCAGCGGGAGCACCGCAGCATGAGAGCCAATGTGGAGCTGGACCATGCCATCCTGGTGCGCTTCAGCCCCGACTGCAGGTGGGACAGGATGGAGCCCCAGGTGTGCTGGTGGAAGCCCTGACCCAGGCCTAGGTCCTTCCCAGACCTGGTTTGGGATCGTGAGGGGGGGACCCAGGGTCTCCCTTGAGGTGGCAGAAGGGGACATCCAGACAGCGTGGATGCTTCCTGAGGCTCCCTGGAGGGCTATGTAGCTACGTAACAAGGAAGCAGACAGGAAAAATCCATTCCTGTCTGTGAAGTACCAAGCCTGACTGATGCCCAGACTAGTCTTGGAAGTTCTCATGGTTTCCTAAACTCTGGAGAGAAGCTAAAGGAGCCAGACATATGAGGTTCCTTACCTTCTCAGGGGTGTTAAGAGGTTCTGAATGAAGGCTTGTGAGGCTGGGCTATAGGTCCTGAATGGAGATCTTGGTTTTCCTTGAAGTCTGCTCAACACAGGAGCTTGCACACCCATGTCTCCACGTCCAGAGGAGTGAGAGACTTGTCTGTTCCCTGTTTCTAGAGCATTCGTCGTCTGGCTGGCCAACGGAGACACCCTCCGTGTCTTCAAGATGGTGAAACGGGAGGATGGGGGCTACACGTTCACAGCCACCCCAGAGGACTTTCCTAAAAAGCACAAGGCCCCCATCGTCAACATTGGCATTGCTGACACAGGTGAGAGGCATGCAGAGGACGGTGCTTGCCCAGGGCAAGAGGGGATGGGCCCTGTTACCGTACTGAATGACTGAATGCAGCCTGAGCGTTAGGCTCAGCCCTGGTGTGACAAGAGGAACCCTGTCTGGGCGCCTCTGGAGTCCTGGGAGCCCCAGCAGTACCCAGGGGTGGCAGGTGACCACTACTGTCTTCAGTCAAATCCTTACCAGTGGGCTTCCCCTGGTGGTCCAGTGGGTAAAGGACACCACCTTGCAGTGCAAGGGGCGCCAGTTCGATCCCTGGCCTGGGAAGATCCCATGTGCCGTGGAGCGGCTGGACTGATGTGTCCAATCACTGAGCCGGAGCTCTGGAGCGCATGCGCCCAGAGCCGGTGCTCTGCAATGACAGAGGCCACCGTAATGGGAGGCCCACAGGAGCCAAAGAACAAAGACGGATGAACATAGAGAAATGAAAGACCAATAGAAGTGGCCCACCTGCTCCCCTCCCTCCCCAACCCGACCCCCTCCCAAAATAAATAAATACATCTTAAAAATAAAATCCTTACCAGTGGCGACCCTTGGCTTGGGAGGGGAGTGTGGATCCAAAGGGCAGCAGAGGCCTTCGTACATCAGTCGACCAGGTCACTAACCCCTGCTCTTGTTACTCCCAGGGAAGTTCATCATGACTGCTTCCAGTGACACGACCGTCCTCATCTGGAATCTGAAAGGCCAGGTGCTATCCACCATCAACACCAACCACATGAACAATACATATGCTGCCATATCCCCTTGTAGCAGGTGAGGAAGCGAGGACGCTGGGGTCGGACAGGGGCTGAGGTTGGAGCTGGCGGTCAGGGCAGGGAGTGAGAGCGGAGGGCTGGCTTCACCTAGTGGAAGGAGGATGCCTGTGGAATCAGGACACCTAGATTCGAGTCCTTAGTCTCTACTGCTTCATCTGTAGCTTTTAAAAAATTGTATGGCGGGGTACTGTGTATCTTACAGCTGTGAGGATGCACTGAGGTCATGTATAAAGAGCACTTTTAAAAGACAGTGTTAATTAGATACATGATTATGAACTGTCTCAGGAAAAGGGTTTAGTGGATTTGCAGAAGAGGCTGCCCTTAAAATTAAGTTTTGGGATTCCCTGGTAGCTCAATGGAAAGGAGTTCGCCTGCCCATGCAGGAGACATGGGTTCGATCCCTGATCCGGGAAGATCCCACATGCTGTGGAGCAACCCTGTCTGGGCGCCTCTGGAGTCCTGGGAGCCCCAGCAGTACCCAGGGGTGGCAGGTGACCACTACTGTCTTCAGTCAAATCCTTACCAGTGGGCTTCCCCTGGTGGTCCAGTGGGTAAAGGACACCGCCTTGCAGTGCAAGGGGCGCCAGTTCGATCCCTGGCCTGGGAAGATCCCATGTGCCGCGGAGCGGCTGGACTGATGTGTCCAATCACTGAGCCGGAGCTCTGGAGCGCATGCGCCCAGAGCCGGTGCTCTGCAATGACAGAGGCCACCGTAATGGGAGGCCCACAGGAGCCAAAGAACAAAGACGGATGAACATAGAGAAATGAAAGACCAATAGAAGTGGCCCACCTGCTCCCCTCCCTCCCCAACCCGACCCCCTCCCAAAATAAATAAATACATCTTAAAAATAAAATCCTTACCAGTGGCGACCCTTGGCTTGGGAGGGGAGTGTGGATCCAAAGGGCAGCAGAGGCCTTCGTACATCAGTCGACCAGGTCACTAACCCCTGCTCTTGTTACTCCCAGGGAAGTTCATCATGACTGCTTCCAGTGACACGACCGTCCTCATCTGGAATCTGAAAGGCCAGGTGCTATCCACCATCAACACCAACCACATGAACAATACATATGCTGCCATATCCCCTTGTAGCAGGTGAGGAAGCGAGGACGCTGGGGTCGGACAGGGGCTGAGGTTGGAGCTGGCGGTCAGGGCAGGGAGTGAGAGCGGAGGGCTGGCTTCACCTAGTGGAAGGAGGATGCCTGTGGAATCAGGACACCTAGATTCGAGTCCTTAGTCTCTACTGCTTCATCTGTAGCTTTTAAAAAGTTGTGGCGGGGGTACTGTGTATCTTACAGCTGTGAGGATGCACTGAGGTCATGTATAAAGAGCACTTTTTAAAAGACAGTGTTAATTAGATACATGATTATGAACTGTCTCAGGAAAAGGGTTTAGTGGATTTGCAGAAGAGGCTGCCCTTAAAATTAAGTTTTGGGATTCCCTGGTAGCTCAATGGAAAGGAGTTCGCCTGCCCATGCAGGAGACATGGGTTCGATCCCTGATCCGGGAAGATCCCACATGCTGTGGAGCAACTAAGCCTGTGAGCCACAGCTATGGAGCCTGTGCTCTAGAGCCTCGGAGCTGCAGCTATGGAGCCCATGGGCTACAGTTACTGAAGCCCTTGTACTCTAGAGCCCGTGTTCCTCAACAAGAGAAGTCACCGCAACAGGAAGCCTGCTCACCTCAACTAGAGAGTAGCCCCCACTCTTGCAACTAGAGAAGAGCCTGCGGCAGCAGTGAAAACCCAGAGTAGCCAAAAAAAAATTTTTTTTTTAATTAAGTTTTAAAGGAATCTGGGTTGTATGGCAGGTTTGTGGCCTCGTGTGGCTTCACCCCAGATGTAAAAGTTTGGGAAGTCTGCTTTGGGAAGAAAGGGGAGTTCCAGGAGGTTGTGCGAGCCTTTGACTTGAAGGGCCACTCTGCATCTGTGCACTTCTTCGCTTTCTCCAACGACTCCCGGAGGTAAGTGAATCCTCTCTGTTTTCTTACCCATTTCTCACCAAGACTCCCAGCCCCTCTTGGCAATGAGCAGCCTCCTGCCATTCTCTGCAGCTAGCTCTGCAGTGGGTGGGGTGCCTGGCCCTCGGCAGAAAGCAGACATAGCTGTGGGATTGGCTTCCCGGCTAGAGCCCCTAGTGCTGTCCTAGCACCTTCCCCTCCTGGGTGTGGGAGGCTAGCGCCCTGGCTTTCCATGCTGCAGGATGGCCTCCGTCTCCAAGGACGGCACGTGGAAGCTGTGGGACACAGACGTGGAATACAAGAAGCAGCAGGACCCCTACTTGCTAAGGACAGGCCGCTTTGAAGAAGCGAGCGCCAGGCCGTGCCGCCTGGCACTCTCCCCTGACGCCCAAGTCTTGGCCTTGGCCAGTGGCAGCAGCATTCACCTGTACAATACCCGGCGCGGGGAGAAGGAGGAGTGCTTTGAGCAGGTCCACGGGGAGTGTATCAGTGACTTGTCCTTCGACATCACTGGCCGGCTTCTGGCCTCCTGTGGGGACCGGGCGGTGCGGCTCTTCCACAACACCCCCGGCTACCGGGCCGGGTGGAGGAGATGCAGGGCCTCCTGAAACGAGCCTCCAACTGCAGCAGCAGCTGACCCGGGGCCTTCGATCCCGGATCCGGGAAGATCCCACATGCTGTGGAGCAACTAAGCCTGTGAGCCACAGCTATGGAGCCTGTGCTCTAGAGCCTCGGAGCTGCAGCTATGGAGCCCATGGGCTACAGTTACTGAAGCCCTTGTACTCTAGAGCCCGTGTTCCTCAACAAGAGAAGTCACCGCAACAGGAAGCCTGCTCACCTCAACTAGAGAGTAGCCCCCACTCTTGCAACTAGAGAAGAGCCTGCGGCAGCAGTGAAAACCCAGAGTAGCCAAAAAAAAATTTTTTTTTTAATTAAGTTTTAAAGGAATCTGGGTTGTATGGCAGGTTTGTGGCCTCGTGTGGCTTCACCCCAGATGTAAAAGTTTGGGAAGTCTGCTTTGGGAAGAAAGGGGAGTTCCAGGAGGTTGTGCGAGCCTTTGACTTGAAGGGCCACTCTGCATCTGTGCACTTCTTCGCTTTCTCCAACGACTCCCGGAGGTAAGTGAATCCTCTCTGTTTTCTTACCCATTTCTCACCAAGACTCCCAGCCCCTCTTGGCAATGAGCAGCCTCCTGCCATTCTCTGCAGCTAGCTCTGCAGTGGGTGGGGTGCCTGGCCCTCGGCAGAAAGCAGACATAGCTGTGGGATTGGCTTCCCGGCTAGAGCCCCTAGTGCTGTCCTAGCACCTTCCCCTCCTGGGTGTGGGAGGCTAGCGCCCTGGCTTTCCATGCTGCAGGATGGCCTCCGTCTCCAAGGACGGCACGTGGAAGCTGTGGGACACAGACGTGGAATACAAGAAGCAGCAGGACCCCTACTTGCTAAGGACAGGCCGCTTTGAAGAAGCGAGCGCCAGGCCGTGCCGCCTGGCACTCTCCCCTGACGCCCAAGTCTTGGCCTTGGCCAGTGGCAGCAGCATTCACCTGTACAATACCCGGCGCGGGGAGAAGGAGGAGTGCTTTGAGCAGGTCCACGGGGAGTGTATCAGTGACTTGTCCTTCGACATCACTGGCCGGCTTCTGGCCTCCTGTGGGGACCGGGCGGTGCGGCTCTTCCACAACACCCCCGGCTACCGGGCCGTGGTGGAGGAGATGCAGGGCCTCCTGAAACGAGCCTCCAACGAGAGCACTCGCCAGAGGCTGCAGCAGCAGCTGACGCAGGCCCAGGAGGCCCTGAAGAGCTTGGGGGCCTTGAAGAAATGACTCTGGGAGAAGGTTACAGCCGGAAGGACCTGGCCCTGTGCCACCCCCACTGCTGCCACTTCCCAAGTACTTCCCAGCTGGGAGCCTTTGGAAAGGAGTGTTGTGATTTCTCTAATAGCGGCTCCTCACTCTTTTTTCCCATTGAAACTATTCTGACCTACATAGACCCCCCCTCTCTTCTTGCTGGTGATGATTCCTGGCCTACTCGACCTCCCAGGCTAATGACCAAGGTGCTTCTCTTTCCTGGGCTTAAGGGGTAGAGTCTGTCTTCACCAAGCACTGAGGGGAGCGATAATTAGACGAGAGAGAGAATATGGTCTTTGACCTTGTGGCAACACACCCTGCCATCCAAAGAAACTTCTTTCATTTGGAAGCAAAGTCCAGGGAAGACTTGAGTGTTAACCAGCAGTCTTGTAGGGGTGGGAGACTGGATTCCTTCCAATTCCAGAACTGTGGTGTGGCTCAGAGAAAGGCTATCTTAACCCAGACAAAGCGCCTAACTTCATCCAAAAGTCATAAGGAATTTCATTCTGTGCCTCAGTGTTTTTTATTCATCAGATGGAGAGTCATATCTCTTGACTGCCTTACAAGAATGTTCTGAGGGAGTGAGAGTACACAATCCCTAGATTTGGGAGAAAAGTGGAGAAGAGTCATAACATGTGGTCTGTGGGTGTCAGCATCATTTATTAACTACTGAGTGAAAGTGAGACTCAACCAGGGCAGTGTGACACCCTCTCTTGGGAAAGCTGAGTTTTGGGGAGTTGAGTGATGATACCTTTCATATCGGTTTCTGCTTTAAGTTGGATGGAGGAATTGCAGAATCCCAAGATAGGGCTCTTCTCTTCCAGAGGTGATATCCTGTTGGAGGAGACCTTTTCCGTCTTCCAGCATTTGAGTGCCTACTGTATGCCCAGTGCAGCGCTGGGCACTGGAGATAAAATAGGAATAAGACATGATTCTGGCTATCCAAGATGGTCACAACACCCCGGCTACCGGGCCGTGGTGGAGGAGATGCAGGGCCTCCTGAAACGAGCCTCCAACGAGAGCACTCGCCAGAGGCTGCAGCAGCAGCTGACGCAGGCCCAGGAGGCCCTGAAGAGCTTGGGGCCTTGAAGAAATGACTCTGGGAGAAGGTTACAGCCGGAAGGACCTGGCCCTGTGCCACCCCCACTGCTGCCACTTCCCAAGTACTTCCCAGCTGGGAGCCTTTGGAAAGGAGTGTTGTGATTTCTCTAATAGCGGCTCCTCACTCTTTTTTCCCATTGAAACTATTCTGACCTACATAGACCCCCCCTCTCTTCTTGCTGGTGATGATTCCTGGCCTACTCGACCTCCCAGGCTAATGACCAAGGTGCTTCTCTTTTTCCTGGGCTTAAGGGGTAGAGTCTGTCTTCACCAAGCACTGAGGGGAGCGATAATTAGACGAGAGAGAGAATATGGTCTTTGACCTTGTGGCAACACACCCTGCCATCCAAAGAAACTTCTTTCATTTGGAAGCAAAGTCCAGGGAAGACTTGAGTGTTAACCAGCAGTCTTGTAGGGGTGGGAGACTGGATTCCTTCCAATTCCAGAACTGTGGTGTGGCTCAGAGAAAGGCTATCTTAACCCAGACAAAGCGCCTAACTTCATCCAAAAGTCATAAGGAATTTCATTCTGTGCCTCAGTGTTTTTTATTCATCAGATGGAGAGTCATATCTCTTGACTGCCTTACAAGAATGTTCTGAGGGAGTGAGAGTACACAATCCCTAGATTTGGGAGAAAAGTGGAGAAGAGTCATAACGTGGTCTGTGGGTGTCAGCATCATTTATTAACTACTGAGTGAAAGTGAGACTCAACCAGGGCAGTGTGACACCCTCTCTTGGGAAAGCTGAGTTTTGGGGAGTTGAGTGATGATACCTTTCATATCGGTTTCTGCTTTAAGTTGGATGGAGGAATTGCAGAATCCCAAGATAGGGCTCTTCTCTTCCAGAGGTGATATCCTGTTGGAGGAGACCTTTTCCGTCTTCCAGCATTTGAGTGCCTACTGTATGCCCAGTGCAGCGCTGGGCACTGGAGATAAAATAGGAATAAGACATGATTCTGGCTATCCAAGATGGTCGATGGGAGAGAGGTCCACATGTTTGTGAAGTGCTTTTTGTTAGCACATTCACAGCTGGAGAAGGCTGTTGTAAACATCAAGGCAGGAGCGAGGACTGAGTCAGGACAGAGGCACTGGCTGTGATGTCAAAGTTAAAGGGACAGATTGAACAGATGGGGCATTTTAGAAGTTCACGCTTTTGGACTTTTGAGGACTGCTTGGATGTGAGAGGTAAGGGAAACGAGGAATCTAGGAAGATTTGAGCCTCGGCAAAATTTATTGATCCCAAGTAAATTCTTCCCTCTCCTGAAGACTGGGACCTCCCCTGGTCACCCCCAACTCATACAGACATTAGAACAAGTCAGGGACTCCGTTTCCATCACTCCCTCTGCCCTTTCTACATGACGACCATCCACGCTGTCAGAAGATCCTCTCGGTTACATTCCTGTCCCACCTCTCCGTCTTTGCTGCTACCATCCTGGTCCTAGCCACTGTTAGCTATGGGGCTACTGTGCAGTTGCTTCTTCATCGGCCTTCCTGCCTCCTGCTTGCCTTGGTAAGTCACTCTTCTGCATAACAGAGTGATCCTTGGAAAATGTAAAGTGGGTCACATTGTTCCCAAGACTCCCCATCACCCTTTTTATTATTTTTTTTTGTGCAGAATCTGGGAACGAAAGGACTCCCCATCACTCTTGAATAAAATCCCGAGTCCTCCCCATGGCCTGCAGGGTCCTGGGCAATCTGGCTTCCTCCTCCCTCCATGATCTTGTTGCCACTCCCCCAGCCTCGCTGGCTCTCCTCCAGGCCAGGTTATTTCCAGCTTCAAATGGGACTTGTGCCTCTGCTTTCCTTTCTGCTTCTTAGTCTTCTTTTTCGTCTTCCGTTGGTAGACTTGCCGTGCTCACCGTAATTCAGTGCTCAGTTTCGAGTACACTCTAGAGACTCTGAGCACCCAGGCCGAAGTAGCCCCTTCCACCATTTACACCACGCCCATCACATCAGCTCATTTTATTTTCGTTTGCATTGCTTAGTGCTGTTTGAAATGACCCTTTTCGGATATCTGTTGGCTTCAGGGATGGTCAGCATAGATGCTATGGGTAATATAAGTGGGTGAATTGAGTCACCGTCGTCTGGGCTGTAAGACAGGAAAAGGTGGGAACCGAAGTGCTCTCCAGAGGGCCTGTATCCCAGGGCAGGGCCAGGGGTGGCTGCGACTTCCTTTTCAGGAATCTAGCAGAAGTTGCCCGTTTCAAAGAAGCTAGAAGTTGGCAATTTATTATAAAAATAAAAACTGTAGGGACCAAAGAAAATGCTCGTGTGGGCAGGATGCAGCCTAGCAGTCTCATCAGCAGCTTCTGGATTGTTGATTAGGTCTCTGGAATGTTATAGGAGTCCTCATCTGCTTCACTCCGTATCCCACACACAGTACCTGGGATAGAGTAGGTGCTCAATACATGTTGAACTTGAACTAGGGCCGCTACCAGGAATCTCAGGACCCTCTGTATACAGTGGTTTTGATTCCCAATTTCCACTGTGGTTTGATGTTCCTAAGAATGGAGCTCTGACTGATAACGCTATGTACCTGGGTCCTGGGGAACATTTGTTTCCTGATTGTCAGAAGAATGAGACCAAAACACTTTGCATTTCTGCTTGGCTCTGGCTTGACTCTCCTTGTATATCCAGGGGCGGGACTGCAGAATGTTGAGTTACTGAAGGAGAAGTCTTCGGTTCCAGTTTCAACAGGGGCACTTGCTGACTTGAGACCTTGAACAGACACATCGCTTCACCCCTCTTAAGTGCATTTGCTCATCTGTAAAATGGGAATAGACCCTGTCCTGCGGGCCTTGCAGGACTATGCATTTCTTAATAAGATGAGAGAAAGCACTACCAAAGAGTCATTACAGAGACGTCCTGAGGACAGAGGTCTCCCCACACTAATAGTGAGGCCGCTTCTCTTATCGATATGGAGAAGTTACCTGGAGATTTATGTAGCCCAGAGGCTACCATGTTTCTTTGATAAAAGAATCCTTGTGTGTGAAGGCAGTGTTAGTAGTTTAATATGACTGCAACTTCTGTGGGTTTGAAATTTTCAAAATAAATATTTGGGGAAATATTGCTTAGTGCTGTTTGAAATGACCCTTTTCGGATATCTGTTGGCTTCAGGGATGGTCAGCATAGATGCTATGGGTAATATAAGTGGGTGAATTGAGTCACCGTCGTCTGGGCTGTAAGACAGGAAAAGGTGGGAACCGAAGTGCTCTCCAGAGGGCCTGTATCCCAGGGCAGGGCCAGGGGTGGCTGCGACTTCCTTTTCAGGAATCTAGCAGAAGTTGCCCGTTTCAAAGAAGCTAGAAGTTGGCAATTTATTATAAAAATAAAAACTGTAGGGACCAAAGAAAATGCTCGTGTGGGCAGGATGCAGCCTAGCAGTCTCATCAGCAGCTTCTGGATTGTTGATTAGGTCTCTGGAATGTTATAGGAGTCCTCATCTGCTTCACTCCGTATCCCACACACAGTACCTGGGATAGAGTAGGTGCTCAATACATGTTGAACTTGAACTAGGGCCGCTACCAGGAATCTCAGGACCCTCTGTATACAGTGGTTTTGATTCCCAATTTCCACTGTGGTTTGATGTTCCTAAGAATGGAGCTCTGACTGATAACGCTATGTACCTGGGTCCTGGGGAACATTTGTTTCCTGATTGTCAGAAGAATGAGACCAAAACACTTTGCATTTCTGCTTGGCTCTGGCTTGACTCTCCTTGTATATCCAGGGGGGCGGGGACTGCAGAATGTTGAGTTACTGAAGGGAGAAGTCTTCGGTTCCAGTTTCAACAGGGGCACTTGCTGACTTGAGACCTTGAACAGACACATCGCTTCACCCCTCTTAAGTGCATTTGCTCATCTGTAAAATGGGAATAGACCCTGTCCTGCGGGCCTTGCAGGACTATGCATTTCTTAATAAGATGAGAGAAAGCACTACCAAAGAGTCATTACAGAGACGTCCTGAGGACAGAGGTCTCCCCACACTAATAGTGAGGCCGCTTCTCTTATCGATATGGAGAAGTTACCTGGAGATTTATGTAGCCCAGAGGCTACCATGTTTCTTTGATAAAAGAATCCTTGTGTGTGAAGGCAGTGTTAGTAGTTTAATATGACTGCAACTTCTGTGGGTTTGAAATTTTTCAAAATAAATATTTGGGGAAATATTAAAAAATAGTGAGATTATTTTTTATCAGTCATTACAAATAAAATTAACAGCACAGAAGTGCACACCAGAAGACCTGTTGATAGTCTGTGATTTTCAGTTAAGGTAATAAGACTCAAAAATAAAAATAATTTTTTTTAAAAAGACTCATCATTAGACGATGTTCTCTAAATTGGACATTATAGCAGGTAGGTAGGAATCACACAGTGTTGTGATGAGTTATCAGTAATAGTAGGTTATATCATAAACCCAGCATTGCCCCACACTGGCCATGTGTCTAGAAACTTGATAATTTGGGATTCATGTTCTCTGCAAAATTCTGGAAATAGCCTTCCAGGTGAGTGTGGCTTGGTTTCAGCACCCAGCTCTTGGGGCTGAGGGCCACTCGTGGCACAGGCTGGCACTGCAGAATCAGCCGCAGAAACTGAAGGTGTGATTCATACTCAGACCTGGGACTGTCTTGTAAGTCTATGAAGCTTCATTTTTCAGGCTTCCGACTCTGATCCAAGGGTTCAGGGCAGTTGGAAGATGAGTGTGATTTCCACTGACTTTCTGTTCAGTAGACATACTCAGTTTGAGTGCACTTGCATTTTCTTGATCACATTGATAGAGACGACCATGGAGTGCTAAGCCTATGATCCCTGTCATTTCCCTATTGTTTCTGCCTCAACAAAACCCAGAAAGCAGCCCTGTCTTAGCTTTTATTTGGTGAACTACCACCTCCCCAAATCTTTTTATTTGGTGGGGGGGCACTTCTAGTGGCCTTTCATTTATCTATTTTCATCCATCTTTGTTCTTTGGCCCGTGTGGGCCTCCCATCGCAGTGGCATCTGTCACTACAGAGCACTGGCCCTGGGCGCACACGCTCCAGAGCTCCGGCTCGGTAATTGGACACATCGGTCCAGCTGCTCTGTGGCACGTGCGATCTTCCCAGGCCAGGGATCGAACTAGTGCCCGTTGCACTGCAAGGCAGTGTCCTTACCCACAGGACCACCAGGGAAGCCCTCCCAAATCTTAATCTGTACAATTGATAGGGGATACACCTTGACCCTCCGTGAAAAGTGGAAGTGTTAGTTGCTCAGTCTTTCAGACTCTGTTGATCCCGTGGGCTGTACCACTCTGTGCTCCTCTGTCCATGGAATTCTCCAGGCAAGAATGGTAGGCCTATACAACCACCTGGCATATTCCTGGACTTTACCAGACTTTACAAAAAAGTGAAAGTATGTTTAGTTTTTGGCTAGACTTGCTTAATAAGGAGAATGTGTTGTGAACTATGTGTAGTCCTTCCCAAGAAAGAAGCCAACACAGGAAAGTAGAAAAAGACGTAGAGAGACCACAGGCTTCTTGTTTCAGGCTGCTGGATTCGGACACACCTGAGGTTGCCACCACTGGACTGTCATAAGAGCCAAGAAGATCCTGTGTATGACTGTTGAAAGTTGAGATACCCTTACCTGCAACTGAGAGAGCCTTGACATCAGTATTAGAGAGTCTGAGTAATTTGCCCAACGCCTATAACCAGTAAATGGCTTGCCAAGATCTTTGAGCTTAGGCCTATCTAGTACTAAAATACATTCCTTTAATCAACATGTAAAGCTAGAGACAAGAATACAAATGGAGGCCCGCATGCTGTACCATGTCTTAATATTTGTTATAAATTAAGGTGAGCTCCAGTATATGCTACCCTCCTACCTTGATGTCACATCCTGGAAGGTCATGTTCAAATTGAGAATTCTCAGACCACAGTGTGTTTTCAAAGGCAACCATCAAAGTGACCAAGGCCACCCCCCTGCTGTTCCCCCTGGGTTCTTTTCCATGTTGCAAGGAACACCCCAGCCTACATCCTCATGTGCTGTCCTCTCCCCATGAGACTCCACCCCCGGCCTCGCCCAGCTACCAGGGCCTCGGCATGTGTACCATGGTGGCACCGCCCTTGTGAGGATGGACCCAAGGGAGAGCCTTGTACAAGAGGTTTTCACCTCTTTAGACAGGAAGTCCCGGGTCTGGTGGGTCACAGCTCCCTGGTCCTGAAGCTGTGCCTCGTGGGGAGGGGCAAGGCCCTCCAGAGTCATCGTGCATATCCAACACTGTTAACCGCTCTGTGACCACACTTTATCTCTCCCCTGCAATTTCAAGTTCACTACGCCCAGCTCTCCTCAACACATCAGAAATGAAATACAGTATCTTATTGTGAGTTCCTGGATGTTCAGCCAGGTATGTATCAGAATGTTTCTTTTTTTTTTTAATGGCCACACCACACGGCATGTGGGATCTTAAGTTCTCCAACTAGGGATTGGACCGACGCCCACTGCACTGGAAGCTCAGAGTCTTAACCACTGGACTGCTAGGAAAGCCCTGAGGTAAGACCTTTTTAAAGAGAAGTATGTCAACAGAGGGTGTTGGAGGCTTTGGGGACTGGTTGGCGCCTGCTCATTTTGACCAGTCCCTTACACAGAGAGCTTCAGTGGGAGATAGGTGGGGAATGCAGGGCCAAGTGGATGAATGTGAGCAAGGAACAGGAGTCACTGTGTCTTCAGAGCAGGGGATGGCCCGAGGAAGGCGGTGACTGGCAGGACGGGGTGGAGGAGAGAGGGGTGCAGGAGGCTGATGCTGGGAGGAGCGGTGGGCTGTGGAGTAGAGAAGCCCTAGGCAAGAAAGGTCAGGGGAGAGGAGACTGGCCAGGACTTGGACAGGGTGAGAGAGAATGGAGTCATAACTGCCTGGTGCTGTGTGCCTAGATCAGGGGCCCCTAGGAAGAGAACTTGAGAATTCTAGAGAGATGGCATCGCTGATGACACTTAGCATGGTCTGCCTTGAGTTTTCTTTTCCCGTTGCTTTCCTTATCCTCACCTCAAGGGCAGGAGTGTGTTTTACTCACTTCAGCATCACCCAGAGCATCTGCCACCGTAGGGCATATAGCAGGTGCTCAGTTCTTCGGTTCAGGCACTTTGGATCTGTGACTTTGAGAAACAGACATGCCATCTTCGATCCCACACTTAGTAGAACCATCCTTCCCTCCACATGTGAGTTAGCTCTTTCACTCCTCAGGCAAGCAGACAATATTCCTGGACCCTGATCAGGAAGATGATACATGCTTATTGAGCCATGATGTTGGTGATTACAAAGTGGCACAGTCCTAGGCACGACTGTCAAGTTCAGGGCTAGACAGATATTTCTCTGAGTACACAGAAGGAAAATTCTCCACAGGTGAAAGTAGCTGCCACCAAGCAATGCAAACTGTCATCTACTTCCTTTATGTTTCTTGAGGCATGAGATCTAGCATTAACCATCAGGAAATACAGTATCTTATTGTGAGTTCCTGGATGTTCAGCCAGGTATGTATCAGAATGTTTCTTTTTTTAATGGCCACACCACACGGCATGTGGGATCTTAAGTTCTCCAACTAGGGATTGGACCGACGCCCACTGCACTGGAAGCTCAGAGTCTTAACCACTGGACTGCTAGGAAAGCCCTGAGGTAAGACCTTTTTAAAGAGAAGTATGTCAACAGAGGGTGTTGGAGGCTTTGGGGACTGGTTGGCGCCTGCTCATTTTGACCAGTCCCTTACACAGAGAGCTTCAGTGGGAGATAGGTGGGGAATGCAGGGCCAAGTGGATGAATGTGAGCAAGGAACAGGAGTCACTGTGTCTTCAGAGCAGGGGATGGCCCGAGGAAGGCGGTGACTGGCAGGACGGGGTGGAGGAGAGAGGGGTGCAGGAGGCTGATGCTGGGAGGAGCGGTGGGCTGTGGAGTAGAGAAGCCCTAGGCAAGAAAGGTCAGGGGAGAGGAGACTGGCCAGGACTTGGACAGGGTGAGAGAGAATGGAGTCATAACTGCCTGGTGCTGTGTGCCTAGATCAGGGGCCCCTAGGAAGAGAACTTGAGAATTCTAGAGAGATGGCATCGCTGATGACACTTAGCATGGTCTGCCTTGAGTTTTCTTTTCCCGTTGCTTTCCTTATCCTCACCTCAAGGGCAGGAGTGTGTTTTACTCACTTCAGCATCACCCAGAGCATCTGCCACCGTAGGGCATATATAGCAGGTGCTCAGTTCTTCGGTTCAGGCACTTTGGATCTGTGACTTTGAGAAACAGACATGCCATCTTCGATCCCACACTTAGTAGAACCATCCTTCCCTCCACATGTGAGTTAGCTCTTTCACTCCTCAGGCAAGCAGACAATATTCCTGGACCCTGATCAGGAAGATGATACATGCTTATTGAGCCATGATGTTGGTGATTACAAAGTGGCACAGTCCTAGGCACGACTGTCAAGTTCAGGGCTAGACAGATATTTCTCTGAGTACACAGAAGGAAAATTCTCCACAGGTGAAAGTAGCTGCCACCAAGCAATGCAAACTGTCATCTACTTCCTTTATGTTTCTTGAGGCAGTTGCTCCAGGACCTTCCCTGCATCCCACAAGCATTAATAAATGCCTATGGTGAGAAGGGAGGAGAAGGGAGTTCAGCTGAAGACTGAACATTCATCCAAATATCTGCTGAGCATCTACTGTGTCTGTGGACACAGGATGCAGAAAATCTGGCAGATTCTTTACCCCCTGAGTCGCCAGGGAAGCCTAACATAGAACAACTGGATCCTACTGTATTCTCAACGTTTTAACTTCAAGGTTATTTTGTTCCCAGATGCCTCTGGACACCTCTCTTCTAGATTAGGGTTGTCACAGTGAGAAAGCTGATTCTTAGGCAAGTTGTAGGAAGGCTAAGGGATCCCCGAGGAGGAGGAGGAAGAGGGGTGCCTTCACTTTGGCTGCCATTCCTATGGCAATAATCTATTCCGCCTAAGAATTTCTTTAAGCTCTGAGCTAATAATTATAACAACAATGCTCGAGGATATGTTTCTTAATAGGAGTCATTTCTTTTGGGCTAATCTTAAGCCTATGTTGTCTAAATATGTATGTTGTGAGTGTGGGTCTGGGAAGACCTTTACAACCTTGAGATATTCTTTTGATCTATTGTTAATAATCAGCTGAAAAAGTGCATAATGTCCTGCCTAAATAATGAAATGGGGTACTCTCCTACCCGCTTCTAGTGCCTTTTGCTGGAAGCTTTCTCTGTCCCTTTTTACTTTAATAAAACTTTTGCTGCAGGAAGCTCTGATTGACCGAAGCTGTGTCTTCTGGTCCCGAAGTGAAATCTTCAGAGGGCAGGAATCCTACACCTCTCACCTTAAGCTATCTGCCATCATCTATAGCACCTTACACAGTACTTCCCTTAGCCTAGCGCTTATAAAATGGCATTTTAAATGCCTGTTTTCTGGTCTGCGTGTTCTACTAAACTGGAAGCTCTTTGAAAGCAAACCCCAATTTTGTCCTCAGCACTTTGCACGCAGACTTGCTCAACGCAGGTATCATTTACTCAACAACAGCTGAGTTAAATAAGACAGTGATGTAGCATGTCAAATATGGACAAAGTGGCACCCCAGGATCTCAGGGGCAGGCTTGTTGGGGTTCTAACTGGATGTTGGAAGAGCAAGTGGTCATCAGGTGGAGAGACTGGAGAATTCCAGGTGAGAAGAGATGTGTGCAAATGTTGGAAGGCATACTGAAGATGTAAAATTCGCTAGAGTCGGAGCACAGTGGTTTATCTGGGGAGCTAGGGGCCCAGACAGAAGAGGTAACAGTACCGCATAGTGTGGACCCCTGCTAACATTGGGGTCAAGTCCAATAGAGATTATGGCGGCAGGCGTGGTTAGAGGACTATGATGCTCCCCTGGGAAAGAGCCAGAGATGCCACTTGCAGCGCCTCGCACCTCACCCTGCATACAGCACGTGCCGCCAAGCTGGCCCGTAGACCCAGGCCCGCCTGGGAGCCCAGAGGCCTGTGGGATGCCTAGGGTGGGGCGTGTCGGGTGGGACGCCCAGGGTGGGGCACCTGGGGCGGAGCGCGCAGGCGTGCTGACGCCTCGAGCCCCAAGGGAAGGGCGGGTGCGCGCACTTCTCGCGCACGCGCGCACGGAGGGGGCGAGGGCCGCGGTGACGCTGCTGCGCCGGACGGGCGGCGGCGCGTGAGGCGCGCGATCCTCGGTGTCTTGGGAGTCGTGTCCCGGCCCCCGCCGCTCCCGCCACCGCCATGTCGGGCCGGTCGGTCCGGGCCGAGACCCGCAGCCGGGCCAAGGATGACATCAAGAAGGTGATGGCGGCTATCGAGAAAGTGCGGAAATGGTGAGGGGGCCAGGCTTAAGAATGCTGGCGGGGGGCGCCGACCCAGGCTCAGAGCAGCGGCGAACTGGCGGGCAGGGTAGGAGCCGACAGGCTCTTTGGGGGGAGGGGGAGCGGAGAAGACGGGAGGAGGGAGCCGCTCGTGTCGGCGTGAGGTCAAAGGGCGCGTCGGCCGCGGCCAATCAGTGAGTTGTCCGACCCGGGGTCCCGCCCACCTGCCCATCGAGCTTCCGACTTCCGGCGGCGCCGGGTCTGCGGGGCTTGTTTTGCTCTTGTGCCCGGTGGGCCTGTTCTTCGCGTCCGCCTGCCTGTGGTTTGGTTCTGAGCTGTCTAGTTTACTAACTAGCAATCTCTGAGCTAGACCGAGCGCTCTACGCATTAAGTCGTCTGGGTTAGGTGGGAGCTTCTCGGCAAGCCTACCTGCTACGGGACCAGGTAGAATAAAAGTTACCTGTTTCTGCATTAATACGGGCTTACACGCGCGAACTGGGTAGGCATTTTCTCCTGGTGGCGTGGGAGCTGTTGGTAGAGAAATCTGCACCTCGCCTTTGTTTGGAAACGGGTCTTGTAGCGTTCATTGCAGGCGCAGGTTTACCGCCTGTTTTGTATCAGGAATTCAGTGCCTTGTGTTTTCACAGCCAGTTGTTCGCGCCCACTTTTTGAGTACTTTTCTCTAGCTGATAACTACCGATAACTTTATTTTACTAGTAAGTTTTAAAGCCGGGTATGTGTTAGCTCCCTCCAGGAAGCTTTCTCCAATACCTCCTGCCCTTCAGCCTCCACTCTGTTTAGTCATCATTGTTGTTGCTTAGTGGTCTGACTGTTTTGCGACCCCATGGACTATAGCCCACCAGGCTCCTCTGTCCATTGAATTTCCCAGGCAAGAATAAAGGAGTGGGTAGCCATTTCCTTTTCCATGGGATCTTCCCGCCCCAGGGATCGAACCCGCATTTCCTGCATTGGCAAGTGGATTCTTTACCATTTACCACAGTCATCATTACTTTGGACTTTATTTGCATGTTTATTTGCCCATTTCTCTACAAGACCAAGGTTTCTTGTCTTTTTATCTCTAAGGGCTTCGTATATAGTTGAACTTATAAATTCTAGTTACATGTTAATTGATGTTTTGGGGGGGGGACCCAGGCGGGGGGAACTGGCGGGCAGGGTAGGAGCCGACAGGCTCTTTGGGGAGGGAGCGGAGAAGGCGGGAGGAGGGAGCCGCTCGTGTCGGCGTGAGGTCAAAGGGCGCGTCGGCCGCGGCCAATCAGTGAGTTGTCCGACCCGGGGTCCCGCCCACCTGCCCATCGAGCTTCCGACTTCCGGCGGCGCCGGGTCTGCGGGGCTTGTTTTGCTCTTGTGCCCGGTGGGCCTGTTCTTCGCGTCCGCCTGCCTGTGGTTTGGTTCTGAGCTGTCTAGTTTACTAACTAGCAATCTCTGAGCTAGACCGAGCGCTCTACGCATTAAGTCGTCTGGGTTAGGTGGGAGCTTCTCGGCAAGCCTACCTGCTACGGGACCAGGTAGAATAAAAGTTACCTGTTTCTGCATTAATACGGGCTTACACGCGCGAGCTGGGTAGGCATTTTCTCCTGGTGGCGTGGGAGCTGTTGGTAGAGAAATCTGCACCTCGCCTTTGTTTGGAAACGGGTCTTGTAGCGTTCATTGCAGGCGCAGGTTTACCGCCTGTTTTGTATCAGGAATTCAGTGCCTTGTGTTTTCACAGCCAGTTGTTCGCGCCCACTTTTTGAGTACTTTTCTCTAGCTGATAACTACCGATAACTTTATTTTACTAGTAAGTTTTAAAGCCGGGTATGTGTTAGCTCCCTCCAGGAAGCTTTCTCCAATACCTCCTGCCCTTCAGCCTCCACTCTGTTTAGTCATCATTGTTGTTGCTTAGTGGTCTGACTGTTTTGCGACCCCATGGACTATAGCCCACCAGGCTCCTCTGTCCATTGAATTTCCCAGGCAAGAATAAAGGAGTGGGTAGCCATTTCCTTTTCCATGGGATCTTCCCGCCCCAGGGATCGAACCCGCATCTCCTGCATTGGCAAGTGGATTCTTTACCATTTACCACAGTCATCATTACTTTGGACTTTATTTGCATGTTTATTTGCCCATTTCTCTACAAGACCAAGGTTTCTTGTCTTTTTATCTCTAAGGGCTTCATATATAGTTGAACTTATAAATTCTAGTTACATAGTTAATGATTTTCTCCCTCCAAATCTAACCCTCCTAGTTTTTTTCTTTTGTTTTTTTGTGAAACCTAAGATTGGGCATACCTTCCATTTCTGGCCATCTCTTTCCTCACCTGCAGCCTAGGGTAGACGAGCATCTTGTCTCACCTTGAGCTCTGTACCAGGCTTCCTGTGATCTGTCTGCCCACTTCAGCATTGGCTCATTTCCCTGGTGTATTCATCTTGTATTTTTTTCTCAAGTGTGAGTTTTCCAGCATTCTTTTGCTTGAGAAACAATGCTTTATTGATCTCTTCTTGTTCTTAGGACAAAGACCAAAAGTGATCCTTCCTGGCTCATGGAACTGGTTCAGACTGCCCTCTTTGGCAGGATGCTGGCCATCTTTCAGCTGGGGCCACGTTAGTTTTCCTTCCCTTTGGCGACCTTCCTCTACCTCCTCCTTCCCCTTGCCTCCTTAGCGCCTTGGCTCTGCTGTGGGATTACTTCCTCAAGATACCTTTCAAGATCCCCAGTCGAAATCAGGACCTCCCCTTTATAGAACTTTCTACAATTGTAGGTTGAACCATAAGAGGTCTATATTTTCCTTTTTAATCTGCAGAAATGGCAGTTTGATAGGGTTGAATCTAACGATTGGGCTTCTGATTGTGCGATGAGTTGTGTGGAGTGTGTTTCCAGTTGGAATGCAGGCTTGAGAGGGTCAGGACTGGCCATCTTGTTTCCTGTGTGCCCAGAACCGAGAGGAGGGTTTTGTAGATTAAACATTTGTGGAGTAAGTGAGTGGCTTGTCCAGGACCTAATTCCAGCTTCTAAGTCTTTCGTTCATTCTTCTTTCTGTTACATCACAGTCTTTGAATTTTGCTGAAAAGCATCTTCAGTAACAGCAGGAAAAGCAGTTGCTTTTATTTGCTTTTTTTGTGCTCAAATTGGGACTTAAAACTTTCAGAAGTCATACTTAAGGCTCCCCAACTCCGACCGTCTGTCATCTGTACCCTTACTCAAGAATGTCTGTGCCTTTCCTCTCCAGCAATGTGTGGAGCGGGGAGAACAACTAAGGGCTTCATATATAGTTGAACTTATAAATTCTAGTTACATAGTTAATGATTTTCTCCCTCCAAATCTAACCCTCCTAGTTTTTTTCTTTTGTTTTTTTGTGAAACCTAAGATTGGGCATACCTTCCATTTCTGGCCATCTCTTTCCTCACCTGCAGCCTAGGGTAGACGAGCATCTTGTCTCACCTTGAGCTCTGTACCAGGCTTCCTGTGATCTGTCTGCCCACTTCAGCATTGGCTCATTTCCCTGGTGTATTCATCTTGTATTTTTTTCTCAAGTGTGAGTTTTCCAGCATTCTTTTGCTTGAGAAACAATGCTTTATTGATCTCTTCTTGTTCTTAGGACAAAGACCAAAAGTGATCCTTCCTGGCTCATGGAACTGGTTCAGACTGCCCTCTTTGGCAGGATGCTGGCCATCTTTCAGCTGGGGCCACGTTAGTTTTCCTTCCCTTTGGCGACCTTCCTCTACCTCCTCCTTCCCCTTGCCTCCTTAGCGCCTTGGCTCTGCTGTGGGATTACTTCCTCAAGATACCTTTCAAGATCCCCAGTCGAAATCAGGACCTCCCCTTTATAGAACTTTCTACAATTGTAGGTTGAACCATAAGAGGTCTATATTTTCCTTTTTAATCTGCAGAAATGGCAGTTTGATAGGGTTGAATCTAACGATTGGGCTTCTGATTGTGCGATGAGTTGTGTGGAGTGTGTTTCCAGTTGGAATGCAGGCTTGAGAGGGTCAGGACTGGCCATCTTGTTTCCTGTGTGCCCAGAACCGAGAGGAGGGTTTTGTAGATTAAACATTTGTGGAGTAAGTGAGTGGCTTGTCCAGGACCTAATTCCAGCTTCTAAGTCTTTCGTTCATTCTTCTTTCTGTTACATCACAGTCTTTGAATTTTGCTGAAAAGCATCTTCAGTAACAGCAGGAAAAGCAGTTGCTTTTTATTTGCTTTTTTTGTGCTCAAATTGGGACTTAAAACTTTCAGAAGTCATACTTAAGGCTCCCCAACTCCGACCGTCTGTCATCTGTACCCTTACTCAAGAATGTCTGTGCCTTTCCTCTCCAGCAATGTGTGGAGAGGGGAGAACAGCTACTGGATTTTTTTTTTTTTCAGCTACTCAGTTGTACTTTAAGGTTTATCTCAGAAAGAACCTCTAATGTAAAATGAAACCTGAAAGCCGCCTTTCCGTGGTGCTTGCATCTCTTCCAAGAGCCAGCGTGAGGCTCAGTTGTGTTAGCTGAAAGCATCGTGTCCTGCTCCTGTGGTTATCTTTACATGGAACTGTGTTCAACCTAGAGTTTTACAGGAGTTTTGCCTTCCATAGAAGGTCCTGGTCTTTTCAGCCTTCTTTCTTGCCATCTTCACGTATTACAGTGGTTTCTTTATCTTTTCACTGCTATGAGTCCCAAGATAGGGGGACACTGGCTTATATATCCTTTATCTCCTGTAGGGCTTTGTATAATAGGACTTTATAAAATATTAGTGGAATTGAATTAATTTGGGGGGAAATGCAGAAGCTATACAGGAAGGACACCGGAGTTTGAAGAGCTGCTTGTGCTCTGTGGTCTGTGAGGAAGAAAATGGTTTTGGTACTCCGTACTTGAGCAGAGGTGACAGGGTTCAGAGCTAAAGGAGTTTGATAGTGAAGAGTTCCTGGAAAGGAGGATTTTGCTCTGAAAGGTAAGGTATAAGATTTGACAAAGCTCAGACAGCATTTAAGATCGAAGGAATGATCTGCTGAGAGGTAGAAAAGCGCAAGTTCAATCAGAAAGTCTGTTTTATTGTTTCATCAGTCCTGAGATGTGTCTCTGTTTTAGGGAGAAGAAGTGGGTGACGGGGTTTATTGGGTTCCAGTGACAGACAGCAGGGAGGTAAGTGTCATTTTGTCCCTTTTAAAAGTGGAGTAAGTGAGTGGCTTGTCCAGGACCTAATTCCAGTTCTTCTTGTTCATTCTTCTTTCTGTTACATCACAGTCTTTGAATTTTGCTGAAAAGCATCTTCAGTAACAGCAGGAAAAGCAGTTGCTTTTTATTTGCTTTTTTTGTGCTCAAATTGGGACTTAAAACTTTCAGAAGTCATACTTAAGGCTCCCCAACTCCGACCGTCTGTCATCTGTACCCTTACTCAAGAATGTCTGTGCCTTTCCTCTCCAGCAATGTGTGGAGAGGGGAGAACAGCTACTGGATTTTTTTTTTTTTCAGCTACTCAGTTGTACTTTAAGGTTTATCTCAGAAAGAACCTCTAATGTAAAATGAAACCTGAAAGCCGCCTTTCCGTGGTGCTTGCATCTCTTCCAAGAGCCAGCGTGAGGCTCAGTTGTGTTAGCTGAAAGCATCGTGTCCTGCTCCTGTGGTTATCTTTACATGGAACTGTGTTCAACCTAGAGTTTTACAGGAGTTTTGCCTTCCATAGAAGGTCCTGGTCTTTTCAGCCTTCTTTCTTGCCATCTTCACGTATTACAGTGGTTTCTTTATCTTTTCACTGCTATGAGTCCCAAGATAGGGGGACACTGGCTTATATATCCTTTATCTCCTGTAGGGCTTTGTATAATAGGACTTTATAAAATATTAGTGGAATTGAATTAATTTGGGGGGAAATGCAGAAGCTATACAGGAAGGACACCGGAGTTTGAAGAGCTGCTTGTGCTCTGTGGTCTGTGAGGAAGAAAATGGTTTTGGTACTCCGTACTTGAGCAGAGGTGACAGGGTTCAGAGCTAAAGGAGTTTGATAGTGAAGAGTTCCTGGAAAGGAGGATTTTGCTCTGAAAGGTAAGGTATAAGATTTGACAAAGCTCAGACAGCATTTAAGATCGAAGGAATGATCTGCTGAGAGGTAGAAAAGCGCAAGTTCCAATCAGAAAGTCTGTTTTATTGTTTCATCAGTCCTGAGATGTGTCTCTGTTTTAGGGAGAAGAAGTGGGTGACGGTGGGCGACACGTCCCTCAGGATATTCAAGTGGGTTCCAGTGACAGACAGCAGGGAGGTAAGTGTGGAAGAAAACCAAAACAACAAAAAGGTAACGTCTTTCTTTCTTTGATTGCCTCTTAGGTATTTATTTCCCCAGAATTGCATTGAAAATACTTCAGGGCCTTCTTTGTCATCTGTCATTGGTTCATGCAAACCCTCTTTATTTTGTTATCTTTTCTTTAACTCGTTCCTCTTTTCCAGGGTCTGGCCAGCTGCAGCCCAGGCTTGTTCCCTGTGATTCAGTAGAGTTTTATTTGAACACCCCTGTGCCCATCGGTTTCTTTATTCGTGGTGGCTTTTGAATTGTAATGCTAGAGTTGAATAATTGTCGTAACACCTAATGGCCTGCAAAGCTCAAGATACTCATTACCCAGCCCTGTAAAAAAAAGTTAGTTCACTGCTGCTCGCTGTAGCATATTTAAATGTGTTTTATATGTGTATATGCCTTTCTAATTCCCCTTCCATGGATTATTTGGACACCTGTATGTTCTTGAAAAATACACAGTGTTGTTTCATATTTGTATTTTAAAAGCTTTGCATCTGTTTGTAGCATGGTGCTGTAAACCTCATTTCTCTTTTTGTTTTTGGAAACTACATGTTTCTGTAATAGTAAATAGAATTATGACCTTTACTTTTGGATTGTATTCTCTTATATGCAGTAACCACATTTATCTACCTATACATTCCCAAGTGGTAGACTCCCAGGTTTCTCCAACTCTTTTTACTCGAATTGTTTTTAAAAGATCTGAACTGTAAAACGTGCTTGTGCTCTGTGGTCTGTGAGGAAGAAAATGGTTTTGGTACTCCGTCTTGAGCAGAGGTGACAGGGTTCAGAGCTAAAGGAGTTTGATAGTGAAGAGTTCCTGGAAAGGAGGATTTTGCTCTGAAAGGTAAGGTATAAGATTTGACAAAGCTCAGACAGCATTTAAGATCGAAGGAATGATCTGCTGAGAGGTAGAAAAGCGCAAGTTCCAATCAGAAAGTCTGTTTTATTGTTTCATCAGTCCTGAGATGTGTCTCTGTTTTAGGGAGAAGAAGTGGGTGACGGTGGGCGACACGTCCCTCAGGATATTCAAGTGGGTTCCAGTGACAGACAGCAGGGAGGTAAGTGTGGAAGAAAACCAAAACAACAAAAAGGTAACGTCTTTCTTTCTTTGATTGCCTCTTAGGTATTTATTTCCCCAGAATTGCATTGAAAATACTTCAGGGCCTTCTTTGTCATCTGTCATTGGTTCATGCAAACCCTCTTTATTTTGTTATCTTTTCTTTAACTCGTTCCTCTTTTCCAGGGTCTGGCCAGCTGCAGCCCAGGCTTGTTCCCTGTGATTCAGTAGAGTTTTATTTGAACACCCCTGTGCCCATCGGTTTCTTTATTCGTGGTGGCTTTTGAATTGTAATGCTAGAGTTGAATAATTGTCGTAACACCTAATGGCCTGCAAAGCTCAAGATACTCATTACCCAGCCCTGTAAAAAAAAGTTAGTTCACTGCTGCTCGCTGTAGCATATTTAAATGTGTTTTATATGTGTATATGCCTTTCTAATTCCCCTTCCATGGATTATTTGGACACCTGTATGTTCTTGAAAAATACACAGTGTTGTTTCATATTTGTATTTTAAAAGCTTTGCATCTGTTTGTAGCATGGTGCTGTAAACCTCATTTCTCTTTTTGTTTTTGGAAACTACATGTTTCTGTAATAGTAAATAGAATTATGACCTTTACTTTTGGATTGTATTCTCTTATATGCAGTAACCACATTTATCTACCTATACATTCCCAAGTGGTAGACTCCCAGGTTTCTCCAACTCTTTTTACTCGAATTGTTTTTAAAAGATCTGAACTGTAAAACGTGTACAAGAGTATCTAAAACATAATGTTCTATACAGGGAACAAATATAAGGCTGATACCCTTGTAAAAACCACCTGTGTCAAAAGACAGATATTGTGACTCCCCTGGCAGCCTCAGGTCTCCCCTCATCCCCTCTCTTCCTCTGGAGGAGATCAGTGGACTACTTTTGCTTTTCTGACTAGTTCTTCAGTCATTTGTAAACATTTCTTTATATAAATAGCATCACAAAGTGTCTTGTTTTGTGTGTCGGGCTATTTTGGCCTAGCGTTGTGACTGTAGGATCCTCCATGTGGTTTTTGGAGCCGTGTGTTCCTTTTTGGTGCTGTGTGGGGTTCTTTTATAGGACTGTACCATGATTTATTATAACAGTTTTCCTGTGGATGGATATTTGAATTGTCCCCAGTTTAGGAGACTAGAAACAATGTTCCTGTGAACATTTTAAGCTGTATATGGGTCAACACGTGTGTGAGGTCTCTAGATTATATTCCTAGAGGTAGAATTGCCAAGTCTTAGACTACGTGTGTTTGACCTGTACCAGGAATACCAAAGTGATTGTACCAGAAACACGAGAGTTCCTGTTGCTCCAAATCCTCGTCAGTTGGTCTTGTTAGACTTCCTGTGTTAGGTGTCTCACTGTGGTTTTCATTTGGTGGTTAATGACTTAGTTACTAATGAGATGGAGAACCTTTTCAACATCCTTTGGGATTTCCTCCTTTAGGAAGTGCTTGTTCAAATCTCTGGTTGTGGTCTTTTTCTTATGACTTGTAGGGGTTCTCTGTATTGTGGACACATGTTCTCTATTGATTGTATACTATCTGTACCTTTTTCCATTCCGTGGCTTGTCTTCACACTGTTTCTAAGGCCTGAGTAACAGAAGTTTTTAATTTTAACGTAGACAAAATCTTTTTCTTTATGGTTAGTGCTTTTAAATGTCTTAAATCTTTTCCTTTTTTGAGGTTACAAAGATATTCTTCCTTATGATCTACAAGCTTGTCAATTCATTCTGGTCCCATTTATAACACACCTGGAGTTGATTTTTGTGCATTTGGAAGTAGAGCCCCGGTTTCCTATTTTTCCACTTGGATATGCCTTTGTCTCACCACTTGAAAAGAGTGTTCTTTTCCTCTTGCTCTGTAGAACCACCTCTGCCACATTTCAGGTATCTGTGTTTGGGTCTCTCTGTGCTTTGGGTAACACAGATGCCAGCTCTTTTGAATAGCACAGATGACCGTGGTGGATATCCTCAAAGCCTTCTCCTTGAGGACTTGTGGGGGGCGTTTTCTCTGGATTAGATGCCCAGGAGTGAGAGTACTCTGTTTCTGGCTCTCCATACATGATTGACTTTTTTTTTTTTTCTTGGCTATTCTGGGTTTTCACTGCTGCCACAGGCTCTTCTTTAGTTGCAGGAAGTGGGGACTACACTCATTGAAGTGAGCAGGCTTCTTGTGGCGGTGAGTTCTCTTGTCGTGGAACTTAGGTTCTAGGGCACATGGGCTCAAGAGTTGCATCTCCGAGGCTCTAGAGCACAGGCTCACTAGTTGTGGCTCTCGGGTTTAGTTGTTCCACAGCATGTGGGATCTTCCCGGATTAGGGATTGAACCTTTGTCTCCTGCGTTGACAGGCGAACTCTTTACCACTGACCTACCGGGGAAGCCCCCATGATTGACTTTCTAAAGACTTTATTTACTTATTAGAGCTAGTTAGTTGACTGTGCTGGGTTATTAATTGGGGCATGGGGCATTTAGTTCCCCAATCAGGTATTGAGCCTGGGGCCCCTGCATTGGGAGCTCATTTGGTGGTTAATGACTTAGTTACTAATGAGATGGAGAACCTTTTCAACATCCTTTGGGATTTCCTCCTTTAGGAAGTGCTTGTTCAAATCTCTGGTTGTGGTCTTTTTCTTATGACTTGTAGGGGTTCTCTGTATTGTGGACACATGTTCTCTATTGATTGTATACTATCTGTACCTTTTTCCATTCCGTGGCTTGTCTTCACACTGTTTCTAAGGCCTGAGTAACAGAAGTTTTTAATTTTAACGTAGACAAAATCTTTTTCTTTATTGTTAGTGCTTTTAAATGTCTTAAATCTTTTCCTTTTTTGAGGTTACAAAGATATTCTTCCTTATGATCTACAAGCTTGTCAATTCATTCTGGTCCCATTTATAACACACCTGGAGTTGATTTTTGTGCATTTGGAAGTAGAGCCCCGGTTTCCTATTTTTCCACTTGGGTATGCCTTTGTCTCACCACTTGAAAAGAGTGTTCTTTTCCTCTTGCTCTGTAGAACCACCTCTGCCACATTTCAGGTATCTGTGTTTGGGTCTCTGTGCTTTGGGTAACACAGATGCCAGCTCTTTTGAATAGCACAGATGACCGTGGTGGATATCCTCAAAGCCTTCTCCTTGAGGACTTGTGGGGGGCGTTTTCTCTGGATTAGATGCCCAGGAGTGAGAGTACTCTGTTTCTGGCTCTCCATACGTGATTGACTTTTTTTTTTTTTCTTGGCTATTCTGGGTTTTCACTGCTGCCACAGGCTCTTCTTTAGTTGCAGGAAGTGGGGACTACACTCATTGAAGTGAGCAGGCTTCTTGTGGCGGTGAGTTCTCTTGTCGTGGAACTTAGGTTCTAGGGCACATGGGCTCAAGAGTTGCATCTCCGAGGCTCTAGAGCACAGGCTCACTAGTTGTGGCTCTCGGGTTTAGTTGTTCCACAGCATGTGGGATCTTCCCGGATTAGGGATTGAACCTTTGTCTCCTGCGTTGACAGGCGAACTCTTTACCACTGACCTACCGGGGAAGCCCCCATGATTGACTTTCTAAAGACTTTATTTACTTATTAGAGCTAGTTAGTTGACTGTGCTGGGTTATTAATTGGGGCATGGGGCATTTAGTTCCCCAATCAGGTATTGAGCCTGGGGCCCCCTGCATTGGGAGCATGGAGTCTTAGCCACGGGACCACCAGGGAAGTCCCATCCGTGATTGTTTTTACTCAGTGCAGTTAGCTCTCTCCTGAATGGCTGTAACCTGGATAGTTACTTCTTGCTTTCCACATCTTCACCAACATATGGTATTACCTAACTCCTGGTTCCTAAATCCTGCCAGTCTGATAGATGGTGTCTATCTCTTTGGTGATGTCTCTTTGTTTATTCTGCATTTCTTTGAATACTAGGGAGGTTGATAGTTTTATCTCTTCAGATTTCCTTTCTATCCATTTAGATTCCCTCTTCTCTGATTTCTTTTTTTAGGGGGTGACTTTGAGGCTTTGCAGGTTCTTAGTTCACCAGCCAGGAATCGAACCCCGGCCTTTGGCAGTGAAAGCAAAAGTTGAGTCCTCACCACTGGACCATCAGGGAATTCCTCTCTGATTTCTTAAATTTTACTTATTCTTTTTTTTTTTTTTAAAAAAAACCTTTTATTTATTTATTTTTGGCTCTGCTGGGTATTTGTTGATATGTGGGTTTAGCTGCTCTGTGGTATGTGGGATCTTCCTGGGTCAGGGATCGAACCTGTGTCTCCTGCATTGGCAGACGGGTTCTTATCCACTGAACCACAAGGGGAGCCCCAATTTTACTTATTCTTGATTTGGGTTTCCTGTCTTGCCTTTTCTGATTTGAATGGATTCCTTGATTAATAAGTCTATGTACAAAAAACTAGTCAGTTTTGTACATAGTGGTCGTCTTTATTTAGTATGTTATCTGCCTGATAGCTTTGTCAGCCTTTCATTTTTTTTTTCCATCAAGTTAACTTTTTCCTTACAGTTTTTACTCCTGGGATGTTGTTTCAAAATTGTTCCCCATTTCATGGTTGTGGCTCGGGTTTAGTTGTTCCACAGCATGTGGGATCTTCCCGGATTAGGGATTGAACCTTTGTCTCCTGCGTTGACAGGCGAACTCTTTACCACTGACCTACCGGGGAAGCCCCCATGATTGACTTTCTAAAGACTTTATTTACTTATTAGAGCTAGTTAGTTGACTGTGCTGGGTATTAATTGGGGCATGGGGCATTTAGTTCCCCAATCAGGTATTGAGCCTGGGGCCCCCTGCATTGGGAGCATGGAGTCTTAGCCACGGGACCACCAGGGAAGTCCCATCCGTGATTGTTTTTACTCAGTGCAGTTAGCTCTCTCCTGAATGGCTGTAACCTGGATAGTTACTTCTTGCTTTCCACATCTTCACCAACATATGGTATTACCTAACTCCTGGTTCCTAAATCCTGCCAGTCTGATAGATGGTGTCTATCTCTTTGGTGATGTCTCTTTGTTTATTCTGCATTTCTTTGAATACTAGGGAGGTTGATAGTTTTATCTCTTCAGATTTCCTTTCTATCCATTTAGATTCCCTCTTCTCTGATTTCTTTTTTTAGGGGGTGACTTTGAGGCTTTGCAGGTTCTTAGTTCACCAGCCAGGAATCGAACCCCGGCCTTTGGCAGTGAAAGCAAAAGTTGAGTCCTCACCACTGGACCATCAGGGAATTCCTCTCTGATTTCTTAAATTTTACTTATTCTTTTTTTTTTTTTAAAAAACCTTTTATTTATTTATTTTTGGCTCTGCTGGGTATTTGTTGATATGTGGGTTTAGCTGCTCTGTGGTATGTGGGATCTTCCCGGGTCAGGGATCGAACCTGTGTCTCCTGCATTGGCAGACGGGTTCTTATCCACTGAGCCACAAGGGGAGCCCCAATTTTACTTATTCTTGATTTGGGTTTCCTGTCTTGCCTTTTCTGATTTGAATGGATTCCTTGATTAATAAGTCTATGTACAAAAAACTAGTCAGTTTTGTACATAGTGGTCGTCTTTATTTAGTATGTTATCTGCCTGATAGCTTTGTCAGCCTTTCATTTTTTTTTTCCATCAAGTTAACTTTTTCCTTACAGTTTTTACTCCTGGGATGTTGTTTCAAAATTGTTCCCCATTTCATGGTTATAGAGGACCTCTGCATCTGCTGCTAGCATGTTCATGTTAACTTTCATTTTAAGATCTTCAGTCCACGTAGGATTTTGTTTTTGTTGTGATGGTGAAGATATGGAGCTAATTTTAATTTTCTTTGTACAATGAGCCATTTCACTCCACGGTCTCTCCTCCACCTGTCCTGTCTGTTACATCATCCCTGTTGCGCGCTTGTATTCAACTATGTTTTTTGTTTTGGAGGTATCTATTATTTTGTCCTTATTTTATCTGTTCCTGCACTGGATTCATTTACTGTGCTTGATGTTAAGGAGGGTGAGTTTTGCTCTTGTAGGTTTTGGGTAAGATAGTTCTTTACCAGAGTGAAAAATTCCCTTCTCTTTTTAGTTCTCTAAGACTTTTAAAAAATTATGAGTAGATGTTGGATTTGATCCAGCTGCTTTTCCTGCGTGTACTTAAGTGTTCATGTGACTTTTCGTCCTTTAATCTGTTAAAATGATGACTTTTTGATGTTTGAACCATTCTTGCATTCTTAAGACAAATTCTACTTGGACATGCTTTTTTACTTCTTTTTTTTCTTGATAATGGTACATTCAGTTCACAAATATTTGAGGTATTTGCATCAGGTTTGTTAAGTGGTCTGTAAATTTTCTTTCCTTACCCTATCTTTGCCATGTTTACATCAACATCCTAAAACAAATAAGGCAGTTTCCCCTCTTTTGGTTTCTAGAACAGCTTGCATAAAATAAGAGGTAGATATATGGATGGCCAAAAAGCATATGAAATGATGCTCAACCTTGCTTATTATTGGAGAAATGCAAATCAGAATTACATTGAGGGGGGCTTCCCTGGTCTAGTGGGTAAGGACATCGCCTTGCAGTGCAAGGGGCACCAGTTTGATCTCTGGCCTGGGAAGATCGCACGTGCCGTGGAGCGGCTGGACCGATGTGTCCAACTACCAAGCCGGAGCTCTGGAGTGCATGAGCCCAGAGCCGGTGCTCTGTGACAACAGAGTGGAAAGGCCCACTTTTTGATAGCTTTGTCAGCCTTTCATTTTTTTTTTCCATCAAGTTAACTTTTTCCTTACAGTTTTTACTCCTGGGATGTTGTTTCAAAATTGTTCCCCATTTCATGGTTATAGAGGACCTCTGCATCTGCTGCTAGCATGTTCATGTTAACTTTCATTTTAAGATCTTCAGTCCACGTAGGATTTTGTTTTTGTTGTGATGGTGAAGATATGGAGCTAATTTTAATTTTCTTTGTACAATGAGCCATTTCACTCCACGGTCTCTCCTCCACCTGTCCTGTCTGTTACGTCATCCCTGTTGCGCGCTTGTATTCAACTATGTTTTTTGTTTTGGAGGTATCTATTATTTTGTCCTTATTTTATCTGTTCCTGCACTGGATTCATTTACTGTGCTTGATGTTAAGGAGGGTGAGTTTTGCTCTTGTAGGTTTTGGGTAAGATAGTTCTTTACCAGAGTGAAAAATTCCCTTCTCTTTTTAGTTCTCTAAGACTTTTAAAAAATTATGAGTAGATGTTGGATTTGATCCAGCTGCTTTTCCTGCGTGTACTTAAGTGTTCATGTGACTTTTCGTCCTTTAATCTGTTAAAATGATGACTTTTTGATGTTTGAACCATTCTTGCATTCTTAAGACAAATTCTACTTGGACATGTCTTTTTTACTTCTTTTTTTTCTTGATAATGGTACATTCAGTTCACAAATATTTGAGGTATTTGCATCAGGTTTGTTAAGTGGTCTGTAAATTTTCTTTCCTTACCCTATCTTTGCCATGTTTACATCAACATCCTAAAACAAATAAGGCAGTTTCCCCTCTTTTGGTTTCTAGAACAGCTTGCATAAAATAAGAGGTAGATATATGGATGGCCAAAAAGCATATGAAATGATGCTCAACCTTGCTTATTATTGGAGAAATGCAAATCAGAATTACATTGAGGGGGGCTTCCCTGGTCTAGTGGGTAAGGACATCGCCTTGCAGTGCAAGGGGCACCAGTTTGATCTCTGGCCTGGGAAGATCGCACGTGCCGTGGAGCGGCTGGACCAATGTGTCCAACTACCAAGCCGGAGCTCTGGAGTGCATGAGCCCAGAGCCGGTGCTCTGTGACAACAGAGGCCACTGCGAAGGGAGGCCCACACAGGCCACAGAACAAAGATAAATGAATGAAAGATCAACAGAAATGGCCAAAATAAAAATAAAAAACTACAGTGAGATATCACCTCACACCCATCAGAATGGCCATCATCAAAATATCTACAGACAATAAATGCTGGAGAGGGTGCAGAGAAAAGGGAACACTCTTGCATTGCTGGTGGGAATGTAAATTGATACAACCGCTATGGAGGACAGTATGGAGATTTCTTTAAAAACTAAAAATAGAAGCTCCATACGACCCAGCAATCCCACTATTAGGCTTATACCCTGATGAAATCAAAACTGAAAGCAAAGCACCTGTACCCCAATGTTCATTGCAGCTGTCTATACAATAGCCAGAACATGAAAGCAACCTAGATGTCCATCGACGAATGAATGGATAAAAATCTCTGGTATATATATATACAATGGAGTACTTCTCAGCTGTAAAAAGAAATGCAGAAGAATCAGCCCTAATGAGGTGGCTGGATCTAGAACTTATCATAAAAAGTGAAGTCAGTCAAAAGGAGAAGGACAAGTACAATATACTAACACATATATATAGAATGTAGGAAGATGGTGATGATAACGCACACAGTGAAGCGATGGAAAAATGGACATAGAGAACAGACTTACGGACATTGTGGGGAATGAACAGTGGGTGGGAGACATAGAGGGAGTAACGTGGAAACCTATACTATTATATGTGAAAAAGATAGCTATGGTCATTGCGCTGTGGGAATAGGAGATGCTGCAGTGGTGCGGTGCGACGGCCTGGAGGGGTGGGATGGGGGGGACTGGGAGGTGGGAGGGAGCCAGGGATATGCATATGGCTGATCTGGGAACATGTCTGTGAACAACAAAACTCTATAGAAATTTTTTAAAAAAAATTTTGTCAATTAGAAAAAGTTAGATAGGCTTTCCCTTTAGTACTTTCTAGGTCTTTGATTATCATTAGTGGCTCTAATGGTGAACAAAATATTTAGGTTTTCCCTTTTTTTGTACTTATTATGCTGTTTTGTGCGTTTTCCAGAAATGTTTCCATTTCAATTAGGGCATTGTTTCTTTAACAGGGGACAGTGCTGTCTTCACCCTTGTCTACTTCCCTAGGAGTGTTTAGAAATGAGGCAGCCCGTTGTTTGGTTGTCTAGTGATGCTAAACTTTCGACAATGCACGATCCAGTCCTGTGCAGTGAACAGCCCATCCAAATGCCAGCAGTACCCCTGTTGACGAACGCGGATCAGAGTTTCTAGTGTACTGCTGTGTAGTCATTTATAATATTCTTTTGTATTTGAAAGTTTCTGTTATGTTGGTAATTATTTTGCCTTTCGTATTTATTTTTTTTCTCTATAATATGGTCCTGAACTCTTCATTAAAAACTAATGTTGTAATTTTTGTTCATCTTTTTTTTTGTTGTTCTCTATTTCATTCATTTTTGCCTTTATTTCCTTTTTTATTGGGTTTATTCTGTTCTTTTTCCATTTCCCGTGTTGAACACTTAGCATTTTTTTTTCTAGTTTTTCTTTTTTTCTTTTTCGCAGTGCATTTCCCTTCTGTAGTTGTCCCCCACAAATCTGGGAGTACATGAATGTCAGGGTATCATTGATGGTGTGGTTTAACTGTGTTTCACGGGGTTCTCTTTGGTTTCCTCTTTAACCCAAAGTATTTAATAGAACGTTACTTAGTTTCTAGGTATGTGAGATTTTTGAAATCTGTCCTTTTAAAACTGGTGTTCTGATTTTTTTTGAATTGGTAGGATATTAGTTCTTTGGGATTATTGGGAATTTTTTTGTGACCTGCTCTGTAATTAATTTGTAGACAGTTTATGATTAAAAGAGATAGACACTCTAGGTATGAAGTGAAACAGTTGAAGGATTTGTTATGTCATCCAAAACATCTGTGTTTTTGCTTATCTTTGGTTTCCTCTGTATGTTTCTGAGAAGAGTGTGTGAAATTGTCGGTTTGTTCACTTCATCATGGCTGATGAGTCCGTTATCCTTTGTACTTTGAAGCTCTATTTTTTTGAGGGGGGGTGGTTTGGTGAGGGATGGGGGCGGGCGGGCCACTTCTATTGGTCCTTCATTTATCTATTTTCATCCATCTTTGTTCTTTGGCTCATGTGGGCCTCCCATCGCGGTGGCCTCTGTTGTCGCAGAGCACCGGCTCTGGGCGCATGCGCTCCAGAGCTCCGGCTCGGTAATTGGACACATCGGTCCAGCTGCTCCGCGGCACGTGGAATCTTCCCAGGCCAGGGCTCGAGCTGGCGCCCCTTGCACTGCAAGGCGGTGTCCTTACCCACTGGACCACCAGGGAAGCCCTGAAGCTCTCTTATTAATGCATGCATGTTTATGGTTCTTATCTTTTTTTTTTTTTTTATTTAAAAAAATTTTTAATTTTTCTTACCTCATCTGGACCTCATCTTTCACCAGTATGGAATGTTCCTGTTTGTCCCTTACATCCAGCCATTTCTCAGCTCCAGTTCCATTTTGTCTGATGCTACAATTTCTATCCTTTCTTCTTTTAATTTGTATTTGCCTGCTATGTCATGTAATTCTCTTTTTCCCGGTTTTACATTTTTCTGCTTATTCGGCATATTAGGGTTAGGTTTAGATGTGGGTGACAGAAAACTTGCAATAGCAGTGGTTTAAAAAGTGTTTTCTTAGAGGAACAGAGGTATGCAGTCCAGCACTGGTGTGGTCATTCTGCTCTGTGAGTCCCCCGGGATCCAGGTTTCTTGCACCTTTTCTATTCCTTTTGTTTGTTTTTAAGTTTACTTGTAGGAGAGTAACGGTTCTGTTCCTTTATCTTTGTTTCTGTTGTGGTAAAATACATGTTCAAGTTGACCGTCTTAACCACTTCGGTAGGATATTTTTTGGGATTATTGGGAATTTTTTTGTGACCTGCTCTGTAATTAATTTGTAGACAGTTTATGATTAAAAGAGATAGACACTCTAGGTATGAAGTGAAACAGTTGAAGGATTTGTTATGTCATCCAAAACATCTGTGTTTTTGCTTATCTTTGGTTTCCTCTGTATGTTTCTGAGAAGAGTGTGTGAAATTGTCGGTTTGTTCACTTCATCATGGCTGATGAGTCCGTTATCCTTTGTACTTTGAAGCTCTATTTTTTTGAGGGGGGGTGGTTTGGTGAGGGATGGGGGCGGGCGGGCCACTTCTATTGGTCCTTCATTTATCTATTTTCATTCGTCTTTGTTCTTTGGCCCATGTGGGCCTCCCATCGCGGTGGCCGCTGTCGTCGCAGAGCACCGGCTCTGGGTGCATGCGCTCCAGAGCTCCGGCTCGGTAGTTGGACACATCAGTCCAGGCGCTCCGCGGCACGTGGGATCTTCCCGGGCCAGGGCTCGAGCTGGCGCCCCTTGCACTGCAAGGCGGTGTCCTTACCCACTGGACCACCAGGGAAGCCCTGAAGCTCTCTTTTTGATGCATGCATGTTTATGGTTCTTATCTTTTTTTTTTATTTAAAAAAATTTTTAATTTTTCTTACCTCATCTGGACCTCATCTTTCACCAGGATGGAATGTTCCTGTTTGTCCCTTACATCCAGCCATTTCTCAGCTCCAGTTCCATTTTGTCTGATGCTACAATTTCTATCCTTTCTTCTTTTAATTTGTATTTGCCTGCTATGTCATGTAATTCTCTTTTTCCCGGTTTTACATTTTTCTGCTTATTCGGCATATTAGGGTTAGGTTTAGATGTGGGTGACAGAAAACTTGCAACAGCAGTGGTTTAAAAAGTGTTTTCTTAGAGGAACAGAGGTATGCAGTCCAGCACTGGTGTGGTCATTCTGCTCTGTGAGTCCCCCGGGATCCAGGTTCCTTGCACCTTTTCTATTCCTTTTGTTTGTTTTTAAGTTTACTTGTAGGAGAGTAACGGTTCTGTTCTTTTATCTTTGTTTCTGTTGTGGTAAAATACATGTTCAAGTTGACCGTCTTAACCACTTCCAAGTGTACAGGTCAGTAGTGTGGAGTGCATTCACCTTCTGTGTAACCCACCTCTGGACCTCTTCATCTTGCAGAGGTAAAGCTCTGTACCCATCAAACAATCCCCTACTCCTCTGTTCCTGTTAGACCTTATATTCCAAGTCTGAGCTCCAGCCATCATTTAACACATTCAGGTTCAAGGTAGCAAGAGAAAGGAGGGATGGACAAATGGAAGTTTCATGAATTTAAGGAGTTTCTCAGAAGTTTTCTTAAGACATATATACTAACCATGTGTGCTCATAATAGCTTGGCACGTCTAGGCTCCAGAAAGGCTGGGAAAGTTTGACCACCTAAAAATTCTATTTTTATTAACAAGGATTTCCGTCATAATACAGTTTCCTTTTTTTCCCCTACTTCACATCATGACGACTAGACAGATTTCCTTCCGCTGATCTGAAAGTTCTACATTCTGTTTTTCATTTTTTTATTGGCTGCTTCTCATCTAATAAGACTTATCCTTACTGTTTTTCCCTATTAATGTATAAAATCTGTGTCCGCTTCTGGTCTCCATCCCTCTTCCACTCTCATCCCTACCCTGTCCTTAGTTTTGAATGGAATTTCATCAGTTTTTGGGCCACACCATGTGGATCTCAGTTCCCCGGTCAAGAACTGAGCCCTGGCCACAGGTGTGGGAGCCTGGACTTCTAACCACAGGGCCACCAGGAAACTCCCTGAATGGAGTATCCTGTAAGAATATTCTGCAGTGATCACATCTAGCGTCATTTCTTAACTTTTAGTTTGTTTCATCTCTTTATCCTTTCCTTGTCTATTGTGACTTCTTAATGAAGTTTTTACTCCTTAATCTTTTCTTCTGCTCTATTTCTTTTAATAAATTTGTTCACTTAATTTTTACTTCGGACAGTCTCATCGTACATATCAAATTTCCTTAGTTGGTGGTGGTTGAGAATCTTTCCAGTGTCATCCTTCCCTTTCTGGGGAGACTGGCTGTACTTTGTTTCCGCTCTCCTGCCTGTGTGTCCGCTGCAGGGCGGCTTGCTCTGTTTGTCGTCTTCATGGCGCCTGTTTTCCTGGTCGGTTGGTTCTGTGCACTCACCTTCTATTCTTTTTTTTTTTTTTAAACTTTTATTTATTTATTTTTCGCTGTGCTGGGTCTTTGTTTTTGTTTCTTTTGTCTTTTGGGTGGGGGTCAGGTTGGGGAGGGAGGGGAGCGAGCGGGCCACTTCTATTGGTCCCTCATTCGCCCATTTTCATCCGTCTTTGTTCTTTGGCCCGCGTGGGCCTCCCATCGCGGTGGCCTCTGTTGTCGCAGAGCGCCAGCTCCGGGCGCATGCGCTCCAGAGCTCCGGCTCAGTGATTGGACACATCAGTCCAGCCGCTCCGCGGCATGCGGGACCCTCCCAGGCCAGGGATCGAACTGGCGCCCCCTGCACCGCAAGGCGGCGTCCCCACCCACTGGACCACCAGGGGAAGCCCCTGTGCTGGGTCTTTGTTGTTGTATGGGTTTAGCTGCTCTGTGGTATGTGGGATCTTCCCGGATCAGGGATCGAACCTGGGTCTCCCGCATTGGCAGACGGGTTCTTATCCACTGAGCCATAGGGAAGCCCTCACCTTCTATTCTTGTTGACTCTGAGCTGTGTTGGGTCCAGACGTGTAACCGAGTGTAACCGAGGGCCTACGCTCGGAGTCTTCGCCTCTAAAGAATTGAAGGGGTGGGATTAGCCTCAGGGTTCAGCCTTTCCTTTCCCCTTCTCATCTTCCACTGCCTTCCAGGGAGCTCCCTAGTACCAGTCTCCCCGTGCTCCCGTTATCTGGGAGCAGTCATCCTTGCCAAGCCTGAGCTGGTGGGTGACAGTTAGCGGGTGTCTGGGATCCCCCTTTGTTTTTCATGTAACCCTGGCTCTTGGGATGCCGATACCCATAAGGGCCCAAGGTCAGGCTGCTGGATCTCTTGGGCCGTGTGTGTGTGTCGGAGGAGGACACGGCCAGTACCCCATTGCCCATTTCTCATATGAGTCCCTGACCCTTTGCTCTTTCAGGTTCTCCCAGGACTTAGCTCCCTTTGTCTCTCTGAAGGGCTTCCCACAGTGTTCATATTGGTTTCTGAGTTGGACCCTGAGGCCCATTGGTTTATCTCCCTTCCCGTGGTCCATGGTAGCGTGCCAGCTGCTTAGGTTCTAGCACAGACCTGGTAGGTTAGGAAACACAGAAAGTGATAAAATTGGTAAAGAAGAAAATGTGAAGGATATAAGGGATGCTGTGAATGTGGGGATGAGTTGGGACAAACTTGCTGCAGGTCAGGTTGATCGTGTATGTATACTTAAAAGCTTAATCAACCCAGATGGTGGGAATCCTGTCGTAACGTATACATGTATCAAATCACCCCAAGTAAAACTGTAAAAGTCACCCAGTTTGATTTGTCAGTTATATCTCAGTGAAGTGTGGGATGAAGGGAGCTTTCAAAATATTTATGTCTTTGATCTAGAAGTTTTCTCTCTAGAAATTTATCATCAGAACATGAGCATGATGCATACCAGGTACATCTGTAATGATTCAGCACTACAGGATTGTTCATGGTATTTAAAAGTAAGCAAAATAAAGATCTTGTTGTAGGGAACTAAGTTACTGTGCCATCCGTATATGGTCAGGCTTTGTAGCCTTTTAAAAGATGGTGTAGGAAGCTCTCCATGGCAGAGAAGCACGGTCTGCACGTGGGGCCGGGGAGCGGGCTCCACTGCCGAGCCCGGAGCCACTGCCCTGCGGCGACAGGTCGAGCTCGACTCTGGTGGTGCGGCTGAGTTTCATTGCTTTTCCTGTATTTTCAGAATTTCCTCTAGTGAATGCCTATCCTACATGAACACAGAATCATTAAAAGAAAGATAAATGAGACACCAGAAAGAAATAACAGCAGTGCCAGGTGTTGGCCTGGGTGCTGTGACGCCTGTGCTCCAAATACATCGCCAACCTCCTGGTAGAGAGCAGGGAGGCCCAGTGTGTTTTAAGAGAAACACATTTACACTTTTTGATAGAGAGGGAATTTTTTGTGTGTGAATTTAGCCAAATAATCCAGGGAAAAAGTGAGTTGAGTGTGGTGGGCTTTATTACTACTAACACTGAATAGGCAGGAGGCTGAACATCCGAGAAGGAAATGGCAACCCACTCCAGTATCCTTGGCTGGGAAATCTCATGGACCAGAGGAAAGTGATAAAAATCCATGGGGTCCCAAATACATACACACACATACATACCTCCCTCCCTCCCTTCCTTCCTCCCTCCCTGATGGCTCAGTGGTGAGGAATCTGCCTGCAACGCAGGAGACCCGGGTTCCATTCTTGGGTTGGGAGGGTCCCCTGGAGGAGGGCATGGCAGCCCACTCCAGTATTCTTGCCAGGAGAATTCCATGGACAGAGGAGCCTGGCAGACTCCTGTTCATGGGATCACAAAATAGGACACAACTGAAGTGACTAAGCAGCAACACTAAACAGACACAATCCTACATAAGGTAATGATTAAGTGAGTACGATGTCTGGAATATTATGCAGCCAGTAAATGTCATGTTTGTGTAGCCTCTGTAGTAAAGTGATAAAGTGTAATTACATTAAAATTACATCCGTGTATAAAACATGAAGGGAAGGAGTACATATATTTGTACAGTTGACTTATTGCTGAGGTAGAATTGAGAGTTTTTTTGTTTTTTTTTTTTAAAGATTTATTTATTTATTTATTTTGGTGGGGCAGGGTGGGAGGGGAGCAGGCGGGCCACTTCTATTGGTCTTTCATTTGTCCATTTTCATCCATCTTTGCTCTTTGGGCCATGTGGGCCTCCCATCACCATGGCCTCTGTTGTCACAGAGCACCGGCCCTGGGCGCATGCACTCCAGAGCTCCGGCTCGGTAATTGGACACATCAGTCCAGCTGCTCTGCGGCACGTGGGATCTTCCCAGGCCAGGGATGGAACCGGCGCCCCTTGCACTGCAAGGCGGTGTCCTTACCCACTGGACCACCAGGGAAGCCCAGAATTGAGAGTATTAATAAAAACGTAAGTTGTGTTACTAGTGCAGTAAACTGACAAGTATGTGAAGTATGGATTAATTATCCAGATCTCAGCTTTTGACGGTGAGGATGCTCTCATTTGCAAACGCTTGGGTTGACGGTTTCCTTTCCCGTGGGCTTGTGTGTTGCAAGCAGGTGCTTACCTTCCACCGTGGTTCCCCCACTCGTGTGACCTCCCTCCTGCTTGAAGGCCAGGGTGGACGTGGGAGGGCCTTCTGAGAGGAGGGGCTGGATGGGTCAGGAGTGGAGCTGGCAGGGCCCCTTGTCCTGTTCCTGCTCGCCTTACACATAGAGTGACTCCTTCCTTGGTTCAGTCAGAGGTCCTTTCTTTCACTTTTTTTTCTCAGCTGTGTTACTTACGGGGATCTTTCTCAAATGAGTATTTTGTGTTTCTCACCCACCCATGTAGGAAGAGTTGGACAGCGTTCTGAACAGGGGAGAAAGCAGGCGAGCCCCACATACAGATCTGCCTCTCTCGTGAGAGTCATGAGATGAGTGCTGAAAGGGTCCATTTTACCGATAGAGACTCTGAGGCCCGGGGACCCTGTTCCTCCTCGAGGTCCTGGATCCTGAAACCGCTGCCATTCCTCCTGCTCCTAATCCAGACCTCTGTGGTGTTTCAGCACCTTCTTTCTCTCTCTCTCTCTCTCTCTCTCTCTCTGAGTCTTCTGCTTGGCTCTGTCATATTCCTCTTTTTTTCCTTTTCTAGAAAGAAAAGTCAAAATCGAACAGTTCTGCAGCCCGGGAACCTAATGGCTTTCCCTCTGATGCCTCAGCCAATTCCTCCCTCCTTCTTGAATTCCAGGGTGAGTTGCCTCTGTATGTCTTCCTTGCAGGAAAGTGAACGTTTAGATGACGCATCAGTAATCTGAAGACTTATCTGGGCGTCGTTTCAGAGCCCACGGTTTAGCCAGTATTTTGCTGGGCACTTGGTGGAAGTCTCTTCATTTCAGCCTCACAATAACCCTGCAAGAGAGACGACAGGCTCCTCACTTTGCAGTTAAGGAAACTGAGGCTCGGGGAGGTGAAGGTTCATGTCTAAAGTCAGTCATTGTAAGAGACAGACCGCAGGGTAGGTCCTGGTTTTTTGGATCGGAAGTTCTTTTCTTTAGACTGTATTTGATGCGAGTGCTTCAGAGGAGCCTGCCCCCACTTCCCAGGCCGGGGCGTCTGCCTGTCTGTCCAGTGTCAGCCCAGGCTCTGCCTCCTAAACCAGCCTTCAGTAGACATCTGGCCGGAGTCAGCCCTGCACCCAGAAGGTTACTTTTTATACCTGCGCCAGTGACTGACTCTGAGACAGTTGCGCTTCAGTGTCTTGTCCTTAGCCTTACGTCGGCCTGCGATACAAACCATGCAGTTAGCGTCATCCTGATTTAAGGAAGCTGATGCTTGGAGAAGGAAGTGTCTGCCTAAGCCAAAGAGTGACAGAGCTTTATTCCTTTTTTAACAACATGCAACTTCCGTTTTAGTGTAGAAGGTAGCAGTCATTGTAGGATGATGACTAGACAGGGCTTACGCTTTTCTCTTCGGAACTAGACTGGGAACGACCAGGTAGCCCCTCCCCCGCCCAACCCCCGGCAAGGTCAGCGTGGTTCAGAGAAGACAGGGGAACGGTTCTCCCGCTGCGTGAGCTGTCCCGGCAGCACCAAGCTCTGGGGAGACGGGAAGCTCCATTTCCTCAGTCTGGCCACCGTCTCACCCTTTCCATCCAGTGGACGTTTAGTGAGCTGCTGCCGTGTGCCAGGTCCTGTGTCCTGTGCTGGAGGCTCAAGACCTGTGAGCCTCAGCGCCCGCCCGCACCGGGTGCACCGGGTGTCATGGAGGGAGCCCGCTGTGTAACCTAGTAAATGCAGGTGTGCCCAGCACGCAGCTGGAGCGTGAAAGGCGGTGGTCATTTACACCCGAGGGAACCTGGGACACGGGGCTCTGCAGAGGAGGTGAGGCCTGAGCGGCTGGTTGGCACATGTAGGGGATTTGCAGGAAGACAGGAGGGAGCCTGCCAGGCCCGGGTGCTTGAGGCTGTTCCTACGTCAGGGTCCCATCTGGCTGGGGCGCCCGTGGGAGAACAGCCAGCGCTGCGGAGCCTGGAGACGGGAAAGCGGTTGGCTGTGGTAGGCCCTCTAGTGGGCAGCGAGGAGCCACAGAAAGGCTTAGCTCCCTCTGGCCGTGGCGTGAGGTCCGTGGAAGTGGATGAGACTGAAGGACGGGCAGGTGGGTGGCTGTCGCCAGAGGCCAGGTCTGAACTGAGCTGGCGGGGCGGGAAGGCGTGAAGCTGGGTGGCACCAGAGCAGCAGGATGCTTCAGACTGGGAGACTGGCTGCTGGAGGGGAGGGAGGGGAAGGAACTGTTGACTCCGCTTTTAACTTAGGTGGTGACTCTAAGCCTTCAACAGCGCTTCCCACGTGGGAGCCAGTGGTCCGTGAAGCCGTGGCGCCTGGGCAGGTGCAAGGCCTGAGCGGGCCGGCTCCAGCCGGTCGCCCTCCTTCAGATAGCTGGGAATGGCAGTCAGACTCTTGTGCAGGTCCGGTTTCCGGGGGAAGCCATGGTGGCATCAGAGCTTTATTCCTTTTTAACAACATGCAACTTCCGTTTTAGTGTAGAAGGTAGCAGTCATTGTAGGATGATGACTAGACAGGGCTTACGCTTTTCTCTTGAACTAGACTGGGAACGACCAGGTAGCCCCTCCCCCGCCCAACCCCCGGCAAGGTCAGCGTGGTTCAGAGAAGACAGGGGAACGGTTCTCCCGCTGCGTGAGCTGTCCCGGCAGCACCAAGCTCTGGGGAGACGGGAAGCTCCATTTCCTCAGTCTGGCCACCGTCTCACCCTTTCCATCCAGTGGACGTTTAGTGAGCTGCTGCCGTGTGCCAGGTCCTGTGTCCTGTGCTGGAGGCTCAAGACCTGTGAGCCTCAGCGCCCGCCCGCACCGGGTGCACCGGGTGTCATGGAGGGAGCCCGCTGTGTAACCTAGTAAATGCAGGTGTGCCCAGCACGCAGCTGGAGCGTGAAAGGCGGTGGTCATTTACACCCGAGGGAACCTGGGACACGGGGCTCTGCAGAGGAGGTGAGGCCTGAGCGGCTGGTTGGCACATGTAGGGGATTTGCAGGAAGACAGGAGGGAGCCTGCCAGGCCCGGGTGCTTGAGGCTGTTCCTACATCAGGGTCCCATCTGGCTGGGGCGCCCGTGGGAGAACAGCCAGCGCTGCGGAGCCTGGAGACGGGAAAGCGGTTGACTGTGGTAGGCCCTCTAGTGGGCAGCGAGGAGCCACAGAAAGGCTTAGCTCCCTCTGGCCGTGGCGTGAGGTCCGTGGAAGTGGATGAGACTGAAGGACGGGCAGGTGGGTGGCTGTCGCCAGAGGCCAGGTCTGAACTGAGCTGGCGGGGCGGGAAGGCGTGAAGCTGGGTGGCACCAGAGCAGCAGGATGCTTCAGACTGGGAGACTGGCTGCTGGAGGGGAGGGAGGGGAAGGAACTGTTGACTCCGCTTTTAACTTAGGTGGTGACTCTAAGCCTTCAACAGCACTTCCCACGTGGGAGCCAGTGGTCCGTGAAGCCGTGGCGCCTGGGCAGGTGCAAGGCCTGAGCGGGCCGGCTCCAGCCGGTCGCCCTCCTTCAGATAGCTGGGAATGGCAGTCAGACTCTTGTGAGCACGGTTGAGAGGCACAGCCGTGTCCCTCCTTTCACTGGACAGTGAGAAGATCACCAGACCGCAGCCATAATTGGTAGATTAAAGAAAGGACTGATACAGTTATTTTGACCTTCTTGACATAAAAATGCTTCTTAAACTTAAAGATTCTGGCTGCATCCGGCAGTGCTTAGAATATATGTCACAAAATAGCACATGCTTAAGTTGTTGATGATTTGCAGAGATTTAGAAGCCCTGAGAATGTCTGCCTTTGGTTCAGGAGCCGTCTGCCGCTGTGATCGGTGTGTGTCCAGCCGTGTCCACGCTGTCTGCGGAGACCCCATGCCCTGGGCTCTGTGCTGAGTCCCTGTCGAGGGGGACCGCCCTCAGCTGTTGTCTTTGTCCTGTTTGGTTTTCAGATGAAAACAGCAACCAGAGCTCCGTCTCTGACGTCTATCAGCTCAAGGTGGACAGCAGCACCAACTCGAGCCCCAGCCCCCCGCAGAGCGAGTCCCTGAGCCCCGCACACACCTCCGACTTCCGCACAGATGACTCGCAGCCCCCCACCCTGGGCCAGGAGATCCTTGAGGGTGAGTCTCGCCCAGCTCCGGCCATGCGTCCTCGAGGGGTCCTGGCTGCTTTTCTTTAGAGTCACAGGGTGGAGAAGTGCCTCAGCCGGCAGGTTCGAGCCATTTGTCAACTGTCTGGGGACTCTTCTGGGGAATGATTGTATTTTCCTGTTTCCCAGAATGACGGCAAACAGCAACATGATTGACTGCCCAGCTAGTAAGGAAGGCGCCTTTCAGATTTGATGCCTGGTCTGATTCTCCCAATAAATAGCAAGTGTGTCATCTCCGTTTGACACATGAGGAAGTCTCCTGAAAAAAGTTCTGTTGTTTGGCCACAGTCCCACAGGTTGTACCTGTACAACTGCCTGTTTCGTTTTGTTGCTTCTAACGGCTGAGCTGGTGCCCTTTGCGCTAGATTCTGCGTTTCTTAAAACACATGTTGAGTCTGCGGCCAGTGCTACCCTTTCAGCCAGGTGCCTCCACAGAGCTCCAGAGCTCCCGGAAACACCCCCCCAGCTTGAGGTACAGGTGCCACCGGCGCCTCCCAGCCCAGGATGCCCCGCAGTGACACTGACCTTGCTGTTCCAGAGCCCTCCCTGCCTGCCTCAGAAGTTGCTGATGAACCTCCGACCCTTACAAAGGAGGAACCGGTTCCTCTAGAGACACAGGTAAGGAGGTGCTTTGGGCTTCCCAGTGTCTGGAGAAGAAGTCAGGGCTTTCTTTTTTTTATAAATTTTGGCCTCTCTTATTGATTTTTTGTTCATTTATTTTCATCCATTTTTATTCTTTGGCCTTGTATGGGCCTCCCACTGCAGTGGCCTCTCTTGTTGCAGAGCACTGGCTCTGATCACATGCACTCCAGAGCACTGGTGCCTAATTGGACACACTGGTCCAGCCGCTCGGCGGCACGTGGGATCTTGCCGGGCCAGGAATCGAACCAGTACCCCTTGCACTGCAGGGCGGACTCTTTACCCACTGGACAACCAGGGAAGCCCGAAGTCAGGGCTCTGTTGGTGTGCGCTGGCTGTCTGGCATGGGGCGGGGGGTGTAGTGGGGGGTGAGGAGGCAGCGAGGGACGCTGGCTGGGAGGTGTCCTGTGATGTGTGAGACGGGTTTATGTAATTACGGTGGAAGGGGAGGTCTGGTTCGGAGGAGTGGCTCTGTAATTGCGTGCTCTGGCTGGGTCTAGATTGCTGAGGAAGAGGAAGACTCAAGTGCCCCTCCCCTGAAACGCTTCTGCGTGGACCAGCCCGCCGTGCCGCAGACAGCGTCCGAAAGCTAGCACTGCCCTGGCTCCCTTCACCTCCAGGCCCCATGCCTCTATTTATTGCATTCTGGCTCTGGCTGTGCTGTGTTGCTGGGGTAAGGGCACGCACTGGGGTCCAGAGCCTGCACAAAGGAGCCTTCTGGGCTGGAAGGCTGACACAGGACCTGGGTTTGGCCACAGTCCCACAGGTTGTACCTGTACAACTGCCTGTTTCGTTTGTTGCTTCTAACGGCTGAGCTGGTGCCCTTTGCGCTAGATTCTGCGTTTCTTAAAACACATGTTGAGTCTGCGGCCAGTGCTACCCTTTCAGCCAGGTGCCTCCACAGAGCTCCAGAGCTCCCGGAAACACCCCCCCAGCTTGAGGTACAGGTGCCACCGGCGCCTCCCAGCCCAGGATGCCCCGCAGTGACACTGACCTTGCTGTTCCAGAGCCCTCCCTGCCTGCCTCAGAAGTTGCTGATGAACCTCCGACCCTTACAAAGGAGGAACCGGTTCCTCTAGAGACACAGGTAAGGAGGTGCTTTGGGCTTCCCAGTGTCTGGAGAAGAAGTCAGGGCTTTCTTTTTTTTTTAAATTTTGGCCTCTCTTATTGATTTTTTGTTCATTTATTTTCATCCATTTTTATTCTTTGGCCTTGTATGGGCCTCCCACTGCAGTGGCCTCTCTTGTTGCAGAGCACTGGCTCTGATCACATGCACTCCAGAGCACTGGTGCCTAATTGGACACACTGGTCCAGCCGCTCGGCGGCACGTGGGATCTTGCCGGGCCAGGAATCGAACCAGTACCCCTTGCACTGCAGGGCGGACTCTTTACCCACTGGACAACCAGGGAAGCCCGAAGTCAGGGCTCTGTTGGTGTGCGCTGGCTGTCTGGCATGGGGCGGGGGGTGTAGTGGGGGGTGAGGAGGCAGCGAGGGACGCTGGCTGGGAGGTGTCCTGTGATGTGTGAGACGGGTTTATGTAATTACGGTGGAAGGGGAGGTCTGGTTCGGAGGAGTGGCTCTGTAATTGCGTGCTCTGGCTGGGTCTAGATTGCTGAGGAAGAGGAAGACTCAAGTGCCCCTCCCCTGAAACGCTTCTGCGTGGACCAGCCCGCCGTGCCGCAGACAGCGTCCGAAAGCTAGCACTGCCCTGGCTCCCTTCACCTCCAGGCCCCATGCCTCTATTTATTGCATTCTGGCTCTGGCTGTGCTGTGTTGCTGGGGTAAGGGCACGCACTGGGGTCCAGAGCCTGCACAAAGGAGCCTTCTGGGCTGGAAGGCTGACACAGGACCTGGGCTCCTAGCATCATCCTCCCGTCCCTGGCAGCCGTGTCGGCTTGATCCTGAGCAGAGGAGCGCTCCTGTGCTTTGGGCACCCCAAGGAGGCTGGCGCTTCAGCCACTCCAGGGTTCATCTGTCACCTCCAGGGAGCGGGCCCTGCACCACTGCCTCTGGACTGAGCTGCTGGTGCTTCTGCAAGAGGAAGGAGATGGGGAGGCACCCTCCAGAGAAGAGCGTGAGTGGAGCCTGTGGCTTCATGGACCTGCCTGTCAGGCTGGGGACGCTGCAGGCTGCTGCTGGAGAATGCCCAAGTAGACTCTGGAGGGGAGGGCTCCCCTCCACGCGAAGGCAGAGGAGGCTTCCTAGACTTCCTGCTCACCTGGCACTTGTACCCATTCCTGAGGTCATCCTGCCTCTCATGGGCCCTGTGGCTGCTGATGGTCCTCTGTCCCCCACTGTAATGGTCCCCTTCCCCCAACACACACACACGCACACTCGCAGCTGTTCCCACCTGGACATTTCATTCCAGCATCGCCTTCCTCCCGCCACGGCCCTCAGCACGCCTGCCGCACGCTGCCCCAGCGAGAACCTGAGGTTCTGACGGCCCTCCTCCCTACAGCTCTCCTTCAGCTCCGACTTTCTAGGAAGTTCCCTTTTCTTTGAAATCTGCATGTTTCATCAGACCTTGTGATTTTATTTTTTATTTCAAAAAGTTTAAGAAAATGGAAACGGACAACAGTGAGTGAAGACATATTTTAGCATTGAATAGAATATTTTTAAAATTAAACTATTTGAAATATGTCTTGTTGGCAGCTGAGTGCTTCATTCTTGAGGGTTGTGGGGCAGGAGCCGGGGTGATGCGCCTGAGTGCTTGCGCAGTCCCTGCAGGCTGTGCCCTGCCGCTGGTCTTCACTCTCCTGGTGACTTTAGATGAAAACAATTAGAGACTCCTTTCTTTGAGTTACACTTCTGTCCCCTGTGTACACCGGATGTGCTTCCTACAGCTCCAGGTCCCTAGAAGGCTGACTCCTCTTGTTAACTTTTTAGATAAATTTTTGGCCTCTGATACTGAGTTTCCATTTACTCAGTTTTTGTCCTTATTCTTCGGCCTGTGCGGGCCTCCCATTGCAGTGGCCGCTGCAGATTACCGGTTCTGAGCATATGCGCCTGAGAGCACTGGCCCACAATTGGACACGCTGCTCCAGCTGCTCCATGGCATGTGGGATCTTCCCAGGCCAGGTCATTGGCAGCCGTGTCGGCTTGATCCTGAGCAGAGGAGCGCTCCTGTGCTTTGGGCACCCCAAGGAGGCTGGCGCGTCCGCCACTCCAGGGTTCATCTGTCACCTCCAGGGAGCGGGCCCTGCACCACTGCCTCTGGACTGAGCTGCTGGTGCTTCTGCAAGAGGAAGGAGATGGGGAGGCACCCTCCAGAGAAGAGCGTGAGTGGAGCCTGTGGCTTCATGGACCTGCCCGTCAGGCTGGGGACGCTGCAGGCTGCTGCTGGAGAATGCCCAAGTAGACTCTGGAGGGGAGGGCTCCCCTCCACGCGAAGGCAGAGGAGGCTTCCTAGACTTCCTGCTCACCTGGCACTTGTACCCATTCCTGAGGTCATCCTGCCTCTCATGGGCCCTGTGGCTGCTGATGGTCCTCTGTCCCCCACTGTAATGGTCCCCTTCCCCCAACACACACACACGCACACTCGCAGCTGTTCCCACCTGGACATTTCATTCCAGCATCGCCTTCCTCCCGCCACGGCCCTCAGCACGCCTGCCGCACGCTGCCCCAGCGAGAACCTGAGGTTCTGACGGCCCTCCTCCCTACAGCTCTCCTTCAGCTCCGACTTTCTAGGAAGTTCCCCTTTCTTTGAAATCTGCATGTTTCATCAGACCTTGTGATTTTATTTTTTATTTCAAAAAGTTTAAGAAAATGGAAACGGACAGCAGTGAGTGAAGACATATTTTAGCATTGAATAGAATATTTTTAAAATTAAACTATTTGAAATATGTCTTGTTGGCAGCTGAGTGCTTCATTCTTGAGGGTTGTGGGGCAGGAGCCGGGGTGATGCGCCTGAGTGCTTGCGCAGTCCCTGCAGGCTGTGCCCTGCCGCTGGTCTTCACTCTCCTGGTGACTTTAGATGAAAACAATTAGAGACTCCTTTCTTTGAGTTACACTTCTGTCCCCTGTGTACACCGGATGTGCTTCCCACAGCTCCAGGTCCCTAGAAGGCTGACTCCTCTTGTTAACTTTTTAAATAAATTTTTGGCCTCTTATACTGATTTTCCATTTACTCATTTTTCGTCCTTATTCTTCGGCCTGTGAGGGCCTCCCATTGCAGTGGCCGCTCGCTGCAGATTACCGGTTCTGAGCATATGCGCCTGAGAGCACTGGCCCACAATTGGACACGCTGCTCCAGCTGCTCCATGGCATGTGGGATCTTCCCAGGCCAGGGATCGAACCAGTGCCCCTTGCATTGCAAGGTGGACTCTTTACCCACTGGACCACCAGGGAAGCCCTTGTTAACTTTTTATTACAGTGAAATACATAACCATAAAATTTACATTTTAAAGTTCAGTGGCAGTAAGTGCTTCAGAGCAGGGCACAGTCATCGCCACTGTCCAGCTCCACACATCTTCATCTCAGACAGAAACTAGTACCCAGTAAGCCTTGTTCCCTACTTGCCCCTCCCTCAAGGTGATGGAGGGGTGGTATTAATAGAGGGTGGATTTGGGATGTTGAGGTTTAGGAACCAACAGGTCAGGCCGGAAAAGACCAGCCAGAAGCTGAAACTGAAAGTGTTCTACCTCGGATTGGGACTTACGCCCAAAACCCTGTTTGGGACTTGAACCCATGTGGCTGGGGCTCAAACCCAGTCAAAACCCACCATACCTGGTTTCAGGACCTAACGGAGCTCAGGTTCTTCATGTCTCTTTGCAGAGAAGAATTCAGTGAGAGACAAAGTGAAAGGTAAGAAATGGATTTATTCCGATTCAGAGAAAAGCACACTCACAAGAGTGTGGACCATCGCAGAGCAAATCCAGTGGCCCCCAAAGCATGGCGTTCTTAGCTTTTATGAGCTGGGAATTCCGTATGCTAATGAGTGGGAGGATTATTCCAGCTCTTTTGGGAAAGGGGTGGAACTGTCATGGCGCCTCTAGGTGTGTCGTTCAGCTTACTGACAGGATCAAGGTCTAGTCTGCCATCTTGGACCCATTTGACTTTGACGGGTTTATGCTGTGTCCTTGGGCTATGTCGTTCTTCTAAAAATTATACCCTGCCCCTTTCCCTCCTAACCCTTACAAAACTGCAGGGATCTCCCTGTGTTGACTAAAAAAGATGAACAACTTGAGAGTTGTGGGTTAAGTTTTATTTGAGGCATAATTAGGACTTAAGCCCAGGAGGTAGCACCCCAAATAGCTCTGAGAGACTGTTTCAAAGAGGCAGCAGGAGGAGGATCAATATATAAGATTTTGAGAAGGGGGAGCTTCCTACCAATAAACAAAAGGTTTTTGGCTAGTCAGGCGGATCTGATGTCACCATGAAGGGATTTAGTGCTTTTCTAAATAGGAGGAGATACAAGGATTGAGATAATTTCCTAAAAGCATCCACCTATCTAAAGACCTGCCCCACCAGATTCCCTGGAGCACGGAGTGCCTACTCCACCCTGGACATCCTCGGCGGGTGTGGAAGGTCAGCCGCTGTCCCTGCAGGGAGGTCAGCCTCCACAGAGGCAGAGGGCAAATACCCTTGATCAGTCAAATTGGCAATGGAATTGGTAAGTGCCAATTTGTAGCTGACACCTGGCAGTCCAGTTGTTAGGATTCTGAGCTTCACTTCAGGGGCACAGGTCTGATCCATGGTCTGGGAACTAGATGCTGGTAAGTTTCCGGTGCAACCAAAAAACATGGTGACAGAAGCTGAAATCAAGGGTTTAGGCCTGCACCGGTGAAAGAGGGTGTTAAAAGACAAAAATCTTGTGTTGATTAGCTCCAGTGTTTATAAACTGGAGCCACAGAAATCGAGGATAACTGCCAAGCAATAGTCACTTTAATGTTTTCTTTTTTTTTTCTATTTTAAATGAAAATATAATCTGTAGAAAAACATACTGGAGGGCTTCCCTGGTGGTCCAGTGGGTAAGGACACCACCTTGGAGTGCAAGGGGCGCTGGTTCGATCCCTGGCCTGGGAAGATACCACGTGCTCGGAGCAGCTGGACCGATGTGTCCAATTACGAGTCGGAGCTCTGGGGCACGTGCACCCAGAGCCGGTGCTCTCGACAACAAGGCCACGCGATGGGAACAAAGATGGATGAAAAATAGACAAATGAAACTTGACGGGTTGCTGGGTTTTTAAAAATTATACCCTGCCTTTCCTCCTAACCCTTACAAAACTGCAGGGATCTCCCTGTGTTGACTAAAAAAGATGAACAACTTGAGAGTTGTGGGTTAAGTTTTATTTGAGGCATAATTAGGACTTAAGCCCAGGAGGTAGCACCCCAAATAGCTCTGAGAGACTGTTTCAAAGAGGCAGCAGGAGGAGGATCAATATATAAGATTTTGAGAAGGGGGAGCTTCCTACCAATAAACAAAAGGTTTTTGGCTAGTCAGGCGGATCTGATGTCACCATGAAGGGATTTAGTGCTTTTCTAAATAGGAGGAGATACAAGGATTGAGATAATTTCCTAAAAGCATCCACCTATCTAAAGACCTGCCCCACCAGATTCCCTGGAGCACGGAGTGTCTACTCCACCCTGGACATCCTCGGCGGGTGTGGAAGGTCAGCCGCTGTCCCTGCAGGGAGGTCAGTCTCCACAGAGGCAGAGGGCAAATACCCTTGATCAGTCAAATTGGCAGTGGAATTGGTAAGTGCCAATTTGTAGCTGACACCTGGCAGTCCAGTTGTTAGGATTCTGAGCTTCACTTACAGGGGCACAGGTCTGATCCATGGTCTGGGAACTAGATGCTGGTAAGTTTCCGGTGCAACCAAAAAACATGGTGACAGAAGCTGAAATCAAGGGTTTAGGCCTGCACCGGTGAAAGAGGGTGTTAAAAGACAAAAATCTTGTGTTGATTAGCTCCAGTGTTTATAAACTGGAGCCACAGAAATCGAGGATAACTGCCAAGCAATAGTCACTTTAATGTTTTTCTTTTTTTTTTTTCTATTTTAAAATGAAAATATAATCTGTAGAAAAACATACTGGAGGGCTTCCCTGGTGGTCCAGTGGGTAAGGACACCACCTTGGAGTGCAAGGGGCGCTGGTTCGATCCCTGGCCTGGGAAGATACCACGTGCTGCGGAGCAGCTGGACCGATGTGTCCAATTACCGAGTCGGAGCTCTGGGGCACGTGCACCCAGAGCCGGTGCTCTGCGACAACAAGGCCACCGCGATGGGAACAAAGATGGATGAAAAATAGACAAATGAAAGACCAATAGAAGCGGCCCACCCCCCCCCAAATAAATCAATAAATAAATGTTAAAAAAAAAAAAGAAAAACATACTGGAAAAATACTTGAAAAAACATACAAACCCGTAATGCCAATGTCCAAGGTAAGCACTGTTCTTTGAGAGCCACTTCTCAGCTCCTTTTCGTGGGACTCCAGTTGATCCTCTCTTCACAAAGCTCCGCCTAGCTTCCCCTTCCATCTGCAGGATTTCTAGCTGCTCTGGATGGCTCTCCAGGGTACCTTGACCTCTGGTGGTTACAGCTGAGACTGAGCCCATCATGGAGCCTCCCACTTAAGATTTTAAGGTCTCTGCTTTACCAGCACCAGGGCTGGCTCCCGGTCCAAAGTGGCCACAAGCCCTGGAATGACACTGGTGCCCATTCTCATGTGCCACTGGATGCATTTTCCGAAATATCAAAAGTTGGCCCCAGTTTTCTTACCCATGTTTTTGGAGTTTTCACTCTAGAGTCGGACGTTAGGCATCTAGTCCGCAAGGGTCCATCTCATCTGTCATCTGGTCTGTGCCTCTCAGGGATAGCCACTGGTCTCCATGGATCTTGCTAATAAGCATTTCTGGGTGGTCACTCCCATCAACCCTCAGGCACTGTGGCTCTACTGCCTTTCCTGTCTAGAATGATCAGCTCTCATTTCTCTGCCTAGTGAAGTGCAAATTAATCTCTTCACAATCAGCTCGAATGCCACCGCCTTTGAGGGTTCTCCTAATCCTCTTAGAAGAAATGGCTACTGAAGGGAGACAAGCTCCTTCTCTGCTAGGTGATCTGAAGGGGCTTCATAGAGGTGGTGTCTGACCTATATCAATGGGGAAAAAAAAGAAATGCTCCCTGCCCCAGCGGTAACAAAGATGTGCGGGCATCAAGCCTGAGGGAGGGGAATTTAGAAACAGGATGCCTGTAATCTAGATACCCCCCCCGCCCCCACCCCCCACCTCCACACACCAGGAAACTCAGGAAGAGAAAGCACAGGATACTGGCCCCAGATAGTTGAGATGCATATCAAAGGAAAGATTTCTATGAGCCCCAAAGAACCTTTGTATCTTCCCATTCATAGGAAAGCACTAAGTTCCTGGCCTTGAGATACCTGGTTTTGTTTCAATCAACAGTTATCTTTCAGTACCTCCCTGGTGGTCCAGTGGCTAAGACTCCATGCTCTCAAAGCCAAGGGCCTAGGTTTGATCCCTGATGAGGGTACTAGATGCCACGTGTCTCAACTAAGAGTTTGCAATGCCATAACTAAAGATCCGTCATGTGGCAACTAAGACCCAGCACAGCCACATACTTTTGTTTACTTAAAAAAGCAAACAAAAATCTCAGTGATCTTTTGATTACCTGGTTTTGGCTGCAAAACCTCCCAAATACCCTGCCTCCTCCCTTACCTCCTCCCAGAAGTCTCAGATAATCTGAGATGCTGTCACCGGGGCTTCCATCCTTGGTTCTGTCCACCAACTGAAACAATTTACAACATTTAGGATTTGCATTTTTCATTGAAAACGAGAACTTACCTTTTACTGACAATTGTTATCTGTCTCACTTTAAGGTGAGAAGCAAAGGAGAAAAGGGTCTGGTGTTGGTGTTGCCATTCAGGGACACCTAGCAGTCTAGCCCGTGAAGACCGAGCTGGGGCCACTGCAGATTTTTGAACCAAGGTAAACAGAACTCTTTGAGAGTCCCTTGGACTGCAGGGACACTAGATCTCTCTCGTCATCTGGGCCCATAGCCACTGGTCTCCATGGATCTTGCTGATAAGCATTTCTGGGTGGTCACTCCCATCAACCCTCAGGCACTGTGGCTCTACTGCCTTTCCTGTCTAGAATGATCAGCTCTCATTTCTCTGCCTAGTGAAGTGCAAATTAATCTCTTCACAATCAGCTCGAATGCCACCGCCTTTGAGGGTTCTCCTAATCCTCTTAGAAGAAATGGCTACTGAAGGGAGACAAGCTCCTTCTCTGCTAGGTGATCTGAAGGGGCTTCATAGAGGTGGTGTCTGACCTATATCAATGGGGAAAAAAAAGAAATGCTCCCTGCCCCATCGGTAACAAAGATGTGCGGGCATCAAGCCTGAGGGAGGGGAATTTAGAAACAGGATGCCTGTAATCTAGATACCCCCCGCCCCCCACCCCCCACCTCCACACACCAGGAAACTCAGGAAGAGAAAGCACAGGATACTGGCCCCAGATAGTTGAGATGCATATCAAAGGAAAGATTTCTATGAGCCCCAAAGAACCTTTGTATCTTCCCATTCATAGGAAAGCACTAAGTTCCTGGCCTTGAGATACCTGGTTTTGTTTCAATCAACAGTTATCTTTCAGTACCTCCCTGGTGGTCCAGTGGCTAAGACTCCATGCTCTCAAAGCCAAGGGCCTAGGTTTGATCCCTGATGAGGGTACTAGATGCCACGTGTCTCAAGAGTTTGCAATGCCATAACTAAAGATCCGTCATGTGGCAACTAAGACCCAGCACAGCCACATAAATACTTAAAAAAGCAAACAAAAATCCCAGTGATCTTTTGATTACCTGGTTTTGGCTGCAAAACCTCCCAAATACCCTGCCTCCTCCCTTACCTCCTCCCAGAAGTCTCAGATAATCTGAGATGCTGTCACCGGGCCTTCCATCCTTGGTTCTGTCCACCAACTGAAACAATTTACAACATTTAGGATTTGCATTTTTCATTGAAAACGAGAACTTACCTTTTACTGGCAATTACGTTATCTGTCTCACTTTAAGGTGAGAAGCAAAGGAGAAAAGGGTCTGGTGTTGGTGTGTTGCCATTCAGGGACACCTAGCAGTCTAGCCCCGTGAAGACCGAGCTGGGGCCACTGCAGATTTTTGAACCAAGGTAAACAAGAACTCTTTGAGAGTCCCTTGGACTGCAAAGAGATCAAGCCAAGATTTCAACTCTGAATATTCATTGAAAGTCTGAAGCTGAAGCCCCTGATGAGACTCAGTGGAAAAGACCCTGATGCTGGGAAGATTAAGGGTGGGAGGAGAAGAGGGTGACAGAAGATGAGATGGTTGGATGGCATCACTGACTCAGTGAACATGAATCTGAGCAAACCCTGGGAGATAATGAAGGACAGGGGCGTCTGGTATGCTGCAGTCCCTGGCGGTCAGAGTTAGATACGACTTAGTCACTGAACAGCAGCAAACAAAACAATTTAATTGCGATGAATGATTAATGAGTGTGTTTCTGATTGTACAGGACAGCCAAATTTTGAGGGTTGGCTACTTAAGAGAAGTAGCTAATACGTTCACTCTCCAGACACAGTTCTTTTCTTCCTGCGCACTTTACACCATTCGTCACACAGAACTGTGATCGTTTTTTTCAGGGCAGTCGTCTCTGTCTTATTTTTTTTTCCCTATTGCACCCAACGTAGATCCCCAAACAAGGTAGGCGCTAGAAAAGGTTATTTAAATGAATGGATATCTTTAACAGACATGCCTTTAATATATATGTTCAAACAAGTTTCTATATTACCCTTTCTAGCAACCCCCTAGAAGCAAGCATTATACTAATACCCCGCTCTCATCTATAAGTTAACTTTGGGGGGACCCTGGCAGAATCGCAAGTTATCCCTCCGCAGAACCTGGGCTGAGATAAAGTCTCGAGGTGACTTCCCGCCAACCCCTCCTCGCATCCGCCCCACCCGCGCATCTCAGGGCGTGGCCGAGCGCGGTGCCTTTAAGAAGGGGGCGGAGCCCAAGTGGAAAGACAAAGCCCCTGGCCGCGCGCTCCCCCTCCCCCCTCCGGCGCACCGCACGGACACTGGTGCCCGGATGTCGGTGTCGCCTTTGGTGACAGATGGCGCAGAGTCTATATATGTTAGAGAGCTTCTCTGGCCTGACCTCTCTGAATTCCCGGCTTTTCGGTCCCCCGTTGTCCCCCACTTTCAACTCCGCCGCTAGAGGCCCGCGCGTCTGTCACTGGCGCTTACATAACGTGACCTTTCACCTCTTCATGCTGCCCTCTAGTGCGCTGCAACCCAACTAGGCGGCCCGAGAAAGGGGCGGGACCTCGTCGCAGAGCGGCAGCTCCTCTGAGCCAATAGACTCTAGGTGCTGACCAGCTCTCCGCCTATTGGAGCATTCGCCACCGGCGCCACAAGGGAGCAAGTTAGTCTGCGCGCTGGCCGGGCGGGGGGGAGGAGGGGAATCTCCCGCCATTTTTCAATAATTTCCTCCGGTGCAGCTGAGGACGAGTCGTGACTGCAGAACGCGGGGGCCCGTAGCAAAGGTTGGCCGGAGGCTTCGGGGCGGCGCGGAAGTGTGCGAGGGAGTTCTGCGCCTGTGCGTCCAGTTCCATGGTCCCAGCGCGGCGGCGCCGGCAGTGAAGGAGCCGAGTTCGCGCCGCCCTCTCACCCCTCCCCTCCCCCACCCCGCCCCGGGAGCCAGGCGCTCGCTCCGGGCCGCGGGGCCTAGTGTTGCGCCGCGGGCTCGCCGAGGAGCTATCGCCGTCCCCGCTGCTGCCGCCGCCGCCGCCGCCGCGATGGCGCCGCTCCTGGGCCGCAAGCCCTTCCCGCTGGTGAAGCCGCTTCCCGGCGAGGAGCCGCTCTTCACCATCGCGCACACTCAGGAGGCCTTCCGCACCCGGGAGTATCCTTTTCCAGCGGCGCCCGCCAGGCCGCCCGCGGGGTGGGGTGGGGCGGGGTGGGCCGCGCAGCCCCGCGCCGGTGGCAGCTGTCAGCCCGCCCGGCGCCGGCGGGGCCTGCACCCGAAGTCCGAGCCCCGGGCCCGCCGTTCCGGGAGGTGCGCGGGCGGGCCGGCCGGGTCCAGGCCGCCCCGGAGCCCTGCGCCTTCCATCCTTTCCCCGGTTCCACACTTTGTCCCCGGGCCTCGTTATGGAGGAGCGATCCCCTGTCCCACCCACGCTGGGGCTTGGCGTTAGGCCCCAAGTACCGGGGATGAGCAGGGGTTTCCTTTGCTGGTATTTTCCCTTTTGCTTTTCTTTTAAATTTTAAACCTTCCACTTAAGTTTTGGAAATTGTACTTGCGCGGCCTCGTGATCCGGGTCGTGCAAAGCGCGACTGCGTTTCCCCCCCATCTCTGCGGGGACGTTTGTGTTTTGCTCCTTCCGAGTGGACTAGAGGCTGGTGATGAACGTTATAACTGCAGGATCGTGGGGTGCGCAATCAAGAATGAATTTGCAGACTTAGAGAAAAGACAGTAAAAAAGTTGCCTTGGAGGAACGGATGCCTTCCTTCCCTGGACATCCACAGCTTTGGAATTCTGACGATGTACCAGACCGCTGTGCGTCTTTAACAGCGTTTTTAAAAGACACGCTTCAAGTTCTTACGTTGTATTTTAGGAACACGAGGCTGGTGTTTTAAATAAGAAGCATCCTAATCGTTGCTTAAGGTCTCCTGCTCAATCTTAATAGTCTTTAAAGGCCAGTCCCGGGGGTCGCCTGTGCGTCCAGTTCCATGGTCCCAGCGCGGCGGCGCGGCAGTGAAGGAGCCGAGTTCGCGCCGCCCTCTCACCCTCCCTCCCCACCCCGCCCCGGGAGCCAGGCGCTCGCTCCGGGCCGCGGGGCCTAGTGTTGCGCCGCGGGCTCGCCGAGGAGCTATCGCCGTCCCGCTGCTGCCGCCGCCGCCGCCGCCGCGGATGGCGCCGCTCCTGGGCCGCAAGCCCTTCCCGCTGGTGAAGCCGCTTCCCGGCGAGGAGCCGCTCTTCACCATCGCGCACACTCAGGAGGCCTTCCGCACCCGGGAGTATCCTTTTCCAGCGGCGCCCGCCAGGCCGCCCGCGGGGTGGGGTGGGGCGGGGTGGGCCGCGCAGCCCCGCGCCGGTGGCAGCTGTCAGCCCGCCCGGCGCCGGCGGGGCCTGCACCCGAAGTCCGAGCCCCGGGCCCGCCGTTCCGGGAGGTGCGCGGGCGGGCCGGCCGGGTCCAGGCCGCCCCGGAGCCCTGCGCCTTCCATCCTTTCCCCGGTTCCACACTTTGTCCCCGGGCCTCGTTATGGAGGAGCGATCCCCTGTCCCACCCACGCTGGGGCTTGGCGTTAGGCCCCAAGTACCGGGGATGAGCAGGGGTTTCCTTTGCTGGTATTTTCCCTTTTGCTTTTCTTTTAAATTTTAAACCTTCCACTTAAGTTTTGGAAATTGTACTTGCGCGGCCTCGTGATCCGGGTCGTGCAAAGCGCGACTGCGTTTCCCCATCTCTGCGGGGACGTTTGTGTTTTGCTCCTTCCGAGTGGACTAGAGGCTGGTGATGAACGTTATAACTGCAGGATCGTGGGGTGCGCAATCAAGAATGAATTTGCAGACTTAGAGAAAAGACAGTAAAAAAGTTGCCTTGGAGGAACGGATGCCTTCCTTCCCTGGACATCCACAGCTTTGGAATTCTGACGATGTACCAGACCGCTGTGCGTCTTTAACAGCGTTTTTAAAAGACACGCTTCAAGTTCTTACGTTGTATTTTAGGAACACGAGGCTGGTGTTTTAAATAAGAAGCATCCTAATCGTTGCTTAAGGTCTCCTGCTCAATCTTAATAGTCTTTAAAGTTGTTCAACTCTTGACTTTTTTTTATGGATGCCAAATGCGTCCTTTTTGAAGCTGAAGTGTAAAAAAGGTTTTAGTATCCTGCTTTCTTAAGTGTACAGAAAGCGTCAAGGGAGAAGGCTGCTGTGTTCACTTGATCATCGCTTTCCCCTTGGAGGGAGTTGATTTCTCAGCAGTGTCGGTTTGCTTCCGTGTAGAAGGAAGTGCGGGTGAGAGCTGTATCATTGGATTGCTTTTCTGTTTGATCCTCCCTGTAATGTGCTTTATGGGATAACCTCTGCCCAAAGGGACTTGGAAAGTGAGTCCCTGCTGTAGGAAGGCTCTGGAAGAAATGCAAAGGAGCGCCTCCCCTCAGAGTGGATCTGGATCTTGGAGATGGTGGGGTTCTCCTGCCTGGGTATGCCCGGTAGGCCCAGTTGAGGTCGCACATTTGTAAATGGTCAAGAGTCGGGAGGAGCATTTGGTGCTCTTCACGCCTCATGCCTGTGAATAAGTCATGGAATACTGTTCCTTCGCTGTTAATAATGTTAGTCCACTGCTTGTTTCGGTTTGTAGAATGTGTGTGCGCGCTCAGTTGCTAAGTCTTGTCCGACTCCTGGTGAGCCTCATAGACTCTAGCCTGCCACGCTCCTCTGTCCATGAGATTTCCCAGGCAAGAGTCCTGGAGTGGGCTGCCATTTCCTTCGTCAAGAGATTTACCTGACCCAGGGATCAAACCGGCATCTCCTCATTGGCAGGCGGCTTCTCCACCCTTGAGCCACCTGGGAAGCCCGTGATACAAGATACGCTGCATTTACGGGAGGGCTGGAAGCGGTCGTCTGGTCCTCTTTCTCGTTCTATTAGGGCTTTTGGCGGACTGTGGAGAAGAGCTCCGGCTCTCCCAATCACGGAAGTATGCTAAAGGTGCCCTGTTTTTATTTTTTAATAACATTCCAAAACATAAAGTGCAGTAAAAGATTACTTGTGGGAATCTGCTGTATCCTTTTCACAGGTCATCTTTTGAGCAGTTGGAGGTTAGTCACATAAATATTACTGGATGTTGATTTTCAGGTCAGGTTCTAGTGGAGTATAAGAAACTGCATTCTGGGTTCTGTCATGAGCTCTGTTTAAAAAAAAAAAAATGGCTATAGATAGCTAACTTAGAACTGCGGCCTAGGCTGTTTCATGTCATTTACTGCAATTATTGAAATAGAATGATACAGGTGAGGACTTTTCTTTCAATGGTGACAGCTGAACCCTGGTAACGTGGAACTTTTTAAGTGGTGTGTATTTAATAAAAATTTTCTGTCTTTAAAATTTCTCGTATCAGTATTTAGCTACGTTTTAACAAAGGAGTTCTTCAGTTGTGTTGCCTGTTGGGGAGAAATTGCTCCCTTGGGAATTTCTGCACGTGGAAGCACTTTGAGGATGGTTTTTAAACAGTGGTGCTGTGTGGTTGGCAGGTTGGCCTATTTCTTTATTAGGCAATTAGTGATTTCATAGAGGAGAACAAGTAATGTGATTGAGTAACTGCTACATTTTGAAATGTTTCTCTTTTTTCCGTTTTAAGTTTATAGCTACAATTATGTTTTTAATAGGATTTCATACTTTCATTTTCTCCTATTTCCTGCCTTCAGATTGCATGTATATTTTGTAGCAGAATTGTATGGTGTTTTATTGACTTAAAGCATGGTGTTCTTGAAGGTGTTACTGTATGTTTTCATTAAACTGACAGCGGTTGTTGGGAATGATGCACACAGTGTAACGACTGGGTTGTGTATTGGTGATTATTGTATGGTCTTCAGTCTTTGGTGCTTTGCTTCCCAGTGTGGTACTACTACGCGAGACTCGAGCTTAGCTGGAAAAGTTAACTTGCTCAGAATCGCTTCTCCGATGTGATTGTTTTGACAATAGAAGTCCACAGTGACTATATTTAAGGTGGGTTTTAAGGAGGAACTGAACCTACAGGCAGCCTGCTGTAGATTAATTTTTTTTTTTTTGTATTGCTTTAACTCCTTTGGGCTATAAAGCCTAAACTAGTTCATAACCTTACTAGCATCAGTATGAGAACTTATGGATGGTGTAATAAGGAGAGGCTGTTAGAATTTACAGTTATTCCGGCTCTAGGCAAGAAGAACTTAATTTGCCAAGAAGAACATGGTAAGCATTTTAAGAGCTGGGTTAGATTGTAGTTGCAAGAGAGGATTTTATTGAACATTCTGGTTCTAAGTAAGAAACAATGAGCTCTGTTTAAAAAAAATGGCTATAGATAGCTAACTTAGAACTGCGGCCTAGGCTGTTTCATGTCATTTACTGCAATTATTGAAATAGAATGATACAGGTGAGGACTTTTCTTTCAATGGTGACAGCTGAACCCTGGTAACGTGGAACTTTTTAAGTGGTGTGTATTTAATAAAAATTTTCTGTCTTTAAAATTTCTCGTATCAGTATTTAGCTACGTTTTAACAAAGGAGTTCTTCAGTTGTGTTGCCTGTTGGGGAGAAATTGCTCCCTTGGGAATTTCTGCACGTGGAAGCACTTTGAGGATGGTTTTTAAACAGTGGTGCTGTGTGGTTGGCAGGTTGGCCTATTTCTTTATTAGGCAATTAGTGATTTCATAGAGGAGAACAAGTAATGTGATTGAGTAACTGCTACATTTTGAAATGTTTCTCTTTTTTCCGTTTTAAGTTTATAGCTACAATTATGTTTTTAATAGGATTTCATACTTTTATTTTCTCCTATTTCCTGCCTTCAGATTGCATGTATATTTTGTAGCAGAATTGTATGGTGTTTTATTGACTTAAAGCATGGTGTTCTTGAAGGTGTTACTGTATGTTTTCATTAAACTGACAGCGGTTGTTGGGAATGATGCACACAGTGTAACGACTGGGTTGTGTATTGGTGATTATTGTATGGTCTTCAGTCTTTGGTGCTTTGCTTCCCAGTGTGGTACTACTACGCGAGACTCGAGCTTAGCTGGAAAAGTTAACTTACTCAGAATCGCTTCTCCGATGTGATTGTTTTGACAATAGAAGTCCACAGTGACTATATTTAAGGTGGGTTTTAAGGAGGAACTGAACCTACAGGCAGCCTGCTGTAGATTAATTTTTTTTTTTTGTATTGCTTTAACTCCTTTGGGCTATAAAGCCTAAACTAGTTCATAACCTTACTAGCATCAGTATGAGAACTTATGGATGGTGTAATAAGGAGAGGCTGTTAGAATTTACAGTTATTCCGGCTCTAGGCAAGAAGAACTTAATTTGCCAAGAAGAACATGGTAAGCATTTTAAGAGCTGGGTTAGATTGTAGTTGCAAGAGAGGATTTTATTGAACAGTTGGAATACTGAGTTCTTACATTGATTTTCATAACTTAATTTCTTTAAAGTAACAAGTTATTAGCCAGATGAGAGTAATTTTTAGCTTAATGACAGACTAGTCCAAAGAGAGAAAATAGGCTAAAAGGCAAACCTTGAGTTGATTCTGTGTCTTCTCTCTTAGAACTCCTAGGGTGGTTGTTGTGCTGTTGAACCTCCATACTTCTCTGGGCTGCTTCCTTGCAGGCTATCGAGTACTTTATTGAAAGAAACCATACTTACAAGGCTCAGGAGAACACAGAAGCAGCATATGGCAGTAAGGAGGTGCCTCTTGAACTCTTGAAAAGGTAGATGCATAATAAAATAGTCTTTAGGATTTGAAAATACATCATCATTTATAGGTTACACAACCTTTGGAGAATTGCTTTGACATTTTGTCTGCAATTATAAGTACAGCAGTCACTGGAACATAAAAACCTCAATTGGCATTTGCACTGAGGGGTTATTTGAGAGTGAATGGCTTCTTTTGGTAAGCTAAAATCTGAAGTAGGATTCAGAGGCAGCTGACTCAGTATCCTTCTCATAAGGCCTTTTTTTAAAAAACATATGTCAAATCAGTAACCAGAACAGAGTAGTGCTGTTCAATGTGATGTGGGCTTCCCTGGTGGCTCAGTGGTAAAGAATCTGCCTTGCAACACAAGGGACACGGGGTTGATCCCTAGTCTGGAAAGATCCTGTGTACCTCTTGGCAACTGAGTCTGCAAGCTGAGGACTGAGCCCATATGCCCACAACTACTAAAGCCCAAGTGCCTGGGGCCCCTGCTCTTCAACAAGAGAAGCCACCACAGTGAAAGCCCGAGCATCCCCACTTGGTGCTGTGCAGCAGTGAAGACCCAGCACCACCAAAAATAAGTAAAGGGTTTTTTTGTTTTTGTTTGTTTGTTTGTTTAAACATTTATTTTATTTATTTATCTTTTGGGGGGTGAGGTGGGGAGGGAGGGGTACAGGCGGGCCACTTCTATTGGTCTTTCATTTCTCTATGTTCATCTGTCTTTGTTCTTTGGCTCCTGTGGGCCTCGTCAGTGGCCTCTGTTGCAGAGCGCGGCTCTGGCATGCGCTTCCAGCTCGGTAATGGATGTCGCCTGGAGGGTGCACCCATCTGTATCTTGCTTGGAAAATCCCATGGACAGAGGCGCCGGGCTACAGTCCATGGGAAAGATTGGACAGCTGGACAACTACCGCTTCACTTTCACATTTGGGACAAAAGAAAATGGGTGGAAAAAGAGAGGCACCACATTTTCTACTCCACTGGTTGAGCAGCAGGCCCACGCACAGCCTTTTATGGTAAAGGGTTTTGTGGGAAACATGATGTTATTTTTTACTTTTGGGGGGTGAGGTGGGGGGGGAGGGGAGCAGGCGGGCCACTTCTGTTGGTCTTTCATTTATCTATTTTTCATCCGTCTTTGTTCTCTGGCCCGTGTGGGCCTCCTATCGCAGTGGCCTGTGTTGCTGCAGAGCACTGGCTCTGGACGCATGCGCTCCAGAGCTCCGGCTCGGTAGTTGGACACATGGGTCCAGCCGCTCCGCGGCACATGGGATCTTCCCAGGCCAGGGATCGAACCAGCGCCCCTTGCCCTGCAAGGCGGTGTCCTTACCCACTGGACCACCAGGGAAGCCCCATGATGGCTTCTTAAGCTTCCTCCTGGAGAGAGCTTCTGTCCTGTCCTTTGGTCATAGCAAGTTGTGTGGTGGGACCCACTGTGGGGGAGAGGCTGCAGTGGGATGTGCTTTCTTCTTCGCAGGCCACAGGGTAGGGGGTGGAAACATATGGATAGAATCTGTCCATGGTGGGTGGTAGAGATCGGGAGAGAGTGGTACAGTCTGCCACATTTTAGGGTTAAAGGTTTCCTGGGGAAAGTTGCTTTTAAGGTAAGGTCTAAAGGATGGTTGGAATTTAGTTAGGTGGGGACTTCCCAATCCAGTGGTTAGGACTCTGTGCTTCCATGTCAGGGGGTCTGGGTTCGATCCCTGATCTGGGAACTAAGATCCCACACAGGCTGGGTGGTACGGCCAGAGATGAAAGAAACAGATGAAGAAGGTTTCTATGCCTTTTGAAGACTGAGTTGGATGGTTCTTTATTTTGAAAAAAATACTGTTTGTTTTCATCCATCTTTTTATTCTTTGGCCTGTGTGGGCCTCCCATTGCAGCCGCCTCTCTTGTTGCAGAGCACCGGCTCTGGGCGCATGCGCTCCAGAGTGCTGGCTCCTAATTGGACACAGTGGTCCAGCTGCTCCTCAGCACGTGGGCTCTTCCTGGGCCAGGGATTAAACCAGTGCCTGGGACTCTTTACCCACTGGACCACCAGGGAAGCCCAAATATATTGAACCTTTTTAAAGCTTTTTGTTTTTGTGTGTTTTCCACTCGTGGAACCTGGGCTACTAATAGTAAGTTCACTGCATCCCAACCACTGGACCACCAGGGAATACTTGATTTTGAAAAGCTGAAAGAAGCTTGGTATGGCTGGAGCGAGGAAATGGGAATGGAGATGCAGGGATAAGATACAGAGAGGACCTACCTCAGAGGTCCTTGTGAGGTAGGCTGAGGAATTTGGACTTTGCCTTAAGTTTAGAGGAGGCTGTTAAATAATTTGGAAAGTAGAGAAGCGGACTTTCAGGTTAAGAAGATTACAGTGCGTGCAGCGTTGAGACTGGTGGCAACTAGACCGGTGACTAGTCATCTCAGCAGCAGATAATGGTGGTCTAGACTGGCTGACTAGTCATCTCAGCAGTGGATAATGGTTTCGACTAGAGCAGTGGATAATGGTGGTCTAGACTGATGACTGGCAATCACAGCAGCGGATAATGGTGGTCTGAACAAACCTACTAGCCTTTGAAGTGGAGAAAAGTGCAGCCGGTGGGCTTCTAAAATAAATAAAGTAGATTTGACAGGATTTGATGATTGAGGAGGGGTCAGGGTTTGTGACGGTTATAACTTGGTTAGTGATGTTCTCTGATATGGGGGACCCTGTGAGATGGGAAGGAAGACGGCAGGGCACAGCCTTAAAGGCATGACAGCCCCTGAGGCCATAAAGTGCTTAGAACCAGAGAGGCCCAAGGTTGCAGAAGGGTGGACTTCAGTGGAATACTTGTTGTAATATGTTAGCATATAGAAAATGACACCCAGAGGCACCAGGACCTCTAGGAAGCTGAACCCTAAAAAGGGCAGAAAGTGGGTGATGGCCCAATTCCTGGAAATCCCCGCGTCTTCCCCAAAATAGTTGGAATGATCCTCTTACCCAGCCCATAAAAGCTAACATCCCACATTTCAGGGCCTCTAACCTTTTGCAATGGCCCACACTCTGTGAAGCCTGTGTTTCCCCAAAGGAACCAGCTTTCCCCCTGAGGTCCTAGGGCCGAGCCCTCTTGCCTAACTGCTTGCCTTCTACCCAAGTGTTCTCTATTAATAAATCTACTTCTTCCTTATAGCTTTGCCTTTTGCTAAATTCCTTCTGTGCGGAGGCATAAAAAACCTGAACTTCATTAAGTCCTGAGGCCAGGTGTACGATTTCTGTAGGGAGATTGTGGGTTCAAGTCCCATCTGAAATGGGATTAGGGTTGAGTCCCAATCTCAGGTGTGGGCTTTCACCTAGAAGAGGATTGTTTGTTTCTTTTGTTTTGGCTCTGGAGTCCTGGAATGTTTAGTTTTGTTATTCTTAGGTTGAATTGCTGAGGATACACTAGTGGATGCTATGTTGGATGGAGCGAGGAAATGGGAATGGAGATGCAGGGATAAGATACAGAGAGGACCTACCTCAGAGGTCCTTGTGAGGTAGGCTGAGGAATTTGGACTTTGCCTTAAGTTTAGAGGAGGCTGTTAAATAATTTGGAAAGTAGAGAAGCGGACTTTCAGGTTAAGAAGATTACAGTGCGTGCAGCGTTGAGACTGGTGGCAACTAGACCGGTGACTAGTCATCTCAGCAGCAGATAATGGTGGTCTAGACTGGCTGACTAGTCATCTCAGCAGTGGATAATGGTTTCGACTAGAGCAGTGGATAATGGTGGTCTAGACTGATGACTGGCAATCACAGCAGCGGATAATGGTGGTCTGAACAAACCTACTAGCCTTTGAAGTGGAGAAAAGTGCAGCCGGTGGGCTTCTAAAATAAATAAAGTAGATTTGACAGGATTTGATGATTGAGGAGGGGTCAGGGTTTGTGACGGTTATAACTTGGTTAGTGATGTTCTCTGATATGGGGGACCCTGTGAGATGGGAAGGAAGACGGCAGGGCACAGCCTTAAAGGCATGACAGCCCCTGAGGCCATAAAGTGCTTAGAACCAGAGAGGCCCAAGGTTGCAGAAGGGTGGACTTCAGTGGAATACTTGTTGTAATATGTTAGCATATAGAAAATGACACCCAGAGGCACCAGGACCTCTAGGAAGCTGAACCCTAAAAGGTCAGAAAGTGGGTGATGGCCCAATTCCTGGAAATCCCCGCGTCTTCCCCAAAATAGTTGGAATGATCCTCTTACCCAGCCCATAAAAGCTAACATCCCACATTTCAGGGCCTCTAACCTTTTGCAATGGCCCACACTCTGTGAAGCCTGTGTTTCCCCAAAGGAACCAGCTTTCCCCCTGAGGTCCTAGGGCCGAGCCCTCTTGCCTAACTGCTTGCCTTCTACCCAAGTGTTCTCTATTAATAAATCTACTTCTTCCTTATAGCTTTGCCTTTTGCTAAATTCCTTCTGTGCGGAGGCATAAAAAACCTGAACTTCATTAAGTCCTGAGGCCAGGTGTACGATTTCTGTAGGGAGATTGTGGGTTCAAGTCCCATCTGAAATGGGATTAGGGTTGAGTCCCAATCTCAGGTGTGGGCTTTCACCTAGAAGAGGATTGTTTGTTTCTTTTGTTTTGGCTCTGGAGTCCTGGAATGTTTAGTTTTGTTATTCTTAGGTTGAATTGCTGAGGATACACTAGTGGAGATGTCTATGTTGCTAGTGTATGTATATACACATACATGTGTGTGTATACACACATACATGTGTATGTATACACACACATATATGTTTTCTAAAATCCTGGAGTTTAGAAAGGGGGCTGAGCTGCTGATAGAGGTTATTAACGTATCTAGCTGGTAATTGAAGTTACAGAAATGGATGAGGCCATGCAGGACAATAATGCTGTACTGATGAAGATTTTCAAAGGAGGATGGGAAAGACTTGTATCGGGGTAGAAGGGACTTTATTACTGTATTTGAAAAATCATCATCAGTATTTGGTATTTAAATATATATTGTTTGAAAATAGTTCTCCTCTTTTTTTCTTATGAAAATAATAAAATCATAGAAAATAAAACCCAATACAATGTTGGTAAGTGGAGTGGTTTTCCATACTGTGAGGTCAGGGTTTTTCCCTTTGCAACATATTTACATTTCAAGGGACCTGAGGGCAAGTGAGTTTTTGTTTTTTTTTTTTTCATCCATCTTTTTATTCTTAGGCCTGTGTGGGCCTCCCATCGCAGTGGTCTGGGCGCATGCACTCCAGAGCACTAGCTCGCAATTGGACACAAACAAATGTTGCTACTGGGTGAGAAACGAGGATCAGAACCTGGATTTGGATAGTGGCTCTGTTACGGGAGAGAAACTGAACTGAGGTAAAAGTCCCTTCCCTCTAACCTTTTGCAATGGCCCACACTCTGTGAAGCCTGTGTTTCCCCAAAGGAACCAGCTTTCCCCCTGAGGTCCTAGGGCCGAGCCCTCTTGCCTAACTGCTTGCCTTCTACCCAAGTGTTCTCTATTAATAAATCTACTTCTTCCTTATAGCTTTGCCTTTTGCTAAATTCCTTCTGTGCGGAGGCATAAAAAACCTGAACTTCATTAAGTCCTGAGGCCAGGTGTACGATTTCTGTAGGGAGATTGTGGGTTCAAGTCCCATCTGAAATGGGATTAGGGTTGAGTCCCAATCTCAGGTGTGGGCTTTCACCTAGAAGAGGATTGTTTGTTTCTTTTGTTTTGGCTCTGGAGTCCTGGAATGTTTAGTTTTGTTATTCTTAGGTTGAATTGCTGAGGATACACTAGTGGAGATGTCTATGTTGCTAGTGTATGTATATACACATACATGTGTGTGTATACACACATACATGTGTATGTATACACACACATATATGTTTTCTAAAATCCTGGAGTTTAGAAAGGGGACTGAGCTGCTGATAGAGGTTATTAACGTATCTAGCTGGTAATTGAAGTTACAGAAATGGATGAGGCCATGCAGGACAATAATGCTGTACTGATGAAGATTTTCAAAGGAGGATGGGAAAGACTTGTATCGGGGTAGAAGGGACTTTATTACTGTATTTGAAAAATCATCATCAGTATTTGGTATTTAAATATATATTGTTTGAAAATAGTTCTCCTCTTTTTTTCTTATGAAAATAATAAAATCATAGAAAATAAAACCCAATACAATGTTGGTAAGTGGAGTGGTTTTCCATACTGTGAGGTCAGGGTTTTTCCCTTTGCAACATATTTACATTTCAAGGGACCTGAGGGCAAGTGAGTTTTTGTTTTTTTTTTTTTCATCCATCTTTTTATTCTTAGGCCTGTGTGGGCCTCCCATCGCAGTGGTCTGGGCGCATGCACTCCAGAGCACTAGCTCGCAATTGGACACAAACAAATGTTGCTACTGGGTGAGAAACGAGGATCAGAACCTGGATTTGGATAGTGGCTCTGTTATGGGAGAGAAAGAACTGAACTGAGGAATCTGTTAAGTGGTTGTAGCTGGGGCAGGAGAGGTTAGGGTGATTCCCTGACTTCTGACCTGCTCCTTAGGGCTGTTTAGGGAGATTTGGGGCATAGCGGGAGGGATCGTGAGAGTTTAGGAAAGTTGGAGTTGAGAGATCACTGAGGCGTCCAGGCAACAGCAGCCCTGTGTGGTACTGGCCACGTGGGTCTTGGTCTAGGGAGAGTGGACTGGGCACGTCATTCCTACTTTACACGGTGACAGTAATGAGAACATGTTTCCTCTTTAGGATATATTTGTTCATCTGATTCACTTTGATGACAGTGAGTTTCTTCAGCGTAGCTGAATGACGTGTTAGAATGTTATTAAGCTTTTTGAAGGTTTAAATAAATCCACTTACCGATTCTTCTTGTTTATTTTACCTCCCCTCCCCACGTGCAAATAGACAAACAGAAAACAAATTCATTTTGTTGGTTCCTTAGTTAATACCCCTACGGAAGCCATGCTATTTCCTTTTCACTATAGGATTTTATAAATTTTCAGTGATTGGATTTAGCATAGGGTTCTGTGGAAGTCTGACTCCTGGTTTTTGTACTCTTGCTTAATATTTTAAATATTAGCGGCACCCCATGGAGGAAAAGAGACATACTGTTTTTGTTTTTGGCAGATCTAGAGAATGATACAGTGAGAAAAGGTACTTACATTATTTATAGACTAAAACTACCGTTTTGGAGTGTTTTTGGATTTATCCCTGTCATTTTTCTTTTAACTCCTCACAGCCCTAGAAAAGCAAGAGGCTCCTTTATATTCAAAACGGATGATTTGCTTAGTCATGTGGTCATAGTTCAAGGGCAGCTGCTTACATCCTTTTATTTCAGCCATTATAGAAACCACCGCCTGGAAAGCACAGAGAGGGGCAGCGCATTCTCCCGTTGTAGTGTGCGTTCATTTTCCCTCAGAGCATCTTTTGCCGTGCATAGGAGTGAATGAGTGGCCTGCCTCTTGCATCTGAATGTGGCTGGCTGGTGGTGCCTTCCAGCCGGGGTGGTGTGGAACGTCACCGTGTGGACGGCAGCAGCTGTGTGACATCGTCCTCCTCACAAAGATGGAGTAACGACTGGTGAACACCTTGGGAACCTGGGGCTGCTGGGGGTACAGCAGCTCTGGATGAACGTCACTATGTCCAGATTGTTTTCAGGACTTTTCTGGTATTTATTTTTTCAAACCCGAGAGAATCAACAAGTGTTCCCAAGGTAGACTGGAAGGTTATTAGGAAGTGGGTCGTGGGCGCAGGCACTGGGCATTTCCAGTCCGGGAGGCTGGAGTAGCCTTGTCATCTTCAGCGTGGACCTGAGTCTTGACCTTGCTGACCAGTTTGAGTTGTGTAACAGTTTTACATACCTCAAATTCTTTTTTTTTCCTACTGCCTTAAATTCTTATTCCTTACGTCTTGTGTTTTATTTTGCCTTGTTTCTTACCAGTTTCCTGTTTTGTGCGAGTCTTATGAAATGAAACCTAGGGGAAGACTTCAGTGTTCATCAGGCTTGGATTTGCCCATTGAAAACTCTGCCTTCGGTTTTCATGCTGTGCATAACAGGAAGGCTACTGTGGTTTCTTTCTAAACATGATAAGTATTTGGTGGATTAGCTTGTCTTTGTTGCTTGAAGCTTGTTTTCCTGAGCCACTGCTGACAGGGAGTATGAAGCCCGCTTGGAAAGGTACAGTGAGCGCATCTGGACATGTCGGAGCACCGGAAGCAGTCAGCTCACACATAAAGAGGCCTGGGAGGAGGAGCAGGAGGTCGCTGAGCTGTAAGTAGTGGACGCGCTGCCCGTCGAGCGCTGTCTTGACTCTTGGGAAACGGGGAGCACCAGCCATAGAACAGTGTGTGTATTGAAGCTGACGGGGCATCGCGTGGAATAGATTGTGCTAGTTTAGTGGACTGGACTCTTACCTGTTGTCATTTTGTGAGTGACAGAGAGTGTGTCACTCACAGCTGTGCGTGTTCTTGCTTAGGTGTGTGTTTGGCTTTTGTGTGTTCTTGCTATATAGTTCTCCCTTGTAAATACTCTGGGAATGTGGTTCTAAGCCAAGAAAGCTGATAAAATCTAGAAGTAATACAGAGGCAGCAAATTAGCAGAAAGTTTTCTTTAATTTCTGGTCATTTGAAATTTAAGACATTATTTATAGCAACTGTTGAAAATACAGTTTGAAGACAGTTTATCTGATGGGATGGTTAAATGAGGTATCTTAAAATCTTATCTGTGTTCAAAGGGTTGTATTTGTCTGGGTATTCTTTCAAAGAAAATGGAAATAGAGCTGGTGCACAGTAGTATCAGTTTCAGATGTACAATATAGTGATTCCTAATCTTTACTCTGTGTTGGGAAAGAGCAAAGTAGCTAAGATGGCGGTGGTCGGGTTCTCACCCCGCCTCTGTCTCCCACCCCCCATTGTGTAAATACATGGCTGTGTAACAGCTGAGCTCACTCAGGGCACTGCACGTGTGTGTCACGATGGACCTGCTTGGCCATGGGCCACTTTTTTTCTGTAAACCTGTGTAAGTTCCACCTGAGAAGCCCTTGCGGCTGCAGGATGGCCGCATCCACTGGGTCAGACACCAGAGCATCATGCTGCTGCACCAGCCCAGAGAGGACAAACCGGTCTACAGTCCTACGGCTCCTCCAGTTTTCTTCCAGCTTCCGCACTCGCGCCTTGCCGGCCCTGGGCTCAGCCAGCTGTGTGATACAGCTACAGCTAGCTGACGGCTCTGTGCCTCTAGAGAAAACCAGAGTAGCAACTTCTGGAAATTGAGAGTAGCAACTTTTTCTGTGGACTTCCCATTGACTTCTCTTAGTGATATATATCAGTAGAGAGCATACAGTTTAGTAACTAACATCATCCTGCTCTCTTGCCTGAGTGACATCTCTTGGGCTGTAGTGATGGTTCCATCACTGGTTAATCATTAGTCGAGTCTGTTAACCTGGTTGCCTGGTTCTTTGTTTGGGTCACTGACATTTTTCCATTTTGAATTCGCGTTAACTTATGTATATGTCTTACTAACATGTTAGACTCAGGGTTGGCCTACCTTTTCTGGAAAGTGCCAGTTGATATAGTTCTCCCTTGTAAATACTCTGGGAATGTGGTTCTAAGCCAAGAAAGCTGATAAAATCTAGAAGTAATACAGAGGCAGCAAATTAGCAGAAAGTTTTCTTTAATTTCTGGTCATTTGAAATTTAAGACATTATTTATAGCAACTGTTGAAAATACACAGTTTGAAGACAGTTTATCTGATGGGATGGTTAAATGAGGTATCTTAAAATCTTATCTGTGTTCAAAGGGTTGTATTTGTCTGGGTATTCTTTCAAAGAAAATGGAAATAGAGCTGGTGCACAGTAGTATCAGTTTCAGATGTACAATATAGTGATTCCTAATCTTTACTCTGTGTTGGGAAAGAGCAAAGTAGCTAAGATGGCGGTGGTCGGGTTCTCACCCCGCCTCTGTCTCCCACCCCCTATTGTGTAAATACATGGCTGTGTAACAGCTGAGCTCACTCAGGGCACTGCACGTGTGTGTCACGATGGACCTGCTTGGCCATGGGCCACTTTTTTTCTGTAAACCTGTGTAAGTTCCACCTGAGAAGCCCTTGCGGCTGCAGGATGGCCGCATCCACTGGGTCAGACACCAGAGCATCATGCTGCTGCACCAGCCCAGAGAGGACAAACCGGTCTACAGTCCTACGGCTCCTCCAGTTTTCTTCCAGCTTCCGCACTCGCGCCTTGCCGGCCCTGGGCTCAGCCAGCTGTGTGATACAGCTACAGCTAGCTGACGGCTCTGTGCCTCTAGAGAAAACCAGAGTAGCAACTTCTGGAAATTGAGAGTAGCAACTTTTTCTGTGGACTTCCCATTGACTTCTCTTAGTGATATATATCAGTAGAGAGCATACAGTTTAGTAACTAACATCATCCTGCTCTCTTGCCTGAGTGACATCTCTTGGGCTGTAGTGATGGTTCCATCACTGGTTAATCATTAGTCGAGTCTGTTAACCTGGTTGCCTGGTTCTTTGTTTGGGTCACTGACATTTTTCCATTTTGAATTCGCGTTAACTTATGTATATGTCTTACTAACATGTTAGACTCAGGGTTGGCCTACCTTTTCTGGAAAGTGCCAGTTGATATAGTTTAGGCTTTGTGGGCCATGAGGTTTCTGTCTCAGCTATTCACTATTGATGTTGTACAGTGAAAACAGCTATTGATAATACGTAACTAAATGGGAGTGACTAGGTTCCAATACAGTTTTATTAAAAAACAAAAAAAACTGTGAGCATGGCGGAGTTGGCTCACAGACTGCTGCCGACCCTAGAGTAGCCTGCCTATAAGCCTGAGGGCCGGGCTCATGTTTAATTTATGCTAGAATTGGTCACAGCGCCTAGGCACAGTCCCCTGTACTGTGAAAGCCAGCTTGCTCTTTGTAACATAGAGATAATTCTACCTTCTGGATGTCTTTTTGGGTTCGTGAAAATTCCCTTTGAATGAAAGACGATAACTGTTAACCTATACAAAGAAAATAAGAGTAGTAAAGGGAAGGTCTATTATTGTTACTCGTAATATGATGACGTACGTGGAAAACCCAAAGACACTCAGGTAGAGCACTGTTCGGAACAGATCAGGGGACTGATGAAAATAAATTGCTTTTCTCCACACACAGAGATAACAGTGCCGTGGGAATTCAGAGGTTAGGGACTGACTGGGAGGTGCTGGGGAGAGCTCCTTGAGATCTGATGAAGAAGGTGACATTGGAGGACAGTTGTGCCCAGCTGCAGAAGACAGGAGGCGATGTCTGTATTTACTTCTGTGAATAATCTTTGTATTTTCCAGTGCCGTGCGTGTATTTGCTAAAGAACTTTTTGAATTGACCTAAGAAACTCTCTGGATAGTCTTTTCTGCATTTTCTTGGAAGCTGATGGCATATTTGTTTAGTTTGAAGGAGGAGTTCCCCGCCTGGTATGAGAAACTCGTCCTGGAAATGGTTCACCATAACACAGCCTCCTTAGAGAAGCTGGTGGATACGGCTTGGTTGGAGATCATGACCAAATACGCGGTGGGGGAGGAGTGCGACTTCGAGGTGAGCGCCTGTTTTCATTTCTGTTCTTAGTGTGATTGGATTCACTGACCATGGTGTTGGGATGAGAGCTTCCAAAACAGACTCCGGAAAGTATTTTTGTCTGAGTAATATTGAAGTCCACTTAGTAATATCAAATATGTTTTCAAAATTTAATGTTAAGTATTTTAATCACCAGATTTTAGAGCTGTGTTTGTTGTTGGCAGTGGTGAATATTATCCGTGGTACACTATGGACCACTGCAAACTTGTTTTCCCTGTTTTATTCCTTTTTGAGAATTACTGGCTGAAAACAGCTATTGATAATACGTAACTAAATGGGAGTGACTAGGTTCCAATGTTTTATTAAAAAACAAAAAAAACTGTGAGCATGGCGGAGTTGGCTCACAGACTGCTGCCGACCCTAGAGTAGCCTGCCTATAAGCCTGAGGGCCGGGCTCATGTTTAATTTATGCTAGAATTGGTCACAGCGCCTAGGCACAGTCCCCTGTACTGTGAAAGCCAGCTTGCTCTTTGTAACATAGAGATAATTCTACCTTCTGGATGTCTTTTTGGGTTCGTGAAAATTCCCTTTGAATGAAAGACGATAACTGTTAACCTATACAAAGAAAATAAGAGTAGTAAAGGGAAGGTCTATTATTGTTACTCGTAATATGATGACGTACGTGGAAAACCCAAAGACACTCAGGTAGAGCACTGTTCGGAACAGATCAGGGGACTGATGAAAATAAATTGCTTTTCTCCACACACAGAGATAACAGTGCCGTGGGAATTCAGAGGTTAGGGACTGACTGGGAGGTGCTGGGGAGAGCTCCTTGAGATCTGATGAAGAAGGTGACATTGGAGGACAGTTGTGCCCAGCTGCAGAAGACAGGAGGCGATGTCTGTATTTACTTCTGTGAATAATCTTTGTATTTTCCAGTGCCGTGCGTGTATTTGCTAAAGAACTTTTTGAATTGACCTAAGAAACTCTCTGGATAGTCTTTTCTGCATTTTCTTGGAAGCTGATGGCATATTTGTTTAGTTTGAAGGAGGAGTTCCCCGCCTGGTATGAGAAACTCGTCCTGGAAATGGTTCACCATAACACAGCCTCCTTAGAGAAGCTGGTGGATACGGCTTGGTTGGAGATCATGACCAAATACGCGGTGGGGGAGGAGTGCGACTTCGAGGTGAGCGCCTGTTTTCATTTCTGTTCTTAGTGTGATTGGATTCACTGACCATGGTGTTGGGATGAGAGCTTCCAAAACAGACTCCGAAAAGTATTTTTGTCTGAGTAATATTGAAGTCCACTTAGTAATATCAAATATGTTTTCAAAATTTAATGTTAAGTATTTTAATCACCAGATTTTAGAGCTGTGTTTGTTGTTGGCAGTGGTGAATATTATCCGTGGTACACTATGGACCACTGCAAACTTGTTTTCCCTTTTTTATCCCTTTTTGAGAATTCATTGCTATATTGTCTTTTTTGTTTTGTCATTTTTTCCTCCATACTTTGTTTAAAAGACTTCTAGATTAAAAAAAAAAAAAAAGACTTCCAGAAATTTTCAGTCCAAATCTATGGAATCTAAGGCAAAAGATTTCATATCCCTACCACAGTGATTGAGTTGACTTTTTCTGTATAGGTTTGTTTTTTAATTCTACAGCCTGTTACTAGAGAGTAGCTATCCCTGAAGTGACTAGGTAGGCTAGCTGTTACTGTGCTAAAGAATTTACTAAAGTAAATAGGTAAACTAATTTATGCAACACTGAAGCTATCCCTGTACAATTATTGAAAGATTAGAATAAGATTCATTTGTTGAATTTCTGTATGCACTGGTTACTGGGCTGGTTGCTTTACATATAGTTTTACAGAATCTGCCCAGAAAGGCTGACGTATTAAATAGGTGTCCATGTTTAAAGAACTTGTTCAGGTTGATATAATGGGCTAGTGTATAGTGAAATAACTGACAGCGGTCAGGACTTCTCAAAGTTCAGCCTAAATAAAATGACTTAGAGGATTTCTGAATAGGCATTCTTGGGCCCCCTCCCCTGAGAGCTTGACTCAGAAGCTCTAGGGTGGGACCTGAACATTTGCAGTTCTAACAAGCTCCAGGGCGGGATGATAGGAGCCCCCTAGGAACAGCTGTTCCAAGGAGCGTCAGCTTAACGTGAAGACACGGGATTATCTCACAGAACTTGTCTTAGAAGCAGGCGGTTCCAGGTTTGGTGTGGAGGCTGTCCTTGGTTTTGTCCTCAGCTTGGCTGCCTCTTGGTAGGGAAACTGACTGTTGAGAGCAAGCAGATGCTGTCCCAGTAAGAACGCCTTTATGAGACGTGTGTTCTTCCCCATCTCCTTTTATCTTTACATGACTCCGAAAAGTATTTTTGTCTGAGTAATATTGAAGTCCACTTAGTAATATCAAATATGTTTTCAAAATTTAATGTTAAGTATTTTAATCACCAGATTTTAGAGCTGTGTTTGTTGTTGGCAGTGGTGAATATTATCCGTGGTACACTATGGACCACTGCAAACTTGTTTTCCCTTTTTTATCCCTTTTTGAGAATTCATTGCTATATTGTCTTTTTTGTTTTGTCATTTTTTCCTCCATACTTTGTTTAAAAGACTTCTAGCTTAAAAAAAAAAAAAAAAGACTTCCAGAAATTTTCAGTCCAAATCTATGGAATCTAAGGCAAAAGATTTCATATCCCTACCACAGTGATTGAGTTGACTTTTTCTGTATAGGTTTGTTTTTTAATTCTACAGCCTGTTACTAGAGAGTAGCTATCCCTGAAGTGACTAGGTAGGCTAGCTGTTACTGTGCTAAAGAATTTACTAAAGTAAATAGGTAAACTAATTTATGCAACACTGAAGCTATCCCTGTACAATTATTGAAAGCTTAGAATAAGATTCATTTGTTGAATTTCTGTATGCACTGGTTACTGGGCTGGTTGCTTTACATATAGTTTTACAGAATCTGCCCAGAAAGGCTGATGTATTAAATAGGTGTCCATGTTTAAAGAACTTGTTCAGGTTGATATAATGGGCTAGTGTATAGTGAAATAACTGACAGTGGTCAGGACTTCTCAAAGTTCAGCCTAAATAAAATGACTTAGAGGATTTCTGAATAGGCATTCTTGGGCCCCCTCCCCTGAGAGCTTGACTCAGAAGCTCTAGGGTGGGACCTGAACATTTGCAGTTCTAACAAGCTCCAGGGCGGGATGATAGGAGCCCCCTAGGAACAGCTGTTCCAAGGAGCGTCAGCTTAACGTGAAGACACGGGATTATCTCACAGAACTTGTCTTAGAAGCAGGCGGTTCCAGGTTTGGTGTGGAGGCTGTCCTTGGTTTTGTCCTCAGCTTGGCTGCCTCTTGGTAGGGAAACTGACTGTTGAGAGCAAGCAGATGCTGTCGGAGCCTAGTAAGAACGCCTTTATGAGACGTGTGTTCTTCCCCATCTCCTTTTATCTTTACATGTTACTGACTAGACCATGGCTTATATAACCACCCTCAGCTGCAAGGGGGCTGAGAAAGTGAATACTCCCCTTTTTGTATTTATTTACTTTTAAAATTTTATGTATGTATTTATTTGTTTGTTTGGTTTTGGCTATTCTGGGTTTTCACTGCTGCCACAGGCTCTTCTCTAGTTGAGGAGAGCAGGCTTCTTGTTGTGGTGACTTCTCTCGTGGACCTCGGGCTCCAGGGCACAAGGGCTTCAGTCGTTGCGGCACACGGGCTCCATAATTGTGGCTCACGGGCTTCGTTGCTGCACAGCATGTGGGATCTTCCCGGATCAGGGATCGAACCCGTGTCTCCTGCATGGGCAGGTGAGCTCTTTACCACTGAGCTACCAGGGAAGGCCCCCCCTTTTTTTTTTTAAGCCTCAAAAGAAGGAGGGAGAAGAGGAGGAGGGGAATGGCTTAGGTAGCCCAGCAATAGCCAGTAAGTCTGTGTCTGCCTTATTCTGAAGTCTTTGTTCTTTCCTTAATTTGCTTTGACTCTCTATATCTCCTAGCTACTTTTTGCATTTGTAATGTCTGCGGAGTCATCATTGGACTTTAATCACACACGTTATATCATTCAGTGTCCTGACAGGAAACAGACGGCATATTCAGATGGTGTAATTGAGTTGAGTTTGATACAGAAACTACAGGCCACAGTCTGATCTAGGTCAAGAGACACTAACAAGGAAAGGTTAAGCACCCCATGGCAATCAGTAGTGGAGAGGATTTCCTGCTTCTAAACCCCACGTCACTGAGGGAGGAGAGTGCTTACTGGAAGGAGGAGAGAATAATGTTGGAGAGAAGGTTTGTGCAGTGGTTGCCCTTTGGCCTTAGTACGTTGGTACATGAATTATGAATTAGACTGTGATCATTTTGTTTTATAAGATGTCATATTTCAACCTAGAGGTCTGAGAAATGAAGTTGGAAAATATATCATTGTAACCTTAGGAAACAGGTGAGGTGGAATGCATGTTGAGTAAATAAGTTTCCTTTTGGGGCTGTCCTTGGTTTTGTCCTCAGCTTGGCTGCCTCTTGGTAGGGAAACTGACTGTTGAGCAAGCAGATGCTGTCGGAGCCTAGTAAGAACGCCTTTATGAGACGTGTGTTCTTCCCCATCTCCTTTTATCTTTACATGTTACTGACTAGACCATGGCTTATATAACCACCCTCAGCTGCAAGGGGGCTGAGAAAGTGAATACTCCCCTTTTTGTATTTATTTACTTTTAAAATTTTATGTATGTATTTATTTGTTTGTTTGGTTTTGGCTATTCTGGGTTTTCACTGCTGCCACAGGCTCTTCTCTAGTTGAGGAGAGCAGGCTTCTTGTTGTGGTGACTTCTCTCGTGGACCTCGGGCTCCAGGGCACAAGGGCTTCAGTCGTTGCGGCACACGGGCTCCATAATTGTGGCTCACGGGCTTCGTTGCTGCACAGCATGTGGGATCTTCCCGGATCAGGGATCGAACCCGTGTCTCCTGCATGGGCAGGTGAGCTCTTTACCACTGAGCTACCAGGGAAGGCCCCCCTTTTTTTTTTTTAAGCCTCAAAAGAAGGAGGGAGAAGAGGAGGAGGGGAATGGCTTAGGTAGCCCAGCAATAGCCAGTAAGTCTGTGTCTGCCTTATTCTGAAGTCTTTGTTCTTTCCTTAATTTGCTTTGACTCTCTATATCTCCTAGCTACTTTTTGCATTTGTAATGTCTGCGGAGTCATCATTGGACTTTAATCACACACGTTATATCATTCAGTGTCCTGACAGGAAACAGACGGCATATTCAGATGGTGTAATTGAGTTGAGTTTGATACAGAAACTACAGGCCACAGTCTGATCTAGGTCAAGAGACACTAACAAGGAAAGGTTAAGCACCCCATGGCAATCAGTAGTGGAGAGGATTTCCTGCTTCTAAACCCCACGTCACTGAGGGAGGAGAGTGCTTACTGGAAGGAGGAGAGAATAATGTTGGAGAGAAGGTTTGTGCAGTGGTTGCCCTTTGGCCTTAGTACGTTGGTACATGAATTATGAATTAGACTGTGATCATTTTGTTTTATAAGATGTCATATTTCAACCTAGAGGTCTGAGAAATGAAGTTGGAAAAAAAATCATTGTACTTGACTCTTTCAGAGTTTTTGCAAATTTTTGTCAGGTGAGGTGGAATGCATGTTGAGTAATATGTTGGAAACGTTACCTTTAGGTTTCTAGTTCTTAATGATTACCTTTGATTCTCTCTCCTATTTCTCTTGAAGGTTGGGAAGGAAAAAATGCTCAAAGTGAGGATTGTGAAGATTCATCCTTTGGAGAAAGTGGATGAAGAGGCCACGGAGAAGAAATCTGATGGCTCCTGTGACTCTCCCTCAAGTGACAAAGAGAATTCTAGCCAAATTGCTCAGGACCTCCCGAAGAAAGAGCCAGCCGTGAAAGAGGAGGCAGGAAGAAGAGAGAGCGTCAGTATGTATGATACTGGCTCTCCTGACTGCGCGATGCAACTCTGCTTATTAGGTTGCAGCTCAATTTGTAGTAGAGTTTTGTTGACAGACCTGCTTTTGTTTATGATTTGGAAAACAGCTAAGATACCTATAGAGTGACTCAAGATTTAAATCTCTCTACACAGTTAAGACCATTGGGAAGTCCTTAACCTCTAGTTGCTTAGGAATCTGTGTGCACATACCAAGCTACTCAAGATGGGAAAGAAAGTCGGCCTTCTTTTTCTCTTTAAATTGGAATTATATATATATGTGTGGAAGGAGCGGGGGTGAGCTGAGTAGGAGGGAAAAATTCTAATTCCTTTTTCTCTTAACATCCAGACTAAAGTAAACATTGCTTCTCTCCATTTGGGTACTTATCCCTCTGTAGTAATTTTCTATACCAGCCTCTGTTACAGTATTTTTCTCACTGTACTGTAATATTTGTAGACTCCTTCCATAGACTTCTTTTTCTTTTTTTTAATTAATTAATTTATTTATTTTTGGCTGTTCTGGGTTTTCACTGCTGCCATTGTGTTTTCTCTAGTTGCAGGGAGTGGGGGCTACTCTCTAGTTGAGGTGAGCAGGCTTCTTGTTGCAGTAACTTCTCTTGTTATGAAACTCGGGCTCTAGGGCTCACGGACTTCAGTAGTTGCGGCACACGGGCTCCATAGTTGCGGCTCTGAGGCTCTAGAGCACAGGCTCCATAGTTGTGGCTCACAGGCATAGTCGCTCTGCAGCATGTGGGATCTTCCTGGACCAGGGATCGAACCCATGTCTCCTGCATTGGCAGGCAAACTCTTTTCCAGTGAGCTACCAGGGAAGCCCCTCCTTCCATAGACTTCTGCTCTGAGTCTTTACTTGAAGTAAAGACAGTTTATCTTCGGGTGCCCTCACTCAGTGCCTGGTTGCAGGGTATGTGTTCAGTAAAATTATTGTTAATGAATGAATGGGTAGAACTAAAATAATTATTTTTTCACTAATTTTCTGTTGATCTGATTAGATGACAGAGCACGCAGATCTCCACGAAAACTTCCTACTTCGTTAAAAAAAGGAGAGAGGAAGTGGGCTCCTCCAAAATTTCTGCCTCACAAGTATGATGTGAAACTACATAATGAAGATAGGTTAGTGGAACTTGATAGTGAACCTCTTACGTGTAATGGCTTTTGTTGACAGACCTGCTTTTGTTTATGATTTGGAAAACAGCTAAGATACCTATAGAGTGACTCAAGATTTAAATCTCTCTACACAGTTAAGACCATTGGGAAGTCCTTAACCTCTAGTTGCTTAGGAATCTGTGTGCACATACCAAGCTACTCAAGATGGGAAAGAAAGTCGGCCTTCTTTTTCTCTTTAAATTGGAATTATATATATATGTGTGGAAGGAGCGGGGGTGAGCTGAGTAGGAGGGAAAAATTCTAATTCCTTTTTCTCTTAACATCCAGACTAAAGTAAACATTGCTTCTCTCCATTTGGGTACTTATCCCTCTGTAGTAATTTTCTATACCAGCCTCTGTTACAGTATTTTTCTCACTGTACTGTAATATTTGTAGACTCCTTCCATAGACTTCTTTTTTTTTTTAATTAATTAATTTATTTATTTTTGGCTGTTCTGGGTTTTCACTGCTGCCATTGTGTTTTCTCTAGTTGCAGGGAGTGGGGGCTACTCTCTAGTTGAGGTGAGCAGGCTTCTTGTTGCAGTAACTTCTCTTGTTATGAAACTCGGGCTCTAGGGCTCACGGACTTCAGTAGTTGCGGCACACGGGCTCCATAGTTGTGGCTCTGAGGCTCTTGAGCACAGGCTCCGTAGTCGTGCCTCATGGGCTTCGTTGCTCCGCAGCATGTGGGATCTTCCCGGATCAGGAACTCATGCCTCCTGCATTGGCAGGCCAACTGTTTACCACTGAGCTACCAGGGAAGCCCCTCCTTCCATAGACTTCTGCTCTGAGTCTTTACTTGAAGTAAAGACAGTTTATCTTCGGGTGCCCTCACTCAGTGCCTGGTTGCAGGGTATGTGTTCAGTAAAATTATTGTTAATGAATGAATGGGTAGAACTAAAATAATTATTTTTTCACTAATTTTCTGTTGATCTGATTAGATGACAGAGCACGCAGATCTCCACGAAAACTTCCTACTTCGTTAAAAAAAGGAGAGAGGAAGTGGGCTCCTCCAAAATTTCTGCCTCACAAGTATGATGTGAAACTACATAATGAAGATAAGGTTAGTCGGAACTTGATAGTGAACCTCTTACGTGTAATGGCTTTTGTTTAAGGAATTGTATCAAAGGGCTAGTTTTCTCATAGAAAATGTGCCAATGAATATGTATAGGAATGTTTCTACCACAAATTCTGAGTGGTTTTCTGGTCTTAGTAATTATGACTTTAAGTTAAATTGAATTTACTTTCCCAGGAGATAGCATGCTTTTTTTATTTTTTCATAGGACTTATTAGAGTGTAAGAGTAATTTGCATTTGAGCTTCAAACTTAATTTTTTGGAGAAAATAATCTGTTTTCAGTGGGTATGGACTTTCTGAGGAAATAGCTCTTCTCAGTTAAAAGTAGAGCAGTTTTTAATAAAATTAAACTCAGAAACTAAGTTATCTCTAACCAGTGCTTTTACAAGGAGTCTGTGAAAGTAGTAATCTAAAGTGGTAAATACTGTTTAACTGAGTACTGATTCTAAGATGTTCAACTTTCATGTTTTTGCATGCCCAGAGTCAAGATGTATCCTTTTGCGGGGAGGGGGGAACTTCTTTTTTCTTTTTTAACTTTTATTTTACTTTTAACTTTTACAGAGTTTTGTTGTTTATAGATATGTATGTTCCCAGATTAGTCATATGTATAGCCCCCCCATCCCACCCCTCCAGACCGTCACACAGCACTCCTGGAGAGGGGCACTTCTGTTGGTCTTTCATTTATCTATTTTCATCTATCTTTGTTCTTTGGCCTGTGTGGGCCTCCCATCGCAGTGGCCTCTGTTGTCGCAGAGCACCGGCTCTGGGTACATGCGCTCCAGAGCTCTGGCTTGGTAGTTGGAGACATCGGTCCAGCTGCTCCATGGCACGCGGGATTTTCCCAGGCCAGGGATTCAACCGGTGCCCTCACTCAGTGCCTGGTTGCAGGGTATGTGTTCAGTAAAATTATTGTTAATGAATGAATGGGTAGAACTAAAATAATTATTTTTTCACTAATTTTCTGTTGATCTGATTAGATGACAGAGCACGAGATCTCCACGAAAACTTCCTACTTCGTTAAAAAAAGGAGAGAGGAAGTGGGCTCCTCCAAAATTTCTGCCTCACAAGTATGATGTGAAACTACATAATGAAGATAAGGTTAGTCGGAACTTGATAGTGAACCTCTTACGTGTAATGGCTTTTGTTTAAGGAATTGTATCAAAGGGCTAGTTTTCTCATAGAAAATGTGCCAATGAATATGTATAGGAATGTTTCTACCACAAATTCTGAGTGGTTTTCTGGTCTTAGTAATTATGACTTTAAGTTAAATTGAATTTACTTTCCCAGGAGATAGCATGCTTTTTTTATTTTTTCATAGGACTTATTAGAGTGTAAGAGTAATTTGCATTTGAGCTTCAAACTTAATTTTTTGGAGAAAATAATCTGTTTTCAGTGGGTATGGACTTTCTGAGGAAATAGCTCTTCTCAGTTAAAAGTAGAGCAGTTTTTAATAAAATTAAACTCAGAAACTAAGTTATCTCTAACCAGTGCTTTTACAAGGAGTCTGTGAAAGTAGTAATCTAAAGTGGTAAATACTGTTTAACTGAGTACTGATTCTAAGATGTTCAACTTTCATGTTTTTGCATGCCCAGAGTCAAGATGTATCCTTTTGCGGGGAGGGGGGAACTTCTTTTTTCTTTTTTAACTTTTATTTTACTTTTAACTTTTACAGAGTTTTGTTGTTTATAGATATGTATGTTCCCAGATTAGTCATATGTATAGCCCCCCCATCCCACCCCTCCAGACCGTCACACAGCACTCCTGGAGAGGGGCACTTCTGTTGGTCTTTCATTTATCTATTTTCATCTATCTTTGTTCTTTGGCCTGTGTGGGCCTCCCATCGCAGTGGCCTCTGTTGTCGCAGAGCACCGGCTCTGGGCGCATGTGCTCCAGAGCTCTGGCTTGGTAGTTGGAGACATCGGTCCAGCTGCTCCATGGCACGCGGGATTTTCCCAGGCCAGGGATTCAACCGGTGCCCCTTGCACTGCAGGGCGGTGTCCTTACCGAGTGGACCACCAAGGAAGCCCAAGATGTATCCTTTTTTTAAAAATTATTTTTATTTTTTTAATTTTTATTTTACTGTTTACTTTTATAGAGATTTGTTGTTTACGGATATGTATGGCCCCAGATTAGTCATATGTATATCCCCCCCATCCCACCCCTCCAGGCCATCGCACCGCACCCCTGCAGGATCCCCTTTTCTCACAGCACAATGATAATAGCTATTTTTTTCACATGATAGTATAGGTTTTCAAGCTACTTCCTTTACGCCTCCCACTCACTGTTTATTCCTCACAATGTCCATATGTCTACTGTCCATGTCTGTTTTTCCATCGCTTCACTGCGTGTGTTATCATTACCATCCTACTAGATTCCATATATGTGTGTTAGTATATTGTAATTGTCCTTCTCTTTTTGACTTATGTCACTTTTTATCTAGATCCAGCCACCTCATTAGGACTGATTCATCTGCATCTTTTTTTTTTTTTTTTACAGCTGTGTAGTATTCCATTGTATATATGTGCCAAAGCTTTTGTATCCATTCGTCGATGGGCATCTAGGTTGCTTCCATGTTCTAGCTATTGTATAGAGAGCTGCAATGAACATTGGGGTACAGGTGCTGCTTTCAGTTTTGATTTCATCAGGGTATAAGCCTAATAGTGAGATTGCAGGGTCATATGGAGCTTCTATTTTTAGTTTTTTAAGAAATCTCCATACTGTCCTCCATAGCGGTTGTATCAATTTGCATTCTGACCAGCAATGCAAGAGTGTTCCCTTTTCTCTGCAGCCTCTCCAGCATTTATTGTCTGTCGATTTGTTGATGATAGCTATTCTGATGGATGTGAGGTGATATCTCATTGCAGTTTTGATTTGCATTTCTCTAATTATAAGCGAGGTTGAGCATCGTTTCATGTTTTTTGGCCATCTGTATGTCCTCTTTGGAGGGGTGTTTGTTTAGGTCCTTTTCCCATTTGTTGATTGGGTTGTTTTTTTTTTCCGATGATAAGTTGTCTGAGTTGCTTGTAGATTTTGGAGATTAATTCTTTGTCTGTTGTTTCACTTGCTATGATTTTCTCCCATATTGTGGGTTGTCTGTTTAGCTTGTTTGTAGTTTCTTTTGCTGTACAAAAGCTTTTTAAGTTTCATTAGGTCCCACATGTTCAGTTGTCTTTTTAGTTCCGCTATTCTAATAGGTGGGGAGATGTATCCTTTTTATTTTAATTGAAGTAGACTTGATTTACAATGTTAAAATGCAGATTCCCAGACTTTCCCACCACAGGCACTTCTGAAAGCAGTAACTGGCATGAGGCCCAGGCACCTGCATCTTGATAGCACCCTAGACGATCCTGATAACTCTTGTCTTGCTTGAGAAGCACCCTGCCCCCATATCTGCATGGTGTCCACGTGGATATTTTAATTTGAAAAATGACTCCCTTATTGATACACCTTTATGCATTTTCCCTTCCTTCTCCTCCTCCTTTTGTAAGCAGTTGATGACTTACCAAATTCTTAATAAGAGGAGCCTTGGTTTCAGTGGATATACACGTTTTTAGGACTTGAATACACACTGACAAAATGCCTAGAGAAATCTTTTTTTTTTTTTTTAATTCTTTATTTTAAAGGTTTTACAGAGTTTTGTTGTTCACATAGAGATATCTGTAAATTAACATTCTCTCTCACAAAATTGCTTTTATTTCTGTCTAGTTGATAACCATTTTATAGGTGGAGTTAGGAGTTTTCTGGAGTGAATATTGATCTTTGTTCTCATTGGTAAATTGCTTTTGACCTCAATAATGAGTTGTTTTTCTTTGTTAATCTAGATCATCAGCAATGTGCCAGCACACAGCTTGATCCGAACAGAACGCCCACCAAATAAGGAGATACTTCGGTACTTTATACGGCATAACGCGTTACGGGCAGGATCTGGTGAAAATGCCCCTTGGGTGGTAGAAGATGAATTAGTGAAGAAGTACTCCCTGCCGAGCAAGTTCAGTGACTTTCTGCTTGATCCATACAAGGTAAGGCCACTCATTTTTGGACAGCAGGGTGGAATGCTATTAAATGCATTTATGTTCTCTGTTGGCTTAAGTAGGATTAGTTTACAGTAGATTTTTGAACTCTTAACTTCAGATAATGAATTCAGAATTTTTCACATTATCTGTTTCATGTAGGTTGTGATAATGGGATTGGTAGGAAAGAGGCCACATTGAGTATCTCTTCTAATTTAACTTATTTTTACTTCTTAAAAAAAAAATTTGATTCCTTTATTTATTTTGGGGGTTTTGGGTTTAGTTTCTTTTGTTGTACAGAAGCTGTTAAGTTTCATTAGGTCCCACATGTTCAGTTGTCTTTTTAGTTCCGCTATTCTAATAGGTGGGGAGATGTATCCTTTTTATTTTAATTGAAGTAGACTTGATTTACAATGTTAAAATGCAGATTCCCAGACTTTCCCACCACAGGCACTTCTGAAAGCAGTAACTGGCATGAGGCCCAGGCACCTGCATCTTGATAGCACCCTAGACGATCCTGATAACTCTTGTCTTGCTTGAGAAGCACCCTGCCCCCATATCTGCATGGTGTCCACGTGGATATTTTAATTTGAAAAATGACTCCCTTATTGATACACCTTTATGCATTTTCCCTTCCTTCTCCTCCTCCTTTTGTAAGCAGTTGATGACTTACCAAATTCTTAATAAGAGGAGCCTTGGTTTCAGTGGATATACACGTTTTTAGGACTTGAATACACACTGACAAAATGCCTAGAGAAATCTTTTTTTTTTTTTTTAATTCTTTATTTTAAAGGTTTTACAGAGTTTTGTTGTTCACATAGAGATATCTGTAAATTAACATTCTCTCTCACAAAATTGCTTTTATTTCTGTCTAGTTGATAACCATTTTATAGGTGGAGTTAGGAGTTTTCTGGAGTGAATATTGATCTTTGTTCTCATTGGTAAATTGCTTTTGACCTCAATAATGAGTTGTTTTTCTTTGTTAATCTAGATCATCAGCAATGTGCCAGCACACAGCTTGATCCGAACAGAACGCCCACCAAATAAGGAGATACTTCGGTACTTTATACGGCATAAGCGCTTACGGGCAGGATCTGGTGAAAATGCCCCTTGGGTGGTAGAAGATGAATTAGTGAAGAAGTACTCCCTGCCGAGCAAGTTCAGTGACTTTCTGCTTGATCCATACAAGGTAAGGCCACTCATTTTTGGACAGCAGGGTGGAATGCTATTAAATGCATTTATGTTCTCTGTTGGCTTAAGTAGGATTAGTTTACAGTAGATTTTTGAACTCTTAACTTCAGATAATGAATTCAGAATTTTTCACATTATCTGTTTCATGTAGGTTGTGATAATGGGATTGGTAGGAAAGAGGCCACATTGAGTATCTCTTCTAATTTAACTTATTTTTACTATGGTGGCGTAATTAAAACAAAGAAACAAATTACATGTATGTGGGTTTTTTTGTCTCAGATTTTTCTTGGGATGAGGTATAGTATTGAAAATATTTTGTAAATTGATTGCTAAAAATGAAAACTAATTCTTGTATGTCACGTAAGATCAAATATACTGACAGCCTTGAAAAGAATTAGTAGAAAATCTAGCATTTCCCTCTGGTTTTTTTCCTTTAATTATCTTACTGGATTTTCAAAATATTCTGATGAAGTTGTGTTAATCTTGTTTTCCAGATGAGGAGACTGAGACTAGTCTAATTAGAACCAGCAGAAAGTAAATGACAGAAGCTAAGACATTAGCCTTGGATTTCTGATTGCCTTTTCCATCTCAGGGTTTCTTCAATAAATTTTTTAAATGTAGGTTTTGAGAGTATTTATATTTCCTTTTTGATAAATTTACTTATCTACATACTGACAATTCATCTTGGTCTCTGGGCCAGAATGTGATCAGGAGAGGACTGCCGGTACATTAAAACTAAGTTAGAGTTCAGGATCTCTCTTTTTATCCCTTCCTTGTAATGATGAAGAACTAAGGACATCTCACAGCTGAGTCATACGACGAGATTACGTCAGTTACCTTATGTTGGTAATTGCCAGCATAAGTATATTGAGAAGTAATTTCATTTCTTCAGACCTTGGGAAAGACCTCCAACCATAGTTTAGCATGAGTGTGTTTTCTTGTTCTAGATCAGCATGATCAAACCAGTGATAAAGAATTCTATATAAAATCATGTCTAAATTAGTTTAAGGCTCTTGAGTCTTTTGAGTGCTTAAACATTTTCCTCTTTTTAAAATACACAGTAGTCTTTTAGGTATTTTAGCCTAATGATTCAGATAATGTGAGTAACATGAAAGACTGAGTTTTATTTATGGATAAAAGGTCTCAGGGTTGTTAGAACAATAAAAAATGATCCACACTTTTCATAGGATCCAGAGATTTAGAATTGCAGGAATTTTATCTTTTTGTTAGGTTGTGATAATGGGATTGGTAGGAAAGAGGCCACATTGAGTATCTCTTCTAATTTAACTTATTTTTACTATGGTGGCGTAATTAAAACAAAGAAACAAATTACATGTATGTGGGTTTTTTTGTCTCAGATTTTTCTTGGGATGAGGTATAGTATTGAAAATATTTTGTAAATTGATTGCTAAAAATGAAAACTAATTCTTGTATGTCACGTAAGATCAAATATACTGACAGCCTTGAAAAGAATTAGTAGAAAATCTAGCATTTCCCTCTGGTTTTTTTCCTTTAATTATCTTACTGGATTTTCAAAATATTCTGATGAAGTTGTGTTAATCTTGTTTTCCAGATGAGGAGACTGAGACTAGTCTAATTAGAACCAGCAGAAAGTAAATGACAGAAGCTAAGACATTAGCCTTGGATTTCTGATTGCCTTTTCCATCTCAGGGTTTCTTCAATAAATTTTTTAAATGTAGGTTTTGAGAGTATTTATATTTCCTTTTTTTGATAAATTTACTTATCTACATACTGACAATTCATCTTGGTCTCTGGGCCAGAATGTGATCAGGAGAGGACTGCCGGTACATTAAAACTAAGTTAGAGTTCAGGATCTCTCTTTTTATCCCTTCCTTGTAATGATGAAGAACTAAGGACATCTCACAGCTGAGTCATACGACGAGATTACGTCAGTTACCTTATGTTGGTAATTGCCAGCATAAGTATATTGAGAAGTAATTTCATTTCTTCAGACCTTGGGAAAGACCTCCAACCATAGTTTAGCATGAGTGTGTTTTCTTGTTCTAGATCAGCATGATCAAACCAGTGATAAAGAATTCTATATAAAATCATGTCTAAATTAGTTTAAGGCTCTTGAGTCTTTTGAGTGCTTAAACATTTTCCTCTTTTTAAAATACACAGTAGTCTTTTAGGTATTTTAGCCTAATGATTCAGATAATGTGAGTAACATGAAAGACTGAGTTTTATTTATGGATAAAAGGTCTCAGGGTTGTTAGAACAATAAAAACTGATCCACACTTTTCATAGGATCCAGAGATTTAGAATTGCAGGAATTTTATCTACTGAAAGCAGTTTCTTCAGGAATTAGCTATTTTGAAATTTTGTGGCGAGGGCTTAAAATACTAACTTCATGAAATTTGACTATAATTCAGATGGAGATTAGGGAGTACAAGCTTGTTTCAGCTGCCATAAGAAGACAATGATTCTACTTAGTAAGAGGAGTGGGGAGTTATATATAATAACTGGCCTACAAAGTAAGAGTGTAGACTCACCTTACTATGTGTTCTGCATAGCTAGGCAGTGATTCCTTATTACCCAGTACTATTTGATATTTCACTGACTTTACCTTTTTCGAGTTTATATGTGTAGATTCTTCCTTTTTATAAAATCAGTTTTCTTAAGGAACTTCTGGCGTGACGGCCAGCACAGAATATAGTTAAGGCACAGATTAGTAGAGTCTAAAAGAGTGCTTTGGATACTTCCTGATCTAAAGGAAATTTAAAATAATTCATGGAAAATTAAAGCTGATTATATGTGATCTGCATGTCCTAAAGGCAGTGGACTTGTGCTTGTTTCAGCAACACATACACTAAAATCGGAACCAAGAGCAATAGGTTACAGTTTTTTTTGTTGTTTAGTAGAATTTAATGTTTTTTTTTTTTTTTAAATATATATTTTATTTATATTTATTTGGCTGCATTGGGTCTCAGTTGTAGCATGTGGGCTCTAGTTCCCTGACCAGGAATTGAACCCGGGCCCCCCTGCGTTGGGAGCACAGAGTCTTAGCCACTGGACTACCAGGGAATTCCCAGAATTTAATGTTTTGGGACGCTGCTGTATACAACTGTTGTAGAGAGAGAGGGGAGGTCTGGAGAGAGGAAGCAGGTTGTGAGTAGCGCTGTTAGGAGAGGGCTGCCCGGGAGAGCTCCAGCGCAAGAGGAAAGCGATTTAGAAAGAAAGAATTTTTGAGTGTAATCTGCGCAGGGCCTAGTATGATGATTGGCGTGTTTTTGTGGTCTGATAAACTTTAGAATATGAATTACTTGAGATGAAGAACTACTTTACTCATCTTAAATCCTGTGTGTAGTGTTCTCATATCCGGTGTTTAGTACAGATACAATACATACGTGACTAGTGCATTCATTTCTTCTGTTCATTCAATGCAGCTGACAGTTGTTTAAGGAATACATATTTTGTAGGCCTAGTGACATGGAGGGATGATTTCTGAGGCACTTGGGTGATAAAATAGCGGTCATCTAAGACGATACCAGCCATCATAGCTCGTTTTTCCTCTTGTGATTGCAGCTCTAGTGTTTTGTTGGTCTGTTCATAATGGGTGGTTTTGGTTTTTTTTTCTCCTCACAACATGTAGGCTGCATGACGTTAGTTCCCTGAACAGGAATCAAACCCTTGCTCCATAAAGTGGATGCACCAAGTCCGAACTGTTGAACCACTAGAGAATTCCGTTTGGAGCCCTGAAATAATTTAGATAGGTTTAATATGATTCTTAATACATTTTAAAAAACATTTTATTTTGAAATAATTTCATGCAGAAAAGCTGAACAAATAAACTATAAAGAATTTCTGTGTATTCTTCAAGTAGGTTCCTCAAATGTTAACATTGACCACGTTTATTTTTTTTTTTCTCTTTATACACCGTATTTTTTTTCTGAGCCATTGGTAGTAGATTATAAGACAGAATGCTCTTTTACAAAATACTTGAATATGTGTTTCCTAAAAGCTAGGGTATTTTCTATTAATGTAACAACTATAGTACAATTACCAAAATCAAGAAATTAACATCAAAACAATACTGTTACCTGATCTAGAGTTTTACATAATCTCAAGATTTTATTATCCTCATAATAGAACAAAATAAGCAGCTTAGAACTGGATCACTTTGGCTCTTTCTCTTCTTCCGTCCTCCAAGCCAAAAATGCTTGCGTCCCTTCACAGCCAACATTCTCTTAGATCTGCCGTTGGGTTGCGTCAGTGCATTCAAACCTCTGCAAGATCTTTGTGGTTTAGCCTTTCTCTGGAAAACCAGTCTCGTCAGTTCACCATAGCCACTCTGCTTCCTGTAGGAATGCTTCTTTCCCGGGAGAACAGAGAATCCTGGCGCTTCTTGGACTGGGCCACTTGGTGGGCTGGGGTGGCACTCACTGCAGGAAGTCCAGCAGGCTTTAGGCATGGCCACTGCATCTGAGGGCTGTGACGTGGACGCAGTGAGCCACAGCTCTCATCCAGATTTTGCCAGTTGTCCCAATAGCATCCTTATAGCCAAACAGATTTTGTTTTGGTCCAGTTAGGATTTAATGTAGCATTGTGTATTACTTTTACTTGTTACATCTCTGTAGTCTTCTCTCATCTCAGTTTTCCTTTGTCTTTTAAAAACCTTGACTTTTAAAGAATACAGGCCAATTATTTTGCATAATGCCCCTCAATTTCAGTTTATATCTTCATGCTTATTAGGAATGCCGCCAAACTGGTGTTGTATTCTTAGTGAATCCTATCAGAGGGCACGTGGTATAATTTTTGCCTCATTACTAGTGAAACTAATTATTGTATATTTTAAAAGATGTTTCTTTTTTTTTCTTTCTTTCTTTTTTTTAATTTTGGGTGGGAGTCGGGTTGGAGAGGGAGGGGAGCAGGCGGGCCACTTCTATTGGTCTTTCATTTCTCTATGTTCATCCGTCTTTGTTCTTTGGCTCCTGTGGGCCTCCCATCGCAGTGGCCTCTGTCGTTGCAGAGCGCCGGCTCTGGGCGCATGCACTCCAGAGCTGCAGCTCGGTAATTGGACATATCAGTCCAGCCGCTCCGTGGCACGTGGGATCCTCCCAGGCCAGGGCTCGAACCGGCGCCCCTTGCATTGCAAGGCGGTGTCCTTACCCACTGGACCACCAGGGGAAGCCCCTAAAAGATGTTTCTTACCTCTCCTAATAACTGATGTTTCAAGCATTTATAATCCTAAGATTTTTCTGTGAATTTTGTGCGTGAAGTTTTTGGGTTAGAGATTGGAGCTGAAGTACTCTTAAAAATAAATTCTATTAGTTTTCAAAGCACTTAGAACTATCTTATAGTAACACATTTCACACATTAAAAGCATTTGGAGATCAAGACAAAGCCACTCTAAATGTCTTGAAACTCCTAACAGTTCATTTGGCCAATGAGAAGAGTGAAATAAGAATCGGAATATAGATTGCCAAAGTTTTCTAATTCAGGGTTCTTCCTGCTAACTATTAAGTTAAATATAGCGTCTGAATGAGCTGCTGTAAATACGTTTCTTCATCTTTATCTTATTAATTAGACTTTCCTTATTTGTGGCGGCGGTTTGTTCTGGGTGCCAGGGAACCACTACGGAATTGTATACGCAATTGTGGAATTGTGTAGCCTCTCATGTTGCTGAGACATAATGTGTGTTTTTCCTGTTGAGCAGTTGACCAGGGCCTTTGCCTTAAAGCTACTTTCCTGCTGCTGCAGATGCCCGTTGTGTTCTCCCTGTCTGTGCACCACTCTGGTCAAGCACTTAGCTGAGGGGGAGCCAGGGGAGACCCTTAGCACATACGTGGTTTTATACTTTTTCAGATTCCCCCTGAGTCCAGCCATGCCGGCTCCCACTGGCTGTGGCTGCCCAGCATGCGCTGTGCTGAGATGACCAGTTACTGAAGGACTGCTCACGCGGGGAGCCGGCCTTTTGGGAGGGGGTTGGGTGAGTTCATTTTTCTTCATTTTTAAGAAAAAAAAAGATTACATGATGTGACTTGGCAAGAAAACACCCCTTATAAATAAAAATGGGCTGCTGGACCCCTTCTCATGGCTAAGCTGTCCTCCCAGCTCTTTCTTGCATCAATTCTGCATAATACAATGCTTCTAAGTAAAAGATTTACCTACGCGTGAGTGGCTTTTTAAATAGAAATGTCATCAGTAAATTAAAAAGTGGTCCAATTATAATAGACCCTATTACAAGATATCTATTAAAAATGGTAAAAATGAAGTTTCACACTAATCTCCTTTTTAGTGATAAACATTTAGAATGACTTTAGAGATAATCTGTTACCCTGCACATTAGATAAAATACCTGTCTGTACGCTGAAGATTTTCCAAGTTTAGCCGAAGTGGATGATGAACTTTTGGAAAGCACTTATTTATCAGGGTATTCCTGCCAGGGTAGCTTTGGGTCTTTGGCTTTGATTCGTAGGGTGGTCTGTTCTGCCCACAAGAAGAATGGACTCTTCCGTAAGTTATCTTTGCTTATTCTTTTTAACATTTTGAAATAGAATTCTGGTAAAGTAGAACCGGGAAATTCTTGTCTCTGGGGAAAGTGTGCCCTGGGTCACAGATAATGTGTATACTCTATCAGCTATGAAACCTTTTTGTCAGCCCATACTGAGGATAATTGGGGAACAAAACATCCAGTTTTGGTCAAGGAACATTAACAGCCAACCAGGGGACTGGTAGCCTCCAGTTGCTTATAGATGTTAAAGTGCAGGTTGGCCTTTAGAGGACTAGCCAGAGGAGGATTCCTTAAGTGTTGCCCACTCACTCATGATGGACTGGATTCCTGCTTCTGCTGCTGCTTAGCTTCTGTGAGTTTTTTCTCTGAGAACCACATCCTTAACGTTCAGATCTTACTTGGCATCGTAGCCCACTTTGTTACATTTTACTGTACCTTTTTTGTTTATTCCTAGCAAGAGCATGTGTATTCTGTATCATCAGTGAGATTTATCTTCCCCAGCCCCTTCCCTGTTGCCTTTTAAAGGGTCCTGATTCTGTATTTGGTTGTCTCCAGCTCTTTTCTTGCCTGTGGTCTCATCTCCTACTAGCCTGTCTCACTGCCTCCAGTCTGCTGCTCCACTAGTTAGTCCTTTCCACCCAGAAGCTTGAAGTTACGCTCTTCCGTGTCTGAGTGCCTTCTGGGTGCTTAACTGCTTTTGGTACTAGAAGAAATCAAGTATTCTAGGGGTTATCTAGTCTTTATCACTTAAAATGGTGTTTTTTTTTTCAGTTGGTTGTGCTTTTTATTGCTTGGCTGTCATTTCATGTAGCTTGTTTTCACTACCAAGCTTTTCTCTCTGTAGTTATAATATTCTTTTCAAACCATCGAAGTCAACAGTGTTTTGTTTTAATGCACATTTGAGTAGACATAATGGTGTCATGACAGGTTGACTGGGTTTTAACCTGTTCAGTAATGCAGTATGAGGGGGATAAAGTGGAGATTTGAAATAGTCCACACACCGTCATCTGTGCGTCTTTTTTTTTTTTTTTTGGCCACTTTTTTATTGGTCTTTCATTTATTTATTTCTTTGTTCTTTTTGGCCTGTGTGGGCCTCCCATTGCAGTGGCCTCTCCTGTAGCAGAGCACTGGCTCTGGGGCATGCACTCCAGAGTGCTGGCTCATAATTGGACACACCAGTCCAGCCACTCCCCAGCATGTGGGATCTTCCCGGGCCAGGGATCGAACTGGCGCCCCTTGTACTGCAAGACATACTCTTTACCCACTGGACCACCAGGGAAGCCCGTCTGTGCGTCTTTTGTTCTAGTTGTGTCTAAGCTGAATATGTGCAGGCTAGAAGTAATCAGATATAATAGAGCTAGAGACTGGCAGGGGTTTACGCAGGGTTGGCTGGAATGACTGTGAATTTAATCAGGGTAAAGAGGGACAAAGACGTGAGATGGGTGAGCATGGGACAGAATTCACGGACTTAAGGTTCTGCTGGGACTGAAGGCTTGTGGGGTTAGGAGACTAAAGAGGGAGTGAGCTTGAAAGATGTGATAGGATCGTCAGGGGAGAATCGTATGAGGTGGAGAGTGTACCGGGCTTGTGGTTATTAATAAAGTGTTTGTGGGAATGGGTTCTTGAGATGTGGGGAGCAGACTCGTTGAGGAGCTGGGAAGTCAGTCTCAGGGGGGCTCCTCAGATCTGAGCTGTGTTGTATTGTTGTTAGTATACTTGCCAGTACTCTTAATAAGAAAATATGCTTCTGGATTTAAGCAAAAATACTTAAATGGTATACTTTCTCTCATCCTGAGTATAAAGGACGCCCAGTTGTAACAAAGGTCTTAAGGGAAAAACTACAGTCCTAACTTAAGCAGTGATTTTAAGGTTTCTAACATGTTGCCATTATCCAGGTGAGGTATCCTTAATCTGGGACCCATGGACTCTAAAATTATGTGCATGATTTTTGTGTTTCCAGGGAAAGAGTCCACAAATTTCATTAACGTATTTAAGCACTGCAAATCTATATATAAATAAAACAAGTCATATAGCAAAAGTGCCTGATTTTTTTTTTTTGGCCACCTCTATTGGTCTTTCATTTATTTCCATCTTTGTTCTTTTGACCTGTGTGTGGCATGTGGGATCTTAGTTCGCTAACCAGGGATCAAACCTTTGTCCTTGCAGTGGAAGCATGGAGTCTTAACCTACAAGGACATCCGGGAGTATAGATTTTTAAATTTTTATGTATTTATTTATTTATTTTGGGTGGGGGCAGGTTTGGGAGGGAATGGGGCGGGTTGCCCACTTCTATTGGTCTTTCATTTATCTGTTTTCATCCATCTTTGTTCTTTGGCTCCTGTGGGCCTCCCATCGCGGTGGCCTCTGTCGTCGCAGAGTGCCAGCTCTGGGCGCACACGCTCCAGAGCTCCGGCTCGTAATTGGACACATCAGTCCAGCCGCTCCACAGCACGTGAGATCTTCCCAGACCAGGGATTGAACCAGTGCCCCTTGCACTGCAAGGTGGTGTCCTTACCCACTGGACCACCAGGGAAGCCCCAAGATTTTTAAGTCTGAATATCCAGAGAATTTTGTGTTGATAAAGCTAAACAAAACATTAGCTGGCATTCATGGTTTTGATTTTTCAGGGACAGAATGTGAAGAGACTGAGTATGTAGCTTTGACTGAATGGATGGGGAAGATGGCCTGTAGGATGCTTATGTATTGTTTCTTTAAATCAAGCTTTAAAGTTAATTTTGCTTCTGTTCTTCTAGTATATGACTCTCAACCCATCTGCTAAGCGGAAGAGCACCGGATCTCCAGACAGGAAGCATCTTCTGGATTTAAGCAGCTGTGTTGTATTGTTGTTAGTATACTTGCCAGTACTCTTAATAAGAAAATATGCTTCTGGATTTAAGCAAAAATACTTAAATGGTATACTTTCTCTCATCCTGAGTATAAAGGACGCCCAGTTGTAACAAAGGTCTTAAGGGAAAAACTACAGTCCTAACTTAAGCAGTGATTTTAAGGTTTCTAACATGTTGCCATTATCCAGGTGAGGTATCCTTAATCTGGGACCCATGGACTCTAAAATTATGTGCATGATTTTTGTGTTTCCAGGGAAAGAGTCCACAAATTTCATTAACGTATTTAAGCACTGCAAATCTATATATAAATAAAACAAGTCATATAGCAAAAGTGCCTGATTTTTTTTTTTGGCCACCTCTATTGGTCTTTCATTTATTTCCATCTTTGTTCTTTTGACCTGTGTGTGGCATGTGGGATCTTAGTTCGCTAACCAGGGATCAAACCTTTGTCCTTGCAGTGGAAGCATGGAGTCTTAACCTACAAGGACATCCGGGAGTATAGTTTTTTATTTTTTATGTATTTATTTATTTATTTTGGGTGGGGGCAGGTTTGGGAGGGAATGGGGCGGGTTGCCCACTTCTATTGGTCTTTCATTTATCTGTTTTCATCCATCTTTGTTCTTTGGCTCCTGTGGGCCTCCCATCGCGGTGGCCTCTGTCGTCGCAGAGTGCCAGCTCTGGGCGCACACGCTCCAGAGCTCCGGCTCGTAATTGGACACATCAGTCCAGCCGCTCCACAGCACGTGAGATCTTCCCAGACCAGGGATTGAACCAGTGCCCCTTGCACTGCAAGGTGGTGTCCTTACCCACTGGACCACCAGGGAAGCCCCAAGATTTTTAAGTCTGAATATCCAGAGAATTTTGTGTTGATAAAGCTAAACAAAACATTAGCTGGCATTCATGGTTTTGATTTTTCAGGGACAGAATGTGAAGAGACTGAGTATGTAGCTTTGACTGAATGGATGGGGAAGATGGCCTGTAGGATGCTTATGTATTGTTTCTTTAAATCAAGCTTTAAAGTTAATTTTGCTTCTGTTCTTCTAGTATATGACTCTCAACCCATCTGCTAAGCGGAAGAGCACCGGATCTCCAGACAGGAAGCCCTCAAAGAAGAGCAAGACAGACAACTCTTCTCTCAATTCGCCACTGAATCCTAAGTTATGGTGTCATGTACACCTGAAGAAATCCTTGAATGGCTCACCGCTGAAAGTGAAGAACTCCAAGAATTCCAAATCCCCAGAGGAGCATCTGGAAGAGATGATGAAGATGATGTCGCCCAACAAGCTGCATGCCAACTTCCACATTCCTAAGAAAGGCCCACCTGGCAAGAAGTCAGGGAAGCACAGTGACAAACCTTTGAAGGCCAAGGGCAGAGGCAAAGGCATCCTGAATGGACAGAAATCCACGGGGAATTCCAGATCTCCCAAAAAGGGCTTGAAGACGCCCAAAACCAAAATGAAGCAGATGACTTTGTTGGACATGGCCAAAGGCACCCAGAAGGTGACACGAGCCCCGAGGAATTCTGGGGGCACACCCCGGTCCTCTAGCAAACCTCATAAACACCTGCCTCCTGCCGCCCTCCACCTCATCGCCTACTACAAAGAAAACAAAGACCGGGAGGACAAGAAGAGCGCGCTGTCCTGCGTGATCTCCAAAACAGCCCGCCTGCTCTCCAGTGAGGACAGAGCTCGCCTCCCGGAAGAACTGCGAAGTATTGTTCAGAAGCGCTTCGAGCTTCTGGAGCACAAAAAGAGGTGGGCTTCTATGTCTGAAGAGCAGCGCAAAGAGTATCTGAAAAAGAAACGAGAGGAGCTGAAGGAAAAGCTAAAGGAGAAAGCCAAGGAGCGGAGGGAGAAAGAGATGCTCGAGAGACTGGAGAAGCAGAAGCGGTACGAAGACCAGGAGTTAGCCGGCAAGACCCTGCCCGCGTTTAGGCTGGTGGATACCCCCGAGGGGCTGCCCAACACGCTCTTCGGGGACGTGGCCATGGTGGTGGAGTTCTTGAGCTGTTATTCCGGGTTACTCCTCCCCGATGCCCAGTATCCTATCACTGCCGTGTCCCTCATGGAAGCCTTGAGCGCGGAGAGGGGCGGCTTTCTGTACCTGAATAGAGTGCTGGTCATCCTGTTACAGACCTTGTTACAAGACGAAATAGCAGAAGACTACGGCGAACTGGGAATGAAGCTGTCAGAAATCCCTCTGACCCTGCATTCTGTGTCAGAGCTGGTCCGGCTCTGCTTGCGGAAGTCTGACGTTCAGGAAGAGAGCGAGGGCTCAGAGGCAGATGACAATAAAGACTCTGCGTCGTTTGAGGACAACGAGGTCCAAGATGAGTTCCTGGAGAAGCTGGAGACCTCTGAATTTTTTGAACTTACATCCGAAGAGAAGCTGCAGATCTTGACAGCCCTTTGCCACCGGATTCTCATGACATACTCTGTGCAGGACCACATGGAAACCAGGCAGCAGATGTCCGCAGAGCTGTGGAAGGAGAGGCTTGCTGTGCTGAAGGAAGAAAATGATAAGAAGAGAGCAGAGAAACAGAAACGGAAAGAGATGGAGGCCCGAAATAAAGAAAATGGGAGAGAGGAGAATGGGCCAGGCAAAGCTGACAGGAAGAAGGAAGTCACGAAGGTTGAGCCCCAGGTCGATACAGAAGCTGAAGACATGATCAGTGCCGTGAAGAGCAGACGACTGCTTGCCATTCAGGCTAAGAAGGAGCGGGAGACTCAGGAGAGAGAGCTGAAAGGTGAGAGCTTGTGTTGAGACGAGGGGAGGCCCTGGAGAAGACGGAGGAAGGAAGTCATGACGTGTGACAGTAGTGTTTTCGTCTGTCGCAGCTGTTCTGTTATTTCTGGGTGTGATAACCCAGGCCTTTCTAGGTGTGCAAGATTTTGCTCCCAGCACTCAGCCTGGCATTCTGTGGTTAATGATAGTTTGACTTGAATGAGTGTCATGTTGGCATCTTTTCTGGCTCTAGTCAAGGAGCAAATCCACAAGTAGACATGCTGGTACATCCATATCCTCCTTAAATTTGCAAGAGTAGAATTCACTAGGAAAAAACCCCAAATTGATTCTTTTTACCTTCAACAGTGAAACTGGAACGCGAAGCTGAAGAGGAACGAATACGGAAACACAAAGCAGCTGCTGAGAAGGCGTTCCAAGAAGGAATTGCCAAGGCAAAGCTAGTCATGCGGAGGACGCCCATTGGTACAGACCGCAACCATAACAGGTGGGTCACTAAGCTCGGTTTTTGTCATCTCTTAGGGCTATTATAGTGTTGCCCCCGTTAGTACTAAGACTAGACAGAGCTTTCCTGTTCGTGGATATTGGGAACAGGATTGCTCATCGCACATTTATTTGAATATTTCCCGTTCCAACTGCTAGGGTTATGACGTTCAATAACACGTGACCCTGTCCTTAAAGACACCACAGACATGAAGCTTAAATTATGGGGATAGGAGAAATGTACATCTAACCTAAGTCTTTGAAGTGTGTGGAACCTAAAGCAGAGAGACAGTAGTAGTTATAAAAATTAATATGGGGGCTTCCTTGGTGGTCCAGTGGGTAAAGATTCCACCTTGCAGTGCAAGGGGCGCCGGTTCGATCCCTGGCCTGGGAAGATCCCACGTGCCGCAGAGCGGCTGGACTGATGTGTCCAACTACCGAGCCAGAGCTCTGGAGCACACATGCCCAGAGCCGGTGCTCTGCAACAACAGAGGCCGCTGCGATGGGAGGCCCACACAGGCCAAGGAACAAAGATGGATGAAAATAGATAAATGAAAGACCAATAAAAGTGGCCAAAAAATTAATATGAAGCAAATCTCAAATTCCCCAAATTTTAGTATGCTGTGTTTTATTTGTAATTTGTCTCTGCTGAATGTTCAGTGATGCTCAGGGATCACCTTGCTCAGCTCTTCCTGGTCTCATGATCGTTCATTGTCGTACTAATGAGCGGTTGTGCTTGTAGATACTGGCTCTTCTCAGATGAGGTTCCAGGTCTGTTCATTGAGAAGGGCTGGGTGCACGACAGCATCGACTACCGCGTCAGCCCCCACCGGAGAGAGCCTGCGGGGCTTCCCGAGGAGGACTGCTGTCCCCGGAGTATGTATCTACCCACTCGCTTCCTCCTCCTCCTCCTCCTCCTCTGTCGCTTTCTTTTCTCATTTTTAGGTAGAGTTATTTGAGTGAGGTGTGAAGATGTGGATAAATAAAGGAATAAGACTTAGATAGATAAAGGAAGATATCTTCCTTCCTAGATAAAGGAAGAAGACTTAACATTTGATCACCAGCTTTTTGTTGGTATCAGGATAGTGTGAAAAGATGAAAGACTCAAGTGTTAGGATATTTGGGTGTTAAGATTTGTACAAGTAGTTTTCAGGCTTTATTCCTGGGGAGTCTCTTTGTAGGTATTTCAAAGGCTGGAATTGCATTAATTTTTTTTTTTCTAAGAAAAAAAATTTATATTTAGAAAAGCAGATGAAAAACAAAAAGCAGATGACTGTATCAAGTTTTCTCAGCCTCACTGTTGCTGGCAGTTTAGGCCTGATGATTCCTCGTAGTGTGGGTTGTCCTGTGCATTGTAGGTGGTTTAGCAGCATCCCTGCCCCCTGCCCCCTGGATGCAATTAGTGACAACCACATGTCACCAGATACTGCCAGATGTCCTCGAGGAGGCAGCGTGGCCTTCTGTTGAAAATCGTTGCATTCAAGGATGCATATGCTTCCATCCACTTGTATTTTATAATGACCTGATGAATATTGCTTCTCAAAAAAGTAGTTTCATTTTAGAGAAACTCATAATCCAAGCTTTAAACCCACAAAATTGTTAAATAACGAAAATCCCCACAATAAGGCAGTTTGACATGGGAGGCCCACAGGAGCCAAAGAACAAAGATGGATGAAAATAGATAAATGAAAGACCAATAAAAGTGGCCAAAAAATTAATATGAAGCAAATCTCAAATTCCCCAAATTTTAGTATGCTGTGTTTTATTTGTAATTTGTCTCTGCTGAATGTTCAGTGATGCTCAGGGATCACCTTGCTCAGCTCTTCCTGGTCTCATGATCGTTCATTGTCGTACTAATGAGCGGTTGTGCTTGTAGATACTGGCTCTTCTCAGATGAGGTTCCAGGTCTGTTCATTGAGAAGGGCTGGGTGCACGACAGCATCGACTACCGCGTCAGCCCCCACCGGAGAGAGCCTGCGGGGCTTCCCGAGGAGGACTGCTGTCCCCGGAGTATGTATCTACCCACTCGCTTCCTCCTCCTCCTCCTCCTCCTCTGTCGCTTTCTTTTCTCATTTTTAGGTAGAGTTATTTGAGTGAGGTGTGAAGATGTGGATAAATAAAGGAATAAGACTTAGATAGATAAAGGAAGATATCTTCCTTCCTAGATAAAGGAAGAAGACTTAACATTTGATCACCAGCTTTTTGTTGGTATCAGGATAGTGTGAAAAGATGAAAGACTCAAGTGTTAGGATATTTGGGTGTTAAGATTTGTACAAGTAGTTTTCAGGCTTTATTCCTGGGGAGTCTCTTTGTAGGTATTTCAAAGGCTGGAATTGCATTAATTTTTTTTTTTCTAAGAAAAAAAATTTATATTTAGAAAAGCAGATGAAAAACAAAAAAAGCAGATGACTGTATCAAGTTTTCTCAGCCTCACTGTTGCTGGCAGTTTAGGCCTGATGATTCCTCGTAGTGTGGGTTGTCCTGTGCATTGTAGGTGGTTTAGCAGCATCCCTGCCCCCTGCCCCCTGGATGCAATTAGTGACAACCACATGTCACCAGATACTGCCAGATGTCCTCGAGGAGGCAGCGTGGCCTTCTGTTGAAAATCGTTGCATTCAAGGATGCATATGCTTCCATCCACTTGTATTTTATAATGACCTGATGAATATTGCTTCTCAAAAAAGTAGTTTCATTTTAGAGAAACTCATAATCCAAGCTTTAAACCCACAAAATTGTTAAATAACGAAATCAACATACAACCCTAGACTTTGAAATGTAAGGCAGTTTTGTGTACATGTGAAGTCAGGATCTTCAGATTTGAGACTGCTCCCAGTGGGATGGAGGACTGTGGTTTTATGATGCATCTCAGAAGCTTAATGGCTGTCTTTAGAAATCAGGTCCCACAGTTCCAGCTCCTGAGAGGTGCTTAGCGTCCACACCCCTGCACTTCGAGAGCATCCTGGTGGATGTGGTTCCTTCCTGTCATCTAGTGCCAGCATGGGAGGGTTTCCTGATGGAAAAGACAAAACGAGGTTGTGTGTTGGCGTGGCAGGGAAGGTGCTGCAGATGACAGCGGGGAGAAGTGGAACAGGGGAGAGAGCCGTCTGTAGGATTAGTGTGCTGCCTGCAAGTTTTAGAGAAATGAGCATCTGCTGTACATGTGGCTATATTTAACAGGCAGCATCTGTGTGCTGCTTAGGTGTGAAACTCAGAATTGAGTATTTGCTGTAATCGGCCTAATGTATTCATTTTTCTTAGGTAAGAAGGCAAACCTGGGCAAAAATGTAAGCGTGAACACACAGCACAGCCCAGAAGTTGCCGTGGAGACCACTGTACCCAAACAAGGACAGAACCTATGGTAATGTGAGCATGCTTCTGTTTGCTCTTAATGTTTTTCACCTTTAAGAAATAGTTGACATAGCGACACCAGTGAGTTAGTGATTAACTACTGAAAGCGTTTATGTGACTCTGATTTCTTGGATATGTAAACTCACTGCTTTAAAAGCAGATTTGGGGATTTTTTTGATAAGAAAATGTTTGTTTGCTTTAAGGTTTAGAATTTATTATTCCCTTGTAATGTAACTGTATATTACATGATAGATCTTCCGTAGCGTTGGAAATGACTTTCAGTCTGCTTGGGAATAGAGAATGTAGGAGTTTCATCTCTTTAAGTAATCTATTTATTTTAATTGGAGGGTAATTACAATATTGTGATGGGTTTTGCCGTACATCGACAGGAAGCGGCCACAGGTATACATATGTGTGTCCCCCCAATCCTGAACCTCCTTCCCACCCCATCCCGCTGGGTTGTCCCAGGGTTTTCATCTTTATTAAAGAAAAAAGAACTATAAATCCAGCCATGAATCTTCCTGTGTGCATATTCTGCTTTTAGGCAGGAACTAGGCTTTGGAGAGGGTTCCTTCTTCATGATCACATTTAACTGCTTTCATTGTGATCACCCTTGAGTCTGGATATAAGTTTGCTCTTTGAAGGGGTAGGAAAAAGTCTGCTTGTGAACTTTCTAAGATTTGTCTCATGTTGCGGTTTAGTAGGAAACATTGGCTTCAGTGTCCGGGGGTAAAATTAACATTAGGTCTCATGGCAGCAGTAAATTGTTCTCCTTCTGAGCCAGGTTGGAATTCTGTGTTCCCATTCCCACCACCAATGTTGGCTCCCTTTATCAGTGTTTGATTTTTTTTTCCCCTAGAGTTAATGGGATTTTTTTTCTTCTTTTTTTGCCCCTACAGGTTTTTATGTGATAGTCAGAAGGAACTGGATGAGTTGCTAAATTGCCTTCACCCTCAGGGAATAAGAGAAAGCCAGCTTAAAGAGAGACTGGAGAAGAGGTGAGGGTTTCCATCTTGCTCTGCGTAGCTTCTCTCCAGCATTAGATGTTACGCAGATTTTAGGGGCAGTGGTGATGGTGGTTTATACATAAAAGCTTAAGTAAAAATTTTAAAAGCCTGTAACCCTCTTATGTTCTTGTTTAATATTTTGTTTAACACCTCATGATTATTTGGTAATTCATTGCTATTAAAGCATGTATATACAGGATAGCAGGGTTATTGACTAACACGCCATGTGCCAGGCTAAGAGCTCTGCTGTAGTTAGGCAGCCTGTAAATGCAATTCCCCATTGGTGGTGGTTCGGAAGTATTTTGCCAGTATCCAAAATAGCGAGAAAATGAAAGCAAGCTCCGTTTTATCAAGTGATGGATGAATGAACAAAATGTGGTAAATGCATAAATTCAACCATTAAAAGGCACAGAGTGCTGAAATATGCTTCCATGTGGACGAACGTTTTGCCTAGTGAAAGAAGCCAGACAGAAAAAGGCACATGGTGTATGATTTCATTTATATGAGACATCCACAGCAAAGCACATTTATAGTCAAAAAACAGATCAGCAGTTGCCCGGGGATGAGGGATGGGGACTGAGAGGGCATAAATGCACATGGCCTCAAAGAATTTCCTTAAATAATTCAGAGAAACTCACGGTAAAAAAAAAAAAAAAAAAAAAAAAGTTAAAGAAAGAAAAAACCTACACAAACCAAATACCATGAATGAGAGCTAGGTAAAAAAAGCACTTAAGTTACTGGAATTACCATATGCAGAATACGGTCAGTGTGTTTTTAAAAAGAATCAAGAAAAAGAGGAATATGAGACGTGCAAGAAACACAATTAAAAAGCAGAGCAAAAAAAAAAAAGTCTTCTGGAGATAAAGCCTGTCTGTCATTCAAGTGATTGGAGTTTGTAGATCATTATTTATTTAAGTTCCTTTATTCCTCCTCCCCTTTCCCCAACTTGTGTAGGTACCAGGATATTATTCATTCTATTCATCTGGCCCGGAAGCCAAATTTAGGTCTAAAATCCTGTGATGGCAACCAGGAGCTTTTAAACTTCCTTCGGAGCGATCTCATTGAAGTCGCAACAAGGCTACAAAAGGGGGGTCTGGGCTATGTGGAAGAAACCTCCGAATTTGAAGCTCGGGTAAGAACCTCAGGATATGCCCTGGAAGTCTGTTAACTTGGCGTTGTTCCCCGATGCTCTTCTTGACCTCCCTGGGTTACCTCACATATTCCAGCCTGTAACCCTCTTATGTTCTTGTTTAATATTTTGTTTAACACCTCATGATTATTTGGTAATTCATTGCTATTAAAGCATGTATATACAGGATAGCAGGGTTATTGACTAACACGCCATGTGCCAGGCTAAGAGCTCTGCTGTAGTTAGGCAGCCTGTAAATGCAATTCCCCATTGGTGGTGGTTCGGAAGTATTTTGCCAGTATCCAAAATAGCGAGAAAATGAAAGCAAGCTCCGTTTTATCAAGTGATGGATGAATGAACAAAATGTGGTAAATGCATAAATTCAACCATTAAAAGGCACAGAGTGCTGAAATATGCTTCCATGTGGACGAACGTTTTGCCTAGTGAAAGAAGCCAGACAGAAAAAGGCACATGGTGTATGATTTCATTTATATGAGACATCCACAGCAAAGCACATTTATAGTCAAAAAACAGATCAGCAGTTGCCCGGGGATGAGGGATGGGGACTGAGAGGGCATAAATGCACATGGCCTCAAAGAATTTCCTTAAATAATTCAGAGAAACTCACGGTAAAAAAAATAAAAAAGTTAAAGAAAGAAAAAACCTACACAAACCAAATACCATGAATGAGAGCTAGGTAAAAAAAGCACTTAAGTTACTGGAATTACCATATGCAGAATACGGTCAGTGTGTTTTTAAAAAGAATCAAGAAAAAGAGGAATATGAGACGTGCAAGAAACACAATTAAAAAGCAGAGCAAAAAAAAAAAAGTCTTCTGGAGATAAAGCCTGTCTGTCATTCAAGTGATTGGAGTTTGTAGATCATTATTTATTTAAGTTCCTTTATTCCTCCTCCCCTTTCCCCAACTTGTGTAGGTACCAGGATATTATTCATTCTATTCATCTGGCCCGGAAGCCAAATTTAGGTCTAAAATCCTGTGATGGCAACCAGGAGCTTTTAAACTTCCTTCGGAGCGATCTCATTGAAGTCGCAACAAGGCTACAAAAGGGGGGTCTGGGCTATGTGGAAGAAACCTCCGAATTTGAAGCTCGGGTAAGAACCTCAGGATATGCCCTGGAAGTCTGTTAACTTGGCGTTGTTCCCCGATGCTCTTCTTGACCTCCCTGGGTTACCTCACATATTCCAGTGTGTCCTGAAAGACATGTGTGGAGCCCCAAGTCCTCTGTGTACTTGCGATACCTTTCCTTTGTCACCATCTGCTGACATCCAGAAAAATCTAATAGTTGGCTCAGAACCTTTGATCAAATAGCGCTTTTCTGTTAAGTTGAATGAAAACTGGTCCTGGAGTCGTCGTCATGGAACATGACGTGACCTGTCTATTCCCGCGGCGCCCGAGCCCACAGGGAGCAGGCGCTGGTGTGTCCGCGTTAGCCCTAACGGAGCGGCTCGGTAGAGCTCTCTTGTGCTGGGCACCACGGGCACTGTTACGTAGGTCACTGCAGTGACGGTACATTTACAGTCCTGTCACTTCCTGCTCAGAAGGACCTTTGAGTGTGTAAGGTGAACTAGTTCAAGAGACCCCATGTCCCATATTAGATAAGTTTAGGTTTCAAAGCTGGAGAAAAGATTGGAGAACTCTGTCCATCAGTTACTACTGTGGGGCTTCCCTGGTGGCTCAGGTGGTGAAGAATCTGCCCACATTGGGGCAGCCCCAGGCTCCACCCCTGGGTAGGGAAGGTCACCTGAGAAGGGTGTGGCCGTCCACTCCAGTGTTCTTGCCTGGAGAATTCCATGGACAGAGGAGCCTGGCGGGCTAATTTTTGTGTTAGTGTTAAATAATGAAGTCTACGTAATTCCAGACATCAGTATTGGTGAGTCTTCAAATTGTTCATAGGCATTCATTGTATGTGTTAATAGTAACATGATTTTTATGAGCAGTTGAATACATCCTCCCCCCATTTCTCTGATTTATAAGAACTTCCTTGATTCCTCCTCCCCTTTCCCCAACTTGTGTAGGTACCAGGATATTATTCATTCTATTCATCTGGCCCGGAAGCCAAATTTAGGTCTAAAATCCTGTGATGGCAACCAGGAGCTTTTAAACTTCCTTCGGAGCGATCTCATTGAAGTCGCAACAAGGCTACAAAAGGGGGGTCTGGGCTATGTGGAAGAAACCTCCGAATTTGAAGCTCGGGTAAGAACCTCAGGATATGCCCTGGAAGTCTGTTAACTTGGCGTTGTTCCCCGATGCTCTTCTTGACCTCCCTGGGTTACCTCACATATTCCAGTGTGTCCTGAAAGACATGTGTGGAGCCCCAAGTCCTCTGTGTACTTGCGATACCTTTCCTTTGTCACCATCTGCTGACATCCAGAAAAATCTAATAGTTGGCTCAGAACCTTTGATCAAATAGCGCTTTTCTGTTAAGTTGAATGAAAACTGGTCCTGGAGTCGTCGTCATGGAACATGACGTGACCTGTCTATTCCCGCGGCGCCCGAGCCCACAGGGAGCAGGCGCTGGTGTGTCCCGCGTTAGCCCTAACGGAGCGGCTCGGTAGAGCTCTCTTGTGCTGGGCACCACGGGCACTGTTACGTAGGTCACTGCAGTGACGGTACATTTACAGTCCTGTCACTTCCTGCTCAGAAGGACCTTTGAGTGTGTAAGGTGAACTAGTTCAAGAGACCCCATGTCCCATATTAGATAAGTTTAGGTTTCAAAGCTGGAGAAAAGATTGGAGAACTCTGTCCATCAGTTACTACTGTGGGGCTTCCCTGGTGGCTCAGGTGGTGAAGAATCTGCCCACATTGGGGCAGCCCCAGGCTCCACCCCTGGGTAGGGAAGGTCACCTGAGAAGGGTGTGGCCGTCCACTCCAGTGTTCTTGCCTGGAGAATTCCATGGACAGAGGAGCCTGGCGGGCTAATTTTTGTGTTAGTGTTAAATAATGAAGTCTACGTAATTCCAGACATCAGTATTGGTGAGTCTTCAAATTGTTCATAGGCATTCATTGTATGTGTTAATAGTAACATGATTTTTATGAGCAGTTGAATACATCCCTCCCCCGCCCCCCCCCATTTCTCTGATTTATAAGAACTTTCCATTTTTTTTAGCTTTTGTGTCACTTTGGGGTACATAATAAGCCATGGAGTTGATACAGTGAATCTTTTACTGTCAAGACTTCTGTTTTTTTTTATTTCTTTGTTATTAGAATTAGCAAATCATACATGCATCACATATATGTACTCGTTTTGTTTTGTTTTTTTTTTTCATTAATTCTGTTATAAATTCTTGGTACATTCCCTGGGAAAAGGATTGGAACATATTTATTGTTCTTAAAGTTTTGTTTTGTTTTGTTTTTTTTGTTTTTTTTAATATTGGTTAGCTGCCTACTTTGTGCCAAACCCAGGCCTATACTTTGCTGACGCTGGATTAGCGTCATTCTTTGTTTCTCTTTTCACACCGTTCATGAGGTCCTCAAGGCAAGAGTGCTGGAGTAGTTTGCCAGCTCCTTCTCCAATGGAGCACATTTTGTTTCTCATTGTAGTTATAAAACGGTGTTTTTTACATTGGCATATGTTGTGTGTCTAAGAAGGTAGAACATAGTTTGGATCAGAGTGATCTAGCTTCCATTTCCTTATCTATAAAAGAAGCTTCCATGAGATCAGGTTATGTAAAACATATTATATGGCTTATAGTTTGTAAGCTAGTAGGTTTGGTAAGTTTTTACTTCACTTTTCTTTGCCTGAGACTGTTGTTTGTACTAGTAGGCACATGGTTACTGAGTGAAGGAATGAGTTCAGTAACTTCTTCAGTAGAACGAGTTTCAGCGTCTCATGGATCCCTTCATTCTAGGCATAAGCCATCCATTGAACTAAGGCACTGGTTAAATTAATGTTAGGTGCCTGGTTTGCGTCTAGTAGGGGCTTCCCTGGTGGCTCAGGTGGTGAAGAATCTGCCCACATTGGGGCAGCCCCAGGCTCCACCCCTGGGTAGGGAAGGTCACCTGAGAAGGGTGTGGCCGTCCACTCCAGTGTTCTTGCCTGGAGAATTCCATGGACAGAGGAGCCTGGCGGGCTAATTTTTGTGTTAGTGTTAAATAATGAAGTCTACGTAATTCCAGACATCAGTATTGGTGAGTCTTCAAATTGTTCATAGGCATTCATTGTATGTGTTAATAGTAACATGATTTTTATGAGCAGTTGAATACATCCCTCCCCCGCCCCCCCCCATTTCTCTGATTTATAAGAACTTTCCATTTTTTTTAGCTTTTGTGTCACTTTGGGGTACATAATAAGCCATGGAGTTGATACAGTGAATCTTTTACTGTCAAGACTTCTGTTTTTTTTTATTTCTTTGTTATTAGAATTAGCAAATCATACATGCATCACATATATGTACTCGTTTTGTTTTGTTTTTTTTTTTCATTAATTCTGTTATAAATTCTTGGTACATTCCCTGGGAAAAGGATTGGAACATATTTATTGTTCTTAAAGTTTTGTTTTGTTTTTTTTGTTTTTTTTAATATTGGTTAGCTGCCTACTTTGTGCCAAACCCAGGCCTATACTTTGCTGACGCTGGATTAGCGTCATTCTTTGTTTCTCTTTTCACACCGTTCATGAGGTCCTCAAGGCAAGAGTGCTGGAGTAGTTTGCCAGCTCCTTCTCCAATGGAGCACATTTTGTTTCTCATTGTAGTTATAAAACGGTGTTTTTTACATTGGCATATGTTGTGTGTCTAAGAAGGTAGAACATAGTTTGGATCAGAGTGATCTAGCTTCCATTTCCTTATCTATAAAAGAAGCTTCCATGAGATCAGGTTATGTAAAACATATTATATGGCTTATAGTTTGTAAGCTAGTAGGTTTGGTAAGTTTTTACTTCACTTTTCTTTGCCTGAGACTGTTGTTTGTACTAGTAGGCACATGGTTACTGAGTGAAGGAATGAGTTCAGTAACTTCTTCAGTAGAACGAGTTTCAGCGTCTCATGGATCCCTTCATCAGGGACATCCAAGTAGTCTGCCTGCTTTCAGATGCATAAGCCATCCATTGAACTAAGGCACTGGTTAAATTAATGTTAGGTGCCTGGTTTGCGTCTAGGTTGATCTGATTGAATCGAGGGTTGTTTGCTTTCATCTCTCTCGCCCTTTCACTCAGCCTGGTCTTTAAATTATTTTCTGTAGGTGATCTCACTAGAGAAACTGAAGGATTTCGGTGAGTGTGTGATTGCCCTTCAAGCCAGTGTCGTAAAGAAGTTTCTCCAAGGCTTCATGGCTCCCAAGCAGAAGAGAAGAAAACTCCAAAGTGAAGATTCAACCAAGACTGAAGAGGTGGATGAAGAGAAAAAAATGGCAGAGGAAGCGAAGGTATTTAGCTAAGGAAGATGTCGTCTTATAACTGTAGACATTATGTGATCTGGCATTAAAACAGTCTAACCCTGTGGTTTTTAGCTACGTAAGCAGTCTTAAGATAGGTTTTTAGGTAAGAGGTTTTAAGCACTCTTCCCTGAGCCAGGGTTTGATGTTTATCCCTTTCCCCAAATGCTGTTTTCAAGCTGGTCTGTGGAGCACCGCCATGCCTCGAGTGCTGGATGCTGTGTCAGGTCCCCCACCCCTTTACCAGCGCGGATTTTTTTTGAAAGGAGTTTGGCTGTGTGCTGTTTTTCAGCTGTGTCTGACTCTTTGCAGCGCCATGGACGGCAGCCTTCCAGGCTCCTGTCCATGGGGTTTCCCAGGCAAGAATACTGGGGTGGGCTGCCTTTTCCTCCTTTCCTCCTCCAAGGGATCTTTCTGACCCAGGGATCGAACCCACGTCTCTGTGTCCCGCAGTGGCAAGTGGATTCTTTACCACTGAGCCATTTGAGAAACCTTTTTAAATGGGTAGTGGTTTTTATTTTTTATTTTTAGTTATAAAGTATGCATAGTGACCAGCCTAGCCATTTTTACATGTATTCTGTGTCATCCACTTTGCTCTGCAACTGTTACCACCATCTGTCCCCAGGAATTCGTATCTTCCTAAACCAAAACTGCCCGTAAACACTCAAGCTGTTCTACTCATCCTTCCCCCGGGCCCCGGCCACTATCGTTTTCTTTCTATGTCTGTGAAGTTGAGTGCTCCAGTTATCTCATATAAGTGGGATCACACAATACTTCTGCTTTTGTGACTGGTTTCTTTAACTTCTCCAAAGTGATCTACGTTGTAGCATGGGCCAGAATTTCCTTCCTTTTTAAGACTGAGTAGTGCTTCACTGTGTGTACAGACCGCCTTGTGCATCAGTGGACACTCGAGTCACGTCCACCTCTGACTCTTGTGAACAGTGCTGGTGGAGGCTTGAGAGCTTGTTTGGAGGCTCTCTTGGAGAACACAACTACTTGTACACCCTGGCTGATTATCGTCTTTGACCAAGTGACAAGGAGAGAGGAAGGGAGGGAGAGGAGTCGAAACAGCGGCAAGGATTCCTCTGGGTAATGGCCGGGACGGGCTGGTTCTGCCAGTCACGGCGCAGTCCGGGGCTTCTGGCGACCGGCAGAATCTAGAAACCTTTGCTGTGGGACTCCCGGAGTCTGAGGGCTGGTCTGAGCAGCGTGACCGGTGTGGAGGGCAAGCCGTGCATGGCTCACCTGCGAGGGACACCAGGGGCAGCTTAGATCCTCCCAGAGGAGAGAGCCTCTCGGTTGGATTTTAAAGAAGACGTAGAGATTTGTCAGGTGGTGGAAAGCGGGTGGGCACAGTGCTAGGCTGAGCTGGAGTCGCCTTCTCATCACTGACTGCTGGTCCTTGTTTCGCCCTCTGAGTTGCCACCGAATGAGGTAACTCTCCCGCTCCTCTGAGGTTGTGCACAGACGTCCTGTCCCCTGCATTTCCTCCTGAGAGCGAGAGCGATAGGTGATAGGAGAAAGAACGTTAGGCTGAGACGTGAGCATCGAACTAAGATTCCGTTAGATAAACACCAAACTATTGATTCATGGCATAGACTCGGATTTCACACAGGTGTCATAATCTTAGGGGAATATGGCATCTGGGTGACCTTCTCGGTGAAGTAAGACATCAGGCAATCCGCACTCTGCTTTGCTAAATCTCTTCTCAGTTTTCAGCCTGGCTGAATGCTACATGGGTTTTGTTTCGAACCCAGTTTGTTCAGAAGAGTCTCCTCCTCAAAGTGGTGTTTTCTCCTCATTGGGAACCAGTAGCTGAAGCGTTCCCATTAAGTTCCTTTTTAGTATTCAAGCCCAGAGTGAAGTAACCTCTTTTCCATTTGTCATATGAGACGGTGCTTAGCTTGGTTGGGGAGGAAAATGTGAGCACTTTGCAGAGTTAACCTTGGGACCCAGACACACAGCCCACAAATGGAACACATGGAGGAGTTTCTTGGAAAATCAATTAGGCTGCGGGCTAAGTAGTGCAGCAGCGTTCTCCATTAAAATGGCGTCAGGCCCTGCACTTCCCCCCGAAGGTCAGCCTTGCCGCAGCATGGAATTTTCCACTGTCCTTTGCTTTGAAGGTTTCCACTTGGCACGGGCCAGGGTTTTCAGGCAGCTCTAGGTTGTTGCGTTGAGCTAATGTCATTCTCTAATCTTTGCTTCAGTTTCCGTATTTGTAAAAGTAGATTCTTAAATCCCTTCATGTGGTAGTCAGTTGTTTCAATTATTTAATATTATTTCATGTTCTTGCATGAAATGGGAAAGATGCTTCATAATTTGGCAAAATCCTGGGTTCTGTTAGGCTGTTTACTTTGGATGCGTATGTCCTGGCAAGCTGGTTATCTGTTTTTCCATTTTAAACCTTCTTTTATGGAACAGTATGATCTGACGCCTCATTATATTCTTGTCAAAATATGACGTTGCCTTTTTAGTGTTAGGTAAAGGGATCAGTGGTGACCTGCATATAAGCTGGCTTCCCCTCGTTTTTTTTTCCCCCTTCTTTTTGTTATACACACTTCTGCTATTTCTAATGAGGGCCCAGCTTTATTTAAATCCGCTGAAGAATTTGACTTTTTCATCAAAATTGTCTGGCTTCCCAGCAGCACTGCGAGACAGCACTGCCGCAGTAAGACTGTCAGAACTTGCTCCTGCCGCTTTTTATCTAGTTTTAAAAAGTCTTGGATGTGGTGGGCTCTTTTTTTAGTGTTCTGAACTGTTTGAAATTTTGTGCAGTGGGAGAGATAAAGATGTTCTTTAAAATCTTGAGTGCCGACGGTTTTTGCCCTTGAAATTAGAGGCTGGTTGGAGACAAGGCTGATCTAAGTGAATAAAGACAGTAGATTCTCCAAGAGCTAATGTATACATGCCAGGAGCACTGGATTGAGGGTCAGGAGACCTGGTCCATATTGCTGAGACCTTGGACAAACTTTCTTTTCACGAAAAATACAAATAAATGTTACACAAACATGCACAGACATCCATGGCAGTGTTCAGGATAACACAAAAGTGGAAGCAGTCTCACGTGCTTGTCTGCCGATGAATGGGTCAACAGAATGGATGCGTGTTACCCAGCAGCTAAAATGGGATGGCCTGCTACTGTTACATGCCGGGATGTGGATGAAGCTAGAACACCCGCTCCATCAAAGAAGCCACTGTCAAAGGCCACATGTTACGTGAAAGGTCAGAACAGCTAACTCTCGAAAGCCGAAGACCGCTGTGGTTGCCTCGGGCTGAGGAAGTGGGGGGATCGGGTAGGGAATTGTGCGTTAAGGTAAAGGGTGGGGAATGGCAGGGTTTCTTTTTTGGGTGATAAAATTCTGTTTTAAAATTAAGATTACGATGATAGTCGCAAACCTCTGCAAATACATGAAAAACCATTGACTCTAAATTTACCGGGGGAACTTGTTAATACAGAAGTTATATCTCAGTAAGTCTGTTTTTAAAATGAGGTTAAATAAGCTTATTCTCAAGATCTCTCCCAGTTTTTTGGTTTGTTTTCATGAGACCACATGGGCTGGTGCTCAGATACTGTAATTTATAGAAAATCAGTTTTAAAAATATTGATACCTGTGTGCACCTGACTGTCCACTAGAGGACAGCAGAGCCCATTGTAGCTGTTCCCTGGCTGTTCTCAATAACCTTCTTAGGAACTGAACCTAAAATTCTTAAATTTATACCCATTGAATGAAGAGATTTGAATTTTATTATGGTAGGAGAAGCTGGTACCGCAGGTCAGCTCTCTTTACATTAGGGGAAAAGACCAGCGAGGCGGCTGCGATTGGAATCTTACTACCTACCAGTGATTGGAGATCTTACAACCTACCGAGGCGCTCTGAAAAGGGAAGGAAGGAAACTGTATTTCAGAGGCAGATGTTGAAATCTCTGCGCTGCAAGTTGGAGTAAGGAGTGAGTCAGTTTCCACTAGAACCTGAGCAGCATCTTAAATAGATGTTTGGTGTGTTTATCTTACTTACCCTGTTGTTCATAAACCTCTACCCACGTGGCTCTTGGTTTCAGCAGGGAACTCGAGAAAGGATAGCCTTTGTTTCCCTCCCTCCATGCTCACCCCAGGGCTTCAGAAGTAGCTCAGCTGTCTTTGTCTCCCAGTAGCTCTACTTTAAGGCCTGTGGCCTTCCACGGAGATAGGCCTTTCTTAGAGAGGAAGACTATTACTTGAAACAGGCCTTTAGCCTGGGACAGGGCAGTGAAACCAGCAGCCGGGGGGTGACCCCGGGTCCAGTGAAACCAGCAGCCGTGGTGTCCGCCGCTGGCTGAAAGCTAGAACACCCGCTCCATCAAAGAAGCCACTGTTTTAAGTGGTTGCCTCGGGCTGAGGAAGTGGGGATCGGGTAGGGAATTGTGCGTTAAGGTAAAGGGTGGGGAATGGCAGGGTTTCTTTTTTGGGTGATAAAATTCTGTTTTAAAATTAAGATTACGATGATAGTCGCAAACCTCTGCAAATACATGAAAAACCATTGACTCTAAATTTACCGGGGGAACTTGTTAATACAGAAGTTATATCTCAGTAAGTCTGTTTTTAAAATGAGGTTAAATAAGCTTATTCTCAAGATCTCTCCCAGTTTTTTGGTTTGTTTTCATGAGACCACATGGGCTGGTGCTCAGATACTGTAATTTATAGAAAATCAGTTTTAAAAATATTGATACCTGTGTGCACCTGACTGTCCACTAGAGGACAGCAGAGCCCATTGTAGCTGTTCCCTGGCTGTTCTCAATAACCTTCTTAGGAACTGAACCTAAAATTCTTAAATTTATACCCATTGAATGAAGAGATTTGAATTTTATTATGGTAGGAGAAGCTGGTACCGCAGGTCAGCTCTCTTTACATTAGGGGAAAAGACCAGCGAGGCGGCTGCGATTGGAATCTTACTACCTACCAGTGATTGGAGATCTTACAACCTACCGAGGCGCTCTGAAAAGGGAAGGAAGGAAACTGTATTTCAGAGGCAGATGTTGAAATCTCTGCGCTGCAAGTTGGAGTAAGGAGTGAGTCAGTTTCCACTAGAACCTGAGCAGCATCTTAAATAGATGTTTGGTGTGTTTATCTTACTTACCCTGTTGTTCATAAACCTCTACCCACGTGGCTCTTGGTTTCAGCAGGGAACTCGAGAAAGGATAGCCTTTGTTTCCCTCCCTCCATGCTCACCCCAGGGCTTCAGAAGTAGCTCAGCTGTCTTTGTCTCCCAGTAGCTCTACTTTAAGGCCTGTGGCCTTCCACGGAGATAGGCCTTTCTTAGAGAGGAAGACTATTACTTGAAACAGGCCTTTTAGCCTGGGACAGGGCAGTGAAACCCAGCAGCCGTGGTGTCCGTCCGCTGAAGCTGGCCGGGCTATGGAGCAGTTCACTCATGACTGAGTTCAGCAGGTGACCCCTCAGAGCAGCTGCTAGTGAGACCCCTAGGCTCTCGGCCGCTGGCGGATGGCCTAAGCACCGCCTCGTCCAGCTCTGTTTTCTGACTGGTGAGAACGATGCCCTCTATCCTGGTATTTGTTTATGTGGATGCTCACCTGATCATTTAGGCTTTTTTAGTGCTTTGAAAGTGTCCGCAGAAAATTAACTTTCTGTTAATAAAAAGATAAGAGATAAATGAATTATTCTACAGGGGTGTTTTTGTTCCTCTTCAGCATGTATTTTTTATTGAGAGGGTTGAAAATTCCTAATTGTATTTGTCTCCATCCCAATTCTTTTGCTAATTCTAAATTAATTTTCATTTTCTGATGATAGCAGGAGGCAGTGTGGATTAAGCTGAGAGTGACTACCCAGGATGAAATCGGACCAGCCTCCGTGCTTTAACAATTTTTACTTCAGTTAGAGATGGGTGATCAAGTCAAGAGAAATGCTTCCTGTCAGTACTTAATACATTCAAGAACTATAGAATGATGTACAGCTACTAGTTAGTATTTCTGGGCCCTGTTACTTGGGATGGCGGCACATACTGTGCAGAACCTGATAATCCTGGTGACCAGAGTTTTGTTAGCTACATGATGTTGCCGCATACTAGCATTACTTAACAGAACAAGTGATCCTGCTTTTAAACGATACTGAATCTTGAGTGGCTTTCATTGGAGGCTTGTCTCTAGTCATTCCCGCCACCACCACTGAATTCTTTGTGTGACCTTTGGCAGCTCTTGTCGTTAGCTTTCATTTTTTAATGTCCTGCCGCACTCACAGCATTTTTTCTTACTTACCCTGTTGTTCATAAACCTCTACCCACGTGGCTCTTGGTTTCAGCAGGAACTCGAGAAAGGATAGCCTTTGTTTCCCTCCCTCCATGCTCACCCCAGGGCTTCAGAAGTAGCTCAGCTGTCTTTGTCTCCCAGTAGCTCTACTTTAAGGCCTGTGGCCTTCCACGGAGATAGGCCTTTCTTAGAGAGGAAGACTATTACTTGAAACAGGCCTTTTAGCCTGGGACAGGGCAGTGAAACCCAGCAGCCGTGGTGTCCGTCCGCTGAAGCTGGCCGGGCTATGGAGCAGTTCACTCATGACTGAGTTCAGCAGGTGACCCCTCAGAGCAGCTGCTAGTGAGACCCCTAGGCTCTCGGCCGCTGGCGGATGGCCTAAGCACCGCCTCGTCCAGCTCTGTTTTCTGACTGGTGAGAACGATGCCCTCTATCCTGGTATTTGTTTATGTGGATGCTCACCTGATCATTTAGGCTTTTTTAGTGCTTTGAAAGTGTCCGCAGAAAATTAACTTTCTGTTAATAAAAAGATAAGAGATAAATGAATTATTCTACAGGGGTGTTTTTGTTCCTCTTCAGCATGTATTTTTTATTGAGAGGGTTGAAAATTCCTAATTGTATTTGTCTCCATCCCAATTCTTTTGCTAATTCTAAATTAATTTTCATTTTCTGATGATAGCAGGAGGCAGTGTGGATTAAGCTGAGAGTGACTACCCAGGATGAAATCGGACCAGCCTCCGTGCTTTAACAATTTTTACTTCAGTTAGAGATGGGTGATCAAGTCAAGAGAAATGCTTCCTGTCAGTACTTAATACATTCAAGAACTATAGAATGATGTACAGCTACTAGTTAGTATTTCTGGGCCCTGTTACTTGGGATGGCGGCACATACTCGTGCAGAACCTGATAATCCTGGTGACCAGAGTTTTGTTAGCTACATGATGTTGCCGCATACTAGCATTACTTAACAGAACAAGTGATCCTGCTTTTAAACGATACTGAATCTTCGAGTGGCTTTCATTGGAGGCTTGTCTCTAGTCATTCCCCCGCCACCACCACTGAATTCTTTGTGTGACCTTTGGCAGCTCTTGCCCCCCCTCGTTAAGACAAAGGTGAGTGTACTCAGGACTCTTCTCGAATCTTTACCTGATCCTGATCCTCTCTCGGTGTACACTCTCTTGTCAGCATGATGTGATAAGTCCACATTTCATGCCTTTGAGGTCACTGTTGTCATGCTGGCCTGGTTTGGTCTCTGTTTAGGTCGCATCTGCTCTGGAAAAATGGAAGACGGCAATCCGCGAGGCCCAGACTTTTTCCAGAATGCATGTGCTACTTGGGATGCTGGACGCCTGCATCAAATGGGACATGTCAGCTGAAAATGCTCGGTGCAAAGTGTGTCGAAAGAAAGGTATATTTAAATCAGAGCGGCTTATCTGCGTGTATCAGGCACTAGGATTTCTGTTTCCTGGACCTTCCTCCCCTGAAGAGTTCTGTGCACACAGCGTTTGGATGTGGTGGGACAGGTTTCACCTTCTCCTGAGAGCCCATAAAATGCTGGTCTTTAAAGTCGCTTGCTGGCAATTTGGAGCGGGCACTTTGTGTCCCAGTTTTCAGTATAAAATAAGAACACTGGGTCTTGCCAAGCTTTAAATTTCCTCCAGGGAGCAAAATGAGTTTACCCATAGTTTCCATCTCTTACTTTTAATCCTCTGAGGTGCTGCCAGTAGAGGGCAGTGTGTGAGTACCCTGAGGAAGGAAGTGTGGACCTTCCCGCTGGGAATCCTGCAGCGCAAAGCCTGTGGGGCTGCTTTCAGGAGCCCTGTTATGTGGTAAAGGAGCTCGCTAGCTAAAAGGCCCCCTAGTGGTCGACTTCTCAGTGGCTAAAGCTGTTGTGTGACAGGTTAGGATTGACTTTCCAAGGATGAAGAGACCTCTCTAAAAATCATTTAGTTGCTCAAAAAAACTGGAGAGGGCAAACTGTCATTTAAGTTGGTTTGGAGTTTTGGTTTTTTTTTTTTAATTCTTTTTTTTTGGTGGGGGGGGCGTTGGGGATGGAGGAGGGCGGGCAGGCCACTTCTATTGGTCTTTCATTTCTCCATTTTCATCCGTCTTTGTTCTTTGGCCCCTGTGGGCCTCCCATCGCGGTGGCCTCTGTTGTCGCAGAGCACCGGCTCTGGGCGCATGCGCTCCAGAGCTCCGGCTCGGTAATTGGACACATCGGTCCAGCCGCTCCGCGGCACGTGGGATCTTCCCAGGCCAGGGCTTGAACCGGTGCCCCTTGCAGTGCAAGGCGGTGTCCTCACCCACTGGACCACCAGGGAAGCCCTCTGGAGTATTTTCTAATGGGAGGAAACAAGTGATGCAGGAGAACTGTAACAGAATGAGTTGGGACACATAGGGGTGGTCACGGGGAGGAGGGAGGGCAGAGAAAGTCCGCTTCAGGAGGGCTTCACTGGGGCGGGGAGTGCCAAATCTCCTGCTGGTGCCTGAGCGTTTGCTGCCTCCTAGTGACTGTTAACAGTCTCTGCTAACCCAGAGTGGATCTGGGGATCTAAGGTAGAAGCCTCGAGCCCTACATTACTGCAGTCTAGTGAACATGGTGTTCCTTTTCAGAAGATGGCGGAAACGCTTTTGAAAACGGGGTCTAGCTCTGTGCTAGAAGGTTGGCTTTTGCTGGAGGCCGGCAGCTCCTCCTTGGGCCTGGCTGACTGCAGCCGTGCTCCCGACGTGCTGGGCATGTCTGTCTCCTTGCAGGGGAGGATGACAAGCTGATCTTGTGTGACGAGTGTAATAAAGCCTTCCACCTGTTCTGTCTGAGGCCGGCCCTCTACGAAGTACCAGATGGTGAGTGGCAGTGCCCAGCTTGCCAGCCTGCGACCGCCAGGCGCAACTCCCGTGGCAGGTGAGAGTTTCTTCTTTTAAAAACAGTGAATTGATAAAACAGCGGTTACACATGCACTTTAGTTACCCAGGCTGAATGGGGCTCGGGAGCTTTAGGCTCACCTTCTGTGTGCAGAGCCCCTCTAAGGTACTGCGTGGGGGGCTGCTCAGAAAACTCTGACTTAACTTCAGCTCGTGGTCAGCATTTCTAGTTTTCATTACTTAGCCATGTTTTGTATTTTCTTAGTCATACCTTCTTCTCAAATAACATCTCCCTCTGCCTTTGCTTTCACTTTGCCCACTGCTGAAAATCCCGAAACTCGTTCACCTCCTCTTCCTTCCTTAGCGTGGTTACAGTTTTGGTGTCAGCTTGGCCGTCTTCCTCTCCGCTCCCTCCACAGTCGTTCACTTGCCACGTGCTGTCCTTCCTGTGTCTGGACGTCCGTGAGCCAGTCTCCTGCCCTCCCTTCCCATGGTCCCTGCTGGGGTTTGGCCCTCCTGCATTGCTCCTCTGGACCCCTCAGTGGCTTCTCAGCGCTTCACCTCATATCTTTCTCCCTCTTCTCCATCCAGCTTTTGTGCTGGTTCCAGAATGGTTTACAGAAGACAAAGTCTGCTTACATTACTATCCTGTTGAAACACTGCAGTCTTCCTGTTGCCTCTAGAATAAAGTTCAGACTCCCTAGGCTAACTTTTTTTTTTCCTGGCCACTGCTGTTGGTCTTTCATTTATTTATTTTCATCCATCTTTTTTCTTTGGCCCCTGTGGGCCTCCCATCGCACTGGCCTCGCTTGTTGCAGAGCAGCGGCTCTGGGCGCATGCGCTCCAGAGCTCCGGCTCGGTGATTGGACACATCGGTCCAGCTGCTCCGCGGCACGTGGGATCCTCCCGGGCCAGGGATGGAACCGGCGCCCCCTGCACTGCAAGGCGGTGTCCTTACCCACTGGACCACCATGGAAGCCCCCCTAGGCAATCTTTTGATACTCTTCTGACACAGTGCTACCTACGATTTTAGGAAGCCTGTTCCCATAGTGTGTGCTTGTTACAGACTGCTCTCTCGCACCCTTGCCTCTGGTACTTGTCCTCCCAGCAGGCGTAGGCCCTGGCCCCAGAACTCCCAACTGGTTACTGCTCACGGCCTTCCTAGAATTTCACTGGAAACATCCTTACATCCTAAAGGGGCTTCCCAGGTGGCACTAGTAAAGAGTCCCCCTGCCAGGGCAGGAGATGGAAGAGACACAGGTTCAGTCCCTGGTGGGGAAGGGCCTGGCACCCACTCCAGGATTCTTGCTGGAGAATCTCATGCGCAGGGGAGCCTGGGAGCTACTGTCCGCGGGGTCCCAAAGAGTCGGACAGGCCTGAGTGACTCCGCAGTACTTACCTCCTTCAGGCTTAAATTGTTCCTCCCCTGCGTTCCCCCTCGGCTTTCAGTGTCTGAAGAGGGGTTTGGGTGCATCTTGCCTTTACCCACAGCTGTCTTCCTGGGAGACTGTCCTGCCCTGAGAGTAGAGGTGGGCTCTGTTCTTCACCCTCGAATCCCAGGAAGGCCAGTCACAGGCCTCCTGAAGAGGAGACGCCTGATACTTACCAAAGTTAATACTGTTGTTTGCACGTTGAAATTTGAGGTTGTAAGAGCGGCGCACGGGCGCTCTGGCTTGGTGTCTCTTTGAAAGGACAGAGCCCTCTGATCCCAGCCCTGCCTAACAGCATTAGTCGCTTATTTCTCACCCCATTCCAGCTACTCTTAGAGACGAGGCTGCCGCTCTGAATCCGTGGGGCTTTAGACCAGCTGCTCTGCGCTGGGATTACCAGTGCTTTGATGTTAGGGTCATCTGCAAGCTGTTTCGGCCCCTGGAAGGGGGCCATCAAGGTGGAGCAGCACCTGTCTGGGCTGTGGAGCCTTCCGGGCCACCCCAGCACTGGGGTAGCTTTCAGTCCTGAAATGTGACATTAGCTGGCAGTTTCTGTGTGCTCGGGGGTGGGCTGCATTCTGGCTCTTTGTTGCCATTGGTGGTGTATCTACAGTGTTTGGGGCCTGGGAGAGGAGGCATGCTGCCGCAGCCTAGGTTTTCATTCTGCTTCCTGTGTCCTGGCCTTAATTCAGGTGCCCTACCCTTATTGTGAGATTTGTCTAGTCCATGCAGAGGGAAAAGTTGCCATGATGTATGTGGGCCTTTACCTGTCCTTGGACCCCTTTGGCCTGGATCCGTGATCTCATGAGTGTCTTTTCCCACAGGAATTACACGGAAGAGTCTGCCTCTGAGGACAGCGAGGAGGATGAGAGCAACGGAGAGGAGGAGGAGGAGGAGGACTATGAGGTGGCTGGTTTGCGACGTGAGTGTTGGGCTTGCTTTCGTGGTTAACCTCACGGTCCTGGGGCTGACTTGCAAAGACCAGGCTGGCATCTTGCTGTCGTCACCTGCTGTGGCAGCCGGCTGAGTGCTGCCGTTGGCTAAACGGGTTTTCAAGGTGCCACCTGACTGCCTGCCTAGTCGGAGGTGGGGCGGCTTGGTCTCAGAACCTCGCGCTGTGGCCGAGCATCCATGACGTGGGATTCCAGCCGTGCTGTGCTGGGAGAGGCTTGCTGGTGCTGAGCCCCTCACTGTGGGGCGGGGGTCACTAGAGTCCAGGCCCACTACTGTCCCCTCTATGCTTCTGGCACAGGGTGCCTTTGAGAGAAGTTACTTTTTCTCTAGTTACAGCGATTTTTATCTTCCCTGTAGTGTGCAGGGCTACAGATCTGCCAGTCTGAAAAGAGAAGACTTTTTTCCCCATGGTTTAGGCCTGGTTGTTAGGAAGTTGAGATCTGTTTCTTACTAGATGTCAGTGGGGAAAAGGTTTTCTTGGTCACACTCACCTTGTTGACTCCGCTTCTCACGTTCATTTCTTTTTTTTTTTTTTTTTAAATTTTATTTATTTATTTATTTATTTATTTTGGGCTGGGATTGGGTTGGGGAGGGAGGGGAGCAAGCGGGCCACTTCAATTGGTCTTTCATTTCTCCATTTTCATGCGTCTTTGTTCCTTGGCTCCTGCGGGCCTCCCGTCGCGGTGGCGTCTGTTGTCACGGAGCTCTGGCTCTGGGCGTGTGCGCTCCAGAGCTTCAGCTCGGTGATTGGACACATCAGTCCAGCCGCTCTGCGGCACGTGGGATCTTCCCAGGCCAGGGATCGAACCGGCGCCCCCTGCACTGCAAGGCGGTGTCCTTACCCACCGGACCACCAGGGGAAGCCCTCACGTTCATTTCTCATGGGACTTTTGAGAGTTGCTCATTTTTAATGGTGAAACCATGAAGTCCTGCAGTCTGGCCTTTTAACAGGTTCCCTTTGCTGCAAAATATGCTTTTCTTGGTAGGTTAATACACCTACAAGATTTTGATGAGCTTTTGAAGAGAGGAACAGTTCCCATGACCGTTGCTCTGAATGGTCATACTTGGCATTTGGGGAGAAGGGTTGCGTGCCAGGCCCAGTCTTCTCTGTGTTGATGCTGCCGAAACCTGTGCTCCCTCGTCCTCCTAGGGCTCCTTTCGTTTGGTCACAGGCGTGGCTTTTCAGGTCTCCAGGGGAAGGAGATGGGGGGTCTGTGAGGCTGTGTCATACAGAGACGGCCGAGGACAGCCGGAGTCGCGGTTGGGATACTTTGTCGTCTGGGAACAGATCCTGGATCTAAATAACTGTGTACTGATTTTGTTTATTTCCAGGTAATGGTTGCTTTCCCCTTTTAAGTTGTTGCGCTGTCCAAGGACTTGTTCCCTCTAGGTTTCTAGGGCCTGGTCTACCAAAAGGATCCAGGAAGTGTTTGGTGCCTCCGAGCCTCGTCTGCTCTGGCTTTTAGGGCACAGAGATGTGGGCCCTGGCGCAGCGCGAGCCCCTGGGCTGGTGGTGGTCCCGTGTGGCCTGTGTTTCAGTGTTGGCGTCAGCTTCACTCTCTGGCTCACCGAGCCTCAGAACTTGGCCTAAGATGGTCAGGGAAGTGGCCTCCTGGTCTTAGAAGTAGAGTACCAAACCTAGATTGTTGAATCTCTGTACCTTCGCCTTTCTGCATCCCCAGCCCTGGTCCCACGTGCCCCGCCCCACTCGCCAGGGGAAATGCTGGCTTAGCGGAGCAGCCTCGAGCTGATCCTGATGGAGCCTTGTTTCCCGGGGATGTGCTGGGAGATCCTGGCTTGTCTGACATCGAGTGCCTCTTGTAAACTGAGAAACAGGCAGTCTTGGGTGCCTGCCTGCTGTCTGTGGTTTTTAAAACTCGAAGAAAGCAGGGCCAGCCTAGCCTGAAGCTGAATTCAGAGAGGACGACTTCACACACGTACTGGACATGCTTGTCTCTGCAGACTGGTGGTTGAGTCGAGGGTAACTGGGAATGAGAAACAGGATCTGTTCCACGCTCAGATTCCCCCTCATGTGTAAATGCATTCAGGCTGAGCGTGGGCTGGAGGACTTCCAGGCAGACCCACCAGCAAATGGCCTTGCCTCCTGCTGAGTCAGTTTACAGAGGCCTCCCAGCCTCGTTCCCAGGAGCAGGTGAACAGGATGGGGACGGAAGAACTGGCCTTCTGGAGAGGCCGCGCAGGTCCGCACGCCTCCGCTGCCGCTGCTCGCGCCAGGCCCCGCGAGGTCACGAGCAGGAGGTGGACAGCGTGGGCTCCTCCTCACCTACGGAGGCCGCGAGCATAGTGCATCCAGAGCGTCGCCCCTCCTGCGGGCATGCTCTCTTCATACTCAGTTCTGCTCTGGACGCGTTATGTTTGATTTCAGTGAGACCGCGAAAGACTGTCCGGGGCAAGCAGGGCATCCTCCCCGCTACAGCCCGGCCCGGCCGACGGCCTGGTATAAAGCCGCATCCTGCCAGGAGGACTCGGCCCAAGGCACCGCCTGCCGACGACATGGAGGTTGATGAGCTGGTAAGAACCACTCGCCATCTGCCCTGTAGCGGCCCTGGTTTGTACCCCCCACCCGGCGTTAGGAATTCACCAGGCAACAGGTGGAGCCGCCCCTCTGCTCCCTCCCCCCAGCTCTGGAGACTGAAGAGGCAGATGGACGGGCCTGCAGGCCAACGGGGCAGCAGGCCCCCGGGAGCAGCTATGCCCGGCATGCCCCTGCTGCAGGGGGCAGGCATCTCCTCTGGTGGACGGGCAGCCTGTGACTTGTTAAACATTTTAAAATAGTGCCCATGTGTCTCCCAGGCTCGGTGGGGCTGGTCTCTGAGGGTGGCGGCAGTGCTGGGGCTTTGCTGGCAGTTGTCGCCGGAGAGACGCCCTCCGTCTGCTCCTCAGCCCGTGTGAGCTCAGCCGTCTTGCTTTAGGTTTCACTTGAGTTTTAAAGAACAAAAAGAGGCTCTTGAAAACTTGACAGATCAAACCAGAGATGGGCTGGGGGCATTAAAGCTAGCCGTTGAGGCCCTGCGAGTGTCCGGCCTGCAGGCCCGGCCCTCATCTCTCCAGCTCTGTGCTCCTGGCTGGAGTCACGCCTGTTCCTGCCGCCTGCAGGGGAGGCCCACCCCTCTCTCGAGCCTCTGAGCGGTTGCTCAGCCGAGAGCCAGGAGGGGAGTTGAACCTCTTACTTTTCTTTCCTCCGATAGCCAACCCCTCAAAAAATTGGCTACAGGTGGTCACCATAGTCCGCCTGGTTTCTGCAGTTGCTTGTTTAAACTCATCCACGGCTGCCCGTGACCCCAGGTCCCCCTGCTCTCAGAGGCCAGCATCCTGGGGACAGTGGAGGCCCCTGTCTAGCCGCTGCCGCCTCTCCTCTGCTGCTCTGCTGTCCACCAGGCAGGAGGCAGGTGGGCGGCGCAGAAGTCAGATGGTGTTGACCATCTTTGTTCCAAGATGATAGTTAAACTTGCTCTTTGTTTTAAGCAGATATAAGAACACTTTGTAAGTGTCTTCTTCCTGTCTACTCTCTTCTCTCAGGCCTGTAATAGCGTGTTTTCTTTGACTCCAGGTACTTCAGACCAAACGAAGCTCGCGGAGGCAAAGCCTGGAACTGCAGAAGTGTGAAGAAATTCTCCAGAAGCTCGTGAAGTACCGCTTCAGCTGGCCCTTCCGGTGAGCCGTGTGGCCTTGGGCACAGAGGAGAGGGCCAGCCTTGGGCTGGGGCGTGGGGATGGGGACACAAGCCTCCAGGCCAGCCGCGTCCGCACGGAGCCCACAGGATCACACCCGCCCCGCCTGCCGCGGGGCTGGGGAGGTGGCTGCTAGGCCTGCTGGGGCTCTGCTGGGCAGGCTCTGTCCTGGGTTCAAGGCTGCGCTGACCGCTGCCTGTGGTTCTTCTCCCCAGAGAGCCCGTGACCAGGGAGGAGGCGGAGGACTACTATGACGTCATCACCCAGCCCATGGACTTCCAGACGATGCAGAACAAGTGCTCCTGCGGGAGCTACCGCTGCGTGCAGGAGTTTCTTACCGACATCAAGCAAGTGTTTACCAACGCCGAGCTCTACAACTGCCGAGGCAGCCACGTGCTGAGCTGCATGGTGAAGACGGAACAGTGTCTGGTGGCTCTGTTGCATAAACACCTTCCTGGCCACCCGTACATCCGTCGGAGACGCAAGAAGTTTCCCGACCGGCTTGCTGAAGCCGAGGGGGACAGTGAGCCAGAGCCCGTCGGACAGTCCCGGGGACGAAGACAGAAGAAGTAGCGAGGCAGGGCCCGGTAAGGGAGCTGAGGTCGGGGGCTGGAGGTGGGAGGGAGGCGAGAGAGGATGCTGGAGAGGCGCGTGGGGGGATGGGAGTCCCCGGCACCCAGGCAGGCCTGTCATCCGAGCTCGCGCCACGGCTCCAGAACTCTCCACGGGCCTTCATCCAGCGGCGCACTTTGGAGAGCCTCGTCCCGGCCCGCAGTCGTTGCCCTCGGACGCTTCAGGAGTCGGCCTTAACCCCCTTCCTGAGCGTTGCCAGGAGCCCAAGGCTTTTCTCGTGAACCCAGCTCCTTTTTCCTCCTCCTTTCCGAAGGTCCCTCCCACTCTGGCCGCCGCCACAGTGCCAAGCCCTCTGGTCTCCAGGGAGGGATTGACTGTATTGCGTAGGATGAAGGGTGATCAGGCCGATTTTTTAAATCTCTATTTATACACAGCCTTGTTTCTCTACGCCGCGCGCTGCCCCCGCCCCCGCTCTCCTGGTGACAGTACAGCGAGGGCCGTGCAGAGCTCTGCTCACCAGCGTCCCGAGACAGTCGTGGTCTGTTGAGTTGATCTTGGCAGAGTGGAGGGCACGTCCTGCAGCCATTCCCGAGCACCCCTCCCCTTTGTGTGGTCGCTCTCCCCCGCCCCGCCCCGCCCCGCCCCGCCCGACCCTTCAAAAAACCTAAGGCACTTCACTCAGAGCCTGAGCCCTGCTTGGACCCGCGTGAATCACCTTGACTCTGCTGGGTCTGGCGGAGGGGTGTTGGAGCCCAGCCCACCCACACACCAGACATGCTCTTCGGGGAGCAGAAGAAAAGCAGGAAGAATTGAAATGTTTAGTTTTTTAATTGACTTTTCTAGTTATTAAAGTTGCTTGTTTCCGCGGTGATCTCGTGTAAAGAGCATCTTGTATAAAGGTGTGTCCTCTTGCTTTAACACATGTACAGTACGGTTTCTTTGGCAATGTGTTCGCTTTCTCTCGCCCGGTCTCCCCCCTCAGCCCGGCCTCTGTCTCTCTCGAGTAGGCAGGCTGGGCTTGCTGGGGCCGGCGGTGGGGACCACCGGCTCGTGGACGTCCCTCTGCCGCCCAGTGGCTGCTTCCGCCACCTCGTGTGTAGGGCCCCTGGCGTGCTCCTCGGGCCGAGGACCTGATGCTCAGGGTCGGGCAGGGGGTGAGGTGGGATCACGGCCCTTCCTACAGTGAGTCTAGCACTAGTAGTTATGTTTAGGCAAAACTTTGAGAGAGGATGCTCACCGGCACCCAGGCAGGCCTGTCATCCGAGCTCGCGCCACGGCTCCAGAACTCTCCACGGGCCTTCATCCAGCGGCGCACTTTGGAGAGCCTCGTCCCGGCCCGCAGTCGTTGCCCTCGGACGCTTCAGGAGTCGGCCTTAACCCCCTTCCTGAGCGTTGCCAGGAGCCCAAGGCTTTTCTCGTGAACCCAGCTCCTTTTTCCTCCTCCTTTCCGAAGGTCCCTCCCACTCTGGCCGCCGCCACAGTGCCAAGCCCTCTGGTCTCCAGGAGCGATTGACTGTATTGCGTAGGATGAAGGGTGATCAGGCCGATTTTTTAAATCTCTATTTATACACAGCCTTGTTTCTCTACGCCGCGCGCTGCCCCCGCCCCCGCTCTCCTGGTGACAGTACAGCGAGGGCCGTGCAGAGCTCTGCTCACCAGTGTCCCGAGACAGTCGTGGTCTGTTGAGTTGATCTTGGCAGAGTGGAGGGCACGTCCTGCAGCCATTCCCGCCCACCCCTCCCCTTTCTGTGGTCGCTCTCCCCCGCCCCGCCCCGCCCCGCCCCGCCCGACCCTTCAAAAAACCTAAGGCACTTCACTCAGAGCCTGAGCCCTGCTTGGACCCGCGTGAATCACCTTGACTCTGCTGGGTCTGGCGGAGGGGTGTTGGAGCCCAGCCCACCCACACACCAGACATGCTCTTCGGGGAGCAGAAGAAAAGCAGGAAGAATTGAAATGTTTAGTTTTTTAATTGACTTTTCTAGTTATTAAAGTTGCTTGTTTCCGCGGTGATCTCGTGTAAAGAGCATCTTGTATAAAGGTGTGTCCTCTTGCTTTAACACATGTACAGTACGGTTTCTATGGCAATGTGTTCGCTTTCTCTCGCCCGGTCTCCCCCCTCAGCCCGGCCTCTGTCTCTCTCGAGTAGGCAGGCTGGGCTTGCTGGGGCCGGCGGTGGGGACCACCGGCTCGTGGACGTCCCTCTGCCGCCCAGTGGCTGCTTCCGCCACCTCGTGTGTAGGGCCCCTGGCGTGCTCCTCGGGCCGAGGACCTGATGCTCAGGGTCGGGCAGGGGGTGAGGTGGGATCACGGCCCTTCCTACAGTGAGTCTAGCACTAGTAGTTATGTTTAGGCAAAACTTTGTAGTCTTCTTTCCCTTTTATGGCAGATTTTGATAAAAATGCAGAACAGGGTTTAATTTTCTTTTCTATCAACTTTGAATTTGGAAAATGTGAGCACCTAAGCTCTTCTGGACCGATTCAAATGAAGGGAAAAGAAGTCCATCGAGGGGACTGCAGCCTGCAGACCCCAAGGGAAACGTCCCCCGTGTGCTCTCCGCCCCCGCTTTGGGCTCCGCCCCAGGGGCCGCCAGCTGGGCTCCCCGGGCCTGGAGCACTGATGACAGTGTCCCGCCCGGCCACCCACACCTTCTCTGCCTCTCACCCTACAGCCAGTCTGTCCTGTTGACAGTGAGAATTCTGTGTTCCCACTTCAGTGATACCTGAGTTATTTGTTGTTTTTTAAACTGTCTTTACGGAGGAAGGGCCCCCCATTAAAGGGTAAACTTGTAATAAATTGGAATTTCAAATAAACATTATGTACTTGTGTTTATAAAGAAGTAACAGCGCTGTGAATTGCTCTTTGAACTCTTGGAGGTCTTCGTGTGTCCCAAGTGCATTTTCCTGTGGACTCTTGAGGCCATTTTTTGAGGACCTCTGACTGACTCCCCCTTTTTAACCACAGGTTAGATACGTCTCCTGCATTTCTTTGCTTCCAGAAGAGCATTCAGGTGCCCTGGGGAACAGAAGCCATGCCCTTCACCCCACCCCACCCAATTCTATTTGACACTTCTAGCAATCACAAGAAAGTAGTTTTCTAAGACTATACTAGTGGAAATCTGTGTAGTTCTTCAGGACTTAACTTTGGAGAAGTGTTTGATATTTTAAAACACTTCTCAAGGAAAACTTTAAATATGCACAGCAAAACATGCCCACCTCCTCAGCCTCAGCAGTTCTGCCGCGAGGCCAGTCTTGTTTTACTCACGCCTTCGTGTGTTTCAAGCTGGGAGTCTCTTTAGTCAGACTGGCTGATTGAAGTGGGGCGCTGCTGGCTGGCGACCTGCCTGTGGAGTCCCGGATTTCGCAGGGCCGCTGTGGGGTCCCACTGACCGCGAGGCAAAACCCCCAGTTCCTGCCCAGCGGCACCGGAGACGGCAGGAGGTAACACAGGAAGAAATCTGGGGAGAGAGTAAGCCCTGGACTGCTTGCCTGTGGCCGTGGTGGGCGTGGGCTGTGAGCGGGGCCTGAGCCTGGCGATTCTCAGCTCCGCAGGGAGGAGGTGGTGCGCCCCAAGGTCAGGCTGGTGCAGCCAGCCCTGCGCCCTGGGGAAGAGCGGTGTCACCTCTCAGCAGCTCCTGCAGTTGCCGAGGCCCTCGGGGCTCCAGCTGACCCACACCCGCGAAGTCCGTTCCCGGGGTGTAGCTACGCTAGGGTGGCACCCGTGGCGCCCCGTGACCTCCTCTGGGGTCTGGGTCTGGCTCCGAGTCCACCATCCCAGCCCATCGCGCCCTCGCAGGCTGTGAGCTCGAGGGAGATGCCTGATTCGGGCTGACTGCTGCGAGTAGAGACAAGACAACCTATATCCTGAGGATGGGGGTCTGAACCATTAGGCTAGCGATCAAGGGAGGCCTCTCCCTCATCCTGCCTCAAACCCCGTCCCTGGGCAGGGGGCCGTCACGGGTGCCAGGGAGCTGGTGGCTGGATTCCAGAGCGGCCGCTCCGGCCAGTGCTTCCACTAGGGAACAGGCCTCCCGCCTGCGCACAAGCCAAGGTCCCCTCCACAGGATACTGAGCAAGACCCTCGAGCCAGGCAGGAGGGCACTGCTCTGTTCCTTCCCCTGCCTGGGACCCCCAGGCCTTTTCACACCAGGACTATCCTGGAGTGTCCTCCGCCCAGGGGTCCTGAGCAGGGAGCGAGGGCAGCTCCCAGCTCCCAGGGCCTCTCCGTCTGACCTCAGTCAAGATCCCGCCTGCTGACCCCAGTGAACTTTGAATTGTTTCCCTGGAATTTAGGCGGACTGAGCATAGGGTGCACAAGGTCCTCTAGGAGTGCTCAGGCTCGGCCAGCGTGGATGCAGACGCGCTGCGCTTGAGGGGCCTGTGGGCTCCGGGCCTCTGAGGGGAAGGGTAGGGCACTTTCTCTGGAGAAAGCTGCCCTAGATTATAACACGGTGTCCACCTCGGCCCACGCCTTGGCGGTGGGGTCCATGGCTTGGGATCACGGAAGCTCTGGAGGCCAGTCTCCTGGCTGTGTGATCTCCAGCCAGCCAAGCCCTTCAGACGCTGCCCCTGTCAGAAAAGTGGACAGGGGAGGATCAGAGGGAGGACTTCTGAGAAAGATCTTTAAATGTGTCCTTCCCTGTCCCTGGGACTTTTCATGGGTGGTGTCCCAAGCTCCCAGGCTGAGAACCTTAGCTTCTTAGGAAGGAGGCCTGCCTTCCCTCCCTCCTGGGTCCTGGCCCATGTGCACCATCGTAGCCTCAAAGCAAAGCCCACCTTGGGGTCTGTCCTGGTTACCGTGCCCCCCTGTCCCAGCTGTCCTGGACGCCAGCCTTGTCCCCACTGAGCAGGACACAGCCGGGTGTCATCCACCCCCTCGTCCACAAACTGGCAAGGGACTGGGTGACCCGCTGCCACTCCAGATGCTCACCCTGCCCCCTACCTTTGGCCCATACGTGTCACTTGCCTTCTGCTCCCGTTTCCAGAAGCCTCCTGTGGCTTCTGCTGCCTGTGCCCTAGCACAGCCCCACAGCCCCCTCGGCTCGGCTCTGTGCACATCTGGCCTGTGAGCACAGCTCGGTGAAGCCCGGCCCCTCTTGCTCCCACCTTGGGCCCCCTCACCTGCAAGAAGCTCGGTCTGTTTCTCAGTCACTGACCCTCCCCGGAAGAGCGGCAGCATTAGGGTCATTTGGCTTCGCTGGTTAGAGGTGGCCCGAGGCGTGAGGACGTAGCTGTCTGTGCTCTACGAGAAGGGGAGGATGGGGTGAATTCCACCGCAAGAGGCGAAGCTGGAGGGGCTGCAGAGCTCCCTCGGTGGTCAGCACTGTTCCCTGTGGCAGAGCAGCCCTCCGTCACCTCAAGGGCGCCCACACCCCTGCTGGATCCCCGCCTGACTTCTTGTTCCCGTGAGACGATTGGGGGGTGCGGGCAAAGGGCTCTGCCCGGAGGCCCCAGGTCTCGGGGCTCAGTCCTACTAGACGAAGCTGTTGACCTGGGGCTCCCCTTGGCTCTCCGTGAGGCTGGACCCTGGGGCCTCCTGACAGTGGTGCTGAACCAGGGATGGGAGCCAAGGCTCTCCTGGCGGGAGTCACAGTGGCCAAAGCACAGGCGAAGAGGACCCTGAGAGCTTCCATGACGACCACACCCAGAGTGGGGCCTGGGTCCTGGCAGCCCTGGCCCGCTCCAGCACAGGGTCAGCGTAACGCCCTTTCTCACCCCCACACGCCCAGGGGGGGCTGCTTGTGGGGAGCCTCGCCATGCCCCTGCCCCATTTCTCACTGCTGGGCTCATTACCTCAAATCTTTCCACAGCCCTTTAAGAGCTGGGGACCCAATCCCACTCCCCTCAAGGGCTGTTTGCTACTAAGATGCCCAATAACCATGGTCTAGCCCATCGCCATGCAGGACAGGGTGGGGAGGATGCCCTGACTAAGGCCCCAGGGAGAAAGCGGCTACACCAGCCCTCTTGGAAGGCAGTGAGGGCAGTCTTGGGCCCTTGGGCGCAGGGAGGGAACACGACAGGCCAGCCAGCCCGCGGGAGCAGATCCTGAGCCTCCAAGGAAGCCTCCCAGACGGGCTGATGCCCTTGTTTTTCAGACTGAGGACTGCCCTCTTAGCCACAGCTCTCACACAGACTAGACTCCCTGAGGCCAAGCAGGGAATGTCACCCCAGGGGCGGCCCCGACCCTCCCAGCAGACATCCCAGCCTCACTTTGGGAAGCAGGAATCCAGGCTCACACAGGCAAACAGGCTGCCAAAAGGAGCCGAGAGGAGAAAACACATAATCTGCAGGATCTGGGACTCTTGGAAACCACAGCTGCTTCGCGGCAGGATGGTCTCCTGCTGGACGGAACGCCAGAGCCCACCCCAGCTCCACTCCGGGGGGAGGCTCCCGCGGGGGCCCTCACCCTCCTACCAGAGAAGATGCAGCAGGGCCACATGGGGGTTTATTCCAGTCACAGCTTTCAGAGAAAGACAACAATAAATTACATCATTAAATAAACTCTGCCGGGCCACACCCCCTTCTGCCCCTCCCCTTTCCACGTGCTCCCCCAGGGCCCGGCGGGGACTCAGCCGGGCCCACCCCCTTGCACGAGGCCTTGGGAGTGAGCCTCGGTGGGTCCCGGCCCGGGAGGGCTGCAGGAGTCTCCCCGCCCTGGGCCTCAGCGCCTGCACTCACTTGCCTGACCTTGACAGCTGGGCAGCTGCTGGTCAGCTGTCTCCTCCGGCGGGGCCGGGAGCAGGCCACAGCCGCCCCCCCACCCCCAGGCCTGTGTCCCTAGAGGTGTGTGGGGTTCTCCAGAGAAGGATCTGTCTTAGTCATGTGCAAGACCACAGTGGGGGCCTTATAGTGGCAGTGCGTGCCACGGCCGTAGCCCCCGGGGGCCCTGCAGGCCTTGGCCCGGGCCCGGCCAGCTGCCATTTTGCGGTGGCACAGGCTCTGCCAGGTCTGGAAAGTCTTGGAGCTCCACACCCAGATGCCGCTGGTGATGCCCACCACCAGCGACATGAAGATTTTGAGCATAAAGACAGCCACGGTGGGCACTGAGCCCCCCGGCAGCGAGCAGTCCCTCCGGCCACCGGGCGTGCTGGCCGCCGCGCAGGCCTGCTCTGTGGCCCGCAGGCGCCAGAAGTCCATGTTGAGGCGCTCGTAGACGTAGCACACGATGACACAGGTGGCGGGCACGGTGTAGAGGATGGAGAAGACCCCGATCTTGACCATGAGCTTCTCCAGCTTCTCCGTGTTGGTGCCCCCTGTCTTCATGATCTTGCGGATGTGAAAGAGGGCCACGAAGCCGGTCAGGAGGAAGCTCGTGCCCAGCACCAGGTAGCAGGAGAGGGGCACTAACACAAAGCCGGTGAGCGCCGCCGCGTCCATGCTGGCCACGTAGCAGAGCCCGGTCAGCTCGTCCCCTGCCACCTTGCGCAAGGTCAGGACAACGATGGTCTTGAGGGCTGGCAGGCCCCAGGCCGCCATGTGGAAATAGCTGCCGTGGGCCTCGATGGCCTCGTGGCCCCACTTCTTGCCAGCTGCCAGGAACCAGGTGAGGGTCAGCACTACCCACCAGAGCGAGCTGGCCATGCCGAAGTAGTAAAGCAGCAGGAAGACGAGGGTGCAGCCGGTGTTCTCCAGGCCCTCCTGGATCACGTAGAGGGCACCCGCCTCCTGGTCGCAGGCCACGCTCTGGGCCCCAGCCACGGCGCGGATGAGGAAGGCCAGCGAGTAGACGTTATAGCACATGGAGAGGAAGATGATGGGGCGCTCCGGGTACTGGAAGCGGTGGGGCTCCAGCAGGAAAGTGAGCACGGTGAAGGCGGTGGAGAAGAAGCACAGCGCCGACCACACGGCCATCCAGACGAGCGCGAAGTCCTTGTCACGCCGCGACCAGAACACCTCGACGCCCGGCCCGCAGCGCGGCGCGCAGGAGCGGCTCTTCTCCACGTACTGGAACTTCTCGGGGTTCTCGCAGGTGCCGCCGCCGCCGCCGCCGCCGCCCGGGGCGGCGTCGCCAGGGGGCCGCGCGGGCCGCGGCGCCACGGGCAGCATGCCCAGGCCCTTGTGGGGCTCGGCGGGGCCGGCCGTGGCGTTCTCGGGCGCCTCCATACAGAGCGCGTGCGGGTCGTTGCGCGTGGGCAGCCGGGCGCAGTCCAGCGAATCGGGCCAGCCGAAGTTGAACTGGCCCATGATGGGCGCGCAGCGCAGGCGCGCCTGCTCGCACATGGGCCTGCAGGCGGGGATGGGCGTCGAGACCTGGTCTGTGCACATGGGCGCGTAGAGCGAGCACAGGAAGAAGCGCAGGTGGCTGTGGCAGCCGTACTGCACGAGCGGCGCGAACTCGGCCAGCTCGGCGGCCGCCTCGCCCTGCGACGTGTGGCCCAGCAGGTTGGGCATGCGGGTCAGATTGTATCCGATGCCGCGGCACATGGGGATCTCCACCACCTGGCACGGCGCCGGCCCGCGCCCGCGCTCCGGGTCGAAGCGGCCGATCTCCAGCGCCGCGCTGCCCGCCGCCAGCAGCTGCCACAGCAGCAGCGCCCGGCGGAGCGGCGGCACGGCCATCCCGGGCAGTCCTGGCCGAGGGCGGGAGGGCGGCCCCGCCTCACTCGGGCCGCGCCGTCCGGCGCCCCCGTGCCCGTCCGCCACGTCGCTGGGCGCGGGCCATAGCCGAGTCGGCCGCGTTTGTCCCGGCGCGGCCGGGCGCCCTGGGCAGCGCGCGGGGAAGCCGCCCGAGGAAAAGGAGGCGTCAAGCCGCCACCGCCGCCGCTACTCGAACGACCGCCGAGCCAGAGCGGGCGCCGCCTCCAGGGCCGCGGCTACAAGCCTCGGGGCGGGGCTCCTAGGGGACACGCCCAGGGGCGGGCCCTCCGCGCGCCTGGCCCGCCCCCCGGCCGGGCTTTAAAGGCGCCGCGTCTCGCGGCTGCCAGGCACGGTAGAATCTCCCCGCGCGGTCTGGCGGGTCAGGATGTTCGAGTGACCTCCTCTGCCCGCTCACACTCGGTTCTTCCCTTTCTGAAGGGCTGCTGCCCACCTTCTCTCCGGGGCAGGGCAGTCAGCCGGAGGGTTTCCCTGCCCCCGTTCCTCGAAACCTCGTTCTTCCCCAGGCAGGATCATGTCTAAGGCTTCTGCCCCGGGATGCCTCGACCTTGTTCTCTGGCACAGTTGCTGGGGCCACCAGGAGCCCCAAAGCCCCTCAGCCCTGCCACCTCTGTCCAGCCGGGTTCCCACCACTGTTGCCAGGCAGCTCTGTGGGTGAAACCCAAGAGCATCCAGGAGGCCACTCACGGGGCCTTGCTGTGGTCTGGAACTCCCATAGAGGCTGCCTCCCTCGCTCCTCCCTGACCCACCCCCTCTGCCCTCGCCCGCTTGGCCCAGAGGTACCTGGAAGACTCGGATTCCGCGTGAGCACTTGGCCTCGGTCCAGCCCGAGCAGCTGCACAGAGACGCTCAGTGGATGAAGGGCTGAGGGAGACCTGCGACGTGTGGCCCAGCAGGTTGGGCATGCGGGTCAGATTGTATCCGATGCCTCGGCACATGCGGATCTCCACCACCTGGCACGGCGCCGGCCCGCGCCCGCGCTCCGGGTCGAAGCGGCCGATCTCCAGCGCCGCGCTGCCCGCCGCCAGCAGCTGCCACAGCAGCAGCGCCCGGCGGAGCGGCGGCACGGCCATCCTGGGCAGTCCTGGCCGAGGGCGGGAGGGCGGCCCCGCCTCACTCGGGCCGCGCCGTCCGGCGCCCCCGTGCCCGTCCGCCACGTCGCTGGGCGCGGGCCATAGCCGAGTCGGCCGCGTTTGTCCCGGCGCGGCCGGGCGCCCTGGGCAGCGCGCGGGGAAGCCGCCCGAGGAAAAGGAGGCGTCAAGCCGCCACCGCCGCCGCTACTCGAACGACCGCCGAGCCAGAGCGGGCGCCGCCTCCAGGGCCGCGGCTACAAGCCTCGGGGCGGGGCTCCTAGGGGACACGCCCAGGGGCGGGCCCTCCGCGCGCCTGGCCCGCCCCCCGGCCGGGCTTTAAAGGCGCCGCGTCTCGCGGCTGCCAGGCACGGTAGAATCTCCCCGCGCGGTCTGGCGGGTCAGGATGTTCGAGTGACCTCCTCTGCCCGCTCACACTCGGTTCTTCCCTTTCTGAAGGGCTGCTGCCCACCTTCTCTCCGGGGCAGGGCAGTCAGCCGGAGGGTTTCCCTGCCCCCGTTCCTCGAAACCTCGTTCTTCCCCAGGCAGGATCATGTCTAAGGCTTCTGCCCCGGGATGCCTCGACCTTGTTCTCTGGCACAGTTGCTGGGGCCACCAGGAGCCCCAAAGCCCCTCAGCCCTGCCACCTCTGTCCAGCCGGGTTCCCACCACTGTTGCCAGGCAGCTCTGTGGGTGAAACCCAAGAGCATCCAGGAGGCCACTCACGGGGCCTTGCTGTGGTCTGGAACTCCCATAGAGGCTGCCTCCCTCGCTCCTCCCTGACCCACCCCCTCTGCCCTCGCCCGCTTGGCCCAGAGGTACCTGGAAGACTCGGATTCCGCGTGAGCACTTGGCCTCGGTCCAGCCCGAGCAGCTGCACAGAGACGCTCAGTGGATGAAGGGCTGAGGGAGACCTGCACTGCACGGGGCTGAGGAAACTGGTCAAAGACCTAAGTAAGGTATGCCCGGCGGGCCTCGGGCCAGGCATTTACCTTTTAAACTCTAGTAACAGCCCTGCAAGGGATTCTATGCCCATTTTACAGATGAGAAATCGAAGTTTAGCAAACTCAAGGTATTTGCCTGGATTACAGAGAGTCACGGATGGCATCCAACCTCTTCCACTGCATAAGGCTGCCTGTCGCCACCAGCGCGAGGGCACCTGCCTGGCTGGCTCTACTTGGCCAACACTGCTCTGCGAGCGAGCCTGGCACATGCAGGCGGACGGCGCAGCAAGGAGCCGGGACCGTGGCTGTCACCAGCGCTCGCCCCCTGGAGCTGCGCCGGAGCAGCGAAGGGAGGACCCGTGGAGATGCAGCCAGCCCTGTTCTCCACAGGAAACACACCCGTGGCCCACCTGGGCCGGCACAGGTGCCGTGGCAAGCTCCTGAACTTTCCAAAGCAGCAGCACAGAAATAGGGTACCTTTGAAAAAAGGACTTGACTTTGACCACTTGGTCAAGGAGGTTCCCAAAATGTCAGGGGCAGCTTTCCATGGCCCAGGGTGAAGGTCCTGCCCCTGGGATGGCAGCAAGAGCCCTTCCAGGTGCAGCCCCACCTGCCTCTTTCCTTCCTGCCATGCGTACCTCCTTGAGCCCACACGATCTCCTGCCTCTCATCTCCCTGGCATGAAGGCCCTTCTTTTCAGCTCTGTTGGGCACCACCAACCTCCTAGGCGCAGCCCCTCGCGCCCAGCTCCCCTGGCCGGGGTGGAGACTCTGCTCTGTGGGCCCTGAGTCCTTGGCCCCTCGCTGTCGGCCACCTGTGCCCTCACGGACCGGTCGCCTTCTCTCCACCCGACTCCGCCCTCACGCCAGCGACTGCTCCAGGACCTGGGGACACTGTATTTCTATCTGCGTCTGGCCCCGGGGAGGCACAGATACATGGATGAGAGAGGAGCACGGGCTGCACCCCGCAGCACAGGGTCTGTAGGAATGGGGGCCTCGGAGCCGCCCCTCTGTGGGCAGCAGGGTGGGAGGCGGAGAATGCTGCAGGCTTCCCCGGACTAGGACTGGTCGGGGATCCAGGTTATCTTCTGTGCCTCTGCCCCCAACCTGGGTGGAGAAGAGTCCGGGGGCCCTTCCTCTGGCAGCCAGAGAGGGGAGGACGCCCCAGGAGCCACGGGATGCCAAGCTTGTCACCATGACAACAGCTGCTACTGGGAAGCCAGAGATGGGGGGAGGCTGTAAAAGCCCCTCCCCCACGCAGATGCTGCCGGGAGAGGAGAGGCCTCTCAGGGCCGCCTGCCCACCCAGCCTGCTTTGTCACTCGATCCCGTCTTTACAAAGGCCGAACAATACCCAGGCCCTCACTGCAAAGGAGACCATGGGAGCGGGAGGGACCAGGAGGCGGGCGATTACCATCAAGGCCCACCCGCCGTCAGTGCTCACTGGGCAGAGGGGCCCACCCCTCCTCGGGGAGCACTCTCCCTCCCCGGGGCCCTGGGCTGGGGCCAGTGAGCTGCCCTCCGCCGGTGGGAAGGGACACCCTCCTGCCGGCGTCCCCCAGCCCGCTCCTCTGGTTTTCCCACACTCCCAGAGGCCCTTCTCCCCACATCCTCCTCGCTCACCACCACTCACCCCTCACCCCACTGGACACTTGCTGACCCTTCCCGAACTTGACCCTGAGACTCTCCTTCTGCCCCGTGGCCCCGGTGCCTGCTTCTGTCTCCCCCAGAAGCTGGGAGTTTCCGGAGGTCGGGGGCTAGGGCCTGCTCCGGGGGTCTCGGTGCCTAGTCTGGAGTCGGCGCCCTTATGTTCGTTGGATGCAAAGAATGTCATGAGGAGGAGGTGGCCACAGATCCTTCTGGGAGAGACTGCATGCAAGAGGGGCCTGGGGTTGGGGCCGGGGCACTGCTTGGACCCTGGGGGACAAAGACGTCGGTGTGAAGAAGAGGGACCCGGGAGGACGGCCGTCCTGCACCTCCTCCAGGCCTGGGACCACCCAGAGGGGCTGCTGGTGGCGACGAGGGCTCCAGCCGTGCAAACCTGACCCTCCGGCTCCCCGGGGTGTGGCTGCAGAGCGGGCACGTGGCCTGGGCAGACGGCAGTGGGCGCCAGCACGTGTGTGTGCTGGACGGGCGGGCCTGGGGCACGTTCAGAGTGTGTCCTCACACAACGGCATGCAGGGCCCGTCACTCCCCCACGTGCACACACCCGCGCACGCGCAAGGTGGGCTCGAGTCCTGGATCTGACTCCGGGGCCCCTTATTGGGATGTCAAGGGTTGGACTAGACTGTTCCATTCTTACTAAAGAATCATTTGAAACTAACTCCCTTGAACCATAGCCCTCAGGTAATCCGTATCAGGAGTCGAGGTATCTCTCGGTTAATCTCCGAAAGAAACACACACAGGGTTTCCCCGCGGGCTCAGTGGCACAGAATCCACCTGCCAGTGCAGGAGACGCGAGCTCCATCTCCGGCGGGGGAGGATTCCACGCGCCGCGGACAACGAAATCCGAGCGCTGCGGTTACTGAGCCTGTGCTCGAGACCCAGGAGCCACGACGACTGAAGCCCGAGCCCCCGAGGGCCTTAGCGCCAGCACAGAAGCCGCCAGAATGAGACGCCCGAGCACTGATCTAGAGGGGTCCCTCACTGTTGCCAGAGAAAAGGCCTGTGCGGCCACCGAGACCCAGCGCAGCCAAAAGTCAATTTTAGAGTTTTTTGAAAAGAGTGTCCATCATCAAAAAATCTACTAATAATGAATGCTGGCGAGGGTGTGGCAAAAAGGAAACCCTACTGCAGTGCTGGGGGGAGTGTAAATCCGGGCCGTCGCTATAGAGGCCAGGACGAAGGTTCCTTAAAGAAACTAAGCCTAGAGTCACCGTACGGTCCAACAGTCCCACTTCTGGGCATCCATCTGGAACAGACGAAAACTCTAATCTGAAAAGATACATCCCCCGATGTTCCCAGCAGCACTACGTATAACAGCAAGACATGGAAACAAACCAAGTGTCCACCCACAGAACGGACAGAGTATAAAGATACACACACACACAATGGAATATTGCTCAGCCTTAAAAAGAGATGAAATACTAACAGGGCAAGACAAAAAGGAAACAACCAAGGTCCACCTCCTCCAGGCCTGGGACCACCCAGAGGGGCTGCTGGTGGCGACGAGGGCTCCAGCCGTGCAAACCTGACCCTCCGGCTCCCCGGGGTGTGGCTGCAGAGCGGGCACGTGGCCTGGGCAGACGGCAGTGGGCGCCAGCACGTGTGTGTGCTGGACGGGCGGGCCTGGGGCACGTTCAGAGTGTGTCCTCACACAACGGCATGCAGGGCCCGTCACTCCCCCACGTGCACACACCCGCGCACGCGCAAGGTGGGCTCGAGTCCTGGATCTGACTCCGGGGCCCCTTATTGGGATGTCAAGGGTTGGACTAGACTGTTCCATTCTTACTAAAGAATCATTTGAAACTAACTCCCTTGAACCATAGCCCTCAGGTAATCCGTATCAGGAGTCGAGGTATCTCTCGGTTAATCTCCGAAAGAAACACACACAGGGTTTCCCCGCGGGCTCAGTGGCACAGAATCCACCTGCCAGTGCAGGAGACGCGAGCTCCATCTCCGGCGGGGGAGGATTCCACGCGCCGCGGACAACGAAATCCGAGCGCTGCGGTTACTGAGCCTGTGCTCGAGACCCAGGAGCCACGACGACTGAAGCCCGAGCCCCCGAGGGCCTTAGCGCCAGCACAGAAGCCGCCAGAATGAGACGCCCGAGCACTGATCTAGAGGGGTCCCCTCACTGTTGCCAGAGAAAAGGCCTGTGCGGCCACCGAGACCCAGCGCAGCCAAAAGTCAATTTTAGAGTTTTTTGAAAAGAGTGTCCATCATCAAAAAATCTACTAATAATGAATGCTGGCGAGGGTGTGGCAAAAAGGAAACCCTACTGCAGTGCTGGGGGGAGTGTAAATCCGGGCCGTCGCTATAGAGGCCAGGACGAAGGTTCCTTAAAGAAACTAAGCCTAGAGTCACCGTACGGTCCAACAGTCCCACTTCTGGGCATCCATCTGGAACAGACGAAAACTCTAATCTGAAAAGATACATCCCCCGATGTTCCCAGCAGCACTACGTATAACAGCAAGACATGGAAACAAACCAAGTGTCCACCCACAGGGGAACGGACAGAGTATAAAGATACACACACACACAATGGAATATTGCTCAGCCTTAAAAAAAGAGATGAAATACTGCCACTGCGGCAGCATGGGTGGACCTAGAGGTTATCATATTAAGTGAAGTAAGTCAGAGGCAAACAAATACCTGATATCACTTATAGGTCTAACAGAGGGAAAATGATACAAATGAACGTATTTACACAACAGAGACTCAGAAAACAAATTTAGGGAAAAAGGCAGGGCATGGAGTAAATGAGGTCTGAGGATTAACAAATACACACCCTTCTGTGTAAAATAAACAAACAGTAAGGACCTACCACACAGCACAGGGAACTAGAAAAGAATATGAAAAAGAATATCTATATCTATATCTACATAACGCAATCACTGTGCTTCATACCTGAAACTAACACCACACTATGAGTCAACTATACCTCAACTCAAAAAACAAAAAGAGTTCAGGCATCTCTTCTGATGTTTTTTTTCAGACTTTACACAGACACACATAGTGCAATCTTTTCTCATCTTTTCTTTCCTTATTGAAATGGAATTAACACTGTACATTCTACACCCTGTTTTTCTCACCTAAGAGCCTGTCATGGATATATGATAAAAAGTGTAGTAAAATATTAATGGTAGAATATCATGGTGGGCATTCAGGTGCTCACTGGGAACTTTAAATATTCTGTATATTTTTACATTTTCACAATAAAATATTTGAAAAATATTTGCTTGTGAATGTCTTTCCAGGTCAACACACAGGATCCTCCCCATTGTGTTTAAGTCATTCTGATTTCCACAGTGTGGATTGATTATAAAGGATTCAGCCAGTCCCCCTGAAAGGCCATTTAGGTTGTTTCTGTTATGATCTCGACATGGATAGATGTATCTAGAGTCAGGATCTGCAAATGGTGGCCCATTGTCCAAATCTGGCCTGATGCCTGTTTTTATAAAGTCTTATTGGAACATAGCTGTGCTCATGGGTTCAGGCAGACTTTATAGCTGCTTTCCAGCTACGCTGGCAGAAACGAGCAGTTACAGTAGTGGCCAAAATGGCCCCAACGCCAAAAACATTCACCATCTGGTTCTTTACGAAAACGTCTGTGGCCCCGAGCGTACCTGGGCGCCGGCTGCTGTCGCCCAGAGCCGGGGGCCCCGTTGGCTCGCTGGGTCTTTGAACAGCCACACAGCGTTGCTGAGGCACGCTACTGACGTGCAGTTAGCCTGCACATATTTAAAGTGTACAATTCGATGAGTTTTTTTCAAATGATGATTTCTGACATGAAGATACCCACGGAAAATCACAATTGATCCAGACACTCAAAATCTTCTAGTTGAAAGGCAGTTTTCTTACTGTGGGGTAGTCCACTACTGATAAAATGTTAACAACTGGTATATGAATTAATATATGGTCAATATCGTATGACATGAGATTAACAAACCTATCATTTAAAATTTATTTGTTGATTTGGCTGCACTGAGTCTTAGTTGTGGCATATGGGATCTACTTCCCTGAGCAGAGATTGAACCTGGGACCCCTCGATCAGGGGCACAGAATCTCAGCCACTGGACCACCAGAGAAGTCCTAAAACTACCATTTATTATTAATTTGTATCTCATTGAATCCTCACAACACCTCATGAAGTGATGACTATCCTAAATGTCAGAAGAGGAAACAAGGTTTTTAGAAAGAATGGAAGAAACTTGCTCAGGCAAGTGACAGCACCATACTAAAAAAATAAAAGTCACATTCTCCCCACCGCACTTCTCCACTGAACTGACTCTACAGAGTAGCTCGTATGTCGTTTCTAGATGTGGAAGGGGAGTGTGAGGCTATGGGAGTTCAGCGCAGGGAACATGAACGGGCCGCCGGCTCTGTACCCCCCAGCACACTGACTGGCACAGACGGGCTGGGCTCTGGGAGCACCGGGCGAACCTGCCCTCCCTGCGCTCACGGGCAGGTGAGGAGCGGTGATCCCTCTGGGCTCGGCTGGCGTCTGTGACGAGGGAGGAGCTGCGGCCCCGCGGGAGGCTGGCAGGGGCGTTAGGGAACGGCCTTTGCAAAAGCTCTGGAGAACCAGAAGCAGCCTCCTGGGGCCCACAGGAAAGCCGGGATTGACCCTCGGGCTCTGGGAGGAAGGTTTTAAGGGAGGGAGGGCTTTATGCTGCCCGTGCAGAGGGCTGTCGAGGCACAGGCTCCGCTGCGGGCGGGCCGGGGCAGAGGTGAGGGCGTGTGTGAGTCCTGGAGAGGGGCAGGCTCCAGGGGCGGTGCTGGGAAGGGGTGTGGCACCTGCGAGCTCAGGGCAGGCTGCCGCCTCCAGGGAGCCCATCCTGCATCCCCAGCCCTGCGGCCGGGATGGCCAGAGGTGCCTGCCGCTGCTGAAAGCTGCTTTTGTGCGGCCACTCGGGCTCCTGTTTCGTTGACCTTGGATCCTGCTGCTTATTTATCCAACTTGAAGAGAAATTCAGCAGCAGCCGAGGGGGAAAAAAATAACCTCAGCCGCCGAGCGAGGAGGAAAGAGGCCCCAGCCTGGCCTCTGCCCGGCCCCCACCGCAGTGCCCGGCCCAGACAGCCTCGGATGGAGCCCAGGCTCCCCCGGGGGGAAGGCGGTCTCGGGGGAGCCCCCGTGGCTCCTCCTGGGGAAACTCACCGGCCTCCAGGACACGCGGGCCCTCACCGTGGCCTCCACTCTTCCGCTCTGCCTCTGCCGGGGAGGCTCAGGGGAGCTGTCCCCAGTGTGTTCTGGAGCCCTTCCTCTGCCCCCACCTCTCCCTGCAGCGACGCAGGCCCTGGCTTCAGGCCACGCTGCCTCTCGAGGGGTGAGGGCTGAGCCCCGTGAGGCCTCTCAGAGGCGGAGGGTGACCTTTAGCCACTCCAGACCCTGTCGTCCCTCAAGCCAGGTGGACGTGTGGAGGAAAAGGTGTGGGCCCTGCCCTCGGGGCCCTCCTCGCCCAGTCCAGGCAGAGCCTGCCAGCTCTCCACAGCGCGGCCCGCCTCCTCTGCCTTCCCTCCAGCAGGCCCCAAGCCTGGCGAGGCCCTTTCACATCCATGACCTCGTTTGCCCCCATTTCACAGAGAAGGAACACCGAGCCTGGGGAGGCCTCCTGACACTCGGCCTGAGGTCAGCCCACTAGACGGGTCCACTAGCTGCCAGGCCCGGGCGGGCTGTCCGAGACCTCGCTGGTCTCTCTGCAGAGGGCCGCCCCCGGAGCGCGCGGGCAGGGCTGTGCTCCTGTCGTCTCGGCTTCTCTAGGTGTGCAGTGGGGGGGGCAAGGGGGAGCGTTCCAGTGAAAGACAGCAGCCGCCTTCCCCAGCCCCCGCCCGCAGGTCTTCTGCGGCCGCATGACCCTTTCTGCAGGCACGGGTACAGGGAACAGCGCAGGTACCTCGAAGGCGCTCAGGCCATGACACAGCTCCTGGACCCCGCAGCCTAGCAGCTGTCACCTCAGCTACCCTGCCCACCTCTCCGGGCTGCAGCCTTCCCACGGCCCAGCCCTGCCGAGGGTTGGGGAAACCGCCCAGCACTGGGTCGCAGGGTGGCAGTCTCCACAGGTCCACACCCCGGCCTGCTCTCGCTCCCTCCCCGCACACGCGTCTCCCGCTCGGCTGTCTCGAGGCTGAGCTGTCCCCCGGGCGGCATTTTGGTTGTCACGGTCTTCAGGCACTTCTGCCTTCCCGGGTCCCTTCCTCCATTAAAACAAAATTTTAAAAACTGTATTTTGTGGGCTTCCCTGGTGGCTCAGTGGTAAAGAACCCGCCTACCGATGCAGGAGACATGGGTTCGATCCCAGGTTCGGGAAGATCCTGCATGCCGCAGAGCAAGCCCGGGCGCCACATGACTGAGCCCGTGCTCTGGAACCTGGAAGTCGCAGCTCCTGAAGCGCGAGCGCCCTGGAGCCTGTGCTCTGCAACAAGAGCAGCCGGCGCACGGCACCAGAGAGGAGCCCCCAGGTGCCACAACTAGAGGAAAGTCTGAGCAGCACCGAAGAACCAGCACAGCCAAAAACAGATACATAAATCAAAGAAATTATATAAAAATTTCATTTGTGGCTACACTAGTATAATGATGAACATATTATTTACGAAAACAGTTCTTAACCTAAACTGATTTATTTTTTCCTGATTTTAAGAGAAAGCCTTTTGGTGACCCCCAGAAGTGCTGCAGGCCTGGCGTGGTGCCCACGGAACCTGGCAGGCGGATGCTGGGTCTCCTGGGCTGGTCGCTAACGGTCTTCTCCACCCAATGTCGACCCACTGAACCCAAGCACAGACCGGCAGGTGGAGGCTGGGCTGATCGCTAACGGTCTTCTCCACCTAATGTCGACCCCTTTATCTTCTTAGTGGATTTCTGGGGGGTTTCCTCATATTTATCATTCCACCTGTACTACTGTTTCTCCTTCTCCTTTTTAACTTTCAACTATCATATTTTTAACCTGCAAGAGCCCTCTCTTGTTCTCTGTTTCTTTCTCTTACACCATCCTGTTGTTGTTTCACTATAGATTTTTTTAGACTAATTGAGAAAGAACCTACAGAGCGATGAAAGGCAGCGACACGCGCCAACACGGTGAGGCTCTCAATCCTACTTGAGGGAAGGATGCCAGGCCCAATAGGAAACAGGGCTTGTTTACTCGAAGTTTGGAAACGGGCAAAATTAAACGAGATTGGTATTTATGGTAGGTGTTAAGAGAACGCAGAGGTAAGCGTCATAACCACGAGGCAGGGTGTGGAGGTGGGGGGGCAGGGGGTAGGTTTGGGAAGGGCAGGTGGGAGCTTCGGAGGCTGGCAGCATTCTAGCTCCTGACTGGGGATGGCCACCGTGGTGTTAACTTGGTGACACGTTTTTATGTGAACACATGCTTTGTGCACTTTTCTCTGTGTCGTATTCTATTTAAGAAGGAAAAGGCCCATGACATAGCTGAGGTGAAGCGGGAAGGTCCCCATCTGTAGGGAATGAGCAACTGGCCAGGCGGCGGGGGTCCGGCTCTCTTGCCCACCCCACTCAGCCCTGCAGCTGGGCTCCTCCGCGGCCCTGCGCGCCAGCGTGGAGGCTCGCCGGCTGTCCTGGGCAGGCGCCTCCGGGGACGCCCTCGTGGTGTCCTTGCCGCTGCGTCCGCCGCGGAGTGGAGGCGCCTGCCTTGCTGCTGTGAGCGGGCTGTCTGCAGCCCCGGCTCCTTCATGCTCGCGCCTGCTCCCCGGCGAGGCTCCGCCCTGCCTCTCTGCAGAGGCCACGAGCGGGTCTCCCTTCCTTTCCCTCCTGACACTGCTCTACACCGGCTAGCCCTCTACTCCCTGCAGGCGGCTTAGGCACTTTCCTGTGCTTCCTTTAAGAGATGCATGCGTCATTCTGGCACATTCTTTCACTTGATAGGTCTTGAGCCCAACGGACGCTCAACGGGCCATCTTCTCTACAGTATTAATATAGCCGGCTAACCTGGCGGCACAGTGAGTAAGAATCTGCCTGCCCACGCAGGGGACACAGGCTCCACCCCTGGTTCAGGAAGAGCCCACACCCACGGCGCAGCTAAGCCTGTGAGCCACAACTACCAGAGCCTGAGCTTCAGAGCCCGAGTGCCGCACCTGCTGAGCCCGCGCCCCCAGAAGCCACTGCAACGGGAGGCCTGCGCACCCCAACAACGAGCAGCCCCGCCCAGCACAGCTAGAGAGCACCTGCACACTGCAATGAGACCCAGCACAGCCAAAAAAAATTTAAATATATATAATTAAAAAAAAATACATATATATATGGTTTCCCAGGTGGTGCAGTGGTAAAGAATCTGAAGGCCAATGCAGGAGATGCAAGAGAGCCGGGTTCAATCCCTGGCTTGGGAAGCTCCCCCGAAGAAGGGAATGGCAACCCACTCCAGTATTCTTGCCTGGAAACTTCCACAGACAGAGGCACCTGGCAGCCTACAGTCCATGGGGTCACAGACAGACGGACACAACTGCACTTCTATTACATCTATGTGTGTGTGTGTCACACATATATACACCTATCATCGCTGGACTGAGTTAGTAACGCTACTTGCTGCAGGGGCAATGTGAGGGTGAGATGAGATAAGGGGGCAAAGTGCTCAGCAGAGCGCCCAGGGCCGAGCAGGCCGGCCTAGAGCCAGGAGCCGCGGCGGCCCCATGGGGCTACCTGGAAGCTCGGGGGTCCGTGAGGAGGAGCCGCTTGCGCCGGGTCCGGAGCAGGCAGGGCGCGCTGGCGCGGCGGGGGCAGCAGGAAGCCCTGTCGCTACTGCAGACGTGCGGTCTGCTTTTCCACGAGAAGGGCAGGCTCCCTCCCGTCTGCCCTTTATTTTGATGATGGCCTTGGCTCTTCCTCCTCACTTCGTCTTCGAGATGAACTCTGTCATCTAGTCCCAGAAATAATCTGGTTGGACGCAGAGGCCGATTGACTGACGTTTACAGGTAACTCTGGGGGAGGGCTCTCTCTCCAGCATCCTGCCTGCCCATCTGGAGAGGGCAAGGCACACATGGAGTGACGCCAGCCGTGAGGAGGGCAGGGCTGGGAGAGCGACGCGCCCCGTGGGTGGTGGACGGCCGTGCAGCTAGGAGGGGCCGCTCTGGAAGGACATGGAGGCACCAGCCAAGGGACTGCCAAGCACATTTCTTGTCCCAGGTCTCCAGCCCCATTCTGAGGTCCCTCGGACTCTTCCAGCTGGAAGGACACGCCCACCCAGAGCCAGTGCTGGGTGGGACAAATGCATCTCACTTCTGACCCCTTTACACCCTGCTCCCAGCCCCGGCACTGGTGTTCACGGGCCTGAGCTCAAAGGGCCTGCGAGCCTCTGTACCCAGAAAGGAACAGGAAGTCTCCGACGACCTGAGACAGAAGTGACGTGATCAGACCCGCACATTTCACCAGGACGCTGGGACCCGAGGAGCGAGGAGCAGGGCTTGGAGGAGGCTGTTGCTCCAACAGGGCGGCGGGAGTAGAGGGGAAGGGAGCCACATCCGGGACGAGTGGACGAATGGAAGGCAGACCGGCCTGCAGGGACACCAGCCCGCTGGTGAGGAAGAACTCGGGGGTGGGAGAGGCCGGCCCTCCTCGAGTCCCCCGTGACGACATCAAGGCACACGCCAGCCTGGGCCTCCGCAGCCAGGGCTGGGCTCTGACCACAGCGCTCCGGCCCCCGCTGCTGCCTGGCAGGGAAGCCTGAGGTCGGGCCAGCTGTCTGGCAGGAGGTGGGGTGGGAGGGGAGGCTGAGGGCAGGACGTCCCCCCGCCGAGGAGTGACGTCTGCCCATGAGAAGCTGGGGGCACCAGGGCCAGGCAGCGCCCAGGTCTCCCCTCCGCCCGGGGCTGGCAGGTCACTGCCTGGTGGGCCCTAGGCAGTGATGAGGGCCATTGCCCACCAGCATCCCCGCCTCACCCTCTCACTGGTGGGGTGGGGACTCGGCAGCCCCCGTCCCACCCCTGCACAGAAGCCCTTTCATGGGCGGGCTGGCTCGGAGCTCTGGCGGCCCCTCGGCCCCACGCCTCCTTCCTGCCGGGCCCCCACGCTGGTCCCCCTCTCCGGGCTGCTCGCAGGCCCAGGGTGGGGAGCAACCGGGCATGGAGCACAATGTGGCTCCTTGTTCCCCAGCCCGGCCGAGCCTCCTGGAATTGGCCCATTTCCTGCCTGGGCCACGGGCCCTTTCCAAGGTAAATAAACAAATACGAAGAAGTTGGGGCCTAGGGTGGAAAGTGGGGTGTTGGGGTTTTGCCCCTGCCCCACCTCAGCCTCCCAGTCACAGTTGGTCTGTGGCCACAGGGCCAGGAAGGGGAGGCCCAGTCCTCACCGAGAGCTTGGCTGACCCCTCGGGGAGCAGGGCCCACGAAGGTGTGGGTCCCTCCGCGCCCCCAGTCTCCACCCCCAGTCAGGGGCTGCCCCGAGGGAGGAAGCCCGGGAGCCAGGGACCCCAGCAGGGAATTCCCGGGCTGGGGAGACTGCAGCTGACGGCAGCGGAAAGGGCTCTGGGGGCACAGCGGTTCCCCGGGCTCCCGTCCCAGCTGCACTGCCTCGAAGGGCTGTGCCCGGTGGGGAAGGAAGCGCGCGGCCAGCTGCAGCCAGGGCTGGGCGCGGGGTCGGGGGCTCGCTGGAGGGCCTCAGCGCCACGGGCAAGGGGTGGGCACACGTGTTAAACAAGGGCGTGGAGGCGGCTGGGACTTCTTCTGCGGGGGGAGGATGCCCGCAGGATTACTCTGCAGGGTGGCGCTGGGGTGAGGCACAGGGGCTGGAGGCCTGGCTCTGCAGCGAGCATCACAAACATTAGAACAAAGCCCGCCTCTCTGAGGCCCACCCTTGGTACACACCTCTTCTCTGTCAGAGGGTGGCCGGGACACAGGGGAGGGATGTGCCGTGAAGGGTCCAGCTTCCGGCCTGCCCAGGGCCTGTGCTGGCGCCGGCTGGTGTCTGTGAGCTGTCCCCGCGGCTGACCCTCTGGCTCTCACCTCAGGGCTTCTCCCGCGGGACCCAGTGAGGGACTGGAGAGCTCAGTGGCCAGGGCGTCCTGGGCCTGAGCATGCCGGCCACCATATCTGCTGTGGTGTGGCCGCGTCCCCATGGGTGCCCCTTTCTACTCACCCCTCACAACTGTCCCTCCAGGCGGAAGTCCAGGTGGGGAGCCCCAATCCAGTCACCTCCCCTCCCACGGTTCCCAGGAAGACCCCGCCCCTTCTCGACGGGACCCTTTTCCTCCTGATACTCCCTGCGGAGGGTTAGCTGGCCCAGTCTGGGCCCTGGTGAGGGACAGCAGGAGACACTGGCGTTAAGCTCACTCTTCTTCGGGATGGCCAAGTTGCACGTCTGAATGTCAGAGGTGCCCCTGTGTCCCCATTCTCTCTGCCTCTTGGGAAGACGCCTGGTCTCCCCAAGTTGCCCAAAAGATGTGACTCAGAAACGCACAAGAAGGCTTCCCCCGGTGGTCCAGTGGGTAAGGACACCGCCTTGCAGTGCAAGGGGCGCCGGTTCATCCCTGGCCTGGGAAGATCCCACGTGCTGTGGAGCGGCTGGACCGATGTGTCCAATTACCGAGCCGGAGCTCTGGAGCGCATGCGCCCAGAGCCGGCGCTCTGCGACAACAGAGGCCACTGCGAGGGGAGGCCGACACGGGCCAAAGAACAAAGACGGATGAAAATGGAGAAATGAAAGACCAATAGAAGTGGCCCGCCTGCTCCCCTCCCTCCCCAAACCGACCCCCGCCCAAAAGATAAATAAATAAATAAATCTTTAAAAAAACAAAAAAGAAACGCACAAGAGTGAAGCACGTCTCCCCGCCCCACCCCTGCACGACTCCTCCAGGGCGCTGCCTGCCTATCCAGGGCTGAAGGGAGGGGTGGGCAGGCACCAGTCCTGGGGAGAGAGGCCCCTCTCCCTCTGGCCCTCTGCCTTCTAGGAGGGGATGCTGGGCTGATACCCATCCACGCACGCTGGGAGAGAGGCGAGTTCTTCTTGAGCCTGGCTCCCTCCGACCTGCTCCCCAGCCCCTTTCTGCTCTCCAGACCCAAGCCTTGAAGGAAGTATGGAACTCAAGTTTGAAGCCTCTCTCCTCTTTCCCTCATCAAAGCAGCTCCCAGATAACTGTCCCTCTGAAAGCATCTGAAGAACTCACTCGCACGGAGGCCCTGGTGACCAAGGAGAGCTGGCCCACCACAGGGGACAGCTGCCCGGGGAAGGACGTCCCCAAGAAGGCCACGTGTGGACAGGGCCTAGGGAGGCGGGGAGGGAGGAGAGAGGACAGGGTCTGACTCCCCTCCAAGGGAAGGAGAGTGGGGGCCAGGTGTATTTATAACACAGCCCTGGAGGGGCCAGGCCTCCCATAAATCACACTGTTTCCTTGACAGGCGTAAAAATAGCCCAGTGGCATCCTGCACATGCTTGCGCATGGAACAGAGCTGGCCCGGCCAAGCCCTCGGCCCCCAGGCCCCACCCTCGGGTCATCAGACAAAGTTTCCACCCCCTCCTCCCCACCCGGCACCAGGCTTGCTGCCTGCCCCTGGTCTCCGCAGAGGGGGTGCCTCTCGGTGGGCTCCCCCAAAGCCAGGGTGAGACTGCCGACTCTTGGCTGGCTCGGGCCGGCCACGGAGGGGACCGCACATGTCCTCAGCAGGTCAAGGTGGGGACGGTCAGAGCTTGGCAGTGGTGAGGAATAAGGGTCGGAACCAGGGGGCAGGGGACTTAGGCTGAAGACCCCAAATAAGCACTGAGACCACCGCAAGGCCTTCCACCACCCAACGCCTGATGAAACACCAAACGGACGGGATGGACTTGACCCTGAACAGAGCACGGAGGGACAGCTGCGGAGAGACCCTAAGGGGTCTCCAGGGGACCCCAGGGAGCAGTCTGACGTCAGCATCAGAGATTCCCAGGCATGGGCTCTCGGGGAGGGGAGGGCTGCACTTTAACCAGACCCCGCAGCCCCGAGGCCCTCTGGCCCTGCCCCAAGCCCAGTCCTTCCTGCTCTGATGACCCCCCTTCCCTCCGCTGCCACCAGACTGGAGCCCTGGTGAGGGGAGGCAGGGCGGGAGGACCTCCCTCCACCACTCCTGTGCTCCTGTGCAGGCAGGCCAGCCTTCCAACCTCTCGCTGGGGCTCCCGTGCAGGGTCACACCGACCAGCATCCCAGCCTCCTTCCCTCCGCTCTCCAGACCCAAGCTTAAGGGGCTCGGTCTCTCCTCTTTCCCTCATCAAAGCAGCTCCCAGATAACTGTCCCTCTGAAAGCATCTGAAGAACTCACTCGCACGGAGGCCCTGGTGACCAAGGAGAGCTGGCCCACCACAGGGGACAGCTGCCCGGGGAAGGACGTCCCCAAGAAGGCCACGTGTGGACAGGGCCTAGGGAGGCGGGGAGGGAGGAGAGAGGACAGGGTCTGACTCCCCTCCAAGGGAAGGAGAGTGGGGGCCAGGTGTATTTATAACACAGCCCTGGAGGGGCCAGGCCTCCCATAAATCACACTGTTTCCTTGACAGGCGTAAAAATAGCCCAGTGGCATCCTGCACATGCTTGCGCATGGAACAGAGCTGGCCCGGCCAAGCCCTCGGCCCCCAGGCCCCACCCTCGGGTCATCAGACAAAGTTTCCACCCCCTCCTCCCCACCCGGCACCAGGCTTGCTGCCTGCCCCTGGTCTCCGCAGAGGGGGTGCCTCTCGGTGGGCTCCCCCAAAGCCAGGGTGAGACTGCCGACTCTTGGCTGGCTCGGGCCGGCCACGGAGGGGACCGCACATGTCCTCAGCAGGTCAAGGTGGGGACGGTCAGAGCTTGGCAGTGGTGAGGAATAAGGGTCGGAACCAGGGGGCAGGGGACTTAGGCTGAAGACCCCAAATAAGCACTGAGACCACCGCAAGGCCTTCCACCACCCAACGCCTGATGAAACACCAAACGGACGGGATGGACTTGACCCTGAACAGAGCACGGAGGGACAGCTGCGGAGAGACCCTAAGGGGTCTCCAGGGGACCCCAGGGAGCAGTCTGACGTCAGCATCAGAGATTCCCAGGCATGGGCTCTCGGGGAGGGGAGGGCTGCACTTTAACCAGACCCCGCAGCCCCGAGGCCCTCTGGCCCTGCCCCAAGCCCAGTCCTTCCTGCTCTGATGACCCCCCTTCCCTCCGCTGCCACCAGACTGGAGCCCTGGTGAGGGGAGGCAGGGCGGGGGAGGACCTCCCTCCACCACTCCTGTGCTCCTGTGCAGGCAGGCCAGCCTTCCAACCCTCTCTGGCTCAGCAGGAGCTGCCCACTTGTGGCAGGGTCACACCCGACCAGCATCCCAGCCTCTTCGTGGGAAATCCACTCCGCTGGGCCGGGGTAGGGAGCGGCTGCCTCCTCAGGGATGAGGCTCGTGTCTGGGGGGCGCCTTGTGGGGGAGGACCCGCCTGGGCGAGGTTTCCGTGCCCATGTTCATCAGCCTGCACAACCAACGTTGCCCGCAGGGGGCCATCACTGGGGTTTGAACGGGGCTCTCCCTCACCACCACCCGGGGCCTAGGTCACAGCAGAAAACCGATTCTGTCCTGTGCTCAGGCTCAGCAGTGCCACACAGCTGCCTTCAGAGCCTCTCTCCTGTGATGTCCGAGACACGGGCAACTGGCCTGGACCGATCAGGGGCGCGGCGGGGTGCCCGCCCCTTCACTGGGCCCTGCGGTTCCGGGGCCCCGCCCATCTTCCTGGGCAGCCGTCTCTGCCCAGCAGGAGCTGGCCGTGCCCTGCGAGCCGAGGGACGCCGGCACTCTGGCAGAGCCTGCAGGCCCTGCACTCACCGCGTGAGCCCAGGGCAGTGGCTCCAGCCACGCCACGCCTGGAGCCCTCAGAGGAGTGACGCCGCTCTGAGCCCCCTCCGTCAGCAGATCCCCGACACGCACAGGACGCTCGACCGTCTCGGGACCAGCTCCACACCCGCACCGCTCTCTCATGCTACAAGTGCTGATGGAGCGCCTCTTACGGGGAAGGTGCCCCTCTCGGCCGGGGGCACAGCAGGGGCAGGACAGGTCAAGATCCTGTCCACATGGCACTGACATCCTGGGGAATACCACACTGCCACAGTGACAGGGGTAAGAGCGGAAGTTCTGGAACCATCTGGGTTCAAATTCTGGCTCTGACCCTCCCCGAGCTGTGTGACCCTGGATAAAACACCAACTGCCCTGAGCTGTGGCTCCTCATCTGAAGTGAGGGCAACAGTGACACCTGCTCGGCCTCTGGGAGGGTTACGTGGGCCGGTGGCCCTGGCACAGCGCGCTGGCTGCCGTCGCCGTCAGCGCCCGGCCCGAGCTCCTCCCCGGGAGCTCTGGGAGGGTTCTGACAAGACCTTAAGCATCAAAGCAGGAAGCATTGTCATTTGTCCGCTGGCAGCCCCAGGATCCGTTCCCTCTCATGAGTTCGGAGGGACCTGCCCCTGCCTTTTCCTCCTGGGCCATAGTCTCCTAGACAATGGGTGCCCTCCCGACTCCTTATGCACCTGGAAGAGGGCTCAAAAGGAGCAAGAGAAGCATGGACCCCTTCCTTCCCCACTCGGTCTGGCCTGGGTCTTGCCCTGGGTGTGGCTGGCTGCCCCTCTCCAGCCCTGGGGGGGCGCAGGGACCTGCAGCCGCAAAGCCAGCCCCTTTGTCCTGGGAGAGGACAGAGCAGCCTTCGGATCTGCAGGAGCCGCGGCGCTGACTGAGAAAAGCAGACAAGACGGTGGGGCCTAGGGAACAAGCCTGGCCGACGACTGTCTTTCCTCAGCCACTGGTCTGAGCTATAAGTGGATCAAGAAGTCATAAAAAGAGAGAGCCGAAAATGCTGAAAAGTCTAGTCATCTGGGTTATTCCAATGAAAGGCCAAATGATATTAAAATTGTAACACCTGAGAATATCCTCATATTAAGAAACACCTTGGGACATATTAACAATAATACTGAGATTGCTGGGAAGCCAGACACTGTTCTAAATGCTTTACAGACGTCAATGCAATGATCCTGACAACAACGCCAGGAGGTAAGCGCTACCAAATTAACACTACTGTTTGTCCCCAGACATCAGGAGGGGCGGGTGGAGCAGCTGTTCTCGGCTGTCCCTGGATCGGCAGGGCCACCTTACCCTGGGAACTTACATGTGACATTCCTGGCACCACCCAGCTCTGCTGAATCTAAACCTTGGGGTGCGAGGTCCAGCCCTCTGGACTCTAACAAGCCCTCTGGGGGAGTCGAACACACAGCCAGACTGAAGAACCACTGAGCTAGGTCTGCGTGGGGACAAAAACCCCCTGTGATCAGAGGCTCAGAACAGGAAAGGAGTGCTTCTCCTGCTCGCTGCCTGTCCACGGCGGGTGGGAGGAGGCCTCTGCTCATCATAGCACTCGGGCACCCTTAGGAAGTGGCCCTGGAGGCTTATAACAAAGCAATAAACATGTATTCCAGAAACTCCAGTAAACTTGGTAGAACAGAGTCTGAGGTATTTGAACAAGCTCTTCCCCATCCCCACCTCCAGCTCAGCAGGATGCAAAGGCCACTCCAGGGCGGGCAACCCAGCCCACAGAGGTGCCTTCCCTTGAGCTCCAAGCCAGCGGTCATCTTCCCAGAACAGGCAGAAAATTAGCATTTCTCAGCCTGTCCCCAGCTTTGTGTGGCTGAGGCATCGTCCTGGGCAAGTTCTGCTGAGCAGGGAGCGCTCCCTCCTTCCGTCCAGATGCCACTCTATCACAGGCAGCAGGGCACCACTGAGAATATTGGGCCCTAAACCCCTTGCGTGAGTAGGCAGAGATTTCAACCTGGGAAAGGCAAACATGGAAGCCTGAGGTTATTGCCTTCCTTCTCCACTGAGCACTCAGCTCCTACAGCATAAGTGTCACCCAGAGAGAAGCACCCCCTTGTCCCTAGGCCCAGCTCCAGAGCCCTGGCAAAGAGATTCGGCCCAAAGGAAGAGGCAGGCTACAGGACAGAGAGCTCACCATCTCTCCCCAAAGGAACTGACCTCATTTACACCAAGTGTGGAAAAGTTCAAGCCTAGGGGTGCCCTCAAAAATAGTGAAGGTGGGGGCTAGAGTTCGCCTGCCAATGCAGGAGACACGGGTTCGATCCCTGATCCGGGAAGATCCCACATGCTGCAGAGCAACGAAGCCCGTGAGCCACAGCTATGGAGCCTGTGCTCTAGAGCCTCAGAGCCGCAACTATGGAGCCCGTGTGCCGCAACTACTGAAGCCCGTGAGCCCTAGAGCCCAAGGTTCACAACAAGAGAAGTCACTGCAACAAGAAGCCTGCTCACCTCAACTAGAGAGTAGCCCCCACTCCCTGCAACCAGAAAAAAGCCTGCAGCAGCAGTGAAAACCCAGAATAGCCAAAAATGAACAAATAAAATTTTAAAAAGAAAACTTAAAAAAAAAGTAAAGACAGAGATAGAAGGCAACTGAGAAGAGGGCTCAGAACAGGAAAGGAGTGCTTCTCCTGCTCGCTGCCTGTCCACGGCGGGTGGGAGGAGGCCTCTGCTCATCATAGCACTCGGGCACCCTTAGGAAGTGGCCCTGGAGGCTTATAACAAAGCAATAAACATGTATTCCAGAAACTCCAGTAAACTTGGTAGAACAGAGTCTGAGGTATTTGAACAAGCTCTTCCCCATCCCCACCTCCAGCTCAGCAGGATGCAAAGGCCACTCCAGGGCGGGCAACCCAGCCCACAGAGGTGCCTTCCCTTGAGCGCCGAGCCAGCCGTCATCTTCCCAGAACAGGCAGAAAATTAGCATTTCTCAGCCTGTCCCCAGCTTTGTGTGGCTGAGGCATCGTCCTGGGCAAGTTCTGCTGAGCAGGGAGCGCTCCCTCCTTCCGTCCAGATGCCACTCTATCACAGGCAGCAGGGCACCACTGAGAATATTGGGCCCTAAACCCCTTGCGTGAGTAGGCAGAGATTTCAACCTGGGAAAGGCAAACATGGAAGCCTGAGGTTATTGCCTTCCTTCTCCACTGAGCACTCAGCTCCTACAGCATAAGTGTCACCCAGAGAGAAGCACCCCCTTGTCCCTAGGCCCAGCTCCAGAGCCCTGGCAAAGAGATTCGGCCCAAAGGAAGAGGCAGGCTACAGGACAGAGAGCTCACCATCTCTCCCCAAAGGAACTGACCTCATTTACACCAAGTGTGGAAAAGTTCAAGCCTAGGGGTGCCCTCAAAAATAGTGAAGGTGGGGGCTAGAGTTCGCCTGCCAATGCAGGAGACACGGGTTCGATCCCTGATCCGGGAAGATCCCACATGCTGCAGAGCAACGAAGCCCGTGAGCCACAGCTATGGAGCCTGTGCTCTAGAGCCTCAGAGCCGCAACTATGGAGCCCGTGTGCCGCAACTACTGAAGCCCGTGTGCTCTCTAGAGCCCAAGGTTCACAACAAGAGAAGTCACTGCAACAAGAAGCCTGCTCACCTCAACTAGAGAGTAGCCCCCACTCCCTGCAACCAGAAAAAAGCCTGCAGCAGCAGTGAAAACCCAGAATAGCCAAAAATGAACAAATAAAATTTTAAAAAGAAAACTTAAAAAAAAAAAAAGTAAAGACAGAGATAGAAGGCAACTGAGAAGAGACTGGTGGATTCACTGGTGATGTCGGCTAGTTAGTCTGTCAGAGAGAATCCGAGAGAGAGAGAGAGAACCACTGAGGAGCCCCTTTGGGTTCAAAGCAAGCCTCAAACCCTGACCTCAGCAACCATTCCTTCAAAGGACTCCATATCTGACTGGATTCCTCTGAGAACACTTTATGCCTCAGGGCATTACTGAGAACAATGGTGCAATTAGACAGTGATTAGTGGCCACTTAAGAGACAGGCTTGGTCAGGGAAAGAGAGAGTTAAAGAAAGTCCTGCCCAAACCTCTGTCATTCCAGGGTGACTGTGGGCACACCCAAGGCTGCACTCCCTGAGGAGCAACATTCGAGGCTACCCATCAATGGAGAGGGCAGAATGGACTTTCCTAAATAATCCATCCAGTGCTGAACACATAAATAAACAAGTAACAGAAATGAGCCTCGGGGAGGGGAACCACACCAAGCTGCTACAATAGATCAATATTATCTAAAATGGCCAGTTTCTCACACACAAAAAAATACGAGCCATACAAAGAAATGGGAAAGGATGACTCATATACCAGGAAAGACAAGTAATAGAAAATGCCTATGAGAACAACCAGATGTTGAAGTTAACAGACAAAACTTCAAAGTAGCCATCAATAAATATACTCAAAGAGCCAGAAGAAACCACAATAAAAGAAGTAAGGGAGCTATAATGAACTGTCAACTAGAGAATACCAATGAAGAGACAGAAATTGTAAAAAGAACCCAATGGAAATTCTGGAGTTGAAAAGTATAATACCCAGAATGAAGAATTCAATACAGAGGCACAATGGTAGCTTTGTGCTGTAAGAAGAGTGAGTAAACTTGGAAGACAGCTGGATAGAGATTACACAGTCAGAGGAACAGAGATAAAAAAGAATGAAGAAAGGTGAACAGAGCCTCAGAGAAAGGTGGGGCATCATTAAACACACCAGCATACATGTAAGGGTATTGGAATACCGGGAGGAAAAGAGAGAGAGAAAGGAGCAGAAAAGACTTTTAAAGAAGTAACAGCTGAAGAGTTTACAAATTTACTGGAAAACATTAATCTACAGATTCAGGAAGCTCAACAAACTCCAAGTAGGATAAATACAAGTAGATTCACAAACAGACACATGATAGTATAAAGGCTGAAAGCCAAATACAAGAGAAAAATTTTGAAAACAGCAAGACAGAAACAGCTCTTCATCACAAGGGGCCTACGAGGAGATTAACAGCTGACCTCTCATCAGAAATGATGAGGATCAGAAGGTGCTAGAACAACATTCAAAATGCTCAAAAAACAACAACAACAACTACAACAAAACAAAACCAAAAACAACGACGGTCAGCTAAGTTTATACTCAGCAAACCTATCTTTCAAACTTCAAGGCAAAATACAGACATTTCCTAATAAATAAAAATTGAGTTAATAAGTTGCTAGTAGACTTTCTTACAAGAAGCACTCAAAGAAAGCCTTCAGGCTGAAAGCAAGGGGCACCAAAACAAGACACAGGAATCCACGGAGAAAGGAAGATAGTAAAGGAGGTGATGAGACCCTAGAGAATACCTGAGTGTTTCTTCTCTTAGCTGATTCAAAAAACAACATATACGTATTAACCATGTATAATCCACAGTCGGAGCTATAACATATAGAAATGCAGTATTTTTGCCAATAACAGCACAAAGGGGATGGGTCAGAACAAAACTGCACTGGGCTGAGGAAATGACTCAAAATGGAAACTCAAGTCCGCGGAACAAATGAAGATATTCATAAGAACAGTGTTAAGTCACAGGTTGGAAGACTTCATATTATTAAAATATTGTAAAGATTCAATGCAATTCTTATAAAAATTTCAACTGCCTTTTTTGCCCCAGAAATGAACAAGCTGATACTAAAATTATATGGAAATACAAGAGACCCAGAACAGTTAGAACATCTTCAAAGAGAACAAAGTTTGGGAACCCAAAGTTCCTTCCTGATTATGAAAATTACTACAAAGCAAAAAATCAAGAATAGTCATATAGGGTTTCCCTGGTGGTCCAGTGGGTAAGGACACTGCCGTGCAGTGAAAGGGGTGCCGGTTCAATCCCTAGCCTGGGAGGATCCTACGTGCCACAGAGCAGCTGGACCGATGTGCCCGACTGCTGCGCCAGAGCTCTGGAGCGCACGCACCCAGAGCCGGTGCTCTGCAAGGAGAGGGGCTGCTGCAGGGGGAGGCCCACACAGGCCAGAGAACAACAATAAATAAATGAAAGATCAGTAAAAGTGGCCAAAAAAAAAAAAAACAGAATAATCATATAGGTTAATACAACAAAAATGGAGTCCAGAAATAAACCTATGTGTCTATGATTTTTAACAAGGATGCCAAGACCATGCAATAGGGAAAGAACGGGCTTTTCAACCTATTGTGTTGGAACAGCTCAACAGCCACATGCAAGAGACTGGTGGGAGCCTCACCTCACACCATATACAAAACTTACTCAAAATGGATCAAATATATGAGAACTAAACGACAAACCTCTTAAAGAAAACACAGGGATGTATCCTTATGACTTTGATTAGGAAATAGTTTCTTAGATATGACACTTACAGCATGAACAACAACAAAGAAAACTCTACCAAATTTAAAAAATTTGTCCTTCACTATCAAACAGATGACAGAGTGGGAGAAAATTTCTGCCAATCACATATCTGAAAAGGGAGCTGCATCTACAATATATAAAGAACTCTTACAACTCAACAATAAAAGGACAAATAGCCCAGTTTTAAAATGGGCAATGAATCTGAAGTGACATTTCTCAGAAGACATACAAACAGCAATAAGCACATGAAAAGACAGTCAACGTTGTTAGTCATCGGGGAAATGCCAACCCAACCACAAGATACCATTTCACACCACCAGGACGGCTACGGCCAAAAAAAATCAGACAAGTCTTAAAAAAAAAAAAAAGAAATCAGGTAAGTCTGAACGAGAATGTAGAGAAATCAGAACCCTCATGTACTGTTGGAGGGAATATAAAATGGCACAGTCACTTTGGAAAACAAGTTGGCAGTTCTCCAAACAGTGAAAACATTCAGTCACCGTATGATCCAGCAATTCCATTTTTAGGTATAACACAATATAAAGGAAAACGTATGTCCTCAGGAATACCTGTAGATGAACATTTATAGCAGCCTTATTCATAATAACTGAAAGGTAGAAACAAATCAAACCATGAATGGATAAACAAAATTTGATAGATCCATACATAAGAATATTATTCAGCTATAAAAAGGCTTCCCTGATAGTTCAGCTGCTAAGGAACCCATCGGCTAATGAAGGAGACACAAAGAGATACGAGTTTGATCCCTTCATTGAGAAGATCCCCTGGAGAAGGAAATGGCAACCTGCTCTAGTATTCTTGCCTGGAAAATTCCATGGACAGAGGAGCCTGGTGGGCTATGGTCCATGGGGTTGCAAAGAATCAGACATGACTGAGTGCTCACACACACAGAAAAAAGAAAAAGGTACTGATACCATGACACATGCTACAACATGGATGAACCCTGAAAACAGTATGCTCAGTGAAAGAAGGCAGGCACGTGAAAGACACCTGTGGTATGATACCATTATAGGAAACATCTAGAAAACACAGAGTAGATCAATTTCTGCTTAAGTCTGGGAGAGATGTGCGATAAGGGAGAGCTAGCTAAAGGTTAAAAGGTTGTCGTCATTTTTTTTTTTCTTTTTTTGTGGTGGTGAAAATGTTCTGAAGTCGACGGTGGTGATGACTGCACATATCTGACATACACACGTACAATGAATAGACTAACAATGACCAGACTGAATACCTTCACTGCACATTCTGTCAATTATATCTCAGTGAGCTGTTTCATGGTACAATCCCTGGTAAGACTTCTTTTTTGTCATGACTTGTAGGATCCCAGTTCCCCACCAAGGACTGAACCTGGGCCCTGCCAGTGCAAACTGCCAAGTCCTAAAAACTGGACCACCAAGGAACGCCCCTTAGTAGATTTTTAAAAGTTTGTATGAGCTCCTCAATATGCAGCACAGATGGAAGTGGTATTTTATTAGTATGTTTTTTATAGTGTCAAATTTATTTAATTACAATAATAATCATTTATTGACTTAACCTTAGGTGTAAGTTTTGCTGTGGGCAAACATTTGTAATAAAGTACATCTGAGTATTCATGTTACTCTTTTGTAAATATCCAAAAAAATTTTTTAAGCAAATGTGTCAGGCATTCAGAAAAAAAAATTACATAACCAACAGTTAATATGATCCAGCTTTATTAAATTGGCACATTTTGCATTATTTGCTCCAGAAAAAAAATATAACAGAAGCAGTGAAAGTTCTCAGCATAAATCTCCCCCTCCCATTTCCCCCTACCCGGATTTGGTGTTGATCACGTCCATGAACTTCTCTTTAACTATACATATGTATCACTGTACAATATGATTTTGCACCCTTTTAAATTGTGCAAATACTGTAACTTTGAATATATCCTTCTCTGACTTGCTTTCTTTTCACACTCTACTTTTTTTCAAAAAGTATGCAAAAGAACTCCCATGAAAAAAGGAAAAGAACCCCCATGCATACATATCCTGGCTTCAACAACAATCACTTATGGCCGCACAGTGTACTTTACTTCTAGTCACGTTGGCACACATAGCTCTACTCTGTCATTTGAACTGTAATGTAAATTTGATTACTTGGGGACAATACTTTGACTTCCTTAATCATTGACTTATTCACGAATGCTTAGGTTGACTCTACATTTTCAACAAAAACAATGATCCAGATTAAGGAAAGGCCCCTGTGTGTGTTTTAACATAAATGCATGTTATCTTATCAATTGTTTTTTCTGCATTTATTGTATTCATATGGTTTCTCTCCTTTAATCTGGTGAGATGGTTAATTATATAAATAAATCTAATACTGAATGATCTTCGTACATCCGGTACAATTTTTGACTTGGTCATAAAGTCTTCTTTTTACTTGTTGGATTTATCAGAAATAAGATTTATAAATATTTTCTTGATTCTGTTGGTTATCTTTCACTTTCTTGATGGTATTTTGAAGCACAGACATTTTTTGCGGGGGTGGGCTAGGGAGGGAGAGGGGTGGGCAGGCCACTTCTATTGGTCTTTCATTTACCTATTTTCGTCCATCTTTGTTCTTTGGCCCACGTGGGCCTCCCATCGCAGTGGCCTCTGTTGTCGCAGAGCACCGGCTCTGGGCGCATGCGCTCTGGAGCTCTGGTTGGGTCATTGGACACATCGGTCTAGCCGCTCCGCGGCACGTGGGATCTTCCCAGGCCAGGGATTGAACTGGTGCCCCTTGCACTGCAAGGCGGTGTCCTCACCCACTGGACCACCAGGGAAGCCCCAAGCACAGACATTTTTAATTTGATAAAGTCCAATTCATCTTATGCTTTGGGTGTCATTCTTAGAAACCATGTCCCCTCCCCGCAAAAAATGCCTGTTAAGTTTTATCGTTTTACTTTGGACATTTTTACACATTTTGAGTTGACTGACTTTTGTCTGTTGAACCACTCTTGCATTTCCAGGCTAAATCCCACTTGGTCATGGTGTATAACCTTTTCGTATATGCTGCTAGATTCGGTTTGCTTGAATTTTATTGAGCTCTTTTTTTTTTTCATTTACACTCATAAAGGATATCAGTTTGCAGGGTTTTTTGTATGCTGCTGGGAAAAACTGAGGGCAAGAAGAGAAGGGGGAGACAGAGGATGAGATGCCTGGATGGCATCACTGACTCAAGAGACATGAATTTGAGCAAGCTCCGGGAGGCGGTGACGGACAGGGACGCCCGGCGTGCCGCAGTCCAGGAGCTGCAGAGAGTCGGGCACGACTGAGCAACAAGAAGGAAGCGATGTTATACCTTTGCGTCTGTGTGATTTTTTCTCATGATGCTTACTCCTTTATCATTTTACACATATTTATTCTGGACTTCCCTCGAGGTCCAGTGATTAAGAGGCCATGCTTCCACTGCAGGAGACACAGGTTTGATCCCTGGTCAGGGAACTAAGATTCCTACATGGCCCCCAGCATGGCCAAAAAATTCCCCCAAAACAACAACAAAAGCATACTTATTTTATAGTCTCTATCAGATTGGTTTTGGATGTTTAATCTTGCTGTTTTTCCACCCCCAGAATTGTAGCCATGGCTGGGTTTTCCTCTGTGCACTATTAATTCATCTCCACCCGTGCTTGACTCGTGGGAGTCCCGTGTGACCTCATTCGAGGACCTATTGTTTTAGAGCAGGTTTTGTGTTTGTTCCCACTAGGTGCTCCACAGACGTTACTAAGCCTGTAACAGACCAATGTTTATGCTGGTCTCTTAGTTTTAGGTTAACAGGTGGAGTCGCTCCAAATCCAGAACTGGTGAGAGCACTGGCTTACGCTGACAAGCTCTCAGGAGGCTGATTTAAAAATATTCTACCATCCACAAGGAGACAGACAAATGTCCTCCTGTTCTTTTGTGCCTAAAGATCTTGTTGTTTTTCCTTTCTTTATTGCTTGTTATTTCACGGAGGGTTTAGCCCCAGGGATCCCCCACTTCAGTTGGGGGTCTCCATTTCAAACCCCACTTTGGGTAGACTCAGGGCATCACTGTCTCTGGATGACGACCTGCCCCCAGGCCCTGCCTGTGCCCTCCATTAGGGCAGCTGTGGTCAGTTTACCTTTGTTATCCTCTTCATTTCTAGCTCTTGGAGATTTCCTTTTGGCTCTTCATTTCTTGGATTTAAAAGAATACTGTTGATGGTTGTCTACTGTTCTTGTTTTAGCTGAGCTTTCCTAGGTGCTTAAAGCAGGATGGTTTTCAGGGTACATAATCTACTATAGTGCTCAAATCAGAGGTCCAAATATAAACACAAATTAATTTTTTTTTTTTTTTAAGAACCGGAATCAAAATTTCCTGGCCCTCAAAGCAAGTATAAGTCTGTAGAGCACAGTCTGAAAACCACCGACCCGGAGGGGCGACCCAGGCTTCTTGCCCCTGCTCCCAGGGTTCCCGCCCTCGCTTCCTCCCACTCTGGGACCTGGGCGGAGTGAACTGGCTTCTCTGAGCCTGGGGCTTCTCTTTGGTGTGGATCACCATCCCTAACGCCCAGAACCTGAGAACATGCAGCCAAAGCCCTAGCCCTGTGCTGCTTGAAGTGGGAGCCTCTCCAAATGGCAGTCTTTGGTGAAATCTAGAATGTTCCCCATCTGCCTGGCGAGGTGAATGGAGGGCTGGCTGTCACTGTTGCAGACTTGTTCTCCGTTTCCCCACGGACCTCAGTGCAGAGGAAAGTCTGCCCAAGCAGAATCCTGGATCCAGGATTTCCAGGGAGGCTAGCCTGTGCTGGCCACACCCGACCACAGGGCTTTCCGACCAGCTCTGGGCAGGGACCCCTTGAGGAGGCACCCCACCCCTACCCACTGTCTCTGCCTCCCAGCAGCCCATTCATCCCCGGGCTGGGGTCGTGGGAGAAGGAACCGCCTCTGCTCGCTCCAGCGCCCGGGGCGGGATGAGGGACACCCCAGCGGAGGCGGCGACCCCGGGGGAGGCCCAGCGCGGGGAGAAAGGCATTTCTGTCTCGCTCTGAATCCGCCTCGGGTTTCGCACTTCCCTTCCCCGGGACAATCCCGACCTTCACCGTGAAGGAACTTCTGCAAACACACACACGCACATGTATTTTTGGAAGAAGGGGAAGAATTCCAAGAGAGCCTCTGCTCGGTTAAAAATGAAGTGAAGATTATATTAAGAATGAAAGGCGAGCGGGGCCGCTGGGGCGCAGACAGAGGGCCCTTTCATCGGCCCGGCCGCGCGGCGCGGGCAGCTGCCAACACAAACGCGGGCGGAACAGAACCTGCGGAGCCGCCGGCCGCTGCCAGGCCGCGTTCCCGCCGCTCCGGGCTGGCGCCGCTCCCCGTTTCCGCTCTGCTGACGCGCCGAAATCGCCCGGCGGCGGGGACCCGGGGCCGCGGAGAGCGCCAGAGGCCGGGCCGGGCTGGGGGCGCGCTTCCCGGCCGGAGCTTCACCTGCGGGCCCGGAGACCCCAGGTGGGGCCCGGAGATGCCCGTCGGAGCACTTGGGTCCACACGCGGCCGGCCCGCCGCCCCTTGCTGGGGCCGCCCCTCTGCTCCCTCCAGGAAGCGCGTGCTCACCCCTGCCCCCAGCCCTTCGTGGGTGCTCGGTGGGCTCCAGGAGCTGCCTCCGCGAAATGCGCCGGGACCACCCCTGCGTTGGACTCCCACTGCCGGCCCTCGATCCTTCCCAGGGGCTCCTGTTAGGCCCGAGCAGAGCCTGCAGCCTCTCCCAGTGAGAGCCTCTCCCATCCCGTCCCTTCTTGGGGCGGAGAGAGGGTCCATGCCTGCTCCCCGCCCTAGATGCACGCTGCGGAGAATTTCCATGCGGGTCTCTCCCTGGAGGGCAACCTAACGGTTTGCAAGGACAGTTGCTCCCATGAATGATCGGAACACGGCTCCCCCTGACACGGTACTTGGGCACAGCCAGGCCAGCCCTCCTGACTGCTCAGGGCTCTGTCGAGGCAAGAACAGCTTGGGACCCGCAGGGTGCCTGGCCACTGCCCAGGTCTGCCCTCTGCGTTCCTCCCCCCACCCCCCGCCCCGCCCCCCACTCGCAGGAGGATTAATCATTCTATTCAGAAGCCCGGAGACTCCCTACAAGGGGAAAGGCTAGGCCGGCCCACTGCCTGGCCCCTGGGAACCTTCCCTCCCAACCCCACCCCATGGCTTGGCTCCCACCCCAAGGCCAGAGGAGGGCAGGCTCCCGTTGGCCAATCAGAGAGCACCACCCACCTGCCTGATTGGTCCCGGGTGGGAGTGCCCCACCTGGTGGGCGTCAAAGGAGGCCCTGCCTGAGAGAAGTGAAGCTCAGCGGCCAGGGGCTCCCTGATGCCAAGAGTGGGGCAGAGGTGAGAGATGCAGCGGGTGAGGGGCAAAGAGAAAGAGGAAAACCCGGAGAGACACACATAGAGACACAGACGTGATCCCGGGTCCTGGGCCCAGCAATGCCGCCGACAGAGCCACCCTGGGCCACCCGTGACTACAGCCAACCCCGTCCCTCTGGGTTTGGGCCACAGGAAGTTGGGTTTCCGTCGGCTGGAATCCAGAGTCCCACCTACGAGCCTCACCACACCTGGACAGTGAAGCCTGAGCCCTTGTACTTGGTGCTCCTGACCTTCAGAATGCACAACCTGTTTCCCTTTCTGGCTCTGGGCTGCCTAACACCTGTCGGGTGTCCTTACCATTTACAAAGGACTTCCACACGCGGGATCCGAGGTGACCCTCACCACACCCCAGCTGTCGGATAAGGAAGCTGAGGCTTCCATGCCCTACAAGCGCCGTATCCGGAGTCACAGAGACGTAATGAGGACGAATTATAGCCGAGCTGGGTCTGACCACAGCCAGCCTCCCAGGCACACCGGCCAGCCTTCCTCTGCCCTCCCACCTCGCCCGGGACTGACTTGCTCCCGAACCCCACGCTCAGGCCGGATCCGCCCGCCCCCTCTGCTGCCTCCATCTTTCACAGCTCCGTGTGCACCTGCCGCCCTTGCCCCTTCTCTGAGCCTGCGGCTGTCACGTGGCATTTGTGGTCCCCAGGCTGAGGGCGCGGTGCTGCGCTGCCAGCCTGCTCCCCAGTGCAGAGTCAGGGCTGAAGGCCGGCATCTGCGCTCAGCTGCTCTAGAGATGCCTTCTGAGTGCGGAGGGGGCAGAAACCACAGGATGTGATGACGGATGAGATTCGGGAAGTGAGGCCAAAAGGGGAGAGTCAAACACCGCAACATGGTAACCCCGAGGTTTGTCTCTGGCTTGGATGTGATCACTAGCTACACTCAGAACCACGAGAGGAGGCCCGGGGCACCAGAAGAGACCCGGGAGGGGAAGCCTCACCGTCCAGAGAGGCCAAGGCTGGAGGAGGAGGTTCGGGAGGCTGTGGGGCAAAGGTGGAGGCCGAGCCCGTGGGAGTCGACGTGTCCACTCAAGAGGAGCCCATGTGCTCAGGGACCAGGCTCCAACATTTACAGGACTGCGAGAGGCGGGGGGAGAGAGTCCGTGAGGAAGGAGTGCGCGGGGAAAGCTCTGGGGGGAAAGTGCTCTAAGAAAGGACTGCTCCAATGTAGCAGGGGATCTCAGCGGTCCATGGAAAGAAGGCTTCTTTCCAGAAGGAAGGAGCTGCCCTGACAGTCTGCTCAGGGGTCACTGAGGACCCGGAGCAAAGTTGTGTCCACGGAGGGGTGGTGCCGACATCCGCCAGCAGTGGGCCGAGGGGCTAGCGACAGAGGGGGGCTCAGAAAGCAAGAGCGGGCAGCTCCGCTGAAAGCCCGGCAGGCGCGAGCTTGACGCTAAAACCCAAGCCGTCCCTGAATGACATCAGGGACCTGAACAAACGGAGTGACAGCCGTGCTCATGGATTAGAAGACAGCATCTTGTGAAACGAGCAACACCCCTCCAATGAATCCACACATTCAGTGCGGTCTCTGCTGAAATCCTATTCAAAAGTTGCCTATTTTTTTCCCCACAAATTCACAAGCTGACCCAAAAATTCATATGAAAAAATGCAAGAAATCCAGAAAAGCTAAAACAAAATGGAAAAAGAACAAGGTTGGAGGATTCACAAGTCCTAATTATAAAACTTAGTTCCAGGCCACAGTCGTCAGGCCTGTGTGGGAATGCCATTAGGACAGACACAGATAGAGGTCATGAAGCAGAAGCTGCAGTCTAGCAATAAACTCATACGTTCATGATCACTCGTTTTTGGACAGAGGTACTAAGACTGTTCAGTAGGTCTGGTCTTGAATATTCTCTTCTACAAATGGTGCTGGGAAGCGGTATCTACATGCAAAAGAATGAAGTGGGGCTCTTCCTTCATGTCATATACAAATAGGAACTCAAACTGTCTCAACCTAAATTTAAGAGCTAAAGTGGTGAAACTCCTCAAAACCACAGGTACATCTTCCTGACTCTGGTTTGGGCAGTGGCTTCTCTTATAGGACACCAGCAGCCTAAGCAACAAAAGAAAAGAGAGGCAGAACTAACATCATCAAAACTTCCGTGCTTCAAAGGATACCATCAAGAAAGTGAAAAAACAATCTACAGACTGGGAGGAAATTCTCATGAACCATAAATGGGATATAGGGCCACTTCTGGAATAGGTAAAGAAATCTTTCAATTCAACAATGAAAGGACAGATGATTCCATTTTAAAAATGGTCAAAGGATTTAAATGGACATTTCTCCAAAGAAGAGACACAGATAGCTAGTAAGCACCTGAAACGATGCTTGACTTCAGTTGTCCTCGGGAAAACCACGAGGAGGGGACTTCCTGGTGGTCCAGTGGTGAAGACTCTGTGTTCCCAATGCAGGGGGCCTGGGTTCGATCCTTGGTCAGGGAACTAAGCCCGGCAGGCGCGAGCTTGACAAAAAGCGGATGACTAGGGACCTGAACAAACGGAGTGACAGCCGTGCTCATGGATTAGAAGACAGCATCTTGTGAAACGAGCAACACCCCTCCAATGAATCCACACATTCAGTGCGGTCTCTGCTGAAATCCTATTCAAAAGTTGCCTATTTTTTTCCCCACAAATTCACAAGCTGACCCAAAAATTCATATGAAAAAATGCAAGAAATCCAGAAAAGCTAAAACAAAATGGAAAAAGAACAAGGTTGGAGGATTCACAAGTCCTAATTATAAAACTTAGTTCCAGGCCACAGTCGTCAGGCCTGTGTGGGAATGCCATTAGGACAGACACAGATAGAGGTCATGAAGCAGAAGCTGCAGTCTAGCAATAAACTCATACGTTCATGATCACTCGTTTTTGGACAGAGGTACTAAGACTGTTCAGTAGGTCTGGTCTTGAATATTCTCTTCTACAAATGGTGCTGGGAAGCGGTATCTACATGCAAAAGAATGAAGTGGGGCTCTTCCTTCATGTCATATACAAATAGGAACTCAAACTGTCTCAACCTAAATTTAAGAGCTAAAGTGGTGAAACTCCTCAAAACCACAGGTACATCTTCCTGACTCTGGTTTGGGCAGTGGCTTCTCTTATAGGACACCAGCAGCCTAAGCAACAAAAGAAAAGAGAGGCAGAACTAACATCATCAAAACTTCCGTGCTTCAAAGGATACCATCAAGAAAGTGAAAAAACAATCTACAGACTGGGAGGAAATTCTCATGAACCATAAATGGGATATAGGGCCACTTCTGGAATAGGTAAAGAAATCTTTCAATTCAACAATGAAAGGACAGATGATTCCATTTTAAAAATGGTCAAAGGATTTAAATGGACATTTCTCCAAAGAAGAGACACAGATAGCTAGTAAGCACCTGAAACGATGCTTGACTTCAGTTGTCCTCGGGAAAACCACGAGGAGGGGACTTCCTGGTGGTCCAGTGGTGAAGACTCTGTGTTCCCAATGCAGGGGGCCTGGGTTCGATCCTTGGTCAGGGAACTAGAGCCCACAAGCTACAACTATGACCCAGTGGAACCAAATAAACAATTAAAAAATAAATAAGTAAAAATGTTTTTTTTAAAAAAAAGACACAAGGAGACACCCGTTCACACCCACTGGAACAGCTAGACAGCCCCTACTACTATGACCACTATGACGACCGGAGAGGAACAAATGTTGGCAAGGATGTGGAAAAATCTGAACCCTCGCACAGGGCTGGTGGCATGTAAAGGGTGCAGTTGCTGTGGAAACCAGTGTGACTGTCCAAGAAATTCCATGTGGAACTGCCACAAGCCCCAGCAATTCCACTTTCAGGCATATACCCCAAGAGAACTGAAAACAGGCGTTCCAGAAAAAATACACACAAATGTTCACAGCAGCGTTATCCATTAAAACCAAGAAGTGGCAACAAATGCCTATGAACTAATAATGGGTAAACGAAAGCCGGTGTATACGTACAGTTGTATATTATTTAGCCATAAAAAAGAATCAAGTGTTGACACATATTACACCAGAGATGACCCTTGAATTTACTATGCTGAAGTGAAAAATCCTGAGACAAAAGACCACGTAAAATATGATCCCATTTACAGGAAATGTCTAGGATAACTAAAGCCATGGAGGGAGAAAGGAGGTTGGTGGCCGTCAGGACCTGAGAAGAGTTGACTGCGAATGGTTATGGCATTCCTTTCTGGGCTGATCACAACACTCTTGAACAACGTGCATGTTCGGCTTTAAAAAAAAAAACAACCATTCAATTCTACAACTTAAAGAAGACATATTCATGGTACGTGAATTACGTCTCTTTTGTTTTTAAGGAGAAAGGATATATGAGGCTTCCCTGGTGGTCCAGTGGGTAAGAACACCACCTTGCAGTGCAAGGGGCGCCGGCTGGATCCCTGGCCTGGGAGGATCCCACGTGCCGCGGAGTCACTGGACTGCTGTGTCCAACTACTGAGCCGGAGCTCTGGGCGCATGCGCCCAGAGCCGGCGCTCTGCAATGAGAGAGGCCACTGCGACGGGAGGCCCACACAGGCCAAAGAACAAAGATAAACAAATGAAAGATCAATAGAAGTGGTCAAAAACAAAAGCATTAAAAAAATAGAATTATAAAGGAGAAAGGATATATGAAGATAACCTCCTGTAAAAGCTAACTACCCTGGAGGGATAATGAGAACACTGCCCACCAGGAGTGGGGCCGAGGGCAAGAGTGGGAGAGACCACACCTGTACGTCCATTCTGAGTCATGGGAATGGATTACATTTTTCAAAAAACAAATTCATGGAATAAAACAAAAGGAATCTGGCTATGGGTAAACGGAGGAGGTGGGACTGAAGGAGTCTTTTATTAGGAAGGAGAGACTGGGCCACACTTGGAGGCAGAGAGAAGCCTGTGTGTCACAGACAGGACTGACGAACCGCAGGGGCCAGAGAAAACAGGCGTTCCAGAAAAATACACACAAATGTTCACAGCAGCGTTATCCATTAAAACCAAGAAGTGGCAACAAATGCCTATGAACTAATAATGGGTAAACGAAAGCCGGTGTATACGTACAGTTGTATATTATTTAGCCATAAAAAAGAATCAAGTGTTGACACATATTACACCAGAGATGACCCTTGAATTTACTATGCTGAAGTGAAAAATCCTGAGACAAAAGACCACGTAAAATATGATCCCATTTACAGGAAATGTCTAGGATAACTAAAGCCATGGAGGGAGAAAGGAGGTTGGTGGCCGTCAGGACCTGAGAAGAGTTGACTGCGAATGGTTATGGCATTCCTTTCTGGGCTGATCACAACACTCTTGAACAACGTGCATGTTCGGCTTTAAAAAAAAAAACAACCATTCAATTCTACAACTTAAAGAAGACATATTCATGGTACGTGAATTACGTCTCTTTTGTTTTTAAGGAGAAAGGATATATGAGGCTTCCCTGGTGGTCCAGTGGGTAAGAACACCACCTTGCAGTGCAAGGGGCGCCGGCTGGATCCCTGGCCTGGGAGGATCCCACGTGCCGCGGAGTCACTGGACTGCTGTGTCCAACTACTGAGCCGGAGCTCTGGGCGCATGCGCCCAGAGCCGGCGCTCTGCAATGAGAGAGGCCACCGCGACGGGAGGCCCACACAGGCCAAAGAACAAAGATAAACAAATGAAAGATCAATAGAAGTGGTCAAAAACAAAAGCATTAAAAAAATAGAATTATAAAGGAGAAAGGATATATGAAGATAACCTCCTGTAAAAGCTAACTACCCTGGAGGGATAATGAGAACACTGCCCACCAGGAGTGGGGCCGAGGGCAAGAGTGGGAGAGACCACACCTGTACGTCCATTCTGAGTCATGGGAATGGATTACATTTTTCAAAAAACAAATTCATGGAATAAAACAAAAGGAATCTGGCTATGGGTAAACGGAGGAGGTGGGACTGAAGGAGTCTTTTATTAGGAAGGAGAGACTGGGCCACACTTGGAGGCAGAGAGAGAAGCCTGTGTGTCACAGACAGGACGGCTGACGAACCGCAGGGGCCAGAGTCAACAGCACAGAAAGGGGCTGGGGTGGGCATTTCCACCCCCTAGCTCCTGCCCCGAGGACCCTGGGAAGGGGGGCGGGGGGGTGGAGATACAGAAGTAGGGGTGAGGGGGAAAGGGGGCTTTATTTCATGAGCAATGATGTTGATTGGCTTTGTGGAGGAAGAGGCTGGGTCACCCGGCCTGGAGAGAGGAGAAGGGGGTGCGTGGAAGGGAAAAGGGGCCGGAGAATCAAGGGCAAGGCTTGAGGAAGGCCCCCTCATGGAATCCAGAAGGGAGCCGGTGACGCAGGAAAGGGCTGCTGAGTAATTCTGAGGTTGGAAACGCACCTTGCTGACTCTCGCAGCCATTCCGTACAGCCTGAGTAAGGCTCTTTGTGTGCCGGGGACACTGTGCTATTGACAGCGGGCAGCTATCGGCCGTGGCCAGGCAGGGGTCAGCCCACCGAGGAGTCTGGCCGAGCGCGGGGCGGGGGGGGAGGTGGGCCTGGCAGGGATTCGGGAGGGGCGGCGGTGGAGTGCCCGCCCCGGCAGGGGCGCTCAGGGTGGAGGGGGCCTCAGGGTGACCACCTCTGGGGTAGGGACTGGACGGGGCCGGGCCAGGAGAGGGGCTGACAGCATCGTGGCCTACAGTCCTCCTACTCAACGGCACATTTTCCAACAACTGTCCACAACCAAGCTGGAAACCCTCACTGCGTTTTCCAGCCAACTAGCTGCTCTGTCGGCTGTTGGCGCCTACGGCTCTCCTCACACGGACGATGCCATCCTACTTGGGTTTTGCGGCCGCCTCGGAGGTAGGCAGCCCTGTTGTTCAGGCCTGTGTGGCCTCCCAGGGGCCCCACCCTGTGCTTGCCCCGCCCTCTTCAGCAGCCATCACCCTCCATGGCTCATGCTGAGTTCAGTCTTTTTGTCTGACCTGGTTTACTTTTTTTTTTTTTAATCCCTATCAAGGGTCCTTGAACCAGATTTCCTCAACACAGCCCGCCAAGGCAGACCTCATTGCAAGCATTACCTTTCTGACTTGTCCGTAAGGATTTCAGGAGGTATGTGAACATAACTCAAAAGTGAGCTCCATTTATTGCTTCAACAAACTGGGGATCCTATTTCTCTGGGTTGGGGAACGGAGGGCCAGTCAGGTGACCTCCTGTCCCTGCCCTGGAAGCCCAGAACCTTGGGGAAGTCGGGCCAGACCATCTGGTTATGTAGGGTGTTGGGAAGCAGGGACCTGGACATCTTGGAGGTAGCCGTGCCCAGATGGTCAGGGCAGGCCCACCTGGAGGAGAAGGTTTCTTTTCTCTCGCTCCAGGTGTATGCATGTAACTATACTGTGGTTCTTCTATAAAGAGATTGATTTTTTTATAAATATGAGAAATAGGGCTTCCCTGGTGGTCCATTGAGTAGAGTTCAGCTTGCAGTGCAAAGGGCACTGGTTCAATCCCTGGGCGGGGAAGATCCCACGTGCCGTGGAGCGGCTAGACTGGTGTGTCCAATTACGAGCCAGTGCGCTGGAGCACATGCACCCAGAGCTGGTGCTCCGCGATGAGAGGCCACTGCAGTGGGACGCCCACACAGGCCAAAGAATAAAGATAGATGAAAATAAATAATCAATGAAAGAGGCCAAAATTAAATATATATATATATATGAAATAGTTTACTACCAAGAAAAGAGGAAAGTCTACAATTTTATTTGCCATACCGGGGGCAGAGAACTTCACTCTTATGCTGTATGGCCCCTTTCCTGTGATTGTTGGGGCGGCCAATGGTTTGCTGGGGAAGCCCTGCCTCTTTGCGCGTTGTGGGGGCTTCCACGCAGGATGCTGTCTTAAGTTTTGGAAGAAGAGTGGAAATGCCATCTGATCTGAAAGCAACACACAGGGACGCACGAGGTGTTGATCACTGCAAACATTTAGGAACCGGAGGTGGCTCAGTGTGGCCGGAAGGCAGGGCACCTGGCAGGGACTGCCTGGAGGCTGGCCAGGCCTCCTGCGCTAAATTAGGGAGTTTGAACTTTATCTCAAAGGCTCCTGGGAGCCACAGAAGCATGTAAGCTGGAGCAGGACAGGGCGAGCGGGTGGAGGAGGACGGGGTCATTGCAAGCATTACCTTTCTGACTTGTCCGTAAGGATTTCAGGAGGTATGTGAACATAACTCAAAAGTGAGCTCCATTTATTGCTTCAACAAACTGGGGATCCTATTTCTCTGGGTTGGGGAACGGAGGGCCAGTCAGGTGACCTCCTGTCCCTGCCCTGGAAGCCCAGAACCTTGGGGAAGTCGGGCCAGACCATCTGGTTATGTAGGGTGTTGGGAAGCAGGGACCTGGACATCTTGGAGGTAGCCGTGCCCAGATGGTCAGGGCAGGCCCACCTGGAGGAGAAGGTTTCTTTCTCTCGCTCCAGGTGTATGCATGTAACTATACTGTGGTTCTTCTATAAAGAGATTGATTTTTTTATAAATATGAGAAATAGGGCTTCCCTGGTGGTCCATTGAGTAGAGTTCAGCTTGCAGTGCAAAGGGCACTGGTTCAATCCCTGGGCGGGGAAGATCCCACGTGCCGTGGAGCGGCTAGACTGGTGTGTCCAATTACGAGCCAGTGCGCTGGAGCACATGCACCCAGAGCTGGTGCTCCGCGATGAGAGGCCACTGCAGTGGGACGCCCACACAGGCCAAAGAATAAAGATAGATGAAAATAAATAATCAATGAAAGAGGCCAAAATTAAATATATATATATATATGAAATAGTTTACTACCAAGAAAAGAGGAAAGTCTACAATTTTATTTGCCATACCGGGGGCAGAGAACTTCACTCTTATGCTGTATGGCCCCTTTCCTGTGATTGTTGGGGCGGCCAATGGTTTGCTGGGGAAGCCCTGCCTCTTTGCGCGTTGTGGGGGCTTCCACGCAGGATGCTGTCTTAAGTTTTGGAAGAAGAGTGGAAATGCCATCTGATCTGAAAGCAACACACAGGGACGCACGAGGTGTTGATCACTGCAAACATTTAGGAACCGGAGGTGGCTCAGTGTGGCCGGAAGGCAGGGCACCTGGCAGGGACTGCCTGGAGGCTGGCCAGGCCTCCTGCGCTAAATTAGGGAGTTTGAACTTTATCTCAAAGGCTCCTGGGAGCCACAGAAGCATGTAAGCTGGAGCAGGACAGGGCGAGCGGGTGGAGGAGGACTGGGGTAGGGGGAGGGTCAACAGTGATCAAGGCGAGAAGCCTTTCCCGACGCCCTGAGCATGCGGAGATGGGGGCCAGGTGCTGGTACAGAGGACACTAAGGAGGCACAGCCCTTGGGCTGGGGAGGAGGCTGAGCAGGAGGAGGGAGGGCAGCACCCCTGAGGGTCTGGCCCTCGCCCTGGCCCGGGGCCAGGGGAGCAGCCTGACCTGTCCCACACAAGGCCAGGCGGCAGGAGTCTGGCAAGGAACAGACGACGACTCTGGCATGTTTGCACCCACTTAGCCATCTCACGGTTCACTTCCAGAGGCTCTCAGCAACCAGCCTCAGTTCTGCACTGGGAACCTGCATTCCAGTTCCACGGGCGTCCAGTGGCCGCCCGAGTCACCAGGCAGGAGGAAGGCGAGGCTCTTGCTGGAGCCCTGAGACCCTTCTTCTGGAACCCACCTTTTCCAAAGTGGCCCCTTGTCTGGAGCCTGTCTCCTAGCGCCGCTGTTTCCTGACATTCTCAAAGCACAGCCACAGAGCCCCCCGCCTCAAGTCAGCCCCCTGTGCTGGCTGGTGAATGTTCTGGGTCTGACTCTCCTCTCCCTCTCCTGAGCCTCAGTGAGCCCGAGGAGCCTGGCAGGAGGGAGCTGGCGGGGGCAGCGGGGAGCACGGAGACCTGACTCGGGCCCTGCCCCACAGGGCACTGCGCTTTTAGTCCGAAGTTGCGAATGAAGAAAATCACATTTGTAAGAAAGGAAAACATTTTTTAGCTTAGCACAGTATCTATATCATATTGCATTATTATCTGTCTACTGGCATTTCCGTCTCTTTCTAGAATGTTTGCCTCCTAGGCCCAAAACAGCTGCCATGTGTGCAAACACATAAACACACATACACACAGGCGTTTGGGGGTAACTGATGCTCTAGGTTAAGTCTGACTACCCATCGTTATTAGCTCCTTCATCACGACTGCGCTGACCAAAGTGATCAGAGAGGTCACGGTAAGCTTCTCAACGAGGTTTGCAGAGAAGAGCCAAGAACCCAGCCCGCCCCCGCAGCCAGCCCAGCCCCTGAGCCTGACAGCAGGCGTCTGCAGGGAGCTAGCTCTGGGGAGGGGCCTGCTGGGCTCCCCAAGGCCCACAGGAGGGTCTGATGTCTTAGCTAACGCGCACACAGCTCTGCTGGATCCACCCACACCTGTCTGCCCACGTGACATCGTGCAGAGATTCATGTTCTCAAGCGGGCAGGTGGGCCCCTCCAGGCCACCTCTCCTGCCGTGCTCTCGGCCTGACTGGGGCAGGTCCTCAGGCTCCTCTGTCACCAGTCACTGAGCAGGCGGCAGAGCCTCTCCCTCTGAGGACTGAGCACACTTGACACCTCTTCCTCTTGGAGGGTAGGGTCCCAGAAGCTGGGGCAATGCCCAGCACAGACCAGTCTTTCCGGAGTGGCTGTGCAAAGCAGCTGGGGTGAGAGACAGGCCAAGAGCCATCCCAACGGGTCACCACCCAACCCGGGGCACTTGCTGCGGCCCACAGGAGGGCGACCAGGCTCAGCGGCAAGCACAGAGCGGGTTATGTCCCACCATCGCCCAATCTGCTGAGCAAAAGTCAGCCAAGGCTTCAGGCTTGTCTCAGGGAAAAGCCCCCAGACCCTGCTCAGAAGACAGCAGCCGGCCTAGCGGTATGGAGGAGTGGGGAGAGGACTCCGAGCGTCTCGCGGGTCAGGCCGTCCTCCGAGGTAGCAGCACTCCAGCTCGGCCCTCACTGCCTGACCTGGGCCGAGACCTTCCTCCCTGGGCTGGGGCCATGGCTCTGGAGGAGACGGTGAGCTGTCACTGAGGGTCGGGTGGGGCGAGCAAGGCTCGCAGAGGAGGACCGAGCACCATGGCTGGGTGGAGACGGCTAAGTCCTTTGGGAGCCAGAGGCCCGTCCAAACCAGCCCACTGCCCCAGGAGGGGGAAACGCGGCACCGCCGAGGAAGAGCCCTGGGCCGTGTCGTGGTCCCTCCAGGCCAGCTTGTTCCTTCCTGTCGGTGCAGGGCCACTGCTCCTCTCCCAGACTAGCCGCAAGGAGCGACACGGTGCTGTGAGGCCCGCGCGGACCCTCGGGGGGCAACTCCACCAGCCAGCACCATGCAGTCCGAGACAGCAGAGGGAGGCCGGCTCCGTAACGCCTCCGACACACACATGCTGCGAGCCCCGAGGCGCACGGAGGTGTGGGAGAACTGGCTGGCTCCCAGGTTTCCAGTTAACTGCCTTGAAATAGCTCCCACAGAAGGGGACAGACTTCAAGGGAACCCCAATGCAAACGCACACGTGCTTTTCACCCTTAGGTCAGAACTGCTTTGGCTCCAGAAAACAAACCCAGCTCCCACTCCTGCTGATCCAACTGGTCTCAGTGACTATGAATAGCTGGCCCTCTACCTCCTGACTTCGTAAGTGTAGTTGAACGCACACAATTTACACTGGATCTTGCAAAGACAAGGAAGTGTTTTATTTACTTACAACAAAAACATCTGTAACATAATTCTCTCTTTTCAAAACTGAGAGCCCTACAAAATACACACAACGATTCCTCTTTGTATTTGCCCAGGGACACGAGCTGCAGGAAGGGGGGTGGGACTGGAGTGAAGCCAAGAACTAATTCTATTTGAAGGAAAACCAAGAGACTACCTAAAAACATGGCATTTTCTTACTTGTGTCAGTGAGCTGCCCTTCTGCCTCCTCTGCATGAAAATGCGAAACTGAAACGGCAGCTGTGAAAACAGGCAGCCGAGTCTGTCAGAGACGGGGCTGTGGCCTCGGGCTGCAGAACCCCAGCCCCACTTTCAAGCCGGTCGTGCCAGTCTGCCCTGAGGAGGGCCTTCCAGAAAGTGCCCTGCCCTCCCTCATAACGATGGAGATGCCGGGCACCTCACTTCTCTGGCTTGTCATTAGCTGAGGCATCTAGGAATCAAACACAGCAGTTAGAAACAAAAGGGTACTCAGCCATCCCAAAGGGCACCAGAGCCAGTCCCGGGTCTGTGGCGACGACTCCAGATGGGAACCAGGGCCAGACGCTCCTAAGGGGCAAGGGCCCTAAGGGGTGGGTCCTGGGAAATGGTGACCTGTGAATACAGTGACTTTGAAACTTCCAGACCATGATCTCAGACAACCAGAATAGGAGGGACCATCCAGTTCAACTTCATTGGTCAGAGGAGGCCCCCAGAGGGACAACTAACTCCTGAACAGAGGCAGAGCTCTGCTCACTGGCCTAGCTTGCATGTTCCATGAGGTCTACACTCCCTCAACCGTCTGAGGATGTGAAAAGCAGCCCCGAAGAGCCAAGAATACAGCAGCCACTTGCAGTGAGACCCATGAGCCCCGGCACACACACCGCATGGCACCGACCTACGGACTCGCGAAGTGACTATGACATTCAAGGAACCCCAATGCAAACGCACACGTGCTTTTCACCCTTAGGTCAGAACTGCTTTGGCTCCAGAAAACAAACCCAGCTCCCACTCCTGCTGATCCAACTGGTCTCAGTGACTATGAATAGCTGGCCCTCTACCTCCTGACTTCGTAAGTGTAGTTGAACGCACACAATTTACACTGGATCTTGCAAAGACAAGGAAGTGTTTTATTTACTTACAACAAAAACATCTGTAACATAATTCTCTCTTTTCAAAACTGAGAGCCCTACAAAATACACACAACGATTCCTCTTTGTATTTGCCCAGGGACACGAGCTGCAGGAAGGGGGGTGGGACTGGAGTGAAGCCAAGAACTAATTCTATTTGAAGGAAAACCAAGAGACTACCTAAAAACATGGCATTTTCTTACTTGTGTCAGTGAGCTGCCCTTCTGCCTCCTCTGCATGAAAATGCGAAACTGAAACGGCAGCTGTGAAAACAGGCAGCCGAGTCTGTCAGAGACGGGGCTGTGGCCTCGGGCTGCAGAACCCCAGCCCCACTTTCAAGCCGGTCGTGCCAGTCTGCCCTGAGGAGGGCCTTCCAGAAAGTGCCCTGCCCTCCCTCATAACGATGGAGATGCCGGGCACCTCACTTCTCTGGCTTGTCATTAGCTGAGGCATCTAGGAATCAAACACAGCAGTTAGAAACAAAAGGGTACTCAGCCATCCCAAAGGGCACCAGAGCCAGTCCCGGGTCTGTGGCGACGACTCCAGATGGGAACCAGGGCCAGACGCTCCTAAGGGGCAAGGGCCCTAAGGGGTGGGTCCTGGGAAATGGTGACCTGTGAATACAGTGACTTTGAAACTTCCAGACCATGATCTCAGACAACCAGAATAGGAGGGACCATCCAGTTCAACTTCATTGGTCAGAGGAGGCCCCCAGAGGGACAACTAACTCCTGAACAGAGGCAGAGCTCTGCTCACTGGCCTAGCTTGCATGTTCCATGAGGTCTACACTCCCTCAACCGTCTGAGGATGTGAAAAGCAGCCCCGAAGAGCCAAGAATACAGCAGCCACTTGCAGTGAGACCCATGAGCCCCGGCACACACACCGCATGGCACCGACCACTGGGATGTAACCAGACAAGATGCCCGGACTGGCCTCACCCCGCCAGCTCCACAGGACAGCCGGCCGCCCCACCCCAGCCAGGGCACGGCGCCGACGCAGGGACACAGTGGGGCAGGTCATCCAAAGCCAGGAGGCCCAAGTGGACTCCCGGCTCCGCTGGCTCTGGCTCTGGGACCCCGGGCCAGTTGCACCTCCTGTCTCCTCCCCTATGGAGCACGCCTGACAGGAGGTACTTCCCTGGGCTGTCACAAGGCCAGGGTGACACTATCGGAAGGTGGGCACGCCACGAAAGCTGGACGACCACCCGCAGACGGCTCCACGGTGACGGCCCTGCAGTCTCGCCGCCCCAGCAGACACCGTGGAGAGGAGGGGACAAGGCAGAGCCACACCGGGCACAGGAGGGCAGATGCACAGCACGTGCCCTCCTGTCAACACCCCGCCAGTCGTGGAGAAACCGTGGGGTCTCGTGGTGGTCCGTGATGCAGTTCCATGGAGAAATGTCCGGCCCTGGGGCCCCAACCAGCCTGCCCAGCCCTCTGATCAGCCGTCGCTGCCGTCCAGCCGCCTGTCAGCAGCGCGCGCAGCTGTCAGGCCCAGAACCTGCTGGCAAGGCAGACGGCGCCCCAGCCCCAGAGGCAGGAAGCAGGGAGGGAGGCCCACGGGAGCACCCCCGAATGCCACCACCAAGGCCCCTTCATTATAAACATGCAGCCTCATTCCAGCACTAAAGTGAAGAATGAATGTACCTTACACAGGTTTAAATTCTGATCAGAGTATCGGAAGTGGTATTTTGAGTCAACACACAGAAGGTCTGAGTACAACTGTTTAGGCATTTGATTAAAAATTCAAATGAAGGATGTAAATAAATGGTGACATCATAAAGATCTAGACAATTCGTAGAACTACAGGAGCAGTAGATAGAAACAAGATGCTACTTCTCAGTTAAGAATGGGAAATCAAATAAACCAACAAAAAGATGCTGAATTTTACTGGTAATCAAGAAAACTCATTAAAGCATCAAAAAAGCACACTGAGGCCCTCCCACAGGACTCCCTGCTTCCTAAAATCCTTTCAACAGAAACAGGAGGCCCAGTACCCTATGGACCTGAACCTGGGGCAGCTTAGTGCCTCCCAGCAGGGAGCCCCTCCAAGGTCACGCACTGGCGTTTATGAAGTTCACTCAACAGAATTTTCAAATTGAAACTAATTAAAAGGAACATTTTAGCATGAATGAAAATGACACAAAATAGAAAAGTTTGCATTTCATTTTGAAAACCTGATACTCATTGTACACTGAGGTGCAAGAGGCAGAGCAGCGCTGTCCTGTACCTGGCTCAAGGAGACCTACAGAGACAAAAGAAGCCAGGCCGGCAGGGAACACAGACAAAGGTCCAGCAGGGCAGCCTCCAGCTGAACATGTGAATACTAACCAGCTGCTTCTGAGGAGAGCACACCCCAGGCCTGGGGAAGAGGCTCAGTCACTGGGAAACAACATCGAGCAATGATACAATCGGTGTCCACAACAGTCGCACAGAATAATGGGCAGTAATCAAAGAAGAGTGTGAAAATGTAACTGAGACAAGGGAGAAGTGGTGTGATCCTGCTGCCAGGAGCTTGGGGCGACCGAGCCCGGATGCTTCTGTCTGAAACCTGAGACCAAAGAGCTGAGGACCGGGCCTAGCGAGTTCCCACAGCCGCATGGAGCGGCCCTGCCAGCCCAGCCCTGGTCTAGAGCCCTGCCCTCCAGTCCTGCAACTGGGAGACACGGCGAGCCGGCAGACGGGGACAGCGTCTGTGAGACACCTCCGAACATGGGTCTTCACCTCTCAGGGGCCATACAGCCTTTGATAAAACTGGTGAAAGCTGCAGATGCCCCTTCAAGTCCCAGAAAGTGCACAAAACGGTCAAGACTCCCAGACCCTCCCTGGAGCTGTGTAACTGGTCCTCTCACTTACAACATGCTACTTAATAAGAACAACTTTAACTGGCTACCCCGAACATCCAGCCGAGAGGGAGAAGAGTGTACAAGGAGACCGAGCCCACTCACACCCTCCACCACGTGACCTTCAGGCCTTCCCGCCGGTCAGCTGTGTCCCTGACCTGTGCGGTCCTCCGTCCTGAGCCTCCCTTCCTGATGCTGTGCAAAGCCACCGGAATGGCTGGGCCCGCCGTCGCCTTCCGGTCCTCCCCCTAGCCCTGGCCTCCGCTGGCCTGCTCCACACGGCCTCTCCCGCTGCAGCCCCCTCAGCGTGCCTGGCACCCCCACCCCCCACCCCAACCTCATCTCCCTACTTCTCAGACAAGTTGTAGTTGTGGGGTGTGCCAGGCACGCCGAGGGGGCAGCAGGGAACACACATCAAGCTCTCTGAGTGAGAAGCTCCTCCCTGCTAGGTGTAAACAGAACCAGAGAGCACCCCAGGCCTCTGCCCTGACCTGGAAGTGGCCTGGGACTCAGCATACCTCCTCCAATGACAACTGTCTGGCCATCACCTGCCATAGCGCCACGGGTTACATAGGCCTCGAAGCACAGTTTGTTCATAATTGGGTAATTATGAATCCAAGAAATTGAAAACAGACTGAGCCAACATCTGATGGGAACAAAGGAGGTACAGAGAGATCTTAACGATCTGACTGCTCCATCTACAGATGACATGACTACAGCCCAGAGGGGTAAATGACTTGGCTGATGTCACAGAAAGCAAGCTAAGGTGGAGAATCCAGAGTCCCCGTTTTCCAGTTCCTGCGGAAAGGCAGGACACTTCGACAGCCACTGATGTGAAGATGAGGAGAGGGAAGCGAGTCTGTCTCCGGAGCCCTCACGGACACCTCACCCCGCAGAAGCACAGGGGGCAGCCTCGGCCGGCAGCAGGTTTCGGGCCTCCTTCAGCTGCCAAGAGGGGAAGGGGCCCAAGAAAGTCGACCAGCAGACATGCTTCCCAGGAAAGGGTGCATGAAAAGGTGCCAACCCAAGGGAGTATTTACAGCCAAACAGCAGAGGCGGAGGGCAGGGACACTTCCTGAGCTGGGAGAAAAGGCTTCACAGACTTCCTCGAGGTCAAGAGACTGTGTGAGAGAGCCTGCATGGAACACAGTCCAGCCCTCAGGTGACAAGAGGACGGAAGGGTGCCTGCCTGCCGGGCTCAGCTCCTCCCAGGAAAACACGCCGCCACTGGGAGGCGGAGAAGAGGGAAACATAGGGAACGTCAGCAGAATAACACACACAATCACAAAAACACACTTCAGCAAGTTGCCATTTGTTTAGGCTTCAGGAAGAGTCTAACTGGAGGCATGAAATACCTGTATGGACTCAACAGCACATCTGAGAGTTGCTCTTTAATCCCTTTAGGAAGAATGGGATCAAGCTGAGTCTCCACCTGGATCTGGTCACATAGTGTGAGGGACAATGATCTGCTCCTCAGGTTTCCTGACAACTGACCGGATCAGGCCGGACACAGGAAGGCTCTTTTGGAACAAGGCAGACCATGACCCGAGAGACCCTTCCACCTTGGCACCGAGCTCAGTGGGCCTGCAGCTCCAGGGCTCGCTCTGGCCAGCTCTTTGAACCAGGACTAACGGCATCCCAGAATCTCAACCGCAGGAGCTCCGCCTTTGTTTCTACCTGAAGCCTCCTGGGAGCTCATCAATGATGCAGAAGTCAAAATTCCTTACAACCTCAAGGGCAGTGGGAGTCTGATGACTGTAGCCAGTGCTGGTGACAAGACAAACTTGAGACGTAGGGATGTCCCCAAAGCCATTTAAGAACTGGGGCTCCAAAAACATCTCCCAGACTCAGAGACCGACCTGAGAAGAACTGTATCTTCATTAAACCACAGGACCCGCCAGTGCACCCCCCAAAATGTTGTGGCTAAAAGGCCCTGGGCCTCCGTCCCTGCTTGACACAAACAGTCGTCGAAGAGTCCTCCGGCTCACATCTCAGCTCGGGAGACCTGCGAATACACCAGTGTCCCTGTGAGACCTGCAGGCCGGGGTCGCAGGGTCACGGTCAGCAGTGATGCTGACGTGCGATGCCGACCGGTTCTGACCGGGCAGAGACAAGTGTACAGATCACTCCGGAGAGCTCCGGGATGAACGGCCCTTTTCACTGCCTTCTTCTCTCAGGCCTCTTTTGTAGAAAGACGGAGCAGGCAACAAAGGCGAGACTGATCCCTTGAGACCGTCCAGCAGCTGTTTTCTTGTTGTCTCTTGTTTGGTTTCTCTCAAGAGAGCGGAGCTATCTACCCAGCTAAGCAGGTGTTTAAGGCAGGTGATTTTGTTTCCATTAATTTTCTGAAGTAACAGTAAACCAGGCAAGAGGGCTACGTCAGGCAGTCCTGGAGGGACTGGAGCACACGTGACTCAACCCGGGCAGGGCGTGTGCTGCTGCAGGACTGGGCGCCCGCCCCTGCCGCCCTGGCTCCTCCTGGGTCTAGTTCTCAGGGAAAGCAGAACGTTAGCAGTCCCCACCCTCAACATCTGGACCGATCATCTTAAAGTGTCAGATGGAAGGTGAGGTTGGAGGCGTTCAGGTTTGGGGGAGAAACCAGATGCAGAAACGCATAATCTCAGTGACCAGGTAGCTACCATCACGTTAACAACTATCACCGCTGCCTCACTACCGTGAGCGAGGAGAACACGAAGCATGCACCATTTCTGCTTTCACGTTTAGGCTTAAGGCTTCTCAAACCTGCGGCCCCCAGCTCCAGAAAGGGGAGCTTCTCTCTTCTCTGTGGGTTCACTCGGCTCGCGCGGGCCCAGAAGAAGGGCCTGCCTCCTCATCCAGAGAACCCCCAGCTTACGGTGACCTGTCTCACAACTTCTCCACCTTATGATGGTGCAAATGGGATACTCATTCAGCAGAAATGGTTATACGTGAAATTCTGAATTCTCATCTTTTCCTGGCCTGGCAGCACACGGCCCCATGGGCTCTCACGATGCCAGGCAGTGACCCAGCGCTCCCATTGCTCCCGCAGTCACGAAGGTAAACAACCGATCCACTGACAGCCATCCTGACACCAGACAACCATTCTGGTTCACAGTCAGTACAGTGTTCAATAAATCACACGAGTCAGTCAGCACTTTATTATAAACCGGGTTTTCTGTGAGCGGTTTCGGCCCAACGGTAGCCTAACGTCAGAGTTCTGAGCATGGTTAAGACCAGTGAAGCGGGGACTTCCCTGGAGGCCCAGTGGTAAGGAATCCGCTTGCCAAAGCAGGAGACACGGGTTCAATCCTGGTCTGGGAAGACTCCACATGCCATGGAACACATAAGCCCATACGCTACAACGACCGAGCCTGTGCCCTAGAGCCCAGGAGCCACAACGACTGAGCCCACATGCTACAACTGCTGAAGCCTGTGCTCCACAGAACCCGTACTCCATAACAAGAGGAGCCCATATACTGCAGCTACAGAGTAGCCCCCACTCTCCACAACCAGAGAAAAGCCCATGCAGCAATGAGGTGACCCAGCACGGGCGTGTGCTGCTGCAGGACTGGGCGCCCGCCCCTGCCGCCCTGGCTCCTCCTGGGTCTAGTTCTCAGGGAAAGCGGAACGTTAGCAGTCCCCACCCTCAACATCTGGACCGATCATCTTAAAGTGTCAGATGGAAGGTGAGGTTGGAGGCGTTCAGGTTTGGGGGAGAAACCAGATGCAGAAACGCATAATCTCAGTGACCAGGTAGCTACCATCACGTTAACAACTATCACCGCTGCCTCACTACCGTGAGCGAGGAGAACACGAAGCATGCACCATTTCTGCTTTCACGTTTAGGCTTAAGGCTTCTCAAACCTGCGGCCCCCAGCTCCAGAAAGGGGAGCTTCTCTCTTCTCTGTGGGTTCACTCGGCTCGCGCGGGCCCAGAAGAAGGGCCTGCCTCCTCATCCAGAGAACCCCCAGCTTACGGTGACCTGTCTCACAACTTCTCCACCTTATGATGGTGCAAATGGGATACTCATTCAGCAGAAATGGTTATACGTGAAATTCTGAATTCTCATCTTTTCCTGGCCTGGCAGCACACGGCCCCATGGGCTCTCACGATGCCAGGCAGTGACCCAGCGCTCCCATTGCTCCCGCAGTCACGAAGGTAAACAACCGATCCACTGACAGCCATCCTGACACCAGACAACCATTCTGGTTCACAGTCAGTACAGTGTTCAATAAATCACACGAGTCAGTCAGCACTTTATTATAAACCGGGTTTTCTGTGAGCGGTTTCGGCCCAACGGTAGCCTAACGTCAGAGTTCTGAGCATGGTTAAGACCAGTGAAGCGGGGACTTCCCTGGAGGCCCAGTGGTAAGGAATCCGCTTGCCAAAGCAGGAGACAC